>OY728122.1:1977480882-1979980882 GCA_963277665.1 Viscum album
AAATCAATATGTTCAAACCATATTGATGTGTAACTCTTTACACAAACCACAAGTTTGTGTTACTTATCCAAAAATTAAAAGTCAATTATATTAATACATATATGAATGCTTCATATTCATAGGGTATATGAACACTTAATGTAAATACAAAGAGCTATATGAGATTGAAAATCTCCATATGAGTAAGCTTGGAGTGAAAATTGGCCAACCTTATCACCCTTCTTGACAAGGAATAATCCTACAGGTCGGTAGGTAGTCTAGCCCTAAGTCCCTCTTCACGAGGAGAATTTAATCAAGAAATAATTCAATTCATGATATCACTAACACCTAATACACACAAACTATTCCCTACAAATAAATCCAATATAATGAATCTAATTACATACTTGGGTCAAGGTATATGAAAAAATAAATTCATTTTTATACCTAGCATGTAATTCAAGGCTCTGTTTCCTAGAAGTAGTTTAAAATTTAATATAAAACATACATGATTGATAATATAAATAGTTTATAAATATGAATAAAAGAGGGAATAACCTTCACAACATGCTAGTGTCTCGGGTAAAAATAAGGTAGAAGAAGATAACATTGGGTTCAGGGTGGTTTGGCCAATTGTAAAGAACCCATACACCCACAACCAGTACAAAATATAGATTTTAAATTGGGGTTGTAATGTTAGTTTGCATATAAATGATGTCCAAACCCTTAATTGAAAGGGTTTTTAACAACGATTATTAAAATATATGACATAAAAAACCTTATTTTACTAAAAACTTAAAACTTTTCACCTTATGTACACATGAATTTACTTTCTTGCCTATAATGTATAGTGAGACATATGAAAATTTTAAAAATTTTGATCATGCCACCCCCATTTTTCCTTCATAGTAGAATTTAATCTCACAAGAAACTCTTTTTTCATTTCCATTACAAACATTCATCTCAACCACCATCTTATGATCTATCATGCATATACAATTTCTCTCCCAAGTTTCATTTATCACATTATTCCTCATTTATAGATTCTAAAACATGATAGAATGTCCATAGAAGAAATTTTTATAGACTGAATACAATGATGCAGAGAAAGTGTCATTGGTGATAAAAGAAATGGTTATAATAAATGATCTTATATAGAGGTAAAATATATGGATTGATCTATTTTACTCTCATTTGATTTTTCTATTCCTTCATTGTTTATAATATTTTCAAATATTATGATAATTTCATGAATGATTACTTTTTTAGTTATATGATTATAAACTAATTTTTTATCATTTCAAACTGAAATCTAACATTCCAAGTGATATTTATTTTTGAGTTGTAATTTCTTTATTGATTTCATGAAAGAAACACATAGATTTCTTAGTTATTTCTCATTTTTTAGAATATATTTTCTCAGTTTTTTAAAAAACTGACATGAAAGACCAATTTTAACATTGGTTAGTTTTTTAAAAAACAAACATTAAAAGTTATATTAAATTATATTTTTTATTATTTTTCCCAAAAAAAATATATTTTAATGAAGATTATAAAAAACAATGTTAAAAATATATTTACAACGTCGCTTGCAAATGTGTTGACTCGAAAATCGATGTTAAAGCCCCAAAAAAAACTTACCATTAAAGGCATTTTTCTACTAGTGCATACTTGTCATCAAATTTCAATGATTATGAATCCATTAGAGTACTACTCAGGATATTAAATATACTCATGAATCTATAACGTATGAGTAAATTCTGCTTCAGCCAATCCATGTATGAATGTATCAAATGCATTTCCTCCCCACTATTTTATATTTTGAAACGGTTCCTTTAATGAATGCTTGCATGGAAGAATCGCTAAATTATTACATTTTATCATCTAGCCTACCAATGCATGTTTCATGGAATAATATTCCCATTTTTCATGAAAATCACAATTTTCATGTAATATAGTTTAGATCGTAAATATATCATATACATACATGGATTTAGGGTGTATCCCTTTCAATATATCACTTGCACTAAATAATGACTTCATGTTATTTCGTATAATATTGAATCATATACAGTAACTCATGAAATCATATACAAAACTAATTTCAGATATCTTCCAAAACACTTTTTGAAATCTATCATTAACTTCACATTGTATCACATCATATATAATACCTTTTGAATTCCCATCCAAAACTATTTTGGATTAACTCTAAACCACTTTTAGAGAATCTCTTTGAGTCAAACTCAATCCCTATTAAGTCAAACACAAATTGTGACCCAATGGGCCCTTATAGTGTTGAAAAAAAATAAAAGACACTGAATTTATAATTGTAAGCAAAGAGCATCCTACAGAAAATCATCAATAATACTTAAGCTACAAAGGAATCCAATGTGATCTCCATCAAACATGTGTATCCTTATACCTATGTTCACCGATCTGAATTATATAAAAACATGCATTCTCATATTTTCTCCTTGTCCAAGACATCGAGTGACCATGAGATAGAGAGGTACATAAAGTATATCAATCTCATAAAGCCTACTCAAACATTCTCAATTCTCAAAGTATAAAATGAAATGTTTAGTGAATACATCACATGTCATTCACCCTTATGGATAAGAACTCACATGTACCTTATCCAAATAGATATATAATATCTGGGTGCATCCCCACACTTATACATTCTTTCTCAATAAAGGACCGAAATGTCATACTCATCGTACGTGAGGAAATATTTTGTCTTGGTCGCGCTCCAACTGATGACATGATCAATGACATACCCAATCAACCCCATATTAGCTAAGTCAATATATAGACTTATGTAAATAGGGTTTCATATTATGAAGGTTATCATTCTAGGTATCTCGCCAGCACTAGGTAGTGGAGACTCAAATAGGATCCATTCACCCCTAGAATACCAAATACATATGTATGACACTCCATGTGGTATACTTAGTGGGTCATCTAGCACACACAAAGAATATTATTCTTTATTTTGTGCCCCATAAGCATATTTTGTATCTCTATACAAGAATCCTACTCACACTAACCTCAAGCATTTCATTATAACATATAATATTCCATAATGAACGTCGATTAAGTATCATACAATGTCATACTTTGAGAGTTCAATGATCATTACTATTCATGAAATATATATCTATATATACATTTATGCAACCAATGTGAAATAATGATAAAGTTAAGATTTACTAATAAATGATACAATTTATTTACTTAAAAATATTTTATGAATATTTAAAAAACCCAAAATAAGAACCTATATATCCTATCATATATGATAAACTGCCAGACCAGCCTTGTGCATGCTATGCTTTTTAGGAGTTTTTATAAGTCATTGCATAATATGCAATTCATGTCACATCTCTATGTGAGAATATGATAAAATCCTATCACTAAATATTTAGTGATAAAAATTTATGAAGTAATAAAATTTGAATAATGGTGAGATTTAACAATCATATTCTATCATGACCCGACCCACTAGGGCCTGCCTGGCTAGCAAAAAGTCGAGTGTAACACCCCAAGCCTGCCTCCAATAGGCTAGGAGCAGGTGACAAGTGTCGATCAGGCATAAAATAAATTTATATACCTTAGCCTAATGTATCTATATGCACGCACACAACCATATCCATGAAAAAGTAAAGAGTAATAATAAAATAATTTGACATATAGGGTATAACCACGCATGAAATAACCTCTAAAGAATACATCAGAGTACAATAATACATAGCCAAATCAAAAAGTTGTAAAATACACACCCAACAAAAAATGAAGTCCCTGCTTAACAATAGCTGAAAAGAAATTAATATATAGAGAGACCAACTCCTGATCTATAGGTCCAACCACTGTACGCAATCAATGTACTCAAGTACTACTATGCTCCACCAAATTCATCACTGATCTGTCTATCATCTACATAATACATGACACATGTAGAAAAATTCAATGTAAGAATGATTATATACATACCAAGTAGGATGACACAAAAACCATAAAGGGAGAAATAGAAAGATGAAATAGAATTCAGCTCAACCCAGTACACATATATGCTCATAAATAAACCCAAGCGAGAGAGAAAGGGGATCTATATATCAGAAACTCAGTTAAGGATGATGAGTTTTCCTAAATCTCCACTAATCTTTCTCCAATTCCCAACATCATGTGTAAACACACAATAATCTATGTGGAGGACCCATACCTCACCACTGCACTCCACAGTCAAGGGGGCACAATCTCTAGTGGAGGAACCACACCCTAGTGTGCCAAGGGGTGCCAATTGATAGATATAGGACTCACAACCTAGTGTATTAGGGGGTTCCACTTGGTATATAGAGGACCCACACCCTCTATAGCATGAGGGGGTACCACTTGACCTATAAATAGTATGGGGGACCCATTCCCTAGTGAAATAGGGGGGTTTCCAACCCTAGCCTCTCTCTAATAAACCATCCTGATCACTACCATCATCCAAGCATCATTAGGTGAATCTTCATGCTCATAAAACCTCATTTCTTAAATCCAATTTCAAAATAAAGTCCTCCATCATGTTCTAAATATAAAACTGCTCAGGATATGCTACCCGTGAGGCCAAAATTTGAGTCCATAAGAGGGAGATATATAGGATGGAAGTTCACAAAGAGGGTAAATAACATGTACCTAGGGCCACACAATATGTGATCTCACCTGGAAACCTAGAATTTTCATCGCCTATACATGGATTTTATAGCCTTGTGGGTCTACATGGTGTGTACAAGTGGTACACAACATGTCTTGGACACCCGAGGTCTGTCCATGTTCATATAACCCTTGCTTGTGTACTTCATCCCATGCCCATGTACATTGTCCATGTTTGGGTACCATGTTCATGTCTGAGTACATGACTGTGCTTGTGTACTTTGGTCGTGCCCCTGTTTCTAGATGTTTCCATGCCTGTGTACTCCTAGAGTACACACCGAGCTACTGAAACTGAATTACACTACATGTATGAATCAAACACAGTGTGTGATATTTATCTTCACCTAAAACCCTAGATACCATATCTAGCAGACTACACAATGTGTGTTCTTCTAGACTACACACAGTGCAGTCTGTTTTTTTACTGGAAGTAAAGACTAGTCTTCATGTGGTTTCTCGATCCACTATTTCTGCCACAAATATCATTGTTTGACCACCCAAAATTAAAGGTTCTAACACTGAAAGTCAATATACGGCCTTTGATGGATGTAAATTGGAAATTTGATCACCTACGAGAAGTCATCACACCTCTCATCACCGCTCTGGATCCCAAATCCACAAATCTATCACCCATATCTCATATCAAACCTTGATCCAAACACAAACTATAGATTTTTATGTCTTTTATGAAACCTCCATGTATCTAGGGGTTAGATCACTCTTTAACCCACCCCAATAATGTTAATATGTGACTCTGTAGAAAATAAAGAAGAACAAAAAGAACAGTGGGGAAAATGAAAGAATGAGGTGAAGCCACTATTGGCCGATGTGGTCTTGGACAATGGTCACATAAATGAGATCAAGGGTGAATTAAAAGGTATAATAATAAAAAACTAGTTTCAATAACATAATTTATGATCGGAATAATTTGAATAATGGGTAATCACATACCAATAAATTAAATAATAAAAATCCATTCTTATCAATTAATCCAAGGGTGGAAAACCATAAACAATGATCCCTACCTCGATGATGGATCGATTGTTAGATATAGATGCACCAACACTTTGGATAGATCAAGTTAGAAAATATTTTATAAGTATAATAGACAAAGGAAACATGTGAAGAGAACTATAAGGAGGATACCTGAGTCTACCGGACTAATACGATCATACAAATAATACAGGACAAAGGGAAACTAGACTAAGTATAATCAAATGAATACTTTTCAAATGGAGGAGTCCTTATAAAGTCACCAGAAAGATTCTTGATAAACTTTACTTAATATTTGAAAAGTAAAATATTATAATGATGATGATTTGTTCTTTCAATGTTTATAAATCAAGCCGAGATTTGAGGAAGTTCATATAAAGATTGTTTACTCTGAATTTTCCAAATATTTGAAGGTGGTAAAATGAAATTTTATTTGAGTGAGAAATTTAAAATTGGAGCTCATTCCTCCTCCCCAAATTTCATAAGAATTATTTCCATATAAAGGTTTGTTGTCTCATTGAGAAACTTTTGTTGTTATTGCATGAGTGAAAAAGTGATGATGTTTTTTCAATGTGGGTTTTCAGTCATAGAATCGCTTGGTTAAAGAAGAGGTACTATATAGATCATATTGGATAGTGAATATCGGACATAGTTTTATCAGACATATCATCATTGGATGGAGGCACATCGTAAATTGGTGAAATAGACTGAGGGTACCAGATAAATAACTTTCAAACAAATTTTTGTGAGTATATTAAATGTTTTAATATTATATTAGCTTAAAAGTATAATAAAACTTTGCAATTGGTGGGATCTAATATAATTTCCTATATGGAGTTAGAAGAATATTGATAGGAGTTTGCTCGATTTTATTCACTTCATTATATATTGGATATCCATGGACTGATGGGAGTTAACATGGAAAGGATGTAGTCACCCACATTAGGGGAAAAAATATAAAATATTATGTGTCTTACTTTATTTTTTTACCTTTACATAAGAGTGAGGTTGAGCTATAAAGTTGAGAAGATTGATACTATAAAAAGTTATGGTGGTTAATTTTAGGAGAAATGAAATTATAAAAGGTTACCACTGATTAAATACCCCCTTATTAGTGGTTTACACATTCTTGGTAACTTTAAGTGGTATCAGAGAAAGTAGGTTCCCTTTATAAGATGGTTCTTAATCTACTTATCATAGATAATAACAAATTAGTTAATAGAAAATGTATTTCTAACTTTAATAGAAAAAATTATCATGAATAGAAAAAATTGAATAATATCATATCTCCAATATCTTGTATTAGAGGTGATTGATTTAACTATTATAGGGTTTCCACCCATTGAGAAATATGCTCCTATAATATTTTATCACAATATGAATCTCAAAGTTGATGGGAAAACTAAGAATGTTATTATTATTCCCTTATTAGAAAATGTTTATATAATGGTGAAAGGTCTAAAATTAGCAAAGGAAACTTGGGAAAAACTTTAAAGAATATTCAAGGGAAATATAATAGTGAATGAAGTAAATCTTCAAATCTAGAGAAGAAAGTTTGAAGATATTAGAATGGAATAAAATGAAACTATTGATAACTAATTCATCATAGTTAATGAAATTTTCAGTAACATTTTAGGATTTGAGGATTTATTAGAAGATTAAAATATTCTTAAAACAATTATGTGGAACTTTCCTAACATTTTTTATCCTAAAATATACTTCTTAGAAGATAAATATGTTTTATCTCTCGATGAATTGCATAAATTTATTTTTATATATGAAATAATGAAAGATCCTTCTTTCAAAAAGGAGATTAAGGAAGATATTGATTTCAAAGCTATGAGGAAGATAAAAATATGAGAACATGAACCTGAGGTAACAAGCCTCAGTGAATTGGAAGATAAGAAAGATGATGCTAAATTAAATGATAGAATTATGTCCCTTATATCTAAAAAATATCCTAAAATTATATTTAAGTACAAAGGAAAAAACCTAAATAATTTTTTTGAGTGTGGAGGCATCAAATGTTTTTCAATGAACTATTCAAAGAAGGAATATGGATAATATAATGATGATTTGGAAGAAAAACATCAAAATAATAAGTGGATAAAAACTTAAAAGGAAGATAATAAGTTCATTAGAATTAATAAAAAGTTCACCAGAAGAAATAAAAGAGGTATTTTGAGTAAGATGGTATAGTATAAATCTACTGAAAATAGTTCATTAGAAGATGAAGCATCAGAAAAATTTAGTACCTTCATGGATCATGTTGAAATAAAGGATGACACGTCAAATAGTGGAGAATAGGAATGTGAAGAAACCTATAGGGAATATCATCTCAGATAAAAATTTGTGGAATGTCTTGAGAAAAACACCAAAATAAATAAAGGATAAAGAATATTGAAAAAGTAAAGGGAGAATAAGAGTGAATAAAAAAGAAGTATTTATTAAAAATAAAGATTTGTACATAGAATAAATGAGGAATCTCAAGTTGAAAGTTGTGGAATAATAAAATATGGTGAAAGATATTGATGAAAAATTTACTGCTAAGGAAGATGATCTATATAAGAGACAATAAAGATGAATAAATTTTGAAAATAACTCCAAGAATATGAGTGATAGTTTTAATAAAGATTTAGCAGTAAAGTCTACAACATCTCAAGTTTTCAGAATAAATCATCCCAAGAATCATGTGAAATCTACACCCACTAAACATAAAAGATCATCTGATTGTGCCAACCATGCATGTGTAAGAATTAACAATGGGAAATCCTAGGTTAATAAAGGATGTGAGAAATACATCACATCAATGAAATACAAAAATAACTCATAGAATAATGATTAACTATGTCAGGGGAAATAAGATGTTGAAAGATATATTGAATCTCAACAAACTTATCATAGGGAAAAACCATACTTCTATAGAAGATCATGGTTCAATGGATATTTTTGGTGTTGTGGGATATAAATACATAAGGCATATAATTTTTTGGAAAAACATGTCTCTGGCTTGGATTAGGCATGAACTAAGGGGGATTAACAGTGGAAGAAAAGGAGGAGGCTCTCCAAAGTTGTAGGAAGAAACAAAAGAAAAGTCATCAGAAGTTAAAAAGTTCTCAAGGAAAAACTGATTTGAATTCCTAGAGGAAGTATGTGGAATGTGTGACTAACCATTTCACTATGTTGAATATTATATTACAATACTTCCAGAATAAGATCCATGTACTAAAAAATAAAATAAAGTTGGGTAATGAAAAATTGAAGACAAAGTTTTTAGTTTTAAGACTGCTCTAAAGGATAGAAAAAAAATAAACCATGGATTCTTTAAAGTGGTTGTTCCTTACATATGGAAGGATATATGAAAATATTTAAAAATATTAAATAGAATGAGGGAGTAGAAGTAACTTTTTGGAAATGATAGTTCATTAAAAATAAGAGGAATTGGTATAGTTAAAATTGAATCCCAGAAACTAAATTCAAAAGTGTTTTTACTTGTTGATGGTATTAAGAACAACTTACTTATATTTATCCAACTCTATGGTGATGGTAAGGAAGTTTTCATCCAAAAAAAATTATACCGCATTCAATGTTTTAAATATGGGAGGGATAAAGGACTATCATTAATCTATTCTGGATTGGATATCCTAGTAACTTGTGTTATTTGAGTTCTGAAGATAAAAAAAATGGCATAAAAGACTTGGGATTATGATCATAATTTCAATAGAATGTGTTGTAAGAGAATTACCAAAACTAAAAAAAGGAAAGATGATGTTTTTTGTAAAACCTTCCTAAAAGTATGGTTAGTGTAAGTAATAATAAAGTTGAAAGTCAATCTATCAGATCTCTTGAGCTTGTACACTTTTATCTATGTGGTCCAATAAGACATTAATAAAAAAAAGTGATTTGTAATTTATTACTTACATTGATTATTTCACTTGAATGACCAGTTCAATGTTAATGAAACATAAATCTAAGGATTTGAAGTTGTTTATAAGTTTCATAAGGTATGTTGGGAAGGATCTAGGTATATATATATTAAAGTTGAGAAAAAACAATGGAAAAGAGTGCATGGGTAAATTTTTTGATTCCTACCTCATGAAACATGGAATTAAACACCAATAAAATTCTCCCTACACTCCTCAAAAAATGTATTGGTATAAATAAAAATAGAAATTCAATTTAAATGAGAAGAAGTACTCTCACTGAAAATAAACTTTCAAAAAAATAAAGATAAGTTATAAGTAAAGTTGTGCATGTTCAAAATAGATGTTTTCTTAGAACAGAATCAAAAAAAGACTCCCTATGAGATATGGTATAATAAAAATCCTAAATTGAAATACTTTAAGGTTTTTAGGAGACCTTTCTTAATAAATTTCAAGAATCTTGATTTGGGAAATTTTGATGAAAATTTTGAAAAAGGTGTTTTCATGGGTTATTCATCCAATGAAAAAAGTTACAAGCACTAGAATAAGTGACTGAATAAGTTGTTCAATTCATTTTATGTAAAATTTATTGAAAATCAGTCCATATTAACAAAAGTTTTTGAATATAATGAATATGGTGAAACAAAAGATATAATGATGAATTCTAGAGAAGTTAAGGATAAGGGCGATGATGTGAGGATAATCTTGTACTAGTTAATTCTGATCAAAATAGTGATGAGGAAAGTCAGACCAAAAGAAAACCATAAAAATTATAGACTTTATAAAAATATTTTAAATTCGATAATATAATCAAAAATTTGGAAGCACTATTGCAAACAAGATGGAAATTGAGGTTTTATAATCAAACCTTACTTATCTCATAGGTGAAACCATAATCCATTATGGAAGAAGTTGAGAATAAATAATGGTTAAATGAAATAAATAAAGAATGGAAAAAATTGAAAAAAATTCTCCTAGGATCTTATTCCACAATCAAAAGAAAAGATTTTTTTAGGAAAAAATGGGTGTTCATAAATAAACTCAGTGAAAAGGGAGAAATTTATAGAAATAAATCATTTTTAGTTTTAAAATTCTATTCATAGGTCAAAGGTGTTGATTTGGAAGAAACTTTATCCCATCTATCAACACTCTAAACCATCAGATTGTATTTAGTTGTTGTTTCTCATTGAAATTCCAAAGTCTATCAGATGGATGTCAAGTCATCTTTCTTGAATAGAGAAATTGATGAATAATTTTATATTGATAA
Organism: Viscum album; assembly: GCA_963277665.1. NCBI lineage: Eukaryota > Viridiplantae > Streptophyta > Magnoliopsida > Santalales > Viscaceae > Viscum > Viscum album. The sequence continues at coordinate 1,977,491,746 of OY728122.1, forward strand.
AACCAATGGGTTCATACTTGATAATAATGGAATCATGGTGTGTAAACTGGATAAATATTTGTATGGGTTGAAATAGGCTTCTCATGCCTGGAATTTAAATCTTGATAGTTTTCTGAAGAAGTAACCTTTCTCAAGGAAAAGTGGATAGAAACTTTTATGTGAAGTAGATGAGTATAGGTACCCTGATTTTCATTATTTACATTGATGATATAATTTTTACAGGTGATAGGGACAAATATTTTGAATATTTTTTTAAAGAAAATAAAATGAACTTTGAGATTTCAATGCTCGAAGAGTTGAATTTCTTTATGGGATTACAGTTTCAATAGAAAGGAGGATGTATTTTTATCTCATAGGAAAATTATAACAATGAGTTTTTATAGAAGTTTTTCATGGTATATTCAAAGTAATTTTCTACACCTATTTATGTTGGAATGATACTCTGTAAAGTTAAAGTTGTGAAAGGTGTAAATTAGAAGGAATTTTGAAAGTTGATTGAAAGTTTTCACTATATTTCTAATTCAATAAAAAACACTGAATATGTTGTAAATTTTTGTGAAACATATAAAAGTGATCCAAAGTAATTACACCTAATGGTAGAAAATTTAATACTTAGTTATGTCAAAGGAACATAGGATTATGGTCTGGTGTATAGATGAAGTAATGAGATGACCTTTCTTAGGTTCACTAGTGTTGATTGGGATAGAGATTGAAATGATAAAAAATCAACATAAGGAGGAACATTATTCTTGGAAGAAATTTGTGTGAGATATAATAGTAAGAAACAAAGTTCAATCAAGAAGAATACATTGATTCCACCTAGACTAGTGTTCAAATAATGTGGATGAAAATTATGCTATAATATTTGAGGGTAAATGTTGAAAAATCATTAATGTTTCTTTGTGATAGTAAGAGTGATATTGATCTCTCTAAAAATATTGTGTAACACTTCAGATCAATGAACATTGATATTAAATATCATTTCATTAAGTATAAATTTGTTAGTGGGGATGTAATGATTGAGTATATTTCAATAAAAGATCAAATTACTGATATTTCCCCCTAATGTTCCTTTATATTCTTCAATCAAAGGGGGAGAAGAAGTAAAACTCTATTATCTATCTTTTTTTTATCCAAATCTAGTCTTATCATATTAAGGGGGAGTAAAAAGGTGATTGAGGGGGAGTTTATAAATATAATATACAAAAAATTTCTTTTCACTGAGGGATGTAATTCCTTAAAAAAATTATTTAATCCAATAGTGTGGTGTCAGTACATTATCTACAATAAAAGTTCTGATTTGATGAAATTTTAGAAAATATTTATTTATAATGTTGTCAAAAAATCAAAAGGGGGAGATTGAAATCCTTTAAGTTTTTTTGTAATGATTTTTGTATTTTTTTTCAACATCTTTGGTGTGAATGGTTTTTTGTTTTAGGTGAAAGTGAGTTGTAGTTTATCATAAGAAAGTTATAGTTACTTTCCATAAAAATTTAGTGATACTTTACTAATCCTCAATGTTTCTAACATAATGATTACTAAAAGGATCTCATGGTTTAGTAATGAAGTTTATAGAAAAATAAAATTTATACAAAGTTCATGTTATAAAGTGTTGAAGTTGAAAACTGTAAAAAGTTTGAAGATTTGAATTCATAAAGTTTCCTATTGTATAAAGATTACCGGATCAAGTCCATCAGACTGAGAATGATCAGATAAATAATTAAATTCCAATAGAAGAATAAATCTCTAAATATTACAGGAATGAGCATTTGAAAAGTTTTACTTGACAGAGAGATATGAAGTATACTAGTGATAGTGAAGTTTTTAGAAAGTCATCAGACTAAGTCTACCAATTCAAGCCAATTGATCAAAGATGATTGGATAGAGAGAGATGGTGATTAAAAAAATTCCAACGAATAAACATTTTCAAAGTCCATAGAATGAAAATTTTAAATATTTTATAAAGAGGAGAAATCTATAAAGGCTACCCAATAAAGAACTTAAAATATGATTAGATGAAGAAGAAGACATCAGACTAAGTTTAGCAGACTGAGCTATGTACGTGGTTTGATCAAACGTAGGATGATTAGATAGAGATGTGCCAACACTTTGGATAAATCATTCCAGATGATATTATATGTGTAGAAAATACATAGTAACATGTGAAGAGTACTGGACATTAGAAGACTGAGTCTACTAGACTTAGATTATCCAAAAAATAAGATTGGATAGAGGGAAATAAGAATAAGTCAAACTAGATGAAGAATTTTCAGAAAAAGGAGTCCTTATGAAGGCATTAGAAAAAGCCTTTAGAAAATTTACATAAAATTTTTAAATTCAAATATTATGATGATGTTGAGTTATTATTTCAATGTTCATAAATCAAACCGATATTTTTAGAAGTTCACATAAATATTGTTGACTCTGAACTTTTATAATATTTTAAGGAAGTCAAATTATAGTTGATTTGAGAAGGAAAATTTAAATTAGAGCTCGTGCCTCCTCCTTTATTTTTGGAGGAATTATGCCCATATAAAGGTTTTATGGAACATTTATAAATTTCTGTTGTTATTGCATGAGATAGGAAGTGATGAAGTTTTTTCAACATGGGTCTCCAACCAAGGAATCACTTGGTTGAAGATGAGGTACCAGACAGAGCATACCAAACAGACGTGTACCAGATAGAGGTTTATCAGACAAAGCATCATCGGATAGAGGTACCAGACTAAGGTACACAGGATGTAGGTGAAATAGACTGAGGGTACCATACAAAGAATTTTCAAACAGAGTTTTGTGGGAAACTTTAATGTTTTAATATTGTCTTGGCTTGGAAGTATAAGCAAACTTTTTAATTGTTGGGAGACAATATAATTTTCTGTTAGGAGATAGAAGGATATTGATGGGAATTGGCTTGATTATGTTCACTTAATTATACAGTGGATATATGTATACTGATGGGATTCAAAACGAAAAGGACATAGTCACCCACATTGGTGGAAAACCTTACCAAATATTATATGTCTTTCTTTAAATTTTTATCTATTTATATAAGTGAGGTTGAGTTATAAAGTCAAGAGGATTGAAAATATAACAAGGCGCAGAGGTTAATTTTAAGAGAAATTAAATTATAAAGGATCACCACTGATTCAACCCACCATTTTTAGTGTTCTACACATTCATGGGAATATAAAAACTCATTCATCGGTATGAGTCTCACAATGATAAATGCATGGTTTAGGAAATATTTAGGAAATGATAAGTTTCATAGTCTTAAAATAGACATAAAATTCATTTTCAAAAGGAAATGTTATCTATGTGGATTAAAAGGTATTTATTACCACCTAGGTATATTTATATTCCACTCCTTATAATTTATGATGGGAATGTTTCAAACTTTTTTTAACATACATGGGATAAAATTTTGAGGATGAAATTTCTTTAAAGGGGATAGAATATAAGACCCAAAAATTTTAGAATATATTTTCTCCTTAATAAATTATATGCGTCTGATAGATTATGAATCAAAAAAACATTAAATTATGTGAGTAATTCCTATACATTATAAAATTAAGCACATTATATGGCATTTAAGTTAAATATAAATTGTTAAAAATAATTTCTAATTCACATAGTAAATACTATTGATCCTAAAGAACTTTTTTGAAATAATTTTTTTATGAGAATTATTTTCATTATTTATGTTTTATTTAAAAATTTATTTAGAGTATTAAACTTATTAAAAATTATTGTGTACACATATATAAAATGTATTCATTGGTTATCAATTGGTTAGAAATGAAAATAAAATCATTTGAAGGTAAAAATATATGTTTTTATAAAACAAATCTTTTGGCACACAATGTGTTTTTATATTAGTATATTAAATTAATGTGTAGATCATTTATTAAATAAAAATATATTAATATTAATCTAATTTTTGTCATTATGCAAGGAATTAAAATAAAATCATTGTTACGCTTAAAAATACATTTTCTCTAAAAATGGTTTTTTGCGTTTTACGCATGAATATTAGAATTAATTTCTTCCACTTATACAAATTTAATCCTGTAAAATGGATTTAATATTTGGAATAAGTATAATTAATATTTTTAATAATATAAACTTAATTTTTTATTTTAATGAATAGTAACCATAGTAAAATTTTAACACCATGATAAAGGGTAAAATGGATTAAATAGGGTTAAAATTTTGGGATAAGGCTTCAAAATCACTCAAAAACACGTCTTAATATCATTTTTTGTGTTAATTTCATCCATCATCATCATAAATTTAAAAATATGGAAATTTTTTCCACTTTCTTGTGACTGTGACCTTTTGATTATTTTAAATAAATAATAATTAAAAAATGTCACTCTTTTACTTTTAATATTTATAATATATTTTCATAATAATAAAAAGATATTATGAGTGATTATAAATAGTTATTTTGAAGATGAATAAATTATTTTTTTGATAGTAATTTATTTTTAATTTTTTTAAATGGTATAATTACCTAAAATGATTACGCATCACCGTGGGTGAAAAATCAAAGAAAATAGTTTTAAAATGTTAAAAGTATAAGTTAAAGTTTTTCAATATTTTTGTGGATAAAAATTAAAGTTAATTAATGTTTTAAATATTCAAATTTTAATTCCATGGAAATATTGATGTTTTTTAAGTCAAATTATGTGAATATTCCTGAAAATGACTTTAAGTATATTTCATATTAAATAATATTTAATTAATTACTTTAAAAATAATAAAAAAATTATCTTTTGTAAAATGAATAGGAAATGGTTGATCATGTAAATAATTTTCCACTTATAATCCACTAGTCCTTTTATAATGAAATTATTCAACTTTAAAGTATAAATATTTTGTTACCATAATTCAGGATAAAAGGGTTAATGATGAGCTTAAACTAAGAGATAGGTTCAAAATGCCACTTAAACTAGTATAAATCTTATTTAACGAATTTATTTATACCTTAGAATCCTTATCTTCATAGATATGGAACTCATAATCCATTTCACAAGAGTTTGACATATATTATATATTAATATCTACTATTATACTAAACATAGCTTTTCCCTAGTACATGTGTCCTCCTCACATGTAATATTTTCCCTCCAAATGTTTCCCCCACCCTTTTCCCTTACATGCTCTCCATTACACTCATGAATCCCTATTATCTAAATCCCAACCTTCTATATTAGAGTTCCCATTATATCTTTCTATTCTTCTCTCCTCACTACTCACTATTCCATTCTCGCATCTGCCTCCTCTTCTAATCCTAACTTCTATACTATAATCACCATTCTGCTCATGACTCCCTATTCTATAGATCCAAACCTTAACCCAATAGTTCCAATGATATCGCTCTATTCATATCACCTCATTGCTCACCATTCCATTCCCACATCTACCTCCTCTCCCAATCTTGACTTCTACTCCACAGTTCCTGTATTAGATCTACCGATCAATCATCACCCTCCAATCCAATTGAAATTTATACCCTAAGATTCTAAAAAATATTGAATCTATCGATTAAATTGAAGGATATCAAATTATCCATTTCATCTATGTTTTTTACCACAAAATACAAGGATACATCTCAGTATTACTTTACGGAACTCCACGATGCTTCAATCGCTTCCCTTACAGATCATTTATCAGCTACTCTCATATGACTATGACAAATTCATAGAATTTATTCCTACTTTTTGGGTGAATTCTATAACTATTGGTCATAACTTTCCCTCATTCGGTTTCTAAATATTCAACGGAATAGTTTATGTCACCCTTTGCCTTCCAAAACGTCATCTCTAAGACTTAATCCGCACAAATAGAGGATGCCTCCTTCGACCCCCCTATGGTTCAATATTATTTAATCATTCCATACTAATTTCAACCGTGTTATGGTATTTTTCCTATTTTTATTATCTTATATTCTTTTCTTATGTTACAAAAGTACACCTTTTTTTCATTCACTGATTATAACATCTATTTCATTCATCCATCCAGTAGTTAATTTACCTATTTTTTCTCAGGGTCAAAAATTCATTGTTCTAGAGTTCCAAAACATGTTGTAGTATAGGAAGCCATAACATAAATTATTTAGTAATTCCTATATAAAAACCATATTATTATTTTATTTTATCCGTTTAGTATTCAAATGGTTATCCAAAATATGTTTGTTTCATTGACTTATTGATTTATTCAAATCACAAAAAATTACTTTATCTCTGGAATTTTATATGTACTATTTATTAATGAGTTGTATAAAGGAGTTGTTTTACATGTATACTATTTGTTTTGACTTTTTTTACATGTTAGATTTAATGTTGTATTCACTTAAATCTGCATACCATGATTTTGTTGAACTCCTTGAAAATATATTACAAAGATGAGAATTGTAAGTATGAAATCTCAAAAAATTCTAGAGAATAAAGGTTTTTTATGAGATTACTAAGGCAACAACAACAAACAGTTTGTCAGATATGTATTAATATTTACTTGAATTTTTTTTTGTAAATTATGATTTAGTTTCTATATGGATTTATTTTAATTACAAAAATACAGGTTCATCCTCTCATATGTATTCTTTTAATACATTTAATGCAATGTCACATAGTCCTACGTGTGAAACAATGTCACTCAATGAAATAATAGAGAGAGGAAAAAACATTCCATTATCAACTATATACTGCAATGGTTTGTTTATTTTAAGTTCACCAATAATTTTTTTTTACATTTTTCAAATAATCCAAATTATCATAAAATTCTAAAACTATAATTCCCTTTTTTTATAATGAATCAATAATTTGATAAAACACCAAACATATCTACTATATCAATCAATAATAAACAAAGGATTGATATTATGTTACAACATGGTCATTCAAATTGTAAGTATGATGTTACTGTATTATAATGAACAATTTGGTACACATTTAAGACTTACTTGTATGCACAAATTGAATGTTTCTTTATTAATCATGATATCTTAGAGGAATGATGTAGATATTTTTAAGGAATCAATACTTTACTTAGTGACACAGTAAGTAAAACTCATTCTAGTACACAATTTATTCAGTTTATATTCAATATTATCACTTATCCATTCGTCTTTCAATAGGAATCCTTTCACTGATAATGTCATTGGTAATTTAAACTCATTTCATATATCATGTATGTTACAAAATTTAATTAAAATATCATAATTTAGTGGTATATGTATGTATTGTATGCTTTGTTTTATTATGTACTTAGTACAAACCACTACTGTGTATGTATGTTCTAGCCAATTGTCACATGTTCAATCTTCAATAAATCATATTATGTGAGGAAGACATGTAATAACAAATGGTACGATATGAATTGTTATAAATTATATAGGTATGTCCACAAAAAACATTTTTTTTAAACAATTCAACAATTTAAAAACTTCATGAATATTACCAAATACACAGTACTTAACATTACAATAACATTTCTTTCTATATAAAATTCAATATTTATTCAAATTGTAGAACACACTGGTTAGTTTAATAACTTCAATTGTCTCTTTAATATATCCAAATAATAATTGTTTTTATGATATTATTATTATTCCTTTTTTCAACATATTATAATATATTTCATTTTCATTTCTGTATACTTAGATATTCGTGATCCTTTCATGTCTACCAATATTGTGGTTCAAAATTTTGGTTTTATGAGAGAAATAAGAAATATGGGAACGAAAATAACCCAAATTTCTCTTTATGTTTCTCACTAGTAAATATTTTGTTGGAATTAATTACTACTTTTCCAAAATACCTAAAAACACTAGTTTTAAATTATAATTCTACCCAAGAAAAAAGATTCCAAGAGTACATAAAAATTTACAACATAATGTTTTCATTCACATCAATGGGTGGTAAAGTTGATAGATCAATCAACAAAGGTGGGTATCCAAACAAATTTAGATTAAATAGTCAAAATTATCATCATGTAGGTAGTTTAGTTCCTCCTAATGGACAACCACCAAAGTTTGTACAAATTTAAATATATGACACTACAAATGAGGCTCATAATAGAATAAGAACCATCAGGTAACTATAATATTCATTATCTAATTAATTTATAAAAGTTTTATTAGATTAAAGTATCCAATATTGTGTATATTTCTTTGATGAAAGGAATTTAAACTCAGTGATTGATTCTAATATTATGGAAAAACTATAATAAATGCTTCCTGAAAACAATGCTTTATCTTATCATTTAAGAATTGAAAGTGATGTTATTAAGTCACATGAAAATCCAAATTTAAATCTATGCCATCTTAAATGATGAATAAATGGATTCATAAATAAATAACTTACCAACTGCTTCTGAAATTTCCATGCTTATATTCGTTGATATTAAAGATTTTAATCAATAAATAGATATAATAATACAAATAAAGAGTGGTGACGTACAATGCATAGATGAGATTCACCCATTTTACCTTCCATTATAATATCCAACAATTTTTACAGGAAGCTAGGATGGATATTTTGAAAATATATATCATCATGTTGCATCCTTCAATACCAGTTCTAGACTACAGAAAGTTACCATGAGAGAATAATTTTATTATCACTTGAAATTTAATTTCATTAATGCATTAACTCTACTCCATTCTAGAAAGTTGTTGCAACATTTTATTGTAGATTCTTATAAAATAATTGAGTATCAAATACTATCATTTATTTTCTTTAATCAAAATCTATTTAGATTTGAACTTTATAACATATTTTAAGATGCATACCTTAAAGGTGATCATGATGAGTCTTCATGTGGAAAGCATTCCATTTTACCTTCAAGTTTTATTGGTGTTCCAAGGTATATGATTCAAAATTGGTAAGATTAAATGTCTATTTTTAATTGGGAAAGATATACATATCTATTCTTAATATTTACATGTAATCTAATGTAAATTTGAAATTTATAGATTTGTTATAAATAAAAATATTTGACCTCTAGACTATCCTAAAATAATATCAAGAGTATTCAATATGAATGTTGACCATTTAATGAAATATTTATGAGAAGGAAGTTTCTTTGGAAAGTATCGAGCAAGTAATTAACTTCAAAGAGCTATTATTAAAATTTAGAAACTCCATTATTTTTTTATCATGTTCTATGCTATTTCACTAATCCTTCTCTTTTACATGTAGTTGTTTGTATAGGGGAATTCCATAAATAAGGGCTTCCTCATGGGAACATTATCTTATTCCTTTGTCATGAAAAAAAATTAACTACTCCAACATAAATAAACAAAATTTTATCTATTAAAATTCCAAATAAAGATACCTTCCAAATACTTCATGAAGGTGTTAAAAATTTTATGATTCATGGTCCATGTGGTGATTCTAATCATCCATCACCTTGTATGAAAAATAAAAAAAACGTTAAAAGTTTCACCCTAAAAAATTTTTGGGATTACAACCGTTGATGATAATGGATATGTAACTAAACAAAGAAGGAATACCGATAGTATAATATTCAAGAATCAAGTTTATTTGGATAACCAGTTTGTTTTCCCTCAAAATCATGTTTTATTATTAAAGTATCATTCTCATATAAATATTGAGATTTGAAACCAATCATATTCTATTAAATACCTTTTAAAATATATCAACAAGGGTAATGATCATGTGAAATGGAACTTTATGTCCTTAATAGCAGTAAACTATTAGAAAAAAATGTAAATGATATTAAAATGTATTATGATTGTCGATACATATTACATTTTGAAGCTTACTGTAGGATTTTATCTTATGATATCCATTAACGATATCCTCAAGTAGATATATTGTATTTCCATTTACCAGGATAACACAATGTGACCTACACTGATGGTGATAATATTGAATATATCATGAGTAAAAGAAACATTTATGAAAAAATGTTTTATTCTTGGTTTGAAGAAAATCTAATGTATGAAAATGGTAGAACTCTAACTTATGAATATTTACCAACAATATTTTTCTTTAACTCTCATTATAGAAAATGGTTTCCTCAGAAATAGGGATTCTGTATTGGTATATTGTCTTATGTTCCACCCATAATTGGAGATCTATATTACTTGAGATTACTTCTTACAAATATAATAGGTGAAACTTCTTATCAATATATATTAACATTGAACAACAATATTCATCATACATTCATAGAGGCTTGTTATAGTTTGGGATTATTAACTAATGATAGAGAGTTCATTGAAGTTATTAAAGAGGTTTCACTTTGGGGTACAAGAAACTCCTTGCACAAATTATTTTCTATCACGTTATTCTTATACAATATTTCTCAACCTCATTTTGTTTGGCATGAATCCTAGTTTATTTTGAATAAAGATAATATCTATGCCCAATTCTAGAGATTTAAAATACAAGGTATGTAATTTTAGTGTATTTTTTATTTTATAGTTAATAATAACCTATTGATATATATGTTTTATTATATTATATTTCAATATATTCTATATTACATATTAGTAAATGACTATTACTATTTATATTTTCTTTAATGAAAGTTTTAAATATCCATAAATCAACAACCTACTATTTTATTTCTTTTCATTATAGGTTTGAAATGGTATGATTTTATATGTACACATATTCATCAAAGTCATTACCATAAGTTTCCTTCTCTATTTCTTCAAAAAAAAATCTAATATACTCCTTGTGATAAATAAAATATATTAAATACATGTTATCAATATTAATTATTATCCATAAAAAATAAAAAATAAAATCATTCTAGTACTTTTTGTCAAAACTATTTCTTTTAATATTCATTGACAACAATTATTTCAAGTTTATTTTTTCATATGAACTTTGTTCTCTAGATGACCAACTATTGTAAACTATTATCACAAAAAAATTATAACATAAATTCCATTTTCTTTACACTAAACACTCACTGAACATCATCAACTACTGTATGAATTTCTTGAAATAGATATGACTCTAATCTTTGGGTGTATAGGTAGAATGGAAAAACATGGTGTGCATATTTACTATATCTTGAATATAATTTACTTTAATAAAAAATTCTTACAATTTATTTCATATGTATTATATAAAACATTTCATTCCTCAAATTATGGAGATGAATGTGGCATGTACTAATAGAGACCAGTCATTAAATTCTAACTATTTGGTGTAATTTATAAATTAATCCCTATTATATGGTCTGACATGACTATGGTAATGATTTTCAAACACTATTATCATATTATTTTTAAATAAAATTTTCTATTTATTAGATTTAACACTCACTAATTATCAAAGGAAAATTTATTATTTTCTTGAAATAGACAACATTCTGCACATCAATGATAGATATTTACATTTTTATCCTCCTATGCCAATTCTACATTCATTATCTGATATTAAATGAAATATTTTAGTATCAAAAGAAATTAATTATATAAAATAAATACTTTATAATGAGTGTGAAACTCTATAAAGTAGGTTGAATATTGATCAGAAATAGGTTATGGGTGTCATTATATCTTCATTATCTTTTTCTTTTGTTTTTTTCTTGCATATATATGGAAGAATGGGAAATAATTTAATTTGGATATATTTAACATTTATTATATGTTCATAAGGTAAAATTTTTCTTCTATTTTATTCTATTGGAATAACATGCTACTATTTCTATGTAGAAGGAAAACCCACTCCAAATTTCGTATTCCAGTCTCTGTTATTGAGCATTCAGTTTGCAATATTCAAAAAGGAAGTGTTCTTGTATATTTTCTTCTATTAACAAAACTCGTTATTTGGGATGATTCACCATTGATTCATAAATATGGTTTTTAAGCTCTTGATTTTTCATTAAGAGATATCATATTAGTAAAAATGAAAATGATTTAAATTTACTTTTCAGTGGCCTTATTATTGTCTTGGGAGGGGATTTCAGGAAAATATTACCTATAATACCAGGTGGTAAAAAAAATTAAATTTTGTTTTAAAGTATAAATTCATCATATATATGGTGATACTGTTATCTTTTAACTTTGAAAAAAACATGAGATTGCATTCAGATGCGTGTAATGATGATTTAGTCAAAATAAAATAATTTTCTCAATGGATTTTAGATATTGGAGATGGTCGAATTAGTGAGACTAATGATGGTGAATTATTCATTTAAATTCCATAAACATATCTAATTACAAAGATTAATATCTCAATGCATACAAATTTTTACCAAACCTACCTTAATTTCATTAAAAAAATTCCATGTGAATTACTTAAAATACCATGCAGTATTAGCATCAACCCATAATATTGTTTTAGAAGTAAATGACTACATGTTATCTTTGACTACTCATGAAATAAGAGATGAATTTAGTTTTTATTATATGTGTAGGGTAAGTTTTGATACTGATAATCTAGATGAAATATACACAGAAGACATTTTAAATGGTATCAATATATCTGGGATTCCTCCCCATTAAATTAAATTAAAGATTGGGGTTCCCATTATGTTACTCAGAAATGTAGATCAATCAGTGAGATTATGTAATATTACTCAATTTATCATTATGAAGTTGGGATACATTGTCGGTGGAGAATAAAATTTAACTTTATGTCATTCTAGGCATATTTCATTCATACCAAGAATTAATATGACACACTCTGATTCTATATGGCCTTTCAAGCTAAAAATAAGACAATATCCTTTTATCGTTTCATATGCAATGACTATTAACAAAAGTCAAAGATAATCACTCTCTTGTGTTGGGTTGTATATTTTAAATCCTTTCTTCTGTCATGGAAAACTATATGTTGTCGTATCTAGAGTCACATCAAAAAAAAGGTTTGAAAATAGTGCTAGATGATAAATATAACACATCATCTTATTCCACACATAAAATTCTCTATAAGGAAATTTTTGATAACTTGCATTAGGTATCCATTTAGTTTCATTATTGAAATTTTAATGTTTTATTCCATTTCAAGTAGGTATATTATCATTACTTTCATTATTTCTGACAATATTTTATATGTACACTGATTTGAAATTTTTAGAGTTACAAAAATGTCATGATCAATAACTCCATTGAATGAAATTACCCTTGAAGATGAAAAAAATCTAAAAATACAATTTGGAATTTTCAATATGTGGTACAGTTCATCTTCCAAGTACTCCAAAGATTTTTTCATTGTAGATCTCACTCTCGGTGATGAAAATGGGAGTATGAAATATAAGCATGAAAAAATTGTATTTTAATTTTTGATTGTTTTGTTAATATATACAGTTACTACATTATATTATTATATCGTGATGAGAAACAATAATCAGTTCTCACAATCTAATCTACATTTTAAAATATTTTATGTAGGGAACAAAGATTCAATTTATATTCAATGTATGTCAACTAATATCAAATTTCAAACCACTATTTCATAAAGGGTTATGATACATTATATAGAATTTTTAAATTTCCCCAAATTAGGGTAGCTTCTTAGAAACTAGATATGGATTTAGAATTATGTTTACATCAACCACACATGTCCATCCATGTTATGTTCATTTTCCACTATTTATCTTTGATTTTATGTATTTTAATAACATTATTTAGAAAAGGGTTCCAAAAGATCATATAATAGGTACATATTATTTCTAGTTCACTTAATGGTTTCCTATTTATTTTCTACACACACATTTAATCAACGAAAAAATAATTACATTTCAATGCATAAAAAATACAGACACTTTATACTCATTACTTGTACATGTATATATATTGTATTTAGTTACAAAGGAAATTAGATTTTATATAGTTGTAAAATTCATTAACTAACTTTATTTTGGTCTTATATGTTTAAGACATTATTGGACATTTGTGTTATTTATATCTGATGCAATCTAGGGGGATTTCCAATATAAATTTGAAAATTTTTCTAGAGGATGAAAGGTTATTGATTTTGTCATTTTTCTATAAATTTCTAATAAATAAAAAATAAAAAATTGTGTCTGTGTATTCATTTTTATAGTTTTACGAGTTAACTGCAGTTTATGGGGTGATTTTGTGACCCAAATTTCAAATTATTTTGAAAACAATGATGACTCATCTACTATTTTGGTAATGAAACTTGTTAGGGAAAAGAGGTTAAGAAGTAATCATTCTATCTACTCATTATCTTTTCCCACTTTATATATAATTTTAATTTTCAGTATGTATTTAAAAAAATTCCCTCAACTTTTATTTTGGAATTTCATGAAGATTCCATTATTGTGAAAACTTAGTTTAATTCAAAAATAATAATTTTCAATGCTAATATTCCAATAGTCAAAACCTTCAAAACCAAGTTTCATTTCAATTGGAATTAAATGTCATTTTTTTAATAGTGTGTACATTATATATGTATTCTCCATGGTTTTAAATTGAAAATGTTTCTTATTTGTCAAATATCAGGTTTTCATCACTCATTTCATCATATATTCCTAGTCCCCAAACAACACAATGAAAAAAATCTTGTACAACTATGCTCTACTATAATAAAAAAAAAATTCATTATATCAAAAACTGTCAAGAAGTTAATTACATGTCCTAAAATTTTCAATTATAATATGATGTATTAAATTAATGTTATATTATTTTCAGTTATATTCAAGAAAAATTAAATGCTCACATTTTTTCTCAGCCAAAATAATGTTTAATTATAGCTACAATATGGAAAATTCAAAGCACCCATAGTTGTTATTATGAATCATGCAACTCATGGATATTTTTTATGGAAATGTATAGTCCCAGAACAAAAAAACCTATCCTAATATAACTGTGTCAAGGTTTTAAGTTCTTTTTTTCTATATTAGTTACTAAATACTTAGTTAATTGGTAATTTATCATTATATATTTTTACATAAATATTTGTTTAACAGACATTTAAAATCCAACAGATTTAGAGTGTAATTAATGGAGACTGATCACTGGGACTCATTTTCAATTGTCTACTTAGATAATAAAGTTATAAAATTTATTAATAAAATAGCTGCATAGTCAAGAGATTCTTTGATACAAGTAAAAATATATAACTATGTATGTTATGTAAAAATATTTCCAGTTAAATCAAACAATAATTTTCATTCATTTTCAATGTAGGACAATGATGGGTTCTGGTCTCCTTTGGAGTTAAATATTTTTTAGTAAAAAGGGTTTATGTTATCTATTGACATAACCAATTACAACATTCGGAATCATCAACGTTCTTCTAAAAAAATTATAAGGTTCTTTTTCTCTCCAAAAATGAAAATGACATCTACACTTTTGTTCATAATTTTGAACATTACCAAGCACTACTATTTTCAATTTATTAAATTTCATTTATAAAAAATAACAACATCCACATTACATTTTTCATTTTATCCTTACTTTTTAGAAGCATCACATCAATGGATCTTCACCACTTAGTAGCAGCATTGAACATAACCCTGTAATATTGTTTTCAATATCTTAAATTGAATATATATATAAATATATAAATAATGACAAGAGAATTACAATATTTTTTTCTCTTCTCTGTAATAGCATTAGAGCAATGGATATTCATGACTTAGTAGCAACATTGATGTTAGATTTCTTAAATCAACTATGTATATTTCATCTATATTGGTATATATCTGTAATCTTGATTGAGTTATTTTTTATTGAAACTTTTTAATTGAAAAATATATTTATAATTTATGTATATACCAATAATATAGTACTATTAAAATAATAAAATAAATAAATGCTTGTAAGAGTACAAATATTATATCTATACTGAAGTGCTCCATAAGATCATATGTATTCAGGTATATATCTTTACTCTTATTGTCTATTACTGTAATTATATTTATATTATCTTCCATTTTTTCCATGTATGTAATATATTTCTACTTCTAGTGGACCCATAATGCTAAAACAATTCCACGTGAGTAGGTATTCCCCACAAGTGTCCTATACATCTGTTTATTCATTAGTAGCAAGTCAAGTCAACTAATAATCATATATAAATTTCCTTTTTACTATGTTTTACCCATTATGTTTTGTACTAATACATTTGGTATTTTTTGTGGTTATTATTTTACATGTAATCAAAGTTCTAAATCATTACATCTGTATCCCAAGTTATAGAATATCCCCTAGTTTTTGAATAATTTCATCACATATGCAGGCCTTGAGGAGTTATTTTGAAAACTTTTTGGGAAATTTGTATTTCAAAACAACACTCTGGTCACATATATGTTTGGTTTAGACATGTTCTTACCCAACTATAGTGGAGAGAGGAAAATCACAACACCTATCACTTCAACACCATATGGAAATCCAAAATAGACTAAACTGATAGAAATGGATTTTATGTCTCTAATTATAGAATTTTTTTCTATTAAATATATAAAACTCCCAAAAAATAGATAAAATAATATATACCATAAACATTTTACAAGGATCTTATATTCTTAATATATTCTTAATATATAATAATGGGTATACTATTATGTACTTTCCATTATCTTTTTGTCCATTATGCTAAAACAGTTTGTTAAATTACATATTTCATATCTATGCTTGTGTATGAAGGTATGTGACTTTAACTTATTTGAATAAAATGAAATTTTGAGCTAATTTATATATCTACATGTTTTATTTTCAATATTAAACTATTAAAATAACAATTTCTGATCATCTTATTTTATTCCGTATTAATATTTTCTATTTATTCACAAAACTCAATTGTCTTTACAGAAAAAATTATTGTGTGATTTTGATGGTGAGGATGTGATGCAATGTGAAATTATAATGTGTGGGGAATATATGGATATAACATACCATGAAATCATACCACAACCATATACAAAGACAACCTTATAAAAGAATACCAAAAAATGACTGACATTTTATCATAAAGTTTTACAATTTCCTCTTATTTTCATCAAAACCAATTACATGTTTTAAGTTTTATAGTACTATTCATTTAATTGGACTCTAACCTATTCTATTTTTCAATAAATTTTATATTTTATTATTTTATGAAATTTAATAGTTAATATACCTATACATTTTCATGGTCTAAGTACTAGTTTCATGTATTTACAAGATTGTCACCCACCACTCTTATAAAAGGAAACATCCTCTCATCTCTTCTACACACCTTCTTGAGTCATTTATCTCGACCAGAACCTACCTAAAAATCTTATCACCTTATCTAAACATGTTATATAGGAAATGGTACTTTTAAAAGACCAACACAATGGTCCTTAAGAATATATCCAAAGAAGGTTTCTCCAAGAAGAAGTAATCATCTTCACTGAATCCTTTTAAGTTTATTTATTCTTATACATCCTCCAAATATTGTTTAACCATATTAAAATAATAACACCAATAAAATTATCTTAATTAAATTTCATTATTTTAATAGAATAACCATTTCATATTTATCATCCATCCTAATGGAAAATGAAAACATTGTCATGCATACATAAGGACTACCGTATCCACAACCGACATATTTTATTTTTCATCACTGCCTCACATGGTTAGTTATATAGATAAATTTAATGAGTATATATGATTTTTATAACATTATTATGATTCTTTAAAGATAAAATATCATATACCTTCTAACCCTCTCATTTTTTGTAAGATGATGACGTCGCTCGTGTGTATGTGTTGATTACCACCTCCATGAAGCGTTGTGATTCGTTTTACATTTTTGATTTATATAGATGGTTATAAGGATATATTTAATGAATATATATGATATATATAATATTATTATTTTTTAAAGGTTAATTAAAATTTATATTTCTTTAATTCCATCCATAAAAAGTGAAAACATCATTCATGAGTATGTATGGACTACCATCTCTACGAAGTGATGTAATTCATTTCTTACCACCACCTTATATGAATGGTTATAAAAGTTTATATAATGAATAAATATTATAATTATTACATGATTAAGATTATAGATGTTATGAAACCATGATCAAGGATCAATTATCGGAACCACTATACCAACACATGCATGAAAAATGGAACAGTTAACACCGACAACGATGATTTTAATGAAGAACTATTAATAAAATGGTGATAAGATGTTATAAGTGAATCATATATGATATTATAATTATAAATATTGTTATAATATATATTTATAATAAATCTAAATTTATTATACATGAGGTTTAGAGAATTTATGAAGAAATTCAGGACTTGAGGTAAGGTTTTCTCATCTCACTTTTATTTTTGCGATACATATGTCATATTCACCACTTATTTCTTTTGTGTGGTGTATATAATTATCATGAATGTATTTTAAGATGATTTTTCATGAAAATTTATATGTATTTACAAATCCATATAAGGTTCACTCTTTCATGAGTTTTTTTATTTAGAGATGACCAAAACTGTAAGGATTTTTTATCTCAATATTGTTTCATTGAGACATGTTTCATGGTGTAAACCTATTATTGTATATATGGTTTATATAATACCTATTTGATATGTTATATCATGAATATATTTATATACATGGTATTAAAAGTTTCATTTGAATTTATTTTTTTTTCAAGGGGTTATGATTTAAAAGTTACTAAACTGGTAAGGGTTTATGTTACAGTTTCATTTTTAATTGGAATTGTTTATGCTCAAATATAATTTGGGGAAATTATAGGATATTTATTTTTAAACATAAGTTATTTTCTTATAATATGGTCAAATCTAGGGTTTTAAAATATATATTCCATTTGACCCCTCTTTTGTACTTAAAATGATTGATAAATTTTTTGTAAGAAAAGTTGACTTTATTTCTTCTTTTCGGGTCAGAAATATTTCTCCTCCATGTTTATGTTCTTAAAAATATTTTATGAAAGTTTTTATATAATCATAAATGTTTTATAAATTTTATTTATACTATATTTGGATTTTTTACAAATTATTAAAAGTAATATTTTCAAAATTTTACATATGAATCACATTTGACTTTTTACAAAAGCATGAAAATAATGTTCTCTCTTAACATATATGTTATGAATGGTTTTTTCTACCATCATGATAATTATTTTATTTAATGATTTTTTATAATTTTTCATGATTAATTTAAAATAGAGGCTTTTTATGAATATTCTATGAATTTTTATTTTTTAAAGGTATCAAAAGAAAAAGATATTTTCCTCTATTTTCAAAAAATATCAAATGCCCTTTTAAAGGTATTTTTCATCTACATCAACATAATTCAATGTTTCATATGCTCTATTGGTGATATGTTCTAATGATACCACTCTTTTAATTTATTTAGATGGATCATGCTAATGATGTTTTAAAGAACCAAGTACACCCATTAAATTCAAGGATTTCATTTGAAAAAATATTCTTAAAGATAAAGAAAATTTTGAAACCTTAGAATTTATTTATAAGGGTCACTCAAAATTTTTATCAAATAGTTGGTGTGCGAGGACAAAATAATTCAAACTCCATGTTTTAAAATAATCCTTTGTATAAAATGGAAACTAAGTTAAAATTTTATTTCCTTATTAAAAAATCTATAGACATATATAATACAATTATTATACATTTGATACAAATATTTAAAGGACAAGAAATAAAGGTTTAGAAATTTAGAAAAATATTCAATGGAAGAAACCTAACAAAAATGTATTGCCTTCACAAAATGAATTGATAAGTCACCACAATAGAGTCCAAATGGGTGATGAAAAACAAGAGAAGCCATAAAACTACCACCCCCCCCATTAAAACTGAACCACATGTAACCCTAGGTCCCCAAGACTATGCTAATGAAAAAAGGAGGTAATATAGAGAAATCAAGAAAGGGGATGATTTTAAGAGACATAAATTAAATAATTGACCTTAAAATGAGGATAACTCCATGGGATAATGTAAAGACCCAAAAGTTTTGTGTAAATTTTGTTCCCTAATTTTTTTTGGGTTATTTTATTTTTCATTTGATAAAATGAGTATAATTAAAATGAGACTGTTGGGTTTCAACTGTTATATGACCATTGGTCAATATAACTGTTGGAAACTAAATGTTATAATTATTTTCTATAAATACAAGTGATCTTGATTAACTAATATAGAAAGAAGATTTAATGGCCCCATCCAATAGTCTCAGGCTGATCAAAGCCCATCTGACGGAACTCGGGAAGGAGGTAGCACCTTTGGGATTTGCTCTCGACCAAACCCAAGCCGAACTTCAACGTGTGAAGCTGGAACGGAATCTCCTTCACGAGAAGTTCAAGCTGATAGAAATCACTACTTGGGCAATGTTGGCTGAGTCTCCCCAAGATTCTATCACCCTAGAACACCTTACTCTTAGGTCTTATGCTGGTGTTATAAGGGGCTATGTAACAATACCGTAACTTCCTTGTGTAATCCTTTGATTTAAATAAAAAAATTTGAATTCTTCTTATGGTGAAGTTTGTGAATCTCAAGTGTCTGGATAAATATAGGATGTATATTATTGATGAATTTTGGAAAAAGGATATCTTAAAATATTTATGTACACCTTAAATAATTAAAAATGTGTAATGATTTTCAAAAAATGGTCTTTTACAGTTGTGTTCAGTATGAAATTTAGAGTCTAATAAGATCAACTTAATTTTTGATGAATAGTAAATTATGAATAGTGATTTTACGCTTAAGATTAGTAATGTGACAAAATGGATTAGTAATCTCACTTAAATAAAGTATTAATATAATTTATGCACCTGGATTAAGTAATGTGATTCAATAAAATAGGTAAATAACTATTTCAGAAATTATTAGTTAAGTATTAGTTTTTTCGGGTGAATAGTGTATTTTATTTAAAAATTAAATTAAAAATATTTAGAAAATTATTTTCATAAAATTGAGTTCATTTTTGAAATCAGAGCATCGATATTAGGTTATGGTGATTTTTGGGCATTTTTCTGAAAAAAATGAATTTTCAGTGAATAGTGAAAATACAGTTTTTGAGTTTCGGGAGTTTAATGACATCATTAAGGATATAATAATTATGAAATAATTTTGGTAGACTTATTAATATTAATATAATTTATGACGTGTCCTAAGTGGTCAATACCATGGGAAAATACCATGGGCAAGCCCATGGTTTTGCCAATACCACCGATGAGGTGTCCCTTGGCAATTAATGCTTTGTCCCCTCACTTCTCCTATAAATACCAAGCCTTTACCTCATTAATTTCATTTACAAATCCTCATAAACGAATTTCTGGTCTCCTTACCTCCCAATGAGTCCTCTCAAGGTTCCCTCAATCCTCCCAAGGTCCCAACCTTCAAGCTTTCGAAGTTACTCCTTCAAGGTAAGGGATCCTACCTCTCTCTTTATTTTCATGTATTCTCCTTTATGTCATTTATTTTAAGCTCCATGTTATTATGTTGGGGATGTTATTTTGTATTCATAATACTGTACTTTTCATGTTCATATGATGAGATACCTCCTATTTCTCTCATCAATTCATTTTAAGAATGTTTAAGTGGCGTCATTAGGCTGCCAAATTTTTGTAAGGGATTCTTTCACCCTTCTCATTTTCAAGTTCTATTTTCATGTCAAGTATTTCAAGTTTATTTTTATTATTTTGGGGTATTATCGCTATATCCATCATACTTTACTTTTATTTTCATATTATGTGAGACCCTATTTGATCTCATCAATTCATTTTTTGAAGTTTTAAATGACGTCGTTAGGCTGCCAAATTTTCATAAGAGAAATCTTATATTTGTCTTCCTTCTATGTTTTTCATTTCATATGGTATGTCTTTCAAATTTCATTACCATGTTATTATATCCTACATATTATATCCCTATATTGTTTTATGGATCATTTATGAGTGGGTGACCCATGTCCCCTCTCTTTTCAATATTTTCTAAAACCCTGTAACATAGTCGTTATGCTGCAGAATTTTCGTCTCAAAATGTCTCTCTATTTTTCTTAAATTATCTTATTTTATTAAGTGAATACTCAAATATATTTCTTCTATAGGTGTATTCACATATATATCAAAATTTTCTATTTTAATTCTGGGATTTACATACATGAAACCCACTTTCCTTTTTCGTGGGTTTAAAGTGACATAATGATCATGTCTTTAAAGCAGTTTTTAAAACGTTATGATTATGAAATGAAACCCATTTATTTTATGATATATGGGTTATTTATGAAATTTTTGATGATGATATATGCATCTCACATGATAATAAATAAAAATTAAGGGTGCGCCCTGACAGCGCTCCAATGCATTGGCTAAATACTTAATCTCTAGATATGACCATTTTAACGATACCTTGGTGAATAACCTTAGTAATTTTTTAATGAAACCTTGGGGATGGACCTTGGTGATACGGAAATGATTGTCTATGTTAAATGTTGTAGCCACATATTCAAGTTATGAAACATGTTATTTTTATTATGATATTCCTCATGATTTCTTTCTCATTCCTTAAAGTTATTTATCATGACTTTATTGATGTATCTCAAGTTCACATGTAAAATGTTTCCCTTGTTTCCCTTACTGGGCCTTCTACTCACCCTTTCCTTTGATGTATGTTCCCAGGTTATGAGATGCAGTAATGAACTTAGGATGAACAAATAAAGAATCCTTTCAAGTGTTTAAGAAGATTTTTTTATGTCGTCATGTATTAAGTTCCTGGTTTCCAAGACACTAAACCTTAAAGATCCTTGGTTTTGTATAATGTAATGAAAGTTTATGTGATGGAAAGGAGGGATGCTATAGTTGGTATAAAGGGATGGTTTAGTTATTTATGGAAATTAGGATATGAAAACTTTAGGAAGAATCCTATAGAAAAGTTTAAATATAGGAAATCTTCCAGGTATTTTGGTGAGTATTGAGTAAGTGGTTTATCAAGAAAATACATCCCTGTCTGGATACGAGTAGGTAGAGGTGGATCTGGCACAGATGTACATAGTGGTAAAACCCGAAAACACCACTTTGATCTATACTTGAACGGGAACTGGTACACAACAACGGGCCTTGCTGCACTCTTGGTTACGACACTCCCGGGGGATATGTTTGGTTAATCGCAAGCTTTTTATGAATCATTATGAAGGAATTATAGAAAAATGTAATTGTCTAAGCATGAAGTTTTAATACATAAAATCATTTTTAGTTAAAAGATTCGTAAATGAAATAAGTTTCTCACGAATGATTTATTCTTTTAGAAAATATCCCCATCATCTAGGAATATGTTGACGTATTTCCTAAGGAGTTACCCAGACCTCCCCCAGAAAGAGAGGTAGAGTTCTCCATTGAACTCGTACCTGGATCACATCTAATGTCAAAGACCCCCTATAGGATGGAAAATGTAGAGCTAGAGGAATTAAAGAAAAAACTCCGAGATCTTTTGGAGAATGGGTTTATCTGACCATGTGTGTCTCCTTGGGGAACACCAGTTCTCTTTGTGAAGAAGAAGGATGGATCGATGCAGCTATTCATTGTAGATAACTGAATGGGATCACAGTGAAGAACAAATACTCTCTTCCAAGAATTGATGACTTATTTGACCAACTTCATGGGGCTCAATTCTTATTTAAGATTGATCTTCCTTATGGTTATAATCAATTGGGGGTGAATAATTTTGATATTCCAAAAATTGCCTTCCAATCAAGATATGGGCATTATGAGTTTTTTGTTATGCCCTTAGGACTGACTAATTCACCTTCTTTTTTTATGGATCAAGAATAAGTTGATTTTGGAAACTAATGTTTATCAAATTGATATCCTTTTTATAGGAAAATGGTTTGGTGATTAAATGATAAATATTATTTTGGACGATGTTTTCTTTTTTGGAGTACTATGTGCCTAAGGGAAATAAAATACTATAGGATTTAAATTGAGGAGGAATGGTTGATTTTTTTATGTATTTATTGTGGACATATGGTGATTTGGGTTATTTCTGTAAAATGATGAACCTAGCATAGATAATATGTGAATAGGTTAATTATACTTTAGTATGAGACTTTAATAGTAGTCGATGTTATTTGGAGATAAATGTTAAGATTTATTGTGGAAGACTATGTGATTAAATCCTTCTGAGTTTCGAGTTCCAATCTTAGTTTGGTTTTTTCTAAAGAATTTTAAGGATGATTGTGTATTGAATGGTCTTTTTGGAACTTTGGGTACTTTTGTTGAATTTTGGAGATTAATAGTCTTTTTTTTCTTTTTATAAAGGATTATCCTTTTTTGGGATTATATGATCTCGTATTAATCATTTTCGTTTTAGTTGATGACTAAAGACAAGAGGAATATATAGTTCTTCTTTTGTGGATTATGTGATTCTCTAGAAGATGATTCTTGTGCTTTTGATGAGACCAAGTGTTTTTGAATGCTCATTGTTTAGAGAAAAGATTAGTCTTGGTAGAAACTTATTAAAGGATGAGACTCTACTTGAAAGTAAGTATATTTCCTTATGTTTTTATTCTATGTAGTAAATGAATTCCTCAAAATTATGAAAAGGAAAGTAAAACAAAAAATGTTGTTGGGTTACATTTTCTACTGGGTAATCAAAGAACGTTTAACACATCTTAAGTTTGTGATCTTCTTGTGGTTATTTTTCTACTAATCATGTTTTCTATCACTCTTCATCAGAACATGACCATTTGTTTTCTCTTCCATATCCATGTTTTCCTACATGGAATCCTGGTATGGGTTAACTCGGGTGACCTTTGTACTTCCCTTTATTTCTTTTAAATTAATAGTTTTACTGACTCTTTTTCTAATGTGGGACTTTCAATGAAATTTCCAATCCCAATTTTAAAATTTCATGGATGCAATTTCTTAAGGGGGATATTGTAACGAACCGAAATATTTGAGTAAATTTCTTTCCCTAATTTTTGTGGTTATTTTATTTTTTATTTAATAAAATGAGTATAATTAAAATGAGATCGTTGGGTTCCAACTGTTATATGATCGTTGGTCAATATGACCGTTGGAAACTAAATGTTACAATTATTTTCTATAAATACAAGTGATCTTGATTAATTAATATAGAAAGAAGATTCGATGGCCCCATCCAGTAGTCTCAGGCTGATCGAAGCCCATCTGACGGAACTCGGGAAGGAGGTAGCACCTTTGGGCTTTGCTCTGGACCAAACCCAAGTCAAACTTCATCATGTGAAGCTGGAACAGAATTGTCTTTGCGAGAAGTTCAAGCTGATAGAAATCACTACTCGGGAAAAGTTGGCTGAGCCACCCCAAGATTCTATCACCCTAGCACACCTTACTCTTAGGTATTATGCTGGTGTTATAAGGGTCTATGTAACAAGATCGTAATTTCCTTGTGTAATCCTTTGATTTAAATAAAAAATTATGAATTCTTCTTATAGTGAAGTTGGTAAATCTCAAGTGTCTAAATAAATATAGGATGTATATTATTAATGAATTTTGGAAAAAGGATATCTTAAAATATTTATGTAAACCTTAAATAATTAAAATTTTGTAATGATTTTCAAAAAATGGTCTTCTACAGTTGTGTTCAGTATGAAATTTAGAGTCTAATAAGATCAACTTAATTTTTGATGAATAGTAAATTATGAATAGTGATTTTACGCTTAGAATTAGTAATGTGACCAAATGGATTAGTAATATCACTTAAAGAAAGTATTAATATAATTTAGGCACCTTGATTAAGTAATGTGATTCAATAAAATAGGTAAATAACTGTTTCAGAAATTATTAGTTAAGTATTAGTTTTTTCGGGTGAATAGTGACTTTTATTTAAAAATTAAATTAAAAGTATTTAGAAAATTATTTTCATAAAATTTAGTTCATTTTTTAAATCATAGCATCGATATTAGGTTATGGTGTTTTTTGGGGATTTTTCTAAAAAAAATGAATTTTCGGTGAATAGTGAAAATACAATTTTTGAGTTTCGGGTGTTTAATGACATCATTAAGGATGTAATAATTATGAAATAATTATGGTCGACTTATGAATAGTAATATAAGGTATTAGGTTTCCCAAGTGGCCAATACCATGGTAAAATACCATGGGCAAGCCCATGGTTTTGCTAATACCACCGATGAGGTGTCCCTTGGCAATTAATGCTTTGTCCCCTCACTTCTCCTATAAATACCAAGCATTTCCCTAATTAATTTCATTTCCAAATCCTCCTCAACGAATTTCTGATATCCTTACATCCCAAGAAGTCCTCCCAAGGTTCCCTCAATCCTCCCAAGGTCCCGACCTTCAAGATTTCAAAGTTACTCTTCAAGGTAAGGGATCCTACCTCTCTCTTTCTTTTCATGTATTCTCCTTTATGTCATTTATTTTGAGCTCCATGTTCTTATGTTGGGGATGTTATTTTGTATTCATCATAATTTCATTTTCATGTTCATATGATGAGAGACCCCCTCTTTCTCTCATCAATTCATTTTAAGAATGTTTAAGTGGCATCGTTAGGCTGCCGAATTTTTGTAAGGGATTCTTTCACCCTTCTCATTTTCAAGTTCTATTTTCATGTCAAGTCTTTAAAGTTCCTTTTTATTATTTTGGGGTATGATCTATATATCCATCATACTTTACTTTTATGTTCATATGATTAGATACCCTATTTGATCTCATCAATTCATTTTTTTAAGTTTTAAGTGATGTCATTAGGCTGCCGAATTTTCATAAGAGAAATCTTATTTTTGTCTTCCTTCTATGTTTTTCATTTCATATGGTATGTCTTTCAAATTTCATTACCATGTTATTATATCCTTTATATTCTGTCTCTATACTGTTTTATGGATCATTTATGAGTGGGTGACCCATGTCCCCTCTCTTTTCAATATTTTCTAAAACCCTATAACATAGCCGTTATGCTGCAGAATTTTCGTCTCAAAATGTCTCTCTCTTTTTCTCAAATTATTTTATTTTATTAAGTAAATACTCAAAGATCTTTCTTATATAGGGGTATTCACATATATATAAAAATGTTCTATTTTAATTCTGGGATTTACATACATGAAAACTGCTTTCCTTTTTTGTGGGTTTAAAGTGACATAAAGATCATGTCTTTAAATCAGTTTTTAAAACGTTATGATTATGAAATGAAACCCATTTATTTTATGATATATGGGTTATTTATGAAATGTTTGATGATTATATATGTGGCTCACATTATAATAAAGGAAAATTAATGTTGCGCCCTGACAGCGCTCCAATGCATTGGGTAAAGACTTAATCTCTAAAGATGACCATTTTAACGATACCTTGGTGAATAACCTTGGTAATTTTTTAATGACACCTTGGGGATGGACCTTGGTGATACAAAAATGATTGTCTATGTTAAATGTTGTATCCACATATTAAAGTTATGAAACATGTTATTTTTATTATGATATTCCTCATGATCGCTTTCTCATGCGTTAAAGTTATTTATCATGACTTTATTGATGTATCTCAAGTTTACATGTAAAATGTTTCCCTTATTTCCCTTACTGGGCCTTCTTCTCACCTTTACTTTGATGTATTTTCCCAGGTTATGAGATTTAGTAATGAACTTAGGATGAACAAATGAAGAAGCCTTTCAAGTGTTTAAGAATATTTTTTTTATGTTGTCATGTATTAAGTTCTTGGTTTCCAAGACACTTAACCTTAAAGATCCTCAGTTTTGTATAATGTAATGAAAGTTTATGTGATGGAAAGGTGGGATGCTATAGATAATCTTCATGGAGGAGAGGAACCAAAGTAGAGGGCCTCCTATATTCACATGAGCCAAATGAGAGATAATTTCAATTTGGGGTAAAAACCAAAGAGGAGCATAATGATAATCTCTATTTTTAATGAAAATGGTCACTATTCATAGTTTGACTACTCAGTTTCAAAAAATATGTGATCCTAATTGGACACCTCTAGGCACATGCATATTTTGGATGTACACTTTGGGAAATCATTTGAAAACCATGACAAAAAACTCTTCTAATAATTTAAGGCCTTCACACAGTTACTCCTAATAACGCACTAACCGTGCGACTGTGCCAAAATTCTAAAATCTCAAAATTTAGACTCGATTCAATCCAAAATTCAAAGTCAAGGTCAATAAGAAATAAATAAACAAAATAATAAAAAAACAAGGTTGGGATGTTCCATCCTCTAAATTTCCACATAGATCTTGTCATAAGTATTATAATCACATGAGGAACCATACTATAATGGTGATTTATGGCCATAGATAACTGTTTTTACACATTATTGGATATAATATACAAAATAATATGAAAATATGACATTTAACTCACATAATCTTATACTATGAGGATCATAAAACTCCATCAAAAACCATCAATTTTGGAAATCATAAATTCATAATTAATGACCATGAATGTGCCACCCACATCAGTGAAACAAAAATTGTATCCCTTTAGCTCACCCAAGAGACCAATTATTCCATAATATAGTATGTAAAAATCCACGAAACAAGAAGAAATTGTAGAGAATTTTTTATTGAAATTATTCCAATATAAATACCAATATTCCAAACATATTGTGCATAAAGTTCAAGGTAACATCCTTATTCATCCAAGAAAAGAACATAGATACAGATAAAATAGACCAATCTTGAATGTTTTCATATGAGTTAAAAATTAGGATGATATAATTAGTATCCTTTTCTTCCAAAATAATAGTGATCAACGATATAAAAAGAATTAACTATGAAAATAATAAGAAAAGAATTCAAAATAGGTTATCATATTGGAATAAACACACTCAAACCAAAGTATTTTCAAATGGGAAAAATAGGAAATTTTCAAAAACAAAAACAAAAAACCTAAAATATGAGAGGCAAAATAGAGAAAATAATATCAAAAAATAAGAACATGTGTTCTTGTTAAATAGCTAGGATGAATTTAGGATAGAAAAGATAAAAATTGAACAAATATATCACTAATCATATTCAATAGATAATTCCCATTATAGTAGTCCCTATTGGAATATTTTTTATAATCTTTCTAAGTTTTTAGATATCATATGTTAATAGTGACATTATCATAAATAATAATTGAACCATTAGTGTACTTATTGAAAACAATACTTCCCAGATTTTCAATCCATTCATGTGGGGCTTTTATAATCTTATAATACACACATTTAAAATTCTTTTGTTTTTCATAAATGTAACAAATTTTCTCAAGATTATCATCCTCTTCATCATTTAAATATTGATTTGAAATATTCACCTGAGAGTCAGTTTTATCTAATTTG
This sequence comes from Viscum album, assembly GCA_963277665.1. Lineage (NCBI taxonomy): Eukaryota > Viridiplantae > Streptophyta > Magnoliopsida > Santalales > Viscaceae > Viscum > Viscum album. The sequence continues at coordinate 1,977,520,996 of OY728122.1, forward strand.
AATTAATTTGATAATTTCCTACATTCAAACCATGTCCAAAGTTTTTTATTTTTTAATGTGAACTCTAGATGATCGAGTGAAAATAGTCCTCTTCATAAATGAAAATTTTAATATGAGTTTAAGCATTGAAATAATTATTCACATCATTCCCAATCCCACAATTCTTTAAATTATGACCAAATTTGAGGCAACTTGTACAATAATCTGGAAATTTATCATATAAAAACTTTTACATAAATCCTGAATCTCTAATTTGTATACACATATTAGATGAAGAAGGACTTGTAAGATCAATATTTATGAGGATACTCAAAATTAAGGGTCTTGAACATTGCGGTTCAATAAATATTTGGAAATAGAAAACAAGGATTCCATCCTAAAAAGGTGGATAGAAAGAACTTTAAATCCTAACCAAATTGGCATAAGAGAGGGTCTAATATCCAACTGAAACTTAGGATACCACTTCAATAACCTTAATTTTATGTCTAGAATAAACTCCTGAACCAATCAACCAACATCTATAGTATTCATTCTTTAATGTGAATTGAATTAGAATATTCAAGGAACCAAGAATCCCCAAATTGAAACCAACAAACCTAATATACTAAAAGGAATTATATAATAAAAATACATAGGAGGATGATGGTTTAAGAACTTATCTACTAAAGAAAACTAAATATTTGAGGATAGTGTTTCACCATAAAACCATGATACAAAAGTTTATTTTGGAACCTCAAATGAGAAACAATGATTCGGAAGATTTGGAATGTCACAGAACCATGAAATTAGTGTATCTGAACAAAGAATCCTTGCACCACAGACACATGTTGAACCATCCCAGGAGAAACTCGTAGCACACTCTCAAAACAAAAAAAATAAAAACATAAGTAAATCACTCACATATAACACTAGTAATTAACATGGTTTGAAAAAAGTCATACTCCACATGAAACACTAGAACTTTAATGGAAGAGAGAACAAGAGAAACAACACTCACAAAGTTACAAATGTCCAAAATAGTTATGCTACTCAGGAGAAATGGAAATATACTTTACATTCACTCTAGAGTACAAGATAAAAATTTTTTAAGGGAAACAACATCATGTACTATAAAAATGACCTCACCCGTCTATTTATTGAGAAGTTTTGTAGTAGCTAGCCAATTCTATTAGTTCCAATGCATTCTAACCCTCACAGAAAACCATCGATTAATCAAGGAATCTAATATCTACCTGTTGAATGCATTGAATTCACCTCTGAATTCTTGTGAATTGTGTGTTCATCCAAAACTCATCCTAACACATCCACACTTTCAGAATTTACTTCCACTACTAGTTTTAGATAGTGGTTATGCTCCACCACACCATCTAGTTCTATATCATATTTCTGAAAGTTATAACACTAAGACTAAAATAATTTCTCACACTAATCCTAAAAATCACCCACTTAAGAATAATTTTTATGGGTCCACCATCAAGTATTCCTGGTCAAAATTCCCCATGTTTAAAAAATATATCTTCTTTAGTTCAAATTTTACATTTTTTTGTTTCTTATATGATCTCACAACCACCAGTCAACCAAGACCCAATAAAACATAACCCCACTCTATAATTTACCAAACTATGACTTTAATAAGAATGTTAGTTAGATTCTAACTCCCACTCACCTTCCATTATTCCAGTCTTCCATCTTCCACAAGCTTTCAGATGAAATAGTACTTTAGCTGAATGTATTTTTTCTGAGATTAAAAAAAATGGATTCTTATCTAAGTGAAATGTACTTTGGTTGTCATAGAACATTGTTGTAATTTATTTCCTCCTAATTTCCTCCAATAAACCCTATAACCACATTGAATCCTCTACTTTTTTAACTACAACTTACTCAGCTTCCGTGGTTAACAATGATACTACTAGTTATAGTATCAACATAAAACTTATGGAATTACCTATGTTAGTAAACACATAGTGAGTGGTTATCTTCCTTGGGATTGTATCCCCTCTAAAGTTAGCACCTTAAAACCCATATAATGGATAATATGTTCCAAAATAGAGTGTCAAATCCACTGAGACTTTAGGATACCAACGAATCTACTTAAAGAGTCTCAATTTTTTTTCCTGAATTCTACATAAATATGATAACTATAAAAACCTCATGTGAAATATCAGGCCTTTCATAAACCCCAACGTACATTATACTTCTCACAAATGATGCATAATAAACCTTCTCTATGTATACAACCTCTTTGTATGTCTCAGGTGTCTTCTCCTTGGAAAGTTTTAAATGTCTATCTAGGGGGTGCTCAAGAGTTTCAAATTGATAATTATATATATCTTCTACACCTTCTGGATGTACTCCAATTGATTTGAGAAAATTATTCAAGACTTCCCTTTTAATCATCCCCAATATATGCCTTGTGGAACCAAGATCCTTTACAAAGAATCTTTCAAAAAAACCAAAATATTCCAGTCTTTTCTCCACTAGTCCAACTAGGAGCATATCATCCACATAGAGAAGTAAAATGGTGAAAATACTATCTTCATACACCTTATTATGGAAGAAATAATCTGAATTATACCATATTAACTTTTTTTCTGCTATAAAGGCATTGAAATTTTGGTTCCAATGTCTTATTGTTTGCTTAAACTCATATGAACTTTGTATGAGTTTTCACATCAGTCCTTCCATTCTATTGTGAATGAAACATTCTAGTTGTTAAATTTAAATATCTTCCTCCAAATATCCATGAAGGAACATGGTCTTGAAATCTAATTATTCAATAAACAAACCTTCTATGTCAACCAAGATGACCACCATACAAATCATTATGTATTTTACAAGAGGAGAGCAAATCTCATCGAAATCCAATACATACAATTGTTGAAATTACTTTATAGTTAATCACATATTTTAGCATTTCATATCTCCCAATTCCTTATTTAGATGATAAAATTATTTTTTATGCAGTTCCCACTTTCCTAGTGGTAATTATGTTAACTATAATTTTTCAGAAACATGTAAGGAACTCAACTCGTTCCTTCATTACTAACTCCCACTACAAAAAGTCAATCAAAATTCTCACTTGATGTAGCGCATTGGGAATAGAAGATTCATTACATGAGGGAATTAGTAGGGGTATAGGTGGAACATCCAAAACAAAGATAACACTCTCAGGAATCATTATTGCATCATTCTCCCTTGGTTAGAAAGGAATCAACCCTGAATCCCATTAGATAAATACCATTATCTAAGTCTAATGTAAAGGTATGTTGATTAATTATTTTTAGAAGTGGAACCCTTGAATGTAGTTGTTCGTTCATATGATGGGATGGGTCGATTCTAATGAAGGTGATAATTCCATTCCAAGCTCATGTTTTCATAAAACACTATCGACTACTTCAAGATTTCATGTTTCATCATTTCTAGGCTCAGTTGGTTATTCTAATCAGCATTTTTGTCATTTGAGTGATTTTCTCCTAAAATTGGCTTAGAGTATTATATAATATCAAGGAGAGGAATACAAAAAATGATATTATTAGCTTTGGATGGGATTCATGACATGTTAATGGGAGTAACTATAATATAACCAACACATTTTATTGAGGGTGTGTGAGAAAAGCCTTATGTTGGTGGAAATCCATATGTGTATCCCACTAATGGATTGTGATAAATAGATTCGCAAATGGAGTTATGAGTAACACCCCGATCTTGGTATACCTTCATGTTCATGACTTTGTCAACATTTATGTCATGGTCAAAATTCATTTTCATCTCTTATAAGGGAGTGTGAACAAAAACCCCATTATAAATAAGGTTTAAAACATCATGGTGGGGTGAATGGACATTTGTAACTCAAGACTACAATGGATATTCTATGAAAAGGTCTCATAATTCCCCCAAAAGTGACCCATTCTAACTATAGGATTGGATTTGTGATTACTGACACTTCTATTTGAATGAATGAATTTGTTCCAAGACTAATTAAAAAGTTTGGTTTAGCTGAGAGTCTCATAAATTCCACTGATGTTGACCATGAAAACTAAAAATGATAGTTTTGGAGAAAATGATGCAGTCCAATGTAGCTAGTTGAGGTGCAATACAGTTATAAAAACAGATTTTGGGATCAAGTTTTCTATAGATTGAAGATCCATTATTAGGTAACACACATGTGTGTGGGTGGTTATGTATGGTTGGGGTTGTGCCTGCATCTAGCCCATACGGGGCTGGCTGTTTAATGACTCGTATTTTCTATGTATTATTTTTGGATATTGTATGGATTATTTTTGAGACTAGGGATTGAGATGGAGTACATTTCAGATTCTCGGTGTGCCCAAAATAAATTTTTGAAATATATTAAATATTATTAAATTGTATGTGCACACAATTTTCTTGAAAAAGTGAAATAAATTTTAAATAAGGGCCCAAATCAAAAATATGAATGTATCATTGAGTCTAGAATGTGGGTATTACCCTAGGTGTGACATAACCATGGTCGGAGTGGAGAGTTTGTGGAAAAGTCATCATGGGCGTTAAATGAATGAAACAATTAATTAAATTGTTTTATTTTATTTCATTGATGCAACAACTAAATTGTATTTAAATAGACTATTATAATGAAATTATAGAGTAAGATACATAACCCTAGAGCTATTGGAGAGTCATTAGAGAGATCTTTTGAGTATCTCTCTCAGAAAAATGACAATCGGGTCATGGATCAACGACCGACATGCAACAGAATCAGAGTATCTCACCATCTACAATGACACCATTTAATTCTTCATCACTGATCGACCCAAATTGAGGCAGGATGTTGTTGTGTTTGGATTATTTCCCAGTTCTTAATTTCTATGATGGACAAGAATTAGTCAACCAATGGATTGATTCATGGATCGGTCATTTTTGGGGATGGGGTTATTGTGAGGATTTACTTGGGATAATTTTATTTATGATTAAATTTTTATCTCTTCATTCTTCATTCTAATAGTAATGAATCAAGGTCAACACAAACATCAACTTAGTTCTATTCCTCATGATTATTCTTATAATTTTCTCCCCCTTTTCCTTCATTTATCTTGGGCATTCTTCATTGTCCCATGGTTTGAAAAATACCAAAAATCCAAACATTGTGCACCCAATTCTTGGTACAATGGTTCTAAATAATAGATTTAGGCACAGGATGACATGATGGTGGTGTGATGATGGAGGTGGTAGTGGATCGAACGATGTAGGTACCAGATTTTCATGTTATTTGGTGTATAATGAAGAACACTATTTGAAGGAATTTTATGAACAAATAAAAGAGCTGGGACATGTTAATTGGTGATGGAATGAATCATCAAGATGTGGTTTATGATTTTATAGTGAATCATTCTTCGGATCGAAGTCCATAGCTATGAGAGATGACATGGGATCCAGATATGAAAATCTGAAAAATGATGCACTACATGGATTGTAAGTATGAGCGACACAATGTGTGGGCCCCTCTTAGTGGCGGCTAGGGTTTTGGGAAGGATATAACTATCACATGGTGTGTGGTTCCCTTTGGTGATCTCGGCATGTACCTCAGAGGTTACATGTACACTGGTTGGAGTACACAAGCATGGGTATGCCGTGTACTCCCACACAGACACGGCCAGGCTGGGCATACATAGTCTAAGCCATGTATGAGGACACAGGGCAAAGTACACAGGCAACAGCATGCCGTGTACTTTTACATGGACATAGAAATGGACATGAACATGATCTGTTTACATGGGTAAGACATAGGGTTGAGGGGACACATCATGTAACCCTACCACTTGTCTTGTACTCCTAGAATGTTTGTTTGGATTCATTTACCTTTGTATCTTGGACAAGTTTTGTTCGGGTGATTTTCCCTTATCCATTACTTGAGGGTTGGTATAAAATCACCTACTACACATAGGAAAATGATCCCTTCAGTAGTAATTCTTGGATAGAGATTTTGGAATCCCTCGATGAGTCTTGGAGTGAGATCCTCTATTTATCTTCATGACTTAGGTGGTGTTCTTGGTATCGTTGTGACCAATATTACACAGGCATTGATCATCTACTTATTGGGTTAATCCAGATTTATTTTTTGGTATACCCCCATTGAATTTGGTGTGATCCTCATATGTGTATCGTATATCTTTGTATTATCAGTGTGTACTTTTAATGGTGAGACCCAATGAGCATTATCTCTCATATAGATGGTATTAGTGTTATCAGACTTAGGAGTGTGTTCTCCCAGACGAGTGCTTTTAGGAAACTTTGAGATAGAATCCTAGGATGAAATTATGGTTACAAATTACCTTTAGACTGTGTGTATTGTTGATTATATTTGGATATTCTTGTTATATGCATTGTTGGCATATACCTATGTAGAGATGTATGTATTTTTTTATTGTATGCTTTTTGGTTTTGGGGTGTCCTACTGGGTATTGTTATATTCACCCCTGCATGAGATTTGCCCACATGTGTTGTTTCTTGTGCGGATGATCGAGCCTTTGAAAGATTATTTGATAGAATAATACTATTCAATGATTATTGAGACTGGACAGAATAAGGTGTGTTCCTGCGGTATCTTGAAATCAGTCCCTATCTTCTATTACAGGTTGGACTTTTTTTATACTCTTTGTGGTGGGATTGTATTTGGATATGTTTACATTCCTTTATTTTATTTCATACTCTTATTGTACAATTTAGATATATGCATGCATGGTTGTTCAGTTGTTTTTACATTTCATCATTCTATGGGCTTGGAGATGTGTGCATGTGTGTACAGGAACTTAGGCTAAGACCTCCCATGTTAGTGATATGCCTACTCTATGCTAGTCACCATCCCCTGGCCTATTGGAGGCAGGATTGAGGAGTCATGGTATGGGCCCCTTTGGGATAGGCCATGAAATAGTGGTATTAGATGATTCATAACTACTTTAGGAATAGAGTTTGTGAGTTTGGTTTGGGGAAATAATATTAAGTGTTTCGAGTTCGAATTTCAAGCCTGGGACTGCAATATCTATGTGATGACTAACTTATCCATCCACCAAGACTATGATCACCTACTTTTCAACTCAGTACATGAGAACACTGGTTACTGGGAAAACAATGGTACATGAATCATATAGAAATGGGTTGTGGTTTCCATGTCCTTATTAAGTTATCTCTCTAGATATACTCATTGATTGTGGTGCATCTTGTTTACTTTCAAGATGCCTCTACGACATATGATGGCTAGAGTTTAGCATCTAGATCACGATGATGATACCCTCAGTGATGAGGCATTGATATAGGGACCATTTCTAGAGATTCTACCTCTAGGTGGTGCACCATCTATACCACCACCTGTTGAGTAGCAGATGGTACCCGCATTACCAGTAGATGAGGTGCACCTACTGAGTGCACTTAACGAGTTTCAGTGATATAGACCCATTAGGTTCCGAGGTGATCCCAACCCACAAGAATCTATATACTGTCTTGAGGTGGTGACCTTATTTTTCCATCTAGTCAAGACACCATCAGATTAGATAATGATCCTAGCAGTGATCCTTCTCTATGGATCAACAAGAGGATGGTGAGGGTTAGTGGATCGATCTTACAAAGAGGCGACTCTATCTTGGTCATAATTTGAATGCCTTTTTAAATATGAGTTCTATCTAGCTAATCTGAGGGATATACATATTCAGGATATTCTGCAACTCCAAAAGGGTACCATTATAGTAGCATAGTATTCATCAAGGTTTACTAACCTCTCCAGGTACTCGATGTATATGGTTCGTGACTAGTTATTCATGGATCATACCTTTTAGTGAGTACTAAATAAAGACATACAAGTTGGTTTTATACCTCTATGAATTTATACCTATGTTGGGGTTCTAGAGTGAGCTTTGGTGGTTGATATTTTCTTGGATGAGAAGACACGACCAGTGGTTGCCGATAGTGGGAAAACAGGAGTAGATACCTTAGTAGTAGGGATACGAAACCAGTCTCAGGGACATGGACATGTGATATTTTTTAGGAGGAGGTCCCAAGACTGATGTTCCACAATTTAGGGCTCATAGGATGGGTACATTCATACCAAATAGAGACAGTGATACTCATGTGATGACATGGGACATCTTACTTGAGATTGTCCAACCCACCGTCTAACTGACAGAGAAACGGTGGATGGGACACTGAGGAAGAGGTAGTAGAAAGATCAGGTGGTAGACGCTTTGACTTATTACCACCACCACCCCCAGGCAGCCCACACTAGGCTCGGGGAGCTGAAGGATAAGGATGGGGACAACTGTAGGTGGTTGAAGATTATGAACCATAGGCTTCGGGAATGATATGAGGTACAATCTATTTATTTTCTACCTTATCTTCAGTATTGATAGACAAATGAGATATTAAATCCTTTCTTTCCACATATCTTTTTTGAGAGTTAGAGATTTCAGTTTAGCCCTTGGATCGACCCTTATGCTTGAATATTCCTACTGGGTATGACTCAACAATCACACACCTGTGTCGATAGTGTGACCTGAATCTTAGAGGTGATAGTTTTTGTTAGGATCTATTTATTATATTTATAAGGACTTAGGACATCATCTTAGGTATGGATTGGTTATCTATAGTTCATTCCAAGATTGACCATTTCAGGTGAAGGATGTGGTGTGTCTGTAGTGACAGAACTAGTTTCTCCTTTATTGGTGAAAAGTAAACCCATGAAAAGAAAGATAGACTCTTATATTGGAGGGTGCTTCTAATTAATCATCAATTGGATAGACTGGCCCTTGGTGTAGTGGATGTTATGAGTTCCCAGTTTCCTATAGTGGTGGTGGTGTATGAGGATGTCTTCCCTGAGGATGTTCCATATTTACCTCTCCACTGGGAGATAGACTTATTTATTGATCTACACCCTGAGACAGTGCTGATATTTGTGACATAATATAGTATTTATCCTTAGGATCTTTGAAAATTGATGGTGTAGTTGGAGGATTTGAAGATGAAGGTATTTTTTATACCCGATGGTTCACCTTAGACAGCCCCAGTTTTGTTTTCCAAGAAGGTGGATGGGAGCTTTAGGTTATGTGTGGATTACTGGTTCTTAAACTAAGTGACTGTGAAGAACAAGTATCCACTACCAAGGATTGATGACATCTTTGATTAGTTTATAGAGGAACGATGGTTCTCGAAGGTTGACCTCAAGTCAGGATATCATCAGTTGTAAGTAGGAGAGATAGATATACCTAAGTGGACATTTAAATTTTACTTCTATCACTATGAGTACTTGGTGATTCCCTTTGGAATGATGAACACCCCAATAGTGTTCATGGGACTCATGAACTAGATCTTTTAGCCCTTCTTAGACCAGTTCATGGTAGTCTTCATCAAGGAAATCCTTGTGTACTCAATATCTGAGGAGGTGCATGCGAGACACTTTAGGATTATTCTAGACATACTATGAGAGCATAAGCTTTACAGGAATCTCTCAAAGTTATAGTTTTGGATTCAAGAAGTCCACTTTCTGGGACATGTTATCCTAGTAGATGGAGTGGAAGTGGACTCAACCAAGGTTGAGGTAGTGTTATCTTGGGATCCACCCAAGAGCGTGATGGAGGTGCAGATCTTCCTTAGGTTGGTGGGCTATTTCCAAATATTTATACTCGATTTCTCCAAGACATCAATACCCATGAAATATTTGACCCGAAAGGGTTATCCTTTCATGTGTAAAGAGAGGTTTTAGTAGGCTTTTCAGTAGTTAAGTAAAAAATTGATGATTGTTCCCATCTTAAGATTTCCATAGGAGGGTGTTGAGTATGTAGTGTTTTGAGATACATTAGGAACTAGGATTGGTTATATTATTATGTAGAGGCAGGAAGTGATTTCCTATGGTTCACATCAGTTGAGACCACATGATAATAATTACGCAACCCATGATCTTGAGTTAGAAATGGTAGTCCTTGCACTAAAGATGTGGTGAAACTACCTTATGGGTAAGCGTTTTATTGACTATTATGATCACAAGAGTCTCAAGTATATCTTCTCTCAGAAGGATCTTAATTTGAGACAAAGTCAATGACTATAATTATTCTAATATTATAAATTTTAGATTTTCTATACTCCTAGGAAGGGGAACGTGGTAGGAGATGATCTCAGTAGGATATATTGTTCATAGTTGCATAGAAATTGACCTTATTATAGTTATCCCTTATAGATAGAGATGGAGAAGATTAACTTCAGTTGATGGTTGTCACCCCTCTGCTCTTATAGTGATTCATGGATTCATAGCTTGAGGATATCTACTGTGAGACCCTACATACTTAGATATCCACTAGACGTGTTCCTGATGGATTTTCTAAAGGCGGGGAGCATATTGTTCTTTTCAGAGGACACACAATGGTACCAGTAACTTTGTGGGAGGAGGTTCTAAGAGAGTTTCATAAAGATCTTTTGATGGTATATAAAGGTGTGGAAAAGATGTACCAAGACCTCCAACATTAGTTTTGGTGACCAAGAATGAAGAAAAAAGTTTCAGATTTCGTCTCTCGATTCCTTACTTGTCATCAAGTGAAGGTTGAGAACCAAGTTCCAGCGAGTTTAGCTTAACCCCTTGAGGTGAAATAGTGGGAGTGGGATTATATATCCATGGAATTCATGATGATTTTACCATGATGTCTAGGGGGAAAAATTCCATCTGGGAGATCAAAGACTAACTTACCAAGTTGAACCACTTCTTAGATATTCGGGAGTATATTTCAGTAGAGATATTGTAACACTCTATGTGTAGGAGATAGTAAAAATATATGGAGTTCCATAAATGATCACTTCTGACCACGATTCTCACTTCAAATCCTAGTTATGGAAGGGTTTTTAGGAGGCATTTAGGATTCTGTTACACTTGATCACAATGTTTCACCCCCAAACTGATGGCTAGACTGAGTGGACCATTTAGGCTCTGGAGGACATGTTGTGATCTTGAATATTTGAATTTTTCTATATTTGTGAGGATCACCAATCGTCGATGGATTTTTCATAAAAAATATACCATTCTACCATTGGTAAGACATAATTCTAGGTTTTCTATGGGTGGACCTGCAGGTCACTACTTTGTTGGATTGACCTAGGAGAGTCAACACTTATGGGCCTAGAGTTCATGCGAACAACTACAGAGAATGTTTAGATCATCCAAGAGTGGATTAGGACTGAAAAGAGTTGTTATAAGTCTTATACAAATAGATGATAGAGGACTTTTTATTTCAAGGAGAGAGACCATGTGTTCCTATGGGTTTCACCTCAACGTGGATTATATAGATTTGTCTAGAGAGACAAGCTATCTTCGAGATTCATTATACCTTTCTATATACTATGTAGAGTTGGAAATGTGGTGTAACACTTATCTATACCTACAAAGTTATATTGATTGCATGATGTCTTCCATGTGTCACAAATGAGAAGTTACCTGCATGACCCATCACACGTTATCAACTGGGGAGAGATGAACATCAAGGATGAAGCTGCTTTTTCTGATTACCCAGTAGATATTGAGGATCGATAGGAGAGGATCCTTCATAGGTGATTGATTCCTTTAGTGCATTTATGATGGTAGAACAAGAATCTATAAGAGAGAACATAAGAGTGGGAGGCTTAGATTCATGCTCAGTACCCACATCTCTCTGTGTAGCCCTTGTTTTGGCTTTTCATGGACATAAATCCCCAAGGTGTGAAGAATTTAATGACTTGAATTTTCCATGTATTATTTTTGGATGTTGTATATATTATATTTGAGACCATGCGCTGAGATGGAATGCGATTCTGAGGCCCAGTGTGCCTGAAATAAATGTTTAAAATATATATTAAATGTATTAAATAGCACACACACAATTTTTATGAAAAAGTGGAATAAATTCTAAATTGTGGTACAAATTAGAATTATGAGGGAACTATTGAGTCCATAACATGGGTTTTACCTTAGTTGTGACGTAACCTTGTTCAACGTGGATCATTTGTAGAAAAGTCACTATGGGAGTTAAATAAATGAAATAATTAATTAAATTATTTTATTTTTATTTCATTGATACAGCGACTGAAGTGTCTTTAAATATAATATTATAAAAAAAATATAGGGTAATCCACATAACCTTGGAACTATTAGAGATCCATTAGAGAGAGTTTTGTAGGATCTCTCTTAGATGAATATAGACCAGAGCATGGATCAATGATTGATGTGAAATAGAATCAGAGGATCTCACCAACAAAAATGAAACTGTTTAGTTCTTCATCAGTGATCGATCCAAATTTAGGTGGGACATTGTTATTTTTTGATTACTTCCCCATTATTAATTTCTATGATGAACGTGAATCAATCGACCAATGGATTTCTTCACAGATCGATCGTTTTGAGATATGGGCTTATTTTGGGGATTTATTTGGGATAACTTTATTTATGATTAAATTATTATCTCTTAATTATTAATTTAAAAATAAATGATTCAAGGTAGACACGAACATCGATCGAGTTCCATTCCTCATGATTGTTCTTGTGCTTTTATCCTTTTTTCCTTTGTTCATCACAAGCATTCTTCATTGTCCTACAGTTCAATGAATACTAAAATTCTGAACATTTCACACTTGATTCTTGGTGAAATGGTTCAAAATCATATATTCAATCATGGAATGATACAATAGTGGTGTTAAAATGGATTCAGGAGTGGATCAAATGGTGTAGGTATGCAATTTTCATGTTATTCGACACACAATGAAGAACACCATTTGGAGGCATTTTATGAACAAATCAAAGGGTTGATATGTGTTAATCAGTGATGGAGTGATTCATTAGGATGTGCTTCATGATTTTTCAATGAGGCGGTCACCAGATCTAATAACAGAGGTATGATTAAAGAGGTGGGATCTAAATATGAGAATCTAGAAAATTCCACACCACGTGACATGTAAGTCGAAGTGACACACCATATGGGACTATTTGAGTGGTGGCTAGGGTTTCAGGAAGGTGATAAGTATCACATGGTATGTGGTTCCCTTTTGTGAGCTCGGTGTGTACCTCATAGGGTACACAGACATAGGCTAGGGTACACGGGAATGGTCACACCATGTACTCCCACACAGACATGGCCAGGACAAGAATACATGGGCTAAATTGTGTATCGAGACATTGGGTGAAGTAAACATGTAGCAACATTCCATGTACCTCCACATGGACATGGAAATGAACACAAAAACAAGCATGGTGCATTTACACAGGTAGGACCCAAGGTCAAAGGGACACAACACATAACCCTACTACACACTGTGTACTCCTAGAATATTGGTTGGAGACCTTGTCATCTGTATCTTGGACAAGTTTTTATAGGTTGATTTCACCTTATCAATTTCCTGAGGTTTGGTATGGAATCACCTCCTACACATAGGACAATAATCCCTTCAGTAGGACTTCTTAGATGGAGTTTTTATAATCCATCTGTGAGGCCCAAAGTGAGATCATCTATTCATCTTCATGCCCTAGGTGGAGTTCTTGGTACCATCATGACAAACACTACACGGGCACCAATCCTATACTTAGTGGGTTAAATCATATTGAGTTGTTGGTATACCCCATGGCCTTATGTGTGATCCTCATCTATGTATTGTATCTCTTCAGATTATCAGCTTGTACTTCTAATGGTGAGACCCAATGAGCATTACCTCTCATATGGACATAATTAGTGTTATCATACTTAGGAGTGTGTTCTCTTGGATGATTGCTTTGTGAAACCTTTGAGATGGAATCCTAGGATGGAATTATTTTTGTGACTTACCTTTAGTCTATGTGTCTTGTTGAGTATATTTGGATATTCTTGTTATATACACTATATAAATATACCTGTGTAGATCTATTTGTATTTTTTGTATGATTTTTGGTTTTGGAGTCTCTTATTGGGTATTGTTATACTCACCCTTTCATGGGATTTTCCCACATTTTTTGTGTCTTGTGAAGACAATAGACCTTTTGATAGAGTCCTTAACAGACTAGGACCAGAAGGTGCTTAGTGAGATCAGAAAAACTGATGTGTGTTCCTGTAGTATCTTGATATCATTCCATATCTTCATTTATAGGTTAGACCTGTTTTCAAACTCTTTTTGGTGGGATTATATTCATCCTTGTTTACTTTCCTTTACTTATTATCATACTCTAGTTTTGATATTTAGATGTATGCATGCTTGGTTGTTCAATTGTTTTTACATTTCAGCATTGCATGGGCATAGATGTGTGTGTGTGTGTGTCTACAAGTACATAGGCTAAGGCCTCCCATGTTAGTGATATTCCTACTTAAAATTAGTCACTAGACCCTAGCCTATTGGAGGTGTTCTTGGGGAGTCACGGTATGGGCCCCATTGTGATGGGTCGGATAGGCTACGTGCAGTTTGGGCTCACCTTAGATCCCTTCCCTATTTTCCAATTAGGGTCTTCCTTTCTTGTTATACCTTACCTTTTTTTCTTTTTTTCCTCTTTATTTTTTATTTTTATCTTTTAAAATTTTTTCCTTCTTTTCTGGACCTAAGGGTTTCACTCAGGGGACTGGGCACACTAGAGGATGGGTGCAGGGGAGTCGACACACTGGGGCTTGGCACGCACATAGGGAGTCACATAGAGGGTGTCAAAGGGTGAGCACGTAGGGGGTCCTGTGTGTGCTGGGGTCATATAAGGAGGACTCGAGCATGGTATGATAAAATTCACATGGATGGTTATCTATGTGTGACGGTCGTATGTGAGGGGCCTAGGAGCACATTACTTCTGGGTACATAGAAGAGTGTCATAATGGATTGAGGCATCAAATCACAAGATTATCATGTTGATGCAACAAATCCAAAAAAAACTAATTTTTTATAAACTTCATTTTTTTGTGATAAAAAAATGAATGGAGCTCCCATCGACTAATTGGAGGATAGTGCATCATGGCTAGTAGCGCCCTGAGTAAGGGAGGCATCATTAGATTGCAAAATGGCCGGAAGTGAAAGTGGTGGATGATTCAACAAGAAACACTTGGTGTGACACATCTGGAAGTCACACAAGTAATAAGATATTAGTTAAAAAATTATAGTTTTTAGGGATTCCAAATCCCAGTAAGGTTGGGATGGTGGTGAATGATGGTGTTAAAAAGGTGATAGTCTGTAAGGATTGAGAAAAGGTGATTAGATAATGGTGAATGATAAACAATCTCGATTTGATACCAAGATTTTTGGATGTGCACTGAAACATTTAACATTTTCATGGTGGTGATTTATGATATCTTGGTTGACATTAAACATTACGGTTTTCATGCGTATGATGCATTCGCTTGCGATATCCACTCCTGCTTAATTTTCACCAGTTAAAAATCCATTATGAATGGATTTAATATGGATTGTTTGTTCATTGAATGAGTTAAATGGATTTTTTAAATAGAAAGAAACTTATTTTGATATTCTTCATATGGAAAATATGTTTCATTAAGATGAAATGCTTCATGGATGGATATATAAGGGATACGATTTCTCCATTTGGTAAATAAAGGAATACCAAGATAGTTTCTAGCCAATTCTATCAAAACTCTCTTCATTTTTTGTGTTATGTTTATGGGATATAAGGTCGGTGTACCACACATGGAGGAAAGATGCCCTTGTTTTCTATTTTGGAGATCATCATCAAACATAATCCATCAAAGTGTAAATATGGAGTTTATTACAACCATATTCTAGGTATGTCATGTTATTTATTTCCTTACACATTTGATTCCTTAAAGATCGGTTTGTGTTTGGGTTCACTTTAGTAAATGATAATCCCCTAAAACTCATAAACAATATCAATAAAGGTTATTCAAGGATTAAATGTGTTAAATTTACTATTTTTCAAAAAAAATACCATCGCCATGACAAGATAACCCATGTGTCATTGTGGCAACCATTAAAATGGTCGTATCACTTTCACCATGTTGTGGTGAAAGGTGTGATGGTTCTTTGAAATAAATTTTATAGTCACCATGACTTGCACTATGATATTAATTCCCCGTAGTGATGAGTATGGTGAAACTTTGTGGGAATGCACTATGACCCCCAAAAAAACCACCTCAGCTGGATGATGGCATTTTGTCTAAGAATTTATTCTTGCACCACAGTTGGTTCCATAATGACGTGAGACCTATCTAAAATAGGTACCATTTACAAAACATAGTGTGGTTCAATCCATGGTGTCCCTTAAATGGTTTAAAAAATTATTTTGATAAATTGACTTATGGTTTATAAATTTGTTATAAATTATAAATGTTTCACATAGTAAAATTAGACTTTATATGCCTAAATTGAATATGAAAAGTTCATATTGCACTGAATGTTTTGGAATATAAATATAGTGATTATTTATTTGTTTAATTCCTTAATATTCATGTTTAGTAAATGGTTGAATAAGTATGAATATTGTGTATGAAAATTTATTTGATAAATTGTTTTTAGGAGATAGAGCCTTGTATTTCATGCTATTTACAACTCCATAAAATTTAGTTTTTCATTTATCTTTAAATTGGTTTTTCTTTTGAGTTATTATTTTAAGAATAATTATTTAATATTTTTTTTACATATTAGGTATTAGAGATATCATGAATTGAATTCTCTCTTAAGTAAATTCTACTTGGGGAGAGGGACTTGGGTTCATACTAATCATCAACCTGGAGGCTTATGCCTTGTTCAAGAAAGGTGAGAGGCATGATATCTATCACTCCGGACTTACTCATGTGGATATTTTCAATCTCACTCTATTACTTTACATGAAAAAAATTATATACCTTATATATGATATGCATTCGAATATGTATGAATATACTTAGCTTCTTTTTTTAGGTGAGTAACTTGTGGGTTGCGAAAAATGTTTGACATTAATGTGGTGTGAACATATTAATTTTGTGTATGGAATTAAGATTCCAAATCTAAATTGTTATAATCATGCATACATAAAGGAATAAAACATGAGAAGATAAAGATTTCATAAAATTCAATAGTTATGAATTTAATATGCATATGATATACATTAAATTAGTGAGACTTTTCAAAATAAAACCCCTCACATACCAAGTGTGATATTCATTCCAAAGATGGTACTTTTCAATACCTCAATCATTCTAACAGATAGTTTCATGCTAAAACCAGGATTATCTTTTGTAAAAAAATCATGTAGGAAGGTTTCCCTAACGATTAGGGCCTTGTTTTTTGTGTTTTTTTTAGTAACACTATCTAAGAATCCATAATAGTTAAGATACCAAAGGAATAGAGTTGACTATATCACTATGATGGATTTGGATAAAGGGTTATCATCTCAACTATCTAAGAATCATAACTATTCTAATTGGGATGATTTCATGCCTATAAAAATAAACGGTGAGATAAATACTAAAGCTGACTCATTGTTTAGTGAAATATGGATTGTGGTTCACTAAATGGAAATGATGTATGAATTCATAATTTTTAGTAAGATTGATTTCATTAAAATTACTTGATGAAAAGATATAAAATACAATACTCACCCACTGAAATGTCTTTGTTGGGGATTTTTTCATACTTGATGATAACCATTTTAAGATCACTTATAGGCATGATCTATAAAATAGTTATATATTACTATCTAACGTTAAAAAGTGTTATCAAAGAGAATAATTATTAGCATCTAAATGGGAATGTTATAGAAATAAATTATACCAACTCTAACTCATGAGTATTAGATACCGAGTGTGTGTCACAAATTTGTGCTGACAAACACGGAATCTGTGATAAAATGGAATTAATGAAGGGTTAAGTAGATCTTTGTGTTGGTATTGGAGAAAGAGTTTCTAAATTATAAGTCTATAATTATGATCCAGCTTTACCTAATCTTAAAATTGGATAACAATTATTATTTTCCCTACCATAAACAAGAATTTTATTTCTATTTCTTATTTGGAAAATAAGGGATTTTCATTCTCTATAAAGAACAAGAGTTGTTCTATATATAAAAATGAAATGTTCTATGACATCAGAAATATATTAAATGGTTTATATATTATAGATATGGATAATCCTGACTATGATGTTCATAATAAGAAAGTTAGAGTTGATTATAATCTCACTTACCTTTGGCATTGTCATATTGGACATATAAACGATAAATGCATCCAAAGACTCCATGCAGATGGATTGTTGGACTCATTAAATTATGAATTTTTTTATACATGTGAATATTTTTTATTGGAAAAAATACAAACACACATTTTTGGATTAAAGGTGAAAGTTCTAGTGGACTATTGGATCTCATACATAGTGATGTATGTGGACCAATAATCACACAAGTGAGCAGTGGTTATAGGTGTGGGTCAGAGATGAGAAAATGGAAAGAGGAGGGGGTGAATTTCCCTTTTAAATGATAAAGTGAATAAATAAATTGATTTTATAAAATATAAAACGATTAAATTTAAGAAATCAATGATTCTATACTAAAAAAACATGTAAAATTTTCTTTAAGCCTAAATTGAAGCAATCTTTAGGCTAGATTACTTATCTATAAACTAACACACTATAAACACACATCATCATCATGTAGATATTTATTCAAAGAAAAACAAGAGAGTAGAGGATTCAGCCCTCTACACCCTTGGATCCAAGAGACTGAACTAAGGAGGTCTAAAATGATGAAGCCCAAGGGCATCCCCCCTAATCATATTGACCCCCTTAGGCTTCAATCTAACCACAGTATGCAAAACAATATTCTCAGAACTAGGGACATCCAACGAGGCCAAGTAATTAGCTACTTTGTTCCCCTCCCACCAAGTGTGCACCACTTGATTGGTGTTTTTGAGAAATATTTGACACTTTCTAATGATGTAGTTGATCACAAACACTAGAAATATAAATAAATAAAAGGAAGAGGGAAAAGATAAAAAATGAAGCATTTACCAAATAAATGTGGAACCATGTCTCCCCTTTTATAAAACTTTTAAACAAAGTTATACCCCTTGATGAAACATTATTTTAAACCAATATCCTTTTATCTTTTACCTCCATTGAAAAATTATCCCCATTTGATATTATCAAAAAGGAACTTTTTAAGAAAGAGGGTTATAGAGATATGAAAAGATAAGAGTAATAAATTTCAAAAAAAAACTTTACATGGTAGGAAAAAGAAAATATAACACCCCCTTAATAAAAGTAAGTCATATAAAATCATGGGAATATACAAATTTTCATGCTTCATAATATAAATAGATAAAATGGTTATGCTCAATAATCCATTGGATAATAATAATTAGGCTCATGCTTAAGGAAAGATAAGAAAAAGACATGAACAAAATATCCTTTTAAAAGAACTTCTGAAAACAAGAATTTTAAAAAAAATATAAATATTTTTCAAGGAATTAAGAAAGTATTTGTAAATAATTAAAAAAAGATCATGCCAAAGAAATAGACAATTTAAAACATGCTTTTAATAATAGATATTCAAGATAGATATTTGAGATCATTATTAGATAAGAGAGAGATATAAGATCATTAAAACAACCCCCCCCCCCAAAATAAAACAAATAGAGAATATAAAAAGACTAAAATAAGTAAATCATTTTAGATAAGAAATATAGATAAAGAATTTGAATATAATCTCAATTTAAAAATAGAAGATAATAGATAAACTAAATATTTTAGAGAAATTTGAAAAATAAGATTTAAAATGGATAAGGCACCCCAAAAATGATAGCATAATTGTGGAAAAGGGATTATTTACAAAAAATACCCAATATAGGAGATATTTTTAAAGTATATTTATGAGAGAACTAAAAAAAATAAAGAAATTATTTACCTTATTTTCAATATTGATGTCCAAATATTCTCTGAAAATTAATGAGGTAGGCCCCCACTCAATTGGAGTATAAAACATTAATCTCAAGGTGGAAAGAGTTAATTAATCACTTCAAGGGGTTAAACACTATCTTTTAAAGAGAAGTTATTATTTGAGAAATCAATGAGTTATGATATAAAATCCCTACAAAAAACCATTTAATGGAGCCTTGTGGTACCCTTGAATGTCTATGAATTCTAGAATAAGATGATTTGGGAATGAAAACAAATTTAGGTCCACAAACACTGGCTAGTAAATATTTAAGGACCCAAACTTGCTTAGATTTTTTAGAAATATTGGAATAAATATGGATCAATTTGGGTCTTCCTTATCTTGAATTTTTTAATCAAATTCATAAATAATATGCTCATATTTACGATAATATTTTCAAATTTTATTTTTAGAAACACCTTTCATAAAAGAAGTGTTTTTTAAAGAAGTTTTATTATCATTTGAAAAACCAAAATCATGATTATTTTTTAATTCATTGAGAACCAAGCATTATATTAAGTTTTTTTTAACCAAGTATGAACTTTAAAAGAGACTTTTTAGATCCTAGATTTTTTATTTGAAAACTTTAACACCGGGTTCATTTTTTAATTTCAAAATATAATCAACTTTTTTCCTTTTAAAGAAGTTCCTTTTCATTAAGAATCTGTTTATACTTTTTTAAAAGATTCTAATATTTTGAAATAAGTTCTTGAAAAAAATTCAATTTCATTTTCAGAAAAAGAAGAGAAAGAATAAGAATAATAATTTGAAGGGGATTGGGAGATAACATCTCCACCTATCTCGATATGGGCCACAAGGTATTTAGGAGTTGAGTTGTTAGTTTCATAATTTAAAATAGATTATTTACTAGCACTAAAAGTTGATAACTTTAGAGCCTTATTACCTTGATTCATGTATTTATACTTATTTTTAAGGGATAATCAAGATTTATATAGACCCTATTTTTTGCAACTGAAGTAGATTAGATCTGTAACTTCAATTTGATCTTTCTTTTCTGCTCATTTAAAGGATTTTTTTTCTTTTTAACTTGAACAATTTGTTTAATATTCTTATAAATAATTTAATATCACTTTCATTATCAAAGTATATTTTATAAGAATCATAATCCTTGATTTATTTAAAGGATAGGGTCTCTTGGTTTACTTGGATTCAAAAGATTCTTTAACTGCTTGACATTTCATTGTTATCTCATATGCCTTTAAGGAACCAATTAGTTCTTCAACTGCTATATTTTTTATGTATTTTGACTCTTGTATCAACATCACTTTGGGATCCCATGAACTTGGTAAAACCCATAATATTTTCTTCATGAGATTTTCTATGGATAAGAAAACACCAATATATTTTCTACCATTAAAAATGTTATTTGACCATGTAATAATGCTTGTAATAGATTCATTTATATGCACAAAGAAACTTTCAAAATACTATCTAAGAATATCTAGTCTAGTGTATTTAAATTTATTTGTTTCTTCATGTGTGGATTCTAATAGTATTTAGAATCATTATCCTTTTTTCAAGAATATATTATATTGAATTCATTTTTATCAAAACCAAAAAATAAGGCAATCATAGATTTTACATCTAATTCAAAGTTAGAAATATCATTAGGGGTCCATTTATCTTATTTTTTGGTTGTAGGATTATAACCATGCATAAACATCTTCCAAATAAGATACTTCTAAGGAAAATAAACATGTGAGTTTTCCAATATGAATAATTTGAACCATCAAAGAAAAGATTATTTTTATAATAAGTATATTTCATTTTAAAATTGAACCTTGAAAATTGGTTAAGATTTGAAAATCAAAAACAATTTTGGAAAACAAGAATAAAAATGATTTTCAAAAAGGAATTTTGAAATAAAATCAAAGTACTCTTTGGTAACAAATGTGGTTTGGAAATGATAAAATGACGAGGGGGTGAATTTCCCATTTAAAAAATAAAGTGAATAAATAAATTGATGAAAATATATGATGATAAAATATAAGAAATCAAAATTAACCAAAGTAATGTATTGAGGAAATAATAAGTCAATAATACAAAAATGTTATGGAAAAGTAAAATGTGGAAAGTAAAAGGAAATGTGTATTTTGTTAAAGAATTTCTACAATAGTACCCAAAGGAACCCATGTATCTCCTCCCCATGAGAACAGTCATGAGGTTCAATATAATAAACCTCTTAGTTTGAATGGGAACTAAGAAACCAAAAACACTTGGTTTCAGTGAAAACAAAGAACCTCAAAACCCCTTTATTTTAACAAAATAGCAATAACCTCAATCATTTAGTTTGAATAGAAAACAAAGAACCAAAAACCCTTGGTTTAAACAGATAATAAAGAACCAAAGAAATATAGGGAAAAGTGAAATAGTTGGTTTACTTAATTGAAATCCATTTATAATGAAAGTTCTTCACTCTCTCTTGAAGAAATAGATCAAGATAGATTTTAAGAAAGATAGAAGGATAATAAGTGAGATACAAGTGGCTTTAAAAAAATCTCTAAAGGAGGAGAGCTAAATAGGCACAAAATAGACTAATCAAGAATGTCAATAGTGATTCGGAAGAATTCATTAAAGAACACACCATTTTTTATTTGGTGTCTTGATCTCCTTGGTTGATGAAATATTGATCTCTTTGATTATACTTCAAAGGAGGAGTAAGATGGAACTTTGAATACCTTGAGAGATTATGAATCTGTAGAAGTTCAAAGATCCTTTCATTGGCTACACACAACAAATTAGATGAAGTTTAAAGCATCCCTAAGCCTTATTTTATAGCCTCCAAGGATTCCAGGGGTCCAATGAGTCAATACATATCATCTAAGGCATGAATTAAACACTTTTTAACCACCATAAATGCATCCTTGGACTAGTATCCCCAATGTAACTAGATTCCTGATAGCCTCCATCAGGTATCTGGTGGTGCTGCTAGAACTACATGCACACTACCTGATCCCACCAGATACTAGGTAGGACACCACTAGATAGCTAGTGGGATTTCTAGACACCCACTAGTTCTTTAATATGTTACTGTCTAGCCAGTGATTATCTACTAAAAAACCTTGAAAATCATTCTTTAAGTCCAGTGTCAAGTGTTTTTCAGGTTGAATTACTTCCTACCAAACTAACACACTAGAGACACAAAAATACAATTTAAACACATTAGAACAAGTTACAAACAAAATATAGTGTTTGTGATCATTAAAAAAATTACGCTTCAAGGTATAACAATAGGCACATCATTACCTTTGTTGATGACTTTAGTCGGTGTGGATATATGTTTATGAAAAACACAAGTATAAAATTTTTGAAAAGTTCAAAGAGTTCCAAAATGAAATGTAGAATCAACTGAGCAAGAGTATTAATACTCTCTGATAAAAACAAGGTGGTGAATACTTGATCTAGGAATTCATAGATCATTTAAGATATTGTGGAATTATTTCACATCTCACTCCACCTAGAACAACATAAAGGAATGACATGTTAGAAAGGAGGAATCGTACCCTGCTAGACATGGTTCGGTCGATGATGAATTTATGTGACCTTCCTATTTAATTCTTGAATTATGATCTAGAGACCAATTAATTCTTGTTAAACCACATTCCATAAATACACCATATGATATATGGTACAATAAACATCTCAGTTTATCTTTTATGACAATTCTGGGTTGTGAAGAACTCATACAAGGATTGAATTTTCATAATTCTCACACCAAATTAGATAAATTCATATTTTTTGTTTATCCCAAGGAAACTATGGGATGCTATTTCTATAACCCCACTGAAAAAAAATGTTTTTGTGTCCTGAAATTTTGATTTTCTTGAGAATCAACATATATGTAGAGGTGCCATTGGGAGGAAAGTTAAACATAGATAAGTTCGAGACTAATAAACAAGAAGTGTTCCTGATATAGAAGTTGATCTGGTTCCATAAAGAGTTATAGAAGAATATGTGACTCAAGTTATAAAAGAACCTCAAAGGTATGGTAGGATTTATTAAGAGCCTAAGAGATATGGATTTCATGGGGAGAATTATGATGAAGTTATTTTCATATTTGATAAACCTCATTCCTCTCATGAGGTCATTGAAAGTTTCATTTCTGAGATATAGTTAAAATACATGGAATATTAGATGGAATCAATGTATACTAACCATGTTTGGGACTTAGTGGATGCACCTGAAGGGGTAACACTCATATAGTGAAAGTGTGTTTTCTATAAGAAAACTGATATAGATGGTAGATTTTCTACCTATAAAGTGTTCCTGGTGGAAAAAGGTTACAAATAAATTCATGACATTGACTAGGAAAAAAATTAAATCATTGAAATGATAAAGTAAATTTAGATATTGATCATCATAGTAGCTCATTTTGATTATGAGATATATAAAATAGATGTTAAAACCATTTTCCTTGAAGTTTATTTAGTTAAAGACGTGTATATGATACATTACAATGGTTTTGAAATGGAAAATGAAACTTTTAAGGCATTAAAGTTGCAGAATCCATTTATGGACTAACGCAAGATTCTCAGAGTTGGAATATCTAGTTTGATGATGCAATCAAAGAGTTTTGTTTCATAAAAAACTTGTATGATTCTTATATATATAAGTGGATTAGTGGTAGTGTTGTAATATTTCTGATATTTCATATAGATGTCATACTACTTATCAGAGATGACAACCCAACTCTTCACTCTATGAAGATGTGGCTGGGTAAATTCTTCTCGATGAAAGACATGGGTGAAACACCTTACATACTATGTATACATATCTATAGAGATGGATCTAAGAGGTTTATTGGACTTGGTCAGCACACTTACATTAGTAAAGTTCTAAATAGGTTTAGCATAGATAACTCAAAAAGGGTTCTTTAACAATGTTATATGGAATGAATATTTGGAAGTTTCAGGATCCTTATAAAGAGTTAACAATGATAGATAGAATTCCCTATCCATCTGCTATATCATGTTTGTCATGTTTTGCACTTGACCTGATATTTCCTATGATTTTATCATAACTAGAGGATATCCATACAATCCTAGCTAGTCACTGGATTTTTGTAAAAAATGTTCTTATGTAATTGAGAAGTAATAAGGACATGTACTTGATCTTTAGATGAGAGGATGAGATTTTTGTAAAAGGTTATGCATATGTTATTTTATAATCCATTAGAGATGATATGAGAACTCAATATGGTTTCATGTTTTACCTAAATGGTGGAGTTATCACTTGGAAGAGTTCCAAACAAAACACCATGGTGGACTTGACAACAGAGGCAGAGTAAACCACTACATCATATGATATAAAGAAAGTTATTTGAATCAGAAAGTCCATCTCTGAACTTAAGGTGGTTCCGAGCATTCAAGGAGAAATAAAAATCTACTATGAAAAAAAT
This sequence comes from Viscum album, assembly GCA_963277665.1. Lineage (NCBI taxonomy): Eukaryota > Viridiplantae > Streptophyta > Magnoliopsida > Santalales > Viscaceae > Viscum > Viscum album. The sequence continues at coordinate 1,977,546,270 of OY728122.1, forward strand.
AGAGCTATTTCTCAACCTAATGAACTATGGTCTCATCAAAGGAAAAAATTCATTGCTCGAAAATACCATCTCATACATGAGATTATTGATAAGAGTGATGTAAAGATATGTTGGGTGGATACAAAAGACAATGTAGAAAATTCATTAAACAATTCATTACCATAGAAAAAACACGAATATCATGTTAAGTCTATAATTATTCATTAATAGATACATTTATGTAATGGATATATGATTTGTCATGATTTTATAATAAAGGAAACCTCTAATTATCATTCATTCATGCATGCTACAATTTATTTTACATAACGGTGGAATGATGATATCCCCTCAAAGTATGACTTTGAGTTATCCCTAATCGATGACCATCATAGAGAATTATGTATTGTGGTGATATGTTAAGATTAACATGAATATAATCTTCTATTCATTACAAAGGAATGTATATGATATAAAAATAATATATTTGGGACATAATAAGTAGACTTGTTACTTAGATTAACCAACCAAAGTATATTTCATAGAATATCATAGTCATTGATATACTTAGGAGTTTATGTTTATTATCAATCCCCATTACCTGAGGTTAGAGATATATCTACCATGAGAGCCTTCATACTTTTATATCTTTCTTACATAATTCAAAACTGACTTAGCTAATTAGGGGGTGGTTGGGTGTGTTGTTGATCATGTCATCGGTTAGAGCACAACCAATATGGTATTTATCCACTTGTATGATGAGGAAAGACAAATGGGCCTTGATTAAATTAGACTGAGGAAATTCATGTTATCACTTAGTTGAGTCACATATTATGTGTTGAGGTACTTGGATGAAGGACATGTGATGTACTCATTGATTAAATGAATAAAATTTGATGTATTCATCAACATGGTCAGTCTTTCTTAGAGTATCAAGAAACAATGTTTTGGACTATACTAAATTAACATGTTCCATGTCTAGTTGTCACTAATTCCATGTAAAAGGTTATTATATAGGTTTAAATATATTTTATGCAATACATATTTTGGTGAACATATTTTTATAGAGATATAAGAATGTTTGATGGAGATCATACCAAACCCTTTAGTAGCCTAGGCAGCATTGATGTTTTGATAGAGGCCGCACTTTTCTTACATCAATAAAATAGGAATTTTATATTTTTTGGAATTGATACTAAATAAAAAAATTGTCACATGGTTAATCCTTTAGATGAGGATTAAGTTTTGGACAAAGTCGTTGTTTTAAAATGACAAGAGTTTGATAAAACTGTATCCAGAAAAGTTTGAATGGATTCACAAAGTGTTGTAAAGATTTGCATAAAGTCTTTATGGTATTTTAGTTCAAGTGGGATATTTTTGGATGTGCAATAAAAATATTAAAATCAATCCATGGTGGTACTTGTGGATGTCATGGTTGATAGCTAACATCACTGTTTTCATGTATACAACCATGCGCCTGTCACGCCCACTCCTGCTCATTTTTTCATCAGTTACAAAGACATTATGAATGGATTTAATATTTCTTGTTCATTAATTGAATGATTTTAATGTATTTTTTCAATTAGAAGTAGAATATGTTGATATGTTGCATATGGTCAATGTGTTTCATTAAGATGAAATGTGTCGTGAATGGATATATAAGGGTTATAATCCCACCTATTGGTAAATAAAGTGATACCATGCCAGTTTTTTTCAAAGCCCGTCGAAGCTCTCTTTGTTCTCAATTCTGTTTTTATCACTCATTACAAAGGAAACTCCCCTTTAGAGTATGGGGATACTAAAGAAATGTTCTAGGATCCATGTTTGGTGTACCACCCTCAGAGTTAATAAGCCTTTGTCTGTTGCTTTAGTGATTATCATTAAACGTAATCCATCGAAGAAGGATGTAGGCCATTTCAACTACACTCTAGGTATGATTTTTTCTTAGCTTTATTGAATTTTTGATTCCTAAAGGATAGATCAAACCATGTTTTAGTTTTCTTCCACTACTAAGGATCATATAATAATCCCCTAAAAATCATAACTGTTGTAGCACAATAGGAATGTATGAGTCCTTACATAAAGAACCTGATAGGAGTATAGTTGGAACACCCAAAACAGAGAGAACACTCCTAGAAAATTCAATTAATATAGCCAAATTTGATTACAAAAGAAACCAAACTCCCTTATTTATAGACTTAAACCCTAGAAAATAAAATATTAATTCACCCTTCATAATATAGTAAGTCAAAGGAAAAAAATAAATTATATAAAATAAATAAAAGTCTAAAAATTCCATGAGGGAACTGGATATTACACTAGAGGGGAATCAAATCGGAACTTCACCATCACCTCATCCAGACTTTTAGGTTCATCATCCGCATTTAGAAGATAGTTAATTCCAAAAAAAACCATTGCATTGGTCATCTAACCCATGTAAATTGCATCAATTCCTAAGGCTCATCTTCTAGAATCTTTATTTTTGAAACTCTACCTTGATCTTCCATGATCCATGAGAATTTTAATGTATAATTCCATAACTTGATCAATGTATCCTGTTCTAGAACTTTGTTTTACCTTCCGAACATTTGTATTCTCTGAATGATCCAGAACCACCTGGTCTCTATTTAGACCAACTACAACATGCATTGATTCTCGTTTCCAACTACATCTTCAACCTGGTTTTGATCCTTCCAAATGATCTCCTTCTTAAAGAGGATATTCCATACTCTAATAAACTTTCACTAATTGTCATCCAAAATCCAAAATAAAAATATTTTTCCTCATAGACAACAAATAAACATGCTCATGACTTAGCTATCAACTTATCCCTTTCCTTGGTAAGAAAAATCGATTGATATTCTAGTCCATATTTCCTCCAAAGTTATTTCTCCATTGGTTTGGAAATACTACGATTCATGATATATGTTACACCGTTAATTGTTTTGGACTAAAAATCTATTGGGGATATAGAAATTAGCCTCATACTATTGGTTCTCTCATTCATAGTCTGGTTTATCCATTCCACCGCACCATTTTTCTTAGGTGTTCCAAGCACAATCTTCTCCATCTGGATTCTATTAATCTAAAAAAAACATCCCAATATATTTTCTACCATACTCAACACCATTATCAGACCAAAATATTTTAAAAATCATTCTAGTCTCATATTCCATCATGTCTCTCAATCTGACAAAAAATCTTAAAACCTCAATATTATGTTTTAGGAAAACACTCACACCATCTGTGTGGAATCATCGATGAAGGTAACACAGTACAATGAGACCCCATGAGATTGAACAGGTGTGGGTCCTCATACATCTATATGAACCAACTAAATCTTTTGAATCTTTAGTGTCTTTTCAAAAAACACAAAGGATGCATTCTGTTGCTTCCCAAGGATGTAACTTTAACATGTTTCATACTCCATATGATTAAGCTTCAACAATCCCTTTATAGTCAAGGTCTGAAAACCTTTCACACTAATGTGGCCAAGGAATTCAATACACAACTTTTTTGTTCTATATTCTTTTTCTCCAACATGCATTATACCTTCTAAATTCTTGGTCAAGTATAATGTTTTTTCCTTAACACTGTGAACCACCACCATGGAACCCTATGTGATCATCCACGCACCATCCACAAAGATAGTACAAAATCTCACATTATCAAGCTAACCAATGAAAATTAAGTTATTTTATAAACTTGGGATGTAAAAAGTTCCTTGTGAACATAGAAAGAATTTGTTAATAATCTCAACATTCACATCACCTTTGAAAACAATCTTGAGTGTTTCCATATCTTCATGGTAAACTTTGTTGAAACTTATGGATACATAATTCCTTAGGAACCCCTTCTCACATGTTGCATGAAATGGAACTCCGAAGTAAAGGATCCATGACTCCATCGACACTTAAGATAAAATATTCATCCTTCCCTTTAGTTATGGAGTTTTTTTATGAAATAGAATAATTCTTTATGAAGTTATGTCATGTTTCCCGATGGTACTTCCACAAGTGTCTATTCTTTACATTGTGCTAATATGTGGAGTCAATAGGACTAGCCTATACCACCCCCCCCCCCCTATTTGAGTTATTTTTTTCTTTTATTATGTATTTTGAATTTATATAATGATTATGTTGAATTCCTAGAGTTTTTGAATGGTTTCAAAGAGTTTTGAAAGCATTATGTAGGGCGCACAGTTTGAGCGTGGTTAGGGGAAATCATGCAGGTTCCAAAGGTAATTGTGTGAGGTAGAGAGGTGACTCAGGGAGAAGTGAAAAGTTTGGGTAAACCATGCAGTAATCATGTGATCTTAAATTTTTTTATATAGTGTCATTTTATATGGTTGAATAATGTTTTTTCAAATTATGTGGTCCTAGGAATTGTCCAACACCTTTATTTTTGGAACCCAATTTAACCTAACTGTGCAACAAAATTAATGAGATATGAAAATTAGTTTTTAAACCTAAAATCCTCATTCTTCCTCCCTTGGAATAGGATTTCAAACCCTAGCCTTCCTTTAGGAAATTTTGGTGATCTTCTTCCCTTTGGAGGTTATTTTTTATGAATCGTTGAGTATAATATCCTATGAATTGAAGGAAAGATCCATGTTTCTCTTTCTTCTCATTTACCTTATTTTTTTATCTTTAGAGGACCCTGTATTGAGGCTTTCATGCTTGGATACATGGTTTAAGATATGTTTTATAGTAATTACTTATGATCCATTGATGTGAGAGGCTTGGATATGCAAGATCATGGTGTGATTATTTATCACGAACCCATTTAATATAGGTGGCTTCTCCCTCATTCCACTTTCTCATGGAACTTGGAGGATTTTTTTTCTAAATAAATTGATTTTTATTTTGACTAAAAAAACATGTTAAAAACTTGTTGTAAATATATCTTTCTATTTGAACTTTAAATATTGGTTTATGGGTGATTCCCACAATGTGTTTAAAAAAATTATTTAATGTAATTTAAAACAAAGAAGGTTTAAGGTGTGTAAACTTGGCATGGACATGGTTGGAATTCATTCAGATGCATATGGGAGGGGTATTTTAAATTATACTTGGTTGTAGTTCCAATTATGGGGCGCGTTGTATCATATCATGGGGTGATGACTTGGGTCTGGAGGGATGTTTCTTCGCTCTCGATTTAGACTGTTCAGAGGGACTGCTTTGATAGGAGATGCAATGGGTTAGTATATTCCAAGGGCACATGGGTTCATCCTAGAAGTTTTCATTGGGGTGGGTTACTTCACTGCATTATATATATCTATCTTGATCATTTGTTTTTATACATTACCCTATTTTATATTATAAATGTGAGTTAACTTGTTCTTATTTTAGAGACATGTGTGGGAATTCTTGGGGTTTGCTTACAGTGTTGTATACTCACTCCTTTTATATAAACCTTGGTGTGTAAGCAAACGTTTTTATCATGATATAGGTAAGGGGAAGATTTCATACTTCACTATAGAAGCATCATGATGCTACATTCATGAATGATGTGAGTTGGAGTTTGGGATTTGATCGAGTATAGGTGTATGGAGTGGTGCTTCATTGGTACCTTGAGTCCTGAATGTATTGGGATTTTAGTTTACTATTTTTTATTTTATTTTATTTCTATTCTGATTGTCTTCTTATTACATTTATAGAATTGGTTATTTCTACCATATGCATCATATATGGTTTTCTTGGATTTAGTTTATTGTATGTTTTTTGTGTGTGTAAAGGGAAACCATTCTCTAATTATAGTCCTAAACCCTACGAATTTATTGTCAAACTTTGTTTTCTAGGGAATGACACCTAAGTTTAGTGTCATTTTAGTCCTACCCAAACCAATGGGTTGGGTCAACTCAATAAATGAGAAAGCAGAACCATGGCTTGGTAGTATGGACAAAATATTTGATTTCCTTGAAACTCTGGCTGGAATTATGGTTAAGATAATAGTGCATGTGATTGGATACCTAACACGACAATGGTGAGACCTAGTAGTCCAAGCTAAGCTCAATCAAGGCCATAATTGGGAGGGTTTTGAGGAATTATTTAATAAGAAATTATACCTACACACATTCTACATATCAAAGTTGATAGACTTCTTTGATATGAAATAAGTAAGTCCTTCAATAACAGAATATGCGGCTCGATTTACTTATTTGGCATGATTTTCTTCAGAGGTAGCTACTAGTGACTGTCTCAAGTGGAACATATTCAAGTAAGGTCTACAACTAGATATTCAACACAAGTTTTCCACATTATTTATTTAAATTTACATATATATAGTGAACAAATTAATGGTGGTAGGAAAATGAATTTCTAGGAATCAGACGAGAGGAAACATATTTTTCTAATCAAACACAAGTGGGAACTCCAGTGTGGGGAAAAAGTGTATAAGGGATAATTTTTCTAAGAATAATAGAGAACCAAATAACCACTCCACTTGATCAATCTATTTCCCTTCGCATCATAGTAAAAAACTGGGTTACCTTAGATGTGGCTCAATAGGACATAAGAAGAGGGAATGTATGTCATAATCTTGAGAGTGTCATAATTGTTGTCGAATAGGATACCTCAAGCATTATTTTACAAAATATTTGAAGCCAACTAGTGGGAATTGATCTAATATATTTCAGGAATCTCATGCTTAATTAGGAAGATCTATTAAAAATAGTTCTCACCCTAATAATTGAGAAAGTTAGGTTGATTTAGGGAAAAACCTAAGAGTCCAACTAACACCACCATAAAGGGGATTAAGGAATACTTAGTTAAAGCTGACTGATAACTGTATGAGTTGAGTAGAAAATCATAGCTAAAGAACCAGACCCCTTGATGGTGCGAGTTACCATTATTCTCAACTCAACTTTAATAAATTTCTTGTTTGATATTGGAACATCCCATTCCATAATTTTCTTATCATGTGTTAAATCAAATGGGGTTACATGTGGAATTGATGCCTCATGTTCTGATCATCAAGACACCTCTTTTCTAGTGAAAATGCAAAGAATTTAAGTGTCTAGCATGTTTTATTACCATCGATGCAGTATAGTTTTTATTGTACTTTACTATATTATGGATGAACATATTTGATTTAATATTTGGAATGGAAATTTTGGTATAATTTAAAGATTATATCGATCGTTATGCCTAAAAAGTAACCTTCACATCCCCTGATGGTGCTATAGGCTACCTCCAGAATAGGAAATCAAATTTTCTATCAATATACTTCTAGGAATGGGTCCTATTTTTCTTCCATTATATAGAATTAAACCAATAGAATTTCAGGGAATAATTGGAAAGAAAGGACTTCATTAGACTAAGTATATCACCTTGGGACACTCCAATTCTATTTGTAAAGAAGGTAGGTGGTTCAATTCGATTATGTGTCTACTAACATAAATCAAATCAAGTTATGATCAAGAATTGATATCCAATTCATCAAATCAATAGTTTTTTTTATCAATTTAATAGAGCCAAATGGTTCTCTAAAATTGATCTATGATTAGGGTATCACCAACTCCCAATTAGGAAATAGGATATCCCAAAGACACTTTTTTGAAGCTGATATGGTCACTACAAATACTTGTTCATACCCTTTGGTCTTACAAATTCACCTGAATTTTTCATGGAATTAATGAGCTGCATCTTCCATAAGTACTTTGACTCATTTTTGGTGGTATCTTTTGATTATGTCATAGTGTACTATTAAACTAGTAATGACCATGAAAGGCACTTAGAGATTGTATTAAGAACATTGTGTGAACACCAAATTTATGAAAAATTATATAAGTGTGACTTATGGATGTAGAAATTTCTTTTTCTTGGTCGTGCTATTTCTATAAAAGGAATATCATTTGATCCTGGGAAGATTGAAGAAATCATTTATTAGAAACCACCTAATAATGTCTTTGAGATAAGAAACTTCCTGAGATTAGCAGGATATTATCATCTCTTTGTCTGATATTTCTCACACCTTGCCTCTCCTATGAAAATTTTGATGAGAAAGGGTATTACTTTACACTAGATTGAATATTTTCAGAAATCCTATTAAGATCTTATATCTTGTCTCACTTCATCACCAATCCTCATCTTTCCAGAACCAAGACAAGACTATGTGTTATATTATGATGCTTTTAGATCTGTATTGGGTTGTCTTCTTATGTAGAGAGTCCATGTCATGGTTTATGGAAATAAGAAATTGAAAATACATGAAAATAACTAACAAACACATTATTTGGAATTAGATATAGTGGTCCTTATGTTTAAAACATGGCATCACTATCTCTTTGGTGAAAATTTCATTGTCTTCAATGATCATAAAAGTTTGATGCACATCTTTTCACAAATGGAATTTAACCTCAAGTAACAAAAATGGATGGAATATATCCAGATGTTTGAGTTTGACTTGGTTTATACACCTGGGAAGAGGAATTTAGTTTCTATGATTTGATTCATAAATTGAATAACCAAGTAATCAAAGAAGCTTGTGATCAATGTCAGTTAATGATAATGACTATTTAAATGCATATAGGTTGTATGAAAAAAAATGAGGATGCATTTTCCTTTCTGGTTACTCTTATTCATAACTAAAATGTCCAGGTCAAGGCAGACCAACAATCAGATCTTGATTGTCTTATCAATAGGTCAAATCTCAATGGTTGGGAGACCATTGGAGATTAGATGGAATATGCAAATTTCTAAGAATCCCATACCAACAATCCCACAAGAATCAAATTATAAGTATATATGAAGTCAAAATGAGAACCAAAATTATAGTTTATATGGAGTAGAAGAATAATTCTAGAGGAGGAAAGTAAGAGGTGATCTATACGAGAGTTACCTAGGAACTGTTGCACAAGCCCATTGTGGATCTGTTACTAAACTCTTCCTTCTTGCAGTTACCCTTTCCCCTTTCATCTTATATACATAAAGACCCTATATAAGATTCCCTAGAATATTCCCATGGTCCCATAACATATTATTCTAGGATATTCCTCTTTACCACTTTACAACCTCCCATATCCCATATTCAGTTGCTCATCTACACAAATTCTTCTTTTACCCTTCTTGAAATTGCTTTCCAAGCTGGCCGGATGGTTGATCTATATCACTTGAAACCCCTTAAGAATAATTTTTTATTCAATAATAAAGGAATGAAACTAAAAAAGGTTAGAAAATAATTCTTTACAAAACAAATATTTTCATATCTGGATGGATGATTCTATGAATAGTTTCAAGAGAAATCATAAACCCAAGAACTAGGCCCCAATCCAAGACAAAAAACCATAAACACGCCTGAACACTATATGTACCAGAGGTGAAACTATGATATTTCTAGGATACATATTTTACTTTGATCTTGAAGGAATCTGGAGATCTTCCTCAATCATATAAATTATAAATTCCACAACCTTAAAATATTTATCCATGGATAAATCACCAGTTTATAACTCCAAAATAATTACATCAAGGTGTTATTCAAACCCTTGATTTTCCACATTATTGAGGCCTTAAGGACGAGTCTCTTTCTACAATTTTTTTATACTCCATATATGAATTTAGATCTTTATTTTGAACGCTAGTTATTTAGGTAGCAAAATCCATACCAAACTTATCATAGAGAATTTTCATTTTTCCAAGAAAATATCAGGAAAGGTATAGTTCCCAAAATTATGGTCTATTAAACCCTTACCCTAGGGATTATAATGATGGTCTGAATACTTTTTGGATTTTATAAAATCCACCTTTGAAGGGGTTAAATCTTTACTATTTTCCAACAAACAACATTTGGATTCTAACCTAAATTCCTTTAATCCCATATCATCGTACATACCAATTTAAGAAGATAAAGTGGTCATTATTAGATTGGATATGTTTGAGTAATCCCTATGATGACTGAATTTATTTCTATGGGACATAGAGAAACCCCCTAAGGCAATAATTACCTTTTTTCATTGCCTAAACTTTTGTAGCATAACTCAGCAGATTTTATTTCTTAATCTTGTTCACTTGTATCATGGAAGCAATCCTTATCCTGTGTATAATACTTCAATGAATGTGCATAAATGTCAGAACACAAAACATTGGTTGAAACAAGATTAAAATTCACCTAATTCCAAGCCATAGTATCTCCTTTTTTATTAGCTATAGATTCCACCTCTAGGAAATTGGAACTGCTTAAAAATATTGCACTAGAGAAGATCATGCCATTAAGGAAACTGCCACTCCCTCAGATCACATCTCACCAACAATATTCACTTTCACTGTTGGTGTTAGAACAAATCCCCTCTATGAATTCTTACTGCTAGAAATGACCAAAACCCAAAGAGGAATTAGGATTAGAACCATCATTACAGTTTCCCTTAAACATGTGGGAGTTTCTAGGTTCTAGATCCTCTTGAATCAGAATCTCTAAATGAACCTCTGGTAGAGCAGCATCCACTACTAGACACTCTCCAAGATGGTTTTCTGCAATAGGTATCCAATAGCAATTATGTGAAACATGGACTTGAAAAAAATAATTAAAACAATAACCAATATGAGTTTTATAGATGATTGGTTGTCTATACTGAATATCTTCATAGATGAAAATCTATATGAAATTTGGAAAGTATTTGGAAATATAAACCTCTATAAAAATTAAAAAGACTATCGAGTGCTGAAGAGATCGGGTGCATGAATCATAATAGAGAAAGATCCATAATGAATTATCCAAGAGCCTCAAAATCGATGAATTCTAGAATGGTAATGAAATATTGGGAAACATGAACCAGATAGTGGATGTTGAAGAATATTTGTGCAAAGAGAGAAAATGTCCACCTCAATATGATGAAAAGTATCGACTAGAATACTCAAGACACCTGAGAACATGTCAAATCAAAATCATCTTCATTAAAAAGTTGAATAAGTATATATTGAGGATTCAGAAGACCTACCATTTCTCAGTTTTCATATTCCAATCTGATTTGACATGCAAATAAAAAATATAAAAGAAGTCCAGTGATTCTTAGACCTAGTAACCAAAGAGAGACAAAAAATACTCAAATATTTAACAAAATTGATTGGGGAAATTTACACAGCAGGTTGTCCCTCTATCAGATGGAAAGTTTGAGGCTCGACTCTAATTATTGGAAATTTAGAGTACTCAGGGAAATCCAGTTGCCCCTCCCCAAGATCCATGGATGAATTATCCATGGATGAGTCTTGATCTCAGGAACCAGCATCATTTTTACATCAACTAACACTAGTCACTCCACTGTACATTCCTTTATTATTTTGTATGGAACTAGTAGTGTCCTCTTCTACTACGCAACCCTACATTAAAATCGAGACCAGAAGTGCAATCCTCATTTTTTTTCGATGCAAAAATTTCCATCTCCTCCACCACAATGGTAATTTGATAGTGCATCCCTCTATAATGGGATAATTCTGTCAGCACTCACATCAAAGGATCAAATCCCACTAGCGTGTGCCTCCTCAAAAGTGAGTCGATGGTATGTCAGACCAATTGTTAAGACTTCTATACTAGCAATCACACAATAACCAACTTCTTAGTATATACAAAGAAAAAATGGGAACTAAAATTATAGTTTATAATGATTATAAGAAGAAAAATAGAGGAGTAAAGTAAGAAGAGAATTATAGGGGAGTTCCCCAAGAACATCCGCCCAAGCCCAAGGTAGATTTGTTATTAAACTCTTTCTGTCTATAGTAACCCCTTCCCCTTTCCTCTAATATCCATAAGGACCCTAGAATAGATTCCTTGTAATATTATCATGGACCCACAACATATTCCCCTAGGATATTCCTTTTTAACCACTTATTAACATCCCATAGCCCACAACCAGCTACCCCTTCCACAAAGTCTTCTTTTCCCCTTTTAGAAAGTGCCTTCTAAGCTAGTTGGCCAATCTCTATCACAAATTCTATGTTGAAATTACACAATTAGATGGTAGTTCCTCCATCATGTCAATAATAACTCCTTTCTTCTTATCACCATTCAAAATGGGTTTTCTAATCGATTACATAGAAAATTTATAAGTTAATGAAGACCCATTTTTTATGGTTGGATATAAAACACAAGATGGTCGATTATGTTGTGATATATCTCGCCTGTCAATAGGTGAAAAATGAACATCAATTATTAGGTTTCACATTACATTATATTCCTTTACTAATATATAAATAGTAACAGATTGTCATCGAATTTTTCACCAGTTTACCAAAGATGCTTCAGAAGCAAGATTCTGTTTGGGTGATTGTGGACCGACTCACCATGTCAGAACACTTCATTCAAATTCTAGAGTCCAATATGGTAAAATACTTCATGAAGATTTATATAAAGGAAGTGGTTAAATTAAATGAGTTTCCAAATTCTATTATCTATGAATGAGACCCTAGATTCACCTCTAGATTTTGGAAATATTTGAAACTATCCCTTGGAACTCAGGTGATAATGAACATGGCATATCATCCTCAAATAGATGGATAGTCAAAAAATACTATCCAAATATTCAAATACATATATATATATATATATTATGTTATGGATTTATATTATTCATGGGAATATCATCTACCATTAGTGGAGTTTTAATATAATAATAATTATCAGGGCGCGATACATGTAGCTCCATTTTAGGCATTGTATGGTTATCCATGTCGATCTCCACTTTTCTGGGTAGAAACTAGGAAAACCTCACTAATCAGACCTAGTCTTATCCATAAGACTATTGAAAAAATCAAAATGATTAATAAATGATGGATACAACCCAAATCCATCAAAATTCTTATGCAGATCATCATCATCAGTCATTATCTTATGATGTAGGTGACCATGTATTCTTTAAAGTGTCACCAAGATTAAGTCATCATAATTTAGGTAAATAAGGAAAATTAGATCCTTGATATGTTGTACCATTGAAGATTCTAGAACATATTTGAACCCTTGCATATCATTTAGCCTTACCACCAAGATTCATTGTTTTCCATAATGTTTTCCATGTGTCTCTATTAAAGAATTATCACCCTGATCCTCACCATGTGATTCATTGGGACCATGTTACTTTCAACACAGATGCTACATTTATCTATGAACCAATTCATATTATGGGTAGACAAGAAAAGTACTGGTGAGGAATATGAATCTCTTTGGTATGGGTATTATGGAAGCATGGTTCGATTCAAGAGGAAACTAGGGAGTGATAGAAGTTTATGCTCAAGAAATGGCTGAAACTCTTCCAAGAAACTGCCAACTTTCATCCTTTCGAGGATGGAAATCCCAATGGTCGGAAGAATGTAACACCCCTCGATTTGAGGTAATTTTATATTTATTTATTTATTTTAAATTTATATAATGACTGAGATGAGTTCTATGAGTTTATGGATGGTTTCAATGATTTTTGGATGATTTCTGGAGGGTTTATAGTTTGATAATAGTTAAGAGAAACCATGTGGGTACCCAAGGTAATCATGTGAGTTAAAGAGGAGACTCAAGGGGAAGAGCATGGTTGGTGCATGGTTTTTCAAAACATGTGTCCCAACCATGAGACCCTAGGTATTTTCTAGTAAAAATCACATGATTGGAATATGGTTTACCAAACCATATGTTCTAACCATGCAACATAATTAATGAGATCCTAAAATTAATTTTTAAACTCAAAACTTCCTCTAAAACCCTCATTCTTCCTCCCTTAACTTAGGATCTCCAACCTCAATATTCCTTTAGATAATTTTGGTTATCTCATTCCATCTTGATTCTATTTCTAATGAATCGTTGATCGTTGGATCATAGTAATTGAACGTATTAGTCTTGTTTCTCTTTCTCCTCCTTGACCTTCTATTTTTATCTTGAGAAGAACCATAGAATGAGGATTTAATAATCATATCTATAGTTTATGATGTTTTTTTATAGGAATTACTTGTGATCCATTAAAGGGAAGGTGGGAGAGTCTTAGATCTATGAGATTGTGGTGTGATTATTTGGAACAGACCCATTTGAGCTAGGTGACTTCTCCCTCATTCCACTTTCGCATGGAACTCAAGGGATTTAATTTTTTTAAATAAATTACTTATAATTTTGAATGAAAATATCTTGTTAAAACCCCATTGAAAATATATATTGTTGTTTTTCCTTTAAATCACGGGTTATGGGTGATGACCACAACGTTCTCAATAAAAAAATTTAATAAAATTTAAAATAAATAATGTTTTGGGTGTGTAAAATTGGTAAGGATATGGTTGGAATGTGTTCATATATATATATATATATATATATATATATATTATAAGGGAATTTTTTAATTATACTTGGACACAGTGCCAATTTTTTGGCACACTGGATCATATCGCTGAGTTAAAACTTGGGTCTCAAGGGATGAGTTTACACTCGTGAGTTGGACTATTCAGAGGGCCAGCTTCAACGAGAGATGCGTTGGGTTGGAATATTGCATGGGTGTGTGGGTTTATTCTGGGAGTGTGATTTGTTGTGGTTTACTTCACTACTTTATATATATATATATATTTATCATTGGTTTCCATACCTTCCGCCTAATTTATATTATAAATGTGAGTTAACTTGTTCTTTTTTTAGACATATGTGGAAGTATCTTGGTTTTTATACTAGGTCTTATACTCACCCCCTACATATACAATTTGGTTCATAAAAAGAAAATGTTTATGATGATATAGGTAAGGGTAATATTTCATACTTCACTAGCAGATCATCGTGATGTTGCAGTCATGGTCGATGGGAGTTTGATCTTGGGAGTTAATCGAGTATTGGTGTCTAGAGCAGTTCCACATTGGTACCTTGAGTATTTCATGTCTTGGGATTATAGTTTCTTATTTTTTATTATTTTCTAATAGTACTATTTCATTTTGTTACATTTTTGTAATTTCTTAGTTCTACCTCATGCATCATATATGGTTGTCTTTTATTAGGTCTATTGCAAGTTGTGTGTGTGAGTAAATGGTAAATTATTCCCCAATGATATTTCTAAACCCTAACTATTCATTTCCAACCATTGGTGTCTGGGGAAAGTCACCTAATATTTGTGAGATTTTGGTCCTTCCAAAGCTAATGGGTTGGGGTCATGATGTTACACAGTCGATTTCTCACGACTCCTTTCTCTTATGTTTTCTCCTTTATTATATCTTTGAGTGGAACAACCCTAGCCTTCTGCACTAAAAGTAGTTTTTCTAGCACTTGAGACTTATTTCTTCTGGATTAATTTAAAATCAGATATTAAATCTCCTCAAACACCAAGCCATTCTTACCACTGGAGTTACTCATAGTATCAACTATCACATTCAATGACCCGGAATGTGATGAAAAAAGTATCAATACCCACACACCTATAGTGAATGTCACCCTAATAGACTCCAAATGACTCTAGATAATATTGAATTCATACACATGATCAACTACTAAACTTCCTTTTTATATCCTCATGATAAAAATTTATTTCCTTAGAAAAATCTTGTTTATTTTAGAAGGCTTATCATACCTTCCCTCAAGCATAGACATAAATTCAGTGATTATATTCACTTCATAGATGTTGAAGGCAATGTTCCGATCCAACATCATCTTGATCAAACCCAACTCCTTCTAGTTTTTTCATTCTCATTCTTCCTTTGAAGTTATTACCACATACACACTTCTAGAAGTTACTGCCTCTCCTAATTCTGGACTTTGGTTCTACTCCACTGCTCCATCTTCTTCCATATAATATTTTTAGAAGTTCCACCTTTCTAGAAGTTATAACCCTAAGTCAGAAATGGTTTCTCACATAAAGACTAATAGATAGAACCTCAACCTCCTTCAAAAATTTGATCATAGGTAAATCCTTATAGCTAATGTCATTGGCTCAATACTAGTTTATGTTGATGGAATTTCATCACCATAATTATCACCAGGTTAGAATCAATCCTCTCAATAATGACTTTAACATATGATTAATGATGAGTAAAGCTATAAATAAACCTTTGATCATGATCTTTATCTCCTTCAAGAAATCCATCACATAAAAAAACATGATGATGATGATGATGATGATGATGATGATGATGATCAAAGGATTAATTATTATTATTATTATTATTATTGAAACTATTATAATATTATAAAATTATTTATAATATAAATATGAACCCCTTTCATAATTAAATATTAAATATGAAAAAAAATAATTAACATGAAATAATGTTAAGAGAGAAAGAGAAATACCCTAAGGGGTCAATCATAGTATGATAAATTGATTCTTTTTTATCTTTATTCCATCCCTTTGGATCTTATCTATACAATTATTTAATAACACAAGATGAAAAAACATTAAATTTTTCCCCCATATTGGGACTACATTAAATGAGTAAGAATTAATCACATATCATCAAACTCAAATCACTAATCACTAATTAAAAAATATTTTTAAAAAAAGAATCATTCATTCTCAAGGTTCATAACTCTATCTATGTTTATGAGATTACTACTCAAAATAATAGACACATTGTATTCCCAATGATTCCATAGATAAAATGGAAAAGATAACACCTTCAACATAGGTAAGACAATGATGTAATACCTTAGACTTTGTGTTTGGATAAACTCAATTTGATGAAAGGAAAAATCTATTATTTCATTTTTCCCACACTATGAAAACTATACTCTTTCTCTCACTGATAATTCCCCACATTCTGGTCCTTTACATAGTTTTTCTATGTTATTAAAGAACTTTTCTTTCACTATTTTTCTAAAAAACACAAACCAAACATAAAACTAGAATTTGGGATCAACAAAATTTAGATCTCTTTCATAGTTATTTTATGAATAGTTATTAAAGGCATGTAGTGCAGTAAAGCACAAAGGATTCTTGGGGATACAGCACAAGGCACGACACACACCTCAAGAAACTAAGACACGTGTCATTAAATATAATGGAGATTGTTTTCAATAATATTTTAAATTAATAAAAACATAAATTCAACAAAAATTGCACAAGTTAAAGTACATATAATATATTAGTCAAACCATAATAAAATAATTAATCATAGAAAATATTTATTTTGGAAAGAATAAGAAGAATTTTTGCCACTACCATTCCTCAAGTAACCTGATACATTTTTAGGGACTGATTATGCTGGTGTATAGGAGTTCTGGAGTCACGAAGGGTGGGATATTTTTTTTGCTTTAGTTTTTTTAAAGTTTTAATAAACTTTTAGACCTTTTATTTTTTGGCTAAGAAAAATTTTCTTTTTTTTTCTTATTTTGGAAGAGGGGTGAATCTTCCCCATCTTGGTGCCACCTTTGAACCAGAAAACATTTTTTTAGAAATGTTCCCAATATTGACCTTTTCCCCATCTAGTGTGACTTTTCCCTTTCTTGGAACCAAAAATCATTTTTTTATTTGCACCCAATGCATGATTTTTCCTCTATCTAGGAACATAATGCCTCCTAGAAAGGCACATTCCTTAGTGAATTTTTTACACCTTATGCACATCTTGAGGATATTTCCTTGCCTCAAACATGGTGAGGTTTCCCCTATGTGCCTCACAGCACCCCATGCTAAGGTGCACACCTTAGCACGTCTTTAAGAACTATTCTTATATATTATAAAAGATATTCCCTTTCACTATTTTTATAACAAAAACAAAACAAATATAAAACTCTAATTTGGGATCAACAATATCCTCCATGGTGGTTTTTTGGAAACATCATCCATGTTTTTCCACTGAAAACACTTTACATCCAATTTAATTTTCTAGATTAGTCTCAATTTCAAAGAAAAATATCTAGTAAATCATATTGATTCACTCTAAACCCATGAGAGTAAAACTATGTAATATAAAAAATATTAAAATAAAAGAATATAAATAACTCCCATGAAAAACTTTTTATCTTTTATATCATGATTCTCGTTGTAATAATACCAGTCACTATAAAAATATCTCCCCCAATTTCATTGATTCATGCCAGTTTTTATTACACACTCTTTGTTTTAGCTTACCATTTATTACATAAATAATAATCCAAACTTTCTCAGTCAACTTCTTATCCCAATGAATAATATATGTATATTATCCCTCTTTCACTAGACTATTCTCCCCCACCACTTGAATTTATTATCTAATTTTTCTACTTTTGAAAATGAACCCGGAGATAAGCTCAAACTATTGTTCATGTTAAAAACATATTAGTCTATTAAGTATATTGGGGTTTGGAATTTTATCCCTTACTTATAATGGAAGGAGATAGTATAAATTCAATGTTCAAACTATATCATTTAAAAACATCCAAAAAGATTATATTTTCCATCACACTATCCACTTGACCCATAGGAGGTAGGTATTCCAACCTTAGTATTCCTTGATCCACAATTCCATTGATCAAATGATATTTAATCGGATTTTTTTACCTTTAATGTTGAAAAAGAGTTTTTCTAAGATTAATCACACTATTATTATCACAAAAATCATGATAGGTAAGAAAACCCTCAATTAATATCCTCCTATCATTGCTTCAACCAAATCAACCAAGTACAAGATTGCGTATAATATACATACTTGAAATTTGTTGTGTTAAGTGATATGAAATCATGTTTCTTATTAAACTAGTAATGCACTTGCTTCCAAGATATAAAACACTATCTAATATGGATTTTAAATCATCCACTGGACCATCCCAATCATCATTGATAAAGTTAATCAACTCCTCATTTTCCATATTATAATATGATGTTTGAACAACCCCCTCTTGTAAAATCATAATAAAGTGGAGTCAATAACATAATTAGCTACTTAATTGGAATTTTTTTAGTGTTGTGACCCAAACTTTCACTGGGAAATAATCCTTTTCAAGAAATATTCCCTCTATGATAGATCTTTGGAAGTGAAAGAAAATCTACAAGGTTGTTGGATAGGAATAAGGGGGTAATAGTGTCATTATAAGAAGGGAATAATAGTCTATTATAAAGGGAAGTAATTTTAAGGGTAATAGTTTCATTATTAGGGAAATACTAGTTGGTTGGGATGGGGAAGATTCTATCCCATTTGGGAAGTGTTGATCATGTGTTGATTCAACAAATTTTTTTAATTTATTTTTTATTTTTATGCTCACAAACACCCACATTTATGTTATTGATAAATTTTCTTTTAAGTGAATTTTAGGAAGATGATATTCGTTAGAATATTTATTTTATTATGGAAGCATACAAAAGTCATTAATCCATGGGAAAATATTTTTTTAAGTATTCTGGATGTGTTTTGAAAGTAATTTGGAAATATTGTTCATACCATACATTTTCAAGGGTAACATATGGTTTGGGAACCCTACATTTGGAATAAAACATATGGATCATGAACCCTATTTTGTTGGAAAGGTATGGATCAGTAACTCTATGTTTGAAATAAACCCTACGTTTGAGGAATAAACATATCATTTATCAACCCTAGTTTTCGAGTTTATCGCTACGTGAAGGAACCCTATGTTTGAATTAGTCAATGACAAAGTTTTAAATTAAAGATATTATCTATGTTTTCTAGTATGGTATTTCTAGAATTAAATGTCTCTTTAAGGATGTTTTATGTATGATTCAAAGGTTCATACTCAATGGATTAAATCATTCCAATTTCTATGGGAAGTTACGACTCTCCTTGAATGATTTGAATTCAAATATTTATGATTTATTATGTGATATTTCTGAAGCTGGTTTGACCTAGAGTTGTTCAACCGATGATATAAATATTGAGGATATTCATCTTTTGAATATAAAAATATTTTTTGAAAAGAAAGATATGTGTGATTTTAAATAATAGTGCATCATTTCCTTCATATCTACACTTTGGAGAGAAAATTTTTTTGATCCAGTTGATCAATTTTCTATTGTTACTATCAATGTTATTGTATCTTCTTGTTAAATATTATTCTGTAAGTTAGAAAAGGCATTTTTCAGAGTTAAAATTTAAAGATATACATGTTTATCCATATGTCTGGTGTTTTATCTATCATTGTTTAAATGAATCCTATGTGACATTGAATATCTATTTTCTATTACTGCTTTTATTGAAGATCATTACATCTATCAGTTTCTGTTGCAACTGTGAATAAGAACATGTTTTTCTAAATCAAATCAATCTCTATTGATTTATTGAAGTATCGGATACTCATAATCATTCATGGTGGTGAAATAGTATCAGCTTATTGGACTAATATATGGATTTATGGTTCTTGTAATAGAACCAAAAGGCCTTGTAAAATCTTTATTGTAAAGGTATCAACTGTCTGTACTCAATTGTAGAAGTCCCCAATAAAAGGTCTTACTAGTGAAAATCACTAAACTCATGGAAAGAGTATTAGTGGAGTGGACTAGGGGATCTGTGTTCCTTGAACCACTATACATCGTCATGTTACTTTATTTATTTATTTCCACTAATCACTCATATTTAAGAAAGAGGGAAAGAATCATTGCATATAAAGAGGGTTGTTTCAAATCTATCAAAGGTTTTAAAATATCACAATTCACCCCCCATATTACATCTTAATCATAATCATTACAACCTAACAAGTGGTATCAAAGGAAGGGATCTATTGATATATTTCTCCTTTTATAAATCCTTGAAAATTATTTTGTTACTATCTGATATCACAAGGTAATATCAAAGTTTGTGCTCTATTGCTAAATTTCTTGATTATTTTGTTTAATTCTAAAAATTGCATCAAAATTTTGGACTATTTTAAAATATAAAAGGTATCTTTTGGCTCTAACAATCTTGATCTAAAGATTCATATGAAGAAAAATCTCGAAATATATGATCTTAGAGAAGGTATGTCAATGATTTATGATCCTTAATTTAATGGTGATAATTATGGATGCTAGAAATCTCACATGATTATTTATTTAAATAATCTTGGAATAATAGTTTATTTTAAGGTTTTCAAGCCATATGAAATTCATAAGAACGATCTAGAAAAATTTAATCATGATCAAGAAATAGAATATGATCTTAATTTAAAAGAAATGAATGCTATTGTTCGTGGTTTAGGGATAGATGATTTTAATTGAGTTTCTCAATGTTCTACTGCATATGAGATGGGGCTGACTATTTCTACTTCTTATTAAGGAACTAAAAATATCATACAACTAAGATATATTACTACAAAGTTAAAGTTTTAGACTTTTAGAATGCATAAAGATGAAAATATCACTCATATGAATGGGATACTGATAGAAGTTTTCAATAATTTCGTTGCTTTAGGAGATCCAATTAAGTAATTAGATCAAGCGTTAAAAGTACATAGATTCTTACCTTCTAAGTGGAATGGAATATCTACTGCTATATGAAAATCCACACCAGTTAAATAATTATCAATAAAAGAACTGATTGGAACTTTGATGATGTATGAAGCTGAGATACAGGACAAAGCTGAAAATCATATCAAATATGAAGAAGCTTCTCTCAAAACAACTATAGATGAATCATCTTATTCAAGTTATCCAGATCCAAATAAATATTTATTATCTTTATAGTTTTTTGAAAAAAATGTACAAAATAAAGAAAGGGGTTAAATAATATAAATTTTGTGAATTCAAATAAAAATACACACAAAGTCTAACTATATTTTTCTCAAATATCAAAGGAAATATTATTATAAAATAAAAGGAAAGAAAATTATGAAGGATAATTGGAGTAATTATTCTAGTTCAAATGAAGAATCTCCTACAAACTCTGAAGATGGGCATAAAAATCAAATGGTGTGTCTTATGACTCATACTGATGAGGTAAAATCTTCTTACTCTCAAAACTCTTATTCTAAAAATAATTATTATGATGAACTAAACAAGTATTGATTTATTTTTCAAGATAAATTTGATTATTTAAAAAAATATTATAAAAAAGTTACAAAATATTATGATAATATTTTATTTTATAAAGAAAGGTTGTCAAAACAAATTACATATTTAGAATCAAATTATTTTAAAATTCCTTATGATCTGTATGAAGCTAAAATTAAAGAATTATTAGATGAAGTTGATACTTTAAAACAAGCCTCTAGTATACTTAACAAAAGATAAAATTATTTAAATAAAATTCTTGGTAAAAATAAAATTCACAAAGGAAAACTTGGAATAAGTGGTGATTGTTAAAGACCAAAATTATATAGGAATTATTTTGTTCCTAGTTTAAATAGAAAAAGAATATCAACTATTAAATGTTTTTATTATCGTATTAATGGACATTATGTAAATGACTGTTACTTTAAAAAACCTAAATTCTTTGGTATTAAACATGTTTACTTTTCAAAATAATTATCTAATTTAAATAATATAATCTCTACTAAAAATAAACGGATTTGGTTACCTAAAACCTTAATTGCTAACATTTTTTTACCTAAAAGCATATAGGTACCAAAAGGAACTTTTATTTGATGTTTTTAAGGAATAAACCACTGAAATACATCATTAAATCATTAATTGGTCATTTAAAATGTATACAGAGATCTCTATTTTAAGGAGTGATCAACTCTGAAATAGTTCATTATCAAAAAATCCTTGGAACTTGAACTAATAATACATGAATTATTTCATTACTATTTCCATATATATGTTTTTATTACATTAACTATTTCATATTGGGGGAGAGGGATCTTTTATGCTCAATTGTTAAAACCTTTCTCACTCTTTAAATTATTTTGTTAAAAATTAGTCTATATAATTTTATTTTAAACTAAATTTCTAAAATACTCAAATTTATAAACATTGTTTTATATATATTTCTCTTAAAAATAGACTTTAGAAAATATAGTAATTGTTTAATTATTCAAATAGGTTTACGAATATATATATATATATATATAATCTTTTAAACCTATTATTTTCTTTAAATTTTGTGTTCTTAGAAATTTTATTCATTTACATAATATTTTCTCTGAGAGTAGTTTTCTTATGTAAAATGTCTTTTCAAAAATTTGAAATTTGAAATAATTAATTAGTATTTTCGGCTCAAGAATGTAAAGTGTCATCTACAAATTATCATAACAAAATGTATCATATTGCTCTTAAAACCCTAGAATCTTCTTCTCAAAACCTCTTAAATTGTTTATCCATCTTATTAAAAATATTATATTTCAAATAATTCTAAAGAAATCAGTCTAAGAGAAATGAATAATTCAAGAACTTCAAGTTCAAAGAAAAGTTCTTCTCAAAATAAGATGAAAGGTAATCTTTATTTTGATCTTTTAAGAGAACAATCAGTATCTTTTATTAAGGATTCATTTGAAAAATATTATGAAGAATAAAAGGAAGTGCATGGTTTTTAAGAACCATAAGTTTAATCATCTAAAATTATTAAAGGTTGGAAATCTTTTGAAGAGTTTTTATTTAAAGTTAGTACTTTAATTGAAGAAATAGTGAAGTTGCATGCTAATCTGAATGTGTATAAGAATTCGTATGAATAACTTAAAAAAACATTGGTTTTGAAAATAATTTTTGATACACTTAAAAAGGAGTATCAGAATTTAAAATAAAGTTTGATTTCAAAAGAATAAGTTGAAGTGTTTAAATTTGAAATGATAAGAAATATGGAGTCACTCAGAATAGAAGTTGTTACTAAGTTAGATTTTGATGAGCCAAAAGAGTTTTTGGTCAAACAGTTTTCATCTTCTTCATTTTATCAAAGATTTTTGGATGTTCAAAATAGAATAGAACAACTAAAAAAAATTTATCTAATATAAATGAAAAATTTTGATGTTTGGAAATTTTGGATGAACCGTCTAATCCTTCCTAACACCCTGAATTTTCTTCATCTCTGTAGTTTATTTTAATTAAATATCTTTTATATATTTTTTTGTTTAAATATTGTGATTAGTAAAAATGTGTGTTATAGATTGTTTCATAATTTCTTTTTAAGCTTTTATACTCTCATGACTTTATATATATGTTTATCTTACGAGTAGACATGTTTTTAATGTTTGACTATTTAAAATTCATTGCATGTGATAAAACTGTAAGTGGTGAATTATTCTATTTTTAGATTTTTTTTTCATGAATTTAGGGAGATTTGGTATTGTTGAATATATTCAAAACATATTTTTCATACTATTCTCATTAACTTTTAAAAAAAATGGGGAAAGAAAATTATGGTTTTCAAATTTTAAACCTTTCTAATCATACTACTTAAAAAACAAATTCCTATTTTTATAAAGAGCGTAAATATTATTCTTAAATAAACTTGTCTTCTTGATGTCAAAAAGGAGGTGAAATTTATGATTTATGAGAAATCTATGAGAAATTTATGAGAAAGAAAAATAATTGTGCTTAAAGAAATTTTCTTATTTGTTTTAATTTTAATATTCATTATATGGATTTTTTTATCATCAAAAGGGGGAGATTGTTGAGCATGTGTTAATTCAACAATTTTGTTAATTTCTTTTTGAATTTTATGCTCACAAATACCCACATTTATGTTACCAATAAAGTTTCTTTTAAGTGAATTTTAGGAAGATGATATTTTTTAGAATATTTATTTTATTTTGGAAGCATACATAAGTCATTAATCCATGGAAAAATATTTTTTTAAGTATTCTAGACATGTTTTGAAAGTAATCTCGAAACATTGTTCATACCCTGTGTTTGTAAGAATACGTATGGTTTGGGAACCCTACATTTGGAATAAAACTTGTGGATCATGAACCCTATGTTGTTGGGAAAGTATGGATCAGCAGCCCTACATTTGGAAGAAACCCTATGTTTGAGGAATAACTATACCATTCATTAACTATACTTTTTTAATTAGTTATACATTGTCAACCTTACTTTTGGAGTTTCTCGCTATGTGAAGAAACCCTACTTTTGACTTAGTCAACAACGGTGTTTTAAATTAAAGATATTATTAGTGTTTTCAACAACGGTCTCTCTAGAAGTAAATATCCCTTTAAATCTATTTTACAACTGATTCAAAGACTCATACTCAATAGATTAAATCATTCCTATTTATAAGGGAAGTTATGACTCTCCTTTAATGATTTGAATTAAAATATTTGAGATTTATTATGTGATATTTCTTGAGTTAGTTTAACTTGGAGTTGTTTGAACGAAGGTATAAATATTGAATATTTTTATCTTTTGAATATACAAATATGCATTGAAAAGAAGGAGTTGTGTGCTTTTAAATAACAGTTTGTCGTTTCCTTCATAGCTACACTTTGGAGACATATATATTTTGATCTAGTTGATCGATTTTCTACAGTTGTTGTATCTTCTTGTTAAATCTTTTTCTTCAAGTTTGAAAAATCATTTTTCAAAGTTACACTTTAGAGACATACATGTTTATTCATCTATCTAGTGTTTTATCTATCATTGTTTAAAGGAATCATGTGCAATGCTGAAAATATATTTTCTTTTGTTGATTTTATTGAATATCATTACATCTGTCAGTTGTTGCTCCAACTATGAACAAGAACATGTTTTTCTCAATCAAATCAATCTCTTTTGATTTATTAGAGTATCGACTACTCAAAATCAGTTGTGGTGGTAAAGAAGAATCATTTTCTTAGACTAAGTTATGGATTATGGTTCCTTGTAAAAAACCCATAAGGCCTTGTAAAAGCCTTATTATAAAGGTATCAAATTCTTGTACTTAGTTGTAGAAGTCCTCGGTAAAATGACTTACTAGTGAAAATCACCAAGATCATCGAGAGAGTGTTGGTGGAGTGGACTAGAGGACCTTTTTCCCTGAACCACTATACATAGTCGTGTTCTTTCCTTTATTTATTTTTGTTGCACACTCATCTTTAAGAAAGAAGGAAAGAATCACTACATATCAATTGGGTTGTTCCAAATCTGTCAAATATTTTGAAGGATCACAATTCACCCCCCCCCTTATTATGTCTTCGTCATAATCAATCTGACCTAACAGTAAGGGTTAGGATTTGTTTAAAGGGAGTCATAAGTGTGAGTGGGGGGAGAAGAGAGGAATATAATGGGACTTTAGCCTTTGGGTTGGATTTGACTTCGGCTTGGGTGGGGAGCAGTAGTGCCTCCTGTGTAGCATCTTCTCTTCTTATCAATGCATCTCTTTCCTCCTGCCAATAGTCTTTGTTACTATTTTGAAAAATACAAGTAGTTTATCCCGGTTTATTATCATTTGGTCTGACCTACACTTGTGTACTTTACCAATCTTTCTCAGAGGAGGCGTGCATTGTCGGATCCTGACCAGAAGTGACATTCACGCCTTGGAGAAGTGTCGTCGATTTTCTTCATGATCGGACACATCACGCATTTTTGTGCTTTCTCTTAGAGGTGACTCCCATAGACAACTCACATGCAGAGGCGGTGCGATCACTCAAAGGTGACACAACATTGGCTTCCGCTCTCACAGGAGAAGATTGATGCTAGGAAACTCCATCTCTCATTGTTACTGCTTTCCTTTTGATCCGAGGGGACACTCACTGATTAAAAACACTTTCAAAGGATGCACGCAATGTCGACTCGCATTTACAAGGGGTGCACTTTTGGCTCACATTCGGATGCAACATGACTTTTCCACCTTGTCATTTTCTCTCACAACATACTCATGCACTTCAAGGACTTCATTTGGAGGGGACCCACCTGGATGGATCGTGATCAAAGGGATGCTCTTGTTGTGACATCCTTTCGTCAGCCTCAACTCGCTACCTTGGATCAAAGCCAGGACAGCCTTGAAACAGTAGTGTCTAATCCGGCATTGATGATGAGTTCATTTTCACAGGAGAAAGTTGAATTCTAGAAAATAATTCTATTAATGGTTCTCTAAAGAAAATGATCCCACAAGAGATGTGTCGGTCGCTCATAGTAACTCCAACAGTGGTACGCTTAGTGAAAAAATGAGAATCAATGCTTGCAGATAGAAATACTTATACTACTTACTACACGTATAATGAAAAGCACCCATTGGTGACAGTGAAGAAATCAAACAAAGCCATTTTTGTAGGAGACTCAATATCGGATGCTCGACAGCAATATTTTTCTGTCTTTGACAACAGAAATCCCTACAACTTGGTGAAGTTGTAGCAAAAAATGGAGGAGTGCACATGATTTGCACTAGTGATAGGGGTGCTAGGGGAGGTTAACATCCAATCCACTCTAATCATGGGGAACACACTTCATGATAAAGAAACTCTTCCTGTCTTGACATCAGTTCTTGTTGAAGGGTATGATGTGATGTCAATTGTTACTGAGGTGAAGTAGTGGAACAAAGCAATGTTGTTGGGACTGGCATCAATGGTGGAAACTTGGATGATGAAAAAAGAAGATCATTCCACACTCAAGAAATTCAAGGAGATGATCCAGACTAAATATTTTTTTTCTGGTAGCTGCGTGGAGAGTTGTTGGCTCATGAAGATGCACAACCCATATGGGAGATCATTTGGAATGCCTTCGAGATCCACCACCTTAAAGAAAAGGTGGTTTTTTGAGATGATGGAAGTGATATGAACTAAGGGGGTAATAGTTTCATTATAAAAATGGTATAACCTATTAGAAAGGGAAGTATTGTTAAGGGTAATAGTGTCATTATTGGGGAAATATTAGTCGGATAGGAGGGGAAATATTCTAGACCATGTGGGAAGGGTGGATATTTTTTATAAAGGGAAGCATAGGTGTGAGTGGGTGAGGAAGAGAAGAACATATTGGGACTTTAATCCTTTGTCTTGGATTTGGTTTTGGCTTGGGTGGGGAGAAACAGTGCCTCCAGTATAGCTTCTTCACTTCTTCTCCATGCATCTCCATCCGCCCTCCTATAGTCTTTGTTCCTATTTTTCAATATAAAATTAGATTGTCCTTGTTTCTTATCACTGACTCCCTCTGTTCTTGTGTAAAATCCATTAACATCTTCCTTATAGCCTTGATCCTCTCATCTGATGCAAATATTTTTCATTTTATTCTGCAAATCCCAATCCCTTGAGCACCATTATTTCTTATTATAGATGCATCTATAGGTGTACCTACTTAGTCCAATTTTATTTCAACAACCCATGATGTAAGGGACTCCAAAACATTGCTTAACACTAGAGAAAAGAAAGGTAGTTTTCCTAAGCCGCTATAAGTTCTAGATTGGTTCTCAAGACCCCTTGTCCCTTAGTTACTTGCAACAAGTTCAATAGAGTCCCCATGTAATGTCCCGAATTTTTCATGTAAATTTTTTGAAAATTATGTGGGATTATTTCGAGACCAGACACTAAGACGACACGTAATTCTGTGGTCTATGGTGCTCGGAATAAATATTTGAACTATTTTAAGTAATTAAAATAGCGTGCATACGTAGTTTTTTTGGAAAAGTGAGATAACTTCAAAATGGGTACCCGAATCAGAAATCTAAGGGAGCCATTGCATTCAGAACAGCTGATTTTACCTAGGCGGGGCCTAACATCGATCGGTATGGGTAGACTGTGTAAAATATTTTTCGGATGTTTTAAAGAAGAATAAAAATAAACTTAAAAAGTTTATTTTATTTCTTTTAAGTGTTTCGCAGCGACCCAGTGACGTAGCGTCACCACTACAGGGCAACCTGTTTTCTCTCTTAAATGAAGCAACGTGGCGATGCTGCATTGCTGCAATGCACCGACAGGGCAACATGTTTTCCTTCCCTCCTTAATTAAATAGGAATCCAGGGTTAAGAAAACAACCCTAGAATTCCTCTACCGAGCATCGAAGGAACTCTCTCCAACAAACGTCGGTGGATTGAGAATCAACGATGACATATTGGAGAGAGGAATTTGGATCAAAGATCAACAAATCTACGAGTGATGACACAACTTCACCCTTTGTCAACGATTGATCCAAACTCCAGGTAGGGGTTTTATTTCTTCATGAATTTATTTCCCCGTTCATGAATCCAACGACGAACGCGGACCAACCCACGAACAGGTTGATCCGCAGTTCGGTTGTTCTTGCGGGATGGTTAATTTGTGAGATTTAAGGAATTAAAGTTTAGTAATTTATCCCTATTGTTTTTTCACAACCCCCTCCCCACAAAGTTTACCCCTCCTGGGCCGGTAATGTGAGAAGGGAGATAATAACCCCCGAGTCCCGCCTCTAGTAGGCCCCGGGTTGGCGACTAGCACCAAGGGTATAGCAAACACACAAATGGGAGGCATTACCCTCTAAAAGAACACATGTGAAAGAGAGAGATAAGATAGACACCAACCAACTCCAACTCAACCAATAAGATAAAAGAAATCCCAAGTGAACATATGAAATGTCATGCAAAACTACTACAACTGAAAGGGGAAAAACTGCAAGTACCCAAAAGAAAGTAAAACAGCAGCAACCACAAGCCCGAACAGCTCCTACAACCGCAAGCTAGTAGTAACCAGCCTGATCTCCAACCTACTCCAAGTGACCTGGAAAGCAGTTTATATATACATAGGGTGAGTATAATAGTATACTCAGTAGGATCCTCCCTGAAGTCTCTTGTGCAAAAGTAAAGAAAGCATGTTAAAGCACAGTGAACAACAAGTGAAACTAACTCATCACCTAAACAGGTATACTATGTTCTCAGCCCCACCATGGCTACTCTCGCCAAGTAACACATACAAAAGTATATAATATAATAAAGAATATCAAGGGTACCCCGCTACTACTTCCCCACTAGTTTGCCGCTTTGCCCCAACGTCGCACGTCCTAAGCATCTCTCTCCAAAAAGGCTTGCCCGCAGACACAAGGGTGAAGCACCACAACATGCACCTCATGCAACAAAACCACCACATCCACGTAAGCAAAGTAACCAGGTAGTTTCTGGGAGCCACCACAGCTCGCATAACGTGTATCATATATCGGGTATTATACCTCAAGCCAGTACAGCCCATATGTCGAGTAAGGATCCTCAAGCCATCACAAACTATACACGTTACACCTATATTAGTCCATAGAAAAATATATCTAGAATATATGTGTGTGAATAACCACAAGCCATTACAGCCCTCTACACACATATATGGGGAAAATTAACCAATGTGTCTGCCAGCACAAGTAACTACCAAGAGAAGAGAGCGGTGCCAAAGGGGGTAGTTAGCCATCCATCCTCCCACTAGAATGTTGGGGAAAACACCCCCCTATGGCTCAGAATCCCCAGGGTATAATTTTCCCTTATTGGAAGGGTGGAGTAGCATATAGAAACACAAAAAAGTATAGAATATACTATAGCTCACAACCACACTATGGGCATAACCTAGTATTAGACTCAACTGCAACTAACGTCTCTCGGACTCCGGGCTGCTACTTCTAAGACTAGGTATCCTATAAGCACACAACCATTTAAAGAGATTTAATACATTACTTCATTCCCTTTTTATCAGTTGCACTTTACGTTAATTAATTATTTAAACATTAATTAACCAATAAAAATTCCACATTAAATTTCATTAGCATTACACCCAAAGTACATTATTACTTCAAATCACAAGCTCATCATTACACCCTAGCAAGCTCCAAACCCCATGGGTTAACATCTTTTATTCAATTATTTATTTATAGTATTACTTTCTCATATTCCCAAGCATTCTAGAAAAACAATCTATGCTTCTAAACACAAGGGGATCAACACAGTGAGTAGATAAACTACCTGTTGAGTCTTCTCCGCCTATAGCTAGAGCGTAGACTCATCCTCCCTTGAGAAGCTAAAAACGGAAAGCATGTGGCATACCTCGCGCGTCTTCACCCCTTTCGGAAGAAGGGTAAGCAAGACCAGCTGCCTTGAGCAGTGGGGAAAATAAAGTAGATAAACAACCAAGAAGAATCAGCAGAAAACCAAAAATTCACATCCAACCCATTTCATCATCCCTGGTGTCCTCCCTGACACCCACATACATAAATCAATGCATCTCACCACTTTAGGCGTCAACTGCTACAACAACCAGTAGGCCTCCATGCCCCCACATATCACAACAGCCATCCGAGCTCACATCACAACACAAGAAGTAGGAAAACAACAATCATATCGGTTGGGCTCTTGGCCCTTGAACAAGCAAGAGGGTAACTCAGAACCCTTCAAGGAATTATCAAACAATTAGTTCTTTAATCCATCTTGAATTAACAGATTTATTATTCCTAGGTTCCATATTCGGGAAACCTAAACAATAAGCTATCACAAATAAATTAAACATGCTTACAACACCAATTTTACTAACATCAAAAAAATACAACAATAAGAACCATATTCATTTACATGCCTCTTTATCTTTAGCCAAAAAATTATCAATTAATTTCGGTTTACGTTCTTTACCAATTTCCATCAAGAACGAACAGCTAAACCAAGCAAGTATAGATATCATACTATCTAGAAAAAACAAGAGGCAATACCATACGATTGATATCAATTTATTTATCTGGTTCAAATATTTATTATGTCAATTCCATTGTGATCCAGTGGCTAAAACATGATAACTCTACAGTTGCACGTAAAAATAAAAGAGAAGCAACGAATCCCCTACCTTAAAAAGGTTCTTAAGGATCTTTATATGAGAACGATCCACACAACAGATCGCGATCGCCTCCTCCCGTGACAATTGCATCCACCCGAGGATGTCGCGGCACGACTGCACCAACCGAAACCCAAGAAACTCCATTAGAAGCATGAAGATCACATGCCATAAAATGGCAAGGAGAAACAGAAGAAGGTAAACCCAAAATAATGATGATAAATCATACCTTATATCGAATATTGATGGATACTACTTGGTTGCACCAAATCAGGGGGTGCACTTGCAGCAAGAAGAACGTCGAGGGAAACCAATCCACCGGGAAAAGTTTAATCTCTCTATTCCTACTGGAAGGAAGGAAAGTTTCGAGTGTCTCGCACCAGAGAACAAGGAGAAAGAACAAGGGAGTAAGATATCTTGTCCCTTTAGAATATTTAACGGAGCAGTAGTTTAAGATACAGTGGATTTTCCATTAAAATCAGATCGCATTAAACCACGCAGTTTGACCAAGTAAATGCATCTCAGGCCTTAGGAAAATTAATATAGGAGTTATGGGATTTGATTTGGCCTTAAATCTCTTAAAACAAGGCCATAAAGGTGTTTTATGTCAAAGAAAACGTTAAATTAGCGAAACTGTAAAAATATAGAAATTTGGAAAAGTGTTGGGGATGAGTCACCTTGACCTCCCAGAACACCACAAACACCAGATTTCAGCAAAGGGATCGGCCAGAGAGGTCCAGGCCATTACATCATATACCTCTCAAAACATTCTCGTCCTCGAGAATCCAAAACCAACCCAAAAGGAAACTGAAAAGGGTTCTGAACAACCACTCCTCAAGATACCTCTCAAAAGAGAGCAAGCCATAAGAAGCAACAAAAGAAATTCATCTTATAAAAATGAAAGGTCTATAACCAAAAAGGGGACAATGTTACATGAAAAGAGTTTAAACGTCAAAAAACTCTAGGTACTGAGCACGTATTTGTGACTCATGTTCCCAGGTACTCTCCTCCATGCCACTGTCGCCACAAGACACGAACCAAGGGAATAGAACGCTCGCGCAACACCTTCTCTTTACGGTCTTGGATCTACACAGGTCGCTCCTCAAAGGTCGCATCATCATCAACATCGATCTCTCCCCAACCAATGATGTGAGAGTCATCATGAAGATAACGATGAAGTTGTGACACATGAAAAACATCGTGTATCTGGCTCATCTGTGGGGGAAGTGCTACTTGATACACCACGACTCCAACACGAGCTAACACCTCGAAAGGCCCAACAAACCGGGGAGAAAGCTTACTCCCACGACCAAACCTTCGTTGTCCACGACAGGAAGTTACTTTCAGAAACACGTGATCCCCAACATCAAACTCTAAGGGTCTCCTCCTTTGATCAACATATGATTTCTGACGATCCTGCACTGTCTTCATCCTCTCACGAATCACCTGAACCATCTCTGTTGTATTCTGCACTAGTTCTGGTCTGAGAATTGTTGACTCTCCGACCCCAGTCCAGCACAACAGAGAACGACAAGGCCGGCCATATAGGGCTTCAAATGGCGCCATACTGATGGTGGAGTGAAAACTATTATTGTAAGAGAACTCCACCAAGGGTAAGTGCCTCATCCACAAACCTCCAAAATCAAGAACACAAGAGCGTAACATGTCTTCAAGAGTCTGGATGGTTCGCTCTGTCTAACCATCCGTTTGAGGATGAAAAGCAATGTTAAGGCATAGCTGAGAACCGAAAGCATGCTGGAGACCTCTCCACACCCTAGAAGTAAAGCGAGGATCTCGAACAGAAATGATCATCCTTGACACTCCGTGAAGTCTCACCACCTCCTCCATATACTTCCTCGACAAAACTTCCACTGATCTCGACTCCTTGATCGCTATGAAGTAGACCGATTTTGTTAAACGATCCACTACCACCCAAATAGCGTCATGTCCTCCTGGAGCTCGAGGTAAACCAGTAACAAAGTCCATTGAGATGTCCTCCCACTTCCACCGAGAAATATCTAATGGCTAGAGAAAACCACTGGGGACACGGTGCTCATCCTTGACCTTCTGTTAGACTAAACATCGAGACACAAACTCTGCAACCACACGCTTCAGCCTAGGCCACCAAAACTGACTCCTCAAGGCTCGGTACATCTTTATCACGCCAGGATGCACTGCTAATGGATAACTATGGAACTCTCTGAGAACCATCTCGTGCATCGTCAAAGGAACAAAAATCCTTGCATGATACAACACTTGGTGTTGTTCGTCCTCAGCCCAACCATCATGGGCCTCGCCATAAACAACTCGGTCTCTCCAGACCTCCACCTCAAGATCCCCCAACTGTGACTCTTCCACCTGCTGCAATAGAGATGACTGCACCATCATCTGGAAAAGACAACCTTTGCCCCTAACTTCTCCCATATCAAGATGTAATGCTGACAGTTCTTCCATTACTCTCCAGGAATCACCGGATTCACGCACAGCATCACTACGTGACTTTCGACTCAGCGCATCAGCTACAACATTCCCCTTTCCAGGTGTATATGATATTTCAAAGTCGTATTCCTGTAAGAACTCCATCCACCGACATTTTCGTAAGTTCAAGTCACGCTGGGAGAAAACATACCTCAGGCTCTTATGATCGATGAAAACCACAAAGCGCTCACCAACGAGGTAATGTCTCCACAACTTCAGAGAAAACACCACGGCTGCCAACTCAAGATCATGGGTGGCATAGTTACGCCCATGAGGACACAACTACCGAGACCCATAAGAAACAACTGATCTTTCCTGCATCAGAACACAACCTAACCCCAGATGTAAAGAATCGCAGAAAACATCAAACTGAACTCCCTCTGCTAAGAGACAAAGAACCGGAGCACTTACTAACTTCTCCTTTAGATACTCGAAAGCTGTCTGACGCTAATCAGTCCATATGAACGCCAGATCCTTCCTGGTCAAAGCTATCAGAGGAGTCGCAACTCGAGATAAATCAGCTACAAACCTCTTGTAGTAGCCTGCGAGACCAAGGAAACTTCGCACCTCTGACACTGTCATGGGGGATGCCCAAGACACAACTGCTTCTATCTTCGATAGATCCACAGCTACCCCCCACTGGGACACAACATGCCCCAAGAAATGGACTTCTCAAGTCCAAAACTCACACTTCGATAACTTCCCAAACATGTGATGTTGACGAAGAACTCCCAAAACGGCATGTAGATGCTCTGTATGCTCCTCCTCAGACGTGGAGTACACAAGGATGTCATCGATGAAAACCACCACAAACTTGTCCAGGAACTTACGGAACACAAAGTTTATTAATCCCGTGAACACAGCTGGATCATTCGTCACACTGAACGGCATTACGAAAAACTCATAATGCCCATGACGACAATGGAAAGCAGTCTTCAGGATATCCTCATCCTTTACATGCATTTGATGATATCCTGACCACAAATCGATCTTTGAGAACCAACTTGCACCCTTCAGTTGATCGAATAAATCATCAATCCACGGAAGAGGATAGTGATTATTTACTGTCACTTTGTTTAAGCAATGATAATCGACACACAATTGCAAGCTGTCGTCAGCCTTCTTCACGAACAAAACTGGTGCACCCCACGGTGACACACTCGGCCGAACAAAACCGCACTGTAACAGACCATCAAGCTCTATACGTAACTCTCGCAACTCATAAGGGGTCATCCTATATGGGGACAAAGAGATAGGAGATGCTCCTGATTGTAGCTCGATCCCAAACTCAATCTCTCGTCGAGGTGGGTAATGCTACAACCTCTTCGGGAAAGACATCAGGGTACTCTTCTACGACCCTAGGAAATGCCAACTGCTAAACCTCTGAAGAACTCAGCATCATCTCATCCATCATGGATGATAAGGATGGAACACACATATGATCCATCTGAGGGTCTCGCTCACCAACGAACACCACTGGCTCTCCATCCGCATTGAAGAACACAACCTACCTCCTGAAGAAATCCATGATAGCTTGCACCGAATACAACCAATCCATGTCGAGGATGACGTCATATGGTTGTATTCGTAAACATAAGAAATCTCCCCAAGAGCGGTGCTGCCCCAACACTGGCTCACAGTTTCTACATACTTCAAACAAGTCAGCTCGACCTCCAACTAGCGTAGTCAATGCCAAGGGCACTAGAAGCCTCTCTACCTCAAGTCCCAAAGCATGGACAAGGGTAAGTGATATGAAGGAGTGTGTCGCTCCTGAATCAAACAAAGCATACACCAAGATATAAAACAAGCAAAGGGTACCTCGAACAACGTCTGGCTCGCCTGGTGTTGGCAACGCTAAAGCATGAAGTTGACCACGACCTCCTCCATGACCTCTCTAACCCTGATGACGACCACCACCACGGTCGCGCTCTGCTCTTTGAGGACAGGGAGCGTCATGGGGTTGTCCTCTGCCTACCCCATCTACCCTCTGCTAATCTAAAGCTGGTGCAACCTTCTGTTGCCGCCTCAGCTGGAACTGCCTCAATGGAGGAACCTGAAGCGGAAAACTTGGTGCACGATAACTGCTCTGAAAGGTCGGCCACTCTCGCTACTGATGACCTCAACCACCACAAGAAAAACAAGTGTCTGATCCCTTGGCATAGGCCTGAGAGATGCTGCCCCTGGAGAAATGAGATGTTGAGGGTTGAGACCTACCCCCGGCCGAACGAAAACTCTTCTGCCCTGAAAACCGGGAACCCCGAACCACAGCTCTTCTTTGTGAGGAATCATGACAACTCCCCTCTCGTGATGATCCAGTTCTGGCCAAAGTCCTCTCGACGACCTCTGCCCTCGCCAACACCTCAAGATATGTCTTCAGCATAAATAGGGTGACATGGCGCTGGATCTCTAGATGCAAAGCCTCCTCAAAATGCCTCGCCCTGGCCTCCTCGTCTGGCAACAGGTTCGAAGCATATCGCAAAAGGTTCCTAAAACGGATTCCAAACTCTCACACACTGGAGCTCCCCTGTCAAAGGGTAAGAAGCTCCTGGCGACTGGACGCCTTCGCGGTCGAAGAAAGAAACTCGACTCTAAACTTGTCTCGAAACTCCTCCCATGAGATCGCTGACTCATTGCGATCCCTGAGGAACAAGAACCACCACTGTCTCGCTGCTCCACGCAGCATCGTCACAACCAAGGACACCCAGTGCTCCATCCGAGCACGGATCGAATTGAAGCCTATCTCGACCTCCTCCAACCAGTCTTCTGTGACTGCATCTGAAACGGAGCCCTCAAACTTCTGTAGACTCTGGCGCTGAAGCTCTCGGAGTGTCCTCCTCCAAGTGTCATCATCGTCGACCTCTACCCGGCGGCGATCTGCTGGCACAGCTTGCTGGACATCTTCTATGTGATCCTAGTGAGGACGTCGACCTGAAGTCATACCTGTAAAATAACAAACAGTTAGAGCTCCTAAACCTGGAATATGGGAGACTCATCATTAATTGATTATTTAATTGTTTTCTTTTATTCATTTTAGGTTAACCTATCCCAAGGTCTACCCATTCAAACACAGGTACAAAGTGGAATGATGCATAATCCTTTCCTAGGTCTCTACCCTTCAACTAGTATCACCTTGTTTAGTAGTCATTATAAACTTAAAGGTTCGTACATCAGATCATAGGGGGCCCTAAACGCCTATGTCTCAGTCGGTCTCCAGTGTTTACATCACTTGCTAAACATGAATGACACTATTGCCCTGCCAACCCATGCAACCTCACATGTGCCTATCTCCAAACTTCATCTTATCTCTCAACTTGTCCCTCTGATACCACTCTATCACGACCCCCTCCCCACAAAGTGCACCCCTCCTGGACTGATAATGTGAGAAGAGAGATAATGACCCCCGAGTCTCGCCTCCAGTAGGCCCCGGGTTGGCGACTAGCACTGATGGTATAGAGAACACACAAATGGGAGGCATTACCCTCTAAGAGAACACATGCGGAAGAGAGAGATAAGATAGACACCAACCAACTCCAACTCAACCAGTAAGATAAAAGAAATCTCAAGTACACATATGAAATGTCATGCAAAACTACTACAACTGAAAGGGGAAAACTGTAAGTACCCAAAAAAAGTAAAATAGCCGCAACCACAAGCCCGAACAGCTCCTGCAACCGCAAGCTAGTAGTAACCAGCCAGATCTCCAACCTGCTCCAAGTGACCTGAAAAGCAGTTTATATATACATAGGGTGAGTATAACAGTATACTCAGTAGGATCCTCCCCGAAGCCTCTCATGCAAAATTAAAGAAAGCATGTTAAAGCACAGTGAACAACAAGTGAAATTAACCCGTCACCTAAACAGGTATACTGTGTTCTCAGCCTCACAGTGGTTACTCTCACCAAGTAACGCATATAAAAGTATATAATATAATAAAGAATATCAAGGGTACCCCGCTACTACTTCCCCATTGGTTTGCCGCTTTGTCCCAACGCCGCACGTCCTAAATTTCTTTCTCCAAAAAGGCTTGTCCGCAGACACCTGGGCGAAACACCACAACATGCACCTCGTGCAAAAAAACCACCACGTCCACGTAAGCAAAGTAACCAGGTAGTTTCCTGGGAGCCACCACAGCTCGCATAACGTGTATCATACATCGGGTATTATACCTCAAGCTATTACAGCCCATACGTCGAGTAAGGATCCTCAAGCCATCATAGCATATACACGTTACACCTATAGTAGTCCATAGAAAACTATATTCAGAATATATGTGTATGAATAACCACAAGCCATTACAGTTCTCTACACACATATATGGAGAAAACTAACCAATGTGTCTGCTAGCACAAGTAACTACCAAGAGAAGAGAGCGGGGCCAAAGGGGGTAGTCAGTCATCCATCCTCCCACCAGAATGTTGGGGAAAACACCCCCCCCCCCCAGGGCTCAGAATCCCCGGGGTGTCAGTTTCCCTTACTGACAGGGTAGAGTAGCGTATAGAAATAGAAAAAAGTATAGAAACACAAAAAGTATAGAATATACTATAGCTCACAACCACACTATGGGCATAACCTAGTCTTAGACTCAACTGCAGCTAACATCTCTCAGACTTCGGGTTGCTACTTCTAAGACTAGGTATCCTATAAGCACACAACCATTTAAAGAGCTTTAATACATTACTTTATACCCTTTTTATCGGTTTCACTTTACGTTAATTAATTATTTAAACATTAATTAACCAATAACAATTCCACATTAAATTTCATTAGCATCACACCCAAAGTACATTGTTCCTTCAAATCACAACCTCAGCATTG
Organism: Viscum album; assembly: GCA_963277665.1. Lineage (NCBI taxonomy): Eukaryota > Viridiplantae > Streptophyta > Magnoliopsida > Santalales > Viscaceae > Viscum > Viscum album. Next base: position 1,977,584,990 of record OY728122.1, read on the forward strand.
CGCCCTAGCGAGCTCCAAACCCCATGGGTTAACATCATTTATTCAATTATTTATTTACAGCATTACTTTCCCATATTCTTAGGCATTCTAGAAAAAAAATCTATGTTTCTAAACACAAGGGGCTTAACACGGTGAGTAGATGAACTACCCGTCGAGTCTTTGCCGCATATAGCCAGAGCATAGACTCATCCTCCCTTGAGAAGCTAAACACGGAAAGCACGTGGCATACCCTGCGCGTCTTCGCCCCTTTCGGAAGAAGGGTAAGCAAGATCAACTGCCTTGAGCAGTGGGAAAAATAAAGCAAATAAACAACCAAGAAGAATCAGTAGAAAACCAGACATTCGCATCCAACCCATTTCATCATCCCTGGTGTCCTCCCTGACACCCACATGCATAAACTGACGCATCTCACCACTCTAGGCGTCAACTGCTACAACAACCAGTATGCCTCCATGCCCCCACATATCACAACAGTCATCCGGGCTCACATCACAACACAAGCAGCAGGAAAACAACAATCATATCGATTGGGCTCTTGGCCCTTGAACAAGCAAGAGGGTAACTCAGAACCCTTCAAGGAATTATCAAACAATCAGTTCTTTAATCCATCTTGAATTAACAGATTTATTATTCGTAGATTCCATATTCGGGAAACCTAAACAGTAAGTTATCACAAATAAATTAAACATGTTTACTGCACCAATTTGACTAACATCAAAAGAAATACAACAATAAGAACCAGATTCATTTACATGCCTCTTTATCTTTATCCAAATAATTAATTAATTCTGATTTACGTTCTTTACCAATTTCCATCAAGAACGAACAGCTAAACAAAGAAAGCATAGATATCACACTATCTAGCAAAAACAAGAGGCAATATCATACGATTGATATCAATTTATTTATCCGGTTCAAATATTTATTATATCAATTCCATTGTGATCCAGTGGCTAAAACATGCTAACTCTACAGTTTCACGTAAAAATAAAAGAGAATCAACGAATCCCCTACCTTAAAAAGGTTCTTAAGGATCTTTATACGAGAACGATCCACACAACGGATCACGATCGTCTCCTCCCGTGACAACTGCATCCACCCGAGGATGTCGCGGCACGACCGCACCAACCGAAACCCAAGAAACTCCATTAGAAGCATAGAGATCACATGCCATAAAATGACAAGGAGAAACAGGAGAAGGTGAACCCAAAAGAACGATGATAAATCATACCTTATATCGAAGATTGATGGATACTACTTGGTTGCACCAAAACAGGGGGTGCACTTGCAGCAAGAAGAACGTCGAGAGAAACCAATCCACCGGGAAAAGTTTAATCTCACGATTCCTACTGGAAGGAAGGAAAGGTTCGAGCGTCTCGCACCAGAGAACAAGGAGAAAGAACAAGGGAGTAAGATATCTTGTCCTTTTAGAAGATTTAACGGAGCATCGGTTTAAGATACAGTGGATTTTCCATTAAAATCGGATCGCATTAAACCACGTGGTTTGACCAAGTAAATGCATCTCGGGCCTTAGGAAAATTAATATAGGAGTTATGAGATTTGATTCGACCTTAAATCCCTTAAAACAAGGCCATAAATGCGTTTTACGTCAAAGAAAACGTTAAATTGGCGAAACTGGAAAAATATGGAAATTTGGCAAAGGAAATATGAAACAGTTCTGGAAACATTGTTCATGAGCTGTGACACCGTGTCTGACTCACCGTTTCTGTCTCACCGTTTCTGTCTCACCGTTTTTTGTCTCACCGTTTCTGTCTCACCGTTTCTATGAGACCGTTTCTGACTCACCGTTTCTATCTCACCGTTTCTGTGACACTGTTTCTGACTCACGGTTTCTGTCTCATTGTTTCTGTGACCGTTTTGGACTCACCGTTTCTGTCTCACCTTTCTGTGACACAATTTCTGACTTACTGTTTCTGTCTCACCGTTTCTGTGACACCGTTTCTGACTCACCGTGATACTGTTCATAAAACTGGAAACACTGTTCACAGAACTGGAAATTTGGCGAAGTGTTGGGGATGAGTCACCTTGACCTCCCAGAACACCTCAAACACCAGATTTCAGCAAAGGGATGGACCAGAGAGGTCCGGGTCATTACATGTTTCATCCCCCTTTTCTAACAGGACAAATGAAGGCTGGCATTCGCTCTAAGGTTGTTCTTGTGCCTATTCTTTTATCTTTGTTCTTCGTTCTTCACCGACGGACCCCCGTGGTCGCGTCGGGTTTTGTCGGGAGGTTCCGAACGTGGTCGGACCCCTAGAGCAATGACAAGACGAATTGGAGCCCACGACAGTGATAGTGGCGACCCAAGGATCGTAAAGGCATTCTCAGTTCGAAAAACGGACCACCACGGCGATGGTGGAGGCCCGCGGAAGAGGAGCCACCAACGGCGACGCGCGGCAGCGCCGACCCCCCAGCAGCAGGTGGTCGCCGACTCGACGGCCCGAGGCGGCGTGTATGCCTGTGGGGACCGGGAGCCGCGTCGGTCAGTCGGCATGCGGTAGGCCGCAGTCGCCCGACCACGTCTACCAGGTGGGAGGGGTGAGGCCCGCGTGCCGCACCCGGCTGGACAAACCGACCCGCACAGGCAGGCTGGGTTGGAGCAAAACCGAGTCGTCAAGTTGGACCACGCGGCCCAGTGGGTCGCGGTCATTGGGCCTAGCCTTTGGGCTTGGCCGGTTCGACGGTTCGGGTCGGGTCGGGTCGGACCCCAGACCCCAACCGACCTCTTTTTACTAAAATGTCCATAACTCTCAAACCGTGCATTCATTTGACGAGCCATTTACGGCGTTGGGACTCTCGCGATGAGACAGTCCTTTTGAGATACTCTACATGAGTTTTCTTAGAGGTTTGTGTACGACCTATTGGCTCGAGGTGTATATGCTCCCGGAACGAGCATGCTAAGAGCGGAATCCTGTGGCTGAGACCTACACAGAGTAAGTCTCATGCGAACTGTGACATACGCAGAGTGCATCTCCAACGAAGACGCGGAGTAGGTCTCCTGCGGAGACGCGGTGTAGGTCTCCTGCGGAGACGCGGAGTAGGTCTCCTGCGAAGACGCGGAGACGCGGAGTAGGTCTCCTGCGAAGACGCGGAGAAGGTCTCCTGTGAAGACGCGGAGAAGGTCTACTGCGAAGACGCGGAGAAGGTCTACTGCGAAGACGCAGAGTAGGTGTCCTGTAAAGACGCGAAGTAGGTGTCCTGCGAAGATGCGGAGTGAGTCTCCTACAGAGACTATATGTCTAATCGGATTTGAATATGTCTGGACTTTCTTAAGTGTATTCATGCCATAGACATGTACCTAGTGTGAGCTGACTCCAGTGACTCTGTCGACTGTATCCTGCTTTGTGGTTTTTCCTTTGTAGTTTCGGGCTCTCTACTGAGTATTGTTTTACTCACCCCTGCACGGGCTTCGCCCGCACCTGTCGTGTCTTGTGCAGATAACCGACAACTTTAACGAAGTCATTAGTGGGCCGGAGACAGGCGGTGCTTCAGGGTGACCCGACAGACGTGGTACGCTTCAGCAACATTCAAACAGCTTACTGTACCTACCCTTCATGTAGGGTTTTCTACTAACGAACTTCAGGAGCTCGCACCTTTTCAGTTTTGGTTGGGCTTATTCTGACCCTGTTTACTTTTCAATTTTGTATTGTTACTCTCAGTGGTTGTCTTAATGGGATGCATACCTGTTTACTCAGTGTTTTTAGTTTCAGTACTTTTGCTTGGAGACAGGTGCGTATATACAGGTACTTAGGCAAATGTCTCCCCTTAATATGTCTACTCAGCGCTAGTCGCTAGCCTCTGACCTATGGAAGATGGGCTTGGGGTAGTCACGGCACGGACCCCGAGGTACGGGTCGTGACACCCCATGCAGGGTGGAAACAGTGCCTAGAAGAACAATTGAAACTTCCCCACTGTCAATAAAAGCATCAAGATTAAAAGGATTTTTAGAATTCTGAAAGAAAATAGTATCAAATATATAATAGCATTGTATCTTCGATCTCTGCCTATAACCTCCAGTAGTGGTACTTGATCCTCCAATCCTCCCTTTCTCCCCTACATCTGCAGCTTATGATAGCAACCACTTATAGCTCCATAATTCATTCGGCTGAACTACTCAACACAAATTTCTTGCTAGACTCCTCCCATAGTTTACACTGAACCAAGTACTAAGTCCAAACATGCCAAATTGAACACTGACTAACTCAGCCTTATCGATCTCTCTGGTTTCAATGGTTAGGTTCAAAATGGGCTTGTCGTTACTTTCCATCAAATCAACAGGCCATGCCTTCACCATAGATCCTTCAATATTTGGAAGAATCGTCATTTGTTGCCTACAACCATCCCCTTGTATTGGTGGAAACTGTTTTTCCCTTTCCTATACAGTACGTAAAATCACACACACTTAGAATTCATCACCAGATTCAAAAGACTTGTTTTCAAAACCAGGTTTAGAATCTCCATCTGCTTCTACATTTTCTTCTGGTGCAAAGTGAACTGCTTCCTCTACATTTAATTCTTTATGTTCAGAACCAAAAGCACACCCGTACACACTACTCATATTAGTTGGACTATTCACCTCAAGCATAGGAAGTTTCACATGCAAACCAGGCACTATTTGCTGCTCCTTGGCATTCCTCCCCTGTCTTTCCAAACCAGAACTCAGAAAATGAATCTCCTCATCAGAACATTCTGGTATGAAAACAAACTGCTACTCCAGCTCCCGACTAATGTTCCCATCCATCACAACTTAATCCTCTTCTTCTATAATTTTTTCTTCAAGTTTCGAAACTAAATCAAACCTGTAAAAGCTTCATAGAATAGACGACCTATCTTCCTCAAGCTAATGAGGTTTCGTCACCAACTGTTCATGCGCCCATCACAGGTACTCATTCTATTCATGTTCTAACTTATTTGAGGGTCCATGGGGGAGCTCTCAGCGTCGGCCGGGAGCTCTCTCGGTCTCTTAGGGTTTCGATCCTAGCGGTTTGCGGCGACGGGATGGGATTCTCTTCGGCGTCCTCGGCGTGGAGATCCGGCGTGGTACTGCGTGATTGTGGATCCGACTCTTTAGGCGACGGAAAACCGTGGTGGTCCAGATCTGCAGGTGCGTGTTTTTTGGGAGGCGGCTCTCCGATCTGGTTCGGTTCGACGGCGGCGGCCTCGTAGGTCGGTCGGCTTCGACAGATCCGGTGGTCCACGGGTCGACTCGGGCGGTGATCTGGCGATTGCAACTAGTTCTGGTTCAGATCTGACTTGCGGGCGATAGCGACGGCGTGCGGCGGATGACAATGGATCGGTGCGGTGATGCGGACTCGCGGCTGGAGCGCAGGATTGTTGACGGTGCGGTGCTGCTGCGTTGGTGGTGGCCCACGTCTGCAACAGGTGGGTTCGGATCGGTGGCTGGCGATTCGTCGGCAGCGGGTGTGACGTTCTGGCTGCGGCAGTGTCGGTTACTGTCTGGCTGGCGCGACGGGAGCTTCCTCCGGCTTCATTTGGCTGTGCAGAGTAGTGGCGTCGGGGATGGGTTCCCGGCGGCCATGGCGGCGATGGCAGGTTGATTCCGTGCAACGGTGGATGTTGGTGTATTTTGGGTTCACTTGTTTTGGTAATAGGTTTGTCCTTGACCTTTCGAGCCACTTTAATGGTTTAATGGTTTTATGTCATTGGACTTTTTCTAAAACTCATGTGCTCAAGGGAATCGGATTTCTTTTGGGTTCTCCATTTTACCACAAAAAAGATTGTGTGTTTCTTTTTTAATAAAGGGGTTTGCCCCTAACTTTTCTAATATCTTATTTGAACTATCTTTCATAATTGACAACATTCACAGTATATTTGGCACTGACTCAAGTGTAATAACCATTTTCTTTATCCTTGATTGTTTCCAAGAAGAAAGAAGCTCTCATGCAACTTACTTGTACGTGTTTCACTGTAGATCGCTCAAAAAAATGTTGAAGAAAGAGGATAAATCTTTCACAGCCATATTTTTTTTTAACAACATTCATGACTTCTCTAGCAACGGTCATCTCTTCCAGCATGCACAATACTCCAGCATTGATCGTGGTCCTCAATCTCCTCTCAATGATCAAGTTCTCCAGCTTTGATCATCCTCACACATGTGTAACGAGTTTCCGACTACTTCACGATAATTGGCTAGCTCTAAGAATCCTCTAGCTCTCATGTGTCCCCAATGGTTATGATTTACAGCTTCGATTTCCCACACCAGACACCTTCCTTTCAGCATTCATCACTCAGCAGCGATCACATCTCTCCCTAGTGGAGTCGTCAAAATTTTAGGACTACGAGGGTGGGAGAGAGAGGAGAAAATAAACAAAAGTATAATTATGTAGATTAGTAGAATTGCAGTGGATTTACAGTAACCAGAGGAGTGTTACGGTAAGAATAGAAGGAAACAAAGAAGATAAGGATCTCCACGAAAGATGAAAACTCTCCAGAAGATCCTAGGTGTAGCCTCCCAAAGCTGACACCTCCCAACAACCAACTGAAGAAACAATATGATTCTTATCCCCCTCCTACCTATTGGACCCCCTATTTATTACCCCAACCACTCATAACAACTATCAAATTCCAATTACAACTTCACCCCTTAAAAATTTATTAGTACTCCCCTACACACACCATCTATCCCCACTAGCCCCCACATTCCTAACATTCATAAACCAGAGATTATGGGTTTGATCCCCAGCGGAATCACCAAAATGTTAGGACTATAAGAATGAGAGTAAAAAGAGAGAAAATAAGCTCCCGTGTGAAAATTTTCTCAAATTTTTAAGATCTCCATTCATATCTTTTCCCTAAATTTCCTCCTTTTTTACTTATTCAAATGCTTTAGGTTCAACAAGAGATAATAAGGTAGTTGTAAAGTCTCTATACTACTTGTTTGATTTGGGGCTGATTTATCGCTAATAATGTTCTAGTTATCAATTCAAGCTTGTACTCTTGTTTTTTATTAATTTTGAGGAAATGGAAACTCATATTCATCAGCCCCCACTTCTGATTCATCCTCAAAATCATCACTCTCACCTCTATATCCTCCATAAAACAAATTTAATTTTCATATTATTCAAGAATTTATTCACTTTAATAATATGATTTTATTCTAAATGATTAACCTATAAAAATACATTCATCATCATGAATCCTAAACTTTGCCCCATTTTCCTTCCTTATTATTCAAGATGTGGCACTTACCCATGAACATCTGAAAATATTTGAGTCCTTGATTTTCTTTGAACCACATCTCATATGAATTGTTCTCTTCACCAAGACATAACAACACATTGGTTTTTCATGTAAATTGCTAACAAAATATAATCCTTCCCAAATTTCATTGGAAGCTCTTTTTCAATCATTATTTCCTTGACGTGTTATTTATCGTTCAATTGTTTCTTTATATAACTCTTTTTTATTAGTGTGTTCTCATAGTTGCGCATTGATTCTTTACCTGGTGCTTATCAAGATACTCTTCCACCTTGTGTCTTGACAGTTTGTGTATTGGTCTTATCTCAATGTGATGATATTTCTATCACACATATTTTTAACAAGTCATTCATATTTTTTATGCAATACAGTTCCTTTGATTTAGGACATATCTGCATCATCGAATCCATCCTTCTACAATCATAGATGAAAGTAACAGAATACCATTTTCCTCCATAATTCTCTAGATTATTTAATCTATACACATCAACATGAACTAGCTCCAATGTGTCCTTTTACTACTTCTTAGACATATATGTCTTGCTTATAATTTTTTTTCTCTTTACATGCACCAAAAGTATGTCTGTGATCTCTCTTCTTTGTGGGTATGTTGTTAGAAACATCATACTTATTTAAAACCTCTATTGAATTTTTATTTATGCATCTAACATGTTGATGAATTGATGTTTTTTCAACTTCCTTCAAGAGGAAGAAACATTTTTCATCTCTATTTATTTGATATAAATTGTATCTTTCTATTCTACCCTTTTTCACTGTAATATTTTATCTTCCTCATATTTCCCCAGTCTTATGAGTGAAATATATGGCATGTCTGAAGTAAAAAAGTTATCTCGCACAATGATGGTTATATCCTAGTCTTTCCAGGAACAATACTTCAGCCCTTTATATGCCCTTGAATTTCATCCTTTCTTTCCCGAAAGCATTGATTTAGAGGGATCCATTATTGTTAAAATTCATAGTTTCATACTCAATGTGTTCGATGTTTTTTCAAAAAAATATTACTTCCATTCAAGTGGGAGAAACACCTATTATAGAGTGTCCATACATAATCTCCATCACCATCCATAAGAGAAACATTAAAAATTATTTCTTTCTCAAGATCTATCATCTTACCAAAGTTTTTTTACCAGTAATTGAGGATATCCCATATTCAAATTCATCTCTAATATATAAATAACCACCTTCCTCTAATAAAGAAAATTGATTTTTGAATGTCATATCATGATTTGGTTGTCCTTGTTGAATCCTTCATAGAGTTGAATCACACCTTGGAATGGGTACATTTATAGGCATCCTTGATTAAAAATAAACTTCATTTTCAACATACACTTCATATAAAAAAATATAGAAAAAAATACCTTTGAAAAGGAATGTGAATTTAAAATGTATTTTATTTTATTTTTGGTATTTCAATGTATTTCCTCTTCAGTGTGATAGAAAAAACACTCATGTAGTCGACCAACTTTCCAAAGAAATAGTATCTTGACATTGGTTTTCATTTTGTAGTCTTCTTTTTCATAACAATTTCCTTTTTGGTCCCATCAAAATACTCTTTTCAAGAATAAAAACTATATTTCTTACTTAATACTTCACCTTTAAATGATGTTTATTATACCTGAAACCTTCTTTTCCTTGAAAGGGTGATCGTTGTTTTTATAGGAAATTCCCAAGATTTTATGATGATTTTCCAACCATTCCTTTAGCTTTGTCATCATGTAAACTACCAAACATCAGATTTTTTCATTGGAGATATTAGTTGTTGATCCACTGACAGAGAATTTCAAGTGATCCTCAAGATTTCTCCTTACTTCCACCTATTTGGCCTCAAAATATTCAATGTGTTTTTTCATTTCCCTAACCATATACATTAATCCTTCAAAGATTATAGATTGTTCCTCCACTTTGATCTTGATATAAAACAAATTCTTTGAATTCTCATATTTTTTATGTCGAAGTACTTAAACATAAACCCTTAATCTGTCAATTTATTATTTTTGTTGTTGAATATAAGCCTTGAAATCATGAAAAATATAATTATCCTTCTTTTTTTCAATTTTATTTGACATAAATCTCATCCAAAGTAAGATCTAGTCCAAATTTGAAAACACTTTCTTGTTCATTATTTTCTTCTTCAATGACTTTTTTAGATTTGTAATAATTGAAAACAATGACCATAACATCTAGAGAATTTTGGGTGTAAACTCAATCCCACATTGGTTTCCATAAGGAGTGGTGACTGACATATAATCTTGGATGGGCTACTTCTCATTTGTTGGGCCTGGAAGGTCTGGTCTAAGGAGGAATGTTCCTGATAAGTAATGTCAGAAACATGTTGTAGCCCACACATGATGTGGGTGGCCCCAAAATGGTTTAAAAACGATAATAGTGTCTCTATTGAATCATGTGAATGCATGGTGTCATGTATTGAAAGTATTTCTGATAGTAGTGTCCAGGCGATGATTCCCAATGATAAGAAAAAATGGCAGTGCAAGATGATTGGATCAGATGGATTGTTATTGAAGGGGGGCATGGATGTGTGGTATTTGGTTTGAATTGGGGGGGGGGGTTATTAGGTACATACTCAATCCTTAATCGATTTCCAAAAGGAGTGGTGGCTGACATAAAATCCTGGATGAGCTACTCCTCCTATCACTAATTGGTTTAAGGATGGAATCGTAGAAGGGATTATGTGTTGGGATTGGAAGGTATGGGATAAGGAGGAATGTTCTTGAAACATAATCCATTCTGGAATTCCATCCTAAAACTAATTGGTGATGGAATGAGCATCCAAGATTATACTTCAACCACTATTCTAAGAAGAAACTGGTGTAGGATTGGGATTATACCCAATAGAGAATCATCTTTTTAATCTTCAATATACTTAAATTCTAACTCTTTATAGGAATCATATTCTTTCACATGAAATTTTATCTTAAATTTACAAACATTACTTTTATTCTTTATGTTATTAAAGGGTTTTCTTGGAATATCCTATTCCTTAACCTCCTCTTGGTATTTTTTTAGGCCCTTGGATGAAAGATGTCAAATCTTCCCACAATGAAATCATCCAAGATGTTCTATATTTTTAAATAATATTTTTACTCTTTTGATATTAGATAATAATAAATACACCATATCATCTACTTCATCACCATTAAAATTTTCTTCATATGATAGATTCTTCATAGCATTAAATGTCATCTCTTTTTTCTTCTTTCCCACCATGGGAAAATATTATTTCATCCACATATCTTATAATATAAGAGTGGTTTGAATATTATCAACAAATACTATTTTAAAATTTCATTATTATATAATGGAAACCTTTATATAAAATTTTTTAGGGAATATACATAATATATTTTTTACAATATTTGAGTATTCAATGAATTTACTTATAGGTAACACATGTCACCAACAACTTCTGTTGTGCCAGAACCACCCAATCCAAAAGATTTCATCCTATGGAACCTCTTTTGCAGAACAAGGCTTTGAATGGAATGTGATTTCATTATACCAAAACTGAGAACACCCCACACATCAAACATCACACTAAATCACCCATGCCAGATAAAACCTTCTCAAGCTCAACAAAATGGAAAACATGCTCAATATAAGTAGAATAACAAGAATAAAATGGTTTGAAACTTAATCCTACTCCACGGGAGAACATTTAAACATAAATAGAACACATGTGTTACAAGGGAAACCATCTACTGGAAACCTTACCTAGACTTTGAGTTATAAGGGATCCTTATTTCAAAAATCCTACCCAGATACGTAAGAAGATCACTCCAAGCACTCTTTTGATAGATACTTTCCACATGTGCTCCCACTGTGATGACTTTGATAGGTTCCGTATGATCATCTCATGATCATTTTCAATAGAAAAAAAACTAAAATATAGGAGATCTATCTTCAAGAAATCAACCTGTAAATATAAATGTAAAACATAGTACTTATAAATCATCTGCTTCTGTGAAAAAATTCACTCTACCTTTGTGGGAATACACCGACCAATGGATCCTTGATTGTATCAAGAGGATACCTCAAAGATGAAGGGGTGTTATCACCTTCTCAAATGAGGTAAATGGATTTTTGAGAAGAAGAGATTTTAGTAGTGTCTCATACACATTGTACACCTGAATAAAAGAGAACTCATTCTCATTTATAGTTGAAGCTCAAGGATCCCACTTTATAATTCATCCCTTTCATTTTTATCCATTGGGTATTTATTCATTGAACTTGTTTCAATAAATAAATGAAAATAAAACCATTTGGGATAAGATTTACAGGTTGTTGCATCTAATGTAACCCATCCAGAATATGCATCTCAGGCACATATTCAATAATATATATATATATATATATATATTATTTATTATATTAATATTAATGAATCATATGCATGTATGAAATGTACACTATATATATAATATCATATTATATATATATATAAATTTCATGCATCTCATGAATTTTTCCATACATCTCATGCATGTACATTTTATTTCACATTTGATAATCTCCTAATTTCACTAAAATCCCTAAGGACTTTATACAAAACTGCGCAAATTTTTGTAAATCCATCCAGAATCTTTTGGATATGATTTTATTAATATCTATTCATTTTGAACAAATACTTTTTCCAAAATTTTATCCTTATCCAAGGGTCTAAATGTGTGACATTACAGACCATAGAAACTTTGACAACTATGAAATCCATATCTCATAAATGTAATCAAAGAACGACCTCTAGCAAAGTGTCAGTGTTACTCAAGCTGATAAGGGGTCTGATTTGATCTCCATCAAACATACTCATATCTCTATATGAACATGTCCACCATAATATGTATCATATATATAATATGTATTCCTATATAATCACTTTTTCTATGACATAGAGTAACTACTAAACATGGAACATATCAATCTACTACTAAACTCTTATCATTTCTTCATTCACCAAAAAAGACCAACCAAATTGATAAATACATCACTTGTCATTCATTTAGCTGATAAGTACATCACATGTCACTTATCCAAGTAGTCAAACACATCACATGTGAAGCAACTAAGCATGGTCATTCATTTCCTCAGTCTAATTCAATCAAGGTAAAAATTTATTTAACTTTTCATAAAAGTGTACAAATCTCATCTTGGTTGTGCTCCAATCGACGATATGATCAAAATCATACCCAACTACCCCCATATTAGCTAAGACAACATGTAGACTTGCGTGAGTAGGTAATCAAAGTATGAAGGTTTCATACTAGGTATATTTCCAACCTTAGGTAATACGTAATTATTATAAGTAAAACCCTTAAGTATATCGATGATTGTATGACATTCCATGAGATATACTTTAGTAGATCAATCCAAGTAATAAGTATCAACTTATTACGTCATTAATTTATTCTTAATATCCTGTATAAAACTCTTTGTAATGAATATAAGATTTTATTCATGCTAACCTTATTATATCATCACAACCCAAAATACTTCATAATGATCATCGGTTAGGGTAAACTCAAAGTCATACTTTGAAGGGATATTATCATTTGACAATTCATGTAAAATAAATTGGAGCACACATGAATGAATTATAACTGGAGATTATCTTTATTATAATAACACGATACATTTACAACCATTACAACCAATATCTCACATGTCTAGCACCCAGAGATTCTACATGACCCTCATGTTGCTGTTACGGTAATGGTTTCATCAACAGGTCTGCAACATTCTCCTGAGTGGCCACCCAAATGATCTTTACATCACCCCTATCAACAATATCCTGTGTTAGATGGTATTTGAGAATGATGTTTTTGGTCCTTTGAAGAGACTAGGGTTCCTTAGCTTGAGCAGTAGCATAATTACTGTCACAATATAGATTGATTTCTCCCTCTATGATAGGAACCACTCCAAGTTTAGAAATGAACTTATTGATCCAAACATATTCCTTCGTAGCATCTGATGCATGGATGTATTTTTCCTCTGTTATTGATTCCACTATTGTATCTAGTTTGGAACTCTTATAACTAATTTCTCCACCATTTAGGGGGAAAAATAATCCATATTGAGATTTAATATCATATTTATCAAATTGTAAACTATCATCTATGTAACCCTTTACATAGAGATCGTCCTTTCCTCCAAAGATAGAGAACATATCCTTAGTCCTTCTTAAGTGCTTAAAGATATTATTCAAAACAATCCAGTGAATCTCGCTAGGATTGGATTGGTATCTATTAGTTGTGATCAAAGAATAAGAGACATCAGTTTGAGTACATAACACAATATACATGATAGATTTTATGGCTAACACATAAGGAATTATATTCATCTTTTTATCTCTTAATAATAATCCTAAATCTTTATAAGATTCATACCATGCAACACTGGTAAAGAACCCATCTTGTATTTATCCATGCTAAAATTCTTTAAAACTATAAAAATATTTGTTTTCTGACTCAATCAAAGAAACTTCTTAGATCTATCCGTATTGATCCTCATATTGAGTATGTAATCTGTAACGACCCGAACATTTATGAATAAAATTCCCTTTATTTTGACTTAATGTCTTATGGTTATAGAAAACACATGCACTTATTTTATTATATCCAATTGTATTTAAATGACTGTTAAGTTTCATTACCATTGATAATATAGTTGTTGAACATTGATCATAAGTCTAGTATAAATATAGGGTTTTAACAAATCCTTTTGGCATAGACAAAGGAAGTGATGGCCTCAACTAGTAGGATCATACCCTATAATTCCCATCTATCAAAGATTCTGAGGGATATAGAATTTATGAGATTTTCCCTAGACCAATCCCAACCCTAGATCCAATAAATTAAGCATGATAGAAACCATTTACGGGATAATTTCAAGCTCATCGAGATCACACCCCAAACCATGTTCACCAAACGACCCCATGAAAGACCCACCATCGCACACTTTACTCTTAGGGAATATGCTGGTGTAATAATGGGATATGTAACAAGACCCTAGCATTATGATTATGTACATTATTTTTGTATATAATAATTGATATACTTTCATTCTATTATTGTTACCTTGTAAATGATTTTTAAAGCACAAATAGTATTTTTAGTTAATATTCAAATTCAATCCATAAATATATTTTGATGAATTAATGGATTTTTTAAATAAATAATATTATAATAAAATATTATTATAAAATTAATTTTATTAAATATAAGTGATCATATAATTTTTATGTAATTTTTATTAAGGTTTAAAAATTGTTTTTGTCAAAACCCGTTAATTTTCAATAAATGTCAGTTTTTATTTTAAAAGTTAAAATTAAAATATTTAGAAAATTATTTAGATAAATTTAATATTATTTTTGGAATCAGGACTTCAAAATTATCTTATGGTGAAATTTTCATAATTTTATGAGATAGTCGAATTTTCAGGTAAAAATTAAATACCATATAAATATATAATGTGTTTATGACATCATAATGGCACAATAATGATGTAATAAATAATATAAAATGTATATTCGGCCAAATATATTTTTTTCTTTAAAATAATTTAATTTTAGGTTTATTTGATTTATTTTATAAATCCTTTGTGAATCTTCCAATACATAAAATATTTTAAGATTTTAAAATTATTTCCTTGAAAGTGTGACTCACCTCTACATAAGAAAGAGAAATATTTTAATATCTTCAGACCTTTACCTTATTAAATAATGTATTCCACTCCCATTTTACAGAAACTATGGGCAAAAACCATGGTATGGTTTGTGTTTTTTAATATTTTAGTTTGTAGTGTCCAAAACCAAAATAATAAAGAATTCCCCCACCCTTCCTATAAACCCACAAAATCACCCATTCCTCTTCACTAAAACTCCTTAAATATAGTCCAAACTCTACTCTTTACTCCCTATAGTCCTATAAAAGTTCCCCAAGCTCCTGATAATCCTCTCCCAAGCCTTTGGGATCACACATCCAAGTAAGGGATTATCTCTCTCCTCTTTTTACCAATCACTTCATTTATGATATGTTTTTTAATTTCCATTTGCTTATGTTGGGATAAATTCTTACCTATAATATCTACTATCCACTTGATTTATAAATGATTATATCCCCTTTCAATTTCATTTATCCATCTTATGAACCCTTATGTACACCAATTACTATTCAGAAATTCCGTAAGGGTTCCTTCTTTTCTCAAATTTTTTCCAAGTTTCCTTATATTGTTAAATCCTTTTATTTTCAATTAAAAATGATGGGGTATGTTTTTTCACCTCCCAAATACTTCCCTTATTATGTTTTAATGATTATATAAACCTTTCTCTATCATTAATCCCTCAAGTGTACACCCTTTACCATGCCAAAATTCTGTAAGGGATTTCTCTCTTCTCATTTCCATTCAATAATTTCTTTTATATTATACATCTAAATTCCATTTAATATATTGTAATATTATTTTACATGATCCCATTACTGTAAATTTCATTTATAAGTGATGATAGACCCCTTTCTCTCTCATTAACCCATTTTAAAAATTTCTATTTGATGTCATTATGCTGCTGAAATTGCACCACAATTTTCCATGCCAAAATCACCATGTAGTGAATACCATACTCATTTATCTATCAAGGGTATTCACCTTTATTCTCATGTACTTATTGATTGGGGGATTACATGTATGTATTTCACATTTATTATTCATGGAATAAATTATGATGTTTAATGAATCCATGTTGTATGATCTATGTGGCACACTTATACATGAAAATGAAATGATTATAAAGGGTGTGCCCTAATAACGCTCCAATGCATTGGGTAATGTTTTCTATCATGATAATCCATGTGCAATGAGGGTTTAGTCATGATAATTCATGTTCAATGAGGGTTTACTCATGATAATTCATGTTCAATGAGGGTTTACTCATGATACTCCATGTGCAATGAGCCTTGGATCATGCTAATATCATGTTGTATGTTGTTTCCACATTTACATGTTATGAATATCATGCTATATCATGCCTTTATATTCATGTTTTTTTTCACTCCATTTATATTCCTATTTAATAACATGTATTTTCTTCCTCATGTTATTCCATGTTTATTCCCTTAATGGGATTTATAACTCACGCTTTTCATATGAATGTCCTCAGGTTATCCCATGAAATGCTAAGTACAAAGAAATGTTGTAGTCATGTAAAATAATTTGTCAATAAAGATGTGTATTTAATGTTTTAATTTGTTATGTAATGTTTCTAAGCCCCAAATACACTAGACCTCTCGATATTTTGAGTTGTATTAAGTGAAATTTTATGTAATAAATCATGTTTAAATATGAAATAAAGATCAGGGTTGTTATAGTTGGTATCAAATGAAATATTTAGTTATTTTGGGGGTTATGATTAGAAAACTCTATTGAAAGCCTTAGGGATAAGTATAAGTATAAGAAAAGAATCCCTAAATTTTTTTGAGTATAGAGTAAGTGGTTTATAAAGAAAATACGTCTCTGTCTGGATACAAACAAGTAGAGGTGGCTCTAGCACAAATGTATCTAGGGGAAAAACCCCAAAACACCACTTTGATCTAGACTTGAATGGGAACTAGTGCACGATAATGGGCCTTGCTACACTATTGGTTTGACACTCTTGGGGGATATGCTTTTGTAAATTCATAATCTTAGTACAAACCATTATTAAGGGAGTAAAAAAATCCCATAAGAATATATGTTAGGAAATATATCATGGATAACTTATATTGAAGCCTAGAAAATTCATAAGTTAAGGAAATAAATTAATTTATAACTTATCCTTTTAATTCCATTGGATTCCCCTTTATGTGTTTAATAGTTTAAAAGTAGACATCCCTAAGTCTATAGTAGATGAAGTAGAACAAGAATCAAAAAGTGAAAGTTAGGGTTATCTTCCATGGTTATACACGTTCTTTTATATCCCAAAAGTTTATTAGAACAATCCAAAAACCACCACAAAGCATGGAAGTAGATATGTCAGTGAAAATAGAAAATGGGGAAATTATAGCATCCCATGCATATGACTCCTCCCCTACCACAATTTGTGGATTGAACTTCTCAGTGAACCTCATCATTCTTCCCTTGGTGAAATTTGATGCAATTCTTGGCATGTATTTTATTTCCCTATATAGAGCCAACATTAATTTTCATGAGAGAGAAATCACTCTTCATATGGTCAATTGACCCCCGATTCTATACAAGAACAAGGAGGAGGATAAATCTTCTTTAGATCCATCATCTCAAGCATGGATATTACTACCCTATGAGCACACGTATCTTTCTTAGATGATTGAGTCTAAGGAAAGAATTATCCTCAAAGATATTCCTATTGTGAGGTAATTCACTGATATGTTTCTTGAGGAATTTCCTGGTCTTTCTTCTAGAAGATATATTGAATTTTCAATTGATCTTATATCTAGGCAGTTTCCAATATCCAAGACTCTATATATAATGGATATTTTGTATCTTGAGGAGCTAAAGAAAAAACTATAGGAGAATCTGGATAAAGGGTTTATATGCCCAAGTGCTTCACTATGGGGTGCACCAATCCTCTTCATCAAGAAGAATGATGGGTCAATGCGCCTTTGCATTGATTATCGCGAGCTCAAAAAAATCATGATAAAGAACAAGTATCCTTTTACATGAATTTATAACTTATTTGATCAACTACATGGAGCACAATACTTATCCAAGGTGGATCTGTGGTCAGGATATTAACAGGTTAGGGTGAAGAAGGAGGGTATCCCCAAGACTACTTTTCATACGAGGTATGGGCATTATGAGTTCATAGTGATGCCATTTGGACTCACTAATGCTCCAAAAATATTCATGGACTTGATGAATATAGTTTTTAGAGATTACTAAGAAAAATTTATGGTAGTCCTTATAGATTATATTATAATATACTCCAAAACCAAGGAGGAGTATGAGGAGCATCTAAGAACTATTCTAGAGACCTTTAGAAAGGATAATCTCTATGAAAAGTACAACAAGTGTGAGTTATGGTTGAATGAAGTTTTATTATTGGGTCATATAATCACAAGAAATTGTATATTTATGTATCCTTCCAAGAAAAATGCAATTGAGGGATGGTAGAGGCCGACATCTGTGATGGATATTCATAGCTTCCCGGGGTTAGTTAGATATTATCACCGATTTGTGAGAAATTTATCATGATTTTCAAACCCTTTTACCAAGATAACTTAGAAGGGAGTAAATTTTTCTTAGAATTATGAATGTGAATAAAGATTTATGGATTTGAAGAAGAGGCTTGTTACTACCCCTATGCTCACACTACCCACAAGGGGGGAGCTTTTTTTAATTTTTAGTGATACTTCGAAGATGGTCCTGGGTTGCGTGTTGATGCAGAATGAAAAATTCATTGCCTATGACTTAAGTAAGTTGAAAATTAATGAGAAAAACTATCCCACACATGATTTGGAGTTGGAAGCTATGATCTTTGCGTTGAAAATCTGGTGGCATTATCTATTTAGGGAGAAGTGTGAAATATATACAGATCACAAAAGTCTAAAATATATATTTACATATAAAGAGATGAATATGCACCAACAAAGATGGTTAGATCTCATCAAGGATTAAGACTTCTCAATCCATTACCACCCTAGGAAAGCGAACAAGGTAGAGGATGCTCAAAGTAGAAAGGACCTAATAATTCTATCATTAATGAGAATCTAAAAGGATCTAATCATCTTAGATTTGTTGAAAATATACATGGGAACCATAAAGAAGGGAACATCATCAATCCTTTCACAAATGATTACTCAAACATCTCTTTTGGAAAGGTTAATGGATGCTCAAAAATATTATGCGGGAATTTAGAAGAAAGTGGAAACTATCAGAAAAGGGAAATCCTCATAGTTTAATGTTAATGAAGAAGGAATTGTGAGATTTTTTTTAAGGATATGTGTTCCATCAAATCCAGAGTTAAAGAAAGAACTTTTGGATGATGCACATAGTTTGAATTTCTCTATTCACCCAGGAAACATGACGATGTATCGAGATCTCTGGGAGCACTATTGTTGGGATAACATGAAGAAGAAGATCGTTAAATATACATCAAAGTGAATGTTATGTTAGCAAGTGAAGGATGAGAGGTAGAAGTCTAAGGGGATGATGAAACCATTACCCATACTAACATGGAAATGGAAAAAATCACTATGGACTTTGTCACCGGACTTCTGAAGACATCCAAAGGAAACAATGCTATTTGGGCTATTCTGGATCATCTTACAAAGACTATACAATTCATTGCGATTCTAGAGGATTTCTCACTAGATCAAATGGAACGAAAATACATCATAAGAGTGGTAAGGATGCATGGAGTACCACTATATATTGTGTCTGATCGAGATCCAAGATTCACCTCAAAGTTCGAGACGAGTCTCCAATACGCTCTGAACACTAAGTTGAACTTCATCATGACTTATCACCCTCAAACTGATTGTCAATATAAGCAGACTATCCAGACACTTGAGGACATGTTGAGAGCTTTCTCAATGGACTTCAAAGGCATATGGGACTAACATATTATTTTTGTGGAGTTCTCTTAAAACAAAAGTTTCCACTCAAGCATCCAAATGGATCCTTATGAAGCCCTTTATGGGAAGAGGTGAATAACACCAGTATGTTGGGATAAAGTTAGTGAATAAAAACTTCTAGGTATTGAAATGGTTGAAGAAATGGTGGAGAAGGTTAAGACCATACAGAAGCACATCAAAGCTATCTAGAGTCAACAAAAGAGTTATACTAACAATCATTGATGAGACCTAGAGTTTGATGTTGAAGATATGTTATTCCTCCACATATCTCCATGGAAGAGAGTTATAAGATTTTGGAAGAAGGGAAATCTTATTCCAAGGTACATAGGTCCTTTTGAGATCCTTGATCACATCGAAGTATCGGCTTATTGACTAGCACTCTCACTGAACATGTCTCAAGTACATGATGTATTCCATGTATCA
Source organism: Viscum album (assembly GCA_963277665.1). Lineage (NCBI taxonomy): Eukaryota > Viridiplantae > Streptophyta > Magnoliopsida > Santalales > Viscaceae > Viscum > Viscum album. The sequence continues at coordinate 1,977,605,269 of OY728122.1, forward strand.
CTCTTGAGGAAATAAATACCTGACCCATCACATGTACTCAATCTAGAGGTGGTACCATTGGATAATGACCTCTCCTGTGAGGAGAAGCCGATGAAGATCTTAGATCATAGAGAAAAAGTTCTACGAAATAAGATGATGCCCCTTGTCAAGGTGTTATGGAAAAACCACAAGTTTAAAGAAGCAATGTGGGAACCAGAGGAAGTGATGAAGCAAAGTTACCCTCATCAATTTTAAGGTGTGAAAAGGAAATTTCGATGGTGAAATTTCTTAAGGGGGGAAGGTTGTAACGACCCGAACATTTATGAATAAAATTCCCTTTCTTTTGACTTAATGTCTTATGGTTATAGAAAATACATGCACTTTTTTATTATATCCAATTGTATTTAAATGGCCATTAATTATCATTACCATTGATAATATATTCATTGAATAATGATCATAAGTCTAGTATAAATATAGGGCTTTAAAAAATCCTTTTGGCACAGACAAAGGAAGTGATGGCCTCAACTAGTAGGATTGTACCCTATGAAGCCCATATATCAGGTTTTTTGAGGGAGATAGTATTTATGGAATTTTCACTAGACCAATCCCAAGCTAAGATCCAATAACTTAAGCATGAGCGGAGGTGTTTATAAGAGAAGTTCAAGTTCATCGAGATCACGACCCAAACCACGTTCATTAAACAACCCCATGAAAGACCCACCATTGCACACCTTACTCTTAGGGAGTATTCTGGTATAATAAAGGGATATATAACAAGACCCTAACATTATGATTATTTTCATTAGTTTTGAATATAATAATTAATATGCTTTTATTCTATTATTGCTACCTTGTAAATGATTTTAAAGCGCAAATAACATTTTTGGTTAATATTAAAATTCAATTAAGAAGTATATTTTGATGAATTATTAGATTTTTGAAATAAATAATATTCTAATAAAATTCTATTATTAAATTTATTTTATTAAATATAAATGATCATATAATTTTTATGTAATTCTTATTAGGGTTTAAAAATTATTTTTTTCAAAACCCATTAATTTTCAATAAATGTCAGTTTTTATTTTAAAAGTTAAAATTCAAATATTTAGAAAATTATTTAGATAAATTTAATATTATTTTTGTAATTAGGACATCGAAATTACCCCATGGTGGATTTTTCATAATTTTCTGAGACTATCGAATTTTCAGGTAAAAATTAAATACCATATAAATATATAGTGTGTTTTATGACATCATAATGGACTAATAATGATGTAATAAATACTATAAAAGTTATATGAGTAAAAATATATTTTTTCCTTTAAAATAATTTAATTTTAGGTCTATTTTATTTATTTTATTAATCATTATTGAATCCTCCAAGACATATAAAATATTTTAAGATTTTAAAATCATTTCCTTGAAAGTGTGACTCACCTCCACATAAAGCAAGGGAAGTATTTTAATATATTCATACCTTTTCATTATAAAATACTGTATTCCACTCCCATTTTCTAGAAACTATGGGCAAAAACTATGGAATGGTTTGTGATTTTGAATATTTTAGTGTGTAGTGTCCAAAACCAAAATAATAAAGAATCCCCCCCACCTTTCCTATATAAACCCACCCAAGAACTCGTTCATATACACTAAAACTCCTTGAATCTCATACAAACTCTTCTCTATACTCCTTAGAGTCCTCCCAAGGTACCCCAATCTCCCAAGAATCCTCTCCTAAGCCTTTGGGATCACACATCCAAGTAAGGATTCTCTCTCTCTCCTCTTTTTACCAAGCACCTCATTTATGACATTCTTTTTAATTTACATTTTATTATGTTGGGATACATTCTTACCTATCCCCTATACTTTAAACTTGACTTATAAATGATTATATCCCCTTTAACTCTCATTTATCCATCTTATGAACCCTTATGTACGCCCGTTACTATGCCGAAATTTCGTAAGGGTTCCTTCCTTTCTCAATTTTTGTCCAAGTTTCCTTATATTGTTACATCCTTTTATTTTCAATTACAAATGATGGGGTATATTTTCACACCTCCCCCATACTTCCCTTATTATGTTTTAATGATGAGAGACACATTTCTCTCTAATTAATCCCTCTCGTGTATACCCTTTACCATGCCAAAATTCTGAAAGGGATTTCTCTTTCTCAATTCCATTCAAGAATTTATTTTATATTATGAATCTAAATTCCATTTCATATATTGGGATATTATGTTCCATGATCCCCTTACTATCTATTTCATGCATAAATTATGAGAGAACCCTTCCTCTATCGTCAAATCGTTTTACAAATTTCTATTTGATGTTGTTATACTATCGAAATTGCACCACAATTTTCCATGCCAAAATCATCATGTAGTGAATACCATGCTCATTTCTCTATAAAGGGTATTCACCTTTATGATCATGTACTTATTTATTGGGGACTTACATGTATGTATTCCAGATTCCTTGTTAGTGGAATAAATTATGATTTTTAATTAATCCATGTTGTATGATCTATGTGGCACACTTATACATGAAAACAAAATGATTATGAAGGGTGCGTCCTGATAGCACTCCAATGCATTAGGTAATGTTTAGTATCATGATATTCCAAGTGTAATGAGGGTTTAATCATTATAATTCATGTGAAATGAGGGTTTACTCATACTGATTTATATGCAATGAGTATTTACTCATGCTAATCCATATGCAATGAGCCTTCACTCATGTTAATATCATATTTTATGTTGTTTCCACATTTCCATGTTATGAATATCATACTATATCATATCTTTATGTTCATGTTTCTTTTCACTCCATTGATACTTCTATTGAATAACATGTATTGTATTCCTCATGTTATTCTATTTTAATTCCCTTACTGGGCTTTATAGCTCACTTTTTTCTTATGTATGTCCTCAGGTTATCCCATGCAGTGCTAAGTATGAAGGAATGTTGTGATCATATAAAAGAAGTTTTCAATAAAGATGTGTATTTCATGTTTTAATTTGTTATGTAATATTCCTAATCCCCAAAAACACTAGACCTCTCGATATTCTAAGTTATATTAAGTGAAATTTTATGTAATAAATCTTTTTTAAATATGAAATAAAGAGTAGGGTTTTTATATAATATACTTTAACCATGTCTTTTATTGAGAAACATTTACTCATACACATATTCACATAGTAAAGTTTTGGGAAATAATTTCAAATAAGCGGTATGTCATATACATATAGTATCATAACCACTACTATAATTCCACTAATCATCTTGTATACACATGAATCATATGTGTTATTGATAAAACCAAACTCTTTGATTACACCATCAAACCATATATTCTAACTCTGAGAATATTACTTCAGTCTGTAAATAGACAGTTGTAATTTTCAAACCTTATCAAACTCATTTGGAACTTCAAAACCCTTAGGTTGTATCATATACATATTCTCAACTAAATTATAATTAAGGAATGTGGTTTTAAAATCCATATGATATATATCACAATCATAATTCATTGTTATGGATAGAAAAATATAAATGGACTTTATTATCATAACTGCTTAAAAGGTCTCTTCATAGTCAATACCATGAACTTTTTTATAAAAAATTTCCACCAGGCATGATATATAGGTAGAAACTATACCATCCATGTCATTTCTCTTGTGAAAAAACCACTTTCACCCTATAGGTCTCATCCCTTCAAGTGAATCCAACAAGTTCTAAAATTGGTTAGTGTACATAGAGTCCATCTCAGATTTCATGACTTTTAACCATTTCTCATAATCATAACTCTTAATGCTCTCTTTGTAGGATGAAGGATTATCTCCTACGAACATTAATTAATCATCATTAGCCATGTGAAATTTGTATCTCTTGGTTTCTTAATGAATCCTATCAGAACTTCAAGGTTCATTTGTAACTTGAGTCAGTTCTTCATCCAAAACTCTTTGTGAAACTATCTCAATATATATCTCAGGAACACATATTTTTTGTTGGTCTTAAACTTCTCCAAGAAACTTTCCTCCTACTAACTACTCAACCCATGTGTTTTCTTTAATTAAAACACCATCTCGAGCCACAAACACTTTGTGTTCAGTAGGGTGGTAGAAATAATATCCTATATTTTTTTTGGGATAACCAACAAATAAACATTTTTCTAAATTGGGTCCCAGATTATCAAAATTCAATCATCATATGAGTTCTTCACAACCCAAAATCCTCATAATGGGTAACAAGATGTTTCCCATACCATATCTTACATGGTTTATTTATGACTACTTTAGATGAAATGTGGTTTAGTAGGAATGCATCAACCTTCAGATCATAACCCAAAAATGAAATAAGAAGGTCACATATACTCATCATAATTCAAATCAAGTCTAACAAGGTACAATTATTCCTTTTAAAATAAACCATTCCAATATAGTGTTCTAGGAGGAGTGAGTTGTAACATAATTCCAAAATATCTCTGATGAGATATGAATTTCTAGATCAAGTATTCACCACCCTGATATGATTTAAGTACTTTAATACTTTTTCCTAGTTGATTTTGTACTTAATTTTGAAACTCTTTGAACTTTTCAAAAAAAATATACTTGTATTTCATCAGAAACACAAACTAATACCAACTAAATTCATCATTAAAAGTAATGAAGTATCTAAAACAACCATTTTCTTATATACTAATTGGTCCACATACATCACTATGTATTCAATCCACTAGCCCTCTCACCTTTACTCCCAATATGTGACTTTTCCATTTTTTCCAATAAACAAGATTCACATGTATCAAACGTTTCATAATCAAATGATTCTAAGAATCAATGTCTATGGAGTCTTTGAATTCATTTCTTATTTGTATGTTCAAGGTGAAAATGTAAATGGTGGGTGGGATTAGAATCAACACTGAAATTCTTAATCTGAATGTTATAAATAGGATTATCCATATTAAGAATATATAAATCGTTCATTATATTCTCAATATCATAAAATAATTAATTTTTATATGTATAACAACTCTTGTTCTCAATAATGAATGAAAATATTACCTTGTCCAAACAAGATATTGAAATTAAATTCCCATTTATAGTGGTATTATAATAACAGTTTTTCAATTCTAGGATCAATCCACTTGGTAAAATCATATCATAAGTGTTGAACTCTAATGCACCAACTTTTGCTCCATTATCGACACAAATATCTACTTCACCCGTCATTTATTTCCTCCCATCTTTAAGTCTGTGTTTGTCATCACAAATGTGTGATGCACACCCGGTATTTAATACTCATGAGTCAAGGTTAATGAAATTGATTTATATAACATTCACATTTTGGTATTCTAAATGTTTCTCCTTGAGAACACTTCACATTCCTTGACACCAATATTTAACTAATTTATAGGTCACACATATTAATGATCCCAATATGATTAACGTGAATTATGACATAATCTACAACAAATTAGGTGAGGTGAGTGGCACATCCACGCCGTTCTTTGGGAGGTTCAGGGTTTGAATCCTGGGAGTCCGCTTTCGGGATGAGCCTCTCCCCCAGGATCCGCCCACCTTGTCGGGTCGCCCGGTCTCTTCTGGGCAGGCAAAATGAGGCGCGACCCAATCGCTGACGGATCTCTTGACAGACCATCACTGTCAAGCTGTCACCCTCCGGGACGCTCTGCCATCTCGGCTGGAAACGGCTCCTTCCCGGCTGGGGCTCTCTCCAGAGTGACCCCTTCGTGGGGAGGGGGGTTCCCTTGCGTGGAGGGTTCGAAAAGGCCACACAGGGGAATTCCCTTTTAAAGAAAAGTAATTAGGTTAGTATTATGTATTATATCTTTTCATTAAGGGATTTAAATGAATGTTCTCCCGCTAAAAATGATGTCCTCATACATCATATCAATTTAGAGATCTAAGATCCATATTTCACTAAGCAATGATGCCACTTTGGTGTAAAACTCATTAATTTATCTATTTAGGTAGGTATTTATATCAATCAAAATAGTTGTGATTCTTGGATAGTTGAGCAGATAACTCTTTATCCAAATCCAATATATGGATTCACTTAACTCTATTCATTTAGTATCCCAAGACAATCATAAAAAAATAAGATGACACAAGACAATCTAGGGGAACCCCGATTTGGCATGAAACTAACTGTTAGATAATCTTGAGTTACTCATTACTTGTTTTCCTTACACAAGACAATCCAAGGGCACCCCACATTGGCATCAAACTACCCAGTTGGATGATCAAGGTCTTGAAAAGTTTTTCTTTGGAAGGAATATCACACTTAATATTTGTGGTATTTTATTTTAAGGTATAACCAATTTAATATACATCATATTAATATTAAATTTATAATTATTACATCATATGTGATCTTTATCTTTTCATGTTTTATTTCTTTTTATGTATCCATACTTCTAACGATTTAGTTTTAAAATATCAAACTTTAAATTATCAAAATGTATTTTAAAATATAAACCATTAATATTTGGAGAAAATGTTTAATAAACATTTATTTAATTAATTATAAACAATTTATAATTTATTTATTTATTTATAAAATCTATATAAATTAAAATATCCCAAAATACAATTTATAATGATTTATAAACATTTTATAATCCATAAAATCTATTTAATATTTAAAAACATTTTTTTGTTTACCCTTACATAGAATCCCTATTCTGCAAAATGGTATCCTCCCTTTACCCTTACACAAATACTTTTCATAAGGGTAACTACCCTCTACCTTCACATAGACGCTCTACATAAGGGTAATACCATTACATAGTGCCAATTGTGTAAGGGTAATAAATATTTTCAAAATCCTATGTAAAGGTAATAAAAAGGTTACCTTTACATAACTCAATTGAAAAAACATTTTGTAAAGGTAATATATAGATTGCCTTTATACAACTTCCTCATGTAAGGGTATTTCCATTACATGAACTCTTCACATAAGGGTAAGTAATGGGTTACCTTTACATATACTCCTTCATGTAAATGTATATTTCAGGACACCTTTACATATGATATGGTTAACTTTATGCATTTTACTCGTGTAAGGGTAAACTATAAATTATAAAGCTTGTGTAAAGCTAACTCAATGGTTGCCTTTACACAGCTTCTTTTTTCTATATATATGTACTCAAAAACATATTAATTTTTCAAAAACAATGCAACTCAATTATAGTTCCAATTTTCTTGAAATCAGGGATTAAAACATGGTTGATTATTGAAGAAAATCAATTAGATATCACTGATGGGTTTCATATGATCATCTCATTAACATTTTCAGTAGAAGACAACCCAAAAAACAAGTGATCTATCTTCAAGAAATAAACATGTAAACATAAACATAAAATAGAGTACCTGTAAATCACTCATTGTAGTGGCTTCCACCTCCTTCCTTCAATGGAGTTTTCTTGAGGGAGATCATGAGGGGCATCGAATAAAATCACTCTACCTCTGTGGGAATATATCAGCCAATGGATCCTTGATCATATCAAGAGGATACCTGAAATATAAAGGAGTGTTGGAACCTTCTTAAATGATATAAATGTATTTTCATAAAGAATGGAGTTTAGAAATATCTCATACACATCGTACACCTGAATATAAGAGAACTCATTCTCTTTTACAGTCGATGCTCAAGGCTCTCACTTCATTGTAAAGACCCAGCCTTAAATAATACAGATTCTAGTTATTTTAAAACTAAAAATCACATTCTTTTCACATAGATATTTTAGGTTTAGATTTTAGATCATTATGAAAAATTCTTACATAGTAAACTTATACATTAAAATCGGACACGTATACTCAGTATCAATTTTTTTCAATAAAACATAAATCTTTAAAATAAAACATTGTTTCTCTTTATGAAAAATCTTTACAGATTTATCCTTGATCTCATCGTTGTCCCTAATCTTCCTTAAAATCCTTTGAATTTTTTTTTTAAATCTTGGGATGAGCACAAAATCTCAATAAGGGACAAAAAAATAAAATAAACCATTAGTATATTGAAAACCCATAAAACATTTTCTTAAAAGCATACATTTTTACCCTAAAAAAGGAATAATCATTTCAAAAGATCATTATCTTACCTTTTGAAAATAAAAAAAACTCATGAAAACTCATAAGAAAGCATATAAAAGATAAGTAGGTAACTTGTGACATAATTTTTCATATCACTCTTAAAAATACTATAGCTCTCTCATCTACAAAGGGAGTAACCATCATAGTTACATTTGGAATAACCACTAAAAAATTATTCCAATATCTATTATTAGAAAAATAATCATTTAACTCCATCCCATTACCCAATGCATTGGAGAGCTATAATGGGCTTACCCACCCCCTATTTATCACAAAACCACCCATCCTCATAAATAATGCCCAAAAACCATAACATAATCATAACACATAAATCTTGCATAAAATAAACATTATTGAGTAGAATATATTCTCTATTTTGAAATCACTTCTCATTTTTACAAAGACACGCACTCATAAATGAAAACATTTTATTTGAAAATAAAATTTTAAACTTGTAAAGTAATATTCAAAACCTTAAATATTCATGAAAGAGGGAATTTTTTTTCATGTCGTATATGTTAAAAAAACATTCCTTTTGAATTTGGTAAAAATTGTTGAAAGAGTTACTTTAAAAGAGGGTTTTAAAAAGAAATTCCCTTACATAAAACCAGAAAAATATCCCTTTTTGAAACAAAATTGAGAGAAATTCGATAATTAAAATTATAAAATATTCATTTTCATATAAATACATTTATAAAAGCAATTTTTAAAACATGGATATTAAAGAGAAATATTTAGAAGAATAAATCTTTGAAACATTTAAAATGATGTTTTAGTTAAAGAGACCCTTATGAATATCATATAAATGAAGTGTGAATTAATAAAATGAATTGATTATATGTATTAAATGTAAATACACATAAAACAAGTGGAATTAAAATATAATATAATTGATGAACATTGTCGCACACGCTCTCAAAAATATTTATTTGCGATTTTACTAAGTGCATCATAGTGGCTGACCTAGGTCATTATTTCAAGGAGGAAATGAATTAAATAAATATTAATAGGCTTGAAGTAAGTAACAAAATAGTTCAAAACAAATGGAAATAAATATGGGGGGTTTGTTTTGTGATTTTTCGAATAGTAAACTAAACAAGAAAATGAGAAGTAACAATCAAGAGACAATTTCTTTAAAAACGCTTATATGAGAAGACATAGTTGATCTAATTCGCCCCCTTAATCATTAATTTATCCTTATCCCATATGATTATAATTCATTCAATTGTAATCCTCTAACCTTTTCAACCCCCGAACCCTATAGAAATTAACACAACCAAAAATATTAGAAAAATGAGCCTTCGGTCAACTTCGGGACTTCCAATCACAGCACCCTGCCTTGATTGTGATCCAAAAGACAACTTATGATAAATGGTTAATTAAGGTAGTATATCCTCCCTATATTTTATAATTAATTTATTTTTGGATGAGACTTGAACCCTACAATTCTATCCCAAGTTGATTAGATTTTGCGATTGCGGTTTCACTCACACGGTTTACACAAGCCCGACCACGCGGTCAAGTGAAAGTCAACCAAGTAAATTAGAAATTAAAGATCAATTAATTTATCACAATTTTTGAATTACAGTATGATTATGGATTCAAACTAAATAAATGAAGGGGTTAAGTATTAGATCAACTATGAAAGTAATCACTCTTCCATGGTCGGAGTTTTCATCGTGGAGACGTTTTGCATAAGCAATGGATTGAAAGGGGAATGTCCAATCTCATATATACTCTTATATTCCAGCCCAAGAAAAAAAATAAGATTAAAATAGAATAAGACAGAATATTTATTAAATAAAACTCATGTTACAAGCATAAAAACAAATAGAATCAAAGTGGAGGTGGGAGAGGGGAGCCTTTTTTGGAAGAGATGCTTGCACAAGGAATTACTTCTTCCAAGAGTTGTGATGGGTTACCAAGATCCAAAATTTAGGAAAAACCTTCCCAAAGACTCTACCATACCTCTAAAATAGTTAAAACATCCTTTAAATAGATTTTGGGAGGGCTAGGGTTACAAATATTTTTAAAATGTGAAAAGGAAATTCAGCCAAATATTTTACTCCAAGTTTCACCGCATAGTTGACCTACAAAACGCGTAAATTGGTTGGAATTATAGGAGAAAGATTTTTTTAGAATTATGTCTCCGAGATTCCCTCCAAATTTGGGCCTAATAAAATTCTGTATAAAGAAGATACGGCCCAAATGGTGAAGTGATGTCCAATCTGGATAGTTCAGTACAACTTTGTCTTCATGGCCCATTTACTCCACTAAAATGCACGATCCAGCTCCCATGTAAAAAAAGAATTTTTAGATAATTAAGTCAAGAGAACAGTTGAAAAATTTGAAGTCAAAATAATTTACATAATAATATTTATTCCTAAAATATTACAGTGAATTTTAAAAGTGTAAAACAAGAATTTCTATCAAATTTTCAAATGAATGATCTAATCCCAATTATTCTATAAATTAACATATTTAACACAATGTGAGGAAATTATTTCATTTATTATAAATAAAATATTCAATAATTTTTTTTAATCAATAATAAAAATTCATTTCTCATATAATCATATAATGAAATGATCAATGAAGTAGAAGTTTAACCCAATGAATGGAAATTGGGTTAAGAAATCCATACTATTTTGTAATCAGTCGAATCGCATGTCACATGAAAGAGTTAAATTTAAAAAAAATATATATAATTAAAACAAATAAATTCATGATATAAAATGTCAAATGATATTTATATACACCTAAAAAAATAATATAGGTGCATAACATCAAAATATGCCTCAATGAAATAAAATTGAGACGAAATCCCTTAACTTGAGTCTGACTTGTTACGCACAATATTTATCTTCATGAATAATAAACTTAGTTTAATTATTTAATTTATTGGGAAAATTTTTAAAGTTTATTATTCCTTTTATATCACTTATTTTCTTGTTATAACAATTACTTAATTATTTAAGTTCACATCAGACATTTTGACGATATTCGATACTTGAGTCCAAATTAACTTTCGCATGATGTCAATAGTAAAAGTGGTCATTAGTCCATAATTTCTAGATTAATATTAATGAAATTATTATAATTTTTATACATAAATTATAATTTTAAATAAAACCATTAAGCATGGTTCTAAAAAATGAACTATGTTATAATCATAGAGACGGTAGGTCGTACATAAGCATAAGTAACATTTCTATTTTTCAATGATCATTATGGAAATAAGGTAAGAATAATTTTATCTTTAAAGAATTATAATAATATAATTAATATCATATTAATCATTTAAATATATTTATATATATTATCCATGTGATGTGGTGATGAAAAATGAATCACATCGCTTCGTGGAGGTGATAATTCACACATACGCACGAACAACATTATCATTTTTCTATGCATGGAAAGATAAAAAAATAAACAATATATTATCTTTTCATAATTATAAATATGTCATTAATATCATATATAAGTATTAATTCCATCATTAAAACCAGTCTTGAGAGATGGTGATGGAAAATGAATTTCATCTATTCGTGAGGCGATAGTCCGCCATACACACAAATGATTAATTTTTTCCCATTTGATGGAAGTGGAGATGGATTTAGGTGATGATATTAACATAATAAAATCTCAGTATATTGATGATACTGGATTTATTATTTAATCATGATTTCAGAATATTTGAATGAAGTTGAAGAATAAATAAAACAGAAACACTTGATTAAAAATGATACATATTCTTCGGACAAACTCCTTTGTTTAACACCTTATGACCACTAAAGATGGTGTTCTGCCTAAAATAAGAGCTCTAGAATGTGGGGAGAGATTCTAGGAAGGTATTTGAGTAGATATTTTCTGAAAGAATGGGTTTTAATTGTATTCAAATGAGAGGAATGGGTTCCCTTTTATAGAAGTGGGGAGGAGCACTCTTGGAAAATCTCAAAATATTAAATTAATATAAATTCATTTTCTAATCCGAAACGTACTAATTTATTTCGAATATAGGGTGATTTTTTTGAAATATCTTCATCAAATGAATATTAGACATATTTTTACTATTTTTTAATCCTTATCTTTTGGGTTTTAACCCATATTTAATCTCATTAACTCTTACCGTGACAACATGTATTTTACTCTTTGAGGGTTAATATAATTACTATAAAATGATAAATGACATATAAATGAATAATTGATGAAATTTTAAACCTTATACCAATAATTTTGATGAATTTTAGTTTTTTATAAATTTTATATCATTTAATAAAATATTATTTATTTTAAAATATCATTAATTTCAATTTTCACACTATTCATTATTTTGACTTTTACAAAAATCAATACAATAAGATGAATTAGAAATAAAACTTATAAAACATCACTAAAATGTAAAAATAATCTATAAATTTTTTTATGAAATTAATCATCTCAAATAATTTTTATTTTAAATTTTTTAATACCATTTATTTGATATTTCCATTAATTAAACAATTATTACATCATCATTGTGCAAGCCTTTAAGGTAATTATTTATTTCCTAAAAATTTAAAAATAAATTACCATGATGAAGATAAATATTTAATATTTAAAAATAATATTTATAGTCAAATATATCTTCTGAATGACCACATATTAAAAATGAAATACTTGTTAAAAACATAAGTATGACATCTTTGACTTTTCTTTAAAATAAAATACTATAAGGGGCTTAAAGTCAACCATGTGGCTCCAAGAGGTCATAAAATCATCCCAATTATGATTTTTACATAAAATCACTCATATAATAAAATTAGGATAAGTTTTAGGGTAATTTTCTAATATTTATAATATTATTTTTACTCTTAATTACATGATTTACCCTTAACTGTGGTAATAAAAATTACTAAGTTTACTATTTATATTGTCCAAAAATAAAAGACACCTATTTACTAAATTTGGATCTTATGTTTCAAAATATGGAATCCATTTCTCAAAATTCAAAACATAGAAGTGGCTAAAATTAATTTAAAATTAATCTTGTATACAAGGTGAGAAAATGGGTTTTTAAAGTGAAAACGTTCAAAAGTTTGAAATGTTTTTATATCCAAATTCAATATAAAAATAATTTTAATGAAATAAATTGGATTAATATATGTATAATTGATATAATTTTACTTTAAAACTAATTTAAAATATAATTTAACATTATAAATTATTTAGATGAAAAGTCAGTTTTTAATTAAAATACAGTATTTTTCACTATTCATCAAAAAAAAACTTATAAGAAAAATAACAAAAAATTAACCAAAGTAATTTTTTTTATTCCAATTAAAAAAATGAAGTTTATTTTTTCAAATAAAATTTAGTTTTAAAACAAGTGTTCCATTAAAAGGCGATAAAACTAGTTTTTTGAAAAATATATCTTTTATGCATAAAATTATATTTATTTTTATATCATGTTTAGAAAAAACGTAAGAATAATCTTAAAAAATATATTGAATATATTATATATACTTCATTAATATAATCCTATAATAGTGATTTGTTTATTTTATTGGTATAAAACAGACTTGTCCGCATTTAAATAGTTTTTCAGAAAAATATTTCCTTTTATTTTAAAAAAGGGTTTTATTTTCATTTATAGTTAATTGGTCACCACAGAATTCATTATATATACATTTTTAAATAATATTTTCATAATTAAGTTAATCATGTTCTTACCTATCATTATTATAACTATGTTATAACAGTAATATTTAAATAATAATATTTTGTTGTTAACTTAAGATCAATGTGGCGTATCGTGTATGTTATCGAACATAGTTCTTCCTTTTTAGATTCTCAGGATGTGACATTCATAATTCATCCCATGTGTTTATGTCCATTGGGTATTTATTCATTGAACTTGTTTCAATAAATAGATGCAAATAAAATTATTTGGGAGAAGGTGTACAGGTTGTTGCATCAAATGAAACTCATCTAGAATATGTATTTCATGCATATTCGATAATATATATATATATATATATATCATATATTTATTATATTTATTATATTTTTATTCATGAATCATATGCATATATTAAATGAGAACTATATATATACTATCATATCATATTATATATATATATATATAATTCATGTATCATATGCATGTGTACATGTATCTCATGCATGTACATTTTAGTTCACATTCAACAGACCCACACGTGGTAGACTGTGGATATTTTCTAGACTCCACGGTCCCTCCAGCAGCTCTCTATCTTCCACTTCTTCAACTAATCCTTCTGTTCTTTCACCCTTATAGATTCACCACCTTCGGCATCACGGCCTCTGGATCATCTTAGACTACATGGATATTAGCCACACTGAACAAGTGACCTATGCTCATCCTTTTATAGATGAGCTTTGTAGTAGCCATTCAGTTTCATTTGTTGCACTATAATCTGATCTTCACGGATGTCCCTCCAATTGATCATTGAAACTGCTAACTTTTTTGATAGCTCACCACAACAACTTCTAATATCTGGTGAACAGTTCCAGCTCTAGATTCATCCCCCCACTTTTCCCACATTAGTTCAAGCTTCCGGAATACATCCTCTAACTTTATCACTTATGCTAGCATATATATTCACATCCTTCACATAAAATTAATCTTATGAAGCTTTTTAGATTAATCTCACATAAGATATGTTTAATCCTATGTAGCCTTGATCACCCTAAATTAGTTGGCATGCCGACTTCACCACTTCCTACAAAAAAACATGTTGCATCTAGAATTTCCTCATATATCACTACCTATGGAATTGGATGCTATTTCTACCTACTTCTGAACTTCCTTTTTTCTGGTGAAATGTCTTCATCTAGTTCCAAATAGGAACTTATAGAATATACACCTTCTAAAATTTCCAACAGTTAGCTAGAAAAAAATTATCACAATAAAAACCCAACAATTTCCCACTTGAGAATTGTTTTCAACGATAAGCCTAAAAATATCTCACTTAAAGATAGATCTCAAATTTTACACCAAGTCCTCAGGACACTTTAGTTCTTCCTCTTTTTGTTGAAACAAAACCATGGTCCAAAACTTCTTAAACCATCGATTTCATCAATCGGACCATGTCGCCTGACACCCAATATTAGGAGGAATTTTGACACAAGACTCCAAGTTTTTGAATTTCTTTTTAGTCATCTAAGACCCTTTCCAGACTAATTCCATATGTTCTATTTCCATGAAACTATTTTGATTATTCCATGAAGTCCCTTTCACAACAATCACCTTGAGCATCGTTTGAATTGTTGAAACATCATCCATAAGCCTTTGTCACATACCATTTAACCACCATCCATTTATTCCACGTGTCACTATACCCTTATTCTAGAGCACTATTCTCCTAGATAGAAATTCCATTAGCTCTCATGTTCTGAAACTAACTCCACTATTTCAAGCTACTCAGACTTCCATCACTTTGGACTTATGGGTTCATCACCATTAGTAAGAAACAAGAAGTGAATTCCATTTATAAAACCTTTCTCTATGCACAGATCCCTGGTAGACCACCTCAAACACCTAAGGGGAAATATATCCTTTGGTACTACATTTTTCAGAACTCTTCCCTAGGTTTCCATAGTCCTTGAGATTCCTATACTTTTATCTTTGGCGATATCAACATAAATTGACCTCCATCTAAAAAACTACTTCTAGAAATTTTGGTAACTTTGAACTAATGAACTACCTTGAAAATCTAAAACTTCCTCTGAAATTTATAACAAAAAAAATATCATCATGTTTTGGTCCTTTGTTCCCAATTGTATCTTCCACCCGGTTCCAATCCTTTACAAGAATCCCACCCTAATCTAATCCTTCTTTCCTTGGATCCCCTAATTAAAGAGGATATTCTAGAACTCTAATGGACCTTCATAATTCATTGTTCCAAAGTCAGAAACTGAAGTCTTCAACACCAAAACATTATAAAGAAACATGTGGGGGACTTTGGGATGTCCCCCTTTCTAGCATTAATGTGGTCATGGATGAAAACTCCCTAAGAATTTTCAATGAGAGGTCCATAAATTTTTCTTATGAATTCTTCACCAACAGGCCGAAATCATTACAAAAAAATGATATACTTTCCACCATGATTCTATATTCAATTAACCTTCTAAAAAATGAGAATCATTCTTGAGAAGAAACACACACACCTTCCGTATAAAATTTTCAATGAAGGTACAAAGGTATAGTGACATTTTGTGAGAATGAACCAAGATTGGACCCCATACTTCTATGTAAATCATATTTTTTTGATTCTTGGTGCCTTAATCTACTATAGGTTAATATAACCATATTATACTTCCAAGGATACACCCACACATGTTCCATACTTTATGAACCTAATTTATAGTACCCCTTGGATAGTATTTTCAAAATATTCTCACTTAAGTGACTAAGATGCCCATACCACATCACCCTACTTCTGGGAGTTTCCTATCTAGAATTCACTAATTCTTATGAAGTCCTAGTTGGATGAAATGTTATGTATCACACTTTTTCACAATAATGGAATCCCATTCATGTGAACACCCACATCCCACCCAAAAACATGAAGTATAAAAAATTGCAACATTCAGCTATTCTACCAAGATCTGAATATTCTAAAACCCAAGCATTTATTTCCTCCCTTGAAATCTTAGAAAGAATATGTTTCATGGTCTGGATGAAAAAAATCCATCTTCCACAATATTGAGTATCGCAAATGTAGAGTGAAAATACCCAGAGTCAAAGTCCCATGAATCAGTTAAACCATTGACACTCAACAATAAGTTCAAAAATTTCAAAATAGGATCTTCAAATAAAACCTCTTAAATCAAACCTTTTAGAACAATCTTTCAGTCTCTGAAAAACTACTCCTACAAACACCTCTTTCTTTCGCGATTCCATATGTGGAACCAATCCCAACCAAATTAAATTGACCCATTCTCCTTAAATAAGTTGTGTGGTGTTGACATCAACTTCACCATCGATTTCTCCTTTGGTTCATGAAGTCCACCTTCTAGGTCAACACCTTCTAAAAATCCCTCTAAGTAACTTGAGATCGAGTCTTCTCATTCTTCCTTTGACCTTTATTCTAATTAAATCTCATCAATTCATACCATACATTCTCCAACATTATCCATATGAAAAAAAACTCCTACTAAAATGGGTATAGGTAGTAACTGGATTTTTAAGTCTCTTACAAGTAAAAATTTGGAATCTCAATCTTCACTGAGCTCTAAAACACATGACCAGGGTCTAACATATCAAAATTTCCAATCAAGCTCTGACACCACTTGTTGTTCTGGAACCACCATATTCAGAAGATTCCATCCTTTGGAACCTCTTTTATGAAAAAATACCAGGAACATCATGGAATAGAACAATAAATGACTTTGATGAAATGGAACTAAGAAGACCATGTACCCCATCTATGTTGCAACCCAGCCCACCAAGGCCCACCTGGCCAACAATAGCCTGAGTATGACAACCTAAAACCTACCTCTAATAGGCCAGGGGTTGGCAAAAATCACTGAGTATGAATAATACTGAAATGGGAGGCCTTAGTATAAAGTATCTATATGTACACACACAACCAACTCCCTACAATATTGTATAGGTATAATAAAATATTGAACATATAGAGTGTAAACAATGCATGAAATAACCTCTATGAAATACGTATCAAAGTAAATAAGTGTAATAAAAATGATATAAAGGGAGAAAAATACATGCCCAATAATAAATATAGGGGTGAACCCAAAATGGAAACAGCTATAAAGAGAATAATGGGGGAGATCCCAGCTCTAAATCCCAGTGTCTGACAACCGAACATGGTCATTGCCACCATGTAATGTTAAGCTCCACTAAACCAGGTTCACCATGGTCAATGATAATCTTTCTATTAACCACATAAGACACAAAATATGTGGGAAAATCCCATGTAGGTTTGAGTATATACATACTTAGTAGGACTCCCTGGAATCACCAAGCATAAAGAATCAAAAGAGAGAGTATCCAGCTCATCACCGTCAAGGAATGTCAATCAAAATATGATAAAACAACCATAATCACTCGAATATGCTAAAAAATAATCACAAACAAAGAGATAAAGGGGATCCCATATCTATAAACAACTAAGAAAAATGATTCAGCCTATAACTCCAATGGTCTATCACTGATGCCCAACATCACATACAAACTCACCGAAATCTATGTGGTGGGGCCCGTTCCCCGCTATTGTGCTCCAAAACTGAGGGAGAACCAATTCCCATGTAGGAACCACTCCCCACTGAAGCTCGATAATGGGGGAGTAAAACTCCATAGATAGAGGACCTACACCCTTTATTGTATGGTGGAGTACCAACTCTACCTATGTAAAGAGTGCAGGGGACCCTCACCCTGGTGCGATAGGGGAGTAACAACCCCGACATCTATCTGATCACACCCAATTACTGTCATCGATCAAGCATTGATGAAATAATAATCACACTCATAACACCTCATGTTGTATCTTTGATTCCAAAAAAAATTCCATCATTACATCTTATGTGGAAAACTACTCAAGATAGAATACTCGCAGGCCCAAATCCAAGTCTAGAAAAATCATGATGAATGCACGAGGCTTGTCATCGATCTGTCAAGATAAAACCTAAATCCACTGATATTTCACTACAAATGAAAATGAATGGATAAACTAATAAATCCATTGCGACCCTCATGTAAAAACTCTAGGATAGGAAATTTACTTGCCCAAAATGATCACTAGGTGATAAAAACACATTTTGTTGTATCACATACGAAAGACGCTCCGTGGGGGTAAATCTAGACCCAATCCATGGGTCAAAATTAAATATCACATATTAAAGTCACTTTGTGGGGGGGGTATTTGGACCCATGATGACAATGAAAATGATGATGATGATGATGATGATAATAATCATGAAGATGATGATTATTATTATTATTATGATTATAATTATGATTATGATTATGATGATTATGATTATCATTATGACTATAATTATGATTATGATTATGATTATGATTATGATCATCATCATCATCATCATCATAATCCTGATCATCATCATGATCATCATCATCATTATTATCATGAATCATTAATCATTAATCATTAATCATTAATCATTAATCATTATCATTATCATTACCAATATCAATATCATGATGTGATTTCATTATCGCATGCACCGCCATCTGTGTCAAGTCGCATTACAAAGTCTTCATTGACCTCCCCCTTACACCGCGTTGTCAACCCCGATTCTCTTCCCTGACTACATTAGTCCTTTTTCGTTGTTCACTACCTCTCTAGAACTGCAATACCAAGCCATTGTTCTTAATTACTACCACCAACCATGGCTAGTTCAACGTCCATTCACCTGTGGAATAACGGTATCATAATAGAGAGAGATGATAGAGGGAAGATAAAAATAGGGAGAAAACTTGATCCCATCAAATCTCACCGATCACTATCATGTTTAGGATTCAATAAAAACATTAGGGTTAGGCAATTTATTTCTAGAAATTATATGTGTGGGGAAGTATGTGGAATTTCATAATCCATCAATTTTAAATCATTTTCAAAATAAAAGGATAATCAATAAAAGGATAATCGATAAAATGATGGATTAATTATCAACCATAATTATTTGAAAAATAATATAGATAAAACCCATATAGAAATCATAAATTTCATATCACAATTCAAAATAATGATTCCTACCTTGAGAATGGTGAATATCCCATTGAGTTTGTCATCTATCTCACGATCCTCCACGATCCTCCTTGATCATTCATTATCATCAATCCATGTTCATGATCCACCAATGAAGCTCCCCACCTCCTCCTCTCTAATCTCTTAGTTTTATGAATTTAACCCTAGAGATTCATCATAACAACATATTTATAGAAAATAACTAGGTTTTATGTTATTAAATAAATTAAATTAATTAATGATTTAATTTATCTAATGTACTCACAAACAGTTTTCATTAACCGAACTTCGAACATTGACCAACTTTAAATCGCTCCTAGAGTAAACTCTGTGTTCCAAAATCAACCATGGTCTTAGATTTTCAATCTAATTTTTCTGTCAATAGAAAAACCATTTATTCTCAAAAGTCAAGCGCATGTGCATTAATATTTTTAATTTTTTTAATATACCAATATTAAGGTTCTTCAGGCCCCGAAATCTCGTGTCGACTCAGTGTTTGTCTCTAAAAATATTTCTTAAAATATTACAAGTTATTACATAATAAAAATAGATTCATTACAAGACAACACACTGAATCTCCCATGCCACACAATACCATCCCAAGATCAATGAAATGGAAGAACACACTCAAAAAAAAATGGAACACTAGGAATAATGTGGTTTATAACTCAATCCTACTCTATGGGAAAACACTGCAACTTATATACATTAAAAAGAGAATACAGGGAGAACATCTGAGTTACGAGGGAAACCATATACCGCAATCCCTACCTGGACTCCAAGTTGCAAGGGATACTTCTTTTATAAACCCTACCTAGATACAGAAGAAGATCAATTCAAACACTTTCCTAAAAAGAACATGTTGTGTAAAATCCCACTGTGATGACCCACATGTTATAGGATGTAGATATTTTCTCGACTCTATAATACCTCGGGTAGCTCTCCGTATTTGGTTTCTTCATCTTCTCATTATATTCTTATAACCTTCTAGCTTCAAGACCTACAACATTACAACCTTTATCTTAGCTTATCCTGCATGGCTCTCAGTTGCACTGAACAAGTAACCAACACTCATCCTTTTATATATGAGCTCCACAATAGCCATTCGATTCTGCTGGTCACCTTGCCATCTGATATTCATAGACGCCCCCCTCTCAATCATTAAAATGGAGAGCTTTCATGATAGTGCACCACCACAACTTTGTTAGTGCCTCTTTGATACACTATTTTTTTATAATTACAAAACTTCTTTTGTTTTATTCCCTCTAACATGAGTGAAGAAGTGTGTTTTAATCATGCATTGTCTGTAGAAGAAAAATATTATTGATATTGTTTACTAATTTATTTTTTGTATTCATTATGCATTTTATGAACCTATTTTAGAGAAAAATACACTTGAGTATGAGTTGGGTTAAGACTCATGTGCTATAGTTTCACAATTGGATAACTATGATGTAATGGCCCAGGGTTTTGGGGTCCATTACATGGTGAAAATGTGATTCTTGGGGTGTTCTGGGTGGTCTGGAAGGACATCCCAGCTTCTCGGTGATGCTTAAGACTCCTAGCGGTGGCCTTGGCCTACCGGTAGCCTCGGCCTACCGGTAGCCCCGGCCTACCGGTAGCCCCTGCCTACCGGTAGCCGTGGCCTACTGGTGGACTACCGGTATCCCCGGCCTACCGATATCCCCGGCCTATCGGTAGCTTGGTCTATCGGTGGACCTAGGCTACCGGTGACCTTGGGGTACCGGTAGCTCTCGCCTACCGGTGGCCTTTGTGTAGTGCCTCATTTTTGCGCGAATTGGTTTTTTAAAATGTGTTTTGACCCCTTTAAGCCTGTTTTAAATCCCATTAATGGAATTTAATTAAATGATTGGTGAGGTACCCTCCTTCAAGGAAAAACCATGCGTTTTGGTCATGCCTTTAACCGCGTTTTAAAAAAAAACACCCGTAGCGCATCCTGTGAGGATTCCTTACTTGGTTAAGGAGGTGTGCGTCAGTTTTAACTGCCCCGAAGGGCGGGGACCTTTTAAGTTGGACGTGTGGGGTGTCCCAGCCGCATGGTCAACCCACGATCCCGCTTCTCCCGCAGCTTCAAGTTTTTCTCCATATCTTAACCGTCTCGGGAATAGTGTATCTCAGCCTTTATAACCTAAAGACTTATCTTCTCCCTAGTTTTCTTTTTCTATCACCCTGTGCTTGGAGTACCCTTCCTCCCGACGAGTTGTACCCCTTTGCGAAGTTTTCCTTGATCGCATTCCATGGAGTTCCTGCTACTCCTGATTTCTAGTTTCCACGTGAGGACTTAACTTCGATCCTTGATCAATCAAGTAGGGATCTTACCTTTGTCTCTCCTCCTTGTTTATCATGCGGGGTGGGTGTTCTATTGTTCCCATGAGGCAGTTAATCATTTCTATAATGAAGATAATAACCGGTTAAAGAACGGGGACGAGGAAGTTTGTTAATATTGTTACATATTTTTACCCATGCTTTCCCTATGATGTTGTTATGAATTTAATGGGCTTAGTCCTACTGAAAATCATGGCCGTTGGGGGCCTTTGTTTGCGCACCTATTCTATGATCTGTTTTACTCTTTGTCTGGTGAATGGGAATCATATATGAATCGGTTAATCACTTAAAATCGGCTGTTGAATATGAATGCCCATAACCTTGTGTGATCACCCCAGTTGAACTAAATAATATAAAATAATGAATTATGAACATTGGGATGGTTCAGTTATGGAATGGGTGAAGGGGTGAATGTGTTTTGTTATGGATGGACGAACAGTGGGGCTGTGAATAGTGTGGTTGGAATGGCATGAGTTGTTGTGTGGCTATGGTGGTGTTTGGCAGCAGCGTTGCAGGTTGGGTTGTGAACATGAATAAAAGTGGAAATTTAATAATGAAATGGGTGGAATGGTAATGAATTAATGTGGGGATAACCAATGGTTTGCTGGGTTTTTCATTGGTTCCAGTTTTTCGAGGGATCCCACTGATCCCACTTTGATGTTATTATTTACAAGAGAACCGAGTTTGAATGCTTAAATTTCCTGATAGTTTTCCTTCCTGCTTTAATCGTTGTTTCATATGTGATTATTCTTGTTAGTTGCCCATTATTTAAGGGATTAACTCATATTGAACTATTATGAAATGATAACTTGAATAAAAAAATTGGGAACTGATTGTTGTATGCCTGTTTTCTGAGGCAACAGTGCTTGGGCACCTGCTTGTATCTGTTTGAGGAGCTATAGGTTGGGTTGTGTGTTGGTATATATATATGTGTGTAACTGTATATTTTGTGTTTAGTCGCACCCCACCCGCGTTGGGCACTTAGTGTCGGACACCCCACCTCATGGGGAAGGGTGTTTCCCCCTAATTACTCTCCTTCCTACTCCCTCTTCCCTAGACTTTGATGGATGGAGGCAACCTTACACCCAAGGCTCTTCGAGTAGGTTTCGATTGGTGTGTTGTTAGCCCAAGACTCTTCGGGAAAGTTGCTTTCCCAGGTGTCTTTGGGATGAATCCTAGGTGTATGCGGGCAGGGATGTGTGGTTGTGAGGCCCAGGTGTGTGCGGGCAGGGATGTGGATGGTTGTGAGGCCCAGGTGTGTGCGGGTAGGAAGAGAATGGTAGCGTCATGACGTTTTCCATTAGGGATGAGCAGCTAGCTAGTGGGGGAAATGGTAGTGCGGGGTACCCAAATGTTTTGTTCTTTACTATTACCTTACTGCTTGTGTTATTTGGTGAGCGTGGCCGGTGAGGTGGGATGGATAGATTCCTTGATAGATGATGTTTCTTCTGCTTCTCACGGGACTTTAGGACGTCTCCCCACTTGTGCACGAGAGATTTAGGTTTTCCTACTGAGTATACTTTGTATGATCACCCTACGTTTACTTTTAGGTTTCTAGGAGGGCTTAGGAGGCCGTGTGGGACCTTACTAGTCTGGACGTTGGAGTTGCTGTTGGTCATTGTTGGATCTGCTTAGCCTTTTTCCTTTTCTGTTTGGTATTGTACTTTGGAGTTCTTGTACTTTGTTCAGTTTTATTATTAAAACATGCATGTAGTTTGGTTTTTACTCAAATTTTCTATACATGGTGGTGTTTGGTGTTGACTCATCCTTTCTCCCAATCTTGGTTAACTAGAAAGGGTAATGCCTCCCATATTGTGGAAATGTTGTACCCTTGGTGCTAGTCGCCACTCCGGGGCCTACTGGAGGCAGGACTCGAGGGTCATTATCTCTTCTTCGACTAGAGGAAGGAAGGGCGGGGATCTTTTCCACCTATTCCATCGTCTTTCCAAAGGCGGGTCGTGACATATGATTTCTCACAACATAAGTTTCTTAATTTTTTAAATCATCCTTGTTGTGTTTATTATTTATGATTTGTTTATTTCTATTTTTATTTATCTCCGGTTATATTGGATATTTTATGTTTATTTTATAATAACTAAAATCATTCACGTGACTATAGGAAATGACACTTACGCAAATGAAGAATTACTCATATATAAAAACAGTTTGTTTTTCAAAATCATGAAATAAGCTCTGTTTTGCTTATACTTTTGAATATTGATTTTTTATATGTTTATGATGATTATTTTCATTGATTTAATTGTTCCCAATTATTTTTATTCTAGGAAAAATAATTTGAGAATGTTTTTTCTAGATTTAAATGATCATATCATGATATAAATATCACGCCACAAATTTTATAATGATGCAAGTTTTAAAAATTGAATTATTTGAAAAATGAAAAGTTTATCTGGTATGAGTTGTGGGAGTATTCCAATACTTTAATATATTTTTTTGTGGAATATTTATTTTGTATTTAATGTTCTAGTGGGTACCACTGTACAATTTTTTTTGTTTATAGATTGATAAGACAACCCACATGAGTATGTTTTTTATGCACGTTAAATGGAGAATACACATATTATATGGAAAAGCTGTATCAAAAAAATCTAAAGTAGTTTGTTAAAGTCACATGCATGTATTGTTTCGATAAAAGAAGAAATGAAGCAGTGCACTAAGAAACTCTTTATATAGAGTTTGAAAGATCTAGTTTAATGTGTGAAGGTTGAGGATATATTCAAACTGTACTATTCTAGATATATTTGTGATAATCACTATAATACTCTTAATTGGACTACATCATTCTGATCCTTTATTGCTTAAGTGATCTTTGTTGCCTCAGCACTCCAGTTATACTTTTTCAACTGGTTTCTTTGGTTTTTAATTATTTCCATATTTTCTATGTGCATGATTGTGTGGACTATCCTACCATTTTAAAGGTAATATTTTCAAGTTATACCTCCCTAAACAAAAGGTACATGTAGTGTAAGAACCCGGATCTTCTTTTCAGGTACGCTTTTCCTTTTTCTTGAGTTTTTGAGAAAAATGAAGTTTCTAGAAATTTTTGAAGTACACGCCGTGTACTTTATGAGTACACGCCATGTACTTTATGAGTACACGCCGTGTACTCTTCTCCAGCTCGAAGCTGTGTGCTAGCCATGCCTGGGCCACACACATGGTGTGTAGGGGTGACGTGGAGGCCGATATTGGCGGAGTATGGAAAAACCCACTACACGCCATGTACTTTAAAAATACACGCCGTGTACTTTTTTTTTTCACTAAACGGACCGGGGTTGCACCACATCGCGATAATTGTCTTCTTCTAGGTCTAGTTCGTCCGAGAGTGACCCATATGGACGAATCTTCGACGAGCTCCCACCTCGTCGTCCCTTCTCCGATTCAAGCACGGTCGATTGCGTTGGAATCACAGCAGTGAGTTCTTCCTTCTGCTTGAGCCTTGTTTCTTGATTTCTCCTCGTTTCCAAGTTATCGTGGGTTGAACGGTTTGTTTTTTTTCTCATATCTTCATCATTCTAAGGGGAATATGTCGTCAAAGTTCATTTATATCGATCTCCTGGGACAGAGGTAGGTGGTTTGTGCCTTTCTGTAGAAAGTTGATGAGTATTTTGTGAAAATTACACCAATACCCTTGAACGGGGTATTGCGTGTTACCTATTTTGCTCTGTTGTTTTCCTTCTTTGCTTGATTGTTGTAGTAGAGGTTTATTCTTGTGAGTAGAGTCATTTATTTTGTGCTCAGGTTTCTTTTCCATGCTTGTTTTTCTTATTAGGTGTTTTTCCAGTTGCCATGCCTAGTTGTAGGATTGTGGAACTATTTCCTTGTTTTTCTGTTGAGCCTTATAATGATAGTCAAGTAGTTATTGAGGTTTACTTGGACAATTTACGCGTGCTGATCATGCTTTATCTTTCACTCAGGACTATGAGAACCTAGATTAGTAGACCAAAGGGATAATTGATGGAAGGGCTTATCCAGAGTGTCTTTTAAATACAATGCGAGACCACAGAGGGAATTGACGTTGAGTGCTTCCTTAGAGAGTCTGTAGTTCCTAGACGTGGGCCACAGGGGGAATAGACATTGAGTGATTCCCCAGAGATCCTTTAGCACGATAGGAGACTATAGGGGGAATTGATGGTGAGTGCTTCCCCAGAGAGTCTGTTATTTTACATAGCTGAACCAGAGGGGTGAGACTGTGTGTGCCTCCTAGAGGGTTTCTAGTACTTGTAGGTTGAACCATAGGGGTTAGGCTGTGAGAACTACCCATAGGGTTACCTGTTTTCTTTATTATTGATGGATTCTTACTTGTATACTTTACTTGTTATAACTATGGATTTTAGTTGTTTGTACCTTCCTGTTTACTGCTTCTTGTTGTATTACTGCCATGTATTCATTGACTGTTAGGAACGGATATTTGGGTGATTACCTACTGGGATTGTATCTCACACCCTATTTGGGTCATGTTTTTTAGCCCAAACAGACTATGTTGCTGCAGGTATAGATAAGGGAAAGTGCCCTTCTACTTCAGGTTCTTGATTTCACTAGAGCTGGAGAGCATGGGACTGAGTCGTGGATCACGATGTTGAGGAATGTACTTTGTTTTTCTTTTGCACTTGGTTTCAGTTGTATTTCAGCATGTTGTTGTGTTTGTTGTTTTCCTTAGATACTTGTACCTGTTGCATCATTATCATCATTACTATATGTATTCATTGCTTCCGCTGTCTGGTTTCTGTTGTTATGCATGTTGCTACTGCTTCCGCTATTGACTGTTGTTTTTCTGCTGTATACCTTACTGAATGAGGCATAGTTTCCCCACCGACTCACCAAGGCTCTCGCTACTAGTCGGCAGCCTCTGGAATTTTGGGAAACGTGCTTGAGGTCATGTGGTGAACCGGGTATGGGGCACCAGTGGAGGAGCTTCGGATTCGGGTCGTTACAAAGTGGTATCAGAGGTGGTCTTTTCTCTTGCTTGCTATTTGGAGACTTTATCCAGGGATAGGATGGATTCGGTACTTGGAATTAAGTTGTGCTTGGGAGTAGCTAACCCGTGTACTGGAAAAAGCCATACTACCTCGTTAATTGTAGTTTTCTGGTTTTGAGATTTTATGGTTGATCTGATTTCACCTAGAGTGATTCACTTGACTTGAGCTATTATTGTTTTGATACTTTGGTTCTATTTATGTCACAACCTGATGAGATAAGGGTATTCCATCTCATGCATCATATAGTCACTTTTAGAAATCACATGCCATTCATTCTTGTCATGCCATCTAGGGTGAATTAGCGGTTGTATGCTGTTGTGATAGACTCTGTGTAGATTATGCATGATGTTGTGATAGATGCTTGATAGATTCTCTGCAATTATGTTAGAAAACTGGTTGTTTTGTTCTTTGCTTAAAAATTAATGCCAAGATTTGATTCGTGGGGAGTTTGGGCCCTCACGGATCAGAATTTGGCACCTCTTTCCCTTGTTTTTAGTGTTTCTAGGATTCTGTGCAGTTTCTGAGCTACTACCCAGAAAAAACCCAGAATACAAGGCATGTACTTTTTGGATACACGTCGTATAGTTTTTAGGCCGTGTCACTGATCGTGTGGACAGAACACGGTGTCGTGAAAGTAACTTCGAGAATACAACGTGTATGTTAGGTACACGCCGTGTGAGTGTGGAGCTGTGTACCCAGCCATGTCACTAACAACACGGGTCGGGGAAGCTCAGTAGAACATGTTGTGTCTAGAGGGAACACGCCGTGTAGTCCTGTCCAGGTACCCGGCCGTGTCACAAACAACACAGACTGGCTTTACCTTCTTTTCTACACGCCGTGTTTGTTCGGAACACGTCGTGTAGTCTTTTCCAGGTACTCGGTCGTGTCACGAACAACACAGGACGGTGTCACCTTCACCTATACACGCCGTGTTTGTTCAGAGCACGCCGTGTAAGCTTCATCCGTGTAGAAGGCCTTGTGCTTAACAAACACGGGCTTCTGAAGCCTTGTCTAGTACACGTCGTGTTTGTTTCGAACACGCTGTGTAGTCTCGGGTTGAGTCGGACCGTGTGGGTTAGCCGTGTAAAGAGACTCGGGCAGGGGAATAGTTTTCAAGCACACGCCCTGTGTTGAGATCCACACGCCGTGTAGTTTGAGGTGTACACGATTTGTAGGGCAGGAGTACACGCCCATGTTAGTGGTTTAAGAAGACACGCCATGTAGTTTTTATACAAGTCATGCAGTCATGTTTTGTAATCTTTTCTGTTTTCTTCCCCTGTTCCCGTTTAGTACTCTTGTGTTCTTTGTCCTTGTTTTTCTGATCCAAGGTATACTTTTGATCTTTCAGAGCTATGCCTTCGAGACGTCCTCTAGTCGTACGTCTGTCATCAGGCAGTGATCAAACGCCAGACAGGGCTGATCAGGGACTTCCTGTCGATCCTCCAGTTGAGCCAGCCTTGGCACCGGCTGTTATACCAGTTGCAGGTGCTGATGCGCAGTTTAGGGAAGGTTTCATGAGGATGATGCAGGCCTTCCAGGGAGCGCCGCCTCCTGCCACGTCTATGGCAGACTTGATGCAGGTTTTCCAGCAGCAGCATCCTGCTACTTTCTCGGGGGAAGGGGGACCTCAGGCTGTAGAGTCATGGCTGAAAGCCATGCTGACTATCTTCGAGAATCTGAAGATGCCTCCAGAGAGGCGGGTCAAGCTTGCCACCTACATGCTCCAAGAATCCGCCAAGAGGTTGTGGGACGTGATCTCACAGGTGGGTCACCCGCAGGTTATGGCTTGGGAGGAGTCTCAGCGCGTCTTTTATGACTACTTCTACCCGGAGACCCTGAGGGTCGACCGAGCCCGGGAGTTCATGATCTTAGAGCAGGGTACTCTTTCTGTCATGGAGTATTCCGCTCGTTTCACCGAGCTGCAGTGCTTCACACCCCTCCGGGATGGAAGTGGGGTGTTATTGGTGAGAAAGCTTGAGGATGGACTCAGGCGGGAGATCCGCTCGCAGGTGAACATCTTCCAGTTGACTTCCATTACTTCCATCGTCAACCAGGCACTGATTGCGGAGCGCAATCTGAGAGACTCTAGAGCTGCGAGATAGGGCGGTTCTGCTTCCAGAGCTAGTTTGCCTCCAGATGATAGCAAGAAGCGCCGTAGAGAGCCTACACGCGGTGATTCGAGGAAGCGAGATGCATCGTCAGGCAGCCAGGTGATATCCTACCAGTGTGGCTGGTCAGGGCACACGAGGCCGCAGTGCCAGAGGGACCCCATGGAGTGCCGATCTTGAGACAAGATGGGTCACCTTCAGTGTTTCTGCCAGGTTTTCTCACCAGCAGCTGGTGACTGGGGTTCTTCCATGACTCCTTGTTCAGGATCAGCAGCACCACCAGTTTCCCACCAATCGGGGAACTGGAGTTCTTCCGTCCATTCGGGCCGAGGTGGAGGTCGAGGTCGTGGCGGTTAGCCACCAGTTCCTCAGCACCAGTAGGGAGGTTCAGCTCAGAGTGGTCAGCCAGGGGCGCAGGGCCGCAGTACAGGCCAGTATTTCGCCGTGGAGCAGACTTATCAGGAGCAGGATCCCAGACCCTCTACTATTCGAGGTACGATTTTAGTAGCCTCAGTTTTATCTTTAGCCCTTTTCGATACTGGTGTTACACATAGCTTTATCTCTGTTGTTTTCATGGAGAGCCTTGGGCGCTGCATCTTTTCTTCTGCCAACTCGTTGACACTAGACACACCTTTGGGAATGAGGACATATAGTGTACGCCAGTGTAGAGAGTTCCCTCTCAAGGTTGCAAGGTATCGCTTCTTATGGGATCTCTATGTCCTAGAGATGACAGGCTATGATGTTATCCTCAGCATGGACTAGTTGATTCCCTTCCAGGCAGTTGTTGACTGTTATCTCTGTAGAGTTAGTTTCATCTCACCAGAGGGTGAATCTTTTCTTCATAGAGGCGAATGGGACGTTCGGGTGAGTCAGGCAAGACTCGAGCATCTTGGGCTAGGAGGGGTGACGGAACTAGTGCAGAAATCGTTTTTTACGTCACCATTTTTTACGTCAGTTATATATAACCGACGTAACAATGCGGCGAGTAGATTTTTCACGTCGGTTATTTTAATAACCGACGTTACAAATCGCGCCTGTTGGGTTTTTACGTCGGTTATCAAATAACCGACATAAAAAACCAATGCGCGGGGGGTTTTTTACGTCGGTTATTTTGTAACCGACGTAAAAAACCCGATATCGATGCGTTTTTTACGTCTGTTATCAAATAACCGACGTAAAAAACCAAAGCGCGATGTGTTTTATGTCGGTTATAAAATAACCGACGTAAAAAAGCTAAAAAATAGTTTATAACGTCGGTTATTATATAACCGACGTTATAAAGCATTTAAAAAAATTAAAGCCCGTGTTCTGTCATTTACGATTTTTTCGATTGACAGTCGCCGGCTCGTCTCTCTCTCGCGCGGTAAACCCTCATCGGCTCGTCGATCGCCTGCATTACACTCATTTTGGCTTAATTGTTTATCTTCTTCACTGCTCTTGGATCTATCATCTCAACTCGCAACATTCAAGTAAGCCTTCCACGAATTTATTTCGTTCATTTTTGTTTCGATTCTTGATGTGCTTTTCGTTCGTTTTTGAATCTCGTGGAATTTTTTTTATTACAAATGGTTATTATGTTCATTCAACTCACAACATTCAACTCGCAAATGATTATTAAAACATTGTGGATTAGCTTCAGCAAAATCTGAAAAATAATGGGTGGTACTGTAACGTTCCATTCTTCCAGCAACATTATTATTTTCATTCCCTAAGTTATAAAAATAAGTATTATGTAGGATGATTCAAAAATTTAATCTGTGAGATGAGTTGATTTATGTGTGAAACCCAGGCCAAACACATATGTATTTTTTCATTGGTATTACATATATATAGTTCGACATATACTTTTTTTTACATTACCATGATATTAACATTACTTTTTCTAAAGAAATATTAATGTCCTTAGATTATATATCGGATCAAAAGGATATAGTAATTCTAATATATAATCAGAATGATCAGATAATATGACAATATTATTAAACATAAAACAAATGGTCTATATTCATATTTTTAACATGACACTTACGATGTATATCTATTTGGTGTTGGGTACTTATGAAAACTACTACTACTTTCAAGATTTGTTTTATATTTTAAATTGTTTTACATTAAAATTATGATTTTTTCCATATAAACATGTTTTGTCTTATCTTAAAAATATATATTTTTTGTTGATATTTGTTATAGGTAATAATGAGTCGAAGTTGGATTACGGCGCATCGAATGAGCAATGAATTTGAGGAAGGTGTTGATGCCTTTTTGGAATTTGCAAAACGAAATGTTCCAAGTAGTGACATTTTTTTCTGTCCATGCCTGAAATGTTTGAATATGAAGAAGTTGAAAAGTAGAGAGATAAAAGATCATCTGATATGTCATGGTTTTAATCCGAGTTACAGCCCTTGGATTTGGTATGGTGAAACTGGACGGAATGTCACTGATGATGATGATTCGCAAGATGGTAACTCCGATGGAATTGAAGAAATGATTCGCGATATTGTAGCAGAACAAATTGAGATAGAACCGACAGTTGCACGTCTATATGGTGATGCTGAAAAACCATTATATCCCGGTTGTACAGATTTTACGGTTCTATCGGCGGTGTTAAGATTGATTAACCTAAAGGCGAAGCATGGATGGAGTGACAGAAGTTTTACAGAGCTGCTACAATTGATGAAAGACATTCTTCCAAAAGATAACGATCTTCCAGATTCACATTACAAAGCCAAGAAAATATTATGCCCGATGGGATTGGGATACAAGAAAATACATGCCTGTCCGAATGACTGCATTATATATAGGAAGGAATATGAATTTCTGTCAGAGTGTCCAAAATGTGGGACATCATGGTATAAGGTGAAAGAAAAATCATAGGGTGATGTAGAGATTACAAAGATCCCTTCAAAGGTATTTTGGTATCTTCCTATAATTAATCATTTAAAACGTTTATTTGCTAATTCACATGATGCAAAAAGGTTAAGATGGCATGCTGAAGAGCGGGTATGTGATGGAAAAATACGTCATCCAGCTGATTGTCCACAATGGAAGAAAATTGATGCGCAGTATTCTACATTTGGAAATGAAATAAGAAATCTCAGACTAGGGTTGTGCACAGATGGAATGAATCCACACCGAACACTCAGTAGCACACATAGTTCATGGCATGTTTTATTGGTAATTTACAACCTCTCTCCTGAAGTTTGTATGAAGCGCAAATATGTCATGTTGAGTACAATGATCTCTGGTCCAAAGCAACCCGGTAATGATATTGATGTTTACTTGTCACCGTTGATTGATGATTTGAAACTATTATGGGCTGATGGTATTAGGGTGTATGATTCTTATAAAATGGAATATTTTCAACTGCATGCAGTGCTTCTGTTCACTATAAATGACTTCCCAGCGTATGGAAATTTGTATGGATACAGTGTTAAAGGGCATAAAGCATGTCCAATTTGCGAACAACAGACGTCCTATTGTCAATTGTATCATGGGAGGAAAACAGTGTACATGGGTCATCGAAAGTTTTTGCCTATGGAACACCCTTATAGAAGACTAAAAAAGGCATTTAATGGCTCACAAGAATTTGATACTACTCCAAAACCTTTATCCCATGATCTGTATTTTGAGAGGGTGAAAAACCTTGATGTGACATTGGGAAAGACACAGAAATCTGGTAATGATAGACATATTTGGAAGAAAAGGTCAATATTTTTTGAGCTACCATATTGGAGGTATCATGAAGTTAAACATAATATTGATGTCATGCACGTGGATAAGAATATCTGTGATTCTTTGATTGGAACATTGTTAGATATTAAAGGAAAGACTAAAGATGGGTTGAATGCAATATTAGACTTACTATCAATGGGAATACGTTTGGAGTTAGCTCCCACTCCTAAAGGAAGACGAACATTTCTTCCCCCGGCTTGTCATACATTATCGAAGAAGGAGAAAATTAGCTTCTGTCAGTGTCTTCATGATACCAAAGTGCCTCAAGGTTATTCTTCTAATGTAAAAAATTTTGTCTCAATGAAGGACTTGAAGTTGATAGGTATGAAATCACATGATTGTCACGTCATGATGCAACAAATTCTACCAGTTGCATTGCGTGGAATATTGCCCATTCGTGTCAGAAAGACTATAATGAAGTTGTGTTATTTTTTCAATTCAATTTGTAACAAGGCGATTGATGTGAATGCTTTGAACATTTTGGAAAAGGATGCAATTTTAATACTTTGTCAATTGGAAATGTATTTTCCTCCAACTTTTTTTGATATAATGGTGCATTTAATGATTAATCTAGTTCGAGAAATAAAGCTTTGTGGACCTGTATATCTTCGTTGGATGTATCCTTTTGAAAGGTATATGAAAATATTAAAGGGGTATGTTAAAAATCTATATCGACCTGAAGCCTCCATTATTGAAAAGTATATTTCTGAGGAGGTAGAAGAGTTTTGTACGAGCTACTTGGCTGCGGCGCAACACATAGGTTTGCCTCCATCTCGCCATGAACGAGTTAATAATGAGGGAAAGGGGATTCGCGGCTTGAAAGTCAAATCATTGTCAGCTGAACAGATGAAGAAGTTAGAATCATACATCTTGAAGAACATAGCTGATGCTCAACCATATATCACATTGCACATTAATGAGTTGAAACAATGTCATCCAAAGAAGAAAGAAATGTGGATTTTGAATGATCACAACAAAACTTTTTTGTCATGGATTAAAAAGACTTTTCTTGGTAGATCAGATGTATCAGAGACATTAAAATGGATAGTGGGTGGTCCATGTTTAAATGTGATAACATGGTCGGGTTATGAAATTAATGGTTATACATTTCATACAAAAGCTCAGGAAAACAGAAGTGCAGTTCAGAATAGTGGTGTATTGGTGTTTGCAGAAGCAATGCATTTTTCGAGTGCTAAAGACAAAAACCCAATTTCTGCATCAAATGCATATTATGGAGTGATTGAAGACATATGGGAGGTTGATTACTTTAAAATTAAAGTTCCCATTTTTAACTGTAAATGGTTTAACGGTAACAACAGTGTCAGACACGATGAATTTGGAATGACACTTGTTAATCTGAATAGATTGGAAGACACAACTGATTCTTTTATAATGGCAACACATGCAAAACAAATTTTTTATGTAGTAGATCAATCAGATATGCAGTGGGTTGTTGTTTTACAAGGGAAAAAACAATATGTTGGTGAGGATGAACTTGATGAATATGCTGATTTATGTGAGATCCCTACTTCAATGGAAATATTAACAGAACATAATGACGATCATGTTGAAGACATAGTTTGTGCCATAAGGAACGATCACGACGAAGGAATTTGGGAAAACAATCCATCTGTACATTCCTAAAATTACAGGTAACATATGTTTATTTCTTGTTTACATTTATTTTTTCCATAAATGTTAGATATTGTAAGTTTTTTATTTATTAAAACATGTTTTAAAATAAAATAAGTATATGTTATTGTTTGTTTTAAGGCTGATAGT
Organism: Viscum album; assembly: GCA_963277665.1. NCBI lineage: Eukaryota > Viridiplantae > Streptophyta > Magnoliopsida > Santalales > Viscaceae > Viscum > Viscum album. The sequence continues at coordinate 1,977,640,092 of OY728122.1, forward strand.
GGACTCTCTGAGTCTACCGGCCAACCGGTGGATTACCACCGGCCGGCCGGTGGTCTCTGGCAGAAGAATTGCTTTCTGCCAGAGCCACCGGTCAGCCGGTGTTAGCACACCGGCCAGCCGGTATGGGCACCAGCCAACCGGTTCTTGCCCACCGGCCAGCCGGAGGACCCAGGCAGTAGGCTTGCCCACTGCCTGGTGAAACCGGTCAACCGGTGGATGACCACCGGCCAGCCGGTGGTCTCTGGCAGAAGCATTTCTTTCTGCTAGAGCCACCGGTCAGCCGGTGTTAGCGCACCGGCCAGCCGGTATGGGCACCGGCCAACCGGTTCTTGCCCACCGGCCAGCCGGAGGACCCAGGCAGTAGGCTTTCCCACTGCCTGGTGACACCGGCCAACCGGTGGATGACCACCGGCCAGCCGGTGGAACCCAGACAGAAATAAATGCTCTACGACCCAACAGTTTATAACCATTACTTTTCTATTTTCTGATTATAGTAGTATTAAAATATTTGAATTTGTATATTTGTTCACTGACAATTACTTTACCATGTTTACAATGTTTACCAGGTTTACCATTTTTTCCATTTTTTACCATCTTGACCATATTGACCATCTTGACCATCTTTGCCATCTTTACCATTGTTTAACATGCTTACCATATTACCAATGTTTACTATTATGTAACCTAGTACACTTTTCTATTTTCTGATTACAGTAGTATTAAAATATTTGAATTTGTATATTTATGAACTGACGTTTGTTTTTTTGATTTGAAGGATAATGACAGATCATTCAGATGATCAACCACATGATTCTGGGGAGGAGCATATTGCTGGTCATACCTCTGGGGATGAACATTCACATGCTCCTATTACGAGAAAGAGTTCAAAGGTTGGTAAACGTGGTTGCACACATTTACCAAAATTATCACTTGCCCGTACGTAGGATCAGAGGATAGTAGTTGAGTTTGATGATGATGATATTCCTAGAGGTCCGAATGCCAAAGATTTTAAGAGTTTTGTTGCAACTCAGGCTAAGATCAAAGTAAGCATTTTGTATGATGATTGGAGAGGTGTGGATAAAGCGATTATCTCTCAGTTGTGGGAGACGATTTTGGTAAGATCTTTTGTCATTGTTTGACCATTCTTTTAATGTTTCTGGTATATATAATATGTTTAACCTCTTCTTTATCAGATGACATTTGATATTCCTGACACTGGAGGAGTCAGGAAGAAATGCTTATCGTTGGCTGCCAGGAGATGGAGGGATTTCAAATCAACACTCACATCTGATTTCATTTATGTTCATAGGAGTCATGACAATCCATGTCGTATATATCCTTTTATAGATGAAGACACATGGAGACAGTTTTTTGAAAGTAGAAAAAAAGAGTCATTTCTGGTAAGGGCAATGTAAACTTTTATATACTTTCTTATATAAATGATTTTATTAATGTTTTGTTAATGATTTCTTATTCTTAAATTACAGAAAACAAGGAAAGCTCATCAGGAGATCCAATCTAAAAATTTATACCCTCATAGTTTATCTCGGGGAGGGTATACATTATTGGAAGAAAAAATGATAGCGGAAAAATTTCAACAACTAAGAGCTGAGTCTTCAAGCTCTGGAGAGGTGGCCCCTCCATCCCCTACATCTAGACATGAAAAATGGAAGAGAGCTCGGAAGGGAAAAAAAGGGCAATATCTTTCGGAAGAATCGAGAATCGTAGCTGAGAGGATTGTAAGATATCTATTTAATTTATTTAAGTTAACTTTTTTCTTCATATAAGTTTCAATCATTACAGAAATGTTCAATTAATTAATACAGGACTCTCTTGAGGAGCAAAGTTCAGAGGGGACATTTACAGCTACTGGGAGGGAAGATATTTTATTTGCAGCATTGGGAAGGCCAGAACATCCTGGTCGTGTAAGAGGATATCCGACAGGTGTATCGGTAAGAAAAGTGTTTCCACGTTCTTCAACTTCTAACATTGAGGGGGTTTATAAAAAAAAATAGAATCATTGGAGGCTGAAGTTCAAAATATTAATGCGACGATGGAAGAAAAGATTAGAGATTCGGTGCAGTCTATGTTTGCAGAAATGCAAAGACAATTTCAGACTACAGCTCCCACTCCTCCACCTCCCCCTGCAGACCCCATTATTTATCCTCCACCTCTGCCAGTAGCTCCCACTCCCCCACCTCAGCCTGCGGACCCCATTTTTTATCCTACCCCTCCGCCGCAGCTTCCTACATATTGCGAGTTGTATGTTGATGATTCTCAACATCATATAGTAGCATACGGTTTGGTATATTGTATAGGAGATACAGTTCATCATCAACAATTAGAGGTAGAGAATCAGAGGGTCACTGTACAGGATATTATAGATAGATCAGCTAGGGTACCAATACCTACAGATGAGGTGGCGACAGTTGGACAGAGTATCAGCCATTTTTTAGTTTGGTCATCCAGACTTCTTCGACTCGTTACCATAGAGGTATGAATGTTATATCTTTTATTTTATTTTTTTATTAAAGTTGTTTTATCATTTGAAAACTACTATAATTCTCAATTTTTTTTCACAGGAATACTTCAAAGGTAAAGAAATACTGTATAGACAACAACAAAGACAACAGGCTATGACATCAGATACAGATTCCAGTGGTCTTGACAGATTGTCAAGATATTCACATTTGTTGTTGGGTTTTTATGATTTTCCAATGGAATCTCATGTTTGTGGACGTGAAATAACTGTGGGGATTACAAAATCTGATATTATGGAGCTTGTTACTGGAGATAAGTTAGGCATCAACGTGGTGCAAATTTTTTCCATGTAACTCTTAACACCTTTTCCCTGCGTTATATTTATTAAAAATGTATACTTATATATGTTTTGTATTAGGTATCTTTATAAAATTTTTGAGAGGAATGAACTGAAAGAAGTATATGGATTCATGGACCCGCAATTGATTTCCCCTGAAGCATGTGCATTGACTGAGGAACAAAGAATGGTTTATATTGCTGAAAGATTTGAAAAGAATATAATCCAACAATGTTGGATGATGCCTTTTTGTGAGAGGTATGAAACACATTTCTCTCAAATAGTTAATTATCTTTTAACATAAAAAAGCACTAACATTAAATTTCATTTTATCAGTAATCATTGGATGTTAGGGATTTTTTGCCCAAGGGAGAAAGCTCTTTATTGGATATGCTCTGTTCATGGTGATGTGCGGGAAAGTTTTAAGAATATATTGGAAAAGTAAGTTTCAATTTCTCAATAGTTTTATATATTATAATAAATTTTAAATTTACCCCATTCGTATTATTTTTCTAACAGTGCATGGGCCTACTTTCGAAAAAACACAAAGAAAAGAAATGCAAAGATCAAATATGTAAAGGCGAAGGTAAATTTCCATTTATAATTTGTACTTTTTGATTTATTACATAAAAATAATATATTGAATTTACACTCATTCAAAACAGAATTGTCATGAACAACAAGGCCTCATCGAATGCGGATATTATATGTTAAGATTTATGTATGAAATAATAACAACTGGGACAGTTGTGAATTTTGACCTGGTACGATTTCCTCTTAAACGTTGCCATCATATTTCAATTTGATTTATTCATTATACACGTAAACTATCTTCTTTTTCATTTCTAGCTTTTTGATGACCCTCAACCCTATACTGCTGAAGACATCAAACACGTACAAGTGGAGTGGTCAAATTATTTTACAGGTTTGATTGAATTTTAGTTGTTTGTAATGTAAAATGTAATTTTGAATATTGTTGTTTTAATTGTCTATTTGGTAGTTTTTTAGGTTTGATTTAGTTTTTTTTTGAAGTTGACAGTGTAAGTTTTGAATGTTATATAAGTGAATGTTTAATTTTTCTCTACTTCTTGTTTTGGTATACTTTTGATGGTTCTTCTGGTATGGATTTGGGTCTGTGGGGGAGGGGTTCCCAGGGTGTGTTCAGTGGGGTTGGGGGTGTCCAGCGGTCTGGGAGGGCTGTCCAGTGGGGTGGGGGGACAGTCTTGGGGGGTGGCAGGGATGTCCAGGGGTGTGTGAGTGTTGTCCAGGGGTGGGGGGGTTGTCCAGGGGTGTGGTGGGGGCTGTCAAGTGGGGTGAGGGGGTGAGGAGGTGCTGTTCAGGCGGGTGGGGGGTTGTCGAGGGGTGTTTGGGGGTGTCCGGGGGTCGGGGGGCAGTCCAGGAGTGTGGTGGGGGCTCCAATGGGGTGGGGGAGGGTTGTCCAAGGGGTATACATGAGGGTGGGAGCTCCAATGGGGTGGGGGAGGGCTGTCCAGGGGGTATACATGAGGGTGAGGGCTCCAACGGGGTGGGGGAGGGCTGTCCAGGGGGTATACATGAGGGTGAGGGCTCCAACGGGGTGGGGGAGGGCTGTCCATGGGGTATAAATGAGGGTGGATGCTGTCTAGTGGGTAAGTTTTATATGTTATCTATTTACATGCTTATTTTTTATGTACTTCTGTTTTTGTGGTATGATTTCTTGATTTATTTTCTGGTTAATTCTGGTGGAGAGAAGATCACTGCATTCTATTTAAAAAAAAATTGGGTTTATCACGTCGGTTATTTAATAACCTACGTGATAAAATTCCTGGAAAATAGTTTATCACGTCGGTTATTTAATAACCGACGTTATAAAAGTCCTGTAAAATAGTTTATCACGTCGGTTATTTAATAACCGACGTGATAAAAGGCCTGTAAAATAGTTTATCACGTCGGTTATTTAATAACCGACGTGATAAAAGGCCTGGAAAATGGTTTATCACGTCGGTTATTTCATAACCGACGTGATAAAGGGCCTGGAGAATGGTTTAGCACGTCGGTTATTGAATAACGGACATGCTAAACGGCCTGGACAAGGGTTTATCACGTCGGTTATTGACTAACCGACGTGATAAACCCCCCTCCCACCGGTTTATCACGTCGGTTAGTCAATAACCGACGTGATAAACCCCCCTCCCCCGGTTTTTCACGTCGGTTTTATATGAACTGACGTGATAAACCACGCTCAGCCCGGTTTATCACGTCGGTTCTTATAGAACGGACGTGATAAACCACCCTCACCCCTGTTTATCACGTCGGTTCTTCGATAACCGACGTGATAAACCATTATCCAGGCCTTTTATCATGTCGGTTCTAAAATAACCGACGTGATAAACCATTCTCCAGGCCCTTTATCACGTCGGTTCTAAAATAACCGACGTGATAAACATCGTGATTTTATGCTTTTTGACGTCGGTTTTTAAATAACCGACGTCAAAAACCTTATTTATAACGTCGCACGTATTAACGTCGGCTAGAAACCGACGTAAAAAATTAAAAATAACCGACGTAAAAAATGATTTCTGCACTAGTGCGGACCAGATTGCTAGTCTTTATTTGGATGATCAGGAGACTCCACAATTGGACTTTCCTCCAGTGGTGGATTTCTTCAGGGATGTCTTTCCAGAGGACTTTTCATGTTTGCCTCTGGAGCGTGAGGTATACTTCTCTATTGAGCTCATTCCAGGAGTGGCACCAGTGTCCATTCCTCCCTATAGGATGGACACACCTGAGTTGCAGGAGATCAAGAAGCAGTTGTAGGAGCTACAGGCTAAGGGTTTCATCAGACCTAGTACTTCTCCTTGGGGTTCGCCTGTCCTGTTTGCGAAGAAGGCAGACGGTACCCTTCAGCTTTGTGTGGATTATCAGAAGCTGAACCAGTTGACGGTCAAGAACCGATATCCTTTGCCAAGGATCGATGACCTTTTCGATCAGCTTTGGGGAGCCCGGGTGTTCTCGAAGATCGACTTGAGGTCCGGTTATCATCAGTTGCGTGTTAGACCATCAGATATACCTCTGACAGCCTTCAGGAGAAGGTATGGTCTTTACAAATATACATTCATGTCATTAGGTCTCATGAACGCGCCAGCAGTTTTCATGGCACTGATGAACCGAGTGTTCCATCCTTACTTGGACTCCTTCTTCATAGTCTTCGTGGACTATATCTTAGTGTTCTCTCACACTCGACACGACCATGCCACACACCTTGAGATCATTCTGAGTACACTGAGAGAGCATCGGATTTATGTTAAACTCTCGAAGTGCCACTTCTGGATGGATCAGATACACTTCTTGGGTCACATCATCTCAGAGGCAGGAGTATCAGTGGACCCATAGAAAGTGAGAGTTGTAGTTTCATGGGAGCAGTCGAAGAACGTCTTTGAGGTACGGAGTTTCCTAGGGCTGGCTGGATACTACATATGCTTCATTCAGGACTTTTCTCGTCTAGCAGCACCTTTGACAGGTCTGACCAAAAAGGGGGCGAAGTTCTTATGGTCAGATTCTTGCGAGTCAGCCTTTCAGGAGCTGAAAGGGAGGTTGACGTCAGCACCGATACTAGTCTTTCCAGAGCCAGGCAAGAGCTACACTGTTTACTGTGATGCTTCAGGTATTGGGCTGGGAGCTGTGCTTATGTAGGGGATGGAGTCATTGTGTATGGGTCTCGGCAGTTGAGGCCACATGAGATTAACTACCCTACGCACGATCTAGAGTTGGCAGCTGTTGTTCATGCCTTACACTATTGGAGACACTATCTGCTGTGAGAGCACTTTGTGGTCTTCACTGACCACAAGAGTCTCAAGTATATCTTTACTCAGCGTGATCTGAATCTGAGGCAGCGTAGGTGGGTCGATTATCTTCAGTCTTTTGATTTCGAGCTTGCCTATACGCTGGGAAAGGGCAACACAGTAGAAGATGCGTTGAGCAGGAGAACTCAGGTTCAGGAAGCTCAGGAGGCTAGCGGTGAGTGGCAGCTTATGGCTCTGTTCTCTGAGATGCATCTAGAGGTGCACGACAGACAGGGACAGGCCTTCCTATTGTCTATAGTTGTTACCTCTACACTACTCGATCGGGTACGGATGAGGAAACTATCAGACTCAGAAAGCTTAGTCCTACGGAAGAGTGTGTCAGAAGAGGACCCTTTTCCTAGATGGACAGTGGGTGAGGATGAGATCTTGCATTTTCAAGGATGCGTATGGGTGCCAGCAGACATACGTGAGCAGCTGATGCAAGATTTTCATTCCTCTGTTTGGAAAGTTCATCCTGGCGTCACCAAGATGTATCAGGACCTTCATCGCCAATATTTGTGTCCATGTATGAAGAAGGATGTTACTGGTTTTGTTTTAAGATGTTCTACTTGTCAGCAAGTGAAAGCAGAGCATCAGCGACCAGCGGGACTTTTCCAGCAGTTACCCATTCCGGAGTGGAAGTGGAACGATGTTGCGATGGACTTCGTGACCGGGTTTTCGAGATCACCTCGAGGGAACGATGCTGTTTGGGTCATCGTCGATAGGCTCATGAAGGTTTCCCACTTCTTGTCGATCAAGGAGACCTTCAGTGTCGATGATCTGGGACGACTTTACATTAGAGAGATCGTTCGTATGCATGGAGTTCCATGCACTATTGTTTCAGACAGAGATGGGTGCTTTACCTCTCGGTTCTGGTAGGGACTTCAGAAGGCCTTGGGTACACAGGTACTTTTGAATATAGCTTACCATCCCCAGACGGATGGCCAGTCCGAGTGCATGATCCAAGTGCTTGAGGATATGCTCCGGGCTTGCATCCTTGACTTTGGAGGTTCTTGGGAGAAGCATATTCCTCTGGTGGAGTTCGCCTACAACAATAGTTTCCAGGAGACCATTCAGATGGCACCATACGAGGATTTGTACGGTAGGCCATGTCGATCACCCTTATGCTGGCTAGAGGCAAGAGAGGCAGCTTTGCTGGGACCTCGTCTTGTTCAGGAGACCTCAGAGCAGATAGAGCTGATTCGGAAGAGGATGGTTACAGTGCAGTCTCGACAAAAGTCTTATGCTGATCAACGGAGATGACCTCTGGAGTTCGAGGTCAGTGATCAGGTTTTCCTGCCTGTCACACCAAGGTTGGGACACAAGAGGATTCGTAGATAGGGTAAGCTTTCACCATGGTACGTCGGGCCATTTGAGGTCTTGGAGAGAGTTGGGTTGGTCGCCTATCGGTTGCAGCTACCTCAAAGGTATCGGGCCATGAACGATGTCTTCCACGTCTCTCAGCTCCGACATTACTTTTTAGACCCGTCTCACGTCTTTCAACCTGAGGAAGTCGAGCTTGAAGCGGATGCATCGTTCGAGGAGCATCCTATCCGGATTTTCGATTGTAGTACGAAGGTCCTCCGCGGGTGGTCTGTTCCTCTAGTACGAGTGCTATGGAAGCACGGGCGAGTACAGGACGAGACCTAGGAGAGGGAGGCCGATGTACGATCGCAGTGGCTAGAGCTGTTCAGGGTTCCTTCTTCTCCACCTCGTTAGGTAAATTTGGGGATGAATTTATTTAAGGGGGGAAGTTTGTAAGAACCCAGATCTTCTTTTCAGGTATGCTTTTCCTTTTTCTAGAGTTTTTGAGAAAAATGAAGTTTCTGGAAATTTTTGAAGTACACGCCATGTACTTTATGAGTACACGTCGTGTACTCTTCTTCAGCTCGAAGTCGTGTGCTAGCTGTGCCCAGGCCACACACACGGTGTGTAGGGGTGACGTGGAGGCCGATATTGGCAGAGTACGGAAAAACCCACTACACGTCGTGTACTTTAAAAATACACGCCGTGTAATTTTTCTTTTCACTAAATGGATCGGGGTCGCACCTCATCACGATAATTGTCTTCTTCTAGGTCTAGTTCATCCGAGAGCGACCTGTATGGCCGAATCTTCGACGAGCTCCCGCCTCGCTGTCCGTTCTCCGATTCGAGCACGGTCAATTGCATTGGAATCACAGCGGTGAGTTCTTCCTTCTTCTTGAGCCTTGTTTCTTGATTTCTCCTCGTTTCCAAGTTATCGTGGGTTGAATGTTTTGTGTGTTTTATCAGATCTTCTTCGTTCTAAGGGGAATCTGTCATCAAGGTTCACGTGTATCGATCTCCTGGGACCGAGGTAGGTGGTTTGTGCCTTTCTGTAGAAATTTGATGAGTATTTTGTGTAAATTCCACCAATACCCTTGAACGGGGTATTGCGTGTTACCTGTTTTGCTCTGTTGTTTGCCTGATTTGCTTGATTGTTGTAGTAGAGGTTTATGCTTGTGAGTAGAGTCATTTATTTTGTGCTTAGGTTGCTTTTCCATGCTTGTTTTTCTTATTAGGTGTTTTGCCAGTTGCCATGCCTAGTTGTAGGATTGTGGAACTGTTGCCTTATTTTGCTGTTGAGCCTTAGAATGATAGCCAAGTAGTTATTGAGGTTTACTTGGATGATGTACGCGCACTGAGCATGTTTTATCTTTCACTCAGGACTATGAGAACCTAGAGTAGTAGACCAAAGGGAGAATTGACTAAAGGGCTTCTCTAGAGTGTCTTTTAAATACGATGTGAGACCATAGGGGGAATTGACGTTGAGTTCTTCCTTAGAGAGTCTGTAGTTCCTCAACGTAGGCCACATGGGGAATAGATGTTTAGTGCTTCCCCAGAGAGCCTTTAGCACGATACGAGACTATAGGGTGAATTGACGGTGAGTTCTTCCCCAGAGAGTCCGTTATTTTACATAGCTGAACCAGAGGGGTGAGACTGTGTGTGCCTCCTAGAGGGTTACTAGTACTTGTAGGTTGAACCATAGGGGTTAGGCTGTGAGAACTACCCAGAGGGTTACCTGTTTTCTTTATTATTGTTGGCTTCTTTCTTGTGTACTTTACTTGTTAGAACTGTGGATTTTAGTTGTTTGTGTCTTCCTGTTTACTGCTTCTTGTTGTATTACTACCATGTATTCATTGACTGTTTGGAACAGATCTTTGGGTGATTGCCTACTGGGATTGTATCTCACACCCAGTTTGGGCCACGTTTTTGGGCCCAAACAGACTATGTTGCTACAGGTATAGATAAGGGCAAGCGCCCTTCTACTTCAGGTTCTTGATTGCACTGGATCTGGAGAGCATGGGACCGAGCCGTGGCTTGCGATGCTGAGGAGTTTACTTTTTTTTCTTTTGCACTTGGTTTCACTTGTATTTCAGCACGTTGTTGTGTTTGCTGTTTTCCTTAGATACTTGTACATGTTGTATCATTATCATCATTACTATATGTATTCATTGATTCCGCTGTCTGGTTTCTGTTGTTATGCATGTTTCTACTGCTTCTGCTATTGACTGTTGTTTTTCCGTTGTATACCTTACTGAATGAGGGCATAGTTTCTCCACCGACTCACCAAGGTCCTCACTGCTAGTCGGCATCCTCTAGAGTTTGGGGAAACGCGCTTGAGGTCATGTGGCGAACCGGGTACGAAGCACCAGTGGAGGAGCTCCAGATTCGGGTCGTTACATGTAGGTTCTGCCAAAACTGGTAAAAGGTAGGGGGATTTGGTTGTGTCTTGGTCCAGATAAAGGTAGACTGGTTCCTTCCTCCACCTTAAAAGGAAGCTAATTGGGTAGTGTCTCTAGGGGTTAAAAAAGAAGTCTTGGGTTGAGTCTCCAAAGATTAAAAAGTCATTGTAAAGGACTATGATTCCCCATCAAAATCCAGATATTCCATTTTAGTTGGTGTCATTTCTCTTTGCATTTGAGATAAGTGAAGAGTAAACGTAGGATAAATTTGATCTGAACTAATATGAAAATTATCTTATGTTATTTATTTATATTTTCTCTACATTAATATTTAACACTGATAATTATCTATAAAATATTTTAAAAGGTCAATCCACCCCCTCTTAATCGATCCACTATTGGAAACTAACAAGCTTATGAGATCCAGTGAATAGTGTCATCTCTAGATCCATCATTTCCTGCATCAATACAAACTTCCAAAACACATCTTTCACCTTTCAAAATTATGCTAGCATCCAGATTCACACCAACTATTCCAAATTAATCTTACATAGCCCTTCAGATTAATCTAATGTAAGATTTGTTTAACCCTATGTAGTCTTCATCACTCGGAAGAAAATGTCATGACAACTTCTATTTTTTCTGTGTTTTTTGAAATTTTTTAAATTAATACCAGGTCAAAAAAATTATTAAAATTAAGGCTAAAAGGTTGTAGGGACCCTTCCGCCTTTCAGTTAACTGGAAAGGTGGTAGGGCCTCTTCCACCTTTCAGCAAAAATAAAAACTATATTATTTTAAATATACATGTTTGTATATTTATAAATATATATGTTTGTATATTATGATATATATTGTGTCTTTTTTTGAGAATTATGTCATTAATATTTGAAATTGAAAATGTTATGTTTTAAGCAATAAATTTTTTGACATGTAAATTAGCTTTTACTTATTATATTTATGATTTTGTTTATTTTCAATTATGTTTTATATATTGAGTCATTTTGTCAAATATCCCTTATATTTTAATTATATTTTATAAGTTATATGCTTTCAAAGTCACCTATATGAAACATAAAAATGTTTAAAGTTGGTGGCTTTGAAAGTCTTTAACTTATAAAATATAAATACAATCTAAATGATATTTGAAACACTTACTGAACATATGAAAAATAATTCAAAATAACAAGCATTTCTTTAAAAAAATTAATGAAAAGTAATTTTAGCAGCACAATATATAATGTTGCTTTAAACCATTATAATTGTATTGAAATTTTTTTTTACATTCTTTTCATTTTCAATTATTTATTATATTTATGAAATTATTTTTATTTTCAACAACTTTTTATATGATTAGGATATGTTTTAAGTTTTATTTATATTTTTTTATTGTTTATATTTTATAAGATTTTAAAGTTGCCTACTTGAAATTTAATAAGATTTCATATGTTTCAAGTAGTTGACTTTGAAAGCTTATAAAATATAAATTGTAAATAAAATATAAATGAAAATTTAAATAGTGGATAAACATGTAAAAATGGTTGATAGTAAAACAAATTTCATCATTTTAATAAAAAAACATATACAAGAAAGAGTGCAGTCACTCTCTGTGGTGAGGTCATGTCCCACATGGTGGTGTGCGAATGGGATGCCCATATTGAGATCATCGACCTCTGAATTGGGGTGGAATATGATGAACTAGAGGGGGATGATCCTCAGGCATTGGAACACCGACTGTCGGATGCTCTGTATGTGTCTCAATGGGAGGAGGTGTCAACTGGATATCGTTTAGTGCACCCAATCCTTCTCCCACTAGGCGAGTAGAAGGACCCACCATCATTGCCTGAGGAAACCATATAGCCTATGAGGGATCTAGAAAGAAATCTAGAGTCATGAGAAATGACCCTTTATAGAAGCTTGGATAATCTTCACCTAGAGAAAACAATGGATATCCTGTTAATACAAATGGATCTCATACATCCTGATGCACATCCCCAATCGGTTGAGGTTGGACTGCTAGAGGGTCAACCTCTTCTTGTGGAATAGGTGAGGCCTCACATGCAGCACGACACAGTCTACATCATCGTCATTGTGGCTCCTCAGCATTAGTAACTTCTGGAGGAGGTTCCTGAGCAGGAATCTCCACTCTCTGGGCAGGAACGTCATCTCCCTAAGGTGGACGATCAAAGATACTGCCATGAACCGCATAACAAGATGGTATTTTAGAGACCCATTTTTTACTTATAAGTCTTTGGAATATATATATATATATATATATATATATATATATATATATATCCAAATCTAGGCGTTGAGACAACATTAAATTTTGAGGCCCGGTGTGCCCAGAATAAATTATACAAAAAAATTAAGTGTTTTTGTACTATGCACGTGACAAAAATGGGATATCTCTTAAACGATATCTTGGATCATAGATCTTAGGCCACACTTAAGTCTATAATATACCTTTTACCCTAGGTGGAGTATAAATTTTTTGGCGCGGGACTTCTGTGAGAAAAGTCACCCAGGGGAAAAATCATAAATAAAATAATTAAATTTAATTATTTTAACTCGAATTTCGAATCAAATAACATTCGAACCGGGGCTCAAATTTTAAATCCAAGACATTCATTGAGTTTGGAATGGGGTGTTTTACCTAAGTGCGACATAAAGTGAGTGGGCGCGAAGGTTTCAGATTCCGTGACTGTTGGCGGGAGTTTTTGTGTTTTTCTATAAATACACATTTAAGGGATTAAGATTAGGGTTAACCCCTAATCTCCCTCTATCTCCACCAAACTATCTCTCTCTCTACTATTCTTTGTTGTTCTTCATCGGATTAAGGAGAGATCTTCGCCTAAACCTCAGAAAATCAAGGCGGGAGCGTGACGATCGCATCGACAATGATAAACGGACGGATCGAGGTAGGATTTATTCTACTTTTAAGTTATGATTCAAGTTTTTAATTGAAAATCCTTCCTTGATCCTTGGTTTATTGGTTTTGAATATCACTATTGATGGACACACTAACACGGCCATCAATCCTCATTGAAAATCACTTTTTTTTGTTGTGTTTTTCGCTCATTCTTTGGGTGTATCAACATTTAATTTCGGGCATGCCAAAACTCTAACGGATTGTTGAGAAAATCCCATAGCTGTGAAGATATCATTCTGAACTTCCCAAAACCAGATTTTAAATAATTTTCATACCCCTGGTGTGATCACGGTGGCCCGCATAAGGGGCCACCGGAGAAGAACCGATGGCAGTGGCCAATGGTGGCCCTAGGCGGTGGGAGGCTGGGGAGCAGGTCGGTACAACAAGCGGGTCAGCAGCCTGTGTCATGAGGATGGATAAGGTGGAGGCTGGAAGTGGTGGAAGTGGCTGGATCATGGGCCCCGACTGGTGGGACGGCGGGCCAGTGTTGGGAGGCACCGACGGTGCGGGGTCAGGCGGGGACTCTGAGGCAGCGACCAGGGGACAAAGACCCGTGTCGCGTGGGTCGTATGCTGACGCGGGAGCGGCAAGGTGGAACAACCATGAGGGTCATTCAGTGTCGGTAGGTGGTTCATGCCATGGAATAAAGGTCCGGCCGTAGCAGTCCGACCCATGAGGAGGGGGGTCCGGCCAGTTTGGGCCGAATCAGCTCAGTTTGGACCGAGGTCCTTTAAATGATCGTTTCTCTTAAACAACGCGTCTGATTGGTGCACCATATATGGCCACGCATCCCTCTAATCGAGGTGGATATTTTAAGATTGGTTTGGGACTCTAAAGTCTTGGTTTCATTGTTTGGTTGCATGAGACACTTAGATTTAATAATGATAATTTAATTATTATTATTTGGAAATATTGTTTTTGACTTAACTTCTAAACGGGAGGTCCGTTTGACGCGCCGTCAGTGGTAGTTCAACCATGGTCTTTGTGTATAATTTTCAAGACTTCTTTTGGGTTTTTAAACTAATTATAGGGTGTAGGCCCCATGAGGGATGGTTCACACATGTTGCGGTGAAATGCATCCTTTTCACCGTTTATCCGTCTTGGACGAATGAGTAGTCCATTTTGTGTGTTTTTCTAAGAGGATCACAATAATGAAATCCATATAATTTGTTTCGGGATCAAGGTGTGGACCCCATGGGACATCCTTTGAGCGCATTTCGGTGACTTACGACTTTTCCATCGGATATTCGTTTGAGGAAAATAAATAGTTGACCTTGCGTGTTTTTTCTCAAGGATCACAATGGTGTGACCCGTTTAGATGTGAGAAGCCTTATTCATGATCTCATTAAACATGGAAACATGAAGGGATATCAGTGGAAGATCCTTTTGACATGTTTGAAGAGAACCCACAGCTTGGGTCAACCTCGACTCTTGTGAGAGTGGAGAAGATGTATGAATAGATGCGGTCAAATATTCTTGAGCTATTTGAGGAGGTGTGCCAGCGTAATTATGCTTTTAGACCACCAGATCAATGATGAGCATCACGCACTTGTCGGCTTTTTGACTATGTGTGTTAAGTACTCTAGGAGTAAGCCGGCACGCCTAGGGGTTTTTGTTCGTAGTTTAGTACCTGAGAATGGTTAGGTACATGGCCAGGCAACAAGGTGGGGTCACACTGCGTGTGGGCCCCACACGCACCATGTACCACTTTACGAATCTTCTATATCTCACATATCTTTATTTTGAACTCAAATTTTGGCTTGTGTACAACCTATCCTGAGTGTTTTCCCATTTAGTACGCGATGGTGCCCGCCGTAGTGGCTTACGAGTTATGATGCGAGATGTTCTAGGTGTGACGCCTATCTAGGGTGACACCTGATGACTATAGTAGTGCTTTATAAGAGGTATCATCCAGCAGGGATGACCATAGCACTTTCCGGATTGCCCTCCAGTTGGGATAGGTGGTGGCGTTCGCCTATGACACTTTCAACTTACCCTCCAGCTGGGTTGGGCAGTGGTGTTCGTTGTTCTCTCTCTTCTGGTCTTACCCTCCAATGGGGTTGGGCCTCCAGTAAGGTTGGGCAGTGAGGTTTGTTGTTTACTCTTTCGGGCTTACCCTCCAGCGTATTACCCTTCAGTGAGGCTGGGTAGTGGTGTTCGCCGATGATAGTACCAAGCATACCCTCCAACAGGGCTGGGTAGTGGGTTCTTGACCTTGAGACACGATCTCTCGGCCATACATATCAATGATGAGACATGTTTTGACGTACCTTTGAACTCACGAGAAAGAGAGACACTTTCTCCACCAAGACGCATCCCTGTGATGCGACCTAAAACCATACAGGTGAGACAGACCCGCCCAAAACAGATAGTATCAAGGTGTGGTGATTGAGTCCCTTTGACTTTCAGTTTAGAGCAGACGTGAAGGATGTTGGGCATCATAGGTGGTTAATTCTATAACTGTTGGATACTCTTTTCTTGGGCTGAGGTGTGATATGGAGATGTAATGGACCGGAATTCCATGGACTTTTTTTTTAAATTATATTGGATTATTATGAGACCAGGCTCTGAGACGACACATAATTTCGAGGCCTGGAGTGGCTAGAATGGATTTTCAATTTTTTTTAAAGTTTATTAAATAATCGTGCGATCAATTTTCTCTAACTTTTAAATTGATGCCCAGATCAAAAATAAAAGGGTACCATTGAACTCAGAGCGTCGGGATTTGCCTAGAAATGGCCTAACGTTGGTTGGCGCAGGCCAACAGTGGAAGTTAGTTTTTAGCCATAAATAAATTAATTAAGTAATAATTATTTTATTTTCAAATCCTTATAACTCCTAAATGGTAACTCGGATTGGAAATCTGAGAGTACAGTTGAGCTCGTGAGTGCGTGTTTCCTTTAGGCGGAGCTTAACATCGACCGGTGAGGCTCAAGGGTGAAATATAGTTTTTGAGTTTTTTTTAAGCGAATTACAATGGCGTATGTGTGTAGTTTTGGAAACTTCTAAATGGGTGCCCGAATTGAAAATATGAGGAAACCATTGCATCCAGAATGAAAAAATTACCAAATAATGGACCAAACTTTTACCAGCGAGGGTCGACCAGAAAGGATAGTTTTCATACTTTTTGGAAGAAAAATAAAATAACTTAAAAAGCTATTTTATTTGTTTATCTTTACCGTTGAGCGGTGGCACATCAGCACTGCGGTGTGGTGACAACAAATAACATTAAATGAATCTCATTAATGAGGATATTAAATGTGCAGTGTAACAACTCATTAATTGAAGTATAATAGAGACATTGTTTCATAAATGAAACAACGTAACGACGCGATGACACAGTGTAACAGAAACGTTGTGAAGCATTTCTCCTTTAATTAGATAACGGGTTGGAGAAAACACTTGGAGGCCTGATAATTTCTATGATGAATCTACGGAAAGGAATCCTCTACAATGATGAACGACGACACATTCTCCTTCCACCCTTCGAAGGATCGCTATCAACCTGGGTGGCAAATCAAGAACGGAGAATGAAGGCGCGCGACCCTGCTCTTCCCCGACCAGCGTCTATCCCGGGTAGGGGGTTTATTTTAAGCAAATATCTATTTTCCCCATCTTTCTCTTAAACGACGGAAGTGGGTTAACTCACAAACAAGTTAAACCGTGGATCGGTTGTTCATGCGGGGTGATTAGTGATGCAGGATAAAGGGGATATATTGTCTTATTAATTATTCCACTTTTTTTCTTCGTGACCCGCTAACAAGAACCCATATGGATCAACACGAACAAAGACCCGGATCGTTCATTGGGTGTTCTTTGTGACCCCTCTCTCTCTCCCTCTCTCCGTTCTTCGTGGTGCAATGGAGATGATGAAACGGCCGAGGAAGTGCCAGGCGAAAGGACTGCGGCCAGGCGGGCCATGAAACCGGCGACACGGGGCCGCGACGACCAACCACGACAGTAGTACCAGGCTGTAGAAACCCAGTCTTGGCAGTAGGAGGGATACGGCGTGCTGGCAGCGTGCCACAGCGGCAGCAAGGACCACCGACACCCAGGCTGGCGGTTGGCGGCAGCAGGGTCGCGACACCCAGGCTGAGGCGGAGGAGGAACTCGTGGCACCCAAGCTGCGGGCAGTGACGACGAAGGGTCGCGACACCACGTTAGGGTAGATGGGGGGGTGGACCCGCGGTAGCACTGCAGATCAGGGCTGGCCATGTGGACCAGCCGCATAGAACACAGGTCGACCGCGTTCGACCGATGGGAGAACCCCCGCGTCAACCAGTCATAGGGAGCGGGTAAACGCGGCTTATGTCGCATTGACCGGGAGAAGGGAGGCGTGGTCACCGACCGCGTCCGCCTAGATGGAGGAAGCTGGATGCTCAAGCAGTCGGGATGGGGTACAAGCCTAGCCGCGGGGCAGCCCGGGCTGGAATATAGTTGGCCCTCTATTGCGGGTCGGGCCAGCAGAATAGAACTGGGCCGCTGGGTGGCCCAGGGTGGGAACAAACCGGCCCGCCAGTTGCGTGTCGGGCCTGATGGAACTAGGTCGCTGGGCGACCTGGTGGGCTGGACCCCCAGCCGAATCAGGCCGAGTCCAGTAAGGCCCAATGGGCCTGGCCCAACGGCCAGGCCAGACCGAGCCAGCCCAGACAAGAACTGGGTCAGGTCGAATCAGTCAAACTGGTTCTAGGAATTCGGGGCCCCTAGGCCGGGTTGGTCGGGTCAAACCGGGCCCAGATACGACCGGCCCCCGGTTACTAAAACATCAACATCTTTCAGGCCGAGCGTCCGGTTGATGAGTCATTTGCGGCATTGAAACCCTTGCTACGAGGCAGTTCTTTTGTCATACTCTAAGGAGGTTTTCAAAGAAGTTGAAATCGATGAATGGCTTGAGGAGCAGTTTCTATCAAAATCAAGCGCACTACGTGCAGGAATCCTATGACTGACTGAGACCCGAAGACTGCTGATAAGTGACCTTGTGTGGATCAGCTACAAGCGACCTTGTGTGGATCAGCTACGATGGCCTAGTGGGAAGCAGATCTATGTGACCCGGTAGCCCCATGGTGGGGAGCGGCTCTGTGTGACCCGACAAACCCATGGTGGGGAGCGGCTCTGTGTAACCTAGCATACCCACGATACTCATCAGGGATGAGTACCCCAGTAGTCCAAGGTGTTCAGTGTTGCAACTGATAATCTTGTTTTCTATACTTTAGATTATACTTGAGTAGTACTCCCCTACCGGGTAGGGTGTGGGTCCTCGATATACGAATTATTACTCCCCTGTCATAACAGGGTGCGAGTCCTTCATGAGTAGTACTCCCCTGTCGTAACAGGGTTCATGTCCTTTATGAGTAATACTCCCTTGTTGGAACTAGGGCGCGAGTCCTCACTTACGGAGTAGTACCCCCTCGTATCTGAGTAATGTCAAGGAGCGGGTCCTCCATAGGAGTTGTAGCTCCCTCAACTATCAAACACAGCTATGAGGAGTGGGCCCCTCCACTTGAAGAGAATCGATACCTGAGTAGGTGAAAGTGCTCCCTCGACAAGAATGAGGTGTGGGACACTCCTTACAGGAGCAACTGAGGTATCATAGGTTAGTCTGGAACAGTGCTCCCTCAACTGAGCATAGTGGCGAGGAGCGGGCCTCTTCACTTGGGTTTCCTTAGTCTTGAGTTGGGTGCAAGACTGTGATGATTAGATCTCTAGTGGTGGACACTAGAGTTGGACCTAGTAGAATGTTCCTGATAGAGTGTATCTCTCAGACGGGTGCCACCAGTGATGGTTGGGCTCATGGAGTGTGATCTCCTGGTTTATGTGTTGCCTCTCAAACCTACGATGAGAATCCTGATGTTGGCTATGAGGTTGGAACCTTATGATTCCTAGTGTCTGAAATGGGTATATCTGGATGTTCATGGTATATGTATGAGAATATATCTGAGTAGAGCTGATTGTGCATTTATTCATAGTTTTTCTCTTGTGATTTATCTTTTTGGTTTTGGGGTCCCCTGCTGAATATTATTTTACTCACCCTTGCATAGACTCCGCCAGCACGTGTCATGTCTGGTGCAGACGACAGACGCTTCGATAGAGACCATGGTGGCCTGGGACCAGGTGGTGCCCAGTGAGATACGACAGACATGACGTACTTTCACAGCTTCCGACAGTCACTCCTTGCCTACTCTTTAGGTGGGGTCTTCTATGGATTTTTTACAGAGATCTTTTATACTTTCCTGTTTTCAGTTTGTCTCTTGTTGGATTTGTATTCTGGCCCATTTGACTTACTGCTTGTACCTTTACTCAGTGGTTGTTTAGTGGCATGCATGTTTTCCTTTCTAGCTGTTTGGGGTGTAGTTGTGTGTGTGTGTGTGCGCATATAGGTACTCAGAAAAATGCCTCACACTCATGGAATAATGTCTTTGGTGCTAGTCGTCAGCCCCAGGACTTTGGCAGACGGTTTTGGGGTAGTCACGACATGGGCTCTGGGGGACGGGTCGTGACAGGAGATCTCCTTACTCTCTTGTTTGAGCTTCTTTGGTTAAGAATATATATATATATACACACACTATTGCAGTACCCACTCCTTGGGTTTTGGTTTCTCTCTTTCCAGGAGAGGCGAAGACGCGTAGGGTATGCCACATGCTTTCTATCTCCAACTTCTCGTGGTTGGATGGGTCTACTCTCCTATTAAAGGTAGCAAAGATTCGACAAGAAGTTCATCTTCTCACCCTTTATAGATCTCTGTGTTTGGATGAGCTTACTTCACTCTCTTATTGGGTTGAGATGTACTCTCTTTTACTATACCTTGTTCTATCTACCGCTCCCTTCTCCAGTACAACTTTTGATGCTCCCTTGAGCCTTCGGGGCATCATACTGAGTATTTTTATACTCACCCCTACTTGGGCTTTGCCCGCACTTGGTGTTCCCTTGCAGACGACGGACATGTTGATCGTGACTTCAGAGGAGCATAGGGATATGGGGTGCTTGGACTGCGTGCGGTGGTTGTAGCATGGGATTCAGGAGAGAGACTCTCTTAGCTGTTTTACTTTTCCACCTGTAGCCGGGTTATTACACTTTTCTGGTTGGGCGTGTATTTTTCCTCTTTTCCTTTCAGTTTACTTTTCTGTACTTGTACTATTTAGAGGTCGATGCATATTTGTGATTTGTATTTATAGCAGTGTTGTATCTTGTTTTTCCTTTCCCTCTGCACTTTTGCATTGAGTTGGTTGTGTGTGTGTGTACGGGTACTTAGGCAAAGGCCTCCCCGAGTTTGTTATGCCTTCGGCGTTGGTTGTCAGCCCTTGGCCTATGGAGGCGAGCTTGGGATAGTTGCGGATCGAGCCTCGGCCTTGGTCGGGTCGTGACAGGTATCATCCTCTGCGCTGCAGCATGGATCACTGCCAAGCTAGCAACCTCCTCCTCATCTGGATCACTCATGTGGATAATCTGCTATAGTCGAGTATGTTGTAAAGAGATTCAAAATGAATTAAAAAAATAGTACAATAAACAAAAAAATTGAAATTTATTGACTTGTCATATCCTGAAGCCCTCTGTCGTGTCAAGTAAGATACAATATAAACATCAGTTTATACCATGAATCATACACGACCTGCTATGAAAGATGGAATCACATCGTATGTACACTCTGGATATGAAGTGATGCTTGTATGCCCCATAGGTCGAGATACTCGACATGTCGTCGGCGCCAGTCGACATCCCGCCTCCCTGTCAGCTTCATGAAACGAAGCTCATGTGAAAGTCTCGGTGGAAATAGAATGCCCTGAACACAACTAAACTGACGCATGACTCTATCAGGCTGATGCCACTAAATAATATGAAATTGAATAAGAGACACTACAATCATCACATCATGAAGTCCACCAGTGAAATATGCACGCAACTAGTCCAATAAAACCCAGTATAGCATCCATGCAATCTGAAATGACATGTGATATTTGTCAAAAAAGTTTCTTACTAAAAAACCAAAAAATATGATATTATGAAATTTGTTAGTCAATAGAAGATTGTATATACTTACGTTGTCGGGTAGGAGACTGTCCAACATGAGAGGGTATGCACACAAATGACATGTCAGAGCGCTGATGAAGTAGTGTGCCTGAATCCACCTGTAAAATACAACATCAAAAGTGATACATAATAGGAAATTAAATTCAATAACTCTTACTAGCATTTCAAACCGGTAGAGATGAGTGATCATATCAGCATCCACGCGGAACGTCACGCAACACATCTATAGGCAACTCCTGATTGATCATTACTTAATCATTACTTAATCATTACATAATCATTAGTTAATCATCAATTAATCATTACTTAATCATTAATTATTCATTATTTAATCATTCTTTAATCATAGCTTAATCATTCTCTAATCACTCCTTAAT
The DNA here is from genome assembly GCA_963277665.1 of Viscum album. Classification (NCBI taxonomy): domain Eukaryota; kingdom Viridiplantae; phylum Streptophyta; class Magnoliopsida; order Santalales; family Viscaceae; genus Viscum; species Viscum album. The sequence continues at coordinate 1,977,661,766 of OY728122.1, forward strand.
CATTCTTTAATCATTACTTAATCATTAGTTAATTAATCTTTAATCATTAGTTAATCATTACTCAATTATTACTCAATCATTAGTTAATCATTAGTTAGTCATAATTTAATCATAGTTTAATCATTATTTAATCACTAGTTAATCATTACTAAATCATAAGTTAAACATTCTATAATCATTACTTGATCATTCTTTAATCATTAGTTAATCATTTGTTAATCATTCTCTATTCATTGCCTAATAATTAGTTAAACATTATTTAATCCTTCATTAATTATGCCTTAATAATTAGTTAGTTAATCATATTATATTCATTTGTTAATTATTATTAGTTAATCATTATATGTAATCATTCTTTAATCCTAAGTTATTCATTAGTTAATCTATACTTAATCATTATTAATAATAACTATTATTTATAAACTATATATAATTAACTAAACTATTAAATAAATAACATATTTAGAACTAACTAAAAACAAATCAAATAAATAAATAAATAAATAACTTTAAATTAAATAAGAATAAATACTTTTAAATGATGCTTTGCAAAAAATCACTTATTTTAAACCACTAGAACCATCACACACAAAGAAACTTATTTTAGAGAGAGGGTGTAAAATTTAAAAAGATAAGGGGATTTAGAATTGAGGAGGGGTGCCCTTTTATAGGGACTCAAAGTAAAGCCGGTAGGTAGGGGGTTTCGTCTTTCACCTGCAAATATCGGGTTGCGGAAATTAACTTCCCAAATATACATTGATAGAGACCTGCTTGACAGACACCCCAAGCCTCTGGTTATTTATACTTAGCAGAGGAGGGGTGGATGAGGTGGGGAGGGGTGATCGGGAGTTCGTTAGACAGTTGGCAGGGGCAATTATGCAAATAGACGATTATTAGTTTGTTAAATGGTTGGGGAGGGTATATAAGGGAGATTGTTCCCTGCGTGCGGTATTCGTCCTGCGAGCCAAGGGGGCCTGTGGAGGGGAGAATCTTAGGAATAGTGCGTAGGATTCACTTGGTGTTTATGTGAAAGGGTAAACCTGAATTGAAACTCCAGTTTTATTGAATTAATCCTATCAATTTGATGCTGTCATTGAGTTTTATTCTTTCAGAGACGGTTTCTTCACAGGTGCATGGAAACTAGGGTTGCAGAGTTGGAGGCTTAATTTCAGTGCTCAAAACAGATTTCCAGCGATAAGAAACTGGCACTCGATACCTTGAAATCCTTCTTCAGGAGCAATCGGTTGCTGTCACTCAAATTCTACAGCATCAGCGAGATAGTTCTTCTCGGCTGCGAGTAAGGGGAAATCGATTATCGAGGAAGAGCACACCGTTGGCCAGGGTTCCAACGCCAACATCTGTAGCTTAAAACCAGACGATCCAAGTGTAAGTCACCTTCGCACCGCTCCTTGCGATGATTTGCACTTTCACGCTAAGCATGTGGAGCTATCGTGTTTTTCTGATGATAATCATGTGACTTTTCTCATTAGAGTGGAGACTTATTGCTCTCTCCATCACGTTTGGGAGCAGTCAAAGGTACCGTTGTCTCAATTATGCTCTGAATCCAATACTGGTTTCTTTCACTACAGTCCACCATGGATCATCTTACTTAGCCTCGACTTAAGCTTGAGCTGTTAGATCATTACAGTAGTGTCATTGAGGAGGATCCCCTTATATTTCTGAAATACTTGCACCAAACAGGAACAATCGGTGATTATTTTAATGCTTTTGAGCGTATGGCTTTGCGCATCCTGAATTTTACAGACAGCTGGTATACAAGTTTGTTTATTGGCGGTTTAAGGCTGGAGATAGACAATTCCATTTTGACTCATGAACCACAATCTAAGAGTCTCTTATTGATCCTATCGAGGCAAATTGAACACTAACTGATGGTGAAAGATGTTATCTCGAGACGCACGACAGGGTTTTCTCATCCGGTAGTCAGGTGCGGAATTCAACTTTGAGTACTGTGCGTTTGGTTCCCACAACACTTTACATTGATAAATATAGGAAGAATAACTATGCTCTATGCTCCAAATGCATACTAAATCTATCTCATGGGGAGTTTGAAGAACCCAAGTCCAAGGCTTGTGTTACACATGTGGTCAATGCTTCTATCCAGCCTATAATCGTTCGTGGCGAACAAGTCGTCGACACTCAAGACCATAGCGGCAATTTGTGTGAAATGGTCATCTAGGGCACAATAGTGTGCCTGGCCGAGTAGCTGAAAAATTCTGGTTTTAAATCCATGTTCATGGAGGGGAGCATTAAAGGTGTTCCGCTGTTAATTTTGATTGATAGTGGGGCTACCCAAAATTTTCTCTCTTGACAGCTATTGGAGTATTTCTCAGCCCATTTTCTTGACACCAAGCTATTGCATATCCGATTGGGGGATAATCATCAACTCAATTCATTGGGGGTCTATAAATCCTTGGTCATGCGTTTAGGTAATCATGACTTCGAGGTGGATGCTTAACTTTTTGATGTGATAGGGCCCAACCTAGTGCTTGCATATCTTGGCTTGAAACTTTGGGTTGTGTTACTAATAATTAGAGGGATATAACAATGTCTTTTAAATGGAAGGGCAAGGTCATTGATCTTCGGAGTGTCCAATCTCGGGGCTTGGCAAGAGTATTTGGGAAACCGTAACTACCATGTTCATAGTAGGCCATGCATGGGCACACAGAGGTGGCACTACTTGAACTCCATTCCAACCAATAGTTGCAACTTGATGTAGTCCTTAAACAATTTACTACTATTTTTGAGTTACTGACGGTCCTGTTGTCGATAATTCAATTCGTTTGCGTGACGGTGTGGATCCTGTGAACATCTGACCCTATAAGCTTGCCTATCACTTGAAGAATGAGGTTGAAAGGCAGGTCCAAGAGCTTCTGACCCTGGGATACATCCGACACAGTATTAGTTTTTACTCGAGTCCAATTATTATGGTGCCCAAGAAGGATGGCAATTGGCGCATGCATATCAGTTATAAGGCATTAAATATGCTTTCAGTGCCTGACCGATATCCTATTCCAGTCATCGAGGAGCTTATGGATGAGCTATGTGGTGACACTTTCTTCACAAAAATTGATTTGATCACCAATTTATGTCATTTTCATATGAAGATGAAAGACATCAAGAAAACTGTCTTCAAAACACACAATGGACATTATGAAAACTTGGTTATGCCCTTCGGTTTAATGAACGCATCTGGTACATTTTAAGCTGCAATGAACACCATCTTTCTCCCTCTGATGTGCAAGATTGTTCTGTTGTTTTTATGACATATTAGTTTATACCCACACATGGGATGAGGGCTTGAGAGCTTTTCGTCGTGTTCTGCAGGTCCTCTCTAACCACCTCTCATTTTCCAATCAAAAGAAGTGTTCTTTTGGCTAACAATCATTGGATTACTCGGGCCATATTCTCTCAGCCAACTAGGTCACTATAGATCTTTTCAAGCTCCATGCAATCCAACTATGGATAACACCACATAATATTTGGGAGTTATGTGGGTTTTTAGGTTTGACTAGCTATTACCAGAAGTTTATTAGAGACCAAGTAAAAATTGCTTGACCACTCCTAGCATTAACTAAACATAAGGGTTTTTACCGTCTCCTCATCTGGGCTCTTCTCAATGAAAGACTATAGACAAATCCTCCATGGGGAATATGACCATGATGCATGGAGAGAAACACTGCGGTGTAAGGAAATACCAGTCAAACTCAACTTTCTGCTATGGCGTATTCATAACCAGGCCTTACCTACCGATGAGAAGATGCGACGAAGGGGTGTATCAATTGCCTCCCGATGCAACTGTTGTCGTCGACCTAAAGAGGAGACCACTAACTATCTCTTCTTTAAAGGGGAATGGGCGTCCTCTGTGTGGCTCGACCCTGGCGCTTACAGTGGGCAGATCGGTCAGGAGCTTCCTAGAAACAATTTTCTTCATGCCTGGTTTCAAAACACGCAGGACAACATCCAGGAAAGCAAAGTGAGAGAACTGTTCATGGCCGTCGGATGCTGGATTATCTGGAATGCTCACAACAAGGGTCGGCATGAGGGGATTCCGAGTTCGAATCTGGCGGTTATGGCCAGAGCCCGCTCCATGGCGGTCGAACTGGCCCCTCTGTTTAAGCATTGGGAGGCCTCTCCTTCCCTTCGAAGGCTCATGCATGGTAAGGTTTCTGAATGCACAGTTCACATGCCTTCTTTGCAAGGCAAATGGGTTCGCTGGATTCCTCCTGATTGTGATCTCAAAATGAATATTGATAGGCCATGTATCAGTGGTAACATGAGGGGGGGGGGGGGGGGGAGTTGTTCGTAACCAGGCTGGATCTGTCATCTTTGCATTCAGTGCTTCTTTTGGCCGCGGTGATTCTCTCCTCTCCTTGCTGAAGCTTTGGACATGCTCAAGGGACTGGAATTGTGCCTCTCCCATGATATTTCGCTGGAAGGGGTGGAAACGGATTCATTCATTCTTCACGGGTCCATCTTAGAGGCTATCTCAATACAATGGGTTATCACCTATCTTGTGCGCAGATGTAGGAGTCTACTCTCCAGTCGCATGGATATTACACACACATGTCGAGAGGGTAATATAGCAGCAGACTTCCTGACCTCCCGGGACACTCATGTAAACTCATGTACCATCTTTAATACCACCAGATCCCTTTCCCCGAAGTGTGTAAATCTTGTGAGAGTTGATGCTCTCGGGCTCCATTACTTTAGGCCCCCATGACTTTTTTGGGCTTGCCCCTATCAATAAAATTTATTAACGTTGGATGGATGGATGGGTTTTACTTAGAATCCAACGGATCAGGATGCTTTTGAACGCTTAAAAGATTGTATGAATTTTTCCCCACTCTTGCGTATGCTCAATTTTTCTAAGGTTTTTTTCATTGAATGTGATGCTTTGGGGGCTGGAATTGGCACAATGTTAATGAAATAGGGCCGACCTCTTGCTTATTTTAGCAAGGCTTTATTAGATTCCAGTTTGGCGAAGTATGTGTATGAAATAGAGCTCATGGACTTGGTATTATCTATCTAGCATTGGCGCCAATAATTATTAGGATGGCGATTTGTTGATTTTTCCAACCACCATAGTCTCAAGCACATGCTTAGCCAACGAATGATGACACTGAATCAACAATGGTGGCACAACAAACTTTTGGATTATGACTTTGATGTGGTTTATAAACAAGGATGGTTGAATATCGCGGTAGATGCATCGTTCATATTTGCTTAGGAAAACACATGTTTTCACAAGGCAGTTTCGACCCCTAGTTGGGATGACCTACAGTTGGTTTAGGATGAGTTACTTCATGATACACATCTTCAAGTAATCGTTACTTATTTGTTGCAAGATCCAACCTCTAGACCTGGTTATACATATTGATATGGCCTCCTATTCTATAAACACAGGTTGGTCCTGCCTAAGGGCTAAACTTTGATTTCTTGCATTTTACACACTTATCATTCCTTCCCGGTTAGGGCCACTCTGATTTCTTAAAGACATATAAGCGTCTAGCGAATCGAATTTATTGGGCTGGGATAACACACACAATGCACTGATTCGTCCGTGAATGTGAGGTCTACCAGCGACATAAATATGAAGCCATGAATCTGGTTGGTCTTCTTAACCACTCCCATTACAGACTTGATTTGGGAATAAGTCTCCATGGATTTTATTTCTAGCTTACCTAAATCGCATGGTTATTGGGTTATCTTTGTAGTTGTTGACTGTTTGAGAAAATATGCTCACTTCTTGCTGCTCAAGAATCTCTATATAACTGAGTCAGTTACTGAAATATTTGTTATGGAATTTTTTAAGTTGCATGGTATCCTCAATGCCATTATTAGTGATTGGGACCCCCTTTTACCACCCTTAATATGTGTTCTTTTTACAACCCTCGTAGTGATGATTAAACCCAGGTAATGAATCGATGTTTGAAATTTTATTTTTAGTGTTTTTTTGGATCATCCAAAGCATTAGTTACTCTAGGTGCCTTGGGTTGAATTTCATTACAAAACTGCTTATCATACTTCTACTGGGAAAATGGCTTTCAAGGTTTTCTACGGGCTTCTTCCTTCACATGTTTTACACTATACTAAGGGGGAGGCTTCTGTTAATGTTGTGGCCACCACCCTCATTGATCGAGATGAGGATTTACAACAATTTTGCGCCTCTTCATCGGGCCCAAAAAATCATGGTTACCTATGGTAATTGACATCAGTGGGAGGCCTCTTATAACATTGGAGATTTGGTTTGGGTTAAGTTGCACCCAAAAAAGCGTGGAGTTCACTCGTTAATCCATCCTAAACTGTTGTTCACTCATTAATCTCTCCTGAACTGGCTGCTCGATATTATGGGTCGTTTCATGTGGCTGACCACTATTGCTTACTAGCTTCAACGTCCTTCCAACGGTGAAGTACATTCAATTTTCCATGTCTCACTTGAAGGTGGTCGTTGGTTGGCCTCCCGTTGCCACTCTATTTCCTTGTGATTTTTTGTTGAGGATGCTTACCTTGAAGCTGTTTTGGAAAAGAAGGTTTGGGGTCGCACTCCCTTGTGGCTAGTATAGTGGTACGGTCCGATTAGTGATGGGACTTGGGAAGTTGTGGATGTACTTCAAACATAGTTCCATAATTTCCACCTTGTGGACAAGGTGTATTCTCAAGGAGGAAGCAATGATAGTGACTTTCTTGACAAACCCCCAACCTTCAGTTCTCTCACTACAAAATAATTGTCATTTTTCAACAGGGGTATATTTGTCGGTAAAAGTGCATTTTCTATTGATAAGGTGTTTTAGCAACAAAAATTGTTTTGCCACTAAATTGTTGGTGAAAAATATTTTGCTAAATATTATTGCAATAGATAAAATAATTCAGTTGCAATTATGATAATACCAACAAATAATATATTTGTTGATCAAAATGTTTTGCAACCGATTCATACAACAAATTTATCTGTTAATAATATTATTACCAACATTTATCTTTTTGTCGATAATATTATTATCAATATTATTTTATATGTTATTATAAGTAATACCAATGATTAATATTTGTTTTTAAATTATTTTTTAAATAAGATATTCTGTGTGGATATTCCAATATTTATTGTTAAAATTTTATATTATATTTGTTAATGTAATTATATATATTATATATATTATATTTATTATATAATAATTATAAAATTAGATTATATAAAACTCTAATAAACTAAGGATTTTTTCAGAAACATGTTCAAATATAATTTAAAAGCATGTTCAAACTCAGCAAAAAAAAAACATGAAGCTTCAAGAAACATGTTACAAACATTTTCAAACTTTGAGAGACATTACATGAAATTCTAAAACTCCAATTGCAATCTATTTCACTCATGCATCAGATGAGGTCTACAAATGCAGTTCACCCACATAGAACATCCATAGTAGACTCACATTGATAGTTTTGGACACATGTAGCACTAGCACTAGTGGGTGGAAGCAACTGATCATCCCCTCCCATGCTCTTGATTAATTCAAGCTAGATTACATTACTAACTACAAGAACATGAAAACCAAATTACATACCAATATGCTCACATTACTACCTACCTCACACACTTGATTAATCTGAGGTGGGTTAAATAAGTAATTATCTGAACATGAAAACCAAATTACTTACCAATTTGCCATGCCCCATACCAATCTGCAAGAACATGAAAACCAGAAAAGAATTTTACACAATATTCACTGCCTCATGAAAGCCAGATTACATGAAAAAAAACAAGAAAACCATATTACACACCAATCTATAAGAACATGAAAACCAGAACATGAATTGAAAAGAATAAGAAAACCAAATTACATAGCCATTTGTAAGAACACTGAAACCAGATTACATATCAATCTACACTACCTCATGCAATATGAAATACTGGATTACATACCAAGAACATGAAAACCAAACTACTATTTACTAACCGGAAGAATATGAAAAGCAGAGTATATACCAATATGCACTGTCTCATGCTCTTGGTTAATTTGGGCCAACATACTTTGTTAATTTCACACCTCAATGAGTTGAAAAGAATTCTACACCTCAAACTAACATAAGATGAGGATCTATCAAAAAGAATTTTACTGCTTCTATTCGTCCACCCTTATATACAACCATTACAGTATTATTAAAACACACTACATCACAAATTCTACCCAACTTCCACCGTCATCACTTGTGAAGAGACCAAATTCTATAAAAATTAACAGAATAAAATGAGAATCTATCAAAAAGAGAGAACAATGAAATTTTAGTTTTGAAAAACTATTTCCATCATGCCCAATTCGGCATAGACCATCACACTGGTTTTTGTAAAAGAAGCCTTAACTGGATCCAAAATTGACTAAGAAAATTGTAGCAAATACAAAAAAAAAAAATAGCGTTAGCACTAGTTGATCATCTTCTATCTATGTGGCAGGAGATCATTGGAAAAAAGTTCAACAACATTCAAAGAATGGGAGTTAAATATATTCTATTCAGTGAGTAATTTTTTTCCCTTAAGCAACCCATAATAACCAATTTATATGTAAAATTAAAACAAAAAAACTTCCAGCAAAGTTCCTCAACACATTCAACCTTGATCTTATCAAATGAAGCAACTTCCTCCAGCCTTGCACTCTTTTCACACCACACTGCCATCTTATAAAAAATTCAGATAAATTCACGATTAGAGTTTCTAGGAAAAAAATTCTTCAACATTGATCCACATCAAATTACAATTGTTGCAATACAACAATAAACATTTATTTACTATCCAAACTCAGCAAAATAACCTTAGTAACATATAAACTCCACCCAACAAGCATGTCTAAAACGTTGAAAATAGAATAATAACAGGATCATGTAAAAAAGAAAACTAGAAACATGCAACACAACCAGGGCATATGAAATTGGATGAACACTAACCATAAAGGCATGTGAAATGTGGACGCAACAATGTTTTCATGGAATATTCATTAATGTCATAGACATCAACTTTATCAATCATGCTTGAATTAGTTATAATTATAAGTTTGTGAAACTACAATCAATAAATGCATTTTGTGCATGATATTTATTTTCCCCAATGTACATAGTTAAAACCTTTTAAAATTTGAGGAAGGAATAAAATTACAAGATCATAAACATGATATAAAAAATTAAACTTCTTAAAACACCAACCAAAAAGTGATAGAAATTTTGGTTTGTGCTATCCTCCATATATCTGGATATTGATCAAAGAAAATATAAAAAAGTGGATATGGAATGATACACATTTGCAATAAGAAATATAGTGTTTTCTATCGAGATATTTGAATGAGTGAAAAAAATTAGTAAGTAAAAGAATAAGCATCGATGATAAATTAGAAGTAGAAATTGTGAGTATCCCCATGAGTACAATAATATTCTTAAATGCTGACTTGGCTTTTCTGTCACAATAAAATTATGAATTTTTTGTGATAAACTTAATTTCAAATATATTAATACAAAATAACTTGAAATTACTAACAAGTATTATACGTACCCCTGATATTAAACCAAAAAATCATTTAATATGTGAAGTATGGACATTTAATGTTTAAGTTAAAAAAATAGACATTACTATATCAATATTTTCATACATTGGTACTATGGTGACTAAACTATGGTCTCCTAGTATGCCTTGTAAAGGGTTTCTAAGTATCTAAAATAGCTTTTAACTATGAACTATGAAACTTCCCCAAACATTGCAGCACCGAGAATTGAAAAAATGATGGTAACTCTGCCTAAGGCAATAAGACGAACACCTGAATTACAGCTAAGAAAAATCAAAGCATCAAAATAAATAAACCTAAGCAACCATTCCCAACATAGAGTACCAAAATGGAGCAAAAAAAAATAATGAAAGGATGAAAAATACCATATCAACATCCAACTAGAACTAAGTTCCAAAAAATATGAAGAGGTGCAAACATAAACCTCAAAACTGGATTACTCTAAGAGAAACCTTGGTAGGTGGAAATAACAGTGCCCTGAGGAAGGTGAAAAGTTTGGTAGCAAGAGGGGAGGCTATTGAAGGTAGGAAAAGGCTTGACCAAACTATTCGAGGGAACCAAACACTAAATCAAAATTTCCTCACAGGAAAAAATAATGGTGGAAATTGAAGACTAACCATGGATTTGGTCCATGAAAGGCTCACAAAAAACCGAAGACATCGCTATAAGATCTACTATCATCGTCATCTCCAGGAGGAGGGGTGGTGCAAGAGCATCGAGGTAAGGAATTTTCACCCTAATGCACCAAGCCAAGAGTGGCAAAGAGGTGTTGAGAACACCATAAGGTAGCAGTGATGAGAGGGTAAGGGACCTGAACTTGATGAGGTGGTCCTGGATCCCCTCATCAGAGTCAATCAACCATTGATCTTCTTTCGGTGGATTTAGGATCAAGAAACCCTAATTTGTTTTTTATCAACAACTAGTACTTCACCCGTGAAAATGCACGAGTCTATTCACCATTACATTTCATAAAATAAGAAAATATAAAATCGATTGGAAAACAGAATAGGTTAGAGTACAATGAAACGAATGGTACTAGAAAACTTATAATAGGTAACTGGTTTTAATGAAAATGATCAGAAATTGTAAAACAGTATGACAAAATCTCAGTCAATTTTTCAGTATTCTTTTTTAGGGTTTTCTTTGTAGATGGATGTGGTCCACTGTTATGGTCTGTTATAGCTACATAGTCCCCACACATTACAATGTCACGTTGCACTGGATCCTCACCATCAAAATCATGCAATAGGTTTTTATGCAAATACAATCGAGTTTTATGAATAAATAGAAAATATTAATGTTGAATAAAATCATAAAATCAGACATTTTAATTTCAACAGTGGAATATTGAAAAGAAAAAGTGTCGATCTGGAAATGAGCTCAAAAATTGCATTTTCCTCAAATAATTTGGAATCACATACCATTATACCAAGCATAGATATGTAGCATATAATTTAACAAATTGTTTTAGCATAATGGATATAAATATAAAGGAAAGTACATAATAGTATACCCACCCTTATATATTAAGAATATATTAAGAAGATAATATCCTTGTAAAATGCTTCTAGGCTAGATGATTTTATCTTTTTTTTGGAGTTTGACAAGTTGGTGAGAGAAAATTCTATAATTATGGGCATAAACTCCATTTTTGTTGGTATGGTCTATTTTGGATGTGCATATGATGTTGAAGTGGCAGGTGCTATGATTTTCCTCCCTCCAATACAGTTGGGTAAGAACACGTATGAACCTAACGTACATGTGACCAAAGTGTTGTTTTCAAATAAAAAGTTCCTGAAAAGTTGTCAAAATAACTCCTCAAAGCCTATATATGTGGTGACATTATTCACAAACCACAGGATTTTCTATCACTTGGTATACAAATGTAATGATTTAAAACATCGATTACATGTGCAGTAATAACCACAACAAATACCTACTGTCTTAGTACACTACTTCATGGATAAAACATAGTAAAAAGGAAGCTGATATATGATAATTAGTTGGTTTTGACCCACTATTAATGAATAAACCAGATGTACAAGAAACTTTTGAGGAATACATGCTCATGTGGAATGGTTTCAACATTGTGGATCCACTAGAAGTAGAAATATAATACATCCATGGAAAAAATGAAATATAGTAGAAATATAATTATAGGAATGTACAATAAGAGTAGATATATATACCTGAATACATATGATTTTATAGAGACCTTCAGTACAGATATAATATCTTTACTCTTAAAGGCATGGATTTATTTTCTTATTTTAAAAGTACTATATTAGAGGCACATACATAAATTATAAATATATTTTTTCAATTCAAAAGTTTCAATAAAAAAATCAGTCAATCAAGAGTACAGATATATACCTATGTAGATGAAATCTGCACAGTTGATTTAAGAAATTCAACATCAGTGCTGCTACAGAGTCATGAAGATCCAATGCTCTAATGCTCCTATAGAGAAGAAAAAATATATCAAAATGCGCTTGTTGTTATTTTTTTATATATTAAATTTAAGAAATTGAAAACATTAGTACATGGTTATGTTCAGTGCTATGACTAAGTCGTGAAGATCCACTGATGTGATGCTCTTACAAAGTAAGGGTAAAAATAAAAATGTAACGTTGATGTTGTTATTTTTTTATAAATTAAATTTAAGAAATTGAAAATAGTAGTACCTAGTATTGTTCAAAATTCTAAAAAAAGTGTGGATGTCATTTTCATTTTCAGAGAAGAAAAGAACCTTGTAAGTGCTTTGTTCAGAAGAATAGTGATGATTTTGAATGTTGTAATCTATTATGTCAATATCTAATAGAAGCCTTTTTTGATATGAAAATATTTAACTCCGAAGGAAACCCATATTCATCATTTTCCTGCATTGAAAATGAATGCAAATGGTTGTTTAATTCATCGGGAAATATATTGAAATAACATACATAGTTATATATTTGTACCTGTATCAAAGAATCTCTCAACTATGCATATGTTTTATTAATAAATTTCATAACTTGATTATCAAAGAGGACAACTGAAAATGAGTCCCTATGATCATTCCCCATCAATTGCACTTTGAATCTATTGGATTTTAAAAGTATGTTAGAAAAATATTTATGTCAACAAATATAATTCAACAATTACCAATTAACTGAGTAATTAGTAAATAATATAGAAAACAAAGAACTAAAAACCTTTTCATAGTGCTATTAGGAGAGGATTTTCAGTTCTGGCACCATATATTTCCATCAGAAATATGAACTTTCTTTATGCATGAGTTTCATGATTCCTAATACCAATTGTGGGTGTTTTGAATTTTCCATATTGTAGATAAAGCTAAAAATCTAGTAGGTTGGAAAAAAGTGTGAGAATTTATTTATTTTTGAATATAAAAAAATAATAGAACATTAATGTAATACATTATATTATAATTGCAAAGTTTAGGACATGCTACTAACTTCTTGATATTTTTGGTATCATAATTTGTTTTTTTATTCCAGTATATCATTGGTGTAGCAAATTTTTTCTATTGTGTTGTTTGTGGACTGGAAATATGTGATGACATGAGCGATGCAAACCTGATAGTTAAAAAATAAGCAACATTATCAATTAAAAATTGTGGAGAATACATAGATAATTTACACACTATTAAAAAAATGACATGCGATTTCAGTTGAAATGAAACCTAGTTTTGAAGTTTTCAATAATTGGAATATCAGAGTTGAAAAGTACTTTCATTTTATTAAATAAAGTTATCAAAATAACAGAAGCTGTATGAAATTAAAAAATAGAATTTGAGGGAATTTTTTTAATACATATTGAAAATGAACATTATATATAAAGTGGGAAAAGGTAGTGAGTATATAGAAAGCTTATTGCTCAACCTCTTTGCCTTGAATAGTTTAATTACCAAAACAGTAGATGAGTCATCATTGTTTTCCAAATAATCTGAAATTTGGGTCACAAAATCACCCCATAAAATGCAATTAACCTGTAACCCTATGAAACTGAATAAACAAACACAATTCTTTGTTTTAATTTATCAGAAATGTATAGAAAAATGACAAAATCAATAACCTTTCATCATCTAGAACAATTTGCATCTTCATATTGGAATTCCTAATAGATTTCATCATATAGAAATGAGGTAAATGTCTAATAATTTCTTAAACATAGAAGACCAAAATAATAGTTAGCTAATGAAGCTTATAACTATCTGAAATCTAATTTCATTTATAACTGAATACAATATAAATAAATGTATAAGTAATGAGTATAAAGTTTCTGGATTTTTTATGCATTAAAGTGTAAGTATTTTTTTCATTGATTAAATGTGTGTGTAGAAAATACATAGGAAACTAGTAAGTGAATTGGAAAAAATATGTACCTATTATATGCTCTTATGGAACCCTTTTCTGAATAATATTATCAAAAGACATAAAATCAAAGCTAAATAGTGGTAAATGAACATCACATGGCCAGACATGTGTGGTTGATGTAAACATAATTCTAAATCCATGCCTAGTTGCCAAGAAGCTTCCCTGATTCAGGGTAATTTGGAAATTTTGTACAATATAGCAGAACCCTTTATGAAACAATGGTTTGAACATTAATCTTAGTTGACTTCCACTGATTGTACACTAAATATTTGTTCCCTGTGTAACATATTTTAAAATATAGATTAGATTATGAAAATGGATTATTGTTTCTCATCATGATAGAATAATATAATACAGTATCTATACATATTAACAAAACAATCAAAAATTAAAATACAATTTTTTCATGCTTATATGTCATACTCATATTTTCATCACCAATAATGAGGTCTACAATGACAACATCTTTGGAGTACTTAGAATATGAATTGTACCAAAAATTGAAAATTCAAACTTATATTTTTAGAGTTTCATCATATTCAAGGGTAATTTCATTCAATGGAGTTATTGATCATGACATTTTTGTAACTCTGAAAATTGAAAATCAGTGTACATATAAAATACTATGAGTAATAATGAAAAGTATGATAGTATACCTACTTTCAATGGAAGTAAACATTGAAATTTCATTAATTCAACTCAATAGATACCTAATACAAGTTATCAAAAATTTCCCTATAGACAATATTATGTGTGGAATCAAAGGATGTGTTATCTTTTTCATATAGCACTATTTTCAAACATTTTTTTGATGTGACTCTATATAAGGCAGCATATAGTTATCCATGATAGAAGACAAGCTTTCAAAGATACAACCCGACACAAGAGAGTGATTGTCATTAAATTTTTTTAATAGTCATTGCATATGAAACAATCATAGGATAATGTATTCTTTGTAGTTTTAAAGTCCATCTAGAATCATAGTGTGTCATATTAACTCTTAGTATGAATGCATGATGCCCAGAATGAAATCCAATTAATTTTTTTGATCAAATAACATGGTCACCCAACTTCGTAATGATCAATCGAGTACCATTACATAATCCCACTAGTTGATCTACATTTTTGAGTAACATAATGGGAACCCCAATCTTCAATGTAATTTTATGAGGAGGCATCCCAGATATATTGATACCATTTAAAATTTCAGTCGTGCATATGTTCTCTAGTTTATTAGTATAAAAAATTTCCCTACAAAAAAGAATCAGAACTAAAGTAATCTCTGGTTTCATGATTAGTCAAATATAACATGTAGTCATTTACTTTCTGAACAATATCATGGGTTGGTGATAATACTGCACAGTCTTTTAAGCAATTGACATTACATTAATTTTCAATGAAATTAGGATAGATGTAGTTAACAACTTCTTACATTGGGATGTCAATAGATATAATGAGATATGTTGATGGAATTTGAATGACCAATTCACTATCATTAGGTTCACAAATTCGATCATAACCAATATCCAAAATCAATTGATAAAATTCTTTTATTTTGACTAAATCATCATTACACACATCTGAATGAAATCTCATGTTTTATGTCCAAGTTAAAACCTGACAGCATCACCATAGATATAATGAATTTATAATTTCAAACATAATTTTATTTCTATTACCACCTGGTATTATAGGTAATATTTTCCTAAAATCCCCTCCCAAGACAACAATAAGGCCACCAAAAGGTAAATTTGAAGCATTATCATTTTCTTACTAACATGATATCTCTCAAATAATGATCAAGAGATTCAAAAAAATATTTATAAACCATTGGTGTCTCATCCAAAATAATGAGTTTTGTTAATATAATAAGTTCTGAAAGATCACTTCCTTGTTGAATATTGCAAACTGAATGCTCATTAATAAAGACTAGAATACAAAATTTAGAGTGGGTTATTATTCCACTTGAAAGAAGTAATGATGTTATTCCACTAGAAGAAACTAAAAGAATAATTTTAGCTTGTGACCATAATAGACATATCAAATCTCTCCAAATGAAAGTATTAATCATTCCTACATATCCATAAAAGAAAAAAAACCCAGAAGAAGAAGATAATGAAGACATAATGACACCCATAACTTGTTTCTTCTCGACAGTCTGCCTTCTTTATAGACTTTCATACTCATTATGAAGTGTTTATTTGTTATAATTAATTTCTTCTACTACTAAAATATTTCCTTTAATATCATATAAAAAATCTGGAACTATCATAGGAGGTTAATAATGTAAAGATATACCATTACTATATCACTAGTGCAGAAAACGTTTTTTACGTCGGTTATTTTTCATTTTTTCATCGGTTTTTAGCCGACATTAATACAGATGAAGTTATAAATATTGTTTTTTACGCCAGTTATTTAAAAACTGACGTAAAAAACATAACATCACGGTGTTTATCACGTTGGTTATTAATTAACTGATGTGAAAAAACTAGGGGGGAGGGTTTATCACGTCGGTTATTAATTAACCGATGTGATAAACCAGGGTGGGGGTGTTTATCACGTCGGTTATATAATAACCGACGTGATAAACCAGTCCCGGGGGGGGGGGGTTATCACGTCGGTTATTAAATAACCAATGTGATAAACCATTCAAAAGGTGTTTATCACATTGGTTATTCAAATAACCGACGTGATAACCCCTTCCCCATTCCTTTATCACGTCAGTTATAAAATAACCGATGTGGAAGAACAATTTTTTTTAAAATGGAATGAAGTCCTCTACTCTCCCCAGAAACAACCATAAACCAAATCAAGAATTCGTACCACAAAAACAGAAGTAGACCAAAATAAGAACCAAAGAAAAATTAAGCATTTACATTGATAACATTTAAAACTTATCCCACTGGACAACCCCCCACCACCCCCTGAACAACCCCCCCTCACCCCACTGGACAGCCCCCACCACACCCCTGGACTACCCCCTCACCCCCTAGATAGCCCCAAACACCCTGGGACAACCCCCCCACCCTCATCTACACCCCCACCCTGGACAGCACTCCCACACCCCTGGACAACCCTCCCACTCCCCCTCACCCCACTGGACATCCCCCACCACACCCCTGGACTGCCCCCCGATCCCCTGGACAACCCCAAACACCCCTGGACACCCCCTCATGTATACCCCCACCCCCTTGACAACACTCCCACACCCCTGGACAACCCTCCTACACCCCTGAAACAGACCAAAAAGTTACCAAAAACAAACTAGAAACCCTTCAACCCACTGGACTACCCCGACCACACCCCTGGACACCCCACACCCCTATACATAACCACCACCCCCTGTACATCCCCCACCCTCCTGTATACCCCCCCACCCCCTGGATAGCACACACCCCTGGACAGCCCTCCCACACCCCTGAAACAGACCAAAAAGTTACCAAAAATAGACCAGAACCCCGTCAACCCACTGGACAGCCCCCACCACACCCCTAGACACCCCCACCCCCTGGAAAACACTCTCACACCCCTGGAAAACCCTCCCACACCCCTGAAATAGACCAAAAAGTTACCAAAAACAAACCAAAACCCCCTCACCCCACTGGACTGCCCCCACCACACCCCTGGACACCCCCACACCCCTGGACATCACCACCACCCCCTGGACATCCACCACCCTCCTGTATACCCCCCACCCCCTGGACAGTAGTCCCACACCCCTGGACAGCCCTCCCACACCCCTGAAACAGACCAAAAAAGTTACCAAAAACAGACCAGAACCCCCTCAACCCACTGGACAGCCCCCACCACACCCCTGGACTCCCCCCACACCCCTGGACATCATTACCACCCCTGGAAATCCCCCACCCTCTTGTATACCCCCCACCCCCTGGAGAGCACTCCCACACCCTTGGACACCCCCCCCCACACACACACACCCCTGGACAACCCCCCCCCCCCACACCCCTGGACTGCCCCCACCCTCTGGGACACCCACTGGACACCCCCCACCCTCCTGGACACCCCATCGGGGGGCACGCCGCTGAAAGGTACTCATCATTCCCACATGAAAAGCTTGAGCCCTCAAAATGTTTCACATGTGGGAGTGATGAATACCTTCCAGTGGCGTTTATCCCCCCCGAGGGATGGCAACGCCTCCTCTCCCACCCCCCTGGACTGCCCCCCCATCCCCATGGACACCCTGGACACCCCCCCACTGGACAGCCCCCCACCCCATTGGACATCCCTCCCACACCCCTGGAAACACCCCTCACCCCATAGGACACCCCTGGACACCCCCTGGACAGCCGCCCACTCCCATGGACAACCATTCCACCCTCCTGGAAACGCTCCCACCCCCTAGACTGCCCCCCACTCTCATGGACACCCAGGACCCCCCCCCCCCCACACACCACCAGACAGCCCTCCCACACCCCTGGACACCCCCCACCCCACTGAACACCCCCACACCCTTGGAACCCATCCCCCCCAGACCAGAATCCATACCAGAAAAACCATCATAAGTAGTCCAAAACAAGAAGTAGAGAAAAATTAAACATTCACATATATAACATTCAAAAATTACACTGTCAACTTCAAAAGAAACTAAATCCAACCTAAACGACTACCAAATACACAATTACAACGACAATATTCAAAATTACATTTTACACTACAAACAACTAAAATTCAATCAAACCTGTAAAATAATTTGACTACTCCACTTGTAAGTGTTTGATGTCTTGAGCAGTATAGGGTTGAGGGTCATCAAATAGCTACAAATTAAAAGGATAGTAGTTAATGTGTATAATTAATAAATCAAATTGAAATATTATATCAAATTTTAAAAGGAAATCTTACCAGGTCAAAGTTCACAACTGTCCCAGTTGTTATTATTTCATACATAAATTTTAACATATAATATCCACATTCGATGACGCCTTGTTGTTCATGAAAATTCTGTTTGAATGAGTGTAAATTCAATATATTATTTTTATGTAATAAATCAAAAAGTACAAATTATAAATGGATATTTACCTTCGCATTTACATATTTGATCTTTGCACTAATTTTCTTTGTGTTTTTTCAAAAGTAGACCCATGCACTGTTAGAGAATAATACGAATGGGGTAAATTTAAAATTCATTATAATATATAAAACTATTGAGAAATTGAAACTTACTTTTCCAATATATTTTTAAAACTTTCCCGCACATCATCATGGACAGAGCACATCCAATAAAGTGTTTTCTCCCTTGGGAAAAAAACCCATAACATCCAATGATCACTGATAAAAGAAAATTTAAGGTTAGTGGTTTTTTATGTTAAAAGATAATGAACTCTTTGAGAGAGATGTGTTTCATACCTCTCACAAAAAGGCATCATCAAACATTGTGTGACTATATTCTGTTCAAGTCTTTCAGCAATATAAATCATTCTTTGTTCCTCATCCAATGCACATGCTTCAGGGGAAATCAATTGCGGGTCCATGAATCCATATACATCTGTCAGCTCATTCCTCTCACAAATGTTATAAAGATACCTAATACAAAATAGACATAAGTATACATTTTTAATAAATATAACGCAGGGAAAAGGTGTTAAGACTTACATGGAAAAAATTTGCACCACGTTGATGCCCAAATTATCTCCAATAACAAGATACATGATATTAGTTTTCATAATCCCCACAGTTATTGCACATCCACAAACATGAGCTTCCATTGGAAACTCATAATGACCCGCTAACAAATTTGAATATCTTGAAAATATGTCAAGACTACTAGAATCTGTATCTGATGTCATAGTGATTTGTCTTTGTTGTTGTCTATACAATATTTCTTTACCTTTGAAGTATTCCTATAAAATTAAATAGAAAAATATATTAGTTTTCAAATGATAAAACAACTTTAATAAAAAAATAAAATAAAAGATATAACATTCATACCTCTATGGTAATGAGTCGAAGAAGTATGGATGGCAAAATTAAAAAATGGCTGATACTATGTCCAACTTTCGTCACCTCATCTGTAGGTAATGGTACTCGAGCTGATCTATCTATAATATCATGTACAGTGCCCCTATGATTCTCTACCTCTAATTGTTGATGATGAACTGTATCTCCTATAAAATATAGCAACCCATATGCAACTATATGATGTTGAGGATCATCAACATTCAACTCACAATAAGTAGGAAGCTGCGGCGGAGGAATAGGATAAAAAATGGGGTCTGTAGGCTGAGGTGGGGGAGTGGGAGCTACTGGCGGAGGTGGAGGATAAATAATGGGGTCTGTAGGGGGAGGTGGAGGAGTGGGAGCTGCAGTCTGAAATTGTCTTTGTATGTCTGCAAACATAGACTGTACCGACGCTCTAATATTTTCCTCCATCGTCGCATTAATATTATGAACTTCAGCCTCCAAGGATTCTATTTTTTTTATAAACACCCTCAATGTTAGAAGTTGAAGAATGTGGAAACACTTTTCTTACCGATACACCTGCCAGATATCCTCTTACACGACCAGGATGTTCGGGTTTTCCCAATGCTACAGATAAAATATCTTGCCTCCCAGTAGCTGTAAATGCCCCCTGTAAGCTCTGCTCCTCAAGAGAGTACTGTATTAATTAATTGAACATTTCTGTAATGATTGAAATTATATGAAGAAAATAGTTAACTTAAATAAATAAAATATATATCTTACAATCCTCTCAGCTACGATTCTCGATTCTTCCGAATGATATTGCCCTTTTTTTCCATCTGAGCTCTCTTCCATTTTTCATGTCTAGATGAAGGGGATGGAGGGGCCACCTCTCTAGAGCTTAAAGACTCAACTCTTAGTTTTTGAAATTTTTCTGCCATCATTTGTTCTTCCAAAAATGCATACCCTCCCCGAGATAAACTATGAGGGTATACATTTTTAGATTGGATCTCCTGATGAGATTTCCTTGTTTGCTGTAAATTAAGAATAAGAAATCATTAAAAAAACATTAATAAGATCATTTATATAAGAAATCTTATAAAAGTTTACATTGCCCTCACCAAAAATGACTCTTTTCTTCTACTTTCAACAAACTGTCTCCATGTGTCTTCATCTATAAAAGGATATATACAACATGGATTGTCATGAATCCTATGACCAAAAATGAAATATGATGAGAGGGTTGATTTGAAATCCCTCCATCTCCTAGCAACCATTGATAAGCATTTCTTCCTGACTCCTCCAGTGTCAGGAATATCAAATTTCATCTAATAAAGAAGAGGTTAAACATATTATATATACTAGAAACATTTAAAGAATATCCAAACAATAGAAAAGGATCTTTCCAAAATCTTCTCCCACAATTGAGAGATTATCGGTTTATCCACACTTCTCCAGTCATCATACAAAATTATTACTTTTCTCTTAGCCTGAGTTGATACAAAACTCTTTAAATATTTTGCATTTGGACCTCTAGGAATATCATCATCATCAAACTCAATGAGTATCCTCTGATCCTGTGTACGGTCATGTGCTAATTTTGGTAAACTTGTGCACCCACATTTACCAACTCTTGAAATCTTTGTCGTAATAGGAGCACATGAGGAAGATTGGGGAACATCAAGAGGAGCATGTGAATGTTCCTCCCCAGAGGTATGACCAATATGATCATCTCCAGAATCATGTGGTTGATCAATTGAATGATCTGTCATTATCCTTCAAATCAAAAAAACAAACATTAGTTCACAAATATACAAATTCAAATATTTTAATACTACTATAATCAGAAAATATAAAATTGTACTAAGTTATGTAATAGTAAACGTTGTTAATATGGTAAGCACGTTAAACAATGGTAAAGATGGTAAAGATGTTCAAGATGGTAAACATAATAAACATGGTAAACCTGGTAAACCTGGTAAACATGGTAAAGTAATTGTCACTGAACAAAAATAATAGATATATAATTCATGTAATGGTAAACATGATAAAGTAAACTAAAAAAACTTAAAACAAACAAAAACGTATACTTATTTTGTTTTAATATATGTTTTAATAAAGAAAAAACTTACAATATCTAACATTTTATGAAAAAAATAAATGTAAACAAGAAATAAACATATGTTACCTTTTATTTTTGGAATGTAAAAATGAATTGTTTTCCCAAATTCCTTCATCGTGATCGTTCCTTATGGCACAAACCATGTCTTCAACATGATCATCATTATGTTCTATTAATATTTCCATGGAAGTAGGGATCTCACATAAATCAACATCTTTATCAATTTCATCCTCACCAACATATTGTTTTTCCCTTGTAAAACAACAACCCACTGCATATCTGATTGATCTACTACATAGAAATTTTTTTTATGTGTTTCCATTATAAAAGAATTAGCTGTGTCTTCCAATCTATTCAGATTAACAAGTTTCATTCCAAATTCATCATGTCTGACACTGTTGTTACCGATAAACCATTTAAAGTTAAAAACAAGAACTTTAATTTTAAATTAATCAACCTCCCATATGTCTTCAATCACTCCATAATATGCACTTGATGCAGAAATTGGGTTTTTGTCCTTAGCACTCGAAAAATTCATTGCTTCTGCAAACACTAATACACCACTATTCTGAACTGCACTTCTGTTGTCCTGAGCTTTCATATGAAATGTATAGCCATTAATGTCATAACCAGACCATGTTATCACATTTAAACATGGACCACCCACTATCCATTTTAATGTCTCTGATACATCTGATCTACCAAGCAAGGTCTTTTTAAACCATGACAAAAATGTTTTGTTGTGCTCATTCAAAATCCACATTTCTTTCTTCTTTGATGACATTGTTTCAACTCATTAATATGAAATGTGATATACGGTTGAGCATTAGCTATGTTATTCAATATGTATGATTCTAACTTCTTTATCTGTTTAGCTAACAATGATTTAAATTTCAAGCCACGAATCCCCTTTCCCTAATTATTAACTCGTTCATGGCGAGATGGAGGCAAACCTATGTGCTGCACCGCAGCCAAGTAGCTCGTACAAAACTCTGCAACCTCCTTAGAAATATACTTTTCAATAATGGAGGCTTCATGTCGATATGGATTCTTAACATACCCCTTCAATATTTTCATATACCTTTAAAAAGGATACATCCAATGAAGATATAAAGGTCCACAAAGATTTATTTCTCGAACCAGATAAATCATTAAATGAACCATTATATCAAAAAAAGTTGGAGGAAAATACATTTCCAATTGACAAAGTATAAAAATTGCATCCTTTTCCAAAATGTTCAAAGCAGTCACATCAATCACCTTGTTAAAAATTGAATTGAAAAAATAACACAACTTCATTATAGTCTTTCTGACATGGATGGGCAATATTCCACGCAATGCAACTAGTATAATTTGTTGAATCATGATGTGAAAATCATGTGATTTCATACCTATCAACTTCAAGTCCTTCAATGAGACAAAATTTTTTACATTTGAAGAATAACCTTGAGGCACTTTTATATCATGAAGACACTGACAAAAGATAATTTTCTCCCTCTTCGATAATGTATGACAAGCTGGGGGAAGAAATTTTCATCTTCCTTTATGAGTGGGATCTAACTCCAAATGTATTCCCATTGATAGTAAGTCTAATCTTGCATTCAACCCATATTTTGTATTTCCTTTAATATATAACAATGTTCCAATAAAACAATCACATATATTCTTCTCCACGTGCATGACATATATATTATGTTTAACTTCATGATATCTCCAATATGGTAGCTCAAAAAATATTGACCTTTTCTTCCAAATATGTCTATCATTACCAGATTTCTATGTCTTTCCCAATGTCACATCAAGGTTTTTCACCCTCTCAAAATACAGATCAAGGGATAAAGGTTTTGGAGCAATATCAAATTCTTGTGAGCCATTGAATGCCTTTTTTAGTCTTCTATAAGGGTGATCCATAGGCAAAAACTTTCGATGACCCATGTACACTGTTTTCCTCCCATGATGCAATTGACAATATGACGTCTGTTGTTCGCAAATTGGACATGCTTTATTCCCTTTAACACAGTATCCATAAAAATTTCCATATGTTGGGAAGTCATTTATAGTGAATAAAAACACTGCATGCAGTTGAAAATATTCCATTTTATAAGAATCATACATCCTAATACCATCATCCCATAAAAGTTTCAAATCATAAATCAATGGTGAAAAGTAAACATCAATATCATTACCGGGTTGCTTCGGACCAGAGATAATTATACTCAACATGAAATATTTTCACTTCATACAAACTTCAGGAGAGAGGTTGTAAATTACCAATAAAACATGCCATGAACTATGTGTACTACTGATGGTTTGGTATGGATTCATTCCATCTATGCACAACCCTAGTCTTAGATTTCTAATTTCATTTCCAAATGTAGAATACTGCTCATCAATTTTCTTACATTGTGGAAAATCAGCTGGATGAAGTATTTTTCCATCACATAACCGCTCATCAGCATGCCATCTTAACCTTTTTGCATCATGTGAATTAGAAAATAAACGTTTGAAATGATGAATTATAGGAAGATACCAAAATACCTTTGAAGGGATCTTTGTAATCTCTACCTCAGCCTGTGATTTTTCTTTCACCTTATACCGTGATGTCCCACATTTAGGACACTCTGACAGAAATTTATATTCCTTCCTATATATAATACAGTCATTCAGACAGGCATGTATTTTCTTGTATCTCAATCCCATCGGGCATAATATTTTCTTGGCCTTATAATGTGAATCTGTAAGATCGTTATCTTTTGGAAGAATGTCTTTCATCAATTGTATCAGCTCTGTAAAACTTATGTCACTCCATCCATGTTTCTCCTTTAGGTTAATCAATCTTAAGATCACCGACAAAACCGTAAAATCTGTACAATCACGATATAATGGTTTTTTAGCATCACCATATAGACGCGCAACTGTCTGTTCTATCTCAATTTGTTCTACTGCAATATCGCGAATCATTTCTTCAATTCCATCAAAGTTACCATCTTGCGAATCATCATCATCAGTGAAATTCCATCCAGTTTCACCATGCCAAATCCAAGGGTTGTAACTCGGATTAAAACCATGAAAAATCAGATGATCTTTTATCTCTCTACTTTTCAACTTCTTAATATTAAAACATTTCAGGCATGGAAAGAAAAAAATGTCACTACTTGGAACATTTCGTTTAGAAAATTCCAAAAAGGCATCAACACCTTCCTCATATTCATTGCTCATTCGATGTGCTATAATCCAATTTCAACTCATTATTACCTATAACAAATATCAAAATTATACATCTTTTTAAGATAAGACAAATATATGTTTATATGAAAAAAATCATAATTTTAATGTAAAACAATTTTGAAATATAAAACAAATCTATGCGTATTTAAAAAAATATGCTTGAATATGATTTTAAAAAGCAAATATAGTTAGATATAACAGTTTTAAATTCCATTGAATAAAAGAAAACCTTGGGGCCTCCAATGGTTTATAGAAAATTGGGAAATGGAGTAAACCTAAGAATCAAATAAAATTTAAAATAAAAACTCAGATGGAGAAAATCACAATGTAAATCCAATCATCACGACACAATGGGGTCAGGATAAGTACACATATTTGAAAACCACGACATGGTCTCCCCCATAACCCATAATTTTCTCATAGTCTATGACTGGTCAAAATATATATAACCAAATAGAATCATATTGCAACACTAATATCCCTGAAACAATACAATCATCATGTCATAATCTCACAAACCACGATGCAGTAGTCAATCCCAACTGACACTTATCCCCCACCACCTTGGACACCCCCTGGACACCACCACCCCCTTGGACAACCCCCCACCCCCTGGACACCACCCCCCACCCCCTTGGACACCCCCTGGACACCCCCACACCCTTGGACATCCCCCCCACCCCTCCTAGACACCCCCACCCCTCCTGGACACCACCACCCACCTCCTACCCCCTTGGACAACCCCCTGGACACCACCCAACCCTCTAGACAGCCCCCCCCCCCCGAACAACCCCCAAACCCTCTAGATAGGCCCCCACCCCCTGGGACAGCCCCCCCACCCCCTTAGACACCCCCACCCCCTTGGACCCCCCCCACACCCCTGGAATGCCCCCCACCTCCATGGACACCCTGGACACCCCCAATCCTCTGGACAGCCCCCCGAACCCTTTGAACACCACCCACCCCCTTGGACATCCCCTGGACACCACCACCCCCTTGGACATCCCCCACCCCTCTGGACAACACCCCCACCCCTCTAGACAGCACCCCCACCCCTCCTGGACACCACCCCCCACCCCCTACCCCCTTGGACACCCCCTAGACACCCTCAACCCTCAGGACAGCCCCCAACCCTCTGGACAACCCCCCCCCCCACCCCTGGACATCCCCCCACCCCTCTAGAAAGCACCCCACCCCTCCTGGACACTACCCCCACCCCTACCCCCTTAGACATCCCCCTGGACACCCCCCAACCCTCTGGACAACCCCCACCCCCTGGACAACCCCCCAAACCCTCTGGATAGGCCCCCACCCCCTTGGAAAGCCCCCCCCACCCACTTGGACATCCCCCACCCCCTTCGACACCCCCACCCCCTTGGACCCCCCTCCCCCCCACACCCCTGGACTGCCCCCCCCCCCACATCCATGGACACCTTGGACACCCCCCAACCCTCTGGATAGCCCCCCGAACCCTCTGAACACCACCCCCACCCCCTTGGACACCCCTTGGACACCACCACCCCCTTGGATAGCCCCCACCCCTCTGGACAGCTCCCCCACCCCCTGGACAGCCCCCATCCCTGTAGACAGCACCCCCCACCCCTCCTGGACACCACCCTCACCCCCTACCCCCCTTGGACACCCCCCTAGACACCCCCAACCCTCTGGATAGCCCCCCGCCCCCCGGAAAACCCCCCAAACCCTCTGGACAGGCCCCCATCCCTTGGACAGCCCCCACCCGCCCACCCCCTTGGACAACCCCCACCCCCTTCGACACCCCCACCCCCTTGGACCCCCCCCCCCCACACCCCTAGATTTCCCCCCCACCTCCATGGACACCCTAGACAGCCCCCAACCCTCTGGACAACCCCCAACCCCCTGGACAGCCACTAACCCTCTTAACAGCCCCCTAGAACCATGGGATTTTAACCTCAAGCTACTAATTTTGGCATATCTAAGGATTTTAACCTCAAGATACTAGTTTTGGTATCATTCCATTATTCAAAATGAGAACCATGAAATTTATCTCCTACTAGTCTAAAATTCTCTATTGTGCAATGAATCGGGTTTTAATAGCATATGAAGACTTATAGTAGTCCACGAAAATAAGCGACGTAAATAGATTATGGAACAACAAAAAGTGATACCCAAAATAGAAACAACTAAGGATCCAAAACAAATATTCCACCATGAAAAACCATATATAATTATAAAATAAATCACACTAGTACATAGAATGGGTGTATCACAATGGTTTACATATAAATTGCAGTAATATAGTTCAATGAGATCATTATTTGTCAATGACAACAAAAATTACCATCAATGTTGGGCATCCGCAAAACAAAAACAAACGAAATAAAAGTAGGTGAGGCTTATGTGAGAGTCGATCTAATAGATTTGGTGATAATAAATAAGATGATGATGGTAAAACGCGGTAAGAGGGTTCGAAATCGAAGAATCTTACATAGTTTAAACAAAAAATTCGCAAAATGTAAATATAGACTATCCGAAAAAAAACGAACGAAATAAAGTCGTGGGAGGCTTAACTGAGTGTTGCGAGTGGAGATGATAGATCCAAGGAGAGTAAAGATGATAAATGATGATGAAAAAACAAGTTTAACGAAATGAGATCTAAGAGTCGATTAGGGTTTTCCGCACGAGAGAGACGAGTTGCCGGTCTGTTGATCGAAAAATCATAAATGACAATCCACGGGGCATGTTAATTTTTTAAATGTTTTATAACGTCGGTTATTTATTAACCAACATTATAAACTATTTTTATTACATTTATAACGTTGGTTATTATAATAACCGATGTTATAAATGTATCAGATACCGCATTTTTTACGTCGGTTATAAAATAACCAACGTAAAAAAGCCGCGTGTTTGTTTTTTACGTCGGTTATTCTATAACCGACATAAAAAACACATCAAAAACCACAATTTTTATGTCAGTTATTTTATAACCGACCTAAAAAATTCCGGGTTTTGTTTTTTTAAGTCGGTTATAATATAACCGACGTTAAAAAATCAGCAGGTTAGGTTTTTACGTCGGTAATTTGATAACCGATGTCTAAAAGGCCTCAGATGCCGCCTTTTTTACCTTGGTTATTTGATAACCGATGTAAAAAATTCATAGATACCTCGTTTTTTACGCCGGTTATCAAATAAACGACATAAAAAATTTACTCTCCGTATTTTTTACATCGGTTATAAAATAACCGACGTAAAAAACCACGTATCACAGATTTTCACGTCGGTTATATATAACTGACATAAAAAATGGTGGCGTGAAAAACATTTTCTGCACTAGTGTATAAAATATTGTCTGTTTCATGCAAATGATACATTTGCCTTTGATAATCAGTGAGTGCTAAATCTATTGAATAGAAAATTATATTAGAAAATATAATGATAATAGTGTTTTAAAATCATTATTGTAGTCATGTTAGATCCTATGATAGGGAGTAAGTTATAAATTACACCAAATAGTTAGAATTTAATGATTAGACTCTATTAATGCATACCATGTTCATCTCTATAATTTTAGGAATGAAATTTTTTATATATGACATATAAAAATAGTAATTTATGTTTTATTTATTAAATTAAATTACATTCAAGATACAATAAATATGTATACCATGTTTTTCTATGCTACCTATACACCCAAATAACAGAGTCATATCTATTTCAAGCAATGCATACATTTTTTGATGATTTTCAACAAGTGTTTAGTGTAAATAAAATAGAATTTATGCTAGATTTTTTTGTGATAATAGTTTACAATAGTTGTTTGTATAGAGAACCAATGGCATATGAAAAAATAAACTTGAAATAATTATTGTCAATTGATATTAAAAGAAATAGTTTTGATAAAAGTATCATAAGGATTTTTTTATTTTTTATAGATAATCAATGATATTTGTAACATGAATTTAACATATTGTATGTATCATAAGGAGTATGTTAGAAAATTATTCTTAAAAAATAGAGAAGGAAAGTTACAATAAAGACTTTGAAGAATATGTGCACATATAAAATCATACCATTTCAAACATATAATGAAAATAAAAAAATAGCAGTTTATTGATTTATGGATATTTATAACTTTTATTAAAGAAAATGTAAACAATAAAATAATTTATTGATATGTAATGTAAAAATTATTAAAATATCATATAATAAAACATATATATCATTTGGTTATTATTAATTATAAATGTCAAAATATAGTGAAATTATATACCATGTATTTTCAAGATTTGGTGTTGGTCATGGAGAATATATTCACTCAAAACACTCTAGGTTTCATGCCAAAAAGAATGAGGCCAAGAAAGATTATTTGAGAATAACATGCTAGAAAATAATATACATAGGGAGTGTACCATACCCCAAAGTGACACCACTTTAATAGATTCAATGAACTCTCTATAATCATCTAATAATCCCAAACTATAATAGGACTCTCTAAATGTATGATGAATAATTTTTCTCACTACTAATATATCTTGATAAGATGTTTCACCTTTGATCCTTGTAAGTAATAATATCAAGTAATATAGCTCTTTAGTTGTGGGTGGAATGTAATACCATCTACTAATATAGAATCCCTATTTCTAGGGAAACCACTTTCTATCAAAAGTTTTAAAGACAAATATTGTTGGGAAATATACATAAGTTAGAGTTATACCTTCTACATACATTGCATTTTCTTAAAACCAAGAAGAAAACATTATTTCAGAAATTTTGATTTTACTCAAGATATCTTCAATATTAACACCATCGGTGTAGGTAAAATTTTGTTGTCCTGGTAAATGGAAATGTAATCTCTTTACTAGAGGATATTTTTAATGGATATCATAAGATAAAATCCTCTAGGAAGCTTCGAAAGGAAATATATATCAAAAATCATAATAAATTTTAATATAATATAATTTTTTGTCCAACATTTTATTTCTATTGGGATCATAAAGTGTCGTCGTCACGTGATCATTACCCTTGATGATATATTTAAGGGTCAAAAAATCAGTTATCCAAATCAACACCATTCTTGAATACCGTACTACCAATATTACTTCTTTTATAAATTATATAATAGTCATCATAAGCTGTTATATTCCCAACAATTTTTTTAGGGTAAAACTTTGAACATTACCAATTTTTTATACAAGTAAATTGACAATTATAATCACCACATGACCCATGCATAATAAAAAAATTAACAACTTCATAAAGTCTTGGGAAGGTACCTTTAATTGGAATTTAAGTAAAGACAATTTTGTTTATATCTATTGGAGTAGTTACTTTGTTTTCATGAAAAAGGAATAAGAGAATGTGCACATGAGGTAACCCTCATTTTTGGAATTCCACTATATGAACTACTACAAGTAAAAGAGTAGGATTAGTGAAATATCATAGAACATGATACAAAAATAATGGATTTTCTAAATTTTAAGAATAGTATTTGAAGTTCATTACCTGCACGAGACTTTCCAAAGAAACTTCATTCTCATAAATATTTCAATAAATGGTCAACCTTCATATTGAATACTCTTGATACTATTTCAGGAAAATATAGAGGTTGAAGATTGTTATATATAAGAAATATAGAAATTTCATGCCACATTGGACTACATGTAAATGTTAAGAAAATATCTGGAAATCCTGCCCAATTACAAATTGAAATTGCATATTGGTAATTTTGAATCATATTCCTAGGACCTCTAGTAAAACTTAAAGGTAAAATGACATGCTTTCCACATGAAGACCCATCATGATCACCTCTAAGGTATACATCTTTCAAGTTGTTGTAAGGTTCAACTCTAATTCACTTTTTATTGAATCAAACCAATGAAAGTATTTAAGACTCAATCATTACATAAGAATCTATAATAAACTATTGCAACAACCATCTAGAATGAAGTAGAGTTGATGCATCAATGGAACACAATTACAAGTGATGAGAAAAGTATTATCTCATAGTAACTTTCTGGAGTCTAGTACTTATATTAAATAATGTTTCATGGTGATATATACTATCAATATATGCCTCCCAACCTCCTATGAAAATTAGTGGATATTACAATGGAAGGTACAATGGTTGAATCTCATTTATTCATTATAGGCCACCAATCTTTATTTTTATGATTATATTTGTTTCTTTATTAAGATCTTAAATGTATCTAACTATAAGAATTTTAATTTCAAAAGTAGTTGGTAAGTTATATATTGTTTCATTTGTTCCTCATTATTTAAGAAGGTGTAGTTTTAGATTTTTAATTTCATGTAACTGAAGAAAATCCCTTTCACTTCTAAAATGATGAACTAAAGCATTGTTTTCATGAAGAATTTATTATAGTTTATCCATAATATTAGAATCAATCATTGAGTTTAAATTACTTTCATCAAATCTGCATACACAATATTGGATGATTTAATCTAATAAAACTTCTATCAATGAATTCAATAATGAATATTACAGTTACCTGGTGGCTCATATTCTATTATGAGCCCCATTTATAGTGTTATATATGTAAAGATGTGAAAAATTTGACAGTTTTACATAAAGAGGAACTAAACTACCTACACAATAGTATTTTTGACCATTTAATATAAATATGTTTGGATACCCACCATTTTTTATCGATCTATCAATTTTTCCACCCATTGATGTGAATGAAAACATTAAATTGTAAATGTGGATGTGCTATTGGAATCCTTTTCTTAGGTAGAAGTATAATTCAAATCTAATGTTTTTAGATATTAATTCCAATACAATATTTCCCAGTGAGTAGTATAAAGAGAAATGCGGGTTTTTTTGTTACCCTATTTCTTATTTCTCTTGTCAGACCAAAATTTTGAACAACAAGATTGGAATATATAAAAAGGATCACCAATATTTGAGTATATTGAGATGAAAATGAAATATATTATAATAGGTTGAAAAAAAGGAATAATAATAATATTATAAACAGTATTATTATTTGGATTTATTAAAGAGATAATTGAAGTTATTAAACTAACCTGTGTGTTCTGCAATTTGAAGTGGTATTGAATTTTCTGTAGCAAGCAATGTTATTTTAATGTTAAGTACTATGTA
Source organism: Viscum album (assembly GCA_963277665.1). NCBI lineage: Eukaryota > Viridiplantae > Streptophyta > Magnoliopsida > Santalales > Viscaceae > Viscum > Viscum album. Next base: position 1,977,694,082 of record OY728122.1, read on the forward strand.
TTTAGTAATATTCATGAAGTTGGTAGATAGTTGAATTGTCTAAAACAAATGTTTTATATGGATATAACTATAAAATATAGAATAGACTATATCATACCATTTTTTATTACATGTCTTCCTGATGAAATATGGTTCATTGAAGATTGAACATACAAAAATTGGCTAGGACATACATACACAACAGTGGTTCATCTTAAGTACATAATAAATCATAGTATAAAATATATATATTGTTGGAGTTGGTGGCCTAGAACCAAATACTTTTTACTTTATGATAAACTTGTATTCATGGATTTGAATATTAATAAATACCTTATCAAATCTTGATTGTTCTTCTATGTGACAATACATGTGATAATTTCCTAAGGATAGCTATTGCACTAAAGGTTCATAGAGGATCCCTACTAGGATGAGAACCTAGAAGTGCCATTATACTATTCTTGAATATATGTTCTATGGCCGGATGATGTTATTTGATGGACACAAATAATACAGGCCATTAGGGGTGAGGACTCAAAAAACTTTGAGGCACCTTCTCATGTTGTGCGCCATTGGCACTATCCAGGAGTATATTATGAGAACGAGACCCACCAGCTAAAAATAAAAATTTTATAGTATCATTGGATGTTCTTATCCACAGACGTGTGTATTAGTCCTTATAATTTAAAATTATTATTAATGGGTATTATAACTTGTGCACTTAGATGTACTAAAGAAAAATGTGACAACACATTGTTCGTAATGAGGCTGGTTATGTTGGGTGCATCATGAGTAATATTGCATTAATAAATAGTGCGAGAAATGATTTTTCCCTTTTGTTCCATAACAGAAGTTAATATCTTAGGCCCTTTGATGGAATTGATATAGCCTAAATAAATCCATGGCCAAGATGAGGAATGGGAGAGTTCAATTCTAGAAAGTTAAAGAAAGAATAATTGAGAACATGGGTTGATGGCACTAACATGCAACCCGTTTGATTCGAGATATTGAGACAAAGATATTACATTACACACTAAGCATTTGTAGGAGGTGAAACATCATTGAAGCATTGAATTCTTTATATATGGGTGCCTTGGCATGTTTTTAGATGCTAACCTTGGACTTTAGGCAGGCTCCTCCTAATTCCACTAAGAAAGAGGTCTAGAGGGTCACACACTAAGCATGTCTGAATATCTTAGTTAAATATTCATTTAAAAAGTTTAATAAAGATTATTCCCAATTTTGTTTTAATAATTATTCAAGGATGCCTGATCACATTTATTTCGACACTAGTTATTTGAGAGAATATATTGTGGGAGAAATAATATATTTATTATCAAGTAATGCAGTGATATTTATTTAAGAAATAAATAGTTATTATTCAAGGTCTAATAAATGTGGTGGAGGAAATAAAGAAAATGGAAAAACAAAAGTACACACCGTGTATATTAATATATACACATAGTGTAGTTTTTCTAAGGATTTATGAGAAATAATATTATTTATTTAATTAAATAATAATAGGTGTAATTATCTGGGCACATGTCAAGTGATAATAATAGTCAAATGTTATTATTAGACATGGGGTCTTACTAAGAATTAAATGAAATGAATAAATAACTTTGGGTATTTAATTCATTTTATTATTCTAAGTAATATAAATCCCAATTACATTATTATCATTAGACCTAGCCATTATTTTTGGTTGTTCACAACGGATCTGGAGAAAGCTCTCAAGCCAAGAGAGAATTCATTTCCTCCAAGAATGCTCTCAAGTTACGAGAGAGATCCTCCTCCACCAGATCAAGGAGAGCGCTTTGGAAGTGGATCTCAAGGTGATCGAATGCGGACATCACAAGTGAATGTTCTTCCTTGATAGAACCCAGAGATCCCTTTAGTGACGTCCAGAGATACACGGAGCACGTGTGGATCAATGCTAGAGGAAGACTACACTTGGATTCTACGACGCAATGACAGATCACATTGGATCGTGACTAGAAACATCAACAGAGAGAGAATTCCATCAAGGTAATTCTTATATTTTAATTAAATTAATTAAAACCAACATATGACAATCCTATCTATGGTTCCAGGACTTCCCTCTTTCCTTTTAATTCTTTATTCTATTTTAAAGATCTGGTGTTTTATCATTATGATGGATCTCAAATTGATCGTTGTTAACGGTAAAATTAAAGTTGGGTACACCCATCTACGTGCTTCCACTATGCTCGAAACCTATAAGTGGTATCAGAGCAAGCATATTGTTGATTATAATTATTTAGTTTTTTCATTGATGATTTTCACATTTAATAATTTAGTTGTTTCATTTAAATTTAATCATTTTGTAAATCTGAATCTCGAGATCTGTTCCTCCTCTTTCTTTTCTTGTTCATCTTACAAAAATGATCCTTTATTTCAGTTTTGATTAAAATAAAAATAAATGATCTCATCCGGAGGTTCCAAAGGTTCCTGGCCGTACAACACCAGAACACACGACATGTATTCGGCCTTACATTCTGTGTAGTAAAGGTTCAATGCATTGGGATTGGTCTGCCAAACCAAGCCATGTGTTGGAGTTTATCTGAGTCTTTATAACTCCATGTATTGACCAAGAACTGGTGGCACATAGTTTCTAGATTACAGGCTGAGTGGACCACTAGACACGACATGTGGTCCCTTCGGGTTAGGGTTGGATTATGTATCCCATACACGGCTTGCTCGATTGGAGACCGTGTAACACGGATACTACAAGGTGTGTGGCCCACTAGACACGTCGTGTATTCTAAAGATTTTTGAAGTACATATACATGTCATATCCCCGGGTGTGTACTTCAGATAGACGGTAAACGATAATACACGACATGTAGTAGGAAATACACATCGTGTACGCATCCAAATTACATATATTTATTAAATTTTATTGTTATATTATACAAACCCTTGAGACGTGCACTATGGTGCAGGCGTAAAGTTGGGGTACAACATGTGGTGGGTATTTTATACATATGTTTTTAATTTAACATTTGTGTAATGTTAATTTCTACTCGTTGGGTAGTTATGAACAAGAATTCATTGGGTTTCCTCCAAGGTACAAGTTATACAAAAAGATAATTTTAAATGAATTTATTTGCTTTAAATTATGATTGATGAGAATCTCAAGGAAATTCTAAAAATGGTTTAAGATAAAAGTATTGATTTATTAAAGATAACAATTAATTTATTTGATCGTGATTTATCTAAAACAAGAATGATTAAAGAATTGAATGATACTTTTATTTATGTGTAAATATCATTGCATGTATGGATGATCATGAGTTAGACCAGGACCTTTTGTATATGGATGGTTTCTTTTAATTAATTTATTTAAATTAAAATTATTGGCCTGAGTTCCTTCTCCTCATTAATACGTAGGGCTTGCATTCCCAGGGTTTATTTTATGTAAAACCCCATTTTACCCCTCACCTACGTGTGAGATAAAAGCATATGTAATGGATGGATCTCCCAAGCTAGTGGAGGTGTCTCAAGTTAGGATCCAAGGCGAGACCAATCCAAGGAGATACAAAGGTGGACAGGTGAAAAGTTGTAAACACGAACCCAAAAGGTTCAAGGTGTTTTCTCCCCTAGGTCTTGGGTTAGTTTATCAACCACTAGATAAACTAACCAATAGAAAAATCTCATGATCATTCCATTTATTTTATTTATATCAATTTCATGGTTTATTTATTGTGGGTGTGTTGTCATGATCACACAATTAATGAATTAAACAAGCATACAAGATGAAACTAAAATAAGACCGACTTATGCATAAATATTATCTTAGACATGGTTAATAAATTAAGTATATCCCACTTAATATTAAAAAGTATGTAAGAAAGACAATAAAATGGGAATTTACATATAAGGATAAAATCCCTCAAGGAAATATTAAGTTGGAATATCCTTCCATAATCTTGGTTAGAATCGAACCATAGTTCAAAGTGTTTGACCAACAATAATTGGGGTGATTTAAATTATTAGGGAATTATAATTTAAGGTTTTGGGTTGACTTGAATTGGTTCACATCAAGGGTTTACTTCTACAATAGGACTTGGTGTGACTAAGAGTAAAAGGTTAAATAAATATAAAATAAAAGGATTTCGAGATTGGGGAGTCCACTTAGCGGATCAAGGAGTTGCAAGTTAATGCAGTTGGAATTTGGAATGCCTACCTAAAAATTTTCAAGTTCATTGAACAACCCTAGTTGGGGTAATGTGAAGGGAAATATGGATCCTTTCCACTATAATATTTAGGAAACATAATATTCTAATGTTAATGGTGAGGGATATTGGATTTCAATAAAATAGTGGGAGACTAATAAGTCTTAATTTATTTATTTATATCAGTTTTATCATGATAAAGTACTAAATATTTTCTCATCTTAATTTGTAGAAATGGAAATAAAAATGGCATCAAATATATCATTGTGAACCATAACCGAGAAGGAAAACCTTCTGATAAGAACCAATTTACAGGAGTGGTAGAGGTGTTTACGCATCATCCTTCACCACAAGAGGAAATTGTATGTGATGGAGGAGCCTGTTCTAGTTGCACCTGGAAACAAGGACAGTGATGAGGAAATATCACTCTATATGAAACATTTGTATGATTCCACATATGTCCAATTTTTCATGTTATCGACCATGTATAATGATCTCTTGAAGCAACATGAAAACATGGACGCGTATAGCATGATGTCTCACCTTAAGGATCTCTATCAAGAGATGGTGAGATATGAGAGATATAAGATCTCCAACACTTTGTTCATAACTAATCTTGGAGAGTTTTAAGCAGTTGGGCCCCATGTATTCAAGCTTATTGGCTATATTGAATGCCTGGACATCTTAGGGATTAAGTTCCCATATGAGTTGTGTACAGATATCATCCTATCATCACTACCCAAGACCTTATCTAGATTTATTATCAACTAAAATATGAGAAATAATGAGAAGATTCTATCGGAACTTATGACCTTGATTTGTCAGGTAGATAAGGACATGGGTCGTGACAAACCTTCAGTCCTTATGGTGAATAAGAATAGGAAGGATAAGGAAAACGGTCAAAGGGTTTATAAATGGTTTGAAGCCACCGAGCGCCATCCCTCTAAGAAGGAGAAGATCCAGAGGTAGGGAAAGGAATGGGATGTGGTATGTTTTTCATGTGGCAAGCTAGGCCACTGAAAGAGGACTACACCCAGAAGCGTGGGGATGCTAAAGGTGTGTTCGTTATCGAGTGTAATCTTTCAATTTCTACACATTGGATATTAGATACAGCTTGTGGGGCTCACATATATATTCAAATGTAGGAACCAAGTAGATTTAGAAATATTTCCAGAGGAGAGGTGGATATTTGAGCTACCAATTGTGCGGGGCTGGCTATATTGGCCATTGGCGGTTACTATCTCTCATTGCCAACTAGGATGCTTTTGGTTTTACATAACTGTTGTTATGTACCTAGTGTTATCAAAAACATAATTTTTGTATCATGTTGGGATATGGACGGATTTATTTTAAAGTTTTTAAATAAGGGTTATTTATTTTATAAGAACAACATATGTTATGGTACGACACGTTTAAATAATTATTTGCATGTATTAAATTACAAAAACCAAGTATTGGCTACCAATAATGAAATAAACTCACATGACTCATATAACACCTAGTTGTGGCATCACTGTCTCAGTTATATAAATGAGAAGCGCTTGAAAAATATCTTCCAAGATGGTTATTTAAAATATAATAAGATAAAACCACTTGATCGATGTCACACTTGTTTACAAGGGAAAATGACTAATCCGCCTTTCGGTGGATAGGGTGAAAGGGTCACAGAGCTTCTAGGATTGGTACACACGGATGTGTGTGGACCATTTTCAGTAAAATCTAGAGGTGTATATTCTTACTTCATTACTTTTACTGGTGATTTGAGTAGATATGTCTATATCTACTTAATGAGGTATAAGTCAGAGTCCTTGGAGAAATTTAAGGAATTCAATAATGAAGTAGAGAATAATCTTGGTAAAAAGGTAAGAAAGATTCGATCAGATCAAGGTAGAGAATATATGAACCAATATTTCATCGACCTTTTATTGGAGTCTGGGATTGTATCTCAAATCACTCCTCCTTATACACCACAATGGAATTTTGTTAGTGAAAGGATGAACCACACCTTGTTGGACTTGGTGAGGTCGATGATGAGTCATGAAAATCTTCCATTATCATTTTGGGGATATTCATTACAAACTTCATCATACACATTAAATTTAGTACCAACTAAGGAAAAAAATGGAATTCCCTTTGAGTTATGGAATGGAAAGAAACCCATTTTGTCACACATACATGTATAGGGATGCGAGGCATTTTTAAGGCCTTCTTAGGCAATAAACTAGCACCCCAGGGCATGAGGTGTATCTTTATAGGATATCCCAAAAAAAATGAAAGTATATTACCTATATAACCCTTTAAACAAGAAAGTGATTATCGCTAGACAATCCATCTTTCTTGAGAGGGAGAACATTCTCAAAAAGGATAGTGGGAGAAAGACTGACTTCGATGAAGTTGATGCTCAAGATACATAGGAGTTGTTACAGGAAAAATTTCAATAGGTCCCCATGGAAGAGGTTCTAGAAACACAAGTATTGTGTAGGAGCTCATGAGAGGTAAGGGAACTAGAGAGATTTGGTTTCCTAGTCACCGAGGATTGTGAATCATTATTGTTGGAAAATGATGAACCTCTCTCATACAAGGAAGTAGTAGAGATCTTAGAATCTACAAGATGGCTTGAAGCTATGAATTCTAAGATGGATTCCATATATTGGAACCATGTCTGGGTTTTGGTCGATGATCCAATTGATGTAAATCATGTTGGATTCAAATGGTTATTCAAGAGAAATCAGGACATGGAAGGTCAAGTTAGCACCTATAAAGAAAGGCTAGTGGCTAAAGGATTCAGACAGTGTCAAGGAATTGACTATGATGAAACCTTCTCACTAATTTCCTTGTTTAAATCCATTATAAATATACTTTACATAGTAGCTTACCATGACTATGAGATTTTGAAAATGGATGTCAAAAAATCATTCCTTAATGGGAACCTTCAGGAAGATGTATATATGGCAAAACCATAAGGGTGTGTAACACCAGGTGAATCCAAATGGGTTTGCAAGTTGCAGAAATACATTTATGGATTAAAGAAAGAATCCAAGTCATGGAACATTTGATTTGATGAATCCATAAAGGAATTTGGTTTCATTAATAATGAATGTGATCCATGTATTTATAAGAGGTTTAATGGTAATGCGATCATTATCCTAGTAGTATATGTTGACGTCATATTACTTATTGGAAATGATATACAAGTTTTATAATCAGTTAAGTACTGGTTGAACAAGTGTTTCTCCATGAAGGAATTAGGTGAAACAGCCTATATTCTAGGGGATCAAGATCATTCGTGATAGATCCAAGAGGCTTCTTCAACTAAGTCAGGGTACATACATTGACCAGATATTAAAGAGATTTAGTATGGAACAATCCAAGAGGCGATTGGTTCCAGTGTCACATGGCCTACATCTTTCTAAGAGAATGTGTTCTCGGACACAATAAGAGAAATATAGGATGAGTAAGATACCATAAACTTCAGCTATAGGATCTATCATGTATGCCAAGTTATGTACCAGGCTTGAGGTTACATATGCACTGAGCATGGTAGGAAGATATTAAGAAGATCCAGAAGAACAACATTGGATAGTTGTTAAGACTGTCCTTAAGTATCTAAGAAGAACTAAGGATATGTTCCTGGTGTATGGAGGAGATGAGGAACATGCCATCAAAGGGAATGTTGATGCTGGTTTTCAGATAGATCATAGAAATCTAAAGTTTCAATCTAGATATTTTTTCTGTCTCAACGAAGGATCTGTGAGTTGGAAGAGTTTAAAGCAGCCGGTTTTCTCCTATTCTACAGCAGAGTCTGAATATATAGTGGATTTTGATGCATCCAAGGAAGCCATCTGGATTCGTAACTTTGTCCAAGAACTTGATGTGATGCCTAGAAGTAAAGATCCTATCACATTGTATTGTGATAATACTACAATGGTGACTCTTGCAAAAGAACCAAGGTCACGTCAACGGACAAAGCACACTCTTCAGAAGTATCACCTCTTGAGGGGTTTCTATCAAAAGGGTGAAGTTTCAGTGAGAAAAGTGTACATGGAAGATAACGTGATGGACCCCATGACTAAAGGCCTATCTCAATAGAAGCATGAATATCACGTGAGAGCTAGCAAGTTAAAGGTTGTTAGTAGTTGGCTCTAGTCCAAGCGGGAGTCTGTTGGAGTTGGTGGACTAGAACCAACTACTTTTTACTTTATGATAAAAAAAATTCATGGATTTGAATATTAATAAATACCTTATCAAATCTTGATTGTTATTCTATGTGACTATTCATTTTATAACGTCCTAAGGGTAGTTGTTACACTAAAGGGTCATAGTGGATCCCTGCTATGATGAGAACCCTAAAGTTCCATAACACTATTATTGAATATATTTTCTATGGATAGATGATGTTATTTGAGGGACACAAATAATACAGGCTATTAGGGGTGATTAATCATAAAACTTTGAGGCACCTTATTATAGTACGCGCCCTTGGTAATATCCAGGATAATATTATGATAATGAGACCCACCAGTAGGAAATCCACATTTTATAGTGTCATTGGATATTCCTATCTGTGGACCTGTGTATTGGTCCTTAGTCTTTAAGATTATTATTAATGTTTATTACTACTCGCTCACTTAGATGTATTGAAAAAAACTGTGACAACACACTATTCACAGTGAGGTAGGATATTTTGGGTACGTCACGAGTAATATTGCATTAATAGATAATGAAAGAAATGATTTTACCTTCTATTCCATAATTAAAGTTGATATCTCAGGCCCTTTGATGGAATTGATATAGCCTAAATAAATCCATGGCCATAGTGAGGAATGGGAGAGTTCAATTCTAGGAAGTCAAAGAAAGAATAATCGAGCACAGGGGTTGATGGTACTGCCATATAACCTGCTTGATTCGAGATATTGAGACAAATGGATTACATTACACGGTAAGAATTCACAGGAGGTGACACGTCATTGCGGCGTTAACTTCTTTCTCTATGGATGCCTTGACATATTGATAGATGCTAATCTTGGAATTTAGGTAGGCTCCACCTAATTCCACTGAGAAAGAGGCCTATAGGGTCACACACTAAGTGTGTCCAAGTATCTCAGTCTAATATTCTTTCAATAAGTTGAATAAAGATTATTCCTCATTGTGGTTTAATAATTATTCAAGGATTCTTGATCACATTTATTTTTACACTAGTTATTTGAGAGAATATATTTTGGGTGAAATAATATATTTATTAGCGAGTAATGTAGTGATATTTATTTAATAAATAAATAGTCATTATTTAAGGTCTAATAAATGTGGTGGAGAAAATAAAGAAAACGGAAAAATAAAAGTACACATCGTGTATATTAATATATACACATTGTGTAGTTTTTTTGGGAATTTGTGAGAAATAATATTATTTATTTAATTAAATAATAATAGGTATAATTCACTGGTCAAATGTCAAGTGGTAATAATAGTCAAATGTTATTATTAGACATGGGGTTTTACTAAGAATTAAATGAAATGAATAAATGCCTTTTGGTAATTAATTCATTTTATTATTCTAAGTAATATAAATCCCAATTACATTATTCTCATTAGACCTATCCATTATTTGTGGTTGTGCACAAAGGATCTAGAGAAATATCTCAAGACAAGAGATAATTCCTTTCTTCCAATAATTCTCCCAAGTTACGAGAGAGATCCTCCTCCACTGGATCAAGAAGAGCACTTTGGAAGCAGCTCTCAAGGCGATCGAAGGTGTACATCGCAAGTGAAGTCTCTTCCATGCTAGAAATCTGAGATCCCTTCAGAGATGTATAGAGATACGTGGTGCATGTGTGGATCACCTCTAGAGGAAGCCTACATTGGCTTCTACGACACAACGATGGATCACATTGGATCATGACCGGAAACATCAACAAAGAGAGAATTCCATCAAGGTAATTCTTGTATTTTAATTAAATTAATTATAATAATAATATGATTATCCTCTCTATAGTTATGGGACTTCCCTCTTTCCTTTTCATTATTTGTTCTATTTTTAAGATCTGGTGTTTTATCATCGTGATGGATCTCAGATTGATCATTGTTAACGGTAAAATTAAAGTTGGGTACACCCATCCATGTGCTTTTTCTGCACTCGAAACCTACATATATCTACCACTAAAGCATGATATTTTAATTGCATTTTGTAATATACCTAATTTAGAAAATGAATTGAAATTACCAGTGACACTGTCAATGAAATGATTCCTGTTAAAATAGGAATATATAAGCAATAATATTCAATAAAAACTAAAGAAATTAGGTACGGGAATGATTTGTACTTACTGTGTCGCTAAGGGAAGTGTTGATTCCTTAATAATATTTGAATAATTCCTTGAATCTAGCATGATTAATAAAGAAAAATTTAATGAGTGCATACAAGTAAGTCTTAAATATGCACAAAAGTGTTCATTATAATACAAAAACATCATACTTACAATTTGAAAGACTATGTTGTAACATAGTATCTATCCTTTGTTTTTGCTTGTTTGATCTAGTAGATATGGTTGAAATATTATCACATTCTTGAGTCAATGTAAAAAAAATGGAAGTGTAGTTTTAGCATTTTATACTAATTGTGATTAGTTGAAAAATGCAAAAAAATATTGTATTGGTAAACTTAAATTAAACAAACCATTGGAAGATATAGTTGATAATGGAATGTGTGTTCCTCTCTTCATGCCATCATTGAGTGACATTTTTTCACGTATAGGACTACATGAAATTTTATTAAATATATTCAAATAATCTGTATGAGAGGTTGAACCTGAAGTTTTTGAATTAAAATAAATCCATTTAGTAAATGAATCATAATTTAAAAAAAAAATTCAAGTAAATATTAATATGTATCTGACAACCTATTTTTTGTTTTTGCCTTAATAATCTCCTACAGAACCTTTATTCTTGAGAACTTGTTATATATTTCACACTTACATCACTTATCTTTCTAATTTATTTTCAATGAGTTTAGAAAAATCATGGTATGAAAATTTATGTGAATACAATATTAAATATAATGTGTAACATAATATAGAAAAAACAGTATGCATATATTGAAACACCTTTATACAACTCATTAATGAAGAGTGCATACAAAATTCCAAAGATAAAGTAGTTTTAGTGAAATGAATAAATCAATAAGTCAATTAAATAAACATATTTTGGTTAACCATTTGAAGACTAAATAGATAAACTAAAATAAGAAAACAGTTTGTATATATGAATTACTCAATAATTTATGTTATGTTTAACTATACTATAATAGGTTTTGGTATGTTGGAACAATGAAGCTTCGACCCTGAGAAATGAAAGGTAAATTAACGGTTGACTGGACGAATGCAGTATATGTTATAATTAGTAAATGAAAAAAAGTTGTACTTTTGTAACATAAGAAAAAAATCTAAGATAACAAAAATAGTAAAAATATCAGAACACATTTGAAATTAGTATAGAAGGTTTGAAGAATATTGAACCATAGAGGGATCGATGGAGGTTTCCTAGATTTGTGTGGATGCAGTCTTACAGATGATGGTTGTGGAAGGAAGATGAATAAAGGAACTAGTCCATTGAATATTTAACAACCGGATGAGGTAAATTGATGATAAATGGTTGTGGAATGAACCCACAAAATAAAGAATAAATTCAATGAATGTTTCATAGTCATATAGGAGTAGATGAAAAACGATCTGTAAGGGAAATGGTTGAGGCATCGTGGAGTTTTGTGAAGGAAGACAGAGATGTATTCTTACAGTTTCAGGTAACTGGCATGGTAGGAATAAATACTTTGATAGTCATCAAGCGAATTGGTGGAGTCAATATTTTTTGGAAGATTAGAGTATAACAGTTGATTGTATTGGAGGGAGATGATTGAGCGGTAGAGCTAATACATGAATTGTAGTGTAGAAGTCAAGATATGTAGAGGAGGTAGACACAAGAATGGAATGGAGATCAGTGAGGAGAGTAGTGTAGAGAGATATCACTAGAATAATAGGGTAGAAGGTAGGGATCTAGTGATTAGGGAGTTGTGAGCGGAATGGAAACCATAGTGTAAAATTTAGGATCAAGAGAGGAGGTAGATGTGAGAAATGAATGGTGAATAGCGAGGAGATAAACGTAGAGCGATATCACTGGGAACCTATGGTAGATGATTAGAATCCATAGAATAGGGATTAATGAGTAGAATAGTGGGCATGGAGGGGTAAAGGGTGGGGGAAAACGTTCAGAGGGAAAATATTTCATGAGGGGAGGACATGTGTATTGTGAAAAATCTAAGTTTAGTATAATAGTAGATTTATAAATGACCAAATAGATTGAACACTACACCTAAAAAAATGAACTCCAAAAAACTGATTATCTTCTGCATTTTTATGATCCAAAAAAACATGGTATTTAAAAACATAAAGTAATGGATTAATCCAAAGAAACTCAAACCTAAAATTAATTAGTTGATGTGTAAATTTTATAGTTTTTAAGAATTACTTCTTCATGTTATTATAAGAGAATGAGTTATCTTAGAGATAATGAATTTTTTTTAAAGGATGTATATATTTTTATGATATAAGGTTAAATAAATTTTAATTAATATTTATTTTTTTATATTTATTTTTTATACTTTATTAAGGATATAATATTGTAATTTTTTTTTGCAATATATTCTTCGAATATTAAAATAATTATTGATAATAATATTAATAATAATAGATTTATTTGATGATAAAAATTTGTCGATATTAATATGATAAATCAATAAATTTCAATATTAAAGTTCAATTATCATGTACTGAGTGATTATCAAACATATATATAAATATATCAAATATCAGAGTGATTTAAATTATTTTCTTATAAAAAGTGTTTTAATTTTTATAAAATGAACAATATTTAAAAATGAAAACACTAATGATATTTAGATAAAATTAAAAATTAAAAATAATTAATGAGATATTTTTAAAAAAATCATAAAAAATGGATATTGACTTTGGTCATAATAATAATAACAATATAAAAAAACTTTGTTTTTCTTAATTGGTTATTGATAAAACCTTTATTACTGAATAGTTTATTGGAACAATTTTAATTTATGGAAAAATATTTTTTGGTATTAGTTATTTTTAATAACATATTCATGAGTTAGTAAAAACAAGTTGGTATTAGTTTTATAAACCAATAGATTTAACCATTTAAAAAAGATTAATTAGTATTGAATGATCAATACCAACAGATATATATATTATGTAAGAACCTGGGTTTTCACTCAGGTATGGATCCTTTAATTTTCGGTCTAAATATTTACTTTGGACCTAATATGGATGAAAAATGAGTTAGTAAAGGTTATGAGGGTGTCTGGGGCTTGTTCGGAGCCTAGAACCCATCTTTTTGGAGAAAATAGACTTGGTGCGCAGTTTAGAGTAAACCGTGCGGATGGTGTTTTTTCATACATTGGAACCTCACATGGTTGGCGCATGACCATGCTTCCAAACCATGCGAACTCCCCTTTTTCCTAGTTAACCATGTATGGATGGTGTACGGTTTGATCAAACTGTGTGGAGGAAGACTTTTCAGGTAGAACCATCTCGCATGGTTTGCGCATAGTTTGAAAAACTATGTGTAGGCTAAAAACCTGTGTAAAATGTCCCAAACACCCTTAATGATCTATTAATCCTTCCCCTTCCTCCTAATCTAATAACTAGTGTGATTTAACTCCTTTTCACCCATTTGGAGTTTTTTGATGGCCAAATCTAGGGATCAGGAGACCTCCTTCGTCTGACATCCGATCGAGCTTCTGTTCATCACGTTGGATGCGCAACGGTAAGTACTAAAGTCCTCTTTATTCGTTCTTCATCTCTTTATCTCTCGGCCTAATTATCACCATGTGATCATTTTTTTCCATTTCTTAGATCTACCCCAATCTGAGGCAAATCAAGGGTGATACTGGAGGAGGAGAGTCGTACAACCCTAAGGTGGGTGGTCTATATCTCATCCCTAAAGTTCATTATTTTTGGAATGTTCATGTGGGGCCCACTAGTTTCACTAGAAACCATTTCTTAAATTTACCTTCCATGATTATACTTGTTAGAATCGTATGATTATGCACTTTTTAATTATGTGATTAGTTGTTAGTGGTTACACCCACAACTCAATTCTCCCCATGTCAAAGGTTATGCCATAATTGGATTTTTAGTGTTTCGGTACATTTGAGACACCGTTCAGATGTGACATTTCTTAACCTTTCTAAAGGTGATCCCCCTTTTCATAAATGTCTTATTATTACTGAGAATTGCATAATGGAATGTACTATGTATGCTCACCACTTAACCCGTCTAAGGTAAGTGCTTCTAAATGGTTACTAAAAGTAAAAAGTAAAAAGTGAAATGGAAAGTATACTAAGTATATAACTTGTCCTTAATAAAAAGAGATTAAATAAAGGTTACATGTCTATAGCACCACTTTACATGTTGATGGAAGGTAGCAGAGTGACCCTTAATAATTTAATAAGACTTAATGGCTAACTAATACTTGATTCAATGGTTGCAACGCTACTTGGACTATCAACACTAATGGAAGATAAGGCTTGGACCAATAAATAAATGGTTTCAACTCTACTTGACCTATCCACACTAATAGAAGGCAAGAATTGAACCAAATGAATTATTACATGATTACAATATCAAATAGGAATGGACTAACTCGATCTTGCCTTGGATTCTGAGAGGAGGACACCTTGGGTCTCAAGAACCCCATTCCAATTCAAGGATGCGATTTTTTTAGGTTGATACCCACCCAGACTCTAGTTCTTGTATATTCCTTGGATTCCTGGTATTATACCATTGGGTCTCTTTCATTATTATATGATACCTCAGATACACTCCTCAGATCCAGCATTGACTAGTAGGTGTCATGGTGAAAGCCCATAGGGCCCTGTCTCTGTTTAGCCCTATTTTACCTTGGTCAATCACCTTGGAATCGGTAGGAACATTATTGTGGAATGCCTTGGATTAAGCACCTTGGATTACAATCTTACCCCTTTAGCTAGACTCAGATACTACTGAGTTAGCATTCCGTGAGATTAATGTTACCTTGGTTATTACCCTGGAACTCCCTCACTAGATATCATTTTTAGGTTTCCTTTCCATGTCTTGGGACCTTCACTAATTATACTATCATGAGGTAATGTTAGTGCTGGATATGCCTCATGTGTTTTATTAACATTAAATGGTAATTTCTTAATTAATGAATTGGTTACATGTTCAGACACCAGCTGAGGGATGAAGCAGGTACTTGGTTATTTAGTTATATTGTACCGTTTTCTTTACTTATATATTCATGCCTACACATTGCTATATTCCATTACACGGGCCAGATGTTATAGACACCATTGGTGGTGTCCCACTGAGATTTATCTCACACCCTCTCCGGGCACTGATTGGTACCTAGAGTAGATTAAATGGTTGCAAGTATTGACAAAGGGAATCATTCAGCTTCCAACACTTGATTGTGTGCTTATAGGATAGATCTTGATAGTAGATGACTGAGTTGGATCTTGGGATGCTTAGAGGAGTCTTGTTTTCTTTTTCTTTTTAGAACATGTTATGCTTGTTGTCTTGTATCCATGCTTTATAGTTTTCTAGTGACATGACATTACATCATTGTTGTCTTAGTTGATACAATTATTATTATTCTTGTTTATCTATTTTATCAGTTGCTTCTGCTATTTCTATTATTTATATTGATTCTGCTATTTACTATTCATTTACATTCTTTCCATTTTACTACACTCTACTAATGAGGGAATATTCTTCCCATAGACACACCCTAGGCCCTCACTGCTAGTCGGAAACTTTCGACGTTCGGGAAGATGCGCTTGAGGCCATGTGGACCACCAGGCTCGGGGCACCCGTTAAGTGGCATCCGGGTCTGGGTCGTCACAAAGTGGTATTAGTGGTGGTTTCTTTTCTTGCTTTACTATTTGGAGACAATATATTGGAGAATAGGAACGCTTGGGACTTGGTCATAAACCGTGCTTGGGCATCGCAAACCCATGTTCGGGGTAAAATCCAAGTTACCCAAAATGCAATTGTTGTTATGCTTTTTCCTATTACAATTGATATTATTTTACCATTGGGTGACGCACATGTTGTGTGGTGTTGTTGATTATTACTCTTTTGAGAATTTCTTTCATCATTATCCCGATTATATGAGGGCAAGGAGTATTGTTACATGCATCCTTATAGGCACCTATAATTCACATGTCAAGCATATTTCCATGCCATATAGGTGAATTTCACTGCTTTACATTGCTTGATATGCCTGTAACTGCTGAGTGAAGCTATAATAGTTACTTGTACTTGTGTTACTTTGTGTTTGATTGAGTGATTGCATGTCTCAATTCATGAGGTGTATGGTCCCTCATGGTTTGGGATGAGTAATTTACTGAGTTGAGCCATTACGTTATAAATAAATGGGTGCCATTTCTAGTGATAGGTGTATAGGTGTTGATTCATCGAAAATGGATATCCAATATAAAGTGAATCCTAAAATGTAAAATGAATTGGTTGCACATCCTTATCCCACCTTTTCATGTTTATGAAAGGTAAATTAGTGGACCTAGACCTTAATTTCAAAATGACATAAAAATTATACTTGAGCACTTACCGATACCTAATCATCTAAGCAGGTAGTTTGGGTAGTATGCCTTGGGTAGTGAGTTTTCTTATGATCTTTTTCTACTAGTGTTGCTATATTTTGATTCCATAGTTATTTTTATGCGTGTGCTTGGAATTTGTAGACCAATGTCACCACGACGTCCTCGTTTCGTTCACCAGGAAGGTGGTGATGACCATGCTCTAGACAGGGTGGGCCCTGAGCCTCCAGTCTTACTTCTAGGAGGGCCACTTGAGGCACCGCCTGCTGTACCTAATCTGGGAACTGATTCCCAAGTCCATGATAGTTTCTAACATATGATGCAGTCTATGATTTGTGCTCCATGGGTTTCACCTACGATGGATGATCTGAACTATGAGTTCCAGCAGCAACATCCTCTTACTTTTTCAGGGGATGGCGGTCCTCAGGCTATTGAGTCTTGGCTAGAGTCCATGCTATCTATCTTTGATCATTTGGAAACTCCTCCACAACGGAGATTCAATCTTGATGCATACATACTTTGGGATTCGACCAAGTGTTGGTGGGATGTCATTACCCAGGCTGGTCGTCATTAGGGCATGTTATGGGTTGACTTCAAGGCTACCTTCTATGATCAGTTCTTTCCCCAGTCACTAAGAGATGACATAGACATAGAGTTCATGAATATCGATTAGGTTTCTATGTCAGTTATGAAATATTTAGCACTTTTCACCGATTTAAAGCGCTTTGCACCGCTTCTAGTCAGTGATGAGCTTTCACGTGCTAGATAATTTGAGGATGGGCTGCAGTACACCATTCGAACTTAGGTGAATGTATTTTTCCTTTCTACCTTCTCTGAAATAGTTGATCAGGACCTTATCACTGATCGTAACCTGAGGTATGGAGTGAGTACTGGGTTTAAAGGATCAGTGTTGCGCCAGGCCAGTAGTTCTTTTGGTGGAAGGAAAAGTTCCCTTGAAGTTTTTCATCAGGGAAGTGGTAGCCAGAGTATCCAGTTTGATAGCTCTGTAGTGTGTCATCAGTGTGGAAAACTAGGGCATAAGAATCCTCAGTGTGATAGAGACCCTATGGAGTGTCGGGCTTGTGGTCGTATGGGTCATCTTTAGTGCTTTTGCAGGACCTTTCCACCACCTTAGAGTTGAAAGGGATCAACTTCAGTTCCACCTTCAGGAGCAATTTGTTTTGCACCACGTTAGGTGAGGAGTTGGAGTATCACCAGTCGGTCTGGATGAGGAGGAGTTCATGGTCGTGGTAGTCTGATCCCTGATCACCAGTAGCATCAGCCGAGCAGTCATGATCATGGTAGTCCATCTGTTGCACAAGGTCGTGGATTAGGTTAGTTGCATGCTTTATAGCTAATACCTAAGGATTAGGCTGCAGGACCATCTATAGTACAAGGTACTATTCTAGTAGTCTCCACTTTTGTCTCTACTTTATTTGATACAGGTGCTTCAAACTCTTTCGTTTTTGTATCTATCATGGAAAGTCTCGAACTAGAGATAAAATATCACTATGGTGTAATGACCCTCAATACACCATTGGAAATATGGAAAGAGGGTAGTCTCCAGTGCAGGGACTGTCCCCTTGAGGTAGGAAGTTACCCTTTCTTGTAGAATCTATTTGTTCTTGAGATAACAAGATTCGATGTCATTCTCAGTATGGACTGGTTAGTTCACTATCATGCCTTTATAGACTGCAATCACCGCAGGGTTTCTTTTACATCTCCAGAAGGCATTAGTTAACTTTTCAAAGGTTAGTGGTATGTCTAGACTAGGAGAGCTGGACTGAAGCATCATGGGCTAGGTGAAGTGAACACTTAGATTGCAAATATTTTCATGGAGGATCATGGTTTGCTTCAAATTTATTTCCCTCCAGTAGTTGATCATTTCCAAGAAATCTTTCCTGATGGATTTTCTGGATTACCTCCTAAGAGATAGGTAGATTTTACAATATATCTTGTTCTAGGAGAAGCTACGGTGTCCATTCCTCTATACAGGATGGAACCTACTGAGATTCTGGAGCTCAAGTGGCAGATAGAGGACTTAGTGGACAAAATCTTTATTTGGCCAAGTACATCCTCTTGGGGTTCACCCATTCTTTTCGCTAAGAAGACGAATGGACCTCTCTATTTATGCATGGATTACAGAAGGTTGAACCAGATTACAGTTAAGAATCAGTATCCATATCCTCGAATATATGATCTCTTTGACCAAATCTGAGGAGAAAAGGTGTTCTCTAAGATCAATCTAAGATCAGGTTATCATCATGTGTGAGTCAGACCATTAGAAATACCTCGTACAACTTTTTGTAGCAGGTATGGTTTATATGAGTATCTTGTTATTTCGTTCAGTCTTACAAATGCACCTTCT
Organism: Viscum album; assembly: GCA_963277665.1. Taxonomy (NCBI): domain Eukaryota; kingdom Viridiplantae; phylum Streptophyta; class Magnoliopsida; order Santalales; family Viscaceae; genus Viscum; species Viscum album. The sequence continues at coordinate 1,977,713,304 of OY728122.1, forward strand.
GTTTTCATGGATTTGATGAATAGGTTTTTCCATCCCTATTTGGACTCTTTTATCATGGTCTTTGTGGATGACATATTTGTGTATTCATGCACTCATAACGACCATGCCAAACATATTGAGATCGTTTTGAGTACACTGATAGAGTATAAGCTATATGCCAAGCTTGAAAAATGTGACTTTTGGATTGATAAGATCCACTTCTTGGGTCATATTATTTTAGAATTATGAGTATCTATTGACCCTAAAAAGGTTAGTGTTGTGGTTTCCTGGGAGCAGCCTAAAAATGTGTTCGATATCAGAAAATTCTTAGGGCCCAATGGATATTACAGGTATTTCATACAAGACTTTTCTCATCTTGTTGCACCTCTTACTGGTCTTAAAAAGAAGGGTGTAAAGTTCACATGGATATAAGCATGTGTGAAATCCTTTCAGGAGCTAAAAGGGAGGCTTGTCTTGGCACTAATTCTGATTCTTCTAGAACCGGGTAAGGGTTATATCGTCTTCTGTGATGCATCCGACATTGGACTAGGAGCAGTTTTGATGTAGGAAGACAAAGTAGTTGCATATGGATCTCTTCAATTGAGGACTCATGAGATAAATTACCCAACGCATGACCTAAAGATAGCAGTAGTTGTCCATGCCTTACGTTGTTGGATACATTATCTGTTGGATGAGCGCTTTGTCATGTATACATATCACAAGAGACTCAATTATATATTTTCTTAGTTTTAATTGAACCTCTGACAACAAATATGGGTAGAATATCTACAATCCTTTGATTTTGATCTTGCCTATATGCCTAGAAAAGGAAATTTGGTCGTTGATGCACTGAGTCGAAAAACTCAAACGTAGGCTGTATAGGAAGCCGTTAATGAATGGAAGTTAATGACCCTCTTTTATGAACTTCATCTAGAGTTTCATAACAATCGCGATCAGTCTTACCTCTTAGCCTTAATAGTTACCTCTTCCCTCCTTGAGAAGGTGAAGAGTAGGCTATTTTTAGATCCTAAAGGTTTGGTTCTCCGTGAGAGTATATCAGGAGATAACCCACCTCCGGATTGGTCTGTGGATAGAGATGACGTACTGCATCTACGTGGATGTATCTGGGTTCCTGAATATGTGAGAGATGAGTTGATGAAAGAGTCCCACACTTCTTACTGGGTAATTCATCCAGGCATCTTGAAGATTTATCGAGATATGCGATGCCAATATTCATGGCTTGGGATGAAACATTATATTATAGGCTTCAACACTAGATGTTCCACCTGTCAGCAGGTGAAGGCAGAGCACTAGATACCTGCAGGCTTGTTCCAACCGCTTCTAGTCCTGGAATGGAAATGGGAAGATTTTTCTATGTATTTTGTAGTCATATTACCTAGGTCACCAAGGGGTAGCGATTCTATATGGGAATTAATTGACCAACTAACGAAAACATCCCACTTCATTCCTATTTGTGAGACTTTCTCAATTGATGAATTGGGAAGATTGTATGTTTGTGAGATCATACAACTACATGGGGTTCCACGTACTATCACTTTAGATAGGAATAATCATTTCACTTCACGATTCTGGTTGTGTTTTCAAAAAGCTATGGGAACTCAGGTGCTGCTAAGTAAAACTTTTCACTCTCAGACTGATGAAAAATCAGAACAGACAATACAAGTTTTAGAGGATATGCTCCGAGCATGCGTCCTTGATTTCGGCGGTTCTTGGGAGAAGCATATCCCTCTTGTCGAGTTCGCTTATAATAACAATTTTTAGATGATGATTCATATGGATCCTTTTGAGGCCATATATGGTAGGCCATTCCATTCACCCTTATGCTGGCTAGAGGTGGGTGAGACAGCCCTACTAGGTCCTTGTCTCGTTCAGGAGACTTCAAAACAGGTCTAGCTGATCAGGAAGTGTATGAATACTGATCAGTATAGATAGAAATATTATGCCGATCACCATCGACAAACTCTTGAGTTTGAGGTTGGGGATCGTGTTTTTTTTGGGTATCACCCAAGCTAGGGCATAGATGGTTAATAAAGCAGGGAAATTTGTCACCTCGTTACGTCGGGCCGTTCAAGATTCTATAGAGAGTCGGGCCAGTAGCTTATCAGTTGCTACTACCTCATAGGTACCATGCCATGCATGACATATTTCATGTCTCACAGCTTCTCCAATACCATGTTGACCCATCTCATACCTTTGATCTCAAGAAAATTATGTTATATGTCGATGATACTTTTGAGGAATATCCAGTACGCATCATGGACCGAAGAACAAAGGCTCTATGAGGAAAGTTTTTCCCTCTCGTACGGGTTATATGGTAGCACGGCTAAGTACAGAATGAGACTTGAGAGAGGGAAGAAAATATACATGTTCAGTGGCCAGAGTTGTTCCCAGATAGTGTTTCCTTACCATTGGAAGGAGAACTCAGGGGTGAGTTCTTTTAAGGGGGGAAGACTGTAAGAACCCGCATTATCACTCAGGTATGGATCCTTTAATTTTTTTTTCTAAATCTTTACTTTGGACCTAATATGTATGCCTAATGATTTAGTAAAGGTTATGAGGGTTTCTAGGGATTTTTTGGAGCCCAGAACCCATATTTTTTGAAAAAATAGACTCAGCACACGGTTTATAGTAAACCGTGTGGGATTCCTCACATGGTTGGCACATGGCTATGCAGCCAAACCGTGTGAACACCCCTTTTTCCCAGGTAACTGTGCATGTATGGAACACAATTTGATCAAACCATATGGAGGAAGACTTTTTGGGCATAACCATCTTGCATGGTTTGTGCATGGTTTGAAAAACCACGTGGAAAAATCGTGCGTTGGCTAAAAACCTATGTAAAATGTCCAAAACACCCTTAATGATATATTAATCCTTCCCCTTCCTCCTAATCTGAGAACCAGTGGGATTTTCCTTCTTTTCACCCATTTTGAGCTTTTTGAAGGCCAAATATAGGGATCAAGAGACCTCCTCCATTCAACATCTGATAGAGCTTTCATTCATCATGTTGGATGTGCAACAGTAAGTACTCAAGTCCTCTTTAGCCATTATTCATCTCTTCTGCTCTCGACCTGGTTATCTCCATGTGAGTGTTTTTTACCTTTTCTTAAATCTACTCCGATACAAGGAAAATAAAGGGCTGATACCAGATGAGGATAGTTATAAAAACCTAAGGTGGGTGCTCTATATCTCATCCCTAAAGTTTGTTGTTTTTGGAATGTTCATGTGGGGCCCACTGGTTTTGTTGGAAACCATTTCTTAAATTTACATGCCATGATTATACTTTTTAGAATCATATGATTTTTCTATTTCCAATTATGTTATTAGTTGTTAGTGGTTACACCCACAACTCAATCTGCCCCATGTTAAAGGTTGTTCCATAATTGGGTTTTTAGTGTTTCGGTACGTTTGAGCCACCGTTTGGGTGTGCCTTTTCTTAACCTTACTAAAAGTGATCCCTCTTATTAAAAATGGATTTTTATTACTGAGAATTGCATAATTCTATGTAACATGTATGCTCATGACTTGAACCATCTGAGGTAAGTGATTTTGAATGGTTATTAAAACTGAAATGTGAAATGTGAAATGGAAAGTATACTAAGTATATAACTTAGCCTTAATAAAAAGAGATTGAATAAAGGTTACATGTCTGTAGCACCCCTTTTCATGTTGATGGAAGGTAGTAGAGTGAACCTCAATAATTTAATAAGCCTTAATCGCTAACTAAGACTTGATTAAATGGTTGCAATGCTACTTGGCCTATCCACACTAATGGATGACAAGTCATGGACCAATAAATAAATATTTTAGACTCTACTTGACCTATGTACACTGATGTAAGGAAAAAATTGAACCAAATGAATTATTACATGATTAAAATATCAAATAGGAATGGACTGACTCAATCTCACCTTGGATTCTAAGAGGAGGATACCTTGGTTCCTGGGAACCCCATTTTGATTCAAGGATACAGTTTTCTTAGGTTGATACCCACCTAGACTCTGGTTCTTGTCTATTCCTTGGATTCTCGGTATTCTACTATTGGGTCCATTTCATTATTATAGGATACCTCAGATACACTCCTTGGATCTAGTATTGACTAGTAGGTTCCATGGTGAATGCCCATAGGGCCCTGTCTTTACTTAGTGTAACGTCCCGGTTCCGAAAGACACCTAGAGCCGCCCCGTACCCAGTTGGTCACATGGCCTCAAGCACATTTCCCCAAATGCCAGAGGCTTCTGACTAGTAGCGAGGGCCTTGGGTGTGATAGTGGGGAAACTATGCCCCCATTGGCAGAGTACACAGTGGAAGAAGAATAACATACAATAGAGAAAGCATTAATAACAAACAATATAACAGCGGAAAACTAAATCAGCAAACTGGAGCACATATGTATATAAGAAATGATGCATGATACATAACTAGGAAAGCAGCCAAACAAGTCACAATGATGGAAAGCCATACAGTACCAAAACAAGTACAAAATAAAATTAAACAGCTCCTCAGCATCGTGAGCCAAAGCTCGGTCCCATGCTCTCCTGCTCTAAGCAATCAAGTTCCAGAAGTCGAAGGGCGCTTGCCCTTGTCTATACCTGCAACAACATAGTCTGCTTCGGCCCAAAAGCATAGACCAAACAGGTTGTGAGATAAAATCCCAATATGAATTCACCCAAAGATTTGTGCCTAACAGTCAGTGAGTATATGGCAGGTAAAAGTGCAATAAGCAGTAAACAACAACAACAAGCAGAAGGCAGTAAACAGTAAGCAGTAAAACAAGATGATACATAGAAGAAATCAATCCACAACAAAACAACAGTAGTGAAACAAACAGCTAACAAGCCAGAAACCCTCTGGGAAGTACTCACAGCCATCCCCTCTGGTCCTATCCAAGATGTACCACAACCCTCTGGGCAGTGCACTCATCCTAACCCCTCTGGCTTGGTCATACGAATTTATGAGACTCTCTAGGGAATCTCACTTGGTCAATTCCCCTTATAGTCTAGGGTAGTCAGGGACTCTCTTGAGGAAGATCATGCGGTCTAACCCTCTTATCCCCAAGGTCTAGAGACTCTATGAGGAATCTATCTCAGTAAATTCCTCCTATAGCCTCAGGTATACCACAGAATCTCTGAGGAAGCTCACTCGGTCAATTCCCCCTCTAGCATGGGAAGGTTCTTAAAGAGATTAAATCAAGGTAAGACTCTCTGAGGAAGCTCACTCATTCTACCCTCCTTTAGTCTATAAAATCCAAGACTCTCTGGAAGCTCACTCGGTCCATCCCCTGTATAGTCTGTAATATCTAAGACTCTATGGGAAGCTCACTCGGTCTATCCCTTATAGTCTACAGCACCAAGTTCTCTCAGCCTTGTGCCAGTCTGTGCATAATAATTCTATAAGGAAAAAGTACACCTATAGAGATACTTGGATAACCAAAGTACACCTATAGAACTACTTAGCTAAACAGCCTACAAGGTAACAATCATGTCATGAATTTCACTTCAACCTATAACTGCAAGGCATGAAAACAGGTGTAGCCGCCAAAGGAAACTGAGACCCAAAGGTCATAAACAGAACGAATCAAGGAAAATACATTCAAGCACAACAATTTATCCTCTAACATGGTAAAATTACCTCTGCACAAGAATACAGGCAAGGCAGGAAAACAACGAGGGTAAAAAGGTAAACACGCAATACCCCATTCACGAGTATCAGTGTAAATTCACACATATAACTCAAAGACTCTAAACGGTAAGGCACAAACCACCTACCTCGATCCTAGGAGATCGATATAATTGAACCACGATGACTAATTACCCCTAGAACATCGTAGATCTGAGAAAATTCACAAAAAGTTCAACCTTAGGTAACTTTAGAAGGAGGAATAATTGGAAAACAAGGCTCAAGAAGAAGGAAGAACTCACCATTGCGTTTCCAACGCAATCGACCATGCTCGAATCGGAGAACGGACGGAGAGGCAGGATCTCAGGGAAGATCCAGCCGTACGGGTCGCTCTCAGATGAACTAGACCTAGAAGAAGAGGTTTATGACGATAAGGCACGACCCTGGTCCGTTTAGTGAAAAAAAAGTACACGGCGTGTAGTGGGTCTTTCCATACACTGCCAAAATCGGCCTTCACATCACCCCTACACACTGTGTGTGTGGCCCGGGCACGACCATCACACGGATTCGAGCCAGGGAAGAGTACACGACGTGTACTCAGAAAGCACACGGCGTGTACTTCGAAATTTTCCAAAAACTCCATTTTTCTTAAAAACTCCAGAAAACGGAAAAGCGTACCTGAAATGAAGATCTGGGTTCTTACAAACTTCCCCCCTTAAAGAAATTCATCCCTGAATTTCCCTAGGTCGGTGTAGAAGAAGGATCCTCGAACAGCTCCGGCCACTGCGATCGAACCTCGTCCTCCCTCTCCCAAGTCTCGTCCTGTACTCGCCCATGCTGCCATAGCACTCATACCATAGGGACAAACCGGCCTCGAAGAACCTTCATACTGTGATCGACTGTCCGGATAAGATTCTCTTCAAACGATGCATCCACTTTGAGCTCAACCTCTTCGGGCTGAAAGACATGAGATGGGTCTGAAAAGTAACATCGGAGCTGAGAGACGTGGAAGATGTCGTGCATAGCCCGGTACCTCTGAGGTAGATGCAACCGATAGGCAATCGAACCAACTCTCTCCAAAACCTCAAACGGCCCGACGTACCATGGTGAAAGCTTACCCTATCTCTGAATCCTCTTGTGTCCCAACCTTAGTGCGACATGCAGGAAAACCTGATCTCCAACCTCAAACTCCAGAGGTTGTCTCCGCTAATTAGCATAAGACTTCTTTCGAGACTGTGTTGTAGCCATCCTCTTCCGAATCAACTCTATCTGCTCTGAGGTCTCCTGAACAAGACGAGGTCCTAGCAAAGCTGCCTCTCCTGCCTCCAGCCAGCATAAGGGTGATCGGCATGGCCTACCGTATAGATCCTCGTATGGTGCCATCTGAATGGTCGCATGAAAACTATTGTTGTAGGAAAACTCCACCAGAGGGATATGCTTCTCCCAAGAACTGACAAAGTACAGAATGCAAGCTCGGAGCATATCCTCAAACACCTGGATCGTGTGCTCGGACTGGCCATCAGTCTGGGGATGGTACGTTGTACTCAAAAGCACCTGGGTATCCAAAGCCTTCTGAAGTCCCTGCCAGAACTGAGAGGTAAAGCGCACATTCCTATCTGAAACAATGGAGTGTGGAACTCCATGTAGACATAAAATCTCTCGGATGTATAGTAATCCTAGATCATCAACACTGAAGGTATCCTTGATTGGAAAAAAGTGTGCAACCTTCGTAAGCCTGTTGACGACAACCCAAACAGCATCACTTCCCCGAGGTGACCTCGGTAACCCTGTCACGAAGTCCATCACGACATCCTTCCACTTACACTCCGGAATGGGTAACTGCTGTAAAAGCCTTGCTAGTCGCTGATGCTCTGCTTTCAACTGCTGACAAGTAGAACATTTCATGACAAAACTAGCAAGATCCTTCTTCATACCTGGCCACCAATACTGGCGGTGTAGATCACGATACATCTTGGTGATGCCAGGATGAACTGCCCAAACTGAGGAATGAAAATCCCGCATCAGCTCCTCACGTATGTCTGCTGGTACCCATACGCGTCCCTGGAAACACAAGATCTCATCCTCGCCCACTGTCCATCAAGAAAGAGGGTCCCCTCCTGACACACTCTCCCGCAGGACTAAGGCCTCTGAATCTGGTAGCTGCCTCATTCGTACCCGATCAAGAAGTATAGAGGTAACAACCACAGATGAAAGAAAGGTTTGTCCCTGCCTGTCGTGCACCTCCAGATGCATCTCAAAGAATAGAGCCATAAGCTTCCACTCTCTACTAGCCTCCTGAACTGCCTGAATCTGTGTTCGTCTACTCAACGCATCTGCCACTGCATTTCCCTTTCCCAGCGTATAGGCGAGCTTGAAGTCAAAGGATTGAAGATACTCGACCCACCTGCGATGTCACAGATTCAGATCATGCTGAGTGAAGATATACTTGAGACTCTTGTGGTTGGTAAAAACCAAAAAGTTCTCTCCCAGAAGATAGTGTCTCCAACAGCGTAAGGCATGAACAACATATGCCAACTCCAGATCATGCGTAGTGTAATTCCTCTCGTGTGGACTCAACTGCCGAGACCCATAAGCAACGACTCCACCTCCCTACATGAGCACAGCTCCCAGACCGATACCTGAAGCATCATAGTAAACAGTGTTTCCCTTTCCCGGCTCTAGTAAGACTAGTATCGGTGCTGCCGTCAACCTCCCTTTCAGCTCCTGAAAGGCTGACTCACAATAATCTAACCATAAAAACTTCTCCCCCTTCTTGGTCAGACCTATCAACAGTGCTGCTAGGTGCGAGAAGTCCTAAATGAAGCATATGTAGTATCCGGCCAGCCCTAGGAAACTCCACACCACAAAGAAGTTCTTCAGTTGCTCCCAGGAAACTACAGCTCTCACTTTCTCTGGGTCCACTGACACTCCAATCTCCGAGATAACATGACCCAGTAAGTGAATCTGATCAATCCAAAAGTGGCACTTTGAGAGTTTAGCATAAAGCCGATGCTCTCTCAGTGTACTCAGAATTCTCTAGAGATGTGTGGCATGGTCGTGTTGAGTGTGATATTACACCAAGATATCGTCCACGAAGACCATGAAAAAGGAGTCCAAGTATGGATGGAACACTCGGTTCATCAGTTCCATGAAAACTACAAGCGCGTTTGTGAGACCGAACGACATGACTGTATACTCTAAAAGACCATACCTGCTCCTAAAAGCTGTTAGAGGTATATCTGATGGTCTAACACGCAGCTGATGATAACCGGACCTCAATTCGATCTTCGAGAACACCCGGGCTCCTTGAAGCTGATCAAAGAGATCATCAATCCTCGGCAAGGGATATCGGTTCTTGACCGTCAACTGGTTCAACTTCCGATAATCCACACAAAGCTGAAGGGTACCGTCTGCCTTCTTCGCAAACATGATAGGTGAACCCCAAGGGGAGGTACTAGGTCGAATGAAACCTTTTTCCTACAACTCCTCCAACTGCTTCTTGAGCTCCTGCAACTCAGGTGTAGCCATCCTATAAGGAGGAATGGACATCGGTGCCGCTCCTGGAATGAGCTCAATCGAGAAGTATACCTCACGCTCCGGAGGTAAACTTGAAAAGTCCTCTGGAAAGACATCCCTAAAATGATCCACCACTGGAGGAAAGTCTAACTGTGAAGTACCATGGTCATCCAGATAAAGACTGGAAATATGGGATGTAACTTCCCCTAGCCCATGATGCTCGGGTCCAGCTCTACCTGCCTAGAAATTCCACTCGCCTCTATGAAGAAAAGATCTGCCCTCTGGTGATACAAAACTCACCCTATAGCGATAGCAATCGACGACTGCCTGGAAAGGAATTAACCAGTCCATCCTGAGAATGACGTCATAGCCCATCATCTCTAGGACATAGAGGTCCCATAAGAAATGACACCCCGCAACCTCGAGAGGGAACTCTATGCATTGTCGTACGATAGATGTCCTCATTCCCAACAGTGTGTCAAGAGTCAAAAAGTCGGCAGACGAAAAGATACAGAGCCCAAGGCTCTTCACAACCACGACAGAGATAAAGCTATGGGAAGCACCAATATCGAAAAGAGATGAAGATAAAACTGAGACTACTAAGATCATACCTCGAACTGTAGAAGGGTCGGGATCCTGCTCCTGATTGGTCTGCTTCAAGGTGAAAGACTGGCCTGCACCACGGCCATGTGCCCCTGGATGACCGCTCTGAGCTGATCCACTCTACTGTCGCCGATGACCTGGTGACTGACCACCATGGCCGCGACCTCCACCTTGGCCTGAACGGCCAGAATAACTCTAGTTCCCTGACTGGTGGGAAACTGGTGAAGCATCTCCAGAATGTGGGGTCATAGAGGAACTTCTACCACCATATTAAGGTGAGAAGATGTGAAAAAAATGCTGAAGATGGCCCATCTTACCGCAAGACCGGCACTCCATCGGATCCCTCTGGCACTGGGTCCTAGTATACCCACTCCTATTGTGCTGGTATCATACAACCTGGATGTCAGAAGATGCATCCCGCAAACCTCGATCTCCTCGAGAAGACTCTCTGTGATGCTTCCTACTGTCCGTAGGAGGAACACCAGCTCTGGATGACGAACCGCCCGGGATCACTGCTCCAGAATCCCTCAGATTGCGCTCAGTGATCAGCGCCTGGTTGACGATAGAGGATATCGAAGTCAACTGGAAGATATTCACCTAGGAACGGATCTCCTACCTGATACCGTCCTCGAACTTCCTAGCAAGGAACAACTCATCACCTGCTGGGATTGATGTGAAACGCTGCAGCTCAGTGAACTGAGATGAGTACTCCATAACAAAGAGAGTACCTTGCTGCAGACTCATAAACTCCCAGGATCGATCGGCCCTCAGGGTCTCCGGATATAATTAGTCATATAAGGTGCATCGAAACTCGTCCCAAGACATATCCTGATGATTCCCTGACTGTGAGATCACCTCCCACCACCTCTTGGTGGTGTCCCAGAGCATATAAGTAGCCAACTTTACCCTTTTCTCCGGAGGGATCTCTAGGTGCTCAAAGATGGTCAGTGTGGCCTTTATCCACGACTCTGCAGCCTGAGTTCCTCCATCCCCTGAAAAAGTAGGAGGATGCTGCTGCTGGAAAACCCATGCCAACTCAGCCATTGACGGGGCAGGAGGCGGCGCTCCCTGGAAGGTCTGCATCATCCTCAGGAATTCCTCCCTGAACTACGCCTCGATGCCTGCAAGGGGTATGATAGTCGGTGCCAAGGCTGGCTCGACTGGAGGATCGGTAGGAATTCCCTGATCAGCCATATCTGGAATCTGATCACTGCCTGACGATAGACGTACAACCGGAAGACGTCTCAGAGGCATAACTATGAAAGATCAAAAGTATACCTTAGATCATAAAAACAAGGACAGAGATCAGAAGAGTACAAAACAGGAACAAGGGAAAAAACACACAAGTTTACAAAACACGACTACACGGCGTGTATAAAAACTACACGGCGTGTCCTCTTAAGCCACTAACATGGGCGTGTAACCCTTCCCTACAGGTCGTGTAACACCCCAAACTACACGGCGTGTTTTCCACACACACGGTGTGTACTTGTACTCTAAACCCCTGCCCAAGTCTCCTTACACGGCTAACTCACACGGTTCAAACTAACCTCAGACTACACGGCGTGTTCCCTAGGGACACGACATGTACTAGACACTGACTCGGCAGCCCGTGTTGTTAGTTACACGGCCATCTACACGGCTGGCCCTAACATAGCATGTTCTGAACAAACACGGTGTGTATAGGATAAGGTGACACTGTCCCGTGTTGTTCGTGACATGGCCGGGTACCTGGGAAAGACTACACGGCGTGTTCCAAAAGCAACATGGTGTGTCTTAGAGAAGGTCATGTCAGCCCGTGTTGTTCGTGACATGGCCAGGTACCTGGGCAGAACTACATGGCATGTTCCATTACAACACGGCATGTTCTACTCGAGCTTCCCCGACCTGTGTTTTTAGTGACACGGCTGGGTACAAGGCTCTACACTACATGGCATGTACATACCGTACACGGCGTGTTCCTGAAGTTATTTCCAGAACACCGTGTTTCTGCTCACACGGTCAAAGACACGACCTGAAAACTACACGGTGTGTAACCAGATAGTATACGCCATGTATTCTGGGATTTTCTGGGCAGTAGCTCAGAAACTGCACAGAGGCCCAAAAACACTGAAAACAAGGCAAAGAGGTGCCAAATTCTGATCCGTGAGGGCCCATACTCCCCGCGAATCAAAGCTTTGCATCCCCTACAGTCATGTACAATAAGAAACAGGATCATGATCCACCAATTTCTGATTCAAGAGGGCCCATAATACCTCAAGAATCAAAATTTGGTGTTTATTTAAACAAAGTACAATGCAAACAATTCTGTAACAAGTAGCAGATATTCTATCAAGCATCTATCAAAATAGCATGAATAATCTACACAACGTCTATCACAACAGCATGCAATCGATAATGCACCCTAAATGGCATGGCAAGAATGCATGGCATGCGATTTCTACAAGTGCCTATATGATGCATGATATGGAATACCCTCATCTCATTGGGTTGCGACATAAATATAATCGTAATATCAAAACAATAACAGTACAAAGCATGTGAATCACTCTAGGTGAAATCGTATCAACCGTAAAATCTCAAAACCAAAAAAATTGCAATAAACGAGGTAGTATGGCTTTTCCCTATACATAGGTTAGCTACTCCCGGGCACAACTTATTACCAAGTACTGAATCCTTTCTATCCCTAGATAAGTCTCCAAACAGTAATGCAAGAGAAAAGAATTCCTCTAATACCACTTTGTAACATCCCGGTTCCGGAAGCCACCCAGAGGCGCCCCGTACCCAGTTGGTCACATGGCCTCCAGCGCATTTCCCCAAATGCCAGAGGCTGCCGACTAGCAGTGAGGGCCTTGGGTGTGATAGTGGGGAAACTATGCCCTCATTGGCAGAGTACACATCAGAAGAAGAATAACATACAATAGCGAAAGCAGTAATAACCAACAATATAACATTGGAAAACTAAATCAGAAAACTGGAGCACATATGTATATAAGAAATGATGCATGATACATAACTAGGAAAGCAGCCAAACAAGTCACAATGCTGGAAAGCCCTACAGTACCAAAACAAGTACAAAATAAAAGTAAATAGCTCCTCAGCATCGTGAGCCAAATCTCGGTCCCATGCTCTCCTTCTCCAAGCAATCAAGTTCCAGAAGTCAAAGGGCGCTTGCCCTTGTCTATACCTGCAACAACATAGTCTTCTTGGGCCCAAAAGCATGGCCCAAACAGGGTGTGAGATAAAATACCAGTATCCATTCACCCGAAGATCTGTGCCTAACAGTCAGTGAGTATATGGCAGGTAAAAGTGCAATAAGTAGTAAACAGCAACAGCAAGCAGAAGGCAGTAAATAGTAAGAAGTAAAACAGGATGATACATAGAAATAATCAATCTACAACAAAACAACAGCACTAAAACAAACATCTAACAAGCTGTAAAACCTCTGGTAATTACTCACAACCATCCGCTCTGGTCCTATCCAAGATGTACCACAACCCTCTGGGCAGTGCACTCAGCCTAACCCCTCTGGCTTGGTCATACGAATTTATGAGACTCTCTGGGGAATCTCACTCGGTCAATTCCCCTTATAGTATAGGCTAGTCAGGGACTCTCTTGAGGAAGATCACGTGGTCTAACCCTCTTAGCCCTAAGGTCTAGAGACTCTCTGAGGAAGCTATCTTGGTCAATTCCTCCTATAGCCTTAGGTATACCACAGACTCTCTGGGGAAGCTCACTCGGTCAATTCCCCCTCTAGCCTGGGAAGGTTCTTAAAGAGATTCAAACAAAGTAAGACTCTTTGAGGAAGTTCACTCGGTCTACCCTCCTGTAGTCTATAAAATCCAAGACTCTCTGGGAGATCACTCAGTCCATCCCCTCTGTAGTCTGTAATATCTAAGACTCTCTGGGAAGCTCACTCAGTCTATCCCTTATAGTCTACAGCACCAGGTTCTCTCAGCCCCGTGCCAGTCTGTGCATAATAATGCTATAAGGCCAAAGTACACCTATAGAGCTACTTGGATAACCAAATTACACCTATAGAGCTACTCAGTTAAACATTCTACAAGGCAACAAGCATGTCATGAATTTCACTTCAACCTATAACTGCAAGGCACGAAAACAGGTGTAGCCGCCAAAGGCAACTGAGACCCAAAGGTCGTAAACAGAACGAAGAAAGTCAAATATATTCAAGAAAAACAATTTATCCTCTAACATGGTAAAATTACCTCTACACAAGCATACAGGAAAGTCAGGAAAAGAATGAGGGTAAAAAGGTAAACACGCAATACCCCGTTCACGGGTATCGGTGGAAATTCGCACATAAAACTCAGAGACTTTGAACGGTAAGGAACAAACCACCTAACTCGATCCTAGGATATCAATATACTTGAACCACGATGGCTAATTCCCCCTAGAACGTCGTAGATATGAGAAAACACACAAAACTTTCAACCTTAGATAACTTGAGAAGGAGGAAGAATTGGAAAACAAGGCTCAAGCAGAAGGAATAACTCATCGCTGCGCTTCCAACGTAATTGATTGTTCTCGAATCGGAGAACGGATGGAGAGGAAGGATCTCGGGGAAGACGGGCCGCTCTCAGACGAACCAGACCTAGAAGAATAGGTTTATGACGATGAGGTGCGACCATGGTCCGTTTAGTGAAAAAAAAAGAAAAGTACATGGCGTGTATTTTTAAAGTACACGGCATGTAGTGGGTCTTTTCGTACTCCGCCAAAATCAGCCTCCACGTCACCCCTACACACCGTGTGTGTGGCCCGGGCACGGCCAACACACGGATTTGATCCAGGGAAGAGTACACGGCGTGTACTTCGAAATTTTCCAGAAAATCCATTTTTCTTAAAAAACTCCATAAAAAGGAAAAGCGTACCTGAAACGAAGATCCGGGTTCTTACACTTAGCCCCATTTTACCTTGGTTGATCACCTTGTACTTGATAGGTGACTTATTATAAAATTCCTTGGATTACGCTCCTTGGATTACACTCTTACCCCTTTATATAGACTCAAATACTACTAAGTTAGTAGTCTGTGAGATTTACATTACCTTGGTTATTACCCTAGAACTCCCTCACTAGATATCATTTTCAGGTTGCCTTATCATGTCTTGGGACCTTCAATACTTATACTATCATGAGGTGATGTCGGTGTTGGATATGCCTCATGTGACCTATTAACATTAAATGGTAATTTATTAATTAATGAATTGGTTACATGTTCAGACACCATCTGAGGACTGAAGTAGGTACTTATTTATTTAGTTATATTGTACTATTTTCTTTACTTATATATTCATGCCTGCACACTGCTATATTCCATTACACGAGCCAGATGTTATAAACATTGTTGGTGGTGGACCACTAAGATTTATCTCACACCCTCTCCAGGTGCCAATTGGTACCCAGAGTAGATTATATAGTTGTAGGTATTGACAAAGGGAATCATTCAGCTTCCAAAACTTGATTGTGTGCTGATAGGATGGAGATTGATAGCAGATGACCGAGTTGGATCTCGGGATTCTTGGAGGAGTCTTGTTTTCTTTTACTTTATAGAACACGTTATGACTGCTGTCTTGTATCCATGCTTTCCAGTTTTCTAGTGACATGACATTACATCATTATTTTCTTATTTGATACAATTATTATTATTATCGTTTATTTATTTCATCATTTTCTTCTGTTGTTTATATTATTTTTATTGCTTATGTTGTTTACTATTCATTTACATTCCTTTTGTTGTTCTACACTCTGCTAATGAGGGCACAGTCTTCCCACGGACACACCCCAGTCCATCGTTGCTAGTCGGCAGCCTCTGGCATTCGGGAATATGCACTTGAGGCCATGTGGCCCACTGGGATCGAAGCACCTATTAAGTGGAATCCAGGTCCGGGTCGTCACATATTAGTAAAAATAAGTACTGGTAATTAAAATTAATACCAATAAATCCTAATATTTGTTTTAATTTATCATTTTTACCAAAAAATATATTATCTGTCGATAAATTTTTGTGGTATAAATCACTTTTTTTTGTAGTGTTTATACTTACCAAAGCAGGGGTGGAAATGCTAGGGAGGGGTGTTTAGGAGAGCTGTCTCGGGGAAGTTATGTAAATAGGATCTTATTAGTTTGTTAGATGGTTTGGGAGGGAATATAAGGGATATTTTTCCCTAGGTGTAACATTTAGTCTATTGTTTGGGAGTTTTGACTACAAGCCAAGGGGGCCTATGGAGGGGAGACTTCAAAGAATAGTGGGTCAGATTCAGTTGGTGTCTATGTTAAAGGGTGAACTTGAATTAAAACCATATTTTTCTTGAATAAAGTTCTTCTTGTCTTAATTACTATCATACACCTTCTGGTATTTCTAACACTTAGCCAAAAAAACATGTATCACGCCAAAAACCCAACTTCAACTACCCAATTAAGGAATGTTTTGACATATTTCATAGGAAACATTTTGATATCTTCAAAAAATTTCAATAAAACTTAAAGTTTCATCTTTTTAACTTTTGAGTATCTTTTTTATGTGTTCATAAACTTCTCTAACATTGTCATAGGTGATTCTCATGGAATGGTATTTTTATACACTATATTGTATAGTGCTTTCCCAAAGTTGCTCATCCATTTCATATCTACATTCAACTCATTGTGATTTTTATCCAAGAGAGATCCTATTGTCATGTTTCCAACATTAATTCCATGAAATATAATGATTATATCATAATTTCAAGCAATAATAGTAGTGTAACATTTAGTCATTCCATAATAGGAAAATTTTTTCATTGAAGATCGATACACATTTATGATTTACTAGAGCCAACATCTTCTTATCTACAACTGGAGAAAAAAACCACTAAACTAAAAGTCACATAATCTGATAATAGTTAATATGAATACATAAATACCATGAGAGGAGTGATGAATCAAGTTATAATAAATTTATTTATTTTTAACATGGTTTTCATCCTTTGGATCTTGTCCTTATGATTAGTTAGGACATGTGGTTCTCTAAATATCACTTATCACATGAAAGTAAATAAAAAAAATCCGTAGTAAATTACTTGGTCACTGATGTGACCACATTTTAATATATGGTTAATGGTATTTAAATTCTATTTTATACACATTATAAACATTTATTTTATTCATATTGGTATATTGAATAAGTTTTGAGAAATTAGGCCAAAGTGATTTGTTTTGCTAATTATTTCTCAATTTACACAATCTTAGTAATTCATCGATAAAATGTATTTAAAAAATCCAATGGATCTACGATTGTGTGTGTTCCTAGACCATTGAAATATACAATTTTTCAAACGGATCATGAAAATATTCAATGATTAAGAAGATCTTATAGGGCTTGGAAGAGGACTAACTTTTTGGAAAAATTGGATTGGGCCTTGATGCAATGATTGGTACATAACATGGGATATACAAGTTATATTTATGTTATAATAGTTTTCTTGGAAATATAATTAAAAGACCAAGAATGTATGAAAAATTATAAATAAGTTTAAAAAATTAAAAAATGTGTTGGAAGTTGACCCAAAATAACTAAGAATAGGAAGAAAACTTATGAAGAAAGTGGGGATTGGGGAAGAAGGGGGAAGAAAATCCTTTCTTGGGGATGGTGGTGGACCTTTCTAGAATAAGATTAATTTCTCATTTTTTTTATTATTATCATGTATCTTCTTTTCTGTAATTTCATATCACCCAAATTCTCCCAATTCAAAACTGAAATACATCATTTATGTTTTGATAATTTATTCTTATTTTTAGAATCATAATCTACTTTGGAATATCAATCATTTTATACATTTATTATATATTAATTTATGGAAACAAATAAGACACGCACATATATACCTCCTCATGGGAACAATCTTTCAACACTTTCTATTTAGTTAGGGTACACAGTATATTTTGGAACATCAAGTGATGTGCATGATCGGTCACCCCTGATGTGGAGACCATATCCAATGATAAACAATGACTCACTTGTTTTCTTTCCCAAATCACTATTCACCAAAACCCAATATCTCTAAAGGTTCACAACCCTCATAATGTTCATATGCTCATTATTTAGAAGAATATTCATATTGTCTTTATAATGATTCCCTCAAAAGAATAAAAAGGATAACACTTTCAATTTATACAGTCACTTTAAACATTGTCTTAGCTTTTTTATTTGGATAATTTCACTTTATAATATTATGAAATTCTATATTTTCCTTTTCTCACTAAGAAAAAATTCTTATTTCTCTCAGATATAATTCTTTGAGTTTTTCTCTCAAGGTTCACAACCCTCACAATTTACATGCACTTACCATTCAAAAGAATATACACATTGTCCTTACAATGATTCCTTCAAAATAATAGAAAAGATAACACTTTCAACACGTGTGAACAACAAAAATCCTCCAACTTAGCCATTTTATTTGGATAATTTCAATTTATAATAGCATGCAAGTCTATTTTTTCCTTCTCTCACACCAAGGAAATTTTCTTCTTTCTCTCAGAGAGAATTATCCAAGTTTTTCTCTCTTCTATTACTAGGAATTCAGAGATCAGTCTAGAATTCATTTAAATATAGAATAGGAGAAAAATTACAATCAACACTCTTGGGGAGAGCACTTCTACTTAGTCCTAGGTGTAGTGACTCCTTTAATATAACTAAATGAATGCAGCCCTGTGTTCTATTCTCCCTTGACTTATATCCTTGGGTCACCAAAATAAACTACACAATTATAGAACTACCCCTCCCCAATATTGAGTAACTCCCTAGATCTTACCTTAATAATGAACTCTCCTATCATATGTATAGGGTATGGGTGGTAGAGGTTTACACCCAAGATTCCCCTCCTCAATATTCCTATTATTTCCCACCCCTTGGTCATCCACCATGTCCTCAAGGTGGAAATTGGGAAACTAAATGACAACCATCTTTGCATCCTCCCACATTTCTTCATATGTAGTTCTGTCTCACAACTTAACTAACCAATAGAGGGTATTTCCCTAGTGGTGTTAAACCAAGATCTTATATATATAGACCACTCCTCTAGTGAAATCATCCAAAAATGATTTTTCTACAATCAGTGTCCCCACAACTTCTTGTAATTACAACACATGAAAAACTGGATGTATTCG
The DNA here is from genome assembly GCA_963277665.1 of Viscum album. Lineage (NCBI taxonomy): Eukaryota > Viridiplantae > Streptophyta > Magnoliopsida > Santalales > Viscaceae > Viscum > Viscum album. The sequence goes on from OY728122.1 coordinate 1,977,732,202, forward strand.
ATTATTTTATGATAGTCAAATCTTATCATCTACTGCTACAACCCTCTCTACAACCAAAAATGGTCCATAATATTTGGAATAAAGCTTCTGGATAATTCTAGTTTCAGAACCAATCCTTTCTGGACATAAATTTACTCATACATGCTTTCCTTCATTATAGGACACCTCACATCAATGTTGGTTGACATACTTGGCCATCAGTTGTTGTTCTCTATGTAAATTCTAATATATATTTTTAAAGATTCGTCTCATTCAAGTAAAGCAGCATCCATAGCCTCCACTACGATCTCCCTATAACACCCCAGAACGATAAAGGGTTAAATGAATAAATGATACGACCCATGTTAATAAGGTGAACCTTCATTTTCGAGAGCCTACTTGATTAAAAATCCATAGTTAAGAATGATTGGCTCGGATTAGTGATCAGGATGGGAGACCATCTGAGAATTTTCCCAGGGTGTGTGTGATTGAGGACAAATCACACTAAAAAGGACATGTATTGGCCTATGGGGACATTCATTAGTCAGAAGACCCTTTCGGGAATGTGGGTGGGCCCCAGGGTGGGGACCATGTGTCTGCTGGGAAATTGGTGGTACTTGGTAGGCCAAGACTTGAAGACCATGTTAAGGAAGGGGTGTATATGCTGTCACCGGGACCCATTTGTTACATTTAGTATCAGAGGAGGAACCCATCCTTATGTGTGGTGCACTACCTGGGTTGAGATGTAGAGCCCACAACGAGGATGTTGTGCTCTAAAGGGGGGTGAATATAACACCTCAGAATGATAAAGGGTTAAATGACTAAATGATATAACTTATATCAACAAGGTGTGCCTTCCTTTTTCAGTAGGATACTTGATTTGAACTCTAAAATTAAGCGTGATTGGCCTAGAGTAGTGATCAGGATGGGTGAACTTGTGGAAAGTTTCCTAGGGTGTGTGTGAGTGAGGACAAAACACACTGGAGAGGACATGTGTTGGACTGTGGGGATAGTCATTAGTCAGAAGACCTGTTTGGGCACATGGGTTGGCCCCAAGGTGGGGACCACATGTCTGTGGGGAACCTAGTGGTACTTTGAGGGCCAGGACCTGACGACCATGTTAAGTGTGGGGTGTTTGTGCTATCATCGTAATGATAAAGGGTTAAATGACTAAATGATATGACTCGTGTTAAAAAGGTTAACCTTCCTTTTTGGGACACTACTTGATTAGAACTTCACAGTTAATCATGTTTGGCCTGGAGTAATGATCAGGATGGGTGACCTTTTGGAAATTTTCCCAGGGTGTGTGTGAGTGAGGACAGAGCACACTAGAAAGGACATGTGTTGGCCTATGGGGATAGTCATTAGTAAGAAGATCCGTTCGGGAACATGGGTGGGCCCCAGGTTGGGAACCATGTGTCTGTGGGGAAACTGGTGGTACTTGGAGGGCCAAGACCCAATGACCATGTTAAGGGCGGGGTGTCTGTGTTGTCACCGGGACCTAGTTGTTACACTCCCCAACCTTAAGTGCGGTGCACTGCCTGGGTTGAGATGTAGGGCCCACAATGAGGGCATTGTGCTCTAAGGGGGTGAATATAACACCCCAGAATGATAAAGGGTTAAATGACTAAATGATATGACTCATGTTAACAAGTTGCACCTAAGCATGCTTGGCCTGGAGTAGTGATCAGGATGGGTGACCTTCTGGGAAGTTTCTCAGGGTATGTGTGAGTGAGGACAAAGCACACTGGAAAGGACATGTGTTGGACTGTGGGCATAGTTATTAGTTAGAAGACCCATTCAGGCATATGGGTGCGCTCTAGGGTGGGGACCACATGTCTGTGGGGTAACTAGTAGTACTTGGTGGGCCAAGACCCAACAACCATGTTAAGGGTAGGGTGTCTGTGCTGTCATCAGGACCCAGTTGTTACACTCCCCTTCCATGTAATGAACAATTTTTTGGCTTTTAGGTTCATACACCAATTTGAATAGGGAATTTCATGTCAAAGTGTGGAAATAAGTATTATAACTATATTTTAAACAATCAAACCACATTATCCATTATCAAGGTTGTTCGGTCAAAAAACGCCTCGTATAATACTCCAAACTCCAGTTGAAGAATTTGGTTTTCCAATTAGTTTATGGATGATATGAAGATATCATTTTCAAAGTTGTTCCCTACAGCCTAAAAAGTTCTTGTGGAAATAAACTAGTAAAAATTGGGTTCCTGCCACTAAAAATAGCACAAGAAATCCCATGTAGTTTCACCAATTACCTCATGAACATGTTTTCTATTGATTTTGATATATAAGAATGTTTGAGTAGTAAAAAGTGTGAATACTTATTCAATCGGTCCACCACGAAAAATATTACTTCCTACCCTTATGAATTGGGAAAACCTGAGATAAAATCCATTGATATTTCCTCTAAAAATACCTAAGGAATTGGAAAATCTTGTAGTAACCTAGGAAGACTCAAAGCTTCATACTTATTTTTCTGGTAGATTACACATTATCGAACATATTATTCCACAAACTCAATCATTATATCCCAAAATACTCCATTAGCCAACAGTTTTTAAGTTTTTAAATATCCCAGATGTCCTCTCTTCAGTGAAGAGTGATAATATTGTAATATATTTGGTATAAATACTAGGTTTTGTGGGAAAACTAGCCTGTCATGGTAGTGGAACAATCCATTTCAGTATTTATAATTTGGCTTTACAACTCCATCCTAACATAATTCTTCAATGATTATCTTTAGTCGGTCATCCTATTTTATCTCTCACTTTACAGTTTGGAGTTCCACCCATCATGGTTGTGACACTCCCATTGTTATTAAATGATCATCCTATCCTACCTGAGATAGAGCATCTTCTATAGAATTTAACTTCCAAGTCCTATAAAAAACCTAAAAATCATATCCCAAAAGTTTTTCTTTATAACACTATTTATCCATAGAAAAAAATCTCTAACTAAGAAAGTGTTTAAGGCTACTATGATCAGTATATATTTCAAATCATTTTCCCAACAGATATTGTTTCCAATGATGGACTGAAAAAACAATCACCATGAGTTTCTTTTCATACACTAATTTAGATAATGTAGCATCAGACAAATTATTATTGTAATAATAATGAGGTCTCCCTCCTTGCATGAGAATAGATCTAATTCCATCCCCCAAATAATCACATTCCACTATAAACATTTTATAAAAATTGAGCATCCCCAATACAAGAGTTGAAATTAACTATTTCTTCAGCTTTTCAAATATGTATTCAGCTTCAATTTTCCATTTCAATTCCTCATGTTTGGTTAAATCTATTATGGGCATATTTATTTTTCCCTAATATTTAATAAACTTCCTATAGTATCCTATTAATCCCCAAAATCCCCTTAATTACTTGACATTCCATGGAACCCGCCATCCCTATACGGCCTCTATTTTTTTGGATCCATGGAAACTCCTCCCATAGAAATTATATATCCCAAATACTTCACATATTTCCTCATGAAGGTGCACTTCTTTTCATTGGAAAATAGAGAATGGATTCGCATAAACTAAAAAACTTGCTTCAATTTTTCCAAATACTCTTTTCATACTCTGCTATATAATAATATGCTGTCAAATAATACTAAAAACTCTTTCCATAGAATCAACCAAACAACATTCACAGTGTCTTGGAATGTTTTGGAGTATTTATGAATTAGAAATTTATTAAAAATATCCATAGTTCCCCTCATGAGTCTTGAAGGTTGTCTTCCCCACATCTTCCTTCATATGTACCTGATGAAAACCAGACTTCAAATCCACCTTAGTAAAGTAATTTTCTCTACTTAGTTCATCCAAAATCTATTAAATTACAGGGATTGGGTATCTATCATGTATCATTAACTTATTCAACACATGATAATCCATAAACATTCACCACCCTCCATATTTTTTCATAGCCATGATTATAGGACTGGAGTATGGGCATGTGTTGTGCCTAATAAATCCCTATATCATTAACTCCTAGAACTAACATTACACCTCATTCTTCATATGATATGAAATATTATATGGTTGCATAGTGATAGGATATTCACTCTCTCTTAATTTTACTACATGATCAGTCTTTCTTTTGAGTGACAACCCCCTTGGTATTTCAAATAAAGTTCAATACTAAAGCAGTATCCCTTGAAACTAGTCCTTATGAATCTTATTTAGTACTACATCTTCCACCTATACACTCTTTATAGTGTCCAACTATATTCCATTAAAAATGAACTACCCTCTTCTATGGTAATCTTTCAAATATCATGGTACATTTTGATTCTATCTAATCCCCTACAACACTATGGTTCTCCCCTTCCAAACGAACTCCATCATAATATTCCTCTAGTGTGTAGTAACATACCCCAAGGTTTCTAGCCACCCAATTCCTAACACTAGATTCAGTATGGAGGTATATAATATATATTAATCTATGTCAGACTCCTCTGCTCTAAATCTCAACTGCAAATATTTACACATTTCCTTATAGATCATGCATTGTTCATCCCCCAAACGGATATTAAATGACTATGTATCAGTTATCTTCACTGTAAGAGACATCAAAAGCTTTTTGAAAAATAAAATTATGGCTTACACCACTATCAACCTAAACCAACAATGGAACTTCCCTAACACTGCCTTCCATCAAAATCAATTGTTTGTATTTAGTATAATTATATTGCCTGTAGAATCTTATATCTGACATTTCCATCTCCCAAAGTTCCCATTTTCCCCTCCTTCATTGCTACTTATACCACAACCTCCTCTTATTCTCCATTTGGCTCTACACACTCCCATACCCTAAGCCTATATCCTTTGTTTGGAAATTTATGTATAGGAGATAATTTTTGTCAAAACATATAACAGATCCCCTTAGCACACCTTTCTTCATACTCTTCCCTAGAGAAAATTCACACTCCCCTCCATCTGAAAGGAATTATACCTTTCCGCTCTCAGTCCCTTATTTTTCTAGTAGGAATAATTTTCACCATACTTTTTCTCCAACCTCTCCCCTATGCTCTAAGCACCCCATTTTGTTGGAGCATATTTAGATATTTGATAACATCTTTTACTAGAAACCCCCTTTCAAATCTCCTTATCAAAGTCAACAGTTGTGCTTTACTCTACGGGTTGTGTGTCAATACTATGTTTCTAATCTCCAACTTCAATCCCCTAATGAATAAAATAATATACCACTTTTTAGTATTTTTTAGAATTTGTAAGTCTAGACATTCAAATTCATCTATGTGCATATCTACCGACTTTGTATGCCACAATACTTTCAAGAAAATTAAAAAATATTCTTCTACCACACTCATATAAAATGCTAGCATCTCCTATTTAAGTTGTATCCATGAAAGTCCTGGGTTGATCGAATTCAACAATATCAACTAGTATTGTACCAAGACTTCCATGTACAGCTACACCAGTGGTGCCTTCAGCTCCTCCCACATCTTATGAATAGAAAAGTACATATATTCTCAAGTGATCCATGAAATTGAATCCTATATTGCAAAAAATGGCATATCAACCTTCTTTTTTAAGGTGTACATTCCTTATAGATCATATAGTTTCATATTGCATTCGTTTGTGTCTATTAAGTACCGATGCACAATGTTTCCTTTAGTCTCCTTCAAGTCTCTCTTGTCACCCTCAACTAAAGTCAGCTTCTTCTTACTTTCCCCTAAAGTCAAACTCTCTTCATGTACCTTATACAACCGATTTAAAATTACCTCCATATCTTGCATCATAACTGAAAACTCTGAAACAGTCACCTCCAAGCTCACCATGAATGTTTTCATGTTCTCCACTCTAGTCTCTTGCCTTATTGACATCTATCCTCCATGATTCGTTTCTATCAATGAAAGCACCAAGATGATAGGAATTCAAATTCCTACATGTAATTCGTTACAATATAGTATAAGAGAAAATAATTTCAATCTATGCTCCTGGGGAGAGATTTGATCCTCAGGCCTAGGCACAACACCTCTTTACAGCTAACTAACCAAATACCCCCTGGGTCTATTCTCCCTCGACTTATACCCCAAACTTAACAAAATAAACTGCATAATTACAAAACTAGCACTCCCCGACACTGAGTATCTCCCTCGATCTTCCATTACTAACAAACTCTCATCTGATATGAATATATTATGGGTGATCGGGGTTCACACCCAACATGGTCCCCCAAATACATTCCCATAATCCATGATTTTTCTATGTTATTAGGTGACTTCTCTTTCACTATTTTACCGAAAAAGACAACTGAGGGAACCATCTCCAATTTTGGTTCCACAAATAATTTACCAAAAAAAGTGATAAATTAATTTATTTTTTGAATAAGTAATAATAAAAGTAAAGTAATAAGCACTATTTAAAGTGCTAAAAAATACCTTACTCCATATATTATGATTAAATTGTTTTTCTCCCAAAAAAACACCAAATTGAGATTGGTATACAAAATTTCAACATGTGTGAATGATATGATCCCTTTATGCATTGTCAAATTTTTACCAATAAGTAATCAATAATGCACTGATATTAAAGAGACTAGTTTAACTTAAACATATTATATTTCAAACAAACTCAACTAAAAATATTATTCAGGATAGCACTATTCTCACCCCACTACAACAAAACAGGCCTTTAACAGCATTGTTATTTATTAGCACTAGAAGAAAACATTGATAAATGACATATTGATTCACATTCAAATTTACCCAAGAGAAGAAGGTATAACAGTCCTTGTAGCCTAGCTTGGGTTGTCGAATCCTCAGAGACCTGAGAAGTAACCTATAGATACGCACATTCTAAGGACTGTTTTTGGCTATGAAGTGGAAAACTTGGGTTGATTTTATATGGGTTTAAAGGATCACTAATAGATTTAAGTTAATTCAAATTAAGGTAATTAGTTGATCCTAGGTTATCGCTCGGGGTGGATTGGATGAATTCCTTTTTTAATGATTTCAATTTCTTATATTTGAGATGGGTTCATTTAAGAAGATCAAACAACTTAATCACTTACTGATTTAATGCCTACATAACCTAATTCTAATTACCTACAAACTTGAAGGATCAAAGTTTTGAGCACTACATGGTAAAGGTTCATATTAGCACTTGAAATTTGTGACCTTAAATTCAATAAAGATGAAGAGGTTTTAAAGTCATCAAATAAAAATCTCATTTTAAAGAAGTGATTAGTGATTAAGGTAGTGATAAATAACATCCAATCCATCCCCTTGATACTCCCTTGGATCAACCCATAAGTTTTTTATCCCTCCATTGATGACATGTCTTCAACGGAAGCAAGAAGTAGACTTACGAGGGTGGAATTGAAGAAGTAAAAACAACAACAAAAATTGATCACTCCACTGTTGTTTGATAAATATCACAAAGTATGGAGTGAATAAATTAACACCTTGAACCAATGTTATCAACATTATATATAGAATAATATAATAATAGTAAAGTAAGAACTTTTATTAATAAACTTAGGTGAATTAAACAACTTACATGAGAAAGAAATGTGATTACAAACACAAAGCGGCAACATAACACTACAATGAAACCAAGCACCAAGGATTATCAACTCCTCCACTACCACTACCTTAAATATGAATTTTTTAAGCCTTGGGTAGAGACTAAAATAGTCCAAGTCTCCTCAATTAATTGTGGTAGGCCATATGTGGGTATAAAGTTGAGGGAGAGTTGATTTTTCCACCCTTTACCTGAGGTGGAAGCCAGCTTTCATCTACCGAATAGACGCATCTTAATGGACTTCTATATGGCTGAATTAGAGTGGTAAATAGAAGAAGAAAATTTATCCCTGGATTTCTCCTAACCTCCTGTATAATTTGGGCCCATTTAGATTTGTGGATGCCGAGATATGATTATATTGGTAGGATTTTTTTCTGGGCCGCAGAATCTGGCCTAGAATTTTATCTCCAAATTGGGCCGCCTTAATTACCACCATGGAAGACTAATTAGCATTGTATCATAAATAATTATTTCTTACTATATATGTCTTCTAGAATCCCACAAAATTTGGGCTTCATTGGGCCTTTATTGTGGGCCCCACATTCTCATCAGTGGGCTGGTTTCCAATCTGACTTCTCCAGAATTGTTTCCTTTCATCACAAAATATTCTCATCTTCTTCCATGAATTCTCCATTTATCCCTGAATGAAACATGTTCATATTGAAGTTTATATCAATTTACCAATATATCAAATTGAAATATATATAACTAAATTCCTTAAAATCATATGAATCATTGGGTACTTTAAATGATGTTAAAAAATGTACCACATAATAGTGCATTTTAAGAAGGAATTACAATCATAATGTGAAATGATGTTCAAAGTGTAAAATGAACTAAAATGGTGTTTATGAATAATAAATCAAATGAATATTATATAAATTAACAATTAATATTAGCCTAATTTAGTGGCTAATCACACCCCCCAACTTGAGTTTTGCTAGTCCCGGGCAAAATATATCTCATCAATATGAAATTCGAATTCCCTTTTCCAAAAGCATTTTAATACACAATGATCACCAAAAACCCTTATACCAAACAATCATGAAACCCATAAAAATATTTTAATACATGATAGTTTCATAAGAATATCCAAATCCCAAGCTCATTCATTTGTTCAAATTCATTTCCATATTTCATCCAATATCAATTAAGTATGAGGGTGTGTTGTGTATCACAATAGACAAGGGGGTTTATCTTTATTAAAGGGGGAAATGATGGAAGCACTAGTTGGAATCACATTTCAATATTAATATGAGTATTCAAAAAAAATATTGTATTATTTTTTTTGTTTTTTGTTTTTTTTTAAATTTTTCCATCGTAATTGAAATTGCACTCAAAAGAGTCAACCCCTGTAGCGAAACTTTGCCGATGACTCCCAGGCTCAAAGACCTTAGGGAACCAAGTGAAGCCCATATACTCGGGCATCATCTCGAGTTAACTTAGTCAAAAACAAATTCAAATTACCAAAAATAGAGATAAAATTACTAACTATGGGCCAGACAACTATGGAGTCACGATCCCCAAGTACTGAAAGCCACGCATTAGGTCATTTAATTGCTCTACGCGCAAATTTATTGTTTTTTTAAATTAATTTTTTTAAATACTCATATTAAAACTAAAATGATCACCAAACCTATGCTATTTATTTGGGGGACCCCATGAACTCAAACTAATACCCCACTATCTAAAGGACGTGCATTGTAATATTTTTTTTATTTGGATGAAAATATAAACGATGAAATATCACATTGGACAGCCACACTTACCAAAATCTATGCTCATGAAATTATACAAGGATTAAAATCAGAATTGAGGCATAGTAAATTATTTTATATTCAGTTTCAAAGTGTGAAATGTGTATTACCATGTTCAAAGTTAAAGGAATTTTTCCTTCCATTTACACAATTTTTTTTAAATCATTCATTTTTTTTGACACAAAAGCATTTTTTATTTTATCTCCCCCCCCAACTTAAAATAACACTATCCCCAGTGTTTGAAGAAATGAAAATTTAGAAGTATTAGAGGCAGATAAGATAATTTCAAAAAGGAAATTGAAATATGAGTATCATGGAATTAAGTCACCTGGTGGTTGAAGTTGAAGTTCTTACTACTCCAATTTAGTCCTTTGATATCCATGTCACTTGCAGAGTTCCCTGGTAGAAAAAGGAAAAAAGAAAAAAAAGAAAAAAAACAATATATATATATATATATATATTTATATAATAAAGAAAGTAAAATATAAGTATATATATATAAATTATAGAATAAGTAAGCACAAAAAGTTGTAGTTGAGTGGTAAGCGCGCACCCCTGTCTCCCTTCGGTCCCGGGTTCGAATCCCCGCGGCTTTGCCGGTTGTGATGGGGTTTGACCCATAACCTACAACGTGTCCATTTTTTTATTATTATTATATTTTTATTTTTATTTTTTATTTTTAATTTAACCTAAAAACACATAAAATAAAATAAACTGATGATACATTGTCTTCTTTTTAAATTTATGGGTACGGTATTACTCAAGGATCACACCACGTGACATAGATGAATATGGTGCTCCCCTTTCGTACCCATCCATACTCATAATAGAAGAGCAGGTCAATAGTATTTTTTTTAAATATCAAAATGATTCATTAATCCTATTTAAAATATAAAGTTGATTAAAACAACAAAATGATTGGAAACTTGAAAACCATGGGTTGCCTCCTGTGCAGCGCTTTTGTTTAATGTCATTAGCTCGACTTGAGCCCCAAAACTTACCCAATACCAATTTTTAACATTTTAAAGACCCCATATTTCTCCATGTCCACTAGATTGAGATTGATTCTTTGTTTATAATTTTTGTCGTGAGCAAACCTATGTTCTATAATGAGTGGTAAAATCCAAGGAATATCAGAAATGATTGATCCAGATTCTTTTTTAGTCTTTCCAAAGACATTAAGAATCAATACCTCTTTATTTGTTTCAAGATAAGAAATTGTTAAAATTGGAAATTTTGGTTATCCCAAATGAATAGAAACTTGAGGGTGGATGGAAATTCATTTCGTTCAAGTTCAGGTAGGCTAACACTTTCATACATAGGTTTGGACTTTGAATCAAACTCAATTTCATTTTCAAAATTGATCAATAGAATTGGTTCCTTTTGAATAAGATATTCAACCACAAAATTGGAAAGATCAATTTTAGGAATGGGTATGTACTCAATGTTTGGGATTTCTCTCAATGGTTCAATGGTTAGTGTTTTTGAAAATTCATTAATGGAGTTATACTTAGGAGACTCAATTCATGATGTCAAATTCTCCTCTTTTGAATCCAAAAGGTCAATTTCCTCCTGATTTAAAGACCCTTCAACAATTCCTTGATCCTCTTCATCTATCCAAAATCCAAAGGTTGGTTCTTCAATAAATTCATGTGGGGTTTGTGGGAAACAAGAAGCGTCACAAAAGGTTATGGAAGGGACAGTTGGTGTAAGGTTGTGTTCCTCATAAGTTTTAATGCTTCGTAGTTATAACCTCAAAGATGAAACCTCAAAATTCATTTTCTCCATTTGTTGACACAAATTTTCAAGTAATGGTTGTGGATCATGATGGGTAAGGGGTTGAGAAAAATGTTCTATTCCAGGTGGATAATTAAGTTGTTGGAATTGCACAGGAGGGTGTTCAGATTGGCTTTGTGGGGATTGAAACTCATTATATATTAGGATGTTTTGTGGATCATAGGAGTAAAGAAATTGTGGTTCATTAGGTTGTTGATTATATCACAAGTATAAATTAGGATGGTCATTGTACATCACACATGGGGTTGGGTGATCAAAGTAGGGATATGTTTCCCATGTTTGGACTTGTTCAAAATTGAATTCCATAGGAGTGAGGGGGTGAGAACAGAGAAGAGGGATGAAAAAAAAGGATGATAATGTCTAATATAACTTACTTAGGTCCCCATAAGCGGTGCCAAAATTTGATTCATGCTCAAATTTACCCAAGAGAAGAAGGTATAACGGTCCTTGTAGTCTAGCTTGGGTTCTCGAATCCTCAGAGACCTAAGAAGTAACCTATAGACACACACATTCTAAGGACTATTTTTGGATATTAAGTGGACAACTTTGGTTGATTTTATATGGGTTTAAAGGATCACTTAAAGATTTAAGTTAATTCAAATTAAGGTAATGATTTGATCATAGGTTATCGCTCGGGGTGGATTGGATGAATTCCTTTTTTAATGATTTCAATTTCTTATATTTGAGGTGGGTTCATTTAAGAAGTCCAAAAAACTGCATCACTTACTGATTTAATGCCTAAAAAACCTAATACAAATTACCTAAACACTTGAGGGATCAAAGTTTTGAGCACTCCAAGGTAAAGTTTCGTATTATCACTTGAAATGTGTGACCTTAAATTCAATAAGGATGAATAGGTTTTAAAATCATCAAATAAAAATATCATTTTAAAGAAGTGATTAGTAATTAAGGTAGTGATAAATAAAATCCAATACATCCCCTTGATACTCCCTTAGATCAAACCATAAGTGGGTTATCCTTCCATTGATGACATGTATTCAACAGAAGCGGGAAGTAGACTTACGAGGGTGGAATTGAAGAAGTAAAAAACAACAACAAAAATTGATCACTCCACCGTTGTGTGATAAATATCACAAAGTATAGAGTGAATAAATTCACACCTTGAACCAAAAATATCAACTTGATATGTATAAGAACATAATAAGAGTAAATTAAGAACTTTTATTAAGAAACTAAGGTGAATTAAACAACTTACATGAGAAAGAAATGCGATTACAAACACAAAGCGGCAACATAACACTACAATGAAACCAAGCACCAAGGATTATCAACTCCTCCACCACCACTGCCTTAAATAGGCATTTTTTAATCCTTGGGTCGATAATATAATAGGAAAAGTCTCCTCAATTAATTGTGGTAGGCCATAGGTGGGTGGAAATTTGAGGGAGAGTTTATTTTTCCACCCTTGACCCGAGGTGGCAGCCAGCTTTCAACCACTGAACAGACGCGTCTGAATGAACTTTTAGATGGCAGAATTAGAGTGGTAAATAGAATAATAAAATGTATCCATGGATGTTTCCTAACCTATTGTAAAATTTGGGTCCATTTTGAGTTGTGGATGCCGAGATATGATTATATTGGTAGTATTTTTTCTAGGCCACAGAATCTGGCCCAGAATTTTATCTCCAAATTGGGCCACCTTAATAACTACCAAGGAGGAAAATTTAGCACTGGATCTTGAAGAATGATTTGTTCCACTATATTTCCTCTAGCATCCCACGATATTTTGGATTCATTGGGCATGTATGTTGGGCCCCAAATTCTCATCAGTGGGATGGTGTCCAATCTGACTTCTCCAGAATTGTTTCATTTCATCACAAAATATCCCCATCTTCTTCCATGAATTCTCCATCGATCCATGAATGAAACGTGTTCATATTGAAGTTTATATCAATTTACCAAAATATAAAATTTAAATATTGATAATTACATTCCTTAAAATCAGATGAATCATTGGGTACTTTAAATGATGTTCAAAAATGTACCACATAATAGTGCATTTTAAGAAGGAATTACAATCATAATGTGAAATGATGTTCAAAGTGTAAAATGCACTAAAATGGTTTTTATGAATAATAAAGCACATGAATATTATATAAATTAACAATGAATATTAGCCTCATTTAGTGGCTAATCACATATTTATCAGCACTAAAGAGAGCGCTGATAAATTTAACCTTTTATTAGCGCTTTTATTTTAGCGCTGATGAAGGAAACATTTATCAGTGCTTTATTTTTAGCACCGATAAAGGGTATCCTTTATTAGAAATTTATTTTTAGTGCTAATAAAGGGTATCATTCATTAGCACTTTATTTTTAGCACTGATCAAGGGTGATCTTTATCAACACTTTATGTTTTATGCTGATAAATTATTCTTTCCTCAATGCATTTTTAGCATTGATAAAATGAAATAATTAAAAAAAATAATGTTTTTATTAAAAAAATATTAAAAATTTTATTAATTATATAATTATAGATAAAAATGAATTGGTTGGTTATAAATTATTAAATATTAAACATTTTATTAATTAGATAATTATGATAATTAATGTTATTAAATTGTATATATTAAATATATAGATATATATTAATGTATATAAATATGATTTATATATTACAAAATATTTATGCACTTTACATTAAATTTTCATATATTTATTGAATAATGTTATATAATTAAAAATTAATATGAATTAAAAATATTGAATAATTGCATAGTACTCAACATATAATTGAATGTCGTTTGATTTTTCAATTTAATATAGATCAAATGTGTGTTATATTGATTTCATATATACATAATTAATGAATTTTCATATACAATACACACACACACAAAACTTATCCATTTTTTCAATATTGTTAAAGTGTACCTATATTCTTAATTTATTCATTTTCACTCATTTTGTACATATATGCATGCACTCAAAATTAGATATTCATTGATAATGTTAAAAATATTTATAAATAAATATATTTATAAATATACATTCACCATATTTATACAATTATATATTTATAATTATAAATAAATAAATATTTTTTAAAAATTATTTATATAATTATAAATAATAATTTTGTATATTTAAATAATTATTAGATTTATAATAAATTTACTTAAATAATTAATATATTTACTATCTTTATATTTATATATATTTATTAAATATATATGTATAATTATATAAATATATATAATGATATAAATAATATTTTTTTAAAATATTTCTATAATTATAAATAAATAATTATAAAATTATAATAAATATATTTAAAAAGGAATATATTTACTATATTTATATTTATATATATTTATTAAGTATTTATAAATATTTACAATTTCTTTATTTATAATTATAATTATAAATCCTTCAACAACGATTCAGTAATAAGCGCTGATAAAAGAATCTTTATCAGCGCTTTTTTATGTTGATAACAATGAAGATTTATCGGTGCTAAGCAAAGCGCTGATAAAGATTGGTTTTATCAATGATTTTTTAGCAGTGATAAATAGTCATTTTATCAGCACTTATATAATAAGTGCTGATAAAAGGGCTCTTTATTAGTGCTTATTGGTAGGTGCTGATAAAAGTGTCTTGATCTATTTTAAAAACCCTAACCATTTGCAAACCCATCACGATATAGAAGTTTTCCACAGAACCCACCCACTGCTAGAACTCCTCGGTGAATCGAAGGTCAAATCACTCCACTTGACTACCTCTAAACATCTCATCTGACATCCGAAGAGGGTATCAGGTTTTCTTCAACCTAGGAAGTGAGGCAGGCCTTTTGATTTTCTTTGTGTATTTTTGGTTTTTTTTATTTCTTATTCTATGATTTGTTTATGATCCATTGTTTTTGATCTATTATTTACGATTTATTTATGATCCATTGTTTGGGGAACAATTTGTGGTCCATTGTTTGTATTGACTATCAATGTATGATCCATTGTTTATATCTGACATTGAGCCTTGGATTTATTCATTATTGTTTTACTATTATTTTTTATATCTTTTTACTAAATAATTTTTTCATATATATATATAAATGTGTAGAAATTTTCTTGCATATTATTGTTTTTTGACTACTGATTTGAGGCACATTTTTGGTTCTCTAATGATTATATATATGCTGACACCTTTCATGGACACCTCAGTGGACATGCAGCTTCAGATGCTATTTTTCAAGAAACAAGTTAGTAGAGTGATGTATGTTCCTCTATTGTTTATATGTATCATAGGATCTATTTCCTATTATAATTCACTATGGTCCTTAGTTTTCTTATTTAGCATATTCAAAGGGTCCATCCCTAGTTAAGCACATGAGGTTTTATCACATCAAGCCTTCACTTTTTGAAACATTATGGTGCCTTTAGTTCAAATTATGTTTGAATATCAGGTTTTATCTATTTGATATTTCTTATAGACTATAAGTGAGTGAGTTTTTATATTGGAACGACATGTATGTGTGTCTATATATCTATTTCATCATTTATTTCCATAGTTATTTGTCTAATGGGTATACCTATATCAAGTAATGATGATTTTGGGTTTGCATGTCCATTAACCCCAAGGGTCATGCTAGAATTTTGTTCGACCTCTGGTACTAATTGTATCAATTTTTTTGGGGGGGGGACCACCTCCCATTTATGTTTTTTTACACCCAAAGTTTAAACCATCCTTTAGTTACTTTTAGGTGTGTTAGAGGTAATAAGACGATCTGAACTGGTGTTGTTTGGGTAATTCTAGACAGGGTCATTACACTATCCATCTTCTGGTTTACACCTATAAAGTTTAGTGATAATATTATTTATTACCTTCCTTTATCTCCCTCTATTTTTCAAATTACAATATCCCTTATTATTGGATTTGGAATATCTAGGCGCTCAAATATTCTAGTAGAAATGACCCATATTTCCCTTATTATAATTGTTTATACCTTTCACTTTTGATAATGAATATCTAATTTGTATTTATATATATATATTGTATAAAATTAATCTTTTATGAACCCAATAAGATGGATATGAACTGAAAATGGAAGCACGCTAATCGTTTGACAAAAAAAATATGAAGATGGAGTTAAAGAGTTTATCAAGTTTTCACAAGAGCATGCAGAAGACCCTTTTAAAATAATTTATTCATGTTTACATTATTGTTATTCAAGAAAAATTAGTTTGAAAGAGTTGTAAGAACATTTGATTTGTCACGGAGTAGATCAAAGCTATAAATGTTGGACTAAACATCGGGAAAAACTGAATGTGGACATTGATTGGGATGATACTATGGTTTGTGAATCATTTGATAAGAATACCTTTGTAAAAGATGATGGAGATCACATGGAAGAAATGAAAATGGAAATTTAAGATGACATCCGTGATTGTATAAAGTTGTTTGAGGAGTTAAATAGTTATTTTAAGAAACCATTGTATACTGGTTGAAATAAATACACAACATTGTCAGCTATATTGAAGTTATATAATTTGAAAGCTGGAAATGGATGGAGTGACACCATATTTACATAACTACTTGGTCTTCTGAAAGATATGCTACCAGAAGAAAATGAACTACCATGCTGAACATATGATGTTAAACAAATATTACGTTCAATGGGAATGATCTCTAAAAAATACATACTTGTCCAAATGATTGCATATTATTTTGTAAGGACCGTGAATCACTCATCAAATTCCCTAAGTGTGGCGCAAATCAATACAAGAAAAATGAATCAATTCCTTTGAAATATGTATAGTAATTTCTTATAATTACTTGGTTTAGAAGAATATATGGATGTCAGGAAACCGTAAGAAAATTAACATGGCATGAAGATACAATAATTAAAGTTGAGAACCTACAACACCTAGAATATTCTCCTTAGTGGAAGAAAATTGATTACGAGTTTCTTGAATTTAGAGATGAGCTGAGAAAATTTCATCTTCTATTATCTACAGATGGAATAAATCCTTTTAGTGTACAGATTAGTACTCATAGTACATGGTCCATCATGTTGGTAAATTATAACTTTCCACCATGGTTATGTATGAAGCAAAAATACATTATGTTTTCTCTACTTATATTTGGACCAAAGCAACTTGGCAATGATATTGATGTCTATTTGGCTCCATTAATCGAAGATCTGAAATTTATGTGGGATATAGGTGTTACAATGTATGATACTCATAGAAGTGAATAATTCCCATTGAGGGCCATGTTTTACATATTGATAAATGACTTCCCCGCTTATGTAAATGTATCAGGCTATATCATTAAAGGCGTGTTGGGGTTTCCCATTTTTGAAAAATGCACATACTCAGTTTAGTTGAGACATTCTTCAAAGACTGCATTTTTATGATATTGAAAATATTTACCTTGATGACATAAATAGCGATCCTGGACAACAATATTTTATGGGAATATCGAATAAGGTACAACACCATCTCTAGAAACAGGTGATAACTATAAAAAAAAGTAAAAAATATGGACACTATTTTTGGTAAACCATTTTCAGCAAACCATTTTTGAAAGACCTTACAAAATCATGTTGAAAGAAGATATCAATTTTCTTTGAATTTCCATATTGGAATTGTTTGTATGTTGGGCATTTTATTGATGCAATTCATGTAGAAACAAATGTATTTGATAGTGTTATTGGCACATTATTAAATGTTCCTGAAAAAAAAATATGGCATCAAGGATAGGTTGGACTTGATTGAAATGGGGATAAGGTAAGAGTTTTCACCAGTGAAGGGTAAAAGGTGGAATTTTCTTCCTCCAATAGCTTACACTCTATCCAGATAGGAAAAAATTCAATTTTTCATTTTCCTTAAGAGTGTAAAAGTTCTACATGGGTATTCATCAAATATCAAGAATGTTGTTTCAATGACTAATTTGAAGTTACAAGGACTAAAATCACACGACTTTCATGTTTTGATGCAAGATTTAATGTATATTGATTTTTGTTTCATTATGCCTCAAAATGTACGACATATATTAATCATACTCTGCTTCTTTTTCAAAGCCATATGCAGTAAATTTATAGAGTCGACGAAGTTTCCCATCATGAATAAGAAGATTTCAATCATATTATGTGAATTAGAAATGTTCCTCCCACCATCATTCTTTGATATAATGGTCTACCTAATGGTTCACTTGGTCAGAGAGGTACAACTATGTGGTCTTGTCTATTACAGATGGATGTACCCCATTGAACGATATATAATGATTTTGAAAGGGTATGTCAAGAATAAAAGTCATCCAGAAGGTTATATTGCAAAATTATATATTATTGAAGAAGTGATTGAATTCTGTGCCGATTACCTATCAAATGTTGAAAGAATCGGTCTCCCAAAGTCTCATCACAGTGAGATCCTTATGGGCAAAGGGATTTTTGGAAGATATGTTGTTACAATTACCTTGACAAAGTGATAGTAAGAACATATTTACATATTACATGATAGTGAAGATGTCGATCCATACATTGAATCCCACAAATAAATTCATATAGATTTTAATCAATAAAGGGCTGAAATATGGATATCAAATACACATAATCAATAGTTTATAGGGTGGTTTAAAGATAAAATTCATAAGGATTTATCTGAAAATATAATTTCAATTTCCGAACAACTTCGATGGCTAGCTGGAGGACTGAATGAAAATGTTATATCTTACACTGGGCTTGTAATCAATGGTTATATGTTATATACAAAAGAACATGATGAATTAAGTACGATGATAAACAGTGGTGTTATGATTGTGGTTGAAGCGATGCACATATCTAGTTCCAAGGATAGAAATCCAATTTATGAAAATATGTCATATTTTTGCATTATCGAATATATATACGAGATGTATTATACAACATTTAAAGTGCTGCTTTTCTGTTGCAAATGGGTTGAAAATATCAATGGATTGAAAGTTGATGAAATGGGATTTATGAAGGTGAATTTCAATATAAAAAGGGGAGAAGATGATTCGTTCATAATGGCATCACAAGCAATGCAAGTATTTTATGTCTCTGATCCAACAAACAAGAATTGGTTGATTTTCCTGTTGGTGACTAAAACAAATGATGATTCAGATGAAAATTCAATCGAGGATGGACCTTTTATTGGGACATCACAATCAATTCATGTTGGTCCCAATGTAGACAATGTATTGTGTGTTAGAGGGGACTACAAATAGGGGATTTGGATTCTCAAAAGAGGAACCAAATCCTTGAAACCTTTAAAAAAATAAAGAGAGTAAAATGAGAAGGTAAAAGTGTTTTTTAATATATTATTTTTTCCTCATAATATTATATATTATTTACTACATTAACATAATCTAAATTAAATGTTTTAATACTCATGAAAACAATTTCTTCTGCACACAATGATGTTACCAATCCCTTAGAAGAACAAACTATAATGAAGGAAACCCTTTGGATATATGTAAAGGTAATTTTATGATATAATTTATCTATTTTACCAAAAAATTATATAATGGAATGTTGATTTAATTTTCATTATTCCTTATAGATTTAATTTATTTTAGAAGATTTCTATCCATGTTTCATGCCTTTTCAAGAATATAAATGATGTTGTCTTTGCTCAATCATAGAGGTCATTTTTATGTTTTCACAATAAAATCATTATCCATAAAATTAATGTATTGTTTCATATATATGTTTAATTTATTTCTTTTTAGTATTACTCGCATAATAATTGTTTTATTATATAGGTGGATTATTTTGATTGAGTTGGGGTGCTCTATCCAACTTTCATGCTCCTTCTCCCTTAAAACCTTTTCACCCCTACAATGGTGCATTTATCACTTTATTTCAAGTTACCTCCAATTCCTTTACACGAAGAGAAATGATTTTGTCTATACTCAATCACAGAGGTAATATTGATATTTTCACAGAAAAATCATTGTCCATAGAATTAATGTATTGTTTCATATGTGTTTTTAATTTATTTATTTTAGTATTACTCACATAATAATTGTTTTCTTATATAGGTGGATTCTTTTATTCAAGTTGGGGTGCTCTGTCTAACTTTCATGCTCTTTATCCCTTAAATCCTTTTCACCCCTACAATGGTGTATTTATCACTTTCTTTCAAGTTACCTCCACTTCTGTAACACCCTGGCCACAGTTACCCAGAGTCGGTGGATTATTACATAACATTGGCATGATACAAGGAATCATGTCCCGAAATACCGATCAGTTTAGTACTATTGGAAACAAGATACATACATAAGTAAAACATTACAACTTGAAAAGAAATACAACACTACTTTATTCCATTAGAAACATCAAAGACTCCTAGATTATGCTTGCAATTCAATCATAACTAACTTCTTCATATCCTAGGAAAATGAAAAATAAGAAAGGGGTGAGCTCAAATGCTCAGTAAGGGTAAGCAATACAGCGGAAGATAACATAAACATTAGGCATGATGAATAATTGAAAACACATGCCTTTACAAATAATAAACATAGACACTTTATGGCAGGAATATGAGCTGATTAAATAATGTCATAATAAAAAATAGTCATGGGTATTCTACTAGTTGAATAACCACATGAACCATCATTATTATTTTCATAATGAAGGAATGTATAATTCTGGACATTCTAAAACATTTTGTCAAGGCCTCGGCCAAGACATCTAAAAATGATTAAGGCCTCAACCAAAAACATATATCAAATTGGGAAAGTCCTCATCCAATTCCACGTATAATTGTCTCATGAGACCTACTGATGCACCGAGGAGCTATAGCGGGTTCCACCCATCACATACTAAGTCCAATACATTCCTCATATGAAAAGGTTAAAACATAACATAAAAATTCATATTAAAACTAGCATACTAAATGTAAATATTTTAACCATAAACCATGAATGGTATAAAGATAACACATCTATAGTCAAAAATATTACAAAACCTTAAATACAATATGGAAGATTTGTATCATAATAAATAAACTTCAAACAAGTTTAAAATCCATCAATGGATGTTGACATAGATGAAATGAAAACCATTTGAAAGAAATACCTATTTCTATTTTGAAACCATTTAAGAGCCACATAATTATAAAAGAAAACATTTATTTTGAAAATATTCTTATAATATTGTAATGGAAGCTTCGATGACGTTATAATGGCGAAAAATAGTTTCACCCGTCTATAAGTTAAAAAAATATTCTTACCTTAATTTTTTCGAAAAGGTCATAAAGTACCTTGTTTGAAAAATGACGGAAAGATTACTTTCAAAACATATAAGGTCAAATAAGGGTATAAATGACTTTAAAACATAGTATAGTAAACAGTAAAAATGTTTTAAAATACATTTTTAAGAAAACATGGATGTGGATGATAAAGAGGTCCGAGTAGATACTTATGTAAAAACAACCTCAGATAATAAAGAAATTGTGAAATTAACCCTTAACTTGTACTTTTCCTTAGTCTATGGTATGTTAACATCCTGTATAATAGTTAAAACATTGTTATTAAATTATAAAATAACTATATACATAAATATGATATCATATATGATCCTCTAATATTTCTTTGTTAATAATATTTCAGTAGTATCATCGTTTCGGGTGTTAACTGATTCATTTTCCTTTATATGCTTGGTAACGTAAGACATGTTTGTTATGGATAGGATGTATTTTATTAATATACAGAATGATATTATGTTCATAAACATTATTTTTAATCATAAAATGAAAATTATTCTTGAATTATTACGATGGGGAATTGAATCTCATCGCGTTCGTGGAGACAGTAATCCGAACGTACGCATGAGCAAAAATATCATTATATTGATGGTGAAATTGTATGTAATTGGATGGTATATCATATATAAAGAAT
The DNA here is from genome assembly GCA_963277665.1 of Viscum album. Taxonomy (NCBI): domain Eukaryota; kingdom Viridiplantae; phylum Streptophyta; class Magnoliopsida; order Santalales; family Viscaceae; genus Viscum; species Viscum album. Next base: position 1,977,754,188 of record OY728122.1, read on the forward strand.
AAATAAAATGTTATATTTATTATTTAAATTAGTTATACTCATTATTATACCCATCCAAATAATGAAGTGTTTGAATAACAAACTACACCACGACGTGAAGACGGTAAGCCGTACGTACGCACGTATGGTGATTTTGTCATTCATATGATGGATAGAATAATGAATATGGTTGTACCATTTTTATAATAACATAAATTTATATAGAATATACTAGAGTTATTATTTTATAATGGAAACAACAAAGAAAGAGTAAGTGTAAGAAGAAAAGAACTTGAAAGATGTGATAAAATATTTACCTCTTCTTAGGGTTCTTTCTTTTGATTTGATCAAAAGGGCTAATTATTTTAGCTTTATGACCAAAGGAAGGAATCTATGGTGAAGGGAGTAAAGTTTTAAGGATATTTGGGTAGGTTTGGACGATCCAAATGGCTTTGTAGGTGTTAAATTAAGAGAAGGGGAAGTGCCCTTTTATAAGAGAGGTGAGGGTCACTTTCGGAAAAGATTGAAATATTATTTTATAATAAAATAATTTTCGGTTTCTAATGGCTCCAAAATGATTTATTTATATGATAAGGTGGGTATGGGTCTAAAAACTCTCAACCAATAGGTTTTATATAGGTTTAGGTTACCATATTGACCTTATCTTTAAGATTTAACTCTTAGTTAAATAGTTTGACATTTACCATGTCTCTTTGTATTTTTATATTATATGGTTAATAAACTTACTATAAACTTCCAAGAGAACCTAAAGTGGTTCATTATTAATATATATAACCTTATATAAGTTTTTTTTTCAAACCTTATATTTTTATTAATATTATATCAATTAATAATATAGTACTTGTTTTAAAAACTCAATTATGTCAATTTTAACACTATTTAGTATTTGATTTTTTTGAATGCCATTAAAACTTTATAACTTCGAATAAAATTTATTTTAAAAAACCTAAAATGTCATATTAACCTATAAAATTAGTTTAATTCATCATAAGTATCAATTTACATTTTTTTGGATATTTATAATATCAATTATTTCAATATTTCATTAATAAGGTAATTACTTCATCATCATTGTGTCAAAAATAAATTAAATTATTTAATGTATAAAAATTGTAAATAAAATACCATTATATAGAAATTTTTTTAGATTTATAAGGAATATTTATAGTCTAATTTATATTGTGTGTAACCCTATATTAAAAATGGTTTAGTTATTAAACTTTGAAAATAACTCTTTGAACTCTTCTTTAAATAAAACAATAATAAATCTCATAATCTAATCCAAGTGGACCAAAGGGGATCATATTTTATTCCTAATGTTTTTTTTGGTCAAATTTACATTTATCTAATATAATTAGGACATGTGTTAGGGTAATTATGATATCATTTCTACCCTTAATTACCCTATTTACTTTTAACCGTGGTAAATAAAAGTCAAAAATTACTATTCACAAAAAATTATTTTCATCTTATTGAACCAAATTTTACTTACTTATATTAATCATGTCTCTTTTATTTTTGAAATTCAACTCACAAAAGCGGTAAAATTAAGTTTTATGCAAATTTGCAAATGCTCCTATGAGGTCCGTAAAAGACGGTAAAAAGTTCAATAAAATTTTTATATATCTAAACTTATTATAAAATGACTACAATGAATTAAATTGAACTTATATAGGTATTATGTATCTATTTTGACCTAAAATAAATTTAAATAAAATAAATAATTATTTAAATAAAAAGTCGGTTTTAACCAATAACGCAGTGTTTTTCACTGTTCATCAAAAATCGAAAGTTTTTAGAAAAATACAAGAAATTCACCCTAAGCTAATTTAGATATTCTAAATTAAAAAATGAAGTCCATTTTGAAAAATAAAATTTATAAAATTTCAAAAATTGGGTATTACTATTCATAATGGCTAGTTTTATTGGTCGCGGTGTGTTAGCATCTCGAAGTTGCATACAATGCAAGTTATTGCATTATTCTAAGGGAAATGTACCGTGGAAGCTTGGGGTGTTACATTCTTCCCTACTTCAAATAATTTTGTCCTTGAAATTTCTAGAATACTACCACACAAAAAGATTCGGGTGGTTCTTCATCATAAGTTCCTCTGGTTCCCATGTTGCCTCTTCCATCTTATAGTTTCTCTATAGAACTTTTACCAGATGAGTCGCTCGGTTTCTCAACACTTGTTCTCTGGTATCAAGAATCTTGACAGGCTCTTCACAATAAGACAAATCAGGTTCCATTTCAATTTCCTCATAGGTGAGTACATGCGTTGGGTCAGGCATGTATTTTCTCAACAGTGATACGTGGAACAAATCGTGAACTTTGAAGAGACTTGGTGGCATTGCCAAATGGTAAGCTACAGCCCCAATTCATTTTAGAATTTTGAAAGGTCCAATATACTTGGGACTTAATTTACCCTTCTTACTAAATTTTATGACTCCCTTCCAAGGAGATACCTTCATGAAAACATGATCTCCTACCTAAAATTCCAAATCCTTCCTTCGGTTATCGGCATAGATATTCTTCCTACTTTGAGCTGTTTTGATGTGGGTTTGGATAATCTTCACTTTTTCCATTGTTTCCTCAACAAGTTATGGGCCTATGAGTTTTCTTTCACCAACATCATCCCAACAAGTTTGTGTGGAACATCTCTTTCCGTATAACGCTTCATATAGTGCCATCTGAATACATGAATGGAATATATTATTATAAGAAAATTCTACCAGAGGTAAATATTTATCCCACATACCTTGAAAGTCAAGTGGGAAAGATCTCAACATGTCTTCTATGGTTTGAATAGTCTGTTCTGATTGTCTATCAGTTTGAGGGTGGTAATCAGTGCTCAAACGAAGTTTAGTATCCAGGGCTTTCTGGAGACTTTTTATAGAATCTTGATGTAAAATGGGGATCATGATTAGAAACAATCAATAGGGGTACTCCATGAAGTCTTACAACTTCATTAATATACAGTCTTACTAAACGTTCAAGTGGTAAGTCTTCTCTTATAGAAAGAAAATGTGCTGACTTGGTAAGATGATCAACAATGACCCATATTGTATCATTCCTTCTAGGAGTCTTTGGTAGCCCCATGAAAAAGTCAATCATAATATCATCCCATTTCCACTCAGGTATGGTAAGAGGTTGCATGACTCCTCTAGGATGTTGTCTTCCAGCTTTCACTTGTTGGGAAACCATACATCTCGACACAAAATCAACAATATCCCTTTTCATTTTGTCCCACAAAAAATGTTCCTTCAAATCTCTATACATCTTGGTGCTCCCAGGGTGTATAAAGAAATTGGAGCTATGAGCATCTTCCAACAATTCCCTTTTTAGATTAGGTATATCGGGAACACAAAGTCTCTTCCCAAATTTCAAAATTCCATCTTTATATATGAAGTCACTCAATCTCCCATCATTTACAGCTTTAATCTTATTTTAAAACTCCTCATCATCAGTCTGAGAACTCATTATCCTTGCTAGAAAATATTTTTTGGAAACCATTTGAAAAGGTATTGATGTTTCACCTTCCATGGTTATTATCATATCCATCTTTACTAGATCCATGAAAATAGGATCCCTTTCAACTCTCATATTTTTCAAAACTCCATGGTCATTTCTACTCAAAGCATCTGCTACCTTATTTGCCTTCCCCAGGTGGTAGTGTATTATGAAATAATAATCCTTGAGTAGTTCAAGCCATCTCCTTTTCCTCATATTTAGTTCTTTTTGCGAGAAAATATACTTCAAACTCTTGTGATCAGTATAAATCTCAAATTTTTCACCATAGAGATAGTGTCTCCATATCTTCAGAGCAAAGATTACAACTACTAACTCAATATCATGAGTGGGATAGTTTTGATCATGAATTTTAAGCTATCGTGATGTATAGGAAATAACTCTATCATTTTGCATAATGAAACAACCAAGTCCTTTCTTTGAAGCATCACTATAAATAACAAACCCATCGTTCCCTGATGGTGGAGTCAAGATAAGTGTGTTGACTAATCTTCTCTTCAATTCTTCAAAACATTATTCACACTCTTTTGTCCAAACAAATTTATCCCCTTTGTGTGTGATCTTCGTTAATGGGTTATCCAACTGGGAAAAATTCTGGACGAAACATCGATAATAACCTAATAAACCAATAAAACTGGGTACCTCAGTTATACTCGTTGGTGCTAGCCATTATTGGATTGCCTTATTCTTTGAAGGATCAACAGATATTCCATCCTTAAAGACAATATGGCCAAGAAAAGAAATCTCTTGAAGACAGAATTCACACTTTCTAAACTTCTCATATAATTCATTTCTTCTAAGAGTCTTTAGAATAATACGCAAGTGATTTTCATGATATTCGTAGATTTTGTAGTATACCAAGATATCATTAATAAATACCACTAAAAATTAATCAATATATTCCTTAAAAACTATGTTAATTAGATCCATGAAAATAGAGAGTGCATTAGTCAATCCAAAAGGAATTTATAAACTTGTAATGCTTGTACCTGGTTCGAAATGTTGTTTTCGGAATGTCTTCCTTCTTCACATACAACTGATGATATCCAGATCGAAGTTTAATCTTTGAAAAATATTGAGCTCTATGAAGTTGGTCGAATAAATCATCAATACAAGGTAGGGGATAATTGTTATTTATTGTTATAGCATTGATCTCCCTGTACTCAATGCATAACCTCATAGATCTATCTTTCTTCTTAACAAAAAGGACAGGGGCTCCCCATGAAGAAACACTAGGGTGAATAAATCCTTTATTACTCAATTCCTCTAGTTGTTTCTTTAGTTCCACTAATTCCACAGTGGCCATTATATAAGGGGTCTTCAATATGGGCCTTGAACCAGGAATTAAATCAATGGAAAACTCAATTTATCATTCTGGATGATGTCCAGGTAAATCCTCTGGAAACACATCAACATATTCTTGCACAATAGGTACGTCCTCTATTCAAACATTCTTTTCCTCATCCATAATTATTTCATTCTCATGCTCCCCAATAATTAAATTTAGTAGAGCTACTGGGGGTGGATCTAGATAAGAATCAGATGGTGACGTTTCTGCTCTAAAGATAAGGTACTCCTCATCATCATCAAGAATTGTAACTTCCTTCTTCTTACAATAAATTTTCACATCATGGTCTGAAATCCAATCCATACCAAGGATTATATCAAATTCAATCATGGGTATGAAGATTATGTAGGTCCCAGCCACAACGGAAGTTCGTGGGTGGATGTTACCACTTGAGTTTTTGTCATTAGCAATGATCAATCCATGATTAATACAACAATAAATTCCAGGCTCCACAGATCGAATCACAGAAATAGATAAAAGAAGAAGAATAGTCCTATAACCACAAAGGAAGATCATCACAGGTTGATTATAATTAATTTAATTAATTGACAAGAAGTACCTTTTATGGCGTTCTTTATTCGTTGATATTTCTGATCACGTTCTGATGTGATTCGTTGTTGCGTCATAGAAGCCAAGTGTAGACTTCCTCTAGTGGTGATCCACACGTGCACCACTTATCTCTAGATGTCACCAAAGGAATATTTGGGTGCTATAGTGGAGAAGAATTTACTTGCATTGTCTGCCTTAGATCGCCTTGATCTGATGGAGGAGGATCTCTCTCGGTCTTGAGAGTGTTCTTGGAGGAAGGAGTTCTTTCGACCTTGAGAGAATTCTCCATAATTGTTGTGCACAATGATTTAGGAAAAGTGTTGGGATTGTGAGGAAATTTATAATCAGGTTTGAGGTTATAGAGTTATGACAATAAATAAACATGTTACACATTTTATTTATTTCATTAACTCTTATTGAAAACCCCATGTTGAATCATTAATTCCTTGACATTCACCCATGCTGATTATAATAAATATCATTTAATAAAATGATATTATTTCCTCAAAATCCAGATTGGAAAAACTACATGGCGTGTAATCATTAATACACGGCGTGTACTTGTTTTTCATTTCCTTTCCAAAATGAAAACTACACGGCATGTACATTCAATGTACACGGCGTGTATATCTTGTTTTCATTTTATTCTTCCTCCAACATTAAAACGATTTAGGCTTCCTTGAATAATTATTAAATCGCATACGAGAATAATCTTTATTCTACTTGAGATACTTGGATACACTTAGTGTGTGACCCTCTAGGTCTCTTTCTCGTTGGCATTAGGCGGGCTTGCCTAAAGTCCAAGATTATTGTCTAGCAATGGGTCAAGGCACCCAAGAGAAAGAAGTTGACGCTGCATTGATGCGTCACCTCATATGAACGCTTACCATGTAATTTAATCCATTTGTCTCAATATGTCATCAATCAGGTTTCATGGTAGTGTCATAAACCTATATGTTTGATCCGTCATTCTTTGACTTCCAGAAATAAACTCATCGTGACACCATGGACATGGAATTTGGGTGATAGTTATATTTCAATCAAAGGGCCTGAGATATCTACTTCTATAAATATGGAAGGTACAAATCATTCCTCGACTTATCCATTAAAAACATGTCATTCGCGACGCACCCAACGTACCCTACTTCTCACCAACTGTCTTCGTGATGGTTTTCGTCAGCAAATCTAAGTGCACAAGTCATGACATGAGTTAATGATAATCTTTTAGTATAAGGACCATTACACATGCTCATAGATATCAATGCCTGATGACACCAAGACATGAAGAATTACTACTGGCAGGTTTGTTCTCATAATCTCCCATCTTGGAGATTACCAAGTGTGAACTCCATGAGAGAGAGTCTCATCTTCTTATGAGTACTCACACATGATGGTCTGTATACTATGTGTCCTATCATAGTATGTCATCCAACCGTAGAACTTTATTTAAGAATATTGTTATAACATTTCAAGGTTCTCATTATAGTGGGGATCTGTCATGACCTTATTAATGCAACAGATATTCCAGAACATTATTATATTATAGTCATGTAGAACAATGAACAATATATAATAAGTGTACATTCATGTAATAAAAGTATAAATAGTTGGTTCTCAGGACACCAAATCTAAAAAACTCCCACTTGGACTAGAGCCAACTGCCTAGGAATTTTAGTCCACTAGACCTCACATGATGATCATGTTTTTGCTGAGTCAAATCTTTAGTCAAGGGGTCCACCACGTTGTATTCCGTGGAAATACTGCTCACAAAAACTTCACCTCTCTGAGAAAAATACCTCAAGATATGATACTTATGAAGTATGTGCTTTGTCTTCTGATGTGACCTTGGATATTTTGCAAGTGCCACCGCTGCAGTATTATCATAATATAGTTTGATAGGATCTTTAATACTAGGTACTACATCCAGATCTTGGATGAAGCTTTGCATCCATACTTCTTCTTTATCTGCCTCAGAAGCTGTGATATACTCGAACTCTGCTGTAGAGTCTACGACCACACCTTACTTTGATCTCTTCCAGCTCACTGCGCCTCCATTGAAACTGAAGATGTATCTAGTCTGTGACTTCATGTCATCTTGATCAGTCTGGAAACTAGCATCTACATTTCCTCTGATGACTAGTTCCACATCTCCTCCATAAACCAGGAACATATCCCTAGTACACCTCGGATACTTAAGGATAGTCTTGACTGCCATCCAATGGCGGTCTCTTGGATCATCTTGATATCTACCTACCACACTTAATGCGTAAGCTAAATCTAGCCTTGTACATAGCATAGCATACATGACTGACCCAATCACATATGCGTAAGGGATCCTTGTCATTTTCTTTCTTTCCTCATGTGTCTGAGGACACATTTTCTTGGAAAGATGAATGTCATGTGACACTGGTAACAATCCCCTCTTGGACTGTTCCATATTGAATCTCTTCAGTATCTTGTCAATGTATATACTTTGACTCAGGCCTAGTATTCTCTTGGATCTATCACGATGGATCTTGATCCCAAGAATATATGATGCCTCACCCAAGTCTTTCATAGAGAAGAATTTATCCAACCATTCCTTAACTGACTATAAGACAGGTAATTGATTTCCAATTAGTAATATATCATCAACATATACTATTAGAAAAATGACTGCACTTCCTCTAAACCTTTTGTATACACATGGATCACATCCATTCTTAACAAAGCCAAATTTCATTACGACTTCATCAAAAAGAATGTTCCATGACCTTGATGATTACTTTAATCCATAAATGGATTTCTGCAACTTGCATACCTTGTTGGAATCCTTTGGAGTCATAAACCCTTCAGGTTGTGTTATGTAGACATATTCCTGGAGGTTCCCATTAAGTAATGTTGTTTTTACATCCATTTTCCAAATTTCATAGTCATGGTAAGCGGTAATGGCCAATAGGATTATGATGGATTTCAGCATCGCAACCAGTGAAAAGGTTTCATTATAGTCAATTCCTTGATGCTGTCTAAAACCTTTTGCAACCAGTCATGCCTTATAGGTGCTGACTTGTCCCTCCATGTCCAGTTTCTTTTTGAATACCCATTTATTACCAATAGTCTTTACATTAATTGGAGGATCTACCAATATCCAGACTTGGTTTTGGTACATGGAATCCATTTCAAAATTCATGGATTCTTGCCACTTGGCAATGTATGTGCCTTCAACTACATCCTTGTAGGTAAGAGGATCATCATTGTCAACCAATAATGAGTCACCATACTCGGTGACAAGAAAACCATATCATTCTGGTTCTATCACCTCTCTTGTGCTCCTATGAAATTCTTGTGTCTCTGGAATAGATTGTTCTTCCACGGGGCTTTGTGGAATCTTTTCTTGTACCAACTCTTGTGTATCTTGAGCCTCGACTTCATTGAAGTCTATCTTGCTCCCATTATCTCTTTTGTAGATGTGCTCCCTCTCAAGGAATATGGCATGTCTTGCCACTGTAACCTTTTTATCTGAGGGGTCGTATAGGTAATATCCCCTTATTTCCTTAGGATATCCTATAAAGGTACACTTTGTGCCTTGGGGTGTAAGTTTGTTACCTAAAGAGGCATTAACAAATGCTTCGCTACCCCACACATGTAAATTTGATAACATGGATTTACGTCCACTCCATAACTCGTATGGAATACCATTTATCGATTTAGTTGGTACTTGGTTTAGTATGTGTGCTACTGTTTGTAATGCATATCCCCAAATGGATAATGGAAGACTCTCTTGACTCATCATTGATCTCACCATATCCAATAGGGTGCGGTTCTTCCTTTCACTTACACCATTCCATTGAGGCGTGTAAGGAGTAGTGAGTTGAGATAGAATCCCAAACCCCCATAATAAATCAATGAATTCCTAATTAAGATATTCTCCTCCTATTTCTGAGCAGAGTTTCTTATCCTTTTTACCAAGATAGTTCTCAAATTCATTTTTGTATTATTTGAACCAATCAAAAGAATCTAACTTATACCTCATTAAGTAAATATATCCATATCTACTAAAATATTTAGTAAAAGTTATGAAGTACAAGAACCCACCCTTGCTTCAACTGGAAATGGTCCACACACATTTGTGTGAACTAATTTTAGAAGCTCTTTAGCCCTTTCAACTTTCCCACTAAATGGGGATTTGGTCATTTTACCTTATAGAAACGCATGACATACACCAAGTGGTTTTAGTCTGAAAGAATCTAAATACCTGTCTTGATGTAATTTTGTCAAACATTTCTCATTGACATGACCTAGCTGGTGATGCCAAAGTTAGGTGTGGTATGAGACATGTGAATTAACTTTTTCATCAATTTCCATTACTTGATTTTTGTAGTCAAACACATAAAGGTCATTATATAAATGTGCCCTACCAAAACAAATGATATCTTTATAAAAGTATCAACATTAATTTACAAACTTGAAGATGAATCCATCAATATCTAATCTGGATACTGAAATAATGTTTTTGGTTATAGAGGGTACATAATAACATCCTTTTAATACCAAGACCATCCCAGAAGGAAATGTGAGATGGTAGTCTCTGACAGCTACAATAGCGAGTCTGGCTCCATTGGCTGCTCGCAGATCCACCTCACCTTAGTCAATCTTTATAAATCTACTTGGTTCCTGTATTTGTATATAGATGTGATCACCACAAGCATTATCTAATAACCAATTGGTAGAAATAGATAGATTGAATTCGATAACAAACGCACCTGAAGCTTCCCCTTTCTTCCTTGGCTGGGTGTAGTTTTTCTTACAGTGGCCCTTCTTGCCACATGTGAAACAAACAGCCTCATGTTCTCTTGCCTCCCCTTTGATCTTCCTTTTCTTGGAAGGCCTTGAAGAAGCTTTGGTCTTAAAGCTCTTCGCCTTCCCTTTTCTGTTATTCATCATAAGGACAGGAGGCTTTTCACGCTTCATATCATTGTCCACTTGGAAAAGGAGGATAAGAATATCAGATAGAGACTTCTCAATGTTGTTCATGTTAAAATTTACAACAAAGTTAGAGAAGCTCTGGGGGAGTGATACAAGAATGAGATCGATACCCAGTTCTTTATGGAGTTTAAACCCTAGAACCTCCAAGCTCTCAATGTAGCCAATGAGCTTGACTACATGAGTCCCAGCTGGGGAACCCTCTCCAAGCTTGCTCTGAAATAGAGCCTTTGAGATCTCAAACCTTTCTTATCTTTCTCTATCCTAGTATAGACCATGGAGGTGCCCGAGCATGCTATAGGAATTCATGTCTTCATGAGACTTCATGAGCTCACTAGACATTTATGACATAATCAAACATTGAACTTCGAGTGCATCGTTCAAATGTTGATCATAGACCAGGAAATCTCCATCACTCACCCCTTGGGCAGGTGAATCAGGAAGTGAGGACTCCAGCACATAAAACTTTCATTCATGGCGTAGGATAACCTAAAGGTGCCTAAACCATTCCTGAAAGTTATTGCAGGTGAAGATATTGTCTTTATCCATAATTGATCGCAGAGAAAATGTGGTTAACGAGTTTTTCATATTGATTCTACAAATTAAAATAGCAGATTTATCAGTGCCTTTTGATTACATTTTATGAAAAATAATAAATGAATTTATTAATTGTCCCACTATTTTATCATTTCCCAACGACCCGCACCATTGAACTTGGAATGCCTAGTTGCTATGACATTCTAGTGGCAAGGATCCATATTACCCTTCGCATAACCCCAACAAGGGTTGGTCAAGCTATTTAAAGGTATTTTAGGTAGGAAGGTCTTTTCCAACTGTGAGCTTATAGTTCCTTGATCTGTTGAGTGGACTCCCCAATTCTAAAATCCTAACTTGTATTTCCTAAACACTTGACTCCATTTTACAATAAGTCTAGCAAGGGATACTTCCCTTGATGTAAAATTTTTAAGTCAACCCAAAACTTTCATAAGAGCTTCCTTTATAAAAGTAAGTGTCCCAACAAGTGTTGGTCAAACACATAGTTTTATTGAGTCTTTCCCTTAATCAAGTAATGGAAGGCTTGGTCTGACTTAATATGGTATTTGAGGGATTTCAATCCTTTATGTATAGATTCGTATTATCACATGCTTGTTAATATTAAGTGATGCTTGCTAAAGTGATTAACCATTTTTGATAATTTTTACGCATAGTCCGGTTTTATTTTATTCTATCTTTGCATGCTTGTTTATTTCATTAACTATGTGATCGCGACAACACATACATAATAAATAAACCATGCAATCAGACAGAAATAAAATAAGATGGAATGATCATGATCTTCTATTGGTTATCTTATCTAGTAGTTTTGATAAGCTAACCCTAACCTAGGGAAAAACACCTTGAACCCAATGGTTCATGTTTTGCAGCTCCCACATGTCCACCTTTGTATCTTCATTGGGTTGGTTTCACCTCAGCTTCATATTTTGAAATGTCTCCTCTGTCTTGGGAGATCCTCCATAACATGGGGTTCACATTAAAGAGACCATGGGAATGCAGGCCCTACATTTTATTGGAAGAAGGCTCACAGGCCAACTAATTTAAATTAAATAAATTTAAATGAAACCATACACACACAAAGGGTATTTGGTCTAGCTCATGATCATCCATAACATGCAATGACATTTACACATATTTAGTATTCAAATTATTTTAATCATTATTTTATTCAAGATAATTCACACTTGAATTCAATTAATTATGATATTATAATTAATCAATTCTTTATCTTAAATTCCTTTCTGAATTTTCTTGAGATTCTTCTCATCCATATTACTTGTACGGGTCTTTGTACTTTGGAGGAAACCTGGTGAAATTATATTTCTGGAAAGTACATGGTGTGTAGGCTATATTACACGATGTATATTTGTTTTCACCCTTTATCCAAAGTACACACCGGGGGATTTGGTGTGTTTTCTGTAATTTGTAAATTTTTGAGTACATGACATGTAGATTAATCTAACATGGCATGTACTTCCTTGTTACGTGGTTACCAGCCTGGAAATCCCATGTATGCGGTTACACAGCTTCTCCTTGTACACGGTTTCACCTGGGCCAGATCGGACTACACGGTGTGTTGATTCAACATACATGTCATGTATTCCAGTTTCCACGTGTCGTTCAGTTCTGGTCAACATGGTGTATTAAAAAACTTAGGTATGCTAAATTCACACGGCGTGGTTTGGCAGACTAGTACCGTTTCGTTGAACCTAAGTACACGGAGTGTAGATTTCACTACACGTCATGTATTCCTGTGTTGTACAGACAGAATGAGCAGCTCCTCTAGATGAGTTCCTCATTTTTATTTTAATAAAAATTAAAATTAAAAGGTTGTTTCTGTTATGTGAATCGAGAAACGAAGGAGGAAGAATAGATCTCATTCATTTAGTTTTATAGAATGATTTATCTTGAATTGAATCAAATATAAATGCGTAAATTGTCAACGAAAATTAAATAACTATAATCAAAATTGTGAATGCTCTGATACCACTTGTAGGTCCCAGGCGCAGTAGAAGCTCATGGGTGGATGCGCCCACTTGAGTTTTTGTCATTAGTAATGATCAATTCGGGATCAATACGATGATAAATTCTAGACTCCATGGATCGAATCACAGAAATAGACAAAAAAGAAGAATAGTCCCAGAACCACAAAGGAGGATCATCACAAGTTGATTATAATTAATTTAATTAATTGACAAGAAGTTCATTTTATGGAATTATTTCTTTGTTGATATTTCTGATCAAGTTCCAATGTGATTTTTCATTGAGTCGTAGAAGCCAAGTGTAGACTTCCTCTAGTGGTGATCCACACGTGCACCACATATCTCTAGACGTTGCCAAAAGAATCTCTGGGTGCTAGTGTGGAGAATCCTTTGCTTGCATTGTCTGCCTTAGATCGCCTTGATATGATGGAGGAGGATCTCTCTCGGTCTTGAGAGTGTTCTTGGAGGAATGAGTTCTTTCGGCCTTAAGATAATTCTCCAGAATTTTTGTGCACAATGATTTAGGAAAAGTGTTGTGGTTGTGAGGATATTTATAATCAAGTTTGAGGTTATAGAGTTATGACAATAAATAAATAGATTACATGTTTTATTTATTTCATTAACTCTTATTGAAAAACCCATGTAAAATCATTAATTCCTTAACATGCACCCACACTGATTATAATAAATATCATTTAATAAAACGATATTATTTCCTCAAAATCCTGACTGGAAAAACCACATGGCGTGTAATCATTAATACACAGCGTGTACTCATTTTTCATTTCCTTTCCAAAATGAAAACTACACGGCGTGTATATTCAATGTACACAGCGTGTATATCTTGTTTTTATTTTATTCTTCCTCTAACATTAAAATTATTTAGGCTTCCTTGAATAATTATTAAACCACATACATAAATAATCTTTATTCTACTTGAGATACTTAGATACACTTAGTGTGTGACCCTCTAGGCCTCTTTCTCGTTGGCATTAGGTGGGCTTGCCTAAAGTCCAAGATTACTGTCTAGAAATGGGTCAAGGCACCCAAGAGAAAGAATTTGATGCTACATTGATGTGTCACCTCATACAAACATTTACCGTGTAATTTAATCTCTTTGTCTCAATATCTCATCAAGCAGGTTTCATGGAAGTTTCATAAACCTATATGCTTGATCCGTTATTCTTTGACTTCCAGAAATAAACTCGTTGTGACACCATGGACATGGAATTTTGATGATAGTTATATTTAAATAAAAGGGCCTAAGATATCTACTTCCATAAATATGGAAGGGACAAATCCTTCCTCGACTTATCCATTAACAACATGTCATTCATGATGCACCCAACGTACCCTACTTCCCGCCAACTATCTTCATGACAGTTTTTGTCAGAAAATCTAAGTGTGTGAGTCATGACATGAGTTAATGATAATCTTCCAGTCTAAGGACCATTACACATGCTCATAGATAGCAATGTCTGATGACACCAAGACATGCAGAATTAATACTAGCGGATCTCTTCTCATAATCTCCCATCTTGGAGATTACCAAGTGTGAACTCCATGAGAGAGAGTCTCATATTTTTACGAGTACTCACACATGACGATATGTATAGTATGTGTCCTATCATAGTATTTCATCCAACTATAGAACTTTATTTAAGAATATTGTTATAGTATTTCAAAGTTCTCATCATAGCAGGGATCTTCCATGACCTTATTAATGCAACAAATATTCCAAGACATTATTATATTATAGTCATGCAGAACAATGAAAAATATATAATAAGTATACATTCATGTAATCAAATTATAAATTGTTGGTTCTTTAGACACCAACACTAACAGATTAGATCAGCAGATAAATATCGTTTATATGCCTTAATGGGGACTGATTCACAAAAATTTGTTGCAATGATACTTCCCTTAGAAGTTTTAACTGACAATTCCCTTGTTAAATCAAATTGTAAATATCTAATTTTCTTAGTAAACTAGGAAGATATGAAACAATAAGATGATATAGAATAAAATAAAGCATTGACTAAACTTGAGAAAACCATTAAATTAACTGCCACCACGTCTTTTGGAGCTTTAAACTCAGCAGTAGTGATCGCATAATCTTGGCCTTGATCCCTTGGCCTTTTCTGAGGTAATTTTCCCTGACACTTAGGACATTCATTTGCATAATTTACCATTTCCCTACAATTGTATCATTGAATATTGGTAGCTTCTTTCTTACCCTTACAATCACTAGAAATATGGCCTTTCTGTCCACATTTTTTGCATACTCCTTTTCCTTTTAGACGGGCACCAGGGTGCTTCCTTCCACAATTATCACTGGGTGGAAATTCAACTCTTCCCTTATTCCATGTTTCCTTATTTCCTTTCCCAGAGTGTTCAGAAGATCTCTTCTTCTCTTTCTTTGCTTTAAAGTCGTAAGACTTAGAGAATTTATTTTCTCTCTTGATAGCACATGAGGCAATATCTTCATACAATGAGAAGGATTGCGAGACTAATGCTCGATCGAGAAATGGTTTTAACCCATCAAATAAATGATAAATATTACTTCTTGGGTTACGTATATAATCTATAGCATGCCTTGCTAGCCTTGTAAAGTTAGCTTCATACTTTGTGACATTATCATCCTCCTTTTGTCTCAGACTCAGAAATTACCTTTCCATATCCGCTCGATGGTCACGAGGAAAGTATTTTTCTAAGAAAATATCTTTAAACTCCCTCCATTCCATACTTGATACTTCTTCATCCTCTTTTGTGTTTTGAATTAATGACCACCATTGATCTGCATCTCGGGTGAGACGATAAACTGCCATGACAACTTTTTCCCTTTCGTTACTCCCCAAAGCATGAAATATTTTCTCTAATGAACTTATCCATTGTTCAGCTACAAATGGATTTTTAGACCCATTGAATTTCGGTGGTTGTTGCCTCATGAAGAGATATAACATTGATCCACTGTGTTGTGGATCAAGGTTCTCCATATGGGTAAGGTTATTATTCATAACCTGTGTGAGTTTTCCCAGTATGGTGATAAGCTGATTAGCACCAGTTGCATCACCAACTCTTCTATAATTATCTTGAGTAGGAGGGAAATCCCTACATGGATTACGTGCATTGATATGGTTTCCATTACTTCCACTAGGCTCCATTTCTAAATAATGGCATACAGTAGATTAGTTTATGAACCGAAATACATAATTCTGAACTTGTAAAACACTTAACATAAATTGAACAGTTTATGGATATAATCCACAATCATAAAAATGTTTTCTTTGAGGAGTTATACACTCATAAATCCTTCATAATGGTTTGTAAAGAAAATGAGAATTATCCTAATCATGTCCCCCGGGAGTGTCATAACCAAGAGTGCAGCAAGTCCCGTTGTCGTGCACTAGTTCCCGTTCGAGTCTAGCTCAAAGTGGTGTTTTCAGGTTTTACCCCTAGGTACATCTGTGTCAAAGCCACCTCTACCTGCTCGTATCAAGACATGGATTTATTTCTTGGAAAACTCAAAAAATCTCTACAGTACCAAAATTCTAGGATGTTCTTCTATACTAATCCTCAAAGTCTATCTTAGGGTAATGTTCTCTAATCATAGTTTTTCTAAATCTAGTTTCCAAGGTTTGTACTGAACTTCCTCTGATACCAACTGTAACACCCCGACCCTAGTTACCCATATTCGGTGCATTATTATATAACATTGTAATGATACAAGGAATCATGTCCTGAAATATTGGTCAGTTTAATATTATTGGAAACAAGATACATACATAAGTTCAACATTACAACTTGAAAAGAAATACAACACTAATTTATTCCATTAGAAACATCCAATCCTCCTAGATTATTCCTGCAAGTCACTCATAACTAACTTATTCATATCTTGGGAAAATGAAACATAATAAAGGGGTGAGCTCAAATGTTTAGTGAGGGTAATCAATACAGAAGAAGATAACATAAACAGGCATGATGAATAATTCAAAACACATGCCTTTACAAATAACAAACATGGACACTTTATGGAAGGAATATGAGTTGAGTAAATAATGTCATAATAAAACATAGTCATGGGTATTTTAATAGTCGAATAACCACATGAACCATCACCGTTATTTTCATAATGAGGGAATGTATAATGCCGGACATTCTAAAACATTTTTTCAAGGCCTCGGCCAAGACGTCTAAAAATGATTAAGGCCTCAACCAAAACCATATATCAAATTGGGAAAGGCCTTGGACAATTCCACGTCTAATTGTCTCATGAGACCTACCGATTCACTGAGGAGCCATAGAAGGATCCACCTATCACATACTAATTCCAATACATTCCTCATATGAAAAGTTTGAAACATAACATAAACATCCGTATTAAAACTAGCATACGAAATGTCAATACTTTAACCATAAACCATGAATGGTATAAAAATAACACATCCATAGTCAAACATATCACAAAACCTTCAATATAATATTGAAGATTTGTATCATAATAAATCAACTTCAAATAATTTTAAAATCCATCAATGGATGTTGACATAGATGAAATGAAAACTATTTGAAAGAAATACCTCTTTATATTT
Source organism: Viscum album (assembly GCA_963277665.1). Taxonomy (NCBI): domain Eukaryota; kingdom Viridiplantae; phylum Streptophyta; class Magnoliopsida; order Santalales; family Viscaceae; genus Viscum; species Viscum album. The sequence continues at coordinate 1,977,771,708 of OY728122.1, forward strand.
TGAAACCATTTAAGAGTCACATAATTATAAAAGAAAAACTTTATTTTGAAAATATTCTTATAAGATTGTAAGGGAATCTTTGATGATGTTATAAGGTCCAAAAATAGCCGCACCCACAGTTATAAGTTAAAAAAACATTCTTACCTTAATTTTGTCGAAAAGGTCATAAAGTACCTTATTAGGAAAATAACGGAAAGATTCATTTCAAAACATATAAGGTAAAATAAGGGTATAAATTAATTTAAAACATAGTCTATTAAATAGTAAAAATGTTTTGAAATACATTTTTAAGAAAACATGGATGTGGAAGATAAAGAGGCCCCAGTAGATACTTACGTAAAAACAACCTCAGATAATAAAGAGATTGGGAAACTAACCCTTACCTTGTAATTTTACTTAGTTGATGGTATGTTAACCTCATTTATAATAGTTAAAACATTGTTATTAAATTATAAAAGAACTATATAAATAAATATGATATCATATATGATCCTCTAATATTGCTTTGTTAATAATATTTCTATAGTATCATCGTTTCGGGTGTTAACTGATTCATTTTCCTTTATATGCTTGGTTACGTAAGTCATGTTTGTTATGGATAGGATTTATTTAATTAATATACAAAATAATATTATGTTCATAAACATTATTTTTAATCATAAAATGAAAATTATTCTTGAATGATTACGATAGGGAAATGAATCTCATCGCGTTTGTGGAGACGGTAATCCGTACGTACGCACGAGTGACAATATCATTATATTGATGGTGAAATAGTATGTAATTGGATGGTATATCATATATAAATAATCAATAACATGTTATATTTATTATTTACACTAGTTATACTCATTATTATACCCATACAAATAATGAAGTGTTTGAATAACAAACTACACCACGACGTGGAGACAGTAAGTCGTACGTACGCACGTATGGTGACTCTGTCATTTATATGATGGATAGAATAATGAATATGGTTGTACCATTTTTATAATAACATCAAATTATATATAATATACTGGATTTATTATTTTATAATGGAAAAAACAAAGAAAGAGGAAGTGGAATAAAAAAAGAACTTGAAAGAGGTGATGAAATATTTACCTCTTCTTCGGGTTCTTCCTTTTTATTTGATCAAAATGGATCCTTAGGTTGGATTTATGACAAAAGGAAGGACTCTAGGATTAAGGGAGGAAAGTTGGGAGGATATTTGGGCAGGGTTTGGCCGATACAAATGGCTTTGGAGGTGTGAAATTAAGAGAAGGGGAAGTTCCCTTTTATAAGAGAGGTGAGGGTCACTTTAGGAAAAGCTTGAAATATTATTTTATAATAAAATAATTTTCAATTTATAATGGATAATAAATGATTTATTTAGATTTTAAGGTGGTTATGGGTATAAAACCTCTTAACCAATAGGTTTTATATAGGTTTAGGTCACCATACTAACCTTATCTTTTAGATTTAACTCTTAGTTAAATAGTTTTATATTTACCATGTCTCTTTGTATTTTTATATTATATGGTTAATAAACTTACTATAAACTTCCAAGAGAACCCCAAGTGGTTCATTATTAATATATATAAACTTATTTAAGTCCTTTTTTCGAATCTTAGATTTTTATGAATATTATATCAATTAATAATATAGTATTTGTTTTAAAAACTCAATTATGTCAATTTTGACACTATTTAGTATTTGAATTTTTTGAAACCCATTAAAACTTTATCACTTTGAATAAAATTTATTTAACAAACCCTAACATGTCATATTAACCTATAAAATTAGTTTAATTAATTAGAAGTCTCAATTTACATTTATTTGGATATTTATAATATCAATTATTTTAATATTTCATTAATAAGGTAATTACTGCATCATCATTGTGTCATAAATAAATTAAATTATTTAACATCTAAAAATTATAAATAAAATAACATTATGTAGGAAATATTTTATCTTTATAAATAATATTTATAGTCGAATTTATATTGTGTGTAACCCTATATTAAAAATGGTTTAGTAATTAAACTTTGAATTTAACTCTTTTAACTCTTCTTTAAATAAAATAATAATAAATGTCCTAATCTAATCCAAGTGGACCAAATGGGGTCATATTTTATTCCCAAGGTTGTTTTTGGTTGAATTTACACTTATCCAATATAATTAGGACATGTGTTAGGGTAATTATGATATCCTTTTTACCCTTAATTACCCTATTTACTTTTTTAACCGTGGTAAATAAGTCAAAAGTTACTATTTACCAAAAATTATTTTCATCTTATTGAACCACATTTTACTTACTAATATTAACCGTGTGTCTTGTATTTTTTAAATTCAACTCACAGAAGTGGTAAAATTAAGTTTTATGCAAATTTGCAAATGCTCCTAGGAGGTGGATAATAGACGGTAAAAAGTTCAATAAAATTTTTATATATCTAAACTTATTATAAAATGACTCCAATGAATTTAATTAAACTTATATTGGTATTATGTATCTATTTTGTCCTAAAATAAATTTAAATAAAAATTCGGTTTTAACCAATAACGCAGTGTTTTTCACTATTCATAAAAAATTTAAAGTTTTCAGAAAAATACCAAAAATTCACCCTAAGCTAATTTCGATATTCCGAATTCAAAAATGAAGTCCATTTTGAAAAATAAAATTTAAAAAATTTAAAAAAAGTGGGTATTACTATTCATAACAGCTAGTTTGATTGGTCGTGGTATGTTAGAATCTCGAAGTTGCGTACAATGCAAGCTATTGCATTATTCAAAGGGAAATGTATCGTAGAAGCTTGGGGTGTTAAAACTTCCTTTGTAAGAAGAGAAACGATGATACCTCTGCTCAATCATAGAGGTAATCTTGATGTTTTCATAGTAAAATCATTATCCATAGAATTAATTTATTGTTTCATATATATGTTTAATTTATTTCTTTTTAGTATTACTCAAATAATAATTGTTCTCTTATACAGGTGGATTATTTTTTTTGAGTTGGGGTGCTATGTCCAAATTTCAGTCTCCTTCTCCCTTAAAACATTTTCACCCCTACAGTGGTGCATTTATCACTTTCTTTCAAGTTACCTCTACTGCCTTTGTAGAAAGATCAACAATGCTGTCTATACTCAATTACAGAGGTAATATTGATGTTTTCATAGTAAAATCATTTTCCATAGAATTAATGTATTTTTTCATATGTATGTTTAATTTATTTTTTTTAGTATTACTCACATAATAATTGTTTTCTTATACAGGTGGATTATTTTCTTCGAGTTTGGGTTATCTATCCATCTTTCATCCCTTTATGCACCAAAACATCCATAGAATTCTTCTCTCACAAAACCTTTCACTCCTGTAGTGTTGACATTTATCACTTTCTTTCAAGTTCCCTCCACTACTAATCACAAAGGTAATATTGATATTTGCACAATAAAATCATTTTCCAAAAAATTAATGTATTATTTAATATTTATTTTTAATTTATTTATTTTTAGTATTACTCATAATAATTGTATTCTTATATAGGGGGATTCTTTTTTTCGATTTGAGGTGGTTTTTTCGAAACTACTCATGCAATGTTGGCAGTTCGACAAAGAAAGTAAATATAAATTATGGTAACATTCATAGTTAGGATTGTTTTTTAATGTATGTAATAATTTTTATTTATGTAATTTTATAAACCAATATTTTAAATGTCTATAATATAGTGTTTTTTCTGGTATTTGTGTTGTAAATTTCATTTCATTTAAATTATATATTGGGACTTATTTTGGTTGATATATGATGTGTTTTTGGTGTGTTTCTAGTGATTCAGTGTGCTATAACAGCACATTGTAGTATGTTCCTTTATCATCACTTTTAAAAGTGATGATAAAAACACATTTATCAGCGCTTCTAAAAGCACTGATAAATGTCCTATTTATCAGTTCCTTTTTTAGCGCTGATAAATGACTCCTTTATCAGCACTTTTTCAACACTGATAGAAGTCATGGGCTTTTAACGTCACTTATGTTGTCAACGCTTTTCTAGCACCGATAAAGTCCATTTCTAGCACTATTAAAGGCCAGTTTTGTAGTAGTTCCCTTAATATCAAGCACACCACACTTCAATTTAAAAAATGATTATATTGTTATATACTTATCCTTTTTTGGTCGTAAGTGTTGAATCATGTCTTAAATAGGTAAGTTTATGGTTTTGAAGTGTTTTTCATGATATATTATATGTTTTATGTTAAAATGTATGTTGTTTGATTAACAAAATAACAAATGTTATGTTTAACATTATGAATATATTCTTTGTCTATTCTCTTTCGCATTTATTTTATTAAATGTTATGGTTTTTATTGTAGGTGACAGATACTGATAGTAGGCAGGATCATGACCTTTCTGATCCATGAAATTCTTCAGAATACAGTCATGATGGTTCTTAGTTTTTGTGGTATACTTAAATATTATCAATGATTCTAATATAAATCTGATTTATTATGTTCAATTTTAACTTATATTTTATTTTTTGTTCCATTTGATGACATGATGTGGTTGGTTCTTGTTGATGACATTATAAGATGGTATATGGATGTATCTGAGGTTGTGGGATGTATGTATATTGGGCATGGGTTATTGGTGGTGGATGTATTTTATATGTATATATTGATTACTATGGTTATGGGTTGACTGGGGTTATGGGTTGACTGAGGTTATGGGTTGACTGAGGTTATGGTGACTGAGCTTGTATATATATAACTATGGATGTATGATGCTATATATATGATGAGTTTATTGTGGATTAAGTTTTGGTTTATTGTATGTCAAAGTTTTTATATACATATTTTTTTTATTAAATATATTTTTATGAATCTATTTAGTGGCGTTTATCATAAATTTATGCTAAACATAGTCATCACTAATGTAAGTAGTGGTGGTTATGTTAATTTCCTATATTTTATTTTTAGTTGATTTTTTTAAATAAACCTCCACTAAATGAAATCAAAACTGCCGCTAAATTCTCCAAAAATGACACATAAAAAATCACTTTTAAAAAATAAAAGTCACCACTAAATGATTGTCAACCATGAAATACACAGTGGTTTTCATAACTGCTGCTAAACCATGTAGCGGCGGTTTAAATCACCGCCATTAGCAAAAAAACATCTGCTAATACCTCTATTTTTTTTAGTGTCGTGTGATAGGGAAGATGGATCATGTAAATAAAAAGGGAAAAATAGTGGATGAAAATACATTAAAAAGTACGAAAATCATGTGTAAATATGACATAATATAAATTTTTTCATCTTTAAATCGGTATTACATAACAATGACTACTTATTTTCTTATATTTTTTATCTAGTTTATACACAAGAAACGTCATCAGTTGTACCCAATGAACAACTACTTTCAATGGATTTAAAGTGACCAGAACAATATAGTCGCATTAGAGGTGAAGGTTTTGGAGTGTCACCTCAAACATATATTGTGAAAGCAAAGACACAGGGGGTACAAATGAGAAAATGAAATACATGCAGACACAAATATATTCTCTAAGAGAAAAAGTTACTTGGAAGTCTGGTTTAATACACTGGTTTATAAAAAGGAATCAATCTGACACACGATGTGATTTTTATGACTAAAAGTTTTTGTTTTCATTTAAAATTGGCATTTTACATCAAAATGCATGTCATATACTCAAAATTGAGAAAACACGCTCTGATTATCTTGATACTTTAGGTAAATGATCATTAATTCTTCTATGATGTGTATAAATCAACCACACCTCTATCCAACATATAGTATAGATGGTATGACTAAAAGTGTGTGTTTTCATTTAAAAGTGTCATTTTAGTTCAAAAAATGCATTACATACTCAAAACTGAGTAAAAGAGCTCTGGTTGTCTTGATTCTTTAGTATAGTGGTTAGTGGTTCATTTATGGTGTGTAAAAATAAACCGCATATCAATCTGACACATGGTGTGGCTGGTATGACTCAAAGAGAATGTTTTCAGTATAAAAGTAACATCTTAACTCCTAACACATATCACATAGTCAAAACTGAGAAAACACACTCAGATTGTCTTGATACTTTAAGAAAATGATCTGTTGTTCATTTTTAATGTGTAGGAATAAAATTACACATCAATCTAACACATGGTATGACCATTATAATTCAAAGTGTGTGTTTTTAGTATAAAAGTAACAATTTTCTCACAGCGCTTGACACATAGTCAAAACTGAGAAAACACGCTCGGATTGCCTTTTTTGGTTCCAGGTGCAGCAGAAGCGTGCAATGGGTTATTCCCAACTTTTCTTTTTTCATGATTGATGACCAATCCAAGATTTAGACAACGATAAATGTCATGATCTATATAATTGAATCAAAGAAACAAATAAGGTATAGAACACCAAAACTCGATAGAGTATCATCACATATTATTGATAATTAACTTAATTAATTAAAGAATTACCTTGTTGGAATTCTTTCTTCATTGATGGATCTGACAACAGATCTGTGTTGTGTCATCATTGTGTTGTAGGAATCAAGAGCAGATTCCCTCTAGTGATGATCCACACATGTTCCACAAATCTCTGAACATCATCGTAGGAATCTCTGAGTGCTAGCACAATAGATCCTATCACTTGCGGCATCCTCCTTTGATCACCTTGAGAACCAATTCCAAAGCATTCTCTTGGATCTATCTTAACTTGAGAGTAGGAGGTGGAGGAAGGTCACCCTCTGTTATTGTGAATATTCTTGGAGAAGGGAGCTCTCTAGGTCTTGAGAGCATTCTCCAAATCCATTGTGCACAACCAAACAAAATGAACTGGCTCTCTGAGAAAATAATATAATTAGGTTTATATATTACTAGTGTTAGAAATAAATAATTGTACAAGTGTCCTTTATTATTTATTTAATCACCATGGAACCTCATGTCAAATAATAATAATAATATACTTATTATTTCTCGACATGTGCTTAACTTGAGAATTGAATTAAATATTATTTAATTAAATAATATTCAATATTTATTATTTCTCATCAGACTATTAAGCTCGGTCCACCATTCCTCCACAATATTTATCGGTCCTTGAATAATGATTATTTATTTATTAAATAAATATCACCATATTATTCACCTATAAATAAATAAATATTATATTTACTAAATAGAAAATAAATATTTATTAAATATTCTACTCACATTATATTCTCTTGAATAACTGGTGACGGAATAAATACAATCAGGAAAACATGAATAATTATTAAACCACATGTGAGAATAATATTTATTCAACTTGTTAAATAATAAATATTATTATTATTATTTAACTGGGATTCTAGATACACTTAGTGTGTGTGACCCTCTAGACCTCTTTATCAGTGGAATTAGGTGAAGGAACCTAAAGTCCAAGGTTATCATCTAGAAACACATCAAGGCACCCATAGAGAAATAAGTTAATTCCAAAATGAAATAATACCTCATACAAACATTTATTGTGTAATATAATCTCTTTATCACAATATCTCTAATCAAGTAGGTTGCATGCTGGTGCCATCAACCTATATGCTCGATGTCTCTTTCTTTAACTTCCTAGAAATTAAAATTTCCTATAGAACACCATGGCCATAGATTTATTTAGGCCATATCATTTCCATCAAAGGTCCTAAGATATTAACTTCCATTAAAGAACATTAGGGATAAATTTTTTCTCACATTATTCATTAATGTAATATTAATCGTGACACACCTAATGTGTCCTACCTCACCGTAAACATCTTTCTTCATGGTTTCTATTAATACATCAAAGTACACGGCTCATAATAATCATTAATAATATTATTAAAATCTAAGGATAAATACATACATCCACAAATAGAAACATCCAATGACACATATAAATGTGGGTTTTCTACCGGTGGGTCTCATTCTCATAATATCCTACACTGGATATCACCAAGGGTGTACACCATGAGAAGGTTCCTCAAAGTCCTATGAGTCCCTAACCATGATAGCCTATATCATTTTTGTCCCTTAAATGATATCATCCATCTATATAACATGTATTTAAGAATAGTGTCATAACACTTACGGGTTCTCATCATAGTAGGGAAAAGATATGACCTTTTAGTGCGACAGATACTCTTATAAATTATTAGATACTATGTTACACAGAAGAAAAATCATGATGTGATAAGGAGTTTATTAGTATTCAAAAATATAAATAAAAGTTATCATAAAGTGCACAGAAGTTGATTCTAGGTCACCAACTCTAATATACTCCCACTTGTACTAGATCCAATAGCTAACAACCTTCAGTCTGCTAGCTATCACATGATACTCATGCTTCTGCTAAGATAGGTCTTTAGTCGAGGGGTATACCACATTCTCTTCTGTGGGTACTCTGCTTACTATAACTTCACCCATTTGATAAAAATCCCTCAAGAGGTGATACTTCTAGAGTATATGATTTGTCTGTTGGTGTGACCTTGTCTCTTTTACAGGAGTCATCATCGTAGTATCGTCACAATAAAATGTGATAGGGTATTTACTGTTAAGTACCACATCAATATCCTGAATAAAGTTCCAAATCCAAACAGCTTCCTTGGCTACATCAGAAGCCACTAAATACTCAGACTCCACTGTAGAATCAGTGACAATTGGCTACTTTGAAATCTTTCATCTCATAGCTCCTCCATTGAGACATAAAACATATCTTGATTGCGACTTCAGATCATTCTGATCAGTCTGAAAACTAGCATTAGTATAACCCCTTATGACCAACTCTTCATCTCCTCCATACAGCAGGAACATATCCTTAGTTCTTATTAGATACTTAAGGATGGCCATAACAACAGACCAATGACATTCTCCTAGATCAACTTGATATCTTCCTACCATGCTCAATGTATAAAAAACATCAAGTCTGGTACATAACATGGCATACATGATTTATCCTATCACCGAAGCATATGATATCTTACTCATTATCTCTTTCTCATGTTGTGGTTGAGGACGCATTTTCTTCGAAAGATGTAAACCATGTGACACTAGATCCAATCCCATCTTGGATTGTTCTATACTAAATATCTTTAGTATCTGGTCAATATTTGTACTTTGACTCAGTCCAAGTAGCCTCTTAGATATATCATAAATGATCTATATCCATAGAATATAGGCTGCTTCACCTAAGTCCTTCATGGAGAAACACTTGTTTAACCAAACCTTAATAGACTTTAATACCGGTATTTCATTTCCAATAAGTAATATGTCATCAACATATACTACTAGGATAATGACTATATTCACATTAAACCTCTTGTAAACACACTGCTAACAATTGTTCTTAATGAAACCAAATTCTTTTTTTGGATTCATAAAATTGAATGTTTCATGACGTGGATGCTTACTTCAATCCATAAATGTTTCTCTACAACTTGAAAATATTTTTGGCATCACCTGGAGTCACAAAACCTTCTGTATGTGTCATATATACATCTTCCCAAAGGTTCCTATTAAGGAATGTAGTTTTGACATCCATCTGCCAAATCTCATAGTCATGGTAATCTGTTATAGCAAGTAGAATTCTAATGGATTTAAACATGGAAACTGGTGAAAAGGTTTCATCATAGTCAATTCCTTGATGTTGTTTAAACCCTTTATCCACTAGCCTTACTTTATAGGTATTTACTTTGCATTCCATGTCTAGTTTCCTCTTGAATACCCATTTGCATCCAACAGGCTTTACATCAACTGGCACATCGACCGGAACCCAAACTTGGTTCTGATACATGGAATCCAATTTAGAATTCTTGGCTTCTTACCATCTTACTACTTCTGAGATCTATACTACCTCCATATATGAGAGATGTTTATCATTGTCAACCAATAAAGAGTCACCATATTTCATGACTAGAAAACCATATATCTCTAGTTCTCTTACCTCTCCTACACTCATACACAATACTTGTGTTTCAGGAAATACTTCTTCCATGAAGAACTTTGGAATTTTTTCCTATACCATCTCTTGTGTATCTTGAGCATCAACTTAATCTAAGTTAATCTTACTCCCACTATCCTTTTTGAGGATATTATCCCTATTAAGAAAGACGATTTTTCTAAATATAGTCACTTTCTTTCCTAAACAGTTTCATATGTAGTATTTCTTTATTTCCTTGGGATACCTTATAAAGATACACTTTATTCCCTGAGGTTCTAGTTTGTTGCCTAAGAAGGCCTTAGAATGCCTCACAACCCCATACACATGTATATGACAAAACATGTTTCTTTTCACTCCATAACTCAAAGGGAATTTGATTTTCTAGTTTAGTTGGAACTTAGTTTAATATGTATGCCACAATTTGTAATGCATATCCTCAAAAGGATAATGGAAGATATGCATGACTCAGCATCAACCTTACCATGTATAACAAGGTATGGTTCCTCCTTTTCACTAACACCATTCCAATTTGGTGTGTAAAGTGGAGTGAGTTGAGATATAATCCCAAACTCCCATAGAAATTTAATGAATTTTTTGTTAAGATATTCACGTCCTTGATCTGATCGAAGATTCTTTATCTTCTTTCCAAGTTGATTCTCTACTTCATTCTTGAGTTCTTTGAATTTCTCAAAGGAATCAAACTTATACCTCATCAAGTAGATATATCCATATATACTCAAGTCATCGATAAAAGTTATTAAGTAAGAATATCCACCTATATATTCTACTAGAAATGGTCCACACACATCATTGTGTACAAATCCTAGAAGCCCTGTATCCCTTTCACCCTATCCACCAAATGGTCATTTAGTAATTTTTTCTTATAAACAAGCATGACATATTTCAAGTGGTTTTAGCTCAGACGAGTCTAAATAACCATCTTGATGGATCTTTGTAAAACACTTCTCATTTACATGACCAAGATGTCGATGTCATAGTTGGATGTTATATGAGTCATGTGAACATGATTCGTTATCAATTTCCAATACTTGGTTTTTGTAATTTAATACATAAATAATGTTATTTAAATGTTTCATTCCATAACATGTTTTTTACTTATAAGAGAAACAAATTTTATTTCCAAACATGAAAATGAACCCATCTGTATCTGGGCATGATATAAAAATTATGTTCTTGGTAATCGTCGGTATATAATAAAAATATTTTAAAACCAAAATCATTATTGTTGGAAATGAAAGGTGGTAGTCACTAATGGCTAGGGAATCCATCCTCGCACCATTAGAAGCTCTCAGATCCACCTCTCCTTTAGAAATATTTCAAAATCTACTTTGTTCCTTCACTTGGATACAGATGTGAGCACCACAAGCTATATCTAATACCCAATGTGTAGATATTGAAATATTAAACTCGATAATGAATTCACCTTTATCCTCTCCTTGCTTCTGGGTGCAGTTCCTCTTCCAGTGTCCTGAATTGCCACATGAAAAGCATACTCTCTCCTTTTCCTTGTCATGCCTTTGGATCTTCCTCTTCTTGGAAGGACGATGCTTAGGAGCATTAGACTTTTTATGAGTCTTGGGCCCCTTTGCCTTGTTCTTCCTTTTTCTTGTTCACTATAAGGGTTGCGGGTTTATCATGCCCCATGTTCTTATCCACTTGGAAAATCAAAGTAATAAGTTCTGAAATACTCTTCTCATTATTGATCATATTGTAATTAATAATAAAAATAGATAAGGTCTTGGGAAGTGATGAAAGTATAAGATCTTTATGCAAATCATTCGGGAATTTAATCCCTAATATGTCGAAGAATTCAATGTATACAATAATCTTGACTACATGAGGCCCAGCTGGCGCAAACTCTCTAATATTAGTTGTAAATAAATCATTAGAGATCGTGTACCACCCATACCTATCTTATCTCGCCTTCTCTTAATAGATACCCCGAAGGTGATACATCATGTTATACACATCCATGTCCTCATGTTGCATCAAAATATCATTTGACATGGATGATAGCATGAAACATTGAACATATGTTGAATCATTCAAATTTTTCTCATAGAGTGATAACTCTTCATCACTTATCTCATTTCTAGGCACATCAAGAATAGGTTCTTCCAACACATGCAATTTCCTTTCATGGCGAAGGATAATGCATAAATACATTTTCTATTATTGGAAATTTTTTCCAGTGAGAAGGTTATCCTTCTCAATTATAGATCAAAGTGATAAGTTTGAAGTCATTTTAATGTTATTTATATAAATAATTTGAGCATAATTTTAGTACTTTAAATGATAAAATTTAGACAAATAAATAAATATTAAATTTATTAGTCTCCCATTATTTTGTAAAAACCCAATAGGATTCACCATTGGCTTTAGAATATCCTATTTCTTGGACATTCTAGTGGAAAGGATCCATATTACCCTTCTCATTACCCCAACTTTGGTTGGTCAAAAAACTTGAATGATTTTAGACAGACATTCCAAATTCCAAATGTATTAACTCACAATTCCTAGATCTATTGAGTGGACTCCCCAATCCTAAAATCCTTAAATTGGATTTACTCAACTCTTTCCTCTCAGTTACACCAAGTCCGGCTTTGGAAATCAACCCTTGATATGAACTAATTTAAGTAAACCCAAAACATCAAGTTAGAATTCCCCGATAATTAAAAGCACCCAACTTTGGTTGTTCAAGCACTTTGAACTATGATTCAATTTTAACTGAAGTAGTGGAAGGTTGTACCAACTTAATGTATGTAATTAAGGGATTTTAACATTTATGTGTAATTTTCCAATTATTATCTTTATCACATACTTGTTAATATTAAGTGGATTTACTTAAGTGATTAACCATGTTTTAGATAATATTTATGCATAAGACAATTTATTTTAGTTCTATCTAGCATGCTCATTATTTTCATTAATTCATGTGATCATGGAAAAAACTACATGATGAAATAACCATGAAACTTGACAGAAATAAAACAGTAAAGTGGTATGATCATGAGATTTTACTAATGGTTTGTTTATCTAGCAGTTGATAAACTAATTGTTGACCTAGGGGAAAACACCTTGAACTAATTAAGGTTTGTGTTACAACTTTCCACCTATCCACCTATGTCTCTCTCTTGGATTGGTTTCGCCTCGGCTCCAAACTTGAACCACCTCCACTAGATTGGGAGCTTCATCCATTATATATGATTTTACTTACATGTAGGTGAGGGGAAAAGGGTTTACATAAAAGAAACCATGGGCACACATGCCCTTACATAATAAGAGGAGAGAAGGCACATAGGCCAATAATTTAATTTAATAATAAATTAAATGAAACCAATCACATACAAAGGTCTAGTCTATGCTCATGATCATCTATATGCATGTAAAAAATTATGCATTTAATAAAACTAGCATTTAATTATTAATCGTTCTTATTTAAGATAAATCGCACTCAAATCAATTAATTATCATCTTTAATTAATCAATTCTTTTATCTTAATTCTCATCCAAATTTCCTTGAGATTCTCATCCATTATAATTTTAAACAAATTAAATAAATTTATTTAAAATTAACTGTGTACATAAATGTACCTTGGAGGAAACACGGTGAATACCCATCTGAATCTACCCAGCATGTGTCATACTCATATATAGTTTACTCTTGTGGCATATGGCACACATGACTTATCATGTACTTTCATGACGTATACTATCAACTTAATGATTACACGAATTACATGAATTTTTGTCACGTGTTATGCTTCAATGCACGTAGAGTAACAACTGTTAATATAACTCATACATGATATAGAGATCTGAACATTACACAAATATTAATTAAACATTTATATATATATATATATATATATATATATTAAAACCTATCACATGGCGTGTCCTATCAATTTAATGACCACACACAAGCACATGTCGATAAGGTTTATATATTATAATAAATAAATTTTAAATCTGCATAATTTGGTATCAGTACATGGCATGTACAGCTAAGTTACACGTCATGTACATCTCTCACTGTATATTCGAGGCACATGCCTAGGGACTCGACATGTAAACTGTGTCTCATAAAATTGGAGTACATGGTGTGTGGTCTCCTTGTTACATAGTCACCAGTCAGGTTGGTCGTGTATGCTAATACGTGGCCCATCTATGACTTAAAGGAACTACACGCTGTGTATGTGGGCTACACGGTGTGTACTCTGGTTGACCATGCGCAACCCTATCGAGGTCAACACATGATGTAAGAAATAAATACACTGCGTATCATCAATGCACACAGTTTGAATTAATTTCTAAATTAATTCATGATGCATTGAACACAAGTACACGACGTGTAACTCCGATTACATGGTTTGTACTCTTGTGTTATCTGGCCAGAATCCTTGGCACCTTCAGATGAGTTCTTCAATTTTATTTCATTCATAAAATTAATCGCATTGATTAGATCTACGAGAAACGAAGGAGGAAGAAGCAGATATCAAAATTTAGATTAAAAGAACGACTAAAATTGAATTGAAAACTAAATCACAAATGTGTAAATCTATCAATGATCTTTAAATAATTATGTGATCTCTCTAATACCACATGTTGGTTCCAGGCGCAGTGGAAGTGTGCGATGATTCGTGCCCAAATTTTCTTTTTTCATGATCGATGATCAATCCAAAATTTATACCACAATAAACATTGTGATCTACAAAATTGAATAAAAGAAAATAGACAAGGGATAGAATGATAGAACCAAAGAGAGGATCGTCGCATATTTTTTTATAATTAACTTAATTAATTAAAGAATTACTTTATTGGAATTCTTTCATCATTGATGGAACTGACAACAGATCTGCACTATGTCATCATTGTGTTATAGGAATCAAGAGCAGATTCCCTCTAGTAGTGATCCACACATGTTCCATAAATCTTCGAACGTCATTGTAGGAATCTATGGGTGCTAGCACGATAGATCCTATCACTTGTGTCGTCCGCCTTTGATTGCCTCGAGAACCACTTCTAAAGCATTCTTCTGGATCTCTCTTGACTTGAGAGTGGGAGGTGGAGGAAGATCGCTCTTCATTCTTGAGAGCGCTCTTAGAAAAGAGAGTTCTCTAGGTCTTGAGAGGATTCTTCAAATCCATTGTGCAAAACCAAACAAAATTAAATGGTTCTCTGAGAAAATAATATAATTGGATTTATATATTACTAAGGTTAGAAATAAATAATTACACAAGTACCCTTTATTATTTATTTAATCCCTACAAAACCCCATGTCAAGTAATAATAATAATAATAATAATAATAATAATCAACATGTGCTTAACTTGCGAATTGAATTAAATATTATTTAATTAAATAATATTCAATATTTATTTTTTATCACCGGGCTATTAAACTAGATCCACCATTTATCCACAATATTTATTAGGCCTTAAATAATGACTATTTATTAATTAAATAAATATCAATCCATTATTCGTCCACAAATAAATAAATATTATATTTACTAAATAGAAAATAAATATTTATTAAACATTTTTCTCACATTATATTCTCTCGAATAACTGGTGACAGAATAAATGCGACCAGGAAAACATGAATATTTATTAAACCATGTGCGGGAATAATATTTATTCAACTTGTTAAATAATAAATATTATTATTATTATTTAACTTAGATTCTGGATACACTTACTGTGTGACCCTCTAGGTCTCTTTCTCAGTGGCATTAGGCGAAGCAACCTCAAGTCCAAGGTTGGCATCTAACAACACGGCAAGGCACTCATAGAGAAAGAAGTTAATGTCACAATGACATAATACCTCATACAGATGCTTACTGTGTAATATAATCTTTTTATCGCGATATCTCTTATCAAACAGGTTGCATACTGGTGTCATCAACCTATATGATCGATCACTCTTTCTTTGACTTCTTGAAAAATTGAACTTGCCTATAAAACTATAACACCCGAGACTTTTATGTGAAATATTTTGTTTTTTATGTTATATAAATCATCAAAAAAAATATTTCACTACACACAACACTAGCTTGGCTCGCTTTACACGCAACTGCGGCCTTCTTTGATAGCTTCGTCGTACGCAATACCGAGTTTCACTAAACAATGATATGCTATTAAAATATTATTAAAACTAGCCGTTATGAATAGTAATAACCACTTTTTAAAATTTTATAAATTTTATTTTTCAAAATGGACTTCATTTTTGGATTCGGAATATCGAAATTAGCCTAGGGTGAAATTTTGGTATTTTTCTGAAAACTATCAATTTTTGATGAATAGTGAAACCACTAAGTGGTAGTTAAAAAAACTGAATTTTTCATAAAACTTAATTTTACCGCTTCTGTGAGTAGAATTTCGAAAATCCGAGAGACGCGGTTGATGTCAGTAAGTAAAATGTGGTTCAATGAGATGAAAATAATTTTTTGGTGAATAGTAACTTTTTACTTTTTTTTACCACGGTTAAAAGTAAATAGGGTAATTAAGGGTAAAAATGATTTTATTATTACCCTAACACATGTCCTAATTCTATTGTACAAGTGTAATACGACCAAAAACAACCTTAGGAATAAAATATGACCATTTAGGCCCACTTGGATTAGATTAGGACATTTATTATTAATTTATTTAAAGAAGGGTTAAAATAGTTAAAATCAAAGTTTAATAAGTAAATCATTTTTAATATGGGATTATACATAAGATAAATTCAACTATAAATATTCATTAGAAATATAAAAATATTTCATACATAATGGTATTTTATTTTTAATTTTTAGACATTAAATAATTTAATTTATTTATGACACAAAGATGATGCAGTAATTATCTTATTAATGAAATATTGACATAATTGATGTTATAAACACCAAAATAAATGTTATTTGAGACTTTTTATGAATTCCACTAATTTTATAGATTAATATGACATGTTAGTATTGATTTAATTAACTTTTTTTGAACTAATCATTCTGTTATTATTTTCACAAAAATTAATTACTAAATAGTGTCAAAATTGACATAAAATAGTTTTTAAAACAAATATTATATTAGTAATTGTTATTTTATTCCTAAAAATCTAAGGTTCGGAAAAATGACTTAGATAATGTTATATATATTAATAATAAACAACTTGGGGTTCGTTTGGCTGCTTATAGTAAGTTTATTAACCTTATAGTACAAGAAAACAAGAAGACACGGTAAAAGTAAAATTATTTAACTTAATGTTAAATCTAAATGATAAGGTTAAAATATGAACTTAAACTTGTATAAATTCTATTGGATGATAGTATTTCGACCCATCCACACCTTAGCTTCGAAATAAATCAATTTGGAGCTATTTAAAACCGAACTTGACTTTATAATAAAATAATATTTTTAGTTTTTCCAAAGGAGCCCCTCTCCTCCCTTATAAAAGGGAACCTCTTCCCCCTCTTCCTCACACCACTTTGAGCCTTCAAGCTCGGCCAACCCCTGCAAATTTCTCCTCTAAACTTCCCTAGAAACATCCTAGAGGTTCTGGTCTTCCTCAAAGATCAATTTTAGTGCCCTAAGAGGAGGTCTCAAAGAGGCGCTTCAAAGAAGAGGTAATTTCCGTTACCGATTCTTTCATCTTTATTTCTTCTTCCACTTCTTCTTCTTTAGTTGTTTCATTATGAACTAATAACATCAATATCACTCATATACTGATATGTTATTATAATTATGAAACAACCCTATTTCACCATCTATCCATCCTACGGAAAAAGAAATCACCGCGCGTGCGTACGTACGGAATACCGTCTCCATGCCGTGGTGTAATCTATTTTCCACCACCACCTTACTTGGATGGGTATAATGGTGTAAATAATGACTATATATGACTATTATAAAGTGATACTGATTCTGAAATAGTATACATACACTCCAATACAATTCCACGATCATAGGAACGATATCATCACTCGTGCGTACGTACGGAATACCGTCTCCACGATGTGATGCGACTCGTTCTACATGATCTTCATTTCATAATGATTATATAAATGAATTGAATGAATGAATATGATATATATTACACTAATACCATTCTGGTAATGAGGTATCTATAACCTAAAGAGATGAATAAGAATTTATTTGACAAAACACGCATAAGAACAAAAAGTTATAAACACCTGAATAACAAGTAGCGATGAAATATTACTACTAAGAAGCTAAGAATATGACCATATATGATATCATAAAAATAAGTATGATTCTGTAATAAGTCAATAACATTATTTAAATCATTATACAGGAGGTTCGGACACGTACAAAGCATATCGGACCTAAGGTATGGGAAAATATCACAATCTCATTTTTATCCGAGATTGTTTATACTTTGAAATTTACTGGCGTATATTTTATCATCCACATCCATGTTTCCTCAATATGTAATGTTATTTCCATCCACCTACAATTTTTTAAATCCAATTTTACCCTTCGGTGAGTTTTTAGTAAAAGATATGAAAGGAATCTTTTGTCATTTTTCGTACGAGGTACTTTTGACTTTTCCGACAAAAGGACGAGAAGAATGTTTTTTTAACTTATACGGCATGAATGGATTTTTAAAAAATTATTTCCAAGAATATTTCTTTACAAGTTTTCAAGTTTATTTTTAATCAACTTCTTTTATTTTATAATTGTATGACATGTTAAGAAAGGAAAAGTGTTTTTGAAGTAGAAAGGATATTTTCCTCAAGAATAGAGTTTAAGTGTTTTATCAAAATTATTTTCCATCTAAGATAATATAGGGTTCTGTTTCTATCCCTATTTTTACATTGATTTGATTATGTTATGATGGAATTATTTTTATGATGTCCTTTTATCTTATATGGATTATGATGGCATGATGTTTAAGATTCCCATTTTTATTACATGGGTTAGGAAATGATGTATGATTTATGATTTTGTGGAACACATAAGAATGGTATCATTATGAGATGGGTGGGACCTATATCTCCCTCCAATGCATTGGGTAAAGATTTTATATCTCATGAGATAGACATGGCTGGAATAGTAGGTTATACCGGTTCAGTGAAACAGGACTAAAACGAGGAGTGAACTCGGTTCAAAAAGGGACTTTGTCCACTAAGATAGTCTTGGCAATGAGTCTTGACTAATAAGAAATGATTCTATATGATTATGTGTGTATGCCACAAAGTTTCATGTTTTAAGTTATGATTATTGGGATTACATTTCACTGCTATGATTTATCCCATGATATGAAATTATGATCTCTTTTGCAGGTTACGATTTCCAAAAGTTATGTGCTTATGTATATGATGTGATTGATATTTCTTTTATTTACCCTTACTGGGCATTTGAGCTCACCCTTTTGTATGTCTTATTTACCCAGGTCAGGAAGAAGGTTATTAAGTAGAATATGCCAAAAAGGGACTCTAGATATGATGAAATAAATGAGAGGCAAAGTAGATGCTTTATGAACCAGTTGTTTATGTTTCCTAGTTTCTAAAGACACTATACCTATATGGTCCTTTCTTGGTTTTTTTATATGTTGTAATAAGTGTGCTTCAATTCTGAAGTAATAACAATGTATGTAAAGTATGGGTCGTTATAGTTGGTATCAGAGTAAAGTTATAGTCAACCTTTGGAAACTAGGATGTGAAAGCCTTAGTAAGAACACTAAGGATAAGTCTAAGCATAGAACACAATCTTAGTGTTTTAGAAATGGCCATGAATAACCTAGGATAAGACCTTAAGTGTGAAATTTTATTCTTGATTATGTGGTTTTCCTATTATAATTAGTGTTGCTCACACTATTATTATTGGTTTTAGTCAATGGCCGATAGCCGAAGGAACCGTGTTAATGCAGAATGCGACGGGCAATGCAATGATTGTCCCCCTGAGCAACCAAACGTTATGGGAGCTGGAATGCAAAATCTTGTAGCCATGATCACACAACTTTCTCAAGCTATGAATCATGTAGGACTTCCAAACGAGCAATGGAAGGAGCAACATTCTGTTGAATCCTTCATGAGACAGCGTCCACCTTCATTCAGTGGGTCTACTGATCCATTAGTTGCTGAACAATGGATTAGTACTACTGAAAAGATATTTTCAGTTCTTCAATGTTCTGAGCATGATAAAGTCATCTTAGCAGTGTATCGTTTGGAAGGTGATGTTGATCAATGGTGGAATCTTATTAAGAATACGAGGCAAAGGGATGAAATTGAGTCCATGGAATGGGACGAGTTCAAGAACTTATTTTTCAATAAGTACTTCCCTCATATTCTCCGAACAAAGATGGAGAAAGATTTTCTTGAACTGAAGCAAAAGGATGATGAATCTGTTGCTACCTATGAAGCAAATTTTACAAGACTTGCAAGGTACGCTTCTGGTATTATTATCCAACCTGAGAGTAAGATCGATCGATTCTTTAGTGGCTTAAAACCAAGTATTCGAAGGGCCTTAGCCATAAGGGACTTCAATAGCTATGAGGAAATCGTTCCATGTGCTCTCAAAGTTGAGATGGAAATTGGAGTAACCCATCAGTCATATGGGTTTGATAAGAAGAGGAAAATGGAATTCAAAGGAAAATCTAAAGAGCACACTGAAAAGAAGATGAGTTTTACCTTATGCTCAAAGTGTGGAAAGAAACATGGAGAGAGTTGTCTTAAAGGGACAAGTAAATGTTTCAAATGTGGAAAGGAAGGTCATCGGGCATTTGAATGCCACGATGATGGGAAGAAGATGTCTAATGATGCAAACAAAGGAAGGGATACACAGAATGAACCTACTACATTTCAGTGTTTCAAGTGCAAGGAGATGGGACATTATGCCAATAAATGCCCTAATCCAAGGGTTGATGATGATGGTCGACGTCAACAAACTCTTAAGGTTAAAGACAAAGGAAAGTCAAATGCAATTTCTATCAGCTATGAGGAGTACGATAATGATGTGGTGAAAGGTACACTTACCATCCACTCTAAAGTAGAAAATGTTTTATTTGATTCTGGATCCACCCACTCCTTTATTTCTGAAGAATTTTCTAAGGGTATCACCGTATTACCTCAACAATCAAATGTTGAGTTAGCTATGACAACACCTAATGGCACAACAGTCGCATCAAAAGTTTATAATTCTTCTCCGATTGAAGTTTGTGGGAAATTGCTTCCTGCAAATCTTGTGATCCTTCCTATAGTGGAATTTTATGTGATTCTTGGCATGGATTGGCTTTCTCTACATGGAGCTCATATCAATTGCCAAAGAAGGGAAGTCACATTTCATATTCCAGATCAATCTATGATCGTCTATCGATGCAAGGATGAACATAACCTTCCATTGGAAATTTCTTCCATTTTATGGGTATTGATTCCACTAAATGAAGCTTATTTATATCAAATGGTTGGTGAGAAACTCACGATTAAGAATATGCCCATTGTACGGGAGTTTGATGATGTCTTTCCGGAGGAATTACCGGGTCTTCCACCGAATCGTGAAGTTGAGTTTTCAATAGAACTCGTACCGGGTGCTTTGCCTATTTCAAAGAAACCTTATAGAATGGCCCCAATTGAGTTGCAGGAATTGAAAAAGCAACTCCAAGAGAATCTTGATAAGGGGTTCATATGCCCTAGTGCATCACCTTGGGGAGCACCTGTTCTATTTGTTAAGAAGAAAGATGGATCAATGAGACTCTGCATTGATTATCGAGAACTTAACAAGATCACTATCAAGAACAAATATCCTCTCCCGTGCATTGATGACCTATTTGACCAACTACGCGGAGCTCAATACTTTTCCAAGATTGATCTTCGTTCAGGGTATCATCAATTAAGGGTCAAAAGGGAGGATATACCAAAGACGGATTTCTGTACAAGGTATGGACACTATGAATTTATAGTGATGCCATTTGGTCTTACTAATGCCCCTGCTATCTTCATGGATCTAATGAATAGAGTCTTTAGAGACTATCTTGATCAGTTTGTGGTAGTCTTTATAGAAGATATTCTTGTCTATTCAAAGAGCAAGGAAGAACATGAAGATCACTTGAGAATTATATTGAAGACCCTGAGAAAGGAGAAGCTTTATGCCAAATTTACCAAGTGTGAATTTTGGCTTCAAAAAGTTGCATTTTTGGGTCACATAATCTCAAAAGAGGGGATATCTATGGATCCAGCAAAAACAGAGGTTATCGAAAGATGGTCGAGACCAACAACAGTAACCGAGATCTAAAGTTTTCTTGGTTTGGCTGGATATTATCGACGTTTTGTGAAAGATTTTTCACGATTATCTAATCCACTCACCAAGTTGACTTGGAAAGGAGTTAAGTTTGTTTGGATGGAGGAATGCGAAGAGAATTTCAAGGAGTTGAAAAGAAGGTTATCCAGTGCACCTGTGCTCACACTGCCTTGTAGTGGAGAAAGGTTTGTGATCTACAGTGATGCATCCAAGAAGGGATTGGGGTGTGTTCTTATGCAAAATGATATGGTGATAGCTTATGCCTCATGACAGTTGAAAATCCATGAGCAAAATTACCCAACACATGATTTGGAGTTAGCTGCGGTAATCTTTGCATTAAAGATTTGGAGGCATTACCTTTATGATGAAAGGTGTGATATTTATACTGATCATAAAAGTTTAAAGTATATTTTCACACAAAAGGATCTGAATATGCACCAAAGAAGATGGTTGGAGATGATTAAGGATTACGACTGCTCAATCCATTACCACCCTGGGAAAGCAAACAAGGTGGCAGATGCATTAAGTTGACAAGACCATGCTAGTTTATCCATGATGAGGATCACAAAAGATCCAATATTTATGGATTTACAAAGGATGGATCTTGGAATTATAATGAAAGGGGAAAAATCATATCTTTCTCAAATTAATGTTCAACCATCTATACATGTGAAGATTAAAGAGGCACAGAAAGAATATGTTGAGTTACAAAAGAAGGTGAGAAATGTTCCTGAATTCAACCTTGATTATGATGGGAAAATAAAGTTCAGGAATCGGGTTTGTGTTCCTCCCATCCCCGAATTAAAGAAGGAGCTGCTGGATGAGGCTCATAGTTCTTCATTCTCTATTCATCCTGGAAGCACGAAGATGTATAGGGACCTGAAAGAGTACTTCTGGTGGGATGGCATGAAAAGAGATGTTGCTGAATATGTCTCTCGATGCTTAGTTTGCCAACAAGTTAAAGCTGAGAGACAGAAGTCTAAGGGGATGTTACAAACATTACCCATACCCGAATGGAAATGGGAAAACATCACTATGGACTTTGTCACAGGACTTCCTAAAACATCCAAAGGAAATAATGCTATCTGGGTCATAGTTGATCGTCTTACAAAGTCTTCACACTTTATTGCTATTAGAGAGGATTTCTCTCTGGATCATCTTTCCAGGATATATGTAAAGTAAGTGGTAAAATTGCATGGAGTACCACTTTCTATTATATCTGATCGGGATCTGAGATTTACCTCGAAGTTCTGGCGAAGTCTTCAGCATACTCTGGATACAGAGTTGAGTTTCAGTACTGCTTATCATCCTCAGACAGACGGTCACTCTGAGAGAACAATTCAAACTCTAGAAGATATGTTGATAGCTTGCTCTATGGATTTCAAAGGTGGTTGGGATCAACACCTACCTTTGGTGGAATTTTCTTATAATAATAGCTTTCACTCCAGTATTCAGATGGATCCTTATGAAGCTCTCTATGGAAAGAAATGCAGGACTCCAACTTGCTGGGATGAAGTTGGGGAAAGAAAGCTATTAGGACCCGATCTCGTTGATGAAATGGCAGAAAAGGTCAGATCTATTCAACAACACATAAGAGCAGCTCAGAGTCGACAGAAAAGTTATGCCGACAACCGAAGAAAAGACCTAGAGTTTGAAGTGGGTGATAAAGTGTTCTTACGAATATCTCCCTGGAAGAGGGTTATGAGATTTGGAAAGAAGGGGAAGTTGAGCCCTAGATATATTGGTCCTTTCGAAATACTGGATCGTGTTGGGAAGGTAGCTTACCGATTGGCGCTTCCACCAAATCTCTCTCAAGTTCACGATGTGTTCCATGTATCTCTCCTGAGAAAGTACATACCTGATCCTTCACATGTACTCAGCTCAGAATTTATACCGCTGGAGCAAGATCTTTCTTATGAAGAACAACCAATAGAGATTCTGGATCGTAGTGAAAAAGCCCTACGAAACAAGACCACTCGATTGGTGAAAGTTTTATGGAGGAACCACCAATTAGAAGAAGCTACATGGGAGCTTGAGGATATGATGAGAGAGAGGTATCCTCATCTGTTTGTTACAAAGTGACGAATTTCAAGGGCGAAATTCATTTTAAGGGGGGTAGAATGTAACACCCGAGACTTTTATGTGAAATATTTTGTTTTTTATGTTATATAAATCATCAAAAAAAATCTTTCACTACACACAACACTAGCTTGGCTCTCTTTACACGCAATCGTGGCCTTCCTCGATAGCTTGCGTCGTACGCAATACCGAGTTTCACTAAACAATGATATGCTATTAAAATATTATTAAAACTAGTCGTTATGAATAGTAATAACCACTTTTTGAAATTTTATAAATTTTATTTTTCAAAATGGACTTCATTTTTGGATTCAGAATATCGAAATTAGCCTAGGGTGAAATTTTGGTATTTTTCTGAAAACTTTCAATTTTTGATGAATAGTGAAACCACTAAGTGGTAGTTAAAAAAACTAAATTTTTCATAAAACTTAATTTTACCGCTTCTGTGATTAGAATTTCGAAAATCCGAGAGACACGGTTGATGTCAGTAAGTAAAATGTAGTTCAATGAGATGAAAATAATTTTTTGGTGAATAGTAACTTTTTACTTTTTATACCACGGTTAAAAGTAAATAGGGTAATTAAGGGTACAAATGTTATTATTATTACCCTAACACATGTCCTAATTCTATTGGACAAGTTTAATTCGACCAAAAACAACCTTAGGAATAAAATATGACCATTTAGGCCCACTTGGATTAGATTAGGACATTTATTATTAATTTATTTAAAGAAGGGTTAAAATAGTTAAAATCAAAGTTTAATAAGTAAATCATTTTTAATATGGGGTTATAAATAAGATAAATTAGACTATAAATATTCATTAGAAAGATAAAAAGATTTCCTACATAATGGTATTTTATTTGTAATTTTTAGACATTAAATAATTTAATTTATTTATGACACAAAGATGATGCAGTAATTATCTTATTAATGAAATATTGACATAATTGATGTTATAAACACCAAAATAAATATAATTTGAGACTTTTTATGAATTCCACTAATTTTCTAGATTAATATGACATGTTAGTATTGATTTAATTAACTTTTTTCAAACTAATCATTCTGTTATTATTTTCACAAAAATTAATTACTAAATAGTGTCAAAATTGACATAAAATAGTTTTTAAAACAAATATTATATTAGTCATTGTTATTTTATTCCTAAAAATATAAGGTTCAGCCAAATGACTTAGATAAGGTTATATATATTAATAATAAACAACTTGGGGTTCGTTTGTCTGCTTATAGTAAGTTTATTAACCTTATAGTATAAGAACACAAGAAGACACGGTAAAAGTAAAATTATTTAACTTAATGTTAAATATAAATGATAAGGTTAAAATAGGAACTTAAACTTGTCTAAATTCTATTGGATGAGAGGATTTAGACCCATCCCCACCTTAGCTTCGAAATAAATCAATTTGGAGCTATTTAAAACCGAACTTGACTTTATAATAAAATAATATTTTTAGCTTTTCCAAAGGAGCCTCTCTCCTCCCTTGTAAAAGGGCACCTCCTCCCCCTCTTCCTCACACCACTTTGAGCCTTCAAGATCGTCCAACCCCTGCCAATTTCTCCTCTACACTTCCCTAGAAACATCCTAGAGGTTATGGTCATCCTAAAAGACCAATTTTAGTGCCCTAAGAGGAGGTCTCAAAGAGGCGCTTCAAAGAAGAGGTAATTTCCGTTACCGATTCTTTCATCTTTATTTCTTCTTCCACTTCTTCTTCTTTAGTTGTTTCATTATGAAGTAATAACATCAGTATCACTAATATACTGATATGTTATTATAAGTATGAAACAATCCTATTTCACCATCTATCCATCCTACAGAAAAAGAAATCACCGCGCGTGCGTACGTACGGAATATCGTCTCCACGCCGTGGTGTAATCTATTTTCCACCACCACCTTACTTGGATGGGTATAATGGTGTAAATAATGACTATATATGACTATTATAAAGTGATACTGATTCTGAAATAGTATACATACACTCCAATACAATTCCACAATCATAGGAACGATATCATCACTCGTGCGTACGTACGGAATACCGTCTCCACGATGTGATGCGACTCGTTCTACATGATCTTCATTTCATAATGATTATATAAATGAATTGAATGAATGAATATGATATATATTACACTAATACCATTCTGGTAATGAGTTATCTATAACCTAAAGATATGAATAAGAATTTATTTGACAAAACACGCATAAGAACAAAAAGTTATAAACACCCGAATAACAAGTAGCAATGAAATATTACTACTAAGAAGCTAAAAATATGACCATATATGATATCATAAAAATAAGTATGATTCTGTAATAAGTCAATAACATTATTTAAATCATTATACAGGAGGTTCGGACACGTACAAAGCATATCGGACCTAAGGTAAGGGAAAATATCAAAATCTCATTTTTATCCGAGATTGTTTATACTTTGAAATTTACTGGCGTGAATTTTATCATCCACATCCATGTTTCCTCAATATGTAATGTTATTTCCATCCACCTACAATTTTTTAAATCCAATTTTACCCTTCGGTGAGTTTTTAGTAAAAGATATGAAAGGAATCTTTTGTCGTTTTTCGTACGAGGTACTTTTGACTTTTCCGACAAAAGGACAAGAAGAATGTTTTTTTAACTTATACGGCATGAATGGATTTTTAAAACATTATTTCCAAGAAGATTTCTTTACAAGTTTTCAAGACTATTTTTAATCAACTTATTTTAGTTTATAATTGTATGACATGTTAAGAAAGGAAAAGTGTTTTTGAAGTAGAAAGGATATTTTCCTCAAGAATAGAGTTTAAGTGTTTTATCAAAATTATTTTCCATCTAAGATAATATAGGGTTCTGTTTCTATCCCTATTTTTACATTGATTTGATTATGTTATGATGGAATTATTTTTATGATGTCCTTTTATCTTATATGGATTATGATGGCATGATGTTTAAGATTCCCATTTTTATTACATGGGTTATGAAATGATGTATGATTTATGATTTTGTGGCACACATAAGAATGGTATCATTATGAGATGGGTGGGACCTATATCTCCCTCCAATGCATTGGGTAAAGATTTTATATCTCATGAGATAGACATGGCTGGAACGGTAGGTTATACCGGTTCAGTGAAACAGGACTGAAACGAGGAGTGAACTCGGTTTAGAAAAGGACTTTGTCCACTAAGATAGTCTTGGCAATGAGTCTTGACTAATAAGAAATGATTCTCTATGATTATGTGTGTATGCCACAAAGTTTCATGTTTTAAGTTATGATTATTGGGATTACATTTCACTACTATGATTTATCCCATGATATGAAATTATGATCTCTTTTGCAGGTTACGATTTCCAAAAGTTATGTGCTTATGTATATGATGTGATTGATATTTCTTTTGTTTACCCTTACTGAGCATTTGAGATCACCCTTTTGTATGTTTTATTTCCCCAGGTCAGGAAGAAGGTTATTAAGTAGAATATGCCAAAAATGGACTCTAGATATGATGAAATAAATGGGAGGCAAAGTAGATGCTTTATGAACCAGTTGTTTATGTTTCCCAGTTTCTAAAGACACTATACCTATACGGTCCTTTCTTGGTTTTGTTATATGTTGTAATAAGTGTGCTTCAATTTTGAAGTAATAAAAATGTATGTAAAGTATGGGTCGTTATAAAAACACCATGGATATAGATTTATTTAGGCTATATCATTTCCATCAAAGGGTCTGAGATATCAACTTTCATTACAGAACATAAGGGACAAATCATTTTTCGCATTATTCATTAACGAAATATTACTTGTGACGCACCCAATGTATCATACTTCACTGTGAACATTTTCCATCACGGTTTTCATCAATACATCAAAGTACGTGACTCGTAATACTTATTAATACTAATCTTAAAGTCTAAGGATCAATACACACTTCCACATATAGAAACATCCAATGACACGTATAAATGTGGATTTCCTACTGGTGGGTCTCATTCTCATAATATTCTACACCGGATATTACCAAGAGCGTACACCTTGAGAAGGTGCATCAAAGTCCTATGAGTCTCCACATATGATAGTTTGTATCATTTGTGTCCCTCAAATTATATCATCCAGCTATAGAGCATGTATTTAAGAATGGTGTCGTAACACTTCTGGGTTCTCATCATAACGGAGAACTGCTATGACTTTTTGGTGCGACAGTTACTCTTAGGATATTATCACATATTATGTTATGCATAAGAACAATCATAATGTGATAAGGAGTTTATTATTATTAAAAACTATGAATACAAGTTATCATAAAGTACACAGAAGTTGGTTCTAGGGCACCGATTCCAACAGTCATGATAATTTAGGATAATGATCTATGATTCATTTGTGATGTGTGGTAATTAATCATGCATCAATCTGACACACAATGTGGATAGATTAACTGAAAGTGTATGTTTTCAGTGACATTTAAGTCTAAAATGCATGTCATATACTCAAAATCAAGAAAATGAATTCAGTTTGTCTTGATACTTTAGAAAAATGATATGTGATTCATTTTAACACGTAGGAATTAACCTTAAGTCAATGTGACGCATGGTGTGGTCGGTATGACCGAAAGTGCATGTTTTCATTTAAAAATAACATTTTAGTTCAAAACATGTGTCACATGCTCAAAATCAAGTAAACGTAGTCATATTTTCTGATGTATTAGGACAAATATTGATAATTTATTTGTGACGTGTATAAATTAACTGCATGCATCAATCTGACACATTATGTGGTTGGTATGATCGAAAGTGCATGTTTTCATTTAAAAGTGACATTTTAGTTCAAATCGTATGTTGTGTAATTAAAACCGAGAAAACACACTCAGATTGTATTAATGTTTTATAACAAAGAGCCATAGTTCATTTTTTATATGTAATAATAAATTGCACGTCAATTTGCCACATGATGTAACCACTATGACTGAAAGTGCATGTTTTCATTTAAAATTGACGTTTTAGTTCAAAACACGCATCACATACTCAAAGTCGAGCAAATACGCTCTGACTGTCTTGATACTTTAGAAAAAAGATCAATAATTCATTTGTGTTGTGTAGGAATTAATCGCATGTCAATTCAACACACGACATGACCAGTATAACTGAAAGTGTGTGTTTTCATTTAAAAGTGTCATTCAAAACGTGCATTGCATACTCAGAATTGGGAAAACACGCTTTGATTGTCTTTTTTTAATTTAGGACAATGATTCATAATTTATTTTTTAGGTGTGGGAATTAACTGTATGGTAATCTGACACACAGTGTGATCGTTATGACTGAAAGTGTGTGTTTTCATTTAAAAGTGACATTTAAGTTCAAAATGTGTGTCAAACACTCAAAATAGAGTAAACATGTTCACATTGTCCTAATACTTTGGGATAATGATATGTGATTCATTTGTGATGTATAATAATCAACTGTGTGTTAATCTGACACGGGATGTACTCAATATGACTCATAGTGCATATTTTCAATATAAAAGCATCAATTTAGTTCACAATGCGCGTCACAGTCTAAATCGAGTAAATGTGCTTGAATTGTCATGATACTTTAGAACACTAATCAATTAATCATCTGTGACTTGTAGTAATTGCATATCATTCCAATTTAAATTTGTCATGAATTATATAACATTTTAATTATAATTTTTTTATTGTTTAATGTACTAAAATAAGAATTATTTTTATTACAAACACACTTCTTTTGTATGAGGTTCGGTTGATCAATGGAGAAGAACTTCTACAAGAGTTTTGTTTTTGTATTGCTTCTAATTATTTTTGTTAGTGAATTTTATATCAATGTAATTGTATTGTACTAAAATTTTTAATGTGATTTTTGTATTGAAATGATGGCATAATGTAAATCCATATTATTATTTTTGTTTAATATTGTAATATTTTTATTGCAATTTAATTTGTTTTGATTAGCTACTATTGAGCGCTCTATATATTTGCTAGTGTTCTCCAGTAGCTGATATTGACATTTATCAATGCCAGGCAAGACACTGATAAATGCTTTTTTTATAGCGTTGATAAAATAGGTTTTTATCAGTGTTAAACCTAGCGTTGATAAAGAAATCTTTTACTAGCATTACAAAACATGCTAATAAAAAATACATTATCATTGTTTTTTTAGTACTAATAAAAGACGTATTTATCAACGTTTTTCGTATGCTAATAAAAGCGTCTGACTTTTAAAAGTGGTCACAACATCAACAGTTTTTTAGCACAGCTAAAAGCATTTTCTGACGGTGATAAAATCAGATTCTGTTGTAGTGAAAGTAGAAGTGGCCAATTCACTATTCCTCTTCGGATGGAGGATGCATGGAATTATAGGATTAAAGTTGTGTCTCTCATTCTATATTGTTACACATGTTGGAAGTGATTCTAGTATTAAAGAGTTGGTAAAAACAATCATTACATGGATACCCATGCCACAAAAGACCTCCACAAGGTATTGTTGACAACACTTCTATGGTGATCAACTCTTAAACAGGGTCAGCTCGGTAAAGTCTCACAAGCTCCTGAGCTAGGGCAACATGTCTCAAGGGTTAGGACATTCCGTAAACCCCCCACCATTTTACTGTAGCATTCTTTATAATTAAGGGTAATAATTTCAATGGTAGTATTGACCAATAATATCTGGCGGGGCCGGAGTCTCAAATTGAGAATGACTCTCATTGAGTGGTGATGGTGTGAGTGGTGATAGATTTTGACATTGAAAAAGATACAAATATTCACGGTGAAAGCCTCAGTGAGACCTTGCAGGCGGTGTGAACAGTCCCACGAACCGGCCCGGTTTAGCATTCACAATGGCACCCCGGTCCCAAGAATAAAACCCGGTACGGTCAAGGCCAGACTGGACCACATCAATCCACAGTACGAAGTACCCCAGCCCGACCCGCAAAGGGACGCTTTTACAGGCGTGCCGTTCCCTTATGTGTTGACTCATGTTCACAAGGGATAAATGACTTTGACTTTCTAAAAAATGAAAAGAAAAAAAATAAAGGGAAAGCATATGCTGCTCGGCGCCCCACCCGATACTCAGTACAGCTGAGGATCCCCAGGTGCGCGGGCGTCGTTCACGGCATTTCAGTCCAATGGGTTTCTCACACGTGGCCCCGTTCCATCCCAGCCTAGCCCTCCGCCGCACCGCCTACAAGTAAGAGTATTCCGCCGCGCCCACAACTCCAAGATCTGTCCTTCCAAGATTCGTTCCCCGGCGGCGTGCATCGGCGGCGTAAATGGCGGCTACATCAGTTTATATCAGATCTGACTAATCATTTTTGGGTCCTTCCATCCCATCACTGCCCCCACCATTGGAGCCACCGCCGCGATGACCAAAATCGACGCCCTCCGTCGGTTTCTCCTCCCTTGCTTCACCCCCGCGGCCGCCTCCGCCGCCGTCCCCAAGAAGCGCCTGAGCACCTCTCTGAGAGACTGCATCCAGGACGATCCCCAAGAACGCCTCCAAGAAGACAGCCACGGCGATGCGGCACCGTCGTGCCACTCGGACGACGGCGGACGGTGCGCGAGGGTGCACGCGCCTCCGAGGTCGTCGAAGTCGATGGTGATCGGCACCATCTTCGGCAGCCGGCGTGGCCATGTTTGGTTCTGCGTCCAGAACGACCGCCTGTCCCCCCGGCCGGCCCTCCTCCTGGAGCTCTCCGTCCCCACCACCCAGCTCGTCAAGGAGATGGGCTGCGGCCTCGTCCGCCTCGCCCTCGAGTGCGACGGTCGGACGGAGCACTCCGCCGGCCCCCTCCGTTCTGTCCCGCACTGGACTGTCTACTGTAACGGGCGGCGGGCGGGTTACGCTTCCCGTCGGAAGCCCGCCGGCCCTAGCCTCTCACTTCTGAAGACCATGCAGTCCATTTCCGCAGGTGCGGGCGTCATCCCTGCCGGCACCGTGAAGGGGTCGTCGGAGGACAAGGGCGACGGCGGCGGCGAGGAGACCATGTACATGAGGGCCATCTACGAGTGCGTGGTGGGAAGCGGTGACTCGGAATCATTCCACCTAATAAATCCCGACGACTGCCCGGGGCAGGAGCTCAGTGTGTTCCTGCTCCGGACGCGGTGATGCAGGTGCACTGATTTTAGCAGGAAAGCAAGAATGGGGCTTTTTATGAAGGGAGAGTTCTTTATTTGATCAGCCTTTGAAAAGACTCGACTTTGACAGCGGGGGAACGGTTCTTGAATTGAATTTATTTTATTTCCAGGACTCGGGCGAGGAGTTTAGGGTTTTCCGCTTCATTTGGAGGCTATTTTGCTTAGGGGGAGCTTTCTTGGATGTTTTGGTTTCCTGATGCACAAATATTTATTATTTTGATCTGTATTGTCTTCAAGCAGCAGTTTGTCGGTGTATGATTCAATTTCAAGTTGACTTCTACATGATATGATAAGAGTTGGACCCTTTTTCTATTTTAAATTTATTTCCAATTAATAAAAAGCATCGTTAGGAGGGGTTGGGGTTGGGAAGGCTCCTTGTTTTTGTATTCCGTTACTCGAATTTTGATGGAAAGATTTAACAAATTGTAACCTATTTCTCAAATTTTTATTTGGTCATTGGGTTGAAAAAAAATTATTTCCTTAAATTTGTCGTTTTTTAGTTAGTTTATTTATATTGTTTATATAGTTATTTAGATTAATTAAAAATTATATAGATTGTATGATTTAAATAACATGTTGTTTTGATGATCTAAATGATGTTAAATGATTTACTAAATTTAAATATGTAGATTGGAGGATTTAAATATTATTGAATAATTTAATAAACCTAGAACCATCACAACTAGAATTTTGAGTTTTTGCATCACAAGAACAAAGATAACCATCGAAGTGATTGATTTTGGAAGTCGCTAAAGCACCCACTATTGTGACCAATAGAGACCCCACAATGGGTCCAAATTTTCATCGTCTAAATGGATGAAGTGCTCATCTATCAATGACATGCGTAGCCGAGCCTAGCAGCCTTTGAACTAAATCAAACCAATCACCACCAACTCGGTCTATCGATGCCGCACTCTCAATAGGGAGGTCTAACATAAGAGACGCATCCTCAAGAGTAACTATTATCTCTTCATCCCGTAGAAAAAAATACGTGTATTCAATCTCCATCTCTCTACAAAGGCTACAATGAGTTACTGATTAACAAAGGTGAAATCACACATCGTTATACCGTAAAACCCTACACATTGAAGATGTGGGACAATGGCAAGAGGGGGTGAAACATAATAGAAGTGGTGTGACCTCCGTACACTCAAAGATGGAACATGATAATCCTCTATGACAAGACGAGAAATATGTCTGTCTTGAAAGGTGAGTAAATGAACATCAACCATATCTACGCATGATATAATCGTTACTTTTTATAATTAATGTAATACATATTCTAAAACACCTTTAAAAAAATATATAAGATGAAAAATGACATACACATGTTGGCCTAACATTGAGATGCCAAATAGGTTTGTGGGGGGGGGGGGGTTGATTGACCATCTAAAATTTAAATAGATTTAAAACCAGTGTTCAAAACTAGAGTACCACCCATGTGAAGTATTGTAATATTCAAAACATAAAAAACAAATAATCTCAACACTAACAATCTCCCCAATTCCAATACACATCAAACCTATCACTAACAACACAGTTAACATTTGTCATGAAACATGAATCAAGTTAGAGTACAATAATATTGTTGTAAAAGTGGTTGCTCTATGCCCAATATGAACAATACTTTTCAATTACCATATCATGTATACAACGAGTTATGCATGATATTTTCTTACCATAATAGTGTTGATATTTCCACATCCACTATTTTTATGGTAATGTTCATAGATTACCTGTCGTATCAAAATGTTATATTAGTTCCCAAGTTATAATGAGAACCTAGAGATATCATGACAGTAACCTTAAACTTATATCCTATGGTCCAGAAGTATCATGTTGACAGGACACAAATGATGTGTGACTATCAGGTGCTAGGGACACATAAACAATGAGACTTCTTCTCATAAAGTTTGCACTTAATGATCTCGAGTAGATGAGATCATGATAACTGATCTGTCAATAGGAACGCTACATTTTTTCAGGTGTCATTACTAGTTCCTATCCATGAACTCGTGTAATGGTCTCCTAACTTGTGATTGTTATTAGTATATACTATTTGATCACATACTTTGATGCAATAGGAAGACCACGACATTTATGTTGTGGCAAAGTAGTTTGTGTTGGGTGTGTCATTGGTGGTGTGACATTGATTAAATAATCAAGAAATAATTTGTCGCTTCTAAAAGGAAGTGATATCTTGGGTCCGGTTGATCGGGATGGTAGTATCTTCAATAAAACCATGACCATGGTAGAATAAGGTAAGTGTGTCAAGTAGGGTCAATGAATAATAAAACAAGAATGAATGATGTCAAAAAGTGTGCATCATGCTTTAAGAGATATTGCAAGGCAAAGAAATTATATTAAACGACGTGTGTTTGTAGGAGGTTGTTGTTCTTATGGCTGTACCTTATCTCCTTAGGGGCCTTGATGGGTCGCTAGACCCCGCTCCTAATCTGCGAGGAGTACTCACTATTATCAAGATAAGAGTCCAGAGGGTCACGCACATCGTATTCCAAAGTCTACACTGTTTAATTGAATAGGAGTATAGGACATGGTGGACCTCGCCACAGGGTCCGAGAGATGTTTGAGTTTTAATGATCTCCAAATAAAAAAAAATTAATTATTATTCGAGTATAGAATAATTGGAGTTGAATTTATTTATTTAATTTTTTTACCAGAATTTAAGTGAATACATGGGAAAATATTTAATAAACCAATATTATTTTAATATTCAAGATTTGTTTAGTATTTATAAGAATAAGACTCTCTTTTATCACATAATATGTTTATTATATTACAAGGAAGTGATACAAATATTAATGACATTTATAACGTAGTCAATTGGTTATAACACGTCGTTTATGACTTATTTAGTGGGTAATAAATGTTCAGAGCCCGGGGAGCCATTTCCATGTATTCTGTACATCATTATATAAGTGATAGAAATCTATCATCTGGCGTACTATTCATTGCACAAATTTGAGACCCACTCTCTCATCTCTCCCGCATCCTAGAGAGAGAAACAACAAATCCAACTGTTCGATCCATGTTCTTCTTCACAGATCGAAGGATTGACATTGCATTGATCATCGAGCCATCGAAAGCAGCGTCAAATCTTTGGCTAGCACCCGAATATTGATGATCGACGTTCCCATAGACTTTCAAAGCATGTTTGGACGATCTAGAGAGATCCAACGTCGATTCCTTCAAACAATGGGCGCTAGCGACGAACGGTTGTCGAATGCGTGTACAAATATAATGAGGTATATGTTCGATTCATTTTTGTGATTAATTACTTCATGCAGGATCCTTGGATTTCTTCATCATCAGACACAACATAGTTACATTGATCTGGTGATGAAAATGTTAAATCCCCAACCCATATGCTTCTATTGTACACCTTGGTACATTCAATTGGCATTCGAGTTATCAGATGGTTTAAGCCCAAAAAAATCAAATTTTCATTAAATTCATGTAGAGGGAGTCACAACGGTTTCATCACATCGAACCATACTTTGATCCGATCTCGGACGACCAAGTTACGACTATTCAAAGATAGAAATCGGATTGATTGCGGGTATAAATGAAGAATATATATATGCGTGTGTTTAATTTTTCCGACGGTGGTTCGTTGGGTTCCGACTGGATTTTGATGGCCGAAATAGAGGTATCCGACTAGGTATTTATTCCACAAAAAATGTGGAAAATTGAAAGGCTATTATTAGCTTTTGAAAAATTTCAAAACAAACAAAATGTAAAAAGGTAGAGGGGACTTGTGGGGGACAATAAAATCGGATTACTATTCATGTGAATAGTACTCTCGGGTCACTATTTACATGAATAGTACAACGGGTTACTGTTTAACCGTGAGTAAAAATACCTGAAATCCCTTCCCTGTATTTTGAATACCCTCAAAACCCAAAAATTTGAGGAAAAATTCCCAAAATATCAAAATGATATTTGGATTTTAATAAAATATTTTTTTTGGGACCAAGGGACAAGGTAGGTTATGAATTAAAACTAGTTAAAGTTATTTTAATTCATAATTTATTCCCTCAAATTGAATTATCAACAAATTTAATTTTATTCTGCAAAGTTATTGCATGCCGACTAATCTTAAGTATCGAGCGACCAATGTATGTATGAATTTTAATTTATTTAATTTAATTACTGCAATGAATACTATGTATGTAATAATCAATTTATTTTTGATGGTCTATGCATGTCTTTCCCCGCTTTATATGTATAAGGGACTGCATATCCATGTGTATCATTCTTAATGCATTTTTCACTTTCCCGAGAGTATATATATAATGTCGAGGATGATATAAGACGCAGACCACACTAAGATGATACCTTATTCCAGACGAGATGTAGATACATTGGATTAGGGTGCGAGCTACAATATGAGTTAGAAACGACTCAAGTATTTTCCCCTAGGGTTATGGTTGATCTGTTTACATTCAATGGATCAACCAATAATAAATACTCAAGATTGGTCATGTTGTTTATTTAATTTATTCATGTTTTATTATTGTTTTTCGAATAAACAATTTTACACGATCACATAAAATAATAAACAAAAATATATAGATTAAAACAGATCAAGATGCGATGAATGTTTTCTATTTAATGCATTGCCAAGTTGTGAGTTTGATCACATTGTATGAGAATATAAAATAGAAAACGATTTCATTCGTTGAGAAATAATAAAAATTCTCAAAGCAATATTAAGTCGCAACGCCTTCCGTCGCTTAAATTTGAACAAAACCGGGTGTACGAGGTGCTCCTCAGCCTTAGTTGAGAGTGTCTATTACTAATTGGGAGTTGTTATAAGAGTGATGAGTTGACTTAACTAAAATAGACAACAAATAAGTAACCATAACTAGTTTGATTCCACTTCAGAGGTGAAGCTTGATGAGTGAATCAAGGTTATGATTCCTAGAATCTCGGACTTCACTCAATAGTTCAAGGAGCCACAAGTGAATGTAGTTGGCCAGTCAGACACCTACATCAAAACTCTCTGAGTAGTGGCATAACCATAACTTGGGCTATAATGAGAGGTTTTAAGGATCCTTGCCAGTAGAATACACCAGTGACTGGGTATTTTGAATCTAGTAGCGAGAGCTACTAGGGTTTGATAAAATAGTTGGAGACATCTAGTGATGTAATAAATCGATAATGTCCAATTAGTAATCTGTTGGAGTTGGTGCCCTAAAACCAACTTGTTTAGTACTTGATTATATGTTTTCATTATTAATGAAGTTTTCTTATTAGATCATTATTATAACTCTACATGATTTTTTTCATGACCCCATCCATCCAAAGGTAGACCTCATGGGATGACAATGAAGAAGGAAAGATAATGAACTTCCGAGTCCTGCCTCCAGTAGGTCCCGTGTTGGTGAGTAGCACCGAGGGTATAAAATCTCACATATGGGAGGCATTATCCTATATATATAATAGGATCGAGAGATATGATATCATCCAACACGCAACTCCATGACATAGTATAAAATAAAGTGAAACAAAAACCATCTCAAAATGCATGTATAATGTAACAATATAGGAGTCTCCAAATAAATACCCAAAAGAAATGCCAAAGTAGTGACACAACAATAGTCCAAAGGTCCGAGCTAGTAATGTCCAACATGGTCCATGTAGTACACCTAGAAACCTATAAAAAACGTTTTTATATACATAGGGTGAGTATACAAGTATACTCAATAGGATCAGAACCAAAGTACCTCGTGCACATGTGAAATGATCATACTAATGCACCACTGATCAAACAATAGAACCAACAACACCTAAACAAGTCAACTAACCGATCCTATCCTCAACATGGAACACTCACTAAATAATGCATCCAAGTATAATAACATAATAAGAAGTGTATTGATAAAAAGGGTACCCTGCACCACTTTCCCACTAGTTTTCTACTCTCACACCCTAATGTCGTATGTCTTGGTGCTCCCATCTCTTTTGTATAATATCTTGCATATAGACATGTGAGTCATCACATCACATATCACCCAAAGACACATGAGCCATCACATCACATCTCACTCGAAGACACCTAGGCCATCACATCACATCTCACCCGAAGACACCTGGGCCATCACATCTCATCACATCCATAACTAGGATAGCAGGGTATCATGAACATAAAAAATATTAACCTCATACTATCCTCTTACCATGCATGACCCCCACTATAATCCATCTCATCAAACATCACCACAGTGCACTTTTGACTTCTGGCCATGACAACACATGCATTTCAACATAGTTTGGAAGAGAGAGCAGGAAGAGTGGGTACCCATCTATCCATCATCACCATCGGGATGTTGGAAAAACACCCCCAAAACATTTGGTTGTCAACAAAAAGTGCTCGATGCGGGTGGGGTGCGTATAGAAATTGTGATGGAAATAATATATATATATATATATATATATATATATATATATATATATATATATAGTATCCTCAAAACACAAGCCCAAACAATGGGTTCACAAGAGTTCCAACCATCTGAAAACATCCCCACCAAACCTCACAACATTTTCCACTTTTCCTACCACCTCTAAATGTAAAACACCACACAAATAAGCCACACCACAACCACATTCCTTTATTTTTTTTCAAGTTAATCCAATTTTCAGATTTCCCATTATCAACCAATTCATTATTCTAGCTCATTCATTTTGTATTTATCAACAACCACATTTTACCACACTTCTCATCTTATTTCAAGCATTCATTAACAATTTAAACCAATTCTATTTTCAATTCATCATTTTCAATTTGATTCCATTACTACCCAGAAAACTAACACAACACACCAAAAAAAAACCATCCCCCTCATGCCAACTAGCCCCACACTGCCACCATTTCACATCACCGCCACTTATCATCACAACCACTTCCCATCACATTCACCACATACATCACAACCACACATCACTGACACACAACACAACCACACATCACCACCATGCAACTTATTTTAGATTTATCAAGGGGATTTAATCAAATTCTACTTTTCCTTTCTAAGGAATTCCCACACAAACCATAGTTTCCATGTGTAACCAATTTATTAGCCAGATATAAGTGATTATCCACTTTCATTCAAGGTGATAATAAACAACCACAACATAAGGGTTCCATAGTCAAAACAACCACATCGTAAACAAAGCCCCAACAACCATAATTTTTAGTAAGGAATCAATCCCGTACAATCACAATATCAATAATATTAAAGGCAGTACAACATGCAATTTCATTCACCCCCTTTAATTTCAATTAAAAAAATTCAGTATCTTTATTAGGTTGGTGCATTCTATCTTCAAAAAATATAACAAGAGCATATCCCCTCTCGTATGATAAAACTGGACGAGAAGTGAAGGATCCCCTACCAAAAATGAAGCTTTCTGAACCACTGTGCTAGGTTGGAATAAGAGGGAGACAACCACCAAGCACCATGATGAAGGGAAACACCTTGATCACCCTGAACACAACAACCCACAAAATCCTCTTACCAAAAAATCACCAACACTAATGGTTTTTCTGAAAACAACCCTTCCTAGAAAAAGGACATGGAGAAAACATGGAAGGGGGGAGAAGGAAACTCACATATAATATCCAAGGATTGATCCCCTAAGGCTAGGGTTGAAATCCACTAAAAGGGGGATGAAATACCTCTTTGGGATGCACTTGGGTCACCCAAGAACTAAGAATAAAGTTTGGAGAATGTGGGGGTTTGAGGGGATTTTGGGTTTTATAAGTGGTCTGAAAAACATAACACCATAATGTAGCCTCATTCACCACACCATAAAATTGTTGAAAAAGGAAGGGGATAAAGCACAAAGGGAAGGACTACACCAAAACTTGGATGGTAAAAGAAGCCTCTAAGAAACCTGACTATATCCATGATATATATTCAAAAAGATAAGATAAGGGACCGTGAAATAATGGGAAGGACCACACCACATAACCCTTTTGTTATGAAGAGGCTATGCCACAACCTTGGTCCATAGTGTAACTACCTCAAAAACAACAAAACCCTTAAAATCACCCCTCTCAGACTCCATGATTCATCAAACATCTCCACACTGTATCCACTTAGGTAAGCAAATCATCCTTATTCCACAACCCTCTCAACACTACAAATATACAAAAAATGACAGTAGGACTAAAAACCTCCTCTTGAGCCTCTATGCCACCATTGGCCTCTTCACATTGCAACTACCACTATAACATGACACAACCAAGGCTCCATGATGCGGTACCCCTCTGAGCTAAAATATCAGCTCCATCTCCTCCTTTTATCCTCCAAACTCCTCAAAAAATCATTCAGACACCTCCACCACCATAATTCCTGCAAAGTGACGAGTCAAAAGGCCTATACTGTTACATTAGATACCTCTCAAACTATTCTCAAACTCAATAATCAAAACTAACTCAGAAAAGAAATAGGGGAAAAGTTTAAAACAATAATCTCATGAGATACCTCTTAAGGATCTCATTATAATTGAACACTGTCACCAACTAAGCACACCAAAACCAGTTGGAAATGTTCACTAAACATCCCACATAACCACATATTTTACATCAGTTACATGCCGACACCCTTTAAAATAACCATATGCACTACCATCTCATCCTCCACAGACCAAGCTAATGATCACCATAACCATCACACAATATTGCCTTGAGCACAAAAATCAAGGAATTCCACCCTCCACACCAAGATATTATTCCCTTTGGGAAACACTGACTCGCCCACACAATTTTAAACGTGTCATAGTATAACTCGTCTTGATTAGGAATTTGGTTTTCCCCTCTCTATATGCTGAAATCTTTAACACACATCACATTATCAAGGAAAACCACATTTTATAACTAATAATATCCAAACATCACATCATAAAGGCAAAGAAAAACAAGATAAAACTCAAAACAACTCCGGTAACTGGGAACACATCTACGTCTCACACTCCCATGTACTCTCCTCCAGGACACCATTCCTACACAACACACAAACCAAAGGAATTATCCATCCATGTAACACCTTCTCTCGAAAATATTGGATTTCTATTGGCTGCTCCACGAACATCACATCATCCTTGATATCCAAATATCCATAGCCAATGACATGGGAGTCATCATGAAGACACCAACAAAGCTGAGAGATTTGTAAGATTTCATGAATCCAGTACAGTCATGTCGAGAGTTCCAACTGATAACCCACCTCTCCAACACTCTCCAACACCTCGAAAGGACTAAAAAACAAGGTAAATAGATTACTCCCCCTGTCAAACCTTTGCTTCCCACATTAAGAAGAAACCTTTAGGAATATGTGGTCTCTAGACTCAAACTCTATGGGCCTCATCCAACGATTGGTATAAGACTTCTTCCAGTCTTGTGCTGCTTTCATCCTCTCATGAATTACCTGAACTTTCTCTATCGCACTATGCACCACATTGGGAATGAGAATTTATGACTCCCTAACCTCATACCAGCACAATGTATAATGACATGGTCATCCATAAAAATTCTCAAAAGAGGCCATGCTGATGGATGAGTGATAACTGTTTTTATATGAAAAATCAACCATTAGAAAGTGATTTTCCCCAAAATATACCCAAGTATAATATGCACACCCACAACATATCCTACAGCACTGGGATGGTCCACTCCATCCGCCCACTCGTTTGAGGGTGGAATGAAATAATGAGGCATAACTAAGTGACAAAAGTGTGCTGCAATCCTCTCTAGACATTCAAGGTAAAATGAAAATCTTAATTTAAGACAATGAACCTTGGAACTCCATGCATCTTCACAAACTCATCCACATAACTCCTTGAAAAAACATCCATGGTGCCCAAATCCTTCATTTCTAGGAAGTGAGATGAATTTTTCAACCAATCCACGATTACCTAGAGAGAAAAACAACCTCTATGAGCTTGGGTTAACCTCGTGATGAAGTATATTAAGATTTCATACCATTTCCACTCAGGAACATCCAAGGGTTGTAACAAACCACCGAGAACATGATGTTATGACTTCAATTACCGGAAAACCAAACACATAGCCATAAACTCTATGACCACCCTTTTCATCCCAAGCCTCCAAAACTACATCCTCAAACTATGGTACATATTAGATACTCCAAGGTGTACCACTAAAGGTAAGCTATGAAACTCACAAAGGAATCCACCAAACATCACCATAGAAACAAATAACCCCCTAAAACAACATTCAGTTTCAACCATTTTATAACCATGTCTTCGAAGCATCGCCATGGCCAACA
This sequence comes from Viscum album, assembly GCA_963277665.1. Taxonomy (NCBI): domain Eukaryota; kingdom Viridiplantae; phylum Streptophyta; class Magnoliopsida; order Santalales; family Viscaceae; genus Viscum; species Viscum album. Next base: position 1,977,814,462 of record OY728122.1, read on the forward strand.
CGATCTCCATCACTTCTGCCTCTAAATCTCCCCACTGAGACTCCTCCACATGCCACATCAGAGAAGACTATACTATCATCTAAAACAAGAAACCTCCATCAACAACCACCCTTGCATCTAAGTGAAATTCTTCCAACTCCTCCATTATGATCCAAGCATCTCCAAAATCTTGAAAAAAAATCCTTTCACAACTTCCAATTCAAATCATCGACCACAACATTTCCCTTTACTGAGGCATAAGAGATCTCAAAGTCATAGTCCTAGAGAAAATCTATCCACCTCTTTTTTTGTAGGTTCAGGTCACATTGAGAAAATATATCCCTCAAGATCTTGTGATAAGTAAATACTGAAAAACATCATCCAATGAGGCAATGTCACCACAAATTCAGCGCAAACACAACCGATGCTAACTCTAGATCACAAGTGGAATAGTTACGATCATGGGGGAATAACTGCATGGACCCATAAGTGATTACTGTATTCTAATGCGTCAAGACCCATCCCAAGCCTAGATGAGAAGCATCATAGATCACCTCAAACATCACCCTTTCCTCTAGAAACCAGAGCACTAGAGCACTGATCAATTTCTCCTTTCGGTAGTCAAACACTTCCTGACACTGATCAATCCAGATAAAAACCCGATCTTTCCTAATCAATGTTTTCAAAGGGGCTTCAATCCTTGAGATATAGGACATGAAACTCCGATAGTATCCTGTGAGACCAAGGAAACTATGAATCTATCCCACATTCTTGGGTGATTCCCAAGAAAAAACTACCTCAATCTTTGACAGGTCTATGAACACACCCTTATGGGACACCACATGCCCCAATAAATGTACCACATGAGTCCAAATCATACACCCAAACAACTTTCCATAGAGTTGGTGGCGTTGAAGGACCTACAAGATAACTATGAAATGATCTACATGCACCTCCTCTAACTTTGATTGGATCAATATTCCACTGATGAAAACAACTACGAACTGCTTTAAGAATTCAAGAAACACAAATTTCATTATCCCCATGAATAAAAATGGTGAATTTGTGACACCGAATGGCATAAACATGAACTTGAAGTGTCCATACCTACATATGAAGTTAGTCTTCGATATATCGTCATCCTTAACCCTCAATTGGTGATACATATCTTGTATATCAATCCTAGAAAAAAACTAGCTTCCCTCAACTGGTCAAATAGATCATCGATCCTATGAAGAGTGTAACAATTCTTGATTGTCACCTGATTCAACCTTCAGTAGTCTATATAAAACCTTAGACTACCATCCACTTTCTTGATGAATAACACTAGAGCACCCCATAATGACATGATGGGTTAGATGAAATGATTATGTATTAGATCATATATTTGAATCCTCAAATCATACAACTCCAAGGGTTCCATATGATATAGATCCATCAAAATCAAAGAAGCACCAAGCATCATGACTATCTTGAACTCAATATCACATAAAGGGGGGTAGCATTAAAACCTATTCAAGGAAAACATCCAAAAACTCCTTGATGAACCTGAGAACCTCCAACATATTAGAATATACTTATTCTATAGAAAAATAAACTCTGAAGGAAATAAGGGGCTCCACATGTCTACTGCTCAACTGAAAACTCCACACACCAACAAAAACCACATGCCGACCATCCACATTTGAGAACACAAATCTTATCTGGAATTAGTCAATAATATAACACATAGAATAAAACCATTCAATGATAAGGATAAAATCACATGAATGAATATGTATCAAGAAATGATCCCCATGTGACTGATGTGGTCCCATCATCTATCTACACCACTGGCACACATCAAACAAGTAGGTCTGGCCTCCGATTAGCATAGTCAACACTAGGGGAATAGGAGACTTTGTAAGTCTAGTCCCATAACACATACTAGAGAGGTTGAAACAAAGGATTGAAAATATCCTAAATAAAACAAGGAACAAAAAATTGTATATGATAAACTTATTGTACCTCTAACGATCTATGTCCCCTCTAGTGCTGTCGCCCCCATTGCATGCAACTATCCATGTCCGAATCCCCTCCCTCACTACTGAGAACAAACTCTGTGTACATTATTAGATTTGGGTCCATGAATATAATTAAAATCCTAAGGCTGACCTCTTATCACTCTATACCTTCTCGGTAGATCATAAACATACTGTTGAAACAACCTCACTAGCAGCTGCTACTGAAGCTGACACTGAACCTAACCACCCACACTATAATGAGCTCAAAGAACCATAGGGAATTGATCCTAATGATGACCACGACCCCCATATAAAAATAACACTATCACAAGGACCTCAAGAAAATCATGGAAACCATTTAACCTAGAAGGCCATACAGGAAGCTGTTGACACAAACTCCCCAGTGGTCGAAACCTCTGAGGCCCTAGCATCTAAGACCTGCCACTGATAACTCTGCTACTCGAGGAACATTTATGGTTCCCCTATCATGGTAAAAATCCTCACTATTTCATATTCTTGATCAAGTCTACCTTATTTTAAACCTCTATATATATTGGCAATGAAAAATGAGTAATTGCATACTGGATAGAAGGATGGAGTGCCTCTCAAGATGTCATGTTTGAGACTCCTCATTAAGAAAAAGATCCAGTTAGAAACGAAAAAGGTCCTTGAAATTGATCAAAATATCTCATACATACATACCCTCCACTGAAGATAGATAATCTCTCACCTCTTCACTACATTTATGGTTGAAGATAGGAACCCCACTCAGAACTCCTTCTAAAAGTTGACCCATGAAACATCTACCTCCTACCGATCATAAAGATGCAATATCCATCACTAAAGTACAACCCCTTGAATCTGAATGATCACCAAAAGAACTTAGTACTCTACCAGGTTCTGGATCAAACTAAAGTTGATCTCGAGCTTCTCCAACTAGCTCTCTATCTTTAGATAAAAACCCTACCCTCATACTTTCCTAGACTCTATCGCTCAAAGGCACGCAAGGTTCTCTGCCATGTATCATCCTCCTCTATTAGGTAGATCCTATGAAGATAATTCGAACCATCTTACTGAACCTCCATTACATGAACCACATGCATACAATGACCATGATCCAAATATGAAAGGGATAAAAAATTACCTAATCCCAATATTACAAAATTTTATTAAGATTCATTTAATTAATTTTAACTTTCCCAAAACCACCTAATTAAAATAAGAACACAAGAAATCATGATGCATGTACCTCTAATAGGTAACTATACTTCAACTAAAATCACCTCACTTGGTTTTTCGGTAGGCTAAAATCCCTCACATTGGATCACGGGGGGATTTAAAATTATGTGTCTTATCTTATCTTCCCTAGCCTCTATCACACACCAAGATCAACTGAAACCATTTCCCTACCAACCTGTTCAATCCATACCGTTCTTAACTCCAAAACCCATCTTATCTCTCAAATAAAACCTCTGATACCACTCTTTCATGACCCCACCCTCTAAAGTAACTTATCCTAGGATGACAATGAAGAAAGAAGGATAATGAATCCTGAGTCCCACCTCCAGTAGGTCCTGAGTTGGTGACTAGCATCAAGGGTATATAATCTCACATATGGGAGGAATTAAATTCTATATATAATAGGATTAGAAGATAGGATTTCAACTAGTAAGAAAATCCATGATATAGTATAAAATAAAGCGTTACAAAACCATCCCAAAATGCATGTATAATGTAAAAATATAGAAGTTTCCAAATAAATACCCAAAATAAAAGCTTATAACACAAAAACAGTCCAAAGGTCTAAGCTAGTAATGTCTATAATGATCTACATAGTCCACTTGGAAACCTAAAAAAATAGTTTTTATATACATAGGGCGATCATACAAGTATACTCAGTAGGATCACACCCAAAGTCACTCATCCACATGTGAAAAGAGAATACTAATGAATCAATGATCAAACAGCCGAACTAACAACACATACATAGGTCAACTAACCAACACTATCCTCAATATAGTATGCCAACCAAATAATACATCCAAGTATAGTAACATAATAAGAAGAATATTGATAAAAAGTGTACCTCACACCACTTTATCACTAGTTTTCCGCTCTCATACACCAACATCGCATGTCATGGTGCTCCAATATCTTCCTTATAACATCCTTCCCATAGAAAACTGGGCTACCCCATCACATATCACCCAAAGACACTTGGGCCATCATATCACATCTCACTCGAAGACACCTAGGCCATCACATCACATCTCACCCCAAGAAACCCGGGCCATCACATCACATCTCATCACAACCATAACTACTATAGTTGGGTATTATGAACATGAAGTACATTAATCTCGTGCCCTCCTCCTACCATGTATGTACCTTACCATAATACATCTCATTAAACATCACCACAATGCACTTTTGACTTCTGACCATCATAGCTAGTGCATGTCAATTTCTACTAGAAGAGAGAGTGGGTAAGAGTAGGTATCCAACCATCCATCTACACCATCGAGATATTGGGAAACCACCCCTAAAACATTTGGATGTTGGGACAAAATTCTCAACATGGGTGGGGTGTATATAAAAATCATGATGGAAATAAAAATATATATAGTATCCTTAACACACAAGACCAACCTAAGGGTTCACAAAAAGAGTTCCAAATATCTAACAACATCACCACCAAACCTCACAACATCCACAACCTTCACTGCCACCTCTAAATAAAAAAAACCACACAAACAAGCATCACTACAACCAAAATCATTTATTATTTTCAAGTTAATACAATTTCCATATATCCCATTACCAACCAATTCATTATTCCAACGTATTCATTTCATATTTATCAACAACCACATTTAACCAAACTTCCCATATTATTTCAATCATTCATTAACCATTTCAAACCATTCCATTTTCAATTTATATTTTTCAATTTGTTTCCATTACTACTTGAGAAACTAGCACAACACACCACAACACAATAAACCATCCTCCTCATGCCAACCATCCCCACACTACCACCATTTCACATCACCACTACTTCTCATCACAACCACCACATCACAACCACTTTCAATCACATTCACAACATAAATCACAACCACACAACATAACCATACATCACCACAAAACAACCTATTTTATATTTATTAAGGGACTTTCATTACATTCCACTTTACTTTTAAATGTAATTACCATAAAAATCGGAGTTTCCATGTGTAACCAATTTATTATATAGATATAAGTGATTATCATCTTTTATTCAAGGTGATAAAAAACAACCACACCACAAGGGTTCCATAGTCACAACAACCATAGTGCAAAAAAATCCCCTAATGACCACGATTTTTAGCAAGGAATCAAGCCCGCGAAATCTCAATATCAATAATATCAAATGTGGTAAAACATGACATTTAATTTACCTTCCCACTTCAATTTCAATTAAACCAATTCATTATAATTATTAGGATGACGTATACTTTCTTCCCAAAAGATACCAAGAGCATAACCCCTCCTGTATGATACGACTTGATGAGAAATTAAGGACCCCTACCACAGATAAAGCTGCCTGAAACACTATGCTAGGTTGGAATAAGAGGGAGACAACCACTAAGCACCATGATGAATGGAAACACTTTGATCACACCAACCACAATATCACACAATGTTCTTTTACCAAAATATCACCAACACCAATGGTTTTCCTGACAATTTTCCTTCTTAGATGAAAGATAAGGAGAAAATAGTGAAGAGGGAATAAGGAAACTCACCTAGAACCTCCAAGGTTCCACCCCCCAGTGAAAGGGTTGAAAGACACTAAAAGAGGTCTAAAATACCTCCTTGGGACTCACTTGGGTTACCCAAGAATAGAGATGAAATTCAGGATAATGAGGGGGTTTGAGGGTTTTTTTGGGTTTTATAGGTAGTATACAAAACATAGCACCATGACACAACCTCCTTCAACATTCCATAGAATTACTAAAAAAGGAAGGTACTACAACACAAAGGGAAGGACCATGCCATAGTTTGGCTGGTCAAAGCAGTCTGTAAGAAACATGACTATCATAATGCTATAGATAAAAAAATATAGGAGAAGGGATCACAACATAGTGGGAAGGACCATGACACAAAACCCTTTCACCATGAAGGGGATACAAAACAACCATATTCCATGGCGCAACTACCCTAAAAATAACATAACCCTTGAAATCACTCCTCCCGAACTCCATGCCATAACCAACACCTCCACACCACAACTGCTTAAGTAAGTAACTCATCTCCACGCCACAACATCTATGCATGCCAAAACTATGTTAAAAATGGAAGTATCACAAAAAAAATCCTCCCAAACCTCTATGCTAAAACTATCCTATCCATGTCGTAGCTACCTCTCTTGCATGGTGCATCCAAGGATCCATGCAATAGGACCCTCAGAAATCACAGCCCCATATCCCCCTTCTACCCTACAAAATCCTTGTAAACTCCCCCATACACCTATTACACTAGAATTCCCTCAAATTAATAAGTTGTAAAGTCCATACCATTAAAAAAAATTTATTTTATAATTTCATAAGAATATATGTCATGCTGAAAGGTCATACCAGTTCCCTGCTATGATGAGAATATAGAGGTTCTGTGAAATTATTATTGAACCTTTTTCTATAGCTAGATGATATTATCTAATAGGAAAAAATGATACATTATATCATGGGTAGGAGGCTCAAAATACATTGAGAAACCTTCTCATGGTGTTCTCCCTTAGTAATCTATAAGATAGGAGGTTATGAAAACAAACTCGTTAATAGGAAATCCACATTTCCATGTGTCATTGGATGTTCCTATATACATATATGTGTATTGATCCTTATATTTGAATATTGTCATTAATGTATTTCATGACTCACACACTTTTATGTATTGATGAAAACCATGATGACATATGCTCAAGGTGAGGTAGGATATGATGGGTGCATCCCATGACATATTGCATTAATGAATAATGTGAGAAAGGATTTACCCATTTTGTCCCTTGATGAAAGTTGATATATCAGGACCTTTAATTGGAATGGAATTACCTGCATATATCCATGGCCATGGTGTTTGGTGTGAGAGTTCATTTCTAGAAAGTCAAAGAAAGAGACGTCGATCATATAGGTTGATGACACTGAAATGAAACATTCTTTATTCAAGATATCATGATAAAGGGATTATATTACTCTATAAGCATTAATTGGAGGTTGAATATCATTATGACATTATCTTATTTATATATGGTCACCTTAGCATGTTTCTAGATGCTAACCATGGACTTTCAGTGGTTATGGCTAATGTCACTGAGAAAAAGGCCTAGAGGGTCACACACTAAGTGTACCTGCAATCTCAGTTAAATTCAAATAATTTAACAAGTTAGAATAAATAATATTTATTTGGGTTTGGTTGATCTCCATAATTAAATCAAAAGTTATTAAAAATATTAAGTGAGTTAAATAATAATAATAAATATTTATTTTCATGTTTTCTGAATATAATATTTATTATATTTATCGTACAATAATACAGTGAAATTTATTTATTGAATAGTAATTATTCAAGGATTGGTAAATTTCAATGAAGGAAAGAAGACCGAGATTAATGGTCTTATTGGAAATGGTATAAATTATATTTATTTACATTTTTAATGTGTTGTGGATGTCAAGTGATTAATAATAAAAATAATATTATTATTGGACATCGGGTCAACTAAGAATTGTTAAGTTGGTAAAGGGATTGTGTGATATTTTCCAACCCTAAACTTACCATAATAAATATATAATTATAACTCTTTCCTAAATCAATTTTGGTGTGAAAAATAGATAGAGAGAGATTATCTCAATAATTAGAGAGAGATCTAGAGATCTATAGCATACTTTCTATTCCTCCTCTCTCAAGCCATTGAGAAAACATCAAGAGTTCCTTATCCTTTAAGAACAATTTAGCTGCGATCAACCATGAACAATGTAAGAAATTTGGATCAGTCGTGATAGTTCTTGATGATTATATAATGATGTTTAGAGATTGTAGTATACATGTGGATCACCACTAGAGGTATTCTAAACTTGGATCTTATAGCACAATGATGGTATGATGATATCTTGTTAACTTGACCATCAATGAATAGAGAATTATAAGTTGAGGTGATTAAATATCTGATTATAAATTAAATATAAATTACATATGAAGATCCTCCTCTTCAAGTTCAGTATTTTTAATCTAGTCAAGTAATCTACAGTTTCCACTGGACATGAAATTTTAATCATGTGCAAAAATGGTTACATATAAATTATGACCAAAAGCCGAGTTGGTTATATCATTAAAGGATGATTCCACTATTCTTAGAACCTAAAAGTGGTATCATAGGGGTTTCATGTTTAATTTATAATTATTTATTATTTATCGATTGTTTTTATGTGTTTTCATTTTCTTTTACTTATATCAATTTGTTTTAATATCCAAACATCATAGTCTCTTTCTTTCTTTATTCTCTCTAACATAACCAGTAATTTATTAAAGTTTAAAAATGAAGAATCATTAAAAGAACACCATCTGGAGGCGACAAAGGCTTTGCCTAAAAAACTAGAGTACATAGTATGTACTGCCTATATACATACCATGTATTTTTTGTTTTCATGTCAGTATCATGTGATAAAGTTGAATATAACTGATAAAATAATATTGGTGTGTAGATCTAGATAGACTGGAATATGTCTTGAAGAACTAAACATTGTGCAACCATTATACATGACATGTAGTTTCAAGTTTCTCACGACTGAAAACATGGGGTTTCCCAGCATGTCGCATATCAGATACATGACATGGGGACTAAAGATCCATGAAATTACGAGGACACATGCATATCCCGAGTACACATCGTGTACCTCAAACTCTTCCATTGAAGGCAACATAACTAGTCCCAAGGTGTGTTATATGGATACAGTCAGAGGATAGTACATGCTGTGTACAATTATACATTTTGTGTAGTCTTCAGTAGACAATGTGACCAATTTTTCATAAAAAAATAAATATATAATAAAACCTATTAAAATGTGTCTTGTGTGTAATTTATTTGACAAAGAGCACACCATGTCATAGGATTGATAATTTTATATTAAATCAATTCCATGTTAAAATTTTGGATAAGAACACAAAGTTTCTTCGAAGAACACTTATGAATTCATTAATTTTAAAAGAAATTAATTTTGTTTAAAATTATAGATGATGGTGAGTTAAGGATTATTGGATGGAATTAAGATAAATTGAATTAATTGTATTAATTTTTTCCTCATTATCTCGATTAAATAATGAATCAAAGTAATTAATAACAAGATTGAAAATGTATGATCATTACTTGATGTGTGGGTGATCATGAGATTAGACAAACCCTTTGTATGCAATTAGTTTCCCTTTAATTTATTATTAAATTAAAAATGATGGATTTCATGTCATCCTCTCCTTATTATTATTATATAAGGGTCTGTATGCTCATAGTTTCTTTTATATAAACCACATTTATCCAATCCATTGGACCCCCTCACTTACATGTGAGTAAAATATAATGAAAGGATGAGGATCCTAGTCAATAGGAGGTGGTTCGAGTCAAATAGATGAGGGAAAACCAATCAAGGAAATACATATGAGCATAGGTGGAATGATTAAACACAAACCAAGCCATGGTTTAAGGTGTGTTTTCCCCTAGGGTTGAGGGTTAGTTTATCACCCGATAGATAAACTAGTCATTAGAGAATCTCATGATCACAAAACTTATATTTTATTTATTTTAGTTACATGGTTAATTATTTATATATGTTGATGATTCACAATCACCTAATAAATGAATCAACAAGCATGCAAGATGGAATAAAATAAAATTGGATTACACATGAATGATTTATCAGACATGGTTAATCAATTAAGTAAAATCCACTTAATATTAAAAAGGCATGTGAAATGAAAAATGGGATTTTACACATAAAGAAAAAAAATAATCAGTATGAAATATTAAGTTGGCATAGCCTTCCACTACTTAAATTAGAAATGAACTCATAGTTCAAAGTGTTTAACCAACCCAAATTTGGGTACTTTGAATTATCATGGAACTTTTATCTTGATGTTTTGGGTTTACTTAACTTAGTTTACATAAAGGGCCGACTTACTAAGAAGGAATTGGTGTAACTAAGAGTCAAAGGTTGAGGAAATATTTAAGCATGATTTCAGGATTGAGGAGTCCACTCAACAGATCAATGAATTGCAAGTTAATGCAGTTGGCTGGTTGCGCCCACCTAAAATCTTTCAAATAGATTATCAGGACCAAGTATGGGTTATGAGAAGGGAAATATGGATCCTTATCACTAGAATATATAAGTGGAAAGATATTCCAAAATTTATGGTGAGGGCTATTGGGTTTTAAAAAATAGTGGGAGATTAATGTAATTTAATTAATTTTTAAAATTTATTAATATGTTTTTTTAATAAAAATAAGTACTAATTATCTGATCTTAATTTATAGAAATATAAAATAAAATGTATTAAAAAAATATAACTTTGATCCATACTAAATAAGGATAACCTTCTCATCAACATGAATTTCCAGAAATGGTATAGGCTCTTTCATGTTATACTAGACCATGAATGGAGATTATATGTGCCAAAAACCGCACTTCCCGAGTTCATTACCAATGAGGCTAATGAGGAAAACGTATCTCTCTATTTGAGGCATGTGTATGATCTAATAGATGTCCAAATTTTTATATTATCCTCCATTTCCAATGAGATTATAAATTAATATGAGGATATAGATGTGTATAGAATCATTTATCACATTAAGGATATCTATAAAGTGAATGAAAAATTAGAGAAATATGAGATCTCCAATGAAATTTTCATGTAAAATCTTGGAGAGTTGGTGCTAGATGGGGAACATGTAGTAAAGTTGATTCACTACATTGAGTGCCTAGACATATTAGATTTTAAGATCCCTGATGAGATGTGCATAGATCTTATTCTGTCTTCACTACCCAAAAACTTCTCTAGTTTTATTGTGAATTATAATATGATCAATAATGAGAAGACACTTTAAGAACTTCTTACTCTTATTTTCCAAGTAGATAAAAAATGGGGTGTGAGAAACCCACTGTACTTATGGTGAATAAGAATAGGAATAATAAGGAAAAGGGGATGAAGAATCATTCCAAGTACAAGGTTTCCGAGCACCATCCTTCCAAGAAGAAGAAAATATAGAGGTAAGGAAAATAACATGATGCAGTATGCTTTTCAGATAGAAAACAAGGACACTGAAAGAGGAATTTTACCCAGCTAAGGAATTAAGGGGAAGCTTTAGGTGAGTTCATTATTGAGTGTAATATTTTCATAACTACAATTTGGGTATTAGATATTTCCCATGGTGGCCACATATGTATCCAAATATAGGAACCAAGTAGGTTTTGGAAGATTTTTAGGGATGAGATGGATCTATAGTCTTGAAATGGACCAAGGATGGATGATATTTCCATTAGAGACTACCATCTCACATTATCGAAGAGATTAATTTTGGTTTTAAGGAATTGTTATTATGTGAAAAGTGTTACCAAGAACATTATTTATGTTTCTTGTTTAGACATGGACGCATTTATTTATATCTTTGGAAAATAAGGGTTGTTACTTTTATAAATAAATAATATGTTATGGAATGGAACAATTTAATAATGGTCTTTATGTATTAAATTATGAAAACCAAATATTTTCAATTGATGATGAAAAAAATACGCATGACTCATTTAACACCCAGTTATGGAATCACCATCTTGGTTATGTAAATGAGAAGTGTTTAACAAAGCTCTATCAAGATGGTTAATTATAATCTTTTGATCTTAATCCACTTGAAAGATGTCACACCTATTTAAAAGTTAATATGAACAAAACACCATTCAGTGGTCAAGGTTAAAGGTCTACAGAGCTACTAGATTTGGTATACACTGATGTGTTCAAAACTTTTCAAATAGAGGATATAGGTTGATTCTCACAATTTATTACTTTTACTAACAACTTGTGTAGGTATGGTTATATATACTTGATGAGGTATAAGTATGAATCCTTTGATAAGTTAAAGTATTTGAAGAATGAAGTTGAGAATCATCTTGGTACCAAGATAAATAAAATTCAATCTAATCAATGCGGTGAATATCTTAACCTAGAATTTCTTGATTTTTTATAGGAGTATGGGATTTTATGTCAACTAATTCCATCGTATACACCACAGTGGAATTGTGTTATTGAAAGGAGGAACTGTACTCTAATTGACATGGTAATGTTGATGATAAGTCACAAAATCCTTCCTTTATCCTTTTATGGATATTCATTATAGATGACATAATATTTACTAAATTGAGTACCAACTAAAGAGGAAAACGATATTCCCTTTTAGTTATGGATCAGAAAGAAACTTGTTTTATCACATGTTCATGCATGGGGTTGTGAGGTTTTTGTTAAGGATAGATCAAGAAATAAAATAGCACCCCGAGGCATGAAGTGTATCTTTATAGGGTATCCCAAGGAAATAAGGGGATTCTATCTATACAACCCTTCATAAAAGAAAGTTATTATCACATGATAGGCCATTTTTCTCAAGAGGGAGAATATCCTCAAGGGGGATAGTGGGATCATGATTAACCTCAATTAAGTTGATGCTCAATATATAGGAGAGATAGTATAGGAACATATTCCATAGGTCCCTGTGGAATAAGTTTTCCTGAAAACACAAGTGCTGCATATGAGTAATGGAGAGGTAAGAGAATTAGAGAGATATAGTTTTCTAGTCACTAATGATAGTGAATAATTATTGGTTGAAAATAATTATCCTCTCTCCTGAAAGGATGTATTAGAGAGCTCAAAAGTTTCAAGATGGCAAGAAGCCATTAATTTTGAGATGGATTCCATGTATCAAAACCAATTTTGGGTTTTGATCGATCCCTCAGTTAATGTAAATACCATTGGGTATAAATGGGTATTAAATTAAAATATATACATGTAAGGTAAAATAAATACCTATAAATAATGACTGGTGGTTAAAGGGTTTAGAAAACATCAAGGCATTGACTATGATAAAACTTTTTCTCTAGTTTTCATGTTTAAATCCATCATAATTTTGATTTCTATAATATCTTACCATGACTATGATATTTGGAAAATGGATTTTAGAACTATTTTCCTTAATGGGAACCTTCAATAGGATGTGTATATGAAACAAATGGAAGGGTCTGTAACTTCAGGAAATGCCATAAAGGTATACAAGTTGTAGAGATTCATCTATGGATTAAAGCAAGCATCTAGGTCATAGAACATTCAATTTGATGAATACATATAGGAGTTTAGTTTCATTAATAATGAATGTGATCCATGTGTTTATAGGTTATTTAGTGGTATTACAATTGTTTTCATAGTTGTATATGATGAGTACATATTATTAATTGGAAACGATATACCATCCTTATAAGCAGTTAAGGCATGATTGAGAAAATAATTCTCCATGAAGGACTTAGGTGATGAAACCTACATTATAGGGATAAAGATAATGCTTGATAGATATAAGAGTATTCTTGGACTAATTCAAGGTACATACATTGACCAAACACTAAATAGGTTCAATATGAAACAATCTAAAAGGGGATTGGTTCTAGTGTCACATGATATAAATCTTTCCAAGGAAACATGTCCTAAAAAATAAGAGGAAAGAGAGAGAATGAGTGAGATCCCATAAGAATCTATGACATGATCTATCATATATTCCATGTTATATATGAGTCTTGATGTTGAATATACTTTGATCATGGTAGGAAGATATCAAGTGGATCCAGGTGAACATCATTGGACTTCTATTAAGGTTATCCTTATGTATTTGACTTGAACTAAGGATATGTTCATGGCATCACTACTACAAATATGACTTTTATCAGTGCTAAAAATGGCCTTTAACAGCGCTAGAAAAGCGCTGTTAATTCCAGCGAAGATAAAGGGGGGGGGGGGTCCCCTTTATCACCGCTCCAAAAAGTGATGATAAAGACCCCTTTTATTAGCGCTCAAGAAAAGCACTGATAAAAGTTAAAAAAAATACAAAATAAAAAATAAAAAAAATTAAAAAAATCCTGCCATTCGGGGGGGGGGGGATTTTATAGCGTTTGAGCCCCCCTTTTACAGTGCTTTTCCGCCCCCTCCAGTGCCCGCACACACCCCTCCACCCTTTATCAGCGCTAGCTCCAGATTCACCCATGCACGCGCATCCCTGCCTCCACCCTGATTTGATCTCGAGACCTCCCCCCTATGCGCCTGAAGCCTTTGCCACTCCCCTATATTGATTTGTTCTTCTATTAATGATATATCTATCTATTTATATATATATTTAGTTATATTTATTCGTATAGTAATATATATTTATATTAATATATATATAGTTATATTAATATAAATATATAGTTATATTAATATAAATATATATATTCACATTGATATTAATATATATATTTATAGTTATATTAATATATATATGTAGTTATATTAATATATATATATATATAGTTAGATTAATATACAGGTATATAAATATTCATATATTTGTATTTTAAATAAAATGGATATTAGTTATTATTTAGATAAATCTAATATATTTTATATGTGAATATATTTTATTATTTATATTGATAATTAAATTTTTAGGTGTGAATATATAAAAAATATGTACATATAGTTATATATTTGATTATAAATAGCAGCGCATTATAAAAAACGATAAAATTTCAAATACATAATATCAATATAAATTTAATACCTTGGAATAAATTCAGTCTCCACCAAAAATCCAATAATACCCTTTTAAAAGAGGCTGAAAATCCACAAAATGTTAAAAAATCGGGGTACCCTGACTAAAAACTCAGTTTTGGAGGCCTTCTAAGCCTTTTTTGGCCTCAAAAAAACCTTGACCGAGGTCCCCCGTAGTCACAACAGTGTAGAGATCGTTTCAGGCTTCAATTTGATATGTGGTAGTGTAAAGACCCGTAAATTTCAAGGAATTTTTTTTCTTAATTTTCTTTGGAATTTTACAAGAGCGCAGTTTCTGACGGCACCTGATTCCGAGGCCCAGTGTGCCCGGAATCATTTTCCGAAGTTTGGCTCGGGTACATTCAGTGAACGAACGAGCGGGGTTTTCTAACTTTTGAACCGGTGCTCGGAATTGAATTCTGAGGGCACCGATGGAATCGCAACACCGGTATTTTCTTAGAAACGCCTCTTCCGGAGTTGCGTTTGCTCGGGTGTGGTTTTTAATTTTTGGGCTTAAAGTTAAGAAATAAAATAATTTGTACGACCAACGCTTTTTCTCCTTAAGTGTTGTTCATTGAGAGGATTTGACAAACCTCAAGTTCTTCATCCTCCTTCGCGAAGAACGCGAAGAACGCGAAGAACGCGAAGAATGTGAATAATGCCGGCCTCCGACGAAGAACGCCGAACCCACGGAAATCGACGACGCAACGCCGACGTTTCCTCTCCCGCGACGTTCTTCTGCGACGTTCCTTCCTCCGCGACAAAATCTTCGATCATCTGTTGAGGTGAGAGACCACGGTTCTTTAAATTCCTTTGTGGTTTATAACTTCAATATGGATTTAATTATTAAAATTAAATCTTTTGTTTCTTGGTCCTCGGAGCTCGTCGACGCAACGCCGGATACCGCGACGGCGCGACGATTCCCTCCTTCCGCGACGAACAATTCCGCGAAGAACGCGCGTGTGAAACTTGAAGAGGTAGGGGTTTTATTTGAATGTTTTATACTCCGTGGATGTTTCCGTTCAAAACAAAGAACCCAGTTTCATAAGAACAATTTTAATTTATTAAAATTGTTATTTGTCATGTTTTCTACGTTTGATTAATTCCTCCCGATTGTTATCGCCTAACGCGGAGGGTGCGGGCCAAACGAACACGGCCCGACAACCCTCCGCAGTTCTTCATTGTTGTAAGGATTTGGCGGGCGACGAAAAAACGTGCCGCAAGGGCGATTTGATGTTTCCGCAGTGAAGAACGGGATCCGGGAGGAGCAGCAGCGCAGACGAGAACGGAATCGGACCATCGGAGCGACTCCGGTGGCCTGCGGAAGCCACCGGCGGCGGCAGCGGCGCCAGCGGACCCGCGACCGCGCGGGTCTGGCGCACACCGGATGCTTCTTTGTCGCGTCCGTTGATTAGGGCGGCCCCCCGCGGGGGCCGCGGGGTTGTCACGTGGGGGCAGCGTGCCCCCCGCGTTGCTCGGCCGCTCGGCCGAGCCGAGCCGGGCTGGCCGGTCGGGCCGCGCCCTGGCCGGACCGGACCGGGTCCAGCCGGGTCGGACCGGGTTGGGTCGACCCAGTTCGGGTCGACCCGGTTCGGGTCGACCCGGTTCGGCCGACCCAGGGGGGGTCGGGCCGGGTAGGCCCGGGCCCAGACCCCCCGTCTTCGGACTGTTTTCGGTCTTTTGCCCGTAACTTGAGCTACGGGCCTCCGAACGACGCGCCGTCAGCGGAAACGCGATCCTTGGATCGAGACGGTAGTTTCGGTATATTGTACTCAAGGTTTCGGAATACTTTGGGTTCGTCCGGGTTGGTTCGTACACGAAACCAACCGGGCCCTCAGAGCGGAAACACTCATATCTTGAGCTCTGGACGTCCGATTGACGTGCCGTCGACTTTGTTGAATTCCTCTAAGTGAGACGGATATTTTGGCTCACTCCGCCCGAGGTTTGGACGCAGGTGGAGTATGGTCGGGTTGGTTTTTCCTTAAAAACCAACCGGGCCCCTGGGACGAAAAAGTCAATAACTCTCAGACGGGGCGTCCGATTGACGCGCCGTCTGCGACGTTGAGTTCCTGTTGACGATACAGAACTTTTGGATACATCAACTTCGAACTTTGTGTCAGTTGATGTATCAGCCTCTCAGCTCGTGGAGCGGACCCTCCCGAATGAGCTTGCTGTGTGCGGAAACCCTAGAGCTGGCTACGACTGCTACTGTGACTGCGACGATGACTGTGCAGAGATCCTCAGTGGACTGTAACAATGACTGTGCAGAGATCCTCATTGGACTGCGATGACGAC
Organism: Viscum album; assembly: GCA_963277665.1. Taxonomy (NCBI): domain Eukaryota; kingdom Viridiplantae; phylum Streptophyta; class Magnoliopsida; order Santalales; family Viscaceae; genus Viscum; species Viscum album. Next base: position 1,977,831,600 of record OY728122.1, read on the forward strand.
TGTACAGAGATCCTTAGTGGACTGCGACGACTACTGCACTCAGCGATCCTACATGGATCAGTGCTACAGATCCTGTGTGGATCCGATCCTGTGTGGGTCAGCGCTCAGCGGTTCTGTGTGAGCCAGTGCCTACAGGTCCTGTGTGGGCCCGATCCTGTGTGGGTCTTTGCGGGGGTTAGTTACCTATTGATCTTGTGTGGGTCCGGTCCTGTGTGGGTCATTGCGGGGGTTAGTACCTTTCGATCCTTTGTGGTTCCGATGACTTAGATGGATCAGTGATCATCTCTATCGTCATTTGAAGAAGTATACCTGTGTGAGCTGAATCCTGTGTTACTCTCCTTTGTGGATTGTGTTGAACCATCCTGTGTGGATTTACTGTTTACTTTCCTTTGTGGATTGTGTTGAGCTATCCTATGTGGATTACGTTTTGCTTTCCTGTGTGGACTGGATTGTGCTTGGGCTCGAATGTTGGAGCTGAACGGGGATTGATGACTTAGGTATATGTATGGGCATATACCTAAGCAGTGTCGGTTGTTACTTCGTGATTGTATCTTTCCGTTGTGGTTTATCCTTTGTGGATTTCGGGAGACCTTCGAGGGTCTCAGGGTCCCTACTGAGTAGCTTATACTCACCCCTGCATGGGCTATGCCCGCACTTCGTTGTGTTGGTTGCAGACGACGGACAGCGCTGATCGTGGTGGAGGCTTGCGGAGCAGGACGGTACCTGGAGGTGGACCACTGGGCAGGGCGTACTCGGAGCAGACGGCTGGACCGAGGAGCTGTGGAGGCTATCTGTGCTCACCCTTCAGGTGGGACTTCTAGAGGACGGCTCGACGCTGCGGCTTTTCTTTTCAGTTGCTGTTTTTCCCTTCAGTTGTACTTTACAGTTGGGCTTGTATTTCCGGCCCCTTTTACTTTCAGCATAGCTTGTTACAACTTTTACTTAGTGTTTACTTTTCCGCTTGCTTACTCTGTAGTGCTTGTTTACTTTACAAAGGCAATGCCTTCCCCTTTTACCGGGATTTACGCCTTGGTGCTAGTCGCCAGCCCCTGGCCTATGGAAGGCGGGCTTGGGGTAGTCACGGCACGGGCCCCGAGGACGGGTCGTGACAGGTAGAGCTCAAACGGACACCTGGATCAAAAGTTATTGCCGTTTGAAGTTTGAGTTGCGTTTTCAACATATTTTGGATCTTTTTTTAATTTTTTTTTTAATTTTTTAGTCTTCAAATTGTTATTAAATGACTATTACTCCATAATAATTAGCAAATTATTAATTAAAAATATTTTTTTAATTTTTTTATAAGCCATTTTCACTAAATATCTTATATATTAAGTGTAACTGTATATTTATACTTATCTAAAATATATTTAAAATTATATTTAAAAAAAATATATTATATTTATATCAATATAACTATATCTATATATTTAAATATTAATATATTTTTTTAATAATTTTTTTTGGAAGTAGACCCTTTATCAGCGCTTTTAAAAAAAGCACTGATAAAGACCCCCCTTTATTAGTGCTAAAAAAACGCTGATAAAGGGGTACATTTATCAGCATTTTTTTTAGCGCTGATAAAAGTACCCCCCTTTATCAGCACTTTTTCGTTAGCGCTGGCCTTACCCAGTTTTGTGGTAGTGCATTTGGAGGAGATCAAGAGCTATTCATCATAGGTTATACACATTATAGATTTAATATCGATCAAACTGATATGAATTCATAGTATAGATATATCTTTTGTCTCAATAGAGGATATATGAGTCGGAAGAGTTCAAACCAGCCAGTTGTCACTGATTCTACAATAGAGTCTGAGTATATTACTACTTCTAATGCATCCAAGGAAGTAGTATAAATTTGAAAGTTTTTCCAAGATTTTTATGTGGATACTAGTAGTAAATACCCTATCATAGTTTACTATAATAAAACTGTAGTGGTGTCTATCTCCAAAGAGTCGATGTCACACTAAAGGAAAAAGCACATACTTTGAAAGTTTCATCTTTTGATGGATTTTTTTCAATGAGGTGAAGTTATGGTGTGAAGATTATATATGAAGGAAAACATAGTATACCCCCTGACCAAGGATTAATCTAAACAGAGGCATGGGTATCATGTGAGAGCTTGTGGACTGCAAGTTATTACTAGTTGGATCTAGTGAAAGTGAGAGTCTGTTGGAGTTGATGCCCTAGAACTGAAATTTTTTGTACTTGATTATATGTTTTCATTATTAATGAAGTTTTCTTATCACATTATTGTTAAAACTTTGCATGAAATTTGATGTGAAATGTCATAAGAATATATGTCATGCTGAAAGGTCATAGTAGTTCTCCACTATGATGAGAACCTATAGGTTCCATGACATTATTCTTGAACCTTATTCTATGGACAAATGATATTGTATGATGGGAAATAAATGATATAGGATATTAGGTCTAGGATGCTCATAAGACATTGAGACACCTTATTATGGTGTTTTACCTTGGTAATATATAATATAAGAGGTTATGAGAACAAACCCATTAATAGAAAATCCATATTTCCATGTGTCATTAGATGTCCCTATATGCGAATGTGTTTATTGATCCTTATACTTTAAGATTATCATTATTGGATATCATGACTCACACACTTTGATGTATTGATGAAAACTATAACAACATATGCTCACAGTGAGGTAGGATACCTTGGGTGAGTCACAAGTGATATTGCATTAATGGATAATGTGAGAAAGTATTTACCCCTTCCACCCCTTGAAGGAAGTTGACATCTTAGGAACTTTTATGGGAATGGAACTGCTGACATAAATTGATGGACATGGTGTTCACTGGGTGAGTTCATTTATAAAAAGTCAAATAAAGAGACATTGAACATATAGGTTGATGACACCAACATGCAACCTGCTTCATTAGATATATTATGATAAAGGAATTATATTACATGATAAGCATTTGTATGAGGTTGAATGCAATTGTGGTATTAACCACTTTATCTATAGGATCCTTGGCGTGTTTCTAGATGTTAACCTTAGATTATAGGTGGTTATTCCTAATGCCACCGATAAAGTGTCATAGAGGGTCACACACTAATTGTATCATCAATTTTAGTTAAATTCAAGTAATTAATTTAATAAGTTAGAATAAATAATATTTATTCAGTTTTAGATGATCGCTATAATTTAATCAAAATTTATTTGAAATAATAAGTGTGTTAAATAATAATAATAAACATTTATTTTCAAGTTTGTTGAATATAATATTTATTATATTTATCTTATAACAATGTAGTGACATTTATTTATTGAATAGTCATTATCTGAGGATGGATAAATATCGATGAAGGAAAGAAAACTGAGCTTAATGGTTTAATTGGAAATGGTATAAATGCTATTTATTTATATTCTTAATGAATTCACCCATCATGTGAATAATAATAATATTATTTTTATTAACGGACATGGGGTCAACTAATAATTTTTAAGTAGGTGAAGGGCTTGTGTGTGATTTTCCAAAACGAAATCTTCCACAATAAATATCTAATTATAACTCTTTTCTAAATCAATTTTTGTGTGCACAATGAATATATAGAGAATCTATCAAGACCTATAGAGATATCTAGATATCTAGAGTGCACTATCTCTTCCTCCACTCTCAATCCATCGAGAGAACATCAAGAGTTACCTCTTCTTCAATAATAATTCAGCTGCGATCAACCATAAATAACACAAGTGATTAGGATCAATTCTGCTTACACCCCATGATTCTACAGTGACATTAAAATATCATGGTGCACATGTGGATCAATACTAGAGGAATTCCATAATTTGATCCTGTAGTATAATGATAGCACAAAAAGATCTAGTTAACTAGATTATCAATGAAGAGATAATTACAAGCTGATATAATTCTATATCTAGTTATAAATTAATTATAAATTATATGTGAAGATAAACCCCTTCCAGTTTCAGTATTTTAATATATTCAATTAATCTAAATTTTTAATTGTATATGATGTTTTAATCATGTATGAAAATTATTACATATAAATGAAGATTAAAATTTGAGTTGTTCATACCATCAAAAGACGCTTCCACTGCACTTGGAACCTATAAAATCAAGATAAAGTACTTATCCTCTAAAATTTTATTTTATAGAAAAATGGAAAGTAAAACCAAAAGTTTACTGTGATTAGTTATGGACAAAGAACATGTCCAAATGGGCACCAATTTCCAATTTTAGTACAATATCTCATGCAAAGTACTATGATATGAAAGAAAATTTTATGTGTTGAAGTCCCCACTACCTGTTGAACCACCTTAGGAAGAGAGGGTGTGAAAATTCATACATGATACCTATGTATGGAAAATTTTATATTTACATCATAAATTATATCATCAATGTCCAATGAGTTCTGGAAATAACATCAAGACATGGATGGTTTCACTTGTTGTCTCATCTCTGAGAAGCCTGTGAGGAGAAAGTGAAGTGAGATGTGAATAAGATGATGATTTCACTGAATATGTATAAATTGAAAGATGGATCATGACATTTCAATACATCCCATTATTATATACTCACCACCAAATTACTCTAATTTCATTTAGGATTATAAAATTAATAGTATAGATAAAATTATTCATTACCTTTTGGGTAAGGTTCACCAAGTATATTATAACCTAAAGAAATATTAATCTTATTTCTTATAGCGAACAAGTTGAAAGACAAGATGAAGAGGATAATTACAATGAACCATCTCGGTTTGAACTGACATGTCACCCGATTTGGCCCACCATAAGGACTTAAGCACGTCTCCCCAAATTCTAGAGGCTTCCGACCAACGGTGAGGGTCTAAAAGATGCAGTGGGGAGACTATACCCTCTAGTCAGAGCGTAATAACAATGAAAAATATCCAAACATCTATACATAGGGATAAACATCAATGTAATTATAATAATAAATTAAATAGAAGAATGAAATAATAAATGGATTGAAACATACATTCATACAAACTAAAATCATGAAAAGCATACAACAACTAGTCGCCAACTGGGCTGACCACATATAAAAAATAAAAAAAATGAAAAAAATACTACAGGATCCACTACCAACACTGAGCCAAACCACATACCCAGTCTAAATGATATTTAAGCTACACTAGCCCACTATAGAGACTCCACACAAGTGGCTCTTCTTGATCAAGCAACACTAGGCCTCATCCCCACCCATCGTACAACCTGTGCTCCCACCTAAAAGAAAACATCAGGTCTGCATGAACATGAGGTGAACATACATGGGGTGAGAAATAAATCTTAGTAGGCTACCCTCACTAGTGGACCTATAATATGCTATCATAATAAGTTCATGCACACATGATATGCCTAGACTAGCCAAAAACTAGAAAAAGTTGGAATAGAATAAACAACTACATAAAAAGGATGAAATAAACACAAGGAAAAAAAATCCAACCATGTGTTCTATATTTAAACATGTGGTAAATATACCCCTGCTATGGACCCTACTAATGTATTTATAGTACATGGATCACCCAACCACATGAAAACCGACACAACTTCCAAATATACACAGTATCTCCAAGACATATAAATGAATATATGAATGAATTCCAGAACCCAAAGCATAACCATAGGAATCCACACAACAAGGAACATCTACCAAGAACTAAGAATATAATAGCATGATCTGAATTGGTGACAAGAACATCTAGGTCGACATAACTAGAGAACCCATTAGTCTCGAAGGTCCAGCAGAACGAATCAAGGACCAGTTATGGACCCAAAAAAATGTCCCATGGGATATATAAAAATCCAGGAGTGCACAACAACCACAACCCTGGGATAAAAAAGGAACCCATGACATAGAATTCCCACTTCATGAGTGCCTCAACACCTCAAAATCCTAAAGACACACTAGCCAGGTCTAACACTCAACTAGATAGGGGTTGCACTCATCTAGATCATCCATTATCTTCCTAAGCCCATATAACAACAAGAATCCAACATAGGAGAGAGCCAGATCAAAACTCAGGGCCAATGCTCAATCCAATATATCCCAAGGGTCTCCTCCTCAAACCACATTCATAAGTAGAAACTTCCTCAAACATCACAAACAACGACCAACCAAACATGGGATGGACCAACCTCAAACCCACCATTCAAACAATAGAACTAGTAGCACTGATAAACTATCATCCAAAAAAGAACGAGGCCTCTCTCATCACCCTAGATCTCAACATCCAATAAAACATCCACCATGGGATCTCTACAACCTACCTCTGGGTCAAACCATACTTGAGGCTCACATAGTCCCCGAGGATACAATATAAATTGAAATCCACAACGAGACCCCCTGATACAACTAAGCTCTCATGCCACACCTGTATAAATAACCTTAAATATTCCAAATTTCACAAAAAAAGTAGGAAACCATACAAGGGGTTCCTCTAGATTATCCAAAATCATAAGGCACACCCAGTGCAGAAACATCCCAAATGACCCTCAACAACCACCAAATGATCCTCGATCAACAATGCACCCAAAGGGGTATCCAAAAACACAATCCCACCAATAGGGGAATTGAAAATAGTACCCATGACCAAATAAAAAGTAGGATAAACTCTACAATGGTTCCTCAACACAATCCAAAATAAAAGAATCCATATAGGAATTATCAATAGCTGACTATGACAACCACTGATCACTTGATAAGAAACTAGCCCATAATGGAATCCTCAAGAGTCCTTCAGAATCATATCAGAAGCTCAAAAACACCAGCCCATAACTTCCATCCAAAAGAGTTAACCCATCTTAAATTATCTAATAGTTATACTCCTCAAACCCAAGAGCTAAACCTAAACTACTCCAACCTTGAGCAACCGGTCCCGACACGCAGGGAAAAACCAAGATATTATCATAGATAATAATCATTCCTACCAACTAGAATCTATCCAAAGAACCTCAAACAGATATCTATGGCATAATTGAGCCAATATGATCACTGATCTCATAACCCTAACTCGGTCCTCACATATCACAACCCAAACCCCAAGAGGATTCTGAAACCACACCTTAAGGAAATACCCCTATTGAACTCTCATATTCCAAAACACCATCTAGATGGACTCTAAACACCAAAAGGATTACACCATCATGATATATATGAAAAATTATTAAAATGGAATGCTCACAAGTCCAATTCTAAATCCGAGTCACAAAACACCCAAAAACACCCAATCTGGAAAATGTACATGATGTATACTCTCAAACCTACACTTGGCCATGCACTTCTACATTGTCAGAGCAGACATGGGTTCTTCTTGTGTACTTATACATGAACAGGTTGTACATGGGGTCTACCCGTGTACTACGACATGGAATTTTACTCCTCACATGGGGTTTCTTCCCAAGTAAATGGACACTTGTCCATGTCCCACTACACGACGTGCTCCTAGAGTAAAAAATGTGTACTTCCCAAAACACTTCCTACCCATGTACTCAGCCACATGGACAAGTAATACTATAAAAAGTGTAATTAAAGTAAACAAAATTTACTTCTAAAAACTTCATTTTACTAAATATAAAGAACACATGATGTGTGTTCATTAAACCACACACTGTGTACATAGGTTTTCCTGAACCAAAAACCACTAAAACTGCTCGAAACCCCTATTTTCTCCCCAAAAGATACAAATAGACAAATTAGTGGTCCCAAACAACCCATAAACAGGATTAAAACATTTAAAAAACTAATCTATGGTTATTTTCAGTGAAAAATATAAAACATGATTATATTTGGGTGGAAACTCCCAACGCATTGATCTTGGAATTGCACCACGCACCCACCGAGCCTTGACCTATCTCCGGAAGAGCTCCCGGGTGGTGCCTCCTCCTTCACTCTCCATATTATATCCCTATACCTCTCTAGTTTTAAGACCCCAAAGGGGGTATCCCCTTAAGATTACGTGGAAAGAAAACATAAATTAAAGTAGAAAGAAAAAAGGAAACATAAAAGGAAAAAGAAAAGAAAAAGAAAAGGGGGACCGAGCCCAACCCCCAACACCCTATGAAAGGTTACAAATATCCTATGAAAACCCCCATTTAGGACTCAATGGTAGAGAAAAAATATCAATCCAAATATCTGTTTAAATTATATGAACAAAAAAACATGTGTGAATAAATTAATATTTAATTAATTAAATATTAAATATTCCATGAAAATTCAAATGACTCATATTTCCAACAAAATCTTATCCCAGAGTAAAAAACCCATTCAAAGACCAAAAAAGTAGTTAGAGTTTTTTTTGAGATCATATTATAGCAGAAATTACCATTTTTCATTGAATACACTCGAGAACAAAAAGGTTCAATTTTCCTCTGATTTTCACAACCTATGATGACATGGGTCATCAAAAACTCACCACAAAAAAAACTTATCACCCTTGGGAAGATTAAATGAATAGAAAATAGCCATGATATACCCAAATAACTATTACAAATGATGCTATATCAACTTCCCAATGACTGGTCTTATAACATCCACAATTCCATCCCCATACAAGAGACATTCTACTACGACCGATCTGATGCTCCCCACCACAGGAGTATCCTTAAAATCAACCCACTTACTAATGGTAAACCACATAGTGTAATATATTTTCATCACTTAATGAAATGGATAGACATAACTGAACCACTCATGCCTGGGCACCAACACAAAAACTGGCAACAATCATGCTCAACAAACCACTTAAATAAGGCTCACGACCTCTAAAATACTATGGTGAAATTACCTAAATAAGGATTTACTTCCTCCACTCATATAGAAAATAAAAGGGATTACAATCACATGGGAAATGTCCTAAAGAAACTAGGATAACATGCCTAAAGACAATAACCAACCTACTTATGCAAGTCAGTTCAAGCAAACCAGAGCACCCTCGACACTCCCCTTCAAGACCGAGACATCTAACTCATTCCACAATCAACCACACAACCAACCTCTACATGAGTGTTAATATAAAAACACAAGCACATAACCACACTCTCACCATGCTACCCAATGCACAACCAAAATGAGAAGGGCTAGGGGTCCAACCAAACTTTTCATCTCAAGATTGCCACAAGACTAAGAGCACTCCCAGTACTCCACTTCTCAAATACAGGCATCCTTATGCCTGAAAACACCCTGTTAATAGAAAACATCAATGTCCCCACCAAGGAAGAATCGCTATGCCCACCCAAGTCATCAGTGATAGTAGGGACACATGCCCCACTATATTACCTAATATACAACACATGGAAAGAACAATTCCATCCCAAGTAACAAGAACCTGAGACTTAAGGGGAACCACCAGCTTAGGGTAACTTGAGCCTAATCCAAATATCCCTCATGCATAATTTCCCCCATAGATCCACAAATAGGGAACTCAAATCCCAATTATGATCCGCACGGGTCTCGATACATCCCTCGTTGAAGGGACTACATCTCCACATTAGCGAACCTCTCACCACATGATCCATATAACTTGTCATCAAAAGAAAATATAAAACATCACAAATTGAAAAATTTAGTGTGAATCCTACATGCCTAGAATGATGCATGAACACTAGTCTCTTGCCTATGGGACAAGATCCATAAACTAGAATAAACTATAAATCCACAAACTCAAGTGAATCACACTAGGTGAAATAATACAATTGTAAAAATGAAATCCAAGAACAGAAATCCCATGCCCTAGAAACTTGGACTTCCTATTAGCAAAGGTGTTCATGACACACCATTAAGATATCCATCATATGTTTCGACACATTTCTAGGACACTTATCTACCAAAATCCTCAAATCATAAAACCAAAATCTCTAATACCATTTTGTAACAAACCAGCCTGGGTCGACCTAACACATCACCCAATCTGGCCCACCATAAGGACTCAAGCATAAATCCTGAATCCAAGAGGCTACCGACCAGCGGTGAGGGTATAAAAGGTACAATGGGGACACTATAACCTCTGGTCAGAGTGCAGTTACAATATAAAATAACCAAACATCCATACACAGGGATAAAAATAAGTGTATTCATAATAAATAACTAAAAACAGAAGTATTCTATAGTAAATGGAATGCAACATACAATCATACAGACTCAAAGAATGAAAAACATACAACAAACTGTCACCCATTGGTCCTAATACATATAAAAAATTAAAAAACTAAAAATAAACACAATAGGGCCCACTATAAACATAAAGAAAAACCACATACCCAGTCTCTACGATGCTCAAGATACACCATCCTGATACTAAGAATCCACATGAGTGACTCCTCTCGATAAAGTAACACTGGGCCTCAAACCCACCCATTGAAAAAATTGAGATCCAACCTAAAAGAAGACATCGGGTCTACACATACACCAAGGTTCATGTATAGTGTGTGAGACATAAGTCTTAGTAGGCCACCCCCAATGAAATAACTATAATATCCTGTCATAACAAGTCATAAACACATGATATGCCCAACCTAGAAAAAACTAATAGAAGATTTAATTAAAGGAAAAAATGAATAAAAAGGGGAAAAAAAAGTAAAACATCCAATCATAAGTTCTATCCTACCACCTGTGGTAAATCTGCCCCCATCTAGCCCCTTCCAGAAGATTTACAGAACATGGATCGCCTGTCCAAGACATCTAAATGAGGACAAGAATAAATATCAAACCCCAAGGTGTAACCATAGAAATCCACACAACAAGGCACATATACTAGGAACTAAGACCATAATAGCATGATCTGAATTGGATACAATAACATCTAGGTTGGCACAACTAGAGAACTTGTCAGTTATGAAGGTCCTGCAGAATAAATCAGGAAACATTTATAGACCCGAACAAAATGTTCCATGGGCTCCATAAAAATATAGGAGTGCACATAATCCAAGGACCCATGAGTGAAAAGGCAACCACAACACACAAAACTCACTTAATGAGTGCCTTGTAACCTCAAAATCCCAAAGAAACACTAGTCAAGGCTCACACTCAACTAGATGGGGTTTCACTCATCCAGATCATCCATTATATCCATAAGCTTATCTAACCAGAGAAATACAATAGAGGAGAGAACAAGATCAAAAATTAGGGCCAATGACCATTCCAAGATATCCCAAGGTTCTCCTCCTCAAAACACAGTCCTGAGCAGAAAATGCCTTAAACATCGCAACCAACCACCAATCGAACATGGAATGATTTAACCTCGAACCCACCATCCAAACAGTAGAACTAGTAATGCCAATAAAATATCAATCAATAAAGAATGATGCCTCTCTCAGTATAAGGCCCCAACCTTAAAACATTACATAATCTTGAAATAAGTCAATAATTTGAATTTAATTAACATCGATGATATTTTCAAGTTTAGAGTTTTAGAGAATTATTCCATTATTAATACATATCATACCATAATCATATAAGAATATACTATCAAAATAGTATCCATTTTTCCAAGAAAGGAAACCCTTTTAAAAATAAAACATGATTTCTTTTCTTGATAAAAATATTCTTAACTATTAATTTATCTTACTCATTTTTATACCCTATGAAAACCTTTTAAAAAATTGGGATGAGAATAAAAAGCTCAGTAAGGGATACACAAAGAAGGAAAACTATTATCCTTGATAAAACACGAAAACCATGAATACATTATCATAAATTAATACTTTTCAACTTTATGAAGTAGTAAATATCCTTCACCGAATATAAGCTCATTTCTTATCCCTTTTGTAACCAAAATATTACCATAAAACCCATAGAAATCTCACATAACATATAAAAGGTAACTTGGGACATAATCATACTTAAATGGAATAACCACATGGTCAACTTCCACACATATCATTCTTACAAATGGAATAGCCATACAACCGACTTCCATACCAAATGCATTAGAGGTTATAATGTAACCACCTATCCTTGGTTTATCACGGAACCACCCATATTTGGTTTATCACATAACCAACCATCTTTGGTTTATCATGTAACCACCTATCAAATGTCCAAGTACCATTATATAATCATAAAACATAAATATTTGTAATTATAAACATTTCACTCATAAAATTTCATTTTCAATCATAAGAAATAATTTCAAGATATTAAAATAGTCAATCCACATTCAAAACCATTTTCAATACCAAAACATCTAAAAAGGGAATAAGTTATTTCTTTTCCTTAAAAAACATTAAAGCTTATAGAGGAATCCTAATATTAAATAATGGTTATGGAGGTGGAGAATTTGTTGTCGCCGCATACATTAAAAAAAATTCCTTTTTTTGTTTAGTAAAATACTTCATAGAAAAAAGATTCCATTTGACTTAAAAGTAAAAGGGGTTTATTATACACCATATAAAATAAGGTGGTGTATATTATCAAAATATGCCTCAATTAAAGGATATTGAGATGAAATCCCTTACCTTGAGTCCGAATCATCATGTAAAATCATTATGTTCCTGAATAAAAAACTTAGGTTAATTTATACTTGATCGAGAACCTTTTTCAAGTTTATTATTCCTTTTATATCACTTATTACCATGTTATAAAAATTACATAATTATTTAATTTCATAGCAGACATTTTGTCGATATTCGGTACTTGAGTCAAAAATGAACATGTTTTGATGTAAATTGTCCATGTGGTCAAAAATCCATCATCTCCAGAATATTATTCATGCTTTAAATATAATATATATCCAGTATATATGTATTTATAATATCCATAATATTTGGAGATAAGAAAATAAATGCACCGTTCATGGAGACGGTAGGCCGTACATAGGCATGAACGCTACTTCCATTTCTTTGTCATATTAAAAGAATAATAATAAAATGACATGTATATTATAATAATAGTGTTATATTAATTTCATTTATTTCTCATAGGTTTAATAAAACAATCCTTCATACATTACATGTATAGAGGTAACTAGTCCTATCACTTTGAGGGGGCGGTAGTCTACACTTCCTCAAACGAAATTATCATATTTACACAACATGGAAAACATAAAGGTATGTTATAAAAACAAATTATAAAAGAATAGAGAAAAAATAAATATAATATATATCATATGAAAAATAGTTTCCATTACAATTTTCACCATGATAGGTGGTAGAAAAAAATTGAACAATCATCATTTCGTGAGATAGTAGTTCGCCGTACATAGAAGCAATATGTTTGTTACCCATTAAATGGGGGTGTGTGTAAGTGTAGATCAAACAAATAGAATAAAAAAATCCTAGTATATTTATGATACTTATTTTGTTATGTAATCATATAATAATAAAAGTTTTGGGAGTGGATAATGGAAATGAAACTAAAAATCATGAGAGAAGATGTTACCTTTTAATCGGGTAACTTCTTTTGGTTTATACCAAAAGGATTCCTTGGGAGTCTTTCTACCCTAAGTGAGGCTTCTAGGATGAGGGGAGGGTTTTTAGGAAGATTTTTGGGTATGTATTGGCTGAACAAATTGGTTTTTGAAGTGTGAATATTAGAGAAGAGAGGGTACCTTTTTATAGGAGAGGAAAGAGGCACCCTTGGAAACTCTTAAATTATTAAAATAATATAAATTAACCTTTTAATTCAAAAGGATCCAACTTGAGACACGTCTAAGATAAGATGAGGATAGGTAAAAATCCTCTTATCTAATAATTTTTACACATGTATTGATTTTATTTTAAACCTTATCTTTTTGGTTTACCCTTAATTACTCTCTTTTAATTTTAATTGTGGTAATAATATTTTAATTATTAAGAGGATATTAATTTTACTTATATGGAGTTTATTTCTCATAATTGTACACTTAATTATCTTTTATACCTTATCATAGTCACTTTGTGATTTTAAAATATTTTTAGTATTTTTAAATAATTTAATAATTTACTATTTTTATAAAACATCAATTATGTCAAGTTTTACACTATTTATTTTATTGAATTTAAATAAAATAAAAACAGAGAGATAAATTCTAACCAAAGCATTGAATAGTATTATAACATGTTATATTAACCTAGAAAAATATTTTATTACATATTTTATTTCAAAGACTATTTATTTTAATATTTATAATAACATTTATTTGATTTCTTCATTAATAAAGCGGTCACTGCATCATCATTGTGTCATAATTAAATTTAATTATTTAGTGTCTAAAAATTATAAATAAAATACTATAATGTAGGAAATATTTTTAGATTTATAATAAATATTTATAATTAAAGATATCACTTATATAAACCCATATTAAAATTGTTTTATTAAACATATTTATGTTTATAACATATTTTCCTTTTACTTTAAATTAAAAGATATAAGTGTCATATTCACACCCAAGTGGATTAAAAAGGACAAATTTTTATTCCAAGGGTTTTATTGGTCCACCATATCTTATGCAATAGTATTAGGATATGTTTTAGGGTAGTTTTATATTATTATAATATTATTTTTACCATTATTTACCTGATTTACCCTTTAATTGTGGTAAATAAAAATAATTACAAAAGTTACTATTCATAATGTCCAAAAAAGGGACCTATTTACATAATTTGGACCTTTTTATTCAAAATATTAAATCCAATTTTCTAAATTCAAAACACATAATTTTCAATAATGAATTTAAAATTAATTCCCATTGTCAAAACGAGAAAACAAGTTTTTTAAAATTAAAAACCATCAAAAGATTGACATGTGTTTATATTAAATATCAATGTGATATTACCTCAAATGAACAAAATTTAATTAAATGATAAAAACATAATCTAAATATAGTTTAAAACCAATTCAAATGATAATATATCAATACAAATAAATTAGACGAAAAGACAACTTTCAATTAAAAATGCAGTATTTTTCACTATTCATTAAAATATGAATTTTATCCAAAAAATACCAAAATTTCAGTCAAAGTAAATTTTGATATCCTGATTCCAAATAAGAAGTTTATTTTTTCAAATATAACATATAAAAGTGTCAAAAACTATATTTAAAAATGGTTCCCCATCAAAAGGCGGTAAAATGACCTTTTAAAAATATTAGAGTATTTTATGCTTAAAATTGAATTCATTATAATTTTATGCCTCTAAAATGTATTGGATAAATGTAAAAACATTTAAAAAACATGTGTAATCATATTTTAGTTAGTTCTGTTCATTCCGACCAATACAATGGCTAGGCGTTAGCTACCTTTTAAAATAATAATAATATTATTGTATTATTTTTCGGTATAACTCAGTGTTGTGTGCAACGTAAGATTTTTGAGAAACCCATTGTTGTGTGTCTAGTACGCTCTTAGACAAAGCACCCCCTTTAATATAAAATTAATATCTTATTCATAAATATTAATAGATATGAAAATTTATTATTCTATAAATACCTAGGATGTTACATCCTTTCCCCCTTTTGGAAATTGCATCCCTGTAATTTTATTTACTTATCAAATAAATGGGGGTATTTCTCCCTCATAGCATTTTCAGATTCCCACGTTACTTATTCAACCATATGGTTTTACCACAAAAACTTTACCCGATGAATCACCTTATTCTTCAAAACTTTCTCTCTGCAGTCATGAATCTGTACTGGTTGTTCCTCATAAGAAATATTCTCTTCCAACTGAACTACCTATGGACTCAAAACATGAGATGGATCCAGCATATACTTTCTTTAAATTAAAACATGAAAAACATTGTGTACCTGAGATAAACTCATAGGTAAAGACACTCAGTAGGCAACTGACCTAACTTTATCTAAGATTTCATAGGGTCCAAAAAATCTCAGACTCAGCTTCCCTTTATTAACAAAACAGATCAAACTTTTCCATGGTGAAACTTTTAGAAAGACATGACCTCCTACCTCGAAAGAAAGATCCTTCCTATGGTTATCTGCATAACTTTTCGTCCTGCTCTGAGTTGTCCTCATATGATTCTGAATCAATTGAACTTTTTCTACTATCTCTTCTACCAATTATGGTCCCATCAACTTCCTTTCACCTACTTCATCCCAAAAAACTGGAGTTCAACACCGATTTCCATATAATGCTTCAAATGGTTCCATCTATATACTGGAATGAAAACTATTATTATAATAAAACTAAAAAAAAGAAAGATATTGATCCCAACTTCCCTAGTAATCCATTGAAAAAACACATAGAATATCCTCCAAGGTATGAATTATTTGTTCTGACTTCCCATCTGATTGAGGATGAAAAACTGTAGTAAAATTTAATTCAGTTCCCAATGACTTCTGAAGACCTTTCCAAAAGTTAAAATTGAACCTAGGCTCATGATCAGATACAATGGATATGGGAACTCCATGTAACTTGAATATCTATTTAATATACAATCTAAAAAGTTGATCTACAAATAGAGTATCTCGAATAGGAAGAAAATGATAATATTAAGTCAATCAATCAATAATAACCCATATTGCATTGTCACCTCAATAAGTCTTTAGTAATCCTACTACAAAATCCATGGATACATTTTCTGATTTCCACTATGGAAATGGAAAAGGCTGAAGTATCCCTTTTAGTAACTGCCACTCTGCTTTAACCTGTTGAAAAATCAACATCTCAGGGTAAAGTTAGCAATATATATTTTCATTCCATCCCACTAGTAATACTTCTGAAGATCTTTGTACATCTTAGTACTGCCAGGATGGGCTGAAAATTGAGAACTATGAGCTTCACATAACAACTCTTTCTTCAACTATGAATCACAAGGAACACATAATCTCTTCCCAATCCTCAAAATATAGTCTTTATCAATGTTAAATTCAAGTAACTTACCCTTATGAACCAATTATACCTTTTTCTAAAACTCATTGTCTTCTTTCTGTGCATACTTAATTCTGTTTGATAGAGATTATTTCACTAACACCTAAAAAAAAATAGAGTAATTCCATGCACCAAAAAATTCCAATCCAGAATTCATCAAATCGATAACCAAAGGATCTTATTCCAAACGCAGCATGGTTAATGTAACATTACTTTTTCGACTCAAAGCACCAACCACTTTATTTGCCTTTCCTAGATGGTAAAGAACTATGCAATAATAATACTTTATTAATTCTAATCATCTCTTATGTCTCATGTTCAATTATTTATGAGTGAATATATACTTCAAACTTTTGTGATAAGTCCATATTTTACATTTTACACCATACAAATGATGCATCCAAATTTTTAATGCAAAAACAACAACAGATAATTCCAAATCATGTGTAAGGTAATTTAACTCATGAGGTTTCAACTGAAATGAATCATAAGCAATTACCTAATCATTCTTTATTAGGACACAAACAAGTCCTTTCCATGATGCATCAATATAGATAATAAATTCACCATTCCTGGAAGGCAGGGCCAAAACCAGAGCATTTACCAATCTTCTTTTCAGTTCCTGAAAACAATCATCATATTATTTTGTCCAGATAAACTTAACCCCCTTATGTGTTAACTTAGTCAATGGGATAGATAACTAAGAAATGTTTTTAACAAACCTTTAGTAATAACCCTCTAATCCAAGAAAAATATGAATATCTATGATATTGGTAGGTCTTGGACACTCTTCAAAATTTTTTATTTTAGAAGGGTAAAAAATTATTCCATCTTTAGAAACAATATGTCTAAGGAATGATTTTTTTGCAACAAAAATTCACTCTTAATAAAATTTCCATAAATTTTATTTTCCTTTAAGGTTTTTACAAAAATCTTTAAGTGAATTTTATGCTCCTTCTGGATTTTAGAATATACCAAAATTTCATCTATAAACACAACCACAAATTGATCAAAAAACTGATAAAAGAATCCATTAACGAGATTCATAAATATAGAAGGTGAATTAGATAACCCAAATGAAATAACTACAAACTCATAATACCCATATCTTATTCAGAACACTGTATTTGGAATGTAATCCTCTTTTACCTTTATCTGATGGTACCTAAACCTAAAATCATGCTTCGAAAAATACTAAGATCCTCAGACTTGATCAAAAAAATCATCGACCTGAGGTAAAGGATACTTATTATTAATAGTGATGTTATTCAAGGATATGTAATCAATAAATATTCTCATAAAACCATATTTATTTTTCACAAATAAAACTAGATCACCCCATAGAGAAGTGCTAGGTCAAATGAAACCTTTATCAAGTAATTCTTGCAATTGTTTTTTCAATTCCAATAGTTCTACTTGATCTATTTGATAAGGGGTTTAGAAATAGGCTTAGCATGAGGAACTAAATTAAAAGTAAATTCAACCTCCTGATTAAGAACAATACCAGGAAATTCATTCAGAAAAACATTCATAAATTCTTTTACTACTGGAATGCCATTAATTAACACTATTTATCTCTTTTCAACAACATGAGCTAGATAAATTTCACTACCATCTTTAATCAATATTTAATCTTCTTGGTATGTTATCAAAGGTATGAAATCATTGAATTAAACTTTATTAGATCTAAAATCTATTTTAGAGCATGATAAAATTAAATTAAATCCACACCCAAAATGATATCAAATTCCACTATGGGAAGTTCAATAAGATTTGTATAAAAGACTATCCCACTAATGATAATAGGAAGATTCCTATAAATCTTGGTTGCTTTAATACTTCCACCTGGAGTCTTTACCAAAAGTTCTATATCACATTCATGAGGTTCTATTTCCAATTTACTTGAAAAGATCTCGGAAATGAAAGAATGTGAAGATCCAGAGTCAAATAGAGTATTTGTATATTTTGAAAAAACTTGTAACATACCTTTCAAAACTTCATTGATGGTCCCAAATCAAACATAGTAGTAGAAAATGATTTTTCTATGCCCTTATGCTTCTGATCTTCTGGGTTTCCATCCTAGGTAATCAACTTGGGACACACATTGGCACAATACCCTAACTCATTACAACTAAAACACCTTACCACTGGATTTTCATTGCTTTCCTGGCCATCTTACTTACAGTTATGAGTAATATAACCAGTCTTAACACACCAGAATCACTTCCCAGACTTTGAGAGACATTCTCCATGATGCTTTTTACCACATTTCTCACAAGATGGAAATTTAACTTTCTTACCTCCAGACTTCTTTGATGAATTCTTTTCCATTTCCTTCCAACTGGATCACTTATTTTGTTTACTCTCATGGAACACATGATCATCAGAAAACTCTATTTCTACCTTCTCAGCACATTTTAAAATTTTCCCATAGATTTTAAACTCACGAGAAGCTAACTCCCTTCGATATTTCGACTTCAATCCTGAGTAAAAACGATTTATCTTACTATCAATATCCTGGATAAAATTTGGGACGTACCTTGACAAACGGGTGAAAATTTATTCACATGCAGCCATAATATCTTCCTCATTTTGTCTCAATTTCAAGAATTGATTTTCCATCATAAGTCAAATATCCTAAGGAAAATATTTCACAAGGAATATATTCTTAAATTCATCCCATTCTATGGCGTCAATCTCTTCACTTCCTTTGATATTTTTAATCATTGACCGCCACTAATCAGCTTCACCTTCAAAACGATAAATAG
Source organism: Viscum album (assembly GCA_963277665.1). Taxonomy (NCBI): domain Eukaryota; kingdom Viridiplantae; phylum Streptophyta; class Magnoliopsida; order Santalales; family Viscaceae; genus Viscum; species Viscum album. Next base: position 1,977,851,189 of record OY728122.1, read on the forward strand.
TAATACTAACCTTTTGATTGTCTGAACACCCCATTACATCAAAAATATTTTCCAGTGCTTTAATCCACCCTTCAACTTACATGAGGTTATATGATCCTTTGAATAATGGGGGACGTTGCCTCATGAAATTCTCTACTATCGACATATTCCTCTGTGGTTGGTCTGGTTGATATCATACATGGACACCACCACCATTTATCTCTTGATCCAAATGATCCATAACTATAAAAAACCATTTAGTTCTAATTATGACCATCTCACAATGTTGATTTTGAAGGTTATTTCCCTCTATACGCCTTCCCATCACAACTTCCCTGTTTCCTTTATAGAAAACCATTCTAAAAAAACATATCTTAGACGAACATGGTAATATTCAAATTATATATCATTTCAATTGGTCCATAAAGTAAAAATACTTTATGGATATTCTATTAATAATATTCTAACTCCTAAAATTATCTAAACCAACCTATGATACCAACTATAAGGCCCCATCCTTAAAAAATTACATAATCTTGAGATAAGTCAATAATTTAACTTTAATTCACATCAAGGATCTTTTTAGGTTTAGAGTTTTAGAGAATTAGGCCATTATTAATACATATCATCCCATAATCATACAATAGGATACTATAAAAACAATATCTATTTTCCACCCAAGGAAATCCTTTTAAAAATAAAACATGATTTCTTTTCTTGATAAAAATATTCTTGACTCTTCCTTTCTCTTACTCATCCTTATACCCTGTGAAAACATTTTAAAAACTTGGGATGAGAATAAAAATATTAGTAAGGGATACACAAATAAGGAAAACTGTTAGCATTTCTAAAACATTAAAACCATGAATACATTATCATAAAGTAATACTTTTCACCTTTATAAAGTAGTAAATATTATTCACCGAATATAAGATCATTTCTTACCCTTTTATAACCAAAATATTACCATAAAACCCATATAAAGCACACATAACATATAAAAGGTTACTTGGTACATAATCATACTTAAATGGAATAACCATACGGTCGACTTCCACACATATCATTCGTATAAATGGAATAACCATACAACCGACTTCCATACCCAATGCATTGGAGGTTATAATGTAACCACCCATCCTTAGTTTATCATGGAACCAAACATCTTGGGTTTATCATGTAACCACCCATATTTGTTTTATCATGTAACCACCCGTTAAATGTCCAAGTACCATTATATAATCATAAAACATAAATGATTGCAATTATCAACATTTCACTCATAAAATTTAATTTGCAATAACAATAAATAATTTCAAGATATTTAAATAGTCAATCCATTTTCAAAACAATTTTCAACACCAAAACACCCAAAAAGGGAATAAGGTATTTATTTTCCTTTAAAAAAACATTAAAGCTTATAGAGGAAGCCAAATATAAAATAATGGTTACGATGGTGGAGAATTTGTTGTCGCCACATATGTTAAAAACATTCCTTTTTGTTGTTTAGTAAAATGATTCATAGAAAAAATATTCCATTTGAATTAAAATTCAAAGGGGTTTATTATACACTGTATAAAAGAAAGTGGTGTATATTATCAAAATATGCCTCAATGAAAGGAGATTGAGATGAAGTCCCTTACCTTGAGTTTGACTCCTCATGTAAAATTATTATGTTACTAAATAATAAACTTAGGTCAATTTATAATTTCTTGAGAAAATTTTTCAAGTTTATTATTCCTTTCATATCACTTATTACCATGTTATAAAAAATACATAATTATTTAATTTTATATCGGATGTTTTGTTGATATTCGGTACTTGAGTCGAAAATGAACTTATTTTGATGTAAATTATTTATGTGGTAAAAAGTAAATCATATCTAGAATATTATTCATGATTTAAATATCATATATATCTAGTATATATAAATTTATAATATCCATAAAATTTGGAGATAAGAAATTAGATTCATCATTCATGGAGACGGCAGACCGTACGTACGCATGAACGCTACTTCCATTTCTTTGTCATATTAAAAGAATAATAATCAAATAGTTTGTATATTATAATACTAGTGTTATATTAATGTCATTTATGTCACATATGTTTAATAAAACCAGCCTTTATATGTTCCATGTATAGCAAGAATGAGTCATATTGCTTTGAGGGGGCGGTAGTCCACACTTTCTCAAACGAAATTATCATATTTACACAACATGGAAAGCATAAAGGTTTTTTCTAAATAAAAATTACAGAAGAATAGAGGAAAAAATAAAGATAATATATATTATATATAAAATAGTTTCCATTACAATGACCACCATGAGAGGTGGTAGGGAAAAATTGAACAATCATCATTTCGTGAGGCAGTAGTTCACCATACACAGAAAAAGTATGTTCGCTACCCATTAAATCTAGGTGTGTGTAAGTGTAGATAGAAAACATAGCATAAAAACATCCTAGTATATTTAGGATACTGGTGTTGTTATTTAATCATATAATAAGAAAATTTTAGGGAGTGGAGAATGGAAATGAAACTAAAAATCATGAGAGAAGGTGTTACCTTTTAATCAGGTAACTTCTTTTGGTTTATACCAAAAGGTTTACTTGAGAGGATTTATTCCCTAAGTGAGGATTCTAGGATAAGGGGAGGGTTTATAGGAATATTTTTGGGTAGTAATTAGCTGAACCAAAGGGTTCTTTAATTGTTAATATTATAGAAGAGATAGTACCTTTTTATAGGATAAAAAAGGGGTACCCTTGGAAACTCTTAAATTATTAAAATAATATAAATTAATTTTTTAATTAAAAAGGCCCCAACTTGAGATATGTTGAAGATAATATGAGTATAGGTATAAATCCTCTCATCCAATATTTTTTATAAATGTATTGATTTTATTTTAAACCTTATCTTTTTGGTTTACCCTTAATTATTCTATTTTAATTTTAATTATGGTAATAACATTTTAATTATTAAGAGGCTATTAATTTTACTTATATGGGGTAAACTTTCCATAATTAGATAGTTAATGAACTTTTAGACATTATCATTTTAACTTTTTGATTTTAATTTTTTTAGTATTTTTAAATAATTTAATAAATTACTATTTTTATAAAACATCAATTATGTCAAGTTTTACACTATTCATTTTATTGAATTTAAATAAAATTCAAAAAGAGAGATAAATTCTAACCAAATCATTGAAAAGTCTTATAACATGTCATATTCAAATTTAAAAATAATTTATGCTATAAATTATTTCAAATATTATTTATTTTAATATTTATAATATCATTTATTTTATTCCTTCATTAATAAAGAAATCACTCCATCATCATTGTGTCATAATTAAATTTGATTATTTAATGTCTAAAAATTATAAATAAAATACCAAGATGTAATTTTTTTATTTTTATAATGACTATTTATAGTTGAAGTGATCACTTATATAAACCCATATTAAAATTGTTTTATTAATAAGATTTATGTTTATAACATATTTTCCTTTTACTTTAAATTAAAAGATATACGTGTCATAATCACACCCAAGTGGCTTCCAAAGGCCAAATTTTCATTACAAGGATTGTATTGGTCGGTCTTATCTCATACAATAGGATTAGTACAAGTGTTAGGGTAGTTTTATATTATTATAATATTAATTTTACCCTTATTTATCTGATTTAGCTATTAACCGTGGTAAACAAAAATAATTACTAAAGCTACTATTCATCATGTACAAAAATAAAAGGGTCCTATTTACATAATTTGGACCTTCTGATTCCAAATATGGAATACATTTTTTCAAATTAAAAACACAAAATTTTCAGTAATTAATTTAAAATTAATTGACGTTGTCAAAATGAGAAAACGGGTTTTTTAAAAGTAAAAACCATCAAAAGATTGACACGTGTTTATATCAAATTTCAATGTGAGATTACATCCAATGAAAAAAATTGGATTAAATGATAAAAATAATCTAAATATACTTTAAAAACAATTCAAAAAATAATCTCTCAATACAAATAAATTAGACAAAAATGCAGTTTTGAATTTAAAATGCAGTATTTTCACTATTCATTAAAATATGAATTTTATCAGAAAAATACCAAAATTTCAACCAAAGTATATTTTTATGTACTAATTCCAAATAAGAAGATTAATTTTTCAAATATAACATATAAAAGTGAAAAAAACTAGATTTAAAAATGGCTCGCCATCAAAAGGCGGTAAAATGACCTTTTAAAAATATTAGAGTATTTTATGATTAAAATTTGATTCATTCTCATTTTAAGTCTCTAAAATTTATTGGATAAATGTAAAAACATTTAACAAACATGTGTAATAATATTTTAGTTAGTTCTATTCATCCTTCCAATACAATGGCTAGGTGTTAACTACCATTTAAAATAATAATAACATTATTGTATTATTTTCGGTATAACTCAGTGTTGTGTGCAACGTAAGATTTCGGTGAAACCCATTATTGCATGTCGAGTATGCTATCAGAAAAATCATCCAATTTAATATAAAATTAATATATTATTCATAAATATTAATAGATATGAAAATATATTATTCTATAAATACCTGGGATGTTATACTCAGCACCCTAGATCTCAGCATAAAACAAAGCAGCCACCGTAAACTCTCCACGATCCACCTCAGGGTCAAACCAAACTCAGGGATCACAAAGTCCCTAGGGCGACAATAATAAGGGATTCCCACTAGGATACTTTCTTTTTTGCATCCAATATCTCAGGAAATTCCCATAAAAACAACCACAATTGGCCCAAAGGCCACAATAAGATCAAAAACTATATAAGGGGCTCCTCTAGCTTATCCAAAATCATGGGAGATAGCTAGTGCAGAAACATCCCAAATGACCCTTAGCAACCACCAACAAATCCTTGATCAATAACACATCCAAAGGGGCATCCAAAATCACAAGTCCTACAATAGGGGAATTCAAAATGTTCCTCATGACAACATAAAAATATGGATACCCTCTACAAGGATTCATCAACACAAGCCAAACAAAACATGCCATGCAGGAATTCTCAACAAATGGCTACGACAATCATTGATCACTTGATAAGAAACTATCCCACAAGTGAATCCTTAATATCTCCTCAGACTCATCTTAATATCCTAATTTCACCCAAATATAACCTCCATCCAAAGTAATCAACCCATCCCAAAGGATCCAATAGATTTGGACCTCAAACCCAAGAGATAAACCTCAAATGCTCTAACCTTCTGCAACCAGTACTATCATGCAGGAAAAAACCAAGATATCCTCAAAGATACTACTTGATCCTAACTATTGTAATATATCCAAAGAACCTAAAACATATTTCTTTAGAATAATCGATCAAGTCCGATCACCAACCTCACAAACCTTGCCCGAGCCTCATAACTCACATCCCAAACCCCGTGAGGATTATGAAACCACACCTTAAGGAAATACTCCTAATAAAATTACATAGTAAAAAACCATCCATATAGCCTCTAAGTGTTGAAAGGATTCCAACATCATGATCAACATGAAAAAATGATCAGAATGGACTATTTATAAGTCCAATTCTGACTGCGGGGCACAAAACACCCCAAAACCCCCATGCTAGAAAAAGTATACAACGTGTACTTATGAGTACAAAATGGTAATCATAAACCTACACCTATACTTGTACATTCACATGGATAGAGAAGACATAGAGTCTTCCCATGTACTACTATATTACTAGGGTGTACATGGGGTCTGCTCATGCACTACTACACAACCATGTGACCCTCACATGGGGTGTTTTACCAATTACATAGACACTTGGCCATGTATCACTAAATGGAATGTACCTAGAGTACATGGCGTGCAATTCCCAAAACTCTACCTACCCATGTACTCAGACACATGGCCAGGTACATGGAAAAGTAGTACTACACAACATTTACTTAAAGTACACGATGTGTACTTGTAAAAATTTCATCTTTCCCGAACAATAAGATCACATGAAGTGTGTTCATAAAATCACACATTGTGTACACTGGTTTTGGCAAATGAAAACCTTCCAAAACGGATTAAAACCACCATTTTCTCCCAGAAAGCTATAGATCGACCCATTAGGGGTACCCAAAAACCCATAAATGTGATTAAAACTTAAAATAACTACTATACAAGGATTTTTTTTGAAAAAATGATAAAACGGGTCAACCTCAAGGCAGAAATAACCAATGCTTTGATCCCAGAACTGTGCCACGCACCCAACAAGCCTTGATCTACCTTTGGATGAGCTCCCAGGCGGTGAATCCTCCATTCATCTCCCTCATCTCCCCCTATCCCTCTATCGACTAAAGATCCCAAATGAAGGATCCCATCAAGCCTATGTGTCAATTCAAGGAAAATAAAGAATAAATATAAAAGGTAAAAGGAAAAAGAAAAAGAAAAGAAAAAGAAAAAGAAAAGGGGGGATCCGGCCCGACCCCCAATGCCCAACATAAGGTTATGTCTCACCTAGGAAAAAACCCCATTATGGATATATCATATAAGATAAAATCTCAATCCAAAGATCTATTTAAAAGATAATATGGAATGAACATGAATAAATAAATTAATATTTAATCAATTAAATATTAAATATTCCATGAAAATTCAAATGGTTTATATTTCCACCAAACTCATTTCCTAGGGTAAAAACCCTACCATGATACCAACAGAGAGGTTATAAAAATTATTTGAGACCATCCTATAAGAGAAATTACCATTTCCCCTGAATATACTCGTGAACAAAAAGTTTTAGATTTCCCTTGATTTTCACAACCCATGACGATGCGATTCATCACAAACTCCCCACAAAAAATGCCTCTCACCCCAAGAAGCCTTGGCAGACAACCAATAACAATTCTATCCCTAAAGCACTAGCATAACTGATGCTATCTCAACTATCCAATAATTGGTCTTACAACATCCACAACTCTCTCCCCACATGATATACATTCTATTGTGACTGATTTGATGATCCCCAACACAATATTATCCTTATCATCTCCCCAATGACCAACATCAAACCACACAACCTATACTACATTCATCATCAAACACAATGGATATACATGGCCGAACCACTCACATCTGAGAACTGATATGAAAACCTACAACAATCACACTCAAAAAACCACTTAAACAAGGCTCATGACCTCTACTCAAGCATACAATAGTACTCTCACTCACACGATACAATTCCAAATGAAACTAGGCTAATGTGCCTAAATCCATTGACCAAAATCCTCACATAGGTCAGTTAAAGCAAACCAGATCACCCTTGATGCTCCAATTGAAGATAGAGGAATCTACCTCATTCTACGATCAACCTCATGAACAACCTCCATATGGATTTTGATCCAAAACCATAAGAACCTAACAATGCTCCCACCACAACACACAAAGAACTACCAAAATGAGATGGGCCAGAGGTCCAACCAAACATGTATTCTCAAGGTAGTCATGTGGTATGAAGTAATCCCATCACTCCACTTCTCAGACACCAATCATCCTCATTATTGACCAAATTTTAGTGATATTAGACCTTAATAGACCCACCAAGGAAGAACCACCATGCCCACCCAAGTCACCAATGATAGTAGGGACATAGGCCCCACCGCATGACCTGGAAGATGACATGTGGAAAGAAAAGTTCCCTTCCAAGCAATAAGAACTTGGTACTTTAGGGAAACCAACATCTCAGGGAAACTTGATCCCAATCCAAATACCCCTTAGGCATCCATTCCCTTATCAATCCACCAACAGGGTAGTTAGAGCCCAATTCTGATCCACATAGGTCTCTATGAATCCCTCATCGAATGGACTACATCTCCACACTGGAGAACCTCTTGCCACACGATCCACATGACCTATAATTAGAAGAAAATATAAAACAACATAGAAATGAATATTTCATGTGAATCCTGCATTCCTAGAATTATGCATGAACACAAGGCTCTTTACCACAGACCAATATCCAAGAACTATAATAAACCATAAATCCAAAAACCCAAGTGCCCCGCACTAGGTGAAATCATGCTATTGTAAAAAAAGAATCTAAGAATAGTAATCGCACGACCTTTCAACTTGGAATTCATATTAGAAAATGTATTCATGACACAATAGTATTATATCCATGAAAAGTTTCAACACATTATAATACCACCTATCTACCACACTCCCTAAACCATAAAACCAAAATCTATGATACCATTTTGTAAAAAACCAGCTTGGGTTGACCTGACACATCACTTGATATTTCCCCCTGAAGGCCTCAAGTGTGCCTCCCCGGATTCCAGAGGCTATCGACTAGTGACGAGGGTCTAAAAGGTGCATTAAGGGGACTATACCCTATATAAGAACAGTAGTATATTAGAAAATAACTAGACATCCATACACATGGATAAGCATTAGTAAACACGTAATAAATAACCGAAATAGAATCATTCTATAATAAATGGAATGCAACATACAGTCATACAGAATCAAAGCATGAAAAATATACAATAGCTAGTCACCCATTAGGACAACCAAATATATAAAATAAACAAATTGAAAATAAATACACCAGGATCCACCACCAAAACTAATCCAAAACACATACCTAATATCGATGATGCTCAAGTTGCACCAAACTGATCTTGAGACTCCACTTGAGAAGCTCCTCTTGATAAAGAAACACTAGGCCTCGACCCCACCCATCTTACAACCTATGATGCAACCTAAAATAAGATATCAGGTACACACATACACACACCGAGGTACATGTACTAGGGTTATGAATTAAATCTCAGTAGTCCAACCCCAATGGTGGACCGATAATTTTCTATCATAACAAGTTCATGAACACATGATATGCCCAACCTGGCCTAAAACTTACAGAAGATGGAATAAAAGAAAAAAAATCATAAAAAGGGTACAAAAAACACAATGGAAACAACCAACCATGGGTTCTATCCTGACACCCATGGTAAATCTACCCCCACTTTTTCCCTGTCGTAGGATTTATAGCATGTGGCTCACCCAGCCGCACAAAAAATTCCACATCTTCCAGATCTACATAGGAGATCCAAGACATCTAAATGAAGAAAATCATAAATGCCTAACCCTAGGGAATAACCATAGGAATACACATGACAAGGAACATATATCGGGCACTATGACTCTAATAACATGATCTGAATTGGAAATAGAAACATCTAGGTTGAAATAATTAGAGAACTTGTCAGCCCCAAAGATCTTGTAGAATGAATCAGGGAATATCTATTGACTCAAAAAAAGTCCCATGGGCTCCATAAAAATTAAATAGTGCATATAATTCATAGCCTTAGGAGAAAAAAGGAATTCAAAACACACAAAACCCATTTCATGAGTGCCTCAACACCTGACGAGCCTAAATCTATACTATTCCGGGATAACACACAACAAGATGGGGGTTTCTCTCATATAGATCACCCATTAACTCCCTATGTCTGTCTAACTATAGAAAGACAGTGGATGAGATAAGTAGATAAAATATTAGGGATAACACCCAATCCAATATATCCCAAGGGTCTCCTCCTCAAACCAAAGTCCTAAGAAGAAACTTACTCAAAAATCACGACCAATGACCAACCAAACATGGGATGATCTAACCTCAAACCCACCATAAAAACATCACATCAAGAAACACCAATCAACTCCTATCCAATAAAGAATGGGGCCTATCTCAAAATTTTGGATCTCAACATCCAACAAATAAGATACCACAATATATACATGACCTTCCTCAGGATTTAACCAAACATGGGGATCACACAGTCGCCAAGTCCACAACATAAAGAAATATCAACTACGAGACTCACTTGCTGTATAGAAGCTCTCAGGCCATGCCTATAAGAACAACCTCAACTAGCCCAAAGGCTAAAGAAAGACAAGGACACCCTAAAAGGGATAACTCTTGCTCATCCAAAATCACAAGACACACCCAGTGAAGAAACATACTAAACATCCCTCAGTATCCTCCAACTGAACCTTGATAGAAAAAAAACCCAAGGGGGAATCCAAAATTAGAAGCTCACCAACATAGGAATTCAAAATAGTCTTAATAACCACCTCAAAATCAAGAGACCCTCCACAAGGGTTCCTCAATAGAATCCAAAAAAAAAATCTATACGGGAATTCTCGACAGTCGACTATGAAAACCACTGATCACTTGATTAGAAGAAATCTCATAAGGGAATCCTCAAGAGTACCTCAAACTTATCTTAGAAGATCAATAGAACACGGACGTAACCACCATCCAAAGGCATAAACCCATCCCAAAGACTATAATAGCTCTATTCCTCAAACCCAAGAGCTAAACCTCAACTATTATAACCTCGATAAACTGGTCCTAACACACAAGGACAAACCAAATTCTCTTCCGAGATACTACTCAATCCCTCTTACTCGAATCCGTCAAAAGAAACTCAAATAGACCACTATTTAATACTCGATCCAGGCCAATAAAAAATCTCACAACACTCACCTAGGCCTCACAGCTCATATCCCAAAACCTGGGAGTATTTTGAAACCACACCTCAAGGAAATCCTCCTTCTGAAATATTATAGTCCAAAACACTATCCAGATAGCATCTAAACACAAAAAGGATCCCACCATTGAGATCTATGTGTAAAAACACTCAAAATGAACTAATCACAAGTCCAATTATGACCCCAAGGCACAAAAAGCCTCCAGACCCCAAAACTGAAAAAGTACATGGTGTGTACTTATTATTACATGGCATGTACTTCTAAGTACACAACGTGTATTTCTGTGCACATGGTCTGTACTCTCAAACCTGAACCATCCCATGAACTTCTACATGTCCAGGGAAGAAATGGGGTATGAACATGTACTAATACATGAAAAGGGTGTACATGGGGTATTCCCATGTACTAATTTACGGTTATATACCCCTCACATGGGGTGTTTTCCTAAGCACATGGACACTTGTCCATGTCCCACTACACGACATGTACCTAGAGTACATGACATATACATTCCAAAACTCTTCCTTTCCATGTACTTAGACACATGGCCAAGTACTAATACATGGAGTGTAATTATAAAAAAACCACCTTCCTCAAACAGGAATAACACACAACACATGTTTATAAAACCACATGCCCCGTACATTGGTTTTCCCGAATGGAAAACCCCTGAAATGGCCAGAAGCCCCCATCTTCTCCCTGAGAGCTAAAAAACGACCCACTAGGGGTCCAAAACAACCCATAAATGTAATTAACACTTAAAAAAACTAATATAAGGTGATTTTTGATGAAAAAAATAAAAAAATCCTACCTACGGGTGGAAACTGCTAACACTTTGATCCCAAAACAACACCATGCACCTACCTACCTCTAGATGAGATCTTAGGTAGTGCCTCCTCCATCCATCTCCCTATTATCCCACTCTCCCTCTCTAAATATAAGACCCAAAAGGGGGGATCCACTAGGGTTTTTTTGGTAAGATAATCTAAAATAAATAATAAATAAAAAATAATAAAGGAAAAAGAAAAAGAAAAAGAAAAGAAAAAGAAAAGGGGGCCCGGGCCCGGGCTCGGGCTCGGCCCCTAGACCCCGACACAAGGTTATACCTCACCTAGACAAAAACCACCATTATAGACTCAATGGTAGATAAAAATATCAATAATATGCTCCATTTAAAATATAGGACCAAATGAACACACATGAATTAATTAATATTTAATTTATTAAATATTAAATATTCTGCAAAAAATTTGAATGAATCAGACTTCCACCAAAATTATATCCTAGGATAAAAATAATATTATTGATCCAGAAGAGTGTTTATAAAGATTATCTAACATCATATTATAGTAAAAATTAATATTTCCCCTTGAACACACTTGGGATTAAAAAGTTTCAAATTTCCCCTAATTTTCACAACTTATGACGATGCAGATCATCACACCAATGAGAAGTGTGACACTAAAGTAACCTTTGAAACATACTTCAAAGAAAAGTGTAATTTCATCATACATGAGGCTATTTTCTTTTCATGTTTCTAGATAAGTCTATGGAAGATTAAATGTAACGAGTTGAAGTAGAATCAAGCAGTTCCTTTGAATTAAAGTATATTCATCATTGCTTGTGATGTTTTTGTTGTACATTTTGGGTAATATATATTGAATGTGTGTCAAAAATTTGTTTCCAAATATAATAACCAAGTAATAATATAAAATTTATAATAATTATGGTGAATTATCTAATCAATTGATAAAGGGTGATTCCTAAGTTAGCGGTGATAAGTACACAACTTCTAATTATTGATATTAAGGATTATAGTTGAAATTTTATTAAGTATTTCCAAAACATTTATCAAATATATCCATTGTAGATAAGTATAAATTATTACTATTTTTAATAAATTTTGTTTATGGTGTTTGATACTCAACTAATTGTTTAGTAATTCTTGAATCATTGGTGATAATTGATGAATATAAAATTTATGACACAATTATACCCAGTTGTGGAAAGATAATACTTTTACTAGTAAAACTAATTATTTTTTAAGGATATAAACAATATAGAGTTTAGAATATTTGGAGATAAAGTCATTAGTTATAATCAATACGTTTACTTATTTAGTTTTAGATAAATAAACCTTTAGAAATAAAGGCAATCCACAAATATTTTAGAATTAGTTTTTCTAGAGAGTGTGAACTATTACAAGGTTAAGCTAGAGTTAAATCATATACTTAATGATATTACATTAAGAGTTTTAAGTAATGTAATTTTTAAGTTTATAATATGCATGGTTAAGAATATATGAGTTGGTTTGGGCCCATGTGATGAAAAATATATTGAATAAGCATTTATCAATCTTGAAAACAGAGAGTGGATTTATTCCTAAATTCATATATCCTTATACACATCAAAGCTATAATGTTTGGATAGAGGATCGATGATGAGTCTTACATGAAAAAATTTATAATTAAAATGTATCATGGATTAATTCCTAAACACAAATTTTGTTATACACATAAGAGTCATGATTTAAGTAAAAGAATCATCAATTTAGAGACTCATATAAATTATTGAAACATCCATTATTTTTTAAGAAACAATTAAAAAATAGCATTATCATCCCATAACCAAATTCAAAATATAATTAAAAAAGAATCATATATGATTTATAATATGAAATAAATCTATAATTTCATAATAACATGTGTTTAGATGCAAAGAGTTTATTAAGGCTATGTTAATAAACAACTTATATCGAGAGTAACACATTGTACATCTAAGGTAATTATCCTAAAGGTCCCTAATGATATCATATAAATCCTTGAGATAAAAAACTTATATTCAAGTGATAGATTATATTTATATAAAAGGGAATACATATCTATTTGAGATAGTGGGATCAAGATCAACTTGGGTCAAGACAAGGCTGTAGATGCACAAGTAGTTAGCATAAGAACAAGTTCCATACAAGCATTTGTAAAAGGAATGTTCTAGAGACACATACTGCATAGGAATGATGAAACCATAATATATTTTTTATATTCACCATGGTGGGTGATATATTATTCATTGTCAATAATGAATCCTAAAAATAATCCAAAAATGACTTCAATATAAGATTTACATGTTTAATTAAAATTCAATAATTGATTACTTGTATCAAAGTACATATACTTAGTATTTTGAATGTTTCAAATATTTAAACTACGGTGGGTTTTAAAGATAAAAAATACATGGATGGGCATGTTTATACATATAAGGCATGATTTATAGCTAAAAGGTTTAAGATTCTATGTCTAGACATAGTCTAAGACAAACCCTTTGCATTGGATATCATGCTTAAATCTATTTGAATTATACCTGTCATAGATACCATATATGATCATTATATTTGGAATTGGATGTCATGACCAAATTTCTTGGAAGTTTCTATACGATACAACCATAAATATTTGGTGACACTATAGAATTCCAATAAGTGGTGAAAGTTACTGAAATCTAGTTTTGGTTTGAATTAAGCAACAAGATCATATAATATTCAATTGGAATGTTTTTTTCTCTATGTATTTATAAGAGGTTATTTGGAGCACCACTTTTTCCCAATTAAAATATGTTGATAACATATGGAAAATAAATGTTTATTCTTAAAGTTAGTTAACACCATATTGAAATTTATTATCCAAATATTTAATTAAAGTAGAAACCTAAGTTCTAGGGAGTGATATCTACTATAGTTGATCTAATGGGCTGGTTAGACCAAGTAAAAGTTTATACACTAATAAGGTATTGAAAATACAAGTTGTAACAATTCAAGAGAGAATTATTACAAATGTAAAATAGAATAAATCTCTCCAAGAAGACATGTATGGGATATAAGAGGAGATTAATGTGGTGCGTATAATTCTATAAGATTTGACTATATATCAATCACATATACTATTCTATGTGCTAGATGTGATATTTCCAACATATACTTTATGATAGGAAAATATAAGTTAAATATAGAAGAACTATGTGGGAAGAAGTTAGAGCTATCCAATTTTACATGAGCGAGTATAAGGGATATGTTTCTAGTACTTGGAGAGGAAGGAAAAATAATTAAAAGGGGACACAAACTAGTCTTACTTTAAATAAATATAAACTAATATTATAGTATGACTAAGGTAATGAGAAATGTAATCTCATTCAATCCAGTGTAAAATAATCAATGATTTTTTCCAATTCTTGTAATCTTACCTAGTAAGTAAAGTTTTATCGTAAACTAAATTATTATAATCCTACTATTGGTATTAAAAAATATGTCATGTTTTGATAGTGTAAAAAAGGAATATACTTAGGGATATCATATCTTGAGGAGCCTTACTCAAGGTGGTGAATTCTCATATAACAAAGTATCCATGAAACAAAGATGTGGAAGGAACAATGACTGTAGCCATAACTAAACAGAAGTGTAATATTATCATGAGAGAGATAATAATGATAATTATCAAGTTGTATATAGAATAAGTGGGAGTGTTGTAAAAGTGGGTTCCCATGACCCAACTTGAACAATAATTTTCAATTACCATATCATGTATATAGTGAGTGATGCATGATGTTTTATTTCTATAATAGTGTCAATATTTCTACATCCATTATTTATATGGTAACGTCCTTAGATTAATTATCATGTAAAAATTTTACAACAATTTCTATTCTATAACAAAAACCTAGAGATATAATGATGATAACCTTAAACTTATGTACCATGGCCCAGATGCATCATGTTGACAGGACACAGATGATGTAAAAATATCTAGTGTTGGGGTATCATAAGTATTGAGACATATTCTCATGAAGTTATTACTAGGTTATCTCAAGTGGATGAGATCATGAGGACTAACTCACCACTAGAAACACCACATTTTTCAGGTGTCATTGGGTGTTCATATTTGTGAACATATGTAATAGTATATTAAATTAATATTATTATCAGTGTATACTATCTGATTATATACTTTGATAAAAGATAAAAACCATGATATTTATTTCCTGGAGAAGTATCTTGTGTTTGGTGCACTATTGGTGGTATGGTATTTATTGAATAATCACGAAAAAAATTTCACTTCCGAAAGGAAGTGATATCTCATACCCAGTTGATCAGGATGGAAATAACTTCATTAAATATATGAACATGATAGAAGAAGGTAAGTCATTACATTAATGTTAATAAATAATAAAATAGGAATGGATGATGACACAATGTGTATATCCTTCTTTATGAGATATCTTGAGTCAAAGAGATTATATTACACAACATGTGTTCATAGGAGTTTGTCGTTGCTATGGCTATTACTTATCTCCATAGGGGCCTTGATGGGTTGCTAAACCCCACTCTTGGTCTATGAGTAATACTCACTGTTACCAAGATAAGGGATTAGAGGGTCTCACACTTAGCATATTCCAAAGTATGTCCTATTGTACTAAATAGGAGTATAGGACATAGTGGGCCCCACTACAGGGTCCAAGAGATGTTTGAGTTTTAATGATCACCAAGAAATAAATAAATTCATCATTATTATTATATAGAAAAAATGGAGTTAAATTTATTTATTTAATATTTTTACTAGTATTTAAGTGAATACATGAGAAAATATCTAACAAATGAATATTATTTTAATATTCAAGGTTCGTTTAGTATTTGCGAGAATAACGAGTCGATTTAATGAATCACTTTTATTATGTAATATATTTATTATATTAGAATTAATTGATCAAAATATTAATTATGTTTATGAAATGGTTAATTGGTTATAACATGGTGTTTACAACTTATTTAGTGGATAATAAATGTTTGGGGGCTTGGGGATCCATTTACATGTATTTTTTACAACACAATATAAGTGAGAGGAGGTTCTAATTTGGTGTAACATTCATTTCAAGAATTTTAGAGACTCTCTCCCATCTCTTCTACATCCTAGAGATATAAACATCTAATCTAAGCATTCTATCCAAGTTCTTCTTCATGAATTTAATGATCAACATTGTGGTGATCATCGAGACATTAAAATCATCATAATATCTCCATTATAGAACTCGAATATCGATGATCTATATTCTCATTTAATTTATAAGTGTGTGTATACAATCTAGAGTGATCCAAAATTGGTTCTTTCGAGCGATGGTCACTAGTGAAAAACAATTTTTGAACACATCTACAAATCAAACAAGGTATATGTTTGATTATTTTTTTGTGCTTAATTCCTTAAATAAATATCCTCAGCTTTCTTATCAGGCTTTGAATCACTAGATATGATGTAGTTACATATATTTGGAGATAAATAATGTTAAATCCTAAGCATATTTACTTTCATTATGTTCCTAAATACATTCAAATATTTTTTCACAGTAATGATAAAATGTAGGAATTGGTGCCTGAGAACCGAATTTTATGTACTTTATGAATACTTGTATTAATTTTATTTAATATTAATAAAATTATTATCACATCATGATCATTATTATATGTGATATAGTATGTGATAATATTATAAGAGTAATTGTCATAATGTAAGGTCATAACAACTCCCCACTATGATGGGAACCTAGAAGTGCCATGAAAGTATTCATAAATAAATGTTCTATAGCCAAATGATATAATTTGATGGGATGAAAATGAAATAGGCTATCAAGGGTGGATATTTATAAAACTTTGAGACATATTCTCATGGTGTATACCCTTGGTAATTTCTAGTGTAGGAAATTATGAGAACATAACCTGCAAGTAGGAAATCCACATTCTTATGTGTTATTGGATATTATTATATATAAACATGCATATTGATCCTTATAATGTAAGATTATTGTTAATGGATATAAGTAGTTTTATAATTTAATGTATTAATGAAAACTATGAAGATATATGTTTGCGATGAAGTAGGATACATTTGGTTCATCATGAGTGGTACTGCATTAATGAATAATGAAAGAAAGGATTTGTCTCTTATGTTCTTCATCAAAAGTTGATATATTAGGACATTTGATGAGAATTAAATAACATAAATAAATGTAAAAATATGGTGTCATGTAGACATGTTAAATTATGTAAATTCAAAGAAATAGACATCAGTACATAGGTTGATGACATCAGCATGAAACCTACTTGATTAGAGAGATATCACAATAAAAGCATTATATTACACAATGATCATTCATATATGGTTGTATGTCATTGAGACATTAAATTATTTCTTTATGAGTGTCTTAACATGTTTCTAGATGCAAATCTTGGACTTTAGGTAGTTCCACCTAATGCCACTGAGAAAGGGGCCTAGATATTCACACACTAAGTGTATCTGAAATCTTAGTTAAATTCTATTTGAATTTAACATGTTAGAATAAATATTATTCCCACTTTGTGGTTTAATAATTATTTGGGTTTGTATAATTTTCAAGATTTAATCATGAGTTATTTGGTATAATAAATATGGGATTAAAATAATAATAAATATATATATTCACAAGATTTAGTGAATATAATTTTTATTATATTTATCGGTGAATAATGAAATACTATCTATTTATTAAATAAATATTCATTATTAAATACCTAATAAATATTAATGAGGGTTAAAGACAGATTATAATGGTATGGCTAGAAATGATATATTAAATATCTTTTAAATAAATATTAATTTATTTGTTTAACAAATTATATTTATTAATCCTCAAGTGTTGTCCATGTCAAGAAAATAATAATATAATTTATGTTATTATTAGACATGAAGTTCATTAAGGAATATATAATTGGATAAGGGAATATGTATAGTTATAAATCCAAGCCTATATCTATAAATACTATATTATATCACATTCCATGGTTAACTACTTGTTATTCATAACAAACCTAGTGAGAATTCTCTCAAGTATGAGATAGAATCATCTCAAGAATGTGCCTGAGAACAAGAGAACCAATCCTCCTATAACCAATAAATCCTTAGTGATATCCTTAATAATAATTTATCCATTAAGTGATTATTCTTTCGATCAATAAATAATGATGCAAGATATTATAATCAACCGAACTAGCACCCATGATTCTTTGGTAAAGTTATGATATTTTAGATCAAGTGTGGATCATCTCTAGAGAGATTCTACCCTTGGATACTATTGATAAATGATGAAATGATGAGAACAATCAACCAAATCATCAATGAATAAATAATTACAAGATAATGTAAATTATAAATCTATCTATAAATTAATTATAATTTATATGTGATAACCTTTCCATTTGGTTCCAATGTTAACAAGTCAATTACTCTTTTATTTAATTTTTTTGGTTGTAAAGTTATTCACGATGTAAATCTTGTAATATTTGTCAAATATGAAAAAAATATAATGAGTAGGTCATTCAAAATAAGTGCTTCTACTATGCCCAAAACCTTCAAGTGGTATCAACGTGGCCACATAATTAATTTATAATTATTTATTAATCATTGATTGATCATATGCATGTGTTTCTAGTTATATTTCTGGATTATTCGTTGTTTAATTCTGAACGTCGATTTATTATCATTCCTTATTTTATTTATCATATAACCAAGAAAAGGTTAAATTAACATGAAGAGAATAAAAAAAATCCATCAGAAGATAATGAGGGTTCTGTATGGATAACATAAGAGTACATGGAATATAGCCTAAAGTTACACTTTGTTTACCCATGTTAAATGAACCATGATGACTCACATTAAAAGTAGGCCTTCCTGGATTCACTACATGTGAAATTCATTTAATGAACATCTCATGTTAACTAGGCCTGACTAGTATATGGTTTGACCAGACTGTACATCATGTAACTCACTTATATGATGTATAGTCCCCCTATTTTCATGGCGGAAACTACAAGGGTCCAAGTTCTTTCGTGTATTTACTACACGATGCAAGTACTGAAAAACCTTGCAACTTTGAGGTCACACAATGTGTAGCTAGTGTACACATCATTTACTTCATACAAATCTATGGCTAAAAAACATTCCTAGTCCCTAGGCATGTGTTGTGGACATGGGAGGATGAGGTTACATGATGTTTAGCTCCATTACACACCAAGTAACTTAGTGTACCTCATTTAATTAATTTAACATGGAGAGAAAAATTAATGATATAATCAAACCTATTTATATGTGTTTAATGAACTACAAGATCTGTATGATCTTTACTTATAGTATACTCTATGTGTATTAATAGCATCAAATTCCATATAATTTACATATGATTATGATTCATTTGTTAAAAAATTAATTCCTTGTATTTACAGGACTCAAAATGTATGCCAGATTCCATGTGAATACACAATTCAAGGACCATGATGAGTAGTTATGGAGGATACATATCGTTGCCTACAAGTAAACTTGTGTAATTTGTTAATTTTAAATAATTTTTTTAAATTATAGAGGATGAATATTTTAGGATGGTTTTGATGTAATTAAGATAAATTGAATTAATTATTTTACCATATAATTAATCAGATTAATTCAAGGTGTTTATATTAATTAAAGAAAAAATTGAAGTAATTTCTAGCTAGAATTAAAATGTACATTCGTTGCTTGTGTGTGGGTGGTCATGATCTTAGACCAGACTTGTGTGGGTGATCGATTTATTTTAATTAATTATTATTATTAAATTAAATTGATGGCTTGAATGTTACCCCCTTCTATCATTATGTAAGGGAATTAATTTCCATAGTTTCTTTTATGTAAAACCATTAAACCAATCCTTTGGACCCCCTCAACTTCATGTGATTAAATCTTATGTAATAGATGGAGAACCCAGGAGATAAGAGGCATTTCAAGTTTGGAGTTGAGGTGAAACCTATCTAGTTGATTCATAGTATCATAGGTGGAATACGAAAACTTGAACCAACACATAATTAAGGAGTTATTACTCTAGGGTTAGAGTTAGTTTATCATCTTCTAAATAAACCAAATTTTAGATAAATATCATGATCATACCACTTTATTTTTTTATTTATATCAGTTTCATGGTTAGTTATTTGTTTGAATGGATGATTTTTACATTAAATAAATGTATTAATAAGCATGTAATACAAAATTAAATAATTGGATTATGCATAAAATTATCAAGATGTGGTTAATAACTAAAGTAAACACATTTAATGTTAATAATCATGTAATAAAGATAAAACTGGATATTTACTCATAAATATAAAATCAATCAAATTAAATATTAATTTGGTATAACCATCCACTACTTAAGTTAAAATTGAACCAATAGTTCAATGTACTTGATCAACCCAACTCAGGATGATTTCAATTAAAGAGGAATTTGATATTGATTTTTGGGTTGAATTAAATTTAGTTCACTTCAAGATTTGACTGGCCAAGTGGGACTTGGTGTAACTAAGAGGAAAGAGTTGAGGAGATTATTATCTAGAATTTTAGGATTGGGGAGTCCACTTAACATAACAAGGACTTGCGAGT
Organism: Viscum album; assembly: GCA_963277665.1. NCBI lineage: Eukaryota > Viridiplantae > Streptophyta > Magnoliopsida > Santalales > Viscaceae > Viscum > Viscum album. The sequence continues at coordinate 1,977,872,199 of OY728122.1, forward strand.
TAATAAAGTTGACAAGTTATGCCTACCTAAAACCCTTGAAATAAATTTTAAGGACCAAGTATGGGTTATGAGAGGGGGAATATGTATCTTTACCATAAGAATATCCATACAATAAGATATTCTAAAACCAATTGTGAGGAATATTGGGTTTTGAAAAAATAGTGGGATATTAATAAATCTAAAATTTATTTATCTAATTTATATAATCCAGATAATGTACTAAAATTATTCTTTTAATAGTTGTAAGAATGGAATTCCACGTGAATTTTACTATATCATTGTGATCCATACTTGATAAGGAGAACCTTCTCACTGGCTTGAATTTTTAGGAATGGTATTCATGCTTGTGCATTATACTATTCCATGAATAGAAATTATACATGATAAAACCCCAATTCTTGAGTTGATTTCTAAAGAATACAGTGAAGAAGAAGTATATATCTACTTGAAACATGTGGATAATTCCATATATTTCCAATGATTCATGCTATCATTCTGTCCAGTGAGCTACTTAAGAAATATAAGCATGTCTCACCTTTGTTATCTTCATCAAGAGAAGGTTAGAGAAGAGAAATATGAGATCTCCAATGAAATATTCACATGGAATCTTGAATAGTTGGTGCCATATAGACCTCATGTAGTAAATATGACTGGATAAATAGATAAATTAGACATATTGGGATTTACAATACCTAATCATCTATGCATTGATCTCATTCTATCCTCATAATCTACACAAACACTTCTCCAGTTTCATTGTGATTTATAAAATAAGTAATAACGATAAGACTATTTTGAAACTTCTTAATTAAATTTTCCAAGTTGACAAGGACATGGGGTGTGAAAAACCTACGGTCCTTATGGTGAATAAGAAAAGGAAGAGCAAGGAAAGGGGTACCAAGAATCATTTAAAATTTAAGGCTCCCAAGAGTCATCCTTCTAAGAAGAAGAAGATACAATGATAAGAAAAGGAATAAAACACGATATGTATGTGAAAAGATAATCCACTGAAAGAAGAATTGTACCCAATTAAAGAATCATGAGGAATATCAAGGTGAATTCATTTTCAAGTGAAATATTTCTAAATATAAACATTGGGTATTAGATAAAGCTTTTGGTGATCACATCTATATCCAAATACAGGAACCAAGTAGATTCTGGAAGGTTTCCATAGGAGAGGAGGATCTTCAAGAAGCCAATGGAGTGCATCTTACTGCTTTGGATATACCCAATTTTGTTTCCAACCAACATGATTTTGGTTTTAAATAACTTTTATTTTGGTCCCAATATTACTATGAACATCATAATTGCTTATTTCCTTGGAGTGGATGGATTTATTTTCAAATTTAGAAATAAAGAATTTTAATTTTGTAATAATGAATTTTTTTATGTTATGGAACAGATGAATAAAAATATTTATTTATTAAATTATGAAAACCAATTATTATCAATTAATAACAAATCAAATTTGAATGACTCATTTAACACAAAGTTATTGCTTATCTTTCTTGGTCATGTAAATGGGAAGAGTTTGAAAAATATCAACCCTGATGGATATTTAAACTCTTTTTAAGATAAAACCACTTGAAATATGTTTTGATTGTTTAAAAGGAAAGATAAAAAAACTACCATTTTATGGATATGGTTAAAGTTCCACAAATCTTATAGAATAATACACAATGATGCGTGCAGACCATTTTTCAATATTAGATATAGGTGATAATTCTCAATTCAATACTTTTATTGAAGACTTAAATATATATGATTATATTTACTTGATGAGGTATAAGTATGAGTCATATGATAAATTCAAATAATTCAAGAATGAAGTAGAAAATAAAATTGGAAATAAGATAAAGAAACTTCAATCAGATTGAGGTGGTGAATATCTCAACTAATAGTTTACCAACTTTCTACAAGCGTATGGGATTATATCTTAATTAATTTCACCTTATACACCATAATGGAATAGTTTTAATAAAACGAGGAGTTGTACCTTTCTTGAAATGGGGTGTTTGATTATGAGTCACACAAATCTTTTATTATCCTTTGGGGATATACATGAGACACTACAACATATGTACTAAACTGAGTACCAATAAAAGTTGTAACTAGAATTCCCTCCAAGTTATGGAGAGGAAAGAAACCCATTGTGTCACTTACTCATGCATGGGGATGTGAGGAATTTGTTAGGTCCCACTCATGAAACAAACTAGAATCATGAGGCATAAAGTTTATCTTTATAGGGTCTCCCAAAGAAACAAGGGGGTACTATATTTACAACCCATGAGATAATAAGGTGGTCATCACAAGACAATTAAATTTTATTTATAGGGATCACATCCAAGGATAGTGTGATAAATATTGACTTTGATAAAGTTGGCACTAAATATACACTATATCTGGTACAAGAACACATTCCACAGGTCCCTTTAGAAGACATTGTTATTGAAACATAAGAACTACATAGGATCACTAGAGAGGTTAGAGAACCATAGAGATATGGTTTTATAGTCATCGATGATCATGACTCATTATTGAATGAAAATAATGATTACATTTCATATAATATGGAATCAAAGAACATAAAATCTACAAGGTAGCTATAATACATGAATTTTGAGATAGATTCCATGTTTTAGAACCATGTTTGGGTTCTTCTCAATCCAAAAATTGATGTAGACCCCATTGGCTACAAGTGGACATTCAAGATAAAACTATACATGAAAGGTAAAGTGAATACCTATAAATCATAGCTAGTAGCTAAGGGATTTAAACATCATTAAGGAATTGACTATGAAGAAAACTTTTCCCCAATAGCCATATTTAAACCCATAAAAATTATAATCACTATAAAATATTTCCCTGACTATGAGATTTGGAAGATAGATGCCAAAACAACCTTACTTAATGGTAACCTTTTGGAAGATATCTATATGACATAACTAGAAGGGTTTGTGACTATAGGTAATTCCAAAAGGGTATTAAAGTTTCATAGATCCATCTATGGATTAAATCAATCATCCAAGTCAAAGAAAATTAGATTCGATGAATCTATAAATGAATTTTCATTCATTAAGAATATATATAATCCATGTGGTTACAATTTTTTTAGCATGAGTCTAGTTTTTTATCATAGTATTAAATATCGATGACATGTTACTTATTGTAATTGATATACCAGTCTATAGTCAGTTAAGGATAGGTTGAACACATGATTCTCTATGAAAGACTTAGGTGAAGCATCCTACATCCTTGGCATAAATATCATTCATGGTAGATCCAAAAGGATGTTTGGACTAAGTAAAAGTATGAACATTAACTAGATACTAAAGATATTTAGTATGGAATATTCCAAGAGGGTATTGATTCTAGTGTCACATGGTATACATCTTTCAAAGAAAATGTTCCATCAGACACAACCAGAAAGATAGAGAGAGAATGAGTAAGATCTCATATGCTTATGAGAAAATATAAATCATGTATTCCATGTAATTTACTAGGATTGATGTTTCCTATGCCTTGATCATGGTATTTATAAATCAAACTGATCTAGGTGAACAACAATGGTCTTCTATTAAGGTTATCCTTATGTATCTAAGATGTACTAAGGATACGTTCTTGGTATATAGAGGATACAGGGATATAATCATTAGAGGTTATAATGATTCTAGCTTCTAGATAGATCATAATGATCTAAATTCATAGTTAGGATATATATTTAGTCTTAACATATTAGCTATGAGTTGAAAGAGTTTAAAGAAGATAGTTATTGCCAATAATACAGTGAAATATGAGTATATAGAAACTTCTAATACAACCAAAGAATTTGTTTGGATATGAAAATTTATACTTGAATTTAACATGATTACTAGTATTAATGTAACACCCTAATATTTTATATGCATTTTCTCTGAAATAAAACTTGAATTATTCGATATCTTGCCTTACACACAACCCCAAGTCTATATGAACAACAATATAATAAACCATTATACCATAGCTGTTAAATTGGTAGGTATGAATAGTAATAAAAAATATATGGAAAATATGTATATTTTTTTATTAATGAAAATGTATTGATTAATTTATAGTAAATAATTACTCAATTTTTAGTAAAGTCATTTCATGCTTTAAACATATGTTTTATTCAAAATTGGTTTTTATTGCATTTTTCATGAAAAATTTACAATTATTTTTACCTTTTTAGAAATTTTATTTTAGTAAATGAATATAATTTTTCAAATAATCATTTTAGTATTAGCTTAAGGTGAATATTTAGGATTTTCCTGAACAGATTTATTTTTCAGTGAATAGTGAAAAATAACGATTTTTATAAAAATTGTCATTTATTTCAAGTAAATATACCATTATATTTTTAATCTGATATTAAATTAATCTAATTAAAATTTAATTATTAATAATATAATTAATTACATAGGAATCATCATTATAATTTATTTTGGTATAAGTTAAATTTTGGGCTTAAAAACACATTTTTCTAAAAAAACTGTTTTTTTGTGCACAATGTGTCTATATATTAATAAATTAATTTAATATATATTTATTAATGATTTTAATGAAAATTTTAGATTATATATTCAATATAATATTATAACATTCATTTTATGGTTTTTATAAGGTAATTAATGGAATTAAATTATTTTTTATGCTTAAAAATTTATTTTTTGAGAAATTTTTTTATTGTGGTTGCACGCTTAATTAAAATTAAATTATTACACTTATAAATATTGAATCTGGTAAATGTATTATATATTTATAATTATCATAATTAATATAATTTAATAGTGTAAACTTAATTTTTGTTTATAGTTAATAGAAAAAATAATAAAATTTTGTTACGACGGTTAAGGTTAAAATGAGTTTACCTGGGTAGTTCAAACATGAGATAAGGGTAGGAAATACACCCAATAATTTCCACAAAACCTATAAAATTATGATTAATTGAATATATTTAAACATTATCCTATCCTAACTTCTAATACTTGGCCATTTGGAGCCACTTTTCAATGAAGGTGACCTTATATCATTGAAATATTTGAAGAAATTCCACATGTGTCCCAGAACTCACTTATAAAAGGGAACCTCTTATCCTCCCTTATTCACACCATTTTTTCATTATATATTATAAAAATAAAAATTTCAAAACCTTCCTATAATCCTTCCATTTATTCTGGATCTTCTGGTATTCTCCTAAGACCAATCCTTCAAGGCTTAAGGAGTAAGCCAAATAAGGTATATCAAAGAAGAGGTATAGATCTTAACCAAGGTACTCAATTTTATTTCTTCTTCTACATCCTATAAAGTTTTTTTATATATAAAAACATGATGAATATAGTATCATAAATATACTGAGTTGTTATTATGATGATGGAAAACCATTTACCACCTCTTCTCAATCCAATGGGAGATGAAAGTGTTGCTCATGCGAACGTGTGGACTATCACCTCCGCATAGCTATAAAACTCATTTTATACCACCATAATTAATGGTTATTTATTATTATAGATTTAATTTTTATATATGATATTTATTTTATAATAATTATTCTTTAAATATGAATTAATATTTACCTTTCTTTCCTTCCATCCATTAAAAAATGGAAATCTCACTCATGCGTACATACAGACTACCATGTCCTCATAGTGATGTAATTAATTTTTCATCACCACTTTATATGAATGGTTATAAATATGTATATAATTAAAATAAATGATACTTATATCCATATAAAAATTCTGAATATGATGGAACCATGATAAAAGTATGTGGACCATAATTGTCGAACCAAAACATACATGAAAAATGAAGCAGTTAATACCCGAAATGATGATGATAATGAAAGTTTGTTAATGAATGAGTGATAAGATATTATAAGTAAACTATGAATGATATTAAAGGTATTATTAAGGTTTTGGTATAGAATTATAATAAATTTAAATTTATTATATAGGAGGTTAGAGCTCTTATGTAGTAAGTTGGACTTGAGGTAAGGGTTTCATCTCATCTTCACTTTATTGAGACACATTTTAATGTTATGCACCAATTTATTATTTATATGGTATAATGAAAAATAATTCATTTTTAAATAATCCATGATTTAATGCAATGTATTTACAAATCCATAATATTTTCAATCTTCCAATTACCTTTGATTAAAAAATTACTAAATCTATAACGGTTCTTTGTCTTAATTTTGTTTCATTGAGATACCTTTGATGTTATACACCTAAATTTTTTATGAGGTGTATCTAATTAAACATATATACATTGTATATTGAATATACTTATATTCATGGTATTTAAAGTTTCATTTGAATTTATTTCATTCACGGTGGTTATGATTCAAAATTTATCAATGTGGTACGAGTTTTATGTTACAATATAATTTTTACGAGGATTGTTTATGATTAAATTTTCCAATGATGAAATTATATGATATATCACTCTAAAATATTATGTATTTTATTCTCCTATATTTATTTCTAGAGATTAAAATTTTCCATTTCATTATCGTCTCTTTAAGTACTCAATAGATCAAAATAATTTTTTTAAGGAAACTAAATTTATTTCTATCTTCGATCGATAATATTTTATTCCATGTACATATTTTATTTAGAATGTTTTAAAGATTATTTTACTATTATATAAATATCCATAATTAATTTTTAACTATTTTTTACTTTTTATAATTTTTTTAAAGGAATCTTCCTGTATTTTTTTAGATAAGGTACTTTTGAATTTTTACAGAAATTGTGAATGTAATTTTTGTTTTAATGTACACAACATGAAAATCTTTACTCGCAATCATGAATACTATTTTTATTTTAAGATTTGTTTATAAGTTTCATTATTTATTTTAAAATAAAATTATTTCCTTAATATCTTGTAATTTTTTAGATTTTAAATAAGTGATTTCAAAATGAAAGGGTATTTTCCTCAAGAATTGTTCTAATGATCTTTTAAAGGTACTTTCATCTATAACAACATACTTTGATATTTATTATGATTTACTAGGGATATGATCCAATTTTACCATCTCTATTCCTTTTCAAGATATTTTATAATTATGATGACAAAAGTCTTATGAAACATGTATCCTTTCCACGGGTTATGATATGGTGATATGATGAATATTTTAAGATATTGTGGAATAGATATTAATGGTTTTCATTATATGATGGGTGGGAATGAAATTATATATCCCTTTAATGAATTGGGTAAATATTGATATCTCATGAGATGAAAAGGACTGTAATGTGGAGTGAACCCATTTCAGTAAGATACTTTTTCAAATAAGAGTCTTGGGAGTGAACCTTAATTATGGAATGATGGAGTGGGGAGTGAACCCAATCAACTATGATAGTATTCGAACAGAGCCTTGACTAAGGAAATTATTTCTTATGGTTATTTCTATTCCAAAAAATTATTTCTTATGATTATGATATATTTTTATGGATCATGATTGATTATTGATGATTCCATACTCTTATGTCTTATTTCATTTGTTTGAAAAAACATTATTCCATGTTTTATGATTAAAGATATTTAAATAATTGGGTATGATTATTGTAAGTCTTGATCATGTTATCATAACCTTATGATTATATTATACTCACTTATGATCATTGATTAACATCTCTTATGTTTACCCTTACTGATCATCTGAGCTCACCCTTTATTATGTTTCCCTTCCCTAGGTTATGAATAAATATTTTAAGTATGATATGTCAAAGATGGGGGATAGTTATGTAGAAATTAATTGAAAATGATGTAGATATTTTATGTAACAGTTTTTAACATATCAAACTTCACAAAGACACTAAATATATATGTTCCTCAAGCGTGTATTATTGTTAAATATATTGATTATTTATCTAAAATGATGTAATATTTACATATGGAAAGTATTGGTCACTATAGTTTTTATCAGTGGCAAGGTTTAATAACTTTTGGAAAATAGGATGAGGAAACTTTAATGAGAACCCTTAGGATAAGCCTAATTATAAGAGAACAACATAAGTTATGGTAAACAAAGGAGAGTGTATTCCCTAAGAAAATACATACCTATCTGAATACTATATATGGATGTGGTTTTGGAATATATGCATCTAGGGGTAGTAACCTCAAAAAGAGTTGGTTGAGTATATATCGGCCATCATTATGGTGTATGATGAATGGAACCTTTCCATTCACATGGTTTTCAATCCCAGTGGATATGGTTATGTTAATTCACATTTTCTTTAAGATCCATTATGAAATATTTGAATATATAATAACCATGAATGACCTAGGTTAAACATTAGGTATCATATATTGAAAAGAAGGTATCACGATTTAAATATACTATAAATTATTTTCAAGATTATATTATTGATAAATCTGATTAACGATGTTTGATGGTCATTATAACTATTTTTTAGGAAGGTATTTAAGATTTAATGATAAATTTGAGGTGGAAATAGGTTTTATTAAATATTTAATTACCCTATTTGAGAATAATTATATTAATTCCTTATATATCCTGAAAAACCACTAGGAATATTAATTCATATCCTCAATGAAAATATGTTTAAATAGCTGTAAAAACTCCTAAGGATATGATGAACACATCTCAAGTATATGAATATTCCATTATTGAAGTTTGTGTGAATGAGATTCCTATAAATATTGTTATTATTTCTCTAGTTTAATTTGATGTGATTTTGGGCATGGATTGAATTTACTTATATAAATCCCATATCAATTGTTGAGTAAGGGAAGTCACATTTTATATTCCAAACCAACCTATTATTTTTTATCAGTTCGAGGAGAAATGTGAACTTCTAATGGAAATTATATCCATTTCACAGGTCTTTATTCCTATTCAAAGTGGGTATTTATCTTAGATGGTTGGGGTCAAACTCAACATAAATGATATGACTATTGTACATGATTTTTTTCATGTATTTCCTAAAGAGCGGCATAACATTCCTCTAAATCATGAAGTTGGAGTTTTCAATAGAACTCATACATGGTGCTACACCTATTTCAAAGACTCTGTATAGAATGGCCCTGATTGAGTTGCATGAATTGAAGAAGAAACACCCAAATAATCTTGATAAGGGATTCATTTATCCAAGTGAATCACCATGGGGTGTACCTATAATTTTTGTTAATAATAAATATGGATCAATGTGACTCTGAATTGATTATCTAGAACTTAATAATACCATAATCAATAATAATTATCCTATACCCTATATTGATTGTTTTTTTGATCCATTATGAGGAGATAAATATTATTACAAGATTTATCTTTTATTTGGATACTATCAGTTGAGGTTCAAAAGTTAATTCATACCCAATACAACTTTTCTTTCAAAGTATGGACACTATGAAAATATGGTGATGTGATTTATTCTTACCAATGCCTCTATTATCTTCATGGATTTAATTAATAGAGTATTTATAGATTACATTGTTCAGTTTGTGGTAGTATTTATAGATGATATTCTTATATATTCTAAGTGTAAGGAAGAGGATAACTTGAGGATTGTACTAAATACCCCAAGGAAGGATAATTTGTATGAAAAAATTACCAACTGTGAATTTGGGCAACATAAAGTTTCATTTTTGGGTAATATAATCTCAAATGAGGGTTTATCTGTGGATCCATAAAAGATAAAAGTTACTGAACATTGTCTTCGACATACCAAAAAAACTAAAATCAACAGTTTTATTATATTATATAGATGTTATTTATGCCTTGTTAAGGACTTATCATGACTATATAATCCAATCAACAAGTTAAATCGGAAGAGAGTTAAGGTCCTTTGGATTGATGAGTGTGATGAAAATTTCAAGGAACATAAGAGAAGGTTGGAAAGTGAACTTGTTCACATAATACCCTGAAGTGAAGAAGGGTTTTTATTTTATATTGATGAATCAAGGAAAGTTATTATATGTGTTCTCATGCAGAATGATACGGTGATAGCTTATGCATCACTCCAATTGAACGTTCATGAGAAAAACTACCTGGATCTTGATTTAGAGTTAGCAATAGTAATATTTACATTAAATATATATAGACATTATCTTTATGGATAAAGGTGTGACATATATATATTGATCATAAAATTTTAAATTATATATTTACCTAGAAAGAGTTGAATAGGTGACAAAGAAGATGGTTGGAGTTGATTAAAGATTGTGACTGCTCAATGTACTACTATATTGAAAAAGTGAACAAGGTGGATGATGATTTGAGTCAAAAGGATCATGCTAGATTATCTATAATGAGGATAAAAAAGATCCAATATTTATGGATTTTCAAAGGATGGACCTTGAAATTGTGACGTAAGGGGAAAAATATTATCTTTTTCAAATGAGTGTTCAACTATCTATCTATGTAAAGATTAAAGAGGTGAAAAAGGAGGATCTAGAGCTGAAAAAGATGGTGATAAATTTCACTAAGTTAAATCATGATTTTGATAGAATTCTAAGGTTTAGAAACCATGTATGTTTATTTTCAATAAAAATCTCAGAGAAGGAACTATTATAAGAAGATCTTAGCTCATCATTCTCTATTAATCTTATAAGTATGAAGATGTATAAAGACCTGAAATAGTATTTATGGTGAGAAAACATAAAGGGAAATATTGAGGAGTACATATCTCGATTCTTGGCATGTTAGTAAGTTAAGGCTGAGAGACAGAAGTCTAAGGGGATGTTGAAACCATTACCTATACCAGAATGGAAATGGGGAAACATCACCATAGATTTTTTTTCATTGGTCTCCCCATAACATCTAAAGTATATAATGCTATTTGGGTTGTAGTCAATCACCTTATGAACTTAACAAAATTCATTTATATTAGATAATATTTCTATCTTGATCACATTTCTAGGATATACATTAAAGAAGTGGTAAGGTTACATAGGGTACCACATTATACTATTTCTGATCAGGATCCAAGGTTTACCTTGAAGTTCTAGAGAATTTTTTAGAAATATCTTGATACATATTTGTGTTTGAGTATAGATTATAATCCTTAGATATATAGTAATTCTGATAGTAATATTCAAACCTTTTAGGATACGATGATATCATTTTCTCTTGATTTCAAAGGTATTTGGGATTGACACATTCCTCTAGTCGAGTTTTTTGACATAATAACTTTAACTCGAGCATACAGATGGATCCTTATGAATCCTTTTTTTAAAGAAGTACAAAACTCCAACATACTTGGATGATGTTATAGAGAGAAAGATACTGGGACTAGATTTGAATGATAAAATTAATGATAAGGCCAGATCCATTCAACATCATATCTAAGTAGCTTAGAGTTTTATAAGAGTTATGCTGAAAATCACCAATAAGATATGAAACCCATTATTAATGAGAATGTTTTCCTGTGAATGTATCCATGGAAGTAGGTTATGAGGTGTGGAAATAAGGTAAATTTGATTCCTAGGTATATTGGTCCCTTCAAAATTCTTTATCGAGTAGGGACTATAGTTTATCCCTTAACACTCACACCAAACCTCTCTCAAGTGCATGATGTGTTCCATGTATCTCCCTTGACAAAGTAAATACTTGATCCATCACATGTAATAAAATAATAGGTTATACCATTTTATAATTATCTTTACTATTAATAAAAATTATTATAAATCTCATATCATAGAGATAAATCTCAACGGAACAAGACTACTCACCTAGTTAAAATTATTTGGAGGAATCATAAATTTGAAGAAGCTATATGAGAACCTGAGGATGTGTTGAAACAGGAATATCCTCATTTTTATTACCAAAATGAATTAATTTCATGGGATAAATTCATTTTTAGGTGGGTATAATTTAACACCCCTAGATTTTATATTTATTTCCTTTGAAATAAAACTCGAGGTATTTAATAACTTTTCTTACATTCAACCCTGAGTCTATATGAACTATGGTATAGTAAACTGTAATAACATAGAAATAGAATTATAAGGTATGAATAGTAATAAAAACTTTATGAAAAATATTTATAATTTTTTTTATTAATGTTTGTTTATTTATTAATTCATAATAAATAAATACTCAATTTTCAGTAAAGTCATTTTACGCTTCAAAAATATAGTTTCTTCAAAAATGATTTTATCACATTTTGTTTGTGAAATTTATAATTATTTTTTTAAATTTTTAAATATTTTATTTTAATAAATAAATATCATTTCTAAAATGAAAATTTAAATATTTTTTTATCGTTATGTTTTATGATTTTTCTAAAAATATTTATTTTTCAGTGAATAATGAAAAATACCAATTTTGTAAAAATTGTCATTTATTTTCAAGTAAATGTATTATGATGTTATTAATTATATATTAAAGTTACCTAATTATAATTTAATTATAAATAATATAATTAATTATATATGAATCATCCTTATACTTTACTTTGTTATAAGTTAATTTTTGGGTTTCAAAACACATTTTTCCAAAAAATAGTTATTATGCGCACAATGTGTTTATATATTAATAAATTAATATTTTCTCTATTTATTAATGGTTTTAATGAAATATATATATATATTATATATTCAATATAATATTTTAAAATTTATTTTATGGTTTTATATGACAATGAATTAAAGTAAATTAAGTTTAGTGCTTAAAAAATCTTTTTTCGAAAATGAGTTTTCATTGTAGTTTTCTTGTTAAATTAAAATTAAATTATTCCACTTATAGAAATGTAATTTGTTAAAATTAATTAAATATTTTTAATAATAATAATTAATATAATTTAATAGGTTCGACTTAATTCTTTTCCACAGTGAATAGTAAAAACAGTAAAATTTTGTTATCACGGTTAAGGTTAAAACGAGTTTACCAGGGGTAAAACCATGTGATATGGGTGATATTGAAAAAAAACCAGTACAATTATTGTTTATTAAATATATTTAAACATTATAATATCATATTTTCAAATACCTTGTCATTTGGTACCACTTTCCCATGAAAGTTACCTTAAATAATTGAAATATTTTAAGAAATTCCATGTATATCCCTCCCCTCACTTATAAAAGGGAACATATTCTACTCCATTATTCAAAAAAAATTGATCCTTATATATTATAAAATCATTAATAAGAAACCTTTCTATAGTAATTATATTAATCCTAGACCTTATGGTCTTATCCTATGACCAACCCTTCAAGCCGTAAGGAGTAATCCAAAGGAGGTCTCTCAAAGAAGAGGTATAGATCTTAACCAAGCTCGTTAAATTTCATTTCTTCTTATAATTTCTATAAAATTGTAGTATAAATCAAAAAATTATGAATCCAATATCATATATATACTAAGAAGTTATTATGATGATGTAAAAACCATTTACCACCTCTTCTCAAGCCAATGAGTGATGAAAGTATGTATCATGCGTACGTGTGGATTACCACCTCCATATAGTGATACAACTCAATTGACACCACCAAAATTCATTAATATTTATTATTATATATTTAATGTTTATATATTATATTTATTTTATAATAATGATTCTATAAATATGAATTAATATTTAACTTTCTTTCATTCAATCCATCAAAAAATGGAAATGTCACCCGTGCGTACGTACGAACTACCATATACACATAGAAATGTAATTAATTTTTCATCATAGATTTATATTACTGGTTATATATATGTATATAATGAATATATATGATATTTATATCATTATTAACATTATAGAGATGACGTAACCATGATAAAATTTCATGTAATATAATTTTCGAACCAAAACATTCATGAAAAATGAAGTAGTTAACACCCAAAATGATGATGATAATAAAATATTTTTAATGAATGGATGATAAGATGTTATAATTAAACCCCTAATGGTATTATAGTTTTTATTATGGTTCTTTTATATAATTATAATAAATTTTAATTTATTATACAAGATTTTAGAGTTCTTACAAAGCAAGACAGACTTGAGGTAAGTGTTTCTTCTCAATTTCACTTTATTGAGATATGTTTTAATGTTATGAACCAATTTATTATTTATATGGTGTATATACTACAAAATAATGTATTTTGGAATAATAAATGATTTAATTTAAGATATTTACATAACCATATTACTTTTAATCTTCCAATGACTTTTGATTCAAAAATTTCTAAATCCATAAGGGTTCTTGATCTCAATTTTTTTAATTAAGACATGTTTTATGTTATACAAATATATTTTTTATAAGGTGTATTTACTACCCCATTTATATTTTGTATCATGAATATAATTATTTTTTTGGTATTTAAATTTTTATTTGAAGTTTTTTCTTTTACAGGGGTTATGATTCAAAACTTACCAAAGCTACAGGGGTTTTATATTATAATCTCATTTTTCTAGGATTTTTTATGCTTAAATTTTACAATAATGAAATATTTGATATATATCTAAAAAATATTATGTATTTTCTTATAATTTTTTTATTTCTAAATATTAAATGTTTTTATTTCCTTTTCCTCTCTTTAAGTACCCAATAGACTAATTTTTTTTAAGGAAAACCAACTTTATTTATCTCTTCAATTAGGAATATTTTCTTCCTTGTACATATTTTATTTAAAATGTTTTCAAGAATTTTTTTTACTATTATATAAAGATTAATTAAATTCATTTTTAACCATGTTATACTTTCTATAATTTTTAAAGGAATCTTCTTATCATTTTCGAAACAAGGTACTTATGAATACTTTTTTCTTTGAAGTTTCCTTGGTTATTTTCAAAGAAAACGTTTTCCTTAATATTTTGAAATTATTTAGTTTTTAAATTAGTTATTTCAAATGAAAGGGTGTTTTACTCAAGAATTATTCTAATTATATTTTAATAGTATTTTCATCTATGAAAATATAATTTTATGTTTCTTATTATTTATTGGGGATATAATACAATGTTTCTATCTTTATAATTTATTTATATGGTTTATGATTATGATGATGGAATGCTTATGAAACCCATATCCTTTAAATGGGTTATGATATGATGATGTGATGGATGTTTTATGATCTTATAGAATACACATGTATGTTTTTCATTATGTGATGGGTGAGCCCAAAATTATGTATCCCCCGATGCATTGGGTATATCTGGATATCCCATAAGATAATAAGGATTATAATGGGGAGTGAAACCAGTTTAGTAAGGGAATTTTTTCAATATGATAGTTATGGGAGTGAACCTTGACTATGAAATGATAGAATGAGGAGTGAACCCAATCCACTATGACAGTATTGGTAGTGATCCTTGACTAAGGAAATGATTTCCTATGCTTATATGTATAACAAAAACTTATATATTGTGATTATGATATGATTTCATGGCTCATGATTGATTATTCATGATTATTTATATAGTATCTTGAACCCAATTCACTCCTAAATAACTAAACCTAGTTGTCCACATGGTCTGAAGCATGCCTCCTCATATGCTAGATGTTTTTTTATTAGAATAGAGGGCCTTGGGTGTGTCCGTCATGAGACTATACCCTCTGGTTAGAGTGGACCACAATGGTGAATAACAGATAAATCAGTGGAAGCAGAGTAACTATATGAAAAAGCGAAATAATAACCAAATCATCAAGATAAAAATCACTAGTGTCATATATAGAATGATGATCATTTCATAATGTCGTACAAAAAGGGAAATTACACAAGATAAATAGAAACATGAATATACAACATGATATACAAAAAGGTAAAAAGGCTTGTGATGACTCCAATAGCCTCATGAGTATAAGCTCAGTTCTCTTCTCCCATACTCTATCCTAGGTATATAATCAAGCATACATAGACGAAACCTTTCCTTTGTCCCTACTTGAAACCAAGAAGTATATCCAGGTACCAATCAATGGCCCAAATAGGGTGTGAGATATACTTAGTAGGCCACCACTAACAACATCTAGTATGATCCTTATAGTGCATATAAAATAATAGTGTGCATATATAACAATTTACAATATAAATGTAAACTATAAATGAGTCATATATAGTTCTTAAAGGACACCAAGATGACTCTAATTTCTTCATCCTAGGCTGGGATACCTCTGAGAATGTCACCACACACATATATAAGAATATATATATATATATATATGTATATGTATGTATGTATATATATGAACTATATTAACAGTTATATATATATCTATATATATAGATACTAATACTGGCCAGAACCTAAGGCATAACTTAGGTGTCCATGCATAGTCATAAGAGTCTCATGCTATAGATAAGGGTACTTGACTAGCATTCATTCATGGATACAAATGTCATCATATCCATTAACCCAATGATTGAAATGAAACTTAATGTCCAACAAACTCTATGTAACATTAAACATAATGTCAACCGTTCAATAAATTATGTGAGACATCATTCCTAACATCACATGTTAATGGATTGTGAAGTGTTATGTTCAAATATATCCTTAACCATATCTCATAATACATTATACATGGGTGATATATAATAATTATAATCCATCATTAATGTATTGCTTTAACAGAATCCAAGAGATTATTTCCAACCATTTAACGTTCTATTTTATCAAGGGAATAATCCATTTTTCATATAAGAGTTATGTGACAAGGTCATGCCACTCAATTCCTATTTAATTACAATAATTTATTCAATAAGGTGAAAAACTAACACCACTAAGAAGGTTTTTTGGTTACATTAACATATAAGAAGTCAAGGGAATTTAATAATCAGACCTGAAGGGGGTGGGTCTTGTTGAGGTGACCAACCTCCAAAAATAAATGAGTGTATACGGGAGTTCCCCAAACAAGTTTAACAATTCAAATAAGGAAATTCATATTTTTAAATAAATTCTTGAAAATTTTGGTGTGAGGCATGACAAAAATTGATATAGAACAACTCAACTTTAGGGAAAAAATCACTCGACCACCTACCTTATGGTAGTTGAAGATTCCTCGTATAGTATCATATTTGTATTAGATCTTGAATGAAAGGAATTAGTGAAATATAAAAATGACCTTAAAATATATTATATTAAATAACCTTTAAATAAATTTCATGAGGGATAGATAAACAAGTAAAGGAAGGAATAAAATTAGAGAGCTTACTGTTAGCTATCCAACGCAACTGATAGTGAGTAAAATAGAGTCTTAATAGATAATATAGATCAAAGATTATATTGGATGGACATGGGAGAGCTCAATGTGAGGATGAATCTCCTTCATGGAAGGAGGAGAAAAAGAGGGTTAAAATTTATAAATGTGGTAGGTAAACAATTTAAAATTCACCCATTTTTAAAGGGTGTATGGTTTGGAAAAAACATGCACCAACGGTGTGCACCCACTACCTAACTGGTAATAAGAGTGCTTGCTAGGCACATTGTTTGGGAAAACCATGTGCCACCCATGTTCCCCTCTATAGAACCTCTATATAACCCTGCATGGTTTACCCAAACAGTGTATCCCTATGTGTATAGTTTAAAAAAAACCATGCATCTGGTCTGTTTTCTCCAAAAACTAGGGCTCTGGGCTTCGAAAAAGACCCAAACACTCTCGATAACTCCTTGATCTCATTAAGAAAAAGTATAAGGTTAAAAATTAAGATTAAAAATAAAACTTAAAGAATATGTACCTCATAAGAAATATAGAATGTCAAAAACTCCCCTCCTTAAAAAACTTATCCTTGAGTTACCCTTTTGAGGGTGGTAAATTATCATCTAAGAAAAGTTCCATCCATTGAGCATGTATTCCATCATATCTCTCCCATGACTTATCTCATACATGGTCGTGTTTCCATATCACCTGAACTAGGGTAACTGACCTTCCTTCAAGATCCTTCACTCTTCAATCAACAATATGAATTGGATGATTCTCAAAAGAAGAATAAGACTCTAGGTCAATATCCTCTTGATCAAAAAATGATACATGTTAGAATAATAATTATGAAGCTATGATACATGGAAGATGTCGTGCATGGCTTGATACCTATAAGGAAAGGCCAACCAATATACTACCATCCCAAATCTCTCCAATATCTCAAAAGGTCTGACATAGTGAGGTGATAGATTACCCTGTTTTTGAATCCATCTATGACCCAACCCAGTCGAAACTCAAAGAAAGACCTGATGTACTACCTTGAAATCCAAGGTCCAATGTTGGGGATTAGTATAAGACTTCTACCTAGAATGATCCATCTTCATACACTTCCTACAAATTTATACCCACTTTGAAGTCTCCTGAACCAGACGAGGTCCCAACTACAATGCCTCACCTACCTTTGACCAACATAGGGATGAACAACATGACTTAGCATATAAGGCCTCATATAGATCCACTGGAATAATTTTTTGAAAGATATTATTATAGGAAAATTTGGAGAGAGGTAGGTGTTTCTTTTAAGAACCTCAAAAATCAAGGACACATGCTCTAATAATGTTCTCCAACACCCATATAGAATGCTCAGATTGACCGTCGATCTGAGGGTGATATGATATAATCAGAAGGACCTGTGAACCCATTGTCCTCAGTAATACCTAAAATAACCTAAGTGTAAAATGATAATCTCTTTCAGATATAATATAATATGGAGCACCATTAAGGTGTGTAACCTATTAAACATAAATCCTCCCAAGACCGTCCACTAAAAAGGTCTCTATGATATTTAGAAATTGACTGAACTTTATTAACTTGTCGATGATCACCCATACCACATCACTTCCTTGAGGGGATCACATTAATCCAGTAAACAAGTCTATAGTGACATCATCCCATTTCCATTCCATAATTGACAAAGGCTATAAAAGTCTAGTAGGTCACTGGTGCTCCACCTTCACCTAATGATAGGTGGAACCCCATGTAATAAAACTGTTAATATACCTCTTCATACGTGGACACTAAACGCATTTTTCATGAAATGTCAAATTTATTATGATTTTAAGGTTGATTTATAGTATAAGGAACACCCTAGGTCGTCTCTCAAGGAGCGTTGATTAGTTCAGAGTGGGTGGTTTTGAGAATAGTTAAAAAAATTTAATTTAAAGAGTTTAATAGTTGATAAAAAAAGTTGATTTTGAAAAATATGAGACAAGGGGGTTGTTTTTATTTTACTACACACATTTCAAGTTCATTGTTCTTATAGATTAATTCAGGTTTGAAGTAATTATTTGGTTGAAATGAATTGGAATCCCAATTAATTCCTAAGATTTTATCTCAATGCTTGAGGAACCAAACCTTGACCTGAAAATCATATTACCAAGGTACAGAGCTTATGCATGTAATAAGAGATTCTAAAGAAGATTGAAATCTCAAAAAAAAAGTGGGTATGAAAAGGATTCTTATGTTGTCCAATCAGAACAACACAATTCATGCACTCAAAACCTCACACTGATCAGCTAGAAATTAAGATCAAATCAATCACACACATAAAAAAACATTAAAATAATAAATAATGTAAGATAAATGGAATGAAATGTTTTAACACCAAAATTTATCCAAACATGTAGCTAATATATGAATCAGAACTCCCTTGACATATGTGTAGATCCCTCGCAATGAACACCCACTGTTTTATCCCAACATCAAGAGGAGGAGAAAATTAGGGTGGAATTCCTTCTTCATCCTTAATCCCCCTATGAGTATAGGGGCCTATATAACTTCTAGAATGAGGAGAGGACTCCTATATAACTCCAAAATAACATATCTTTTCTTTTGGTTGAAACTTCCAAATGAGGTGTCCAAGGTATCATTTTATAGGCAAAGTGGAAGGTGGTTTTGGGAACATAGATTGTGTAAAACCACTTGGACCATTTTTTTCGACCTCCATACAGTCTTATCCCACTTTGAAAAAAACTAAAAACTTGAATCCTCATATCTTGAATATATCAACTAAAAATTTGGCACCATTTTGACAACTAAAGCTTGAGATATTGACAAAATACAGAACACATATTTTTTACTTTGTGTAGATTTGATCCCCTAGAAAGATCAATTTGGATGGGCCTCTTAGTGGCCAAAATGGGTTTGGTTTAATTCATATAAAATGTTTCCTAGTAAATTTTGGACCAATTCACAAAATTTAAGTCTATTTGAATGTATGATTTAGTATCAATGTTCAGTTTAGTCCATTGGTGTGCTTCGATCTAGTGTAGTTTGGACCATTTTTCTTGGACTTGATCAAGGGCCCTTCAAATCACCTCCACCTATAATGTAATTATCAAAACAAGTAACATTTCCATTTTAACAGTGATAAACACAAAATAATTTAATCAAACAAGAAGTTCATTTTTTTATAATTTTCAATACAAAACTGGTTTATCATAGTGGTGTAAGGGTGAAAATGAAATAGTGAATCACTACATGATCACACACCCACACCTAAACATTTTCACTCCCAAGAAAAGTCATATTTCCAAAAATTATGCATGTATATATTTAAAACTTCATAAATATTTAACATTAAATAAAAATTTAATTCTGAATAGAAATATGATCAAACAAAAAATCACACCGAGGAGTTTTTCTCAATGATCATGGAAAAGGTGTCTCAAAAATTGCATCCAAATGAAATTCCAAGAGATGCGTGATACCAATTGAAAAAAATAATTCAAAATTTAATCATGTCATTAATTATACACAAGTGTGTGTGAAAACCATTTCATGCTATTCTTTCCACTTTCTATTAATTAAATATAAGTTATTTGAAAAATTGTCTACTTGCATGTTCCTTTCCACCGAACCTTCCCTATATCCCTTGCAATAAAGTTTCAAGACCCACTCACTTAAGCATTCCCAGAATTCAAACAATAAGTTCCTAACCTAGATATCCCCATATTTTTTACATTTCATCACTACCCTAAATGTTTATTTGTTTTTGGGGTTTTTTTGAGGTCATACAACAGTCGGATAATAGGTACACACACATTGGTAAATCTGGTATAGTAATGAAATAGATCAGATAAGGAACAAATTTATGGAAAAATAATTTTTTAAGGTAGATAAAAATTAACCTAAATTATATTTACCTCCCATTAATTAAGAATTTTTCACAATTAATGGTTGGGTAGAAATATGTGTGGAGAGATTAAGTGAAAGAATTTTATCTTAAACTATTCACACAAAGGGTACCATTCTTCTCAAAGGTTTCAAAATGATACAGCCATTTATTTCATCAAGAAATAAAAAAATTTCAAGAGAAAGTCATACCATAGTATTGAATTATTTTCGAAATGAACATTTCATTAGATTTTTTTTGATTGTTAAAACAACATCAAATCAATAAATTACTCATTAATTTTTAATAAATTCCATGATTAAGCAGGAATAATTTTCCATGATAAAGTGGGAATCAAAAATTAACATTCCAACACAAAAATGAGGGGGGGGGGGAGGGCGTCCAAATGACAATACAATCCCGCAAGACAAAAAGAGAAGAAGAAGAAAGATGATTAAAATTCCTAAGTAACCCAGGAATGTACCCATCCCCCCAAACCTAGAGCATGTAGTTTCCTCACTGTAAAAAGAGAATGTGGGAAGGATAAAACATGGTAAGTGTTATTGGTAGGATGCTTCTTGAACTTGGATTTCCTCCATTAGGGACTCTAGAAGGGATTTGTGGAAGTGGTTAAGACGCTGCCCATTGATAGTAAAGGTCTGTTTGGTTTCTTTATTTTGAACCTGAACAAAACCAAATGGATAAACATTAGTAACAATCTATAGACAAAACAAGTGGGAACAAAGCTTACCCGGATAAAAATTCAGCCTTTCATTGTAAAGTAGGACCTTTTTTCCAATGTGGAACTGACGATGAAGGATGAGATGATTGTGGCCATCCATGGTTAAATCTTTAGAAATCTTAGTGTTCTCATATGAATCTTTATGCATTTCCTCCAACTCCCAAATCTACAACTTCCTTTGAGCACCAACACCAAAATATTAGAATTGCATTGTTTGATGGCCCAGTAGGCCCGATGCTCAATCTCAATAGGGAGGTGGCAACTCTTTCTGAACACAATCCAATAGGGTGAAATTCCAATGGGAGTTTTAAAGGAAGTACGGAATCCCATAATGAATCGAGTCTAAGACTCCAATCTTTTATATTAGTTTGAACCATTTTTTCAAAACTATATTTTAACTCCCTATTTGACACCTCAGATTGACCATTGGTTTTTGGGTAATAAGAAATTGACACTCGATGCCCGACCCCATACCAATGCAAAAGAGATTTCATTGTTCAGTTGTAGAAATGAGAACCCTGGTCACTGATGATGAAGCTAGGTAATCCAAACCTACAAAAAATCTGGGTTCTAAAAAATTCCACAATAGTATTGGAATCATCAATCCTTGTGGTGCGTGATTCTACTCATTTTGACCCATAATCAACTATTATAAGAATGTACCAGTTCCCAAATTAATTGGGGAATGTCCCCATAAAGTTAATTCCCCAAACATAAAAAATTTCATGGAAGAGCAAGGTTTGTTTTGGAATTTCATTTCTTTTAGAGGAATTCACCATTCTTTGATAGTGAGGACAATATTTATAGAAATCATGGGCATCCCAAAATAATGTTGGCCAAAGAGACCATAATCACAGACCTTGCGAGAAGTATGTTGGGGACCAAAGTGTCCCCCACAATCAAGTGTGTGGAAGAACCTATGGATGAACTGAAAATCGCTATTGGGAACACAATGCCTAAGTAATTGATCACTACATGTGTGCCAAAGGTAGGGGTTATCCCAAATATACCAACGAGACTCATGTTTTAGATTGTCAACATAGTTTTTATTGAAATCAGAATGAATGAAATATGCTACCAAATAATTTACAATTTTAGCATACCAAGGAATAGTATCTTGAACTCAGTACAATTGATCATAAAAAACATGTCATTTATGGGAATAAAGTGTGATGAGTCAATGTTCTAAGATGGGAGGATCTTACTGGTATGGTCAAACACCATATTCTCTACTCCTTTTTATCTCTAATTTCTATATTGAATTCCTAGAGGAGGAGCATCCAACAAATGAGATGTGGTTTGGCTTCCGTTTTCTTAAGGGGATATCAGAGGGCTGTATAGTTTGAGAACATAATGACTTTGGACCTTAAAAGGTATGACTAAAATTTAAACAAGGAAAACACAGTGGAAAGGAATTATTTTTCATTTGTGGTGTATTTTTCTTGGGTAGGGTCTAAAGTACGTGAGGCATAGATAATGACATGTGGAGCTTGATCAACTCATTGTGATAAGACAACCCCAACTACATAGAGGCATCACACATGAGCTCAAATGGTAAATCCTACCAAGTTGGTTGGATTACCGTGGGTGATGTGAGACTCTATTTCAATTTATTAAAAGCATCCTCACATTCTTTATCAAAAACAGATTCTCTTTATTTTTTGGAGTGATCGGGAGAGGCGGAGTGTAATATTACTGAATTCATGAATGAAATAATGATAAAATCTAGTATGACCTAGGAAATACCAAACATCCCATACATTTTTGGGGAATGGTAAGGAAGAAATGAAATCCACTTTTGATTTATCAACTTGGATACCATCCCCAGAAATGATATGTACCAATTCTATACATTGTCACACCATGAAATAGAATTTATCACAATTTAATATGAAAATACTTTCAATACAACAACATAGGACTGAACCAAGACTACTCAAACATTAATCAAAATAGGATCTATACACAGTGAAATAATACATGAATACTTCCAAGAAATTCTATAGGTAATCCAAAAAAATACCAACCATGCATCACTAGAAAGTACCCAAAGAATTATACAGACCAAATGACATCATTTTATATGAAAATGTGTCAATGGGTAAGTAAAGGTTGTCTTTTACTAATCATTAGAGGAAATATATATCTAAAAGTATCCAGAATACCCATCAAGGAAACAATAGTGGGAATTAAATGATAAGCATGCATGAAATTTTTCTAGATTGGTAAAACATTATATGCATGATTCATTTCCTATAATTTCAATCCATGAAGAAAACTCAGAAAGGGGATTAGGGGAATGAAAAAGAAGAGTTTTTAGTGGAATAGAGTACATTTATAGAGTTAATAGAGAGAGAGGAATTTTCTTCCGAGGGGTGATTCATGGAATCACGGATGTTGTATTGGAAAATGTCACCACCAAACTCCATATATAATGTACCATTGTGGTAATTAATTATAGTTTTGGAAGTTTTCAATAAGGTACTCCCCAATATAATTTGGGAATGTCCATTCATCCCATCATCTTCCATTTTAAGCACATAAAAATCAGCAGAAAAAATTAAAATTTTCACCCTCAAAAGAACATCCTATAAAAAACTAAAAGGGTTTTCTATAATCCAATTTTCTAATTGAGAAACAATTATAGTGGTCTTCAGTTCTCCGACCTCTAATGAATAGTAAATGGAGTGAGGCATCACATTTATATAATCACCCAAATCAAGCATAATATTGGAAAAAGAATACTCCCCTATAGTGCATGAAATCATGAATGTTATAGGATAGTTGCATTTGGTATGAAGTGATGGTTCTATCAATGATAATATGTTCCTTACCAAGCTCACCTTCTCATCACCGTGAAGTCTCCTTCAGTGTGTACACATCTCCTTCAGAAACTTGGTGTATCTTGTAATTTTCTTCATGGCATCAATCAAGGGGATGTTAACCTACACTTTTTTTAAAGTTTCTAGGATTTCTTTATCTAGTTTAGTTTATTTTTGTTTTCTTGGTTGGGTGGCCCTTTGGGGAAATGGAAGAGTAATGGTTGGGCTAGGCATCTCATCAACAAACACGCTCTTTCCTTTGGAAGGGCTTCTCTCAAGATAAGGTTTGTAAACATTTGAATAATTTCAACGATTGGGATGGTTTTTTACTCAAGAGGGGATGAAACTAAAGGAGGGTTCATTTGTATTTTAAGTTGAGTTACACTCTTAAGGGTGATGGCACTAACATTTACCTTATCCATAGGGTTGTCAAGTGGTTGAGAGGGTAGTTTACCCGACCCATGCCTTTGGATTTCCCCCACCACGTAAGATAGTTGGCCTAATTGGGTTTTTAGGTCTTTTATGGTATCTTGGGTGGTTTTTTTAGAATTGGAGATTGTTTACATGAATTTGTTTCATCATGTCTTCTAGACTAGGCCCATGTTTTAGAGGGCGTTTTTGGAAAATCCTTTGTTGTGGTTGAGGATTTTTAGGTGGTGGTGGTTGACTACTCTACCCCGGTTGGTTCCATTGCTATTGATATTGGTTTGAATACCCCCTTTTATATATGCTTGGTTGTCTTCCCACCTAGGGTTGTATGGATAGTACGGTTCTTTCCTAAAGGGTTGGTTATAGGGGCAACCTGGAAAGATTACCTCTCAAGTCTCAGAAGTTTATCTCAGTTGGGGGAATTAGTCAGAGTAGTGGGTTTTAGAAGAACATACACCATAATGGATAGGAGGAAGAGATTGTGATTTCTCTTTTTAAAGAGAAAGTTGTCAAATAAGGATACTTACCTCTTCAAACTTCATGTCCACCTTCTTCTCAAATTCAGTACTTTGCACCAGATGGAAACGTTGAATTAGTACATTAGATATTGAACCAAATTGTTTAGTGTTCTATGCCATGTTCTCAATTAGGGTTCTTGCAGTAATTTGGGTCTTATAAAATATCACACCACCTATAGCAGCATCAATCATATTTTGATCAATAATAATTAAACCTTCATAAAAATATTGAATTAAAAGTTTATCACTTTTTTTATAGTATGGGAAACTTGAACAAAGTCTTTTAAATATTTACTAGTATTCATGAATCATTTCTTCTTGAGATTGTCCTATACCACAAATTTCTTTCCATATTGTTTTGATTCGAGAGTATGGGAAATATTTTTCAAGAAAAAGGAATTTCAGGTCCTCCTAGCCTCTAATTGGTGAATTAACATAATAAAACCAATATTTCACAGTGCCTTCTAATGAAAATGGGAATGATCTGAGATTTACTTGTTCTTCATCCACATTATCAGGTTTTAATGTAGAACACACAATATGAAATTATTTTAAGTGATTTTCTGGATCTTCTCCATCAAGTCTATGAAATCTTGGAAATAAGTGAATTAGACCATATTTTAGTTCAAAATTGGGCGCCTCACCTTGCAATTGAATATTGGTGGGTTGGATATCAACATCTGGTGTGGTTAGTTATTTTAATGTTAAGTTGTCTTTATCCATATTATACAAGTTTAATTCATTTTTAACATGGGTTTCAGAAGAATAATAATAAGGATCAAGAATTGTGTCGATGTTTTGTGTGTCCTCCTTCAAAGGGTTCTCTTATGTGTTTCGGTGTCGCTGACGTAAGATCCTCTTTGGTTCGTGTTCGAATGGATTTATTTCCTATAATGAAGATCACATCATGAACAAGGGCTAAAAAATGATTATTTTATAAATCAACTTAAAAACATTAAGTAAGAAAAAAAATGGACAAATAATTACAAAATATGCAATACTTTTATAAAAAACACACACTAAAAAAAAGCGCTCCCTGACAGCAGTGCCAAAATTTGAATGAATATTCATGAAATGTAAAATTGATTATTATTTTAAGGTTGATTTATAGTATAGGACATACTGTAGGTCCTCTCTCATCGATCATTGATAGGTTTAGAGTATGTGTTTTTAATAAATAGGACTAAGAGAGGGGGTGGTTTTGAGAATAGTTTTAAAAACAAAATAACTTAATTTTAAGAGCTTAATAGTTGATAAAAAAATTTGATTTTAAAAAATACGATACAAAGGTGTTGTTGTGATTTTATTACACACATTTCAAGTTCATTTTTATTAGAGATTCATTCAGTTTTGAAGTAATTCTTTGCGTGAAATTAATTGGAATCCTGATTAATTCGTAAGATTTTATTTCAATGATTGAAGAACCAAACCTTGACATGAAAATCATATTTCCAAGGTACAGAACTTATTCATGGAATAAGATCTTCCAAAGTAGATTTAAATTTCAATAAATTTGGTATGAAATGGATTCTTGTGTTTTCCAATCGGAACAACACAATTCACGCATTCAAAACCTCACACCGATTGGTTAGAAATTAATATAAAATCAACCACACCCATAAAAAAACAATCAAATAATAAATAATATAAGATACATGGAAAGAAATGTTTTAAAATAAAAATTTCTCCAAACCAGTAGCTAATATATGCATCAGAACTCCCTTAACATGTGTGTAACTCCCTTACAACAAACACCCACCGTTTTAGCCCAACATCGAGAGGAGGAGAAAAGTCGAGTGTAACTCCTTCTTCATCCTTGATCCCCCTATGAGAATAGGGGCCTCCAAAACTTCTAGGGTGAGGAGATGACTTCTATGGAACTTCAAAATGGAAGATCTTTGCTTCTGGTTTGAACTTCAAAATGAGGTTCCCACAGTATCATTTTGTAGGCAAAGTAGAAGGTGGTTTGGGGCACATAGATTGTGTAAAACAACTTGGAACATTGTTTTCTATCTCCATATAGTCTTATATCACTTTGTAGAAAACTAAAAAGTTTTATAACCACCTCTTTGATATCTCTAAAGAAAATTTGGAACCATTTGGACAACTATAGATCGATATATTGATATAATACATAACACCGCTTTGGACTTTGTGCGGATTTTATTTCATGGACAGATCAGTTTATATAGGAATATTAGTGGACGAATTGGGATTGGGTTCCTTCATATAAAATGTATCCCAGTAAATTTTGTACTAGATAACAAAATTTCATCCCATTTTAATCCACATTTTAGTAGCAGTGTGCGGTTTAGTCCACTAGTGTGTTTAGATTCTGGACAGTTTGACCCATTTTCTTAGACTTCATCATGGGCTCTCGAAATCACCTCCACCTACAATGTAATTATCAAAACAAGTAACAATTCCCTTTTTAAAAGTGATAAGAAAAATTTAATCAAACTTGGAGTTCAGTTTTTTATTATTTTTATAATTTTCAATACAAAACTATTTTAGCATAGTGGTGTAAGGGTGAAAATGAAATAGTGAATTGCTACACGATCAACCAGAAATACTGGTAGCATAAATCATGATACATATTTGTAATGAAAAAATATAATTCCCATTTAGAGGCATGATACCCCCACATCAATTCTTCTCATATTTCTGAAGGAACCTATACACACCCATGAATGTGTTGAATATCATCCTTACCGATAACCCAACTAGGTAGTGGATCTTCACCTGATACACTCTCCATCAACACTAAGATCTCAGAATTAGATAGTTTTATCACATTTACATACTCTAGAAGATAATATTTCACTACCATGGAAACTAAAACAGGCTAACCATGATACTCTTGAACCTCTAGATGCATCTCAGAAAATAGGGACATCAACTGCCACTCATTATGGCCTCTTGAATAGCATGTGAATGAGTCTTTCATATTAGTAAATTAGCCACTAATTTAACCTCCATAGGTGTAAATGCGAGTTAAAAATATAATGAATATAGCTATTTTACTCATCTTCACTATAGGACATTCAAGTCATGCCGAGTGAAAATATATTTGTGACTTTGATGGTCTGTGTAAATGAAGAACCATTATCCTAATAAAAAATTCCTCCAAAAGCTTAAGGAATGAACCATAGTTTCCAAATTAAGGTTATACACTGGGTTATTAC
Source organism: Viscum album (assembly GCA_963277665.1). NCBI lineage: Eukaryota > Viridiplantae > Streptophyta > Magnoliopsida > Santalales > Viscaceae > Viscum > Viscum album. Next base: position 1,977,900,905 of record OY728122.1, read on the forward strand.
ACTCATGAGGCCTCAATTAAAGAGACTTATATGACATGACTCACTTTATCTACATCAAAACGGCTCCCAAACCAATGCCTGATGCATCACAATACAGTGTATATCCTCTATTAGGGTCTTGAAGAATCAATATAGATGCTAAATTCAATACCCCCTTTAACTCTTGGAAGGATTCCTCATAATATTCTAACCACATAAACTTAACACCATTTTTATTCCATCTCGTAAGAGGTACTGATGGGTATAAAAAGTCTTGAATAAAGCTTCTATAATATCTATCCAGCCACAAGAAGCTCTATATGTCAAATAAATTAATGGGATACAACCATGATACCATGAGTCTCATCTTCTCTGGGTCAATAAATACTCCCATATCTGAGATAATGCGACCCAATAAGTGAACTTTATCGATCCAGAAGTGGAATTTTGTGAGATTTTCATACAATTGATTCTCTCTCAATGTATTCAGTACAATTTCAATTTGTTTTTCATGGTCGTATCAAGAGTTATAATATAACAAGATTTCATCCATGAAAAATAACACAAATGAATCCAGATGTGGTTGAAATACCCAATGCATCAAGGCCATGAAAACTGTAGGTTAGTTTATAATACCGAATGACATTACTAGATACTCGTAAATTATATATGTTATATGGAAATATGTAGACTATATATCTGAAGTAATGACTTGAATTTGATGATATTATACCCATAGATCAATCTTAGAGAAGAGCCTTTCTCCTAAAAGCTGGTTGAAGAGATCTTCTATGCGAGGTAGAGGATACAGGTTCTTGACCGTAAGATGATTTAGATGCTTGTAGTCTATATAGATCCTAAGAATATTGTCAGAATTTTTGGTAAATAACACCAGTGAACCCCAAGGAGAAGTTTTGGTTTATATAAAACCCTTATATTCCAAGTCCTCCAACTGTCTCTTCAGTTCCTAAAGCTCTATTGGAGCCATCTTGTAAGAAGGAATGGATACTAGGGATTCTCCTAGAACTAGTTAAATTGTGAAATCTACCTATATTATAGGAGGGAACCCATAAAATTTATCATAGATGATGTCCCTAAAATGATCTACTAATAGAGGGAAATCAATTTTTCTCACTCCCTAATCACTCATAAAGAGACTAGCATTATGGGATGTCACTCCACCTATCCCAGAATGCTTTGGTCCAGCTCAACTTGTCTGGACATCCCATTTGTTCTTGTGAATATAAGTACCACCCTCAGGTGATTTTAATGACTCCATTAAATTATAATACTCAATATGGGCTTGATAAAGGTCTAACCAATCCATCCTAAGAATGATGTCAAAACCATCCATATCTAGGATGAAGATTTTCCATGAGAAAAAAAATTCTCCAACCTTAAGGGGAAAATACTTTCATTGATATATACTCTCTGATCACATTCCCAACGGAGCATACTGAGTCATTAACCCACAAAATTACTCAATTTAAAGCCCCAAAATTCCTATAATAGCTATAGAAATAAATGAATATGAATATAATTTTTCAAAAAGTGCAGACACTAAGGAAAATTCAACTAAAATCATACCTTGTACTATAGAAGGATTAATGCTATGCTCCTATAATATAGTCCATACTACATAAATATGGACAATACCATGAGCATGAGTTATAGCATGACCATCCTAAGTAGGCCTACTCAAATGGATCTATATCTCATAAGATTGGATCCCATGACCACCTCCTCAGCCGGATTGGTTGGTAGTAGCCTAGCTTCCTATCTGACATGAAGCTGCTAATCACACTCCCGAACATGGAGTCATTTCATGCCCCTTATCACTAATAACTGAGGTAAAGGCTCTAGAAAAATGATATAGATGGGCCATTTTTTCATAGGCTCAATATTCAGTTGGGTCTCTATTGCATTTGGGATTTTTATGACCGAGTTTCTCACAATAGTGGAATATCATTTAACCATTAGTGTGTTTCATCTAACTGTAATTTCCACCCACTTGTAGACATAAGGTACTACTTTTGGATACTAGATGAGCCACTTCCCCGTCTCAGTGCTAAACCACCCTGGTCCACACCATAAACTTCCCTCACGTTCCTCTCAGTAATGAGGGATTGGTTCACTATATCTAAAATGATAGTAAACCTGAAGATATTAACCTGATATTGGATAGCGTATATGATCCCATCCGCAAACCATCTCACTGTCCTCTTCTCATCATCAGGTAGTGTAGGCATGAAACATTAGAGCTCTGTGAAACAAGAATAATACTTAATCATGGGCATAACACCCTGGTAAAGATTCATAAATTCCTTGGCTTTCTCTGCTCTCAGTGTCTACAGGAAAATTTAATCATATAAGGCCATATGAAAATCCTTCTAGACTACATCCTAATGCTGTCCAACTAGGGTGAAAACATCCCACCATCACATAGTGGAATCACACAACATGTAGATTTTGAGATTGACCATCCTTTCTAATGGTGTCTCCAGGTGCTTGAATATGGATAGCATGGCCTCTATCCATGAATCAGTAGCTTGGGGGCCACCATTCCCCAAGAACATAGGTGGATTCTACTACTAAAACTCCCACATAAATTATACCATAGAATATGTAGCTCATGGAGCTCCCTGTATGGACTGTATAAACTGTAGGAAACTCTCTCAGAACTAAGCCTCAAAGCCAAACTTGGGTATAACAAGTGGTGCTGCAAGTTTCACTACAGGAGGTAATATTGGTGGCTTAGGGACCACCACCTCTATAGCATGGTCATCGCTGCCATCTTGGCACTCAAACTTAGGTTTTCATGGTGAAATATTTCTATAATTACCAAACAAACACCTCATAATAGAATTTATAATTGAACATATCATAGATAAATAAATAGGACTGGTACAACACCTTCCAATACAAGACTCAACACCCATATGACTACTCCAAAATCTAGGTCTAGGTAATTCTAGAAGATCATTAGAGTCATAAGATACAATCCTTCCCCAATAATAAGTTCAAGTCAAGGTAAAGATCCCATATCATACAAAAAGGCCATGATACATGGAGTGTCAATTATAAGGTATAGAGGAAAACTCCCTTTACATTATAATTGAAATCCCCATTTAATGGTAACCGTCATTTTAGATTTTAAAACCAATCCTATTAATTTTCATATATATATATATATATGTGTGTGTGTGTGTGTGTAAATTTATATTTATCCTTGTGAAGTTAGATGTATCTTCCATTCCTAAGTTATAATGTCCTACACTTTATAAGTTGCAATTTGGTACCCATGTAATTTCCACCAACCTTTATAATGGTTTAATTATCTGAATCACCATTCTCAATTTATAGGCCCATACACTCTATAAATTTTAATTCATACCCATTTAATTTTTAACCACTAACATTTCATCCCATGTGAACAATGGTCCATGGATCAAACATGTGATAATTGGTTAGTTTTAGTGCCACCGTCAATCTATATGGGAAAAACCGTTTAGGTTGATGAAGACACTTTAAATAACCAAATATTTATTTACCTACAAGAAAAATTAATTGAATTTAAATTTACTATCAAGGAACTTACAAAAATCACATATAATACATGAAATGCAAGCAACGAGATGCACCTATATGTCATGAAATAATGCATGACATGCGAATATCTACATGCCTATGATGATGCATGTTCAATACTTTATTGACCTACCAGGTAAGGGTAAATGATAAATCCATAAATGTCACATCATAAAACAAGTACATCACCCAATGTTGAAATCAGTATAACTGTAAAAGGATAAATACAAAACAATAAGTCCCATCCCAGGAAATTTGGATTTTCTCTGTATGTGGGTTAGCTACTCCCAGACACAGTCACATTAATAAATTCTAACAATTCCTAATATCCTATATAACCATTCCCAAATAGTAGTAAAAAAGGAAAAGAAGCTACTCTGCTACCACTTTATAGCATCCTAGGCCTGTTTCACTCCTAAATAATTGAAAATAGTTGGCCACATGACCTCAAGAACACCTCTCCGTACACCATAGGCTGGCGACTAGAAATGAGGGATTAGGGTATGTTTGTGGGGAGATTATTCCCACTAGTAAGAGTGGAGAAAAAAAGTGATAACAAATAAATAAGTTTAAGTAGTGTAACAATATGAAACAACAGAAGAAGAACTAAATTACTAAGATAAAAACCAATAGTTTCATATACAAAATAATGATCATGTCATGATGCTATACAAAAAGGGAAAGTTTATAGGATACAAAAAATAGGCATATACAACCTGCTATACAAAATGATAAAAAAATGACCAATGTAACTCCAATAACATCGCAATCATAAGATCGGTCTTCTCTCATACTCCATCCTAGGAAGTCAATCAAGATTCTATAGTCTTACCCTTTCTTTTGTCCCTACATACAAACAATTAGGTTGTTCGGGTACCAATCGGTGGCCCAAACAGGGTGTGAGATATTCTTCGTAGTCCATCACCAATGATGTATAGTATGATCCAACTAGTTCATATAAAATGGAAGTTTATAGATATAAAAATGTATGGAAGAAATGTAAACTTTAAATGAGTCGGATCTAGTTCCTAAAGGACACTCGGAAGACTCTACCTACTTCGTCCAAAGCCAGGATACCTCTAAACATGTCACCATATATATATATATATAAGTATATATATATAGATATGTATGTATATGTATGAACTATATATGTCGTGACATATATAGACATGTACATAGATACTAATACTAGCTAGGACCCAAGGAATAACCCAAGCATCCATGAATAGCCAAAAGAATCTCATGTTGTAGATAAGGTAACTAGCCCAAGCACTCGATCAGGGTTACATATGTTATGATATCCATTAAACCAATGATATAATTGAAACATCATGTCCAAAAACCTCCAGGTAAAATGAAACATCATTTCCACCATTTAATAAATGATGCAAGACATCATGCACAACATCGCATGTCAAGGGAGCATGAAGCGTAATGTCCAACTCCAACCTTAACCATGTCTCAAAATCCATTATATATGGGTGAGATATATTAATAATAATCCATAATTCATGTAATTCTTTAACATAATCCAAGATATGGTTTCTAACCATTTAACATTGTATTTTATTAAGTGAATAATCCATTATTCATATAAGAGTTATGTGATGTGATCATACCACTCATTTTAAATTTAATTATAATAATACATACAATTGTGTAGAAAACCAACACAAAATAGAAGGTTGTTTGGCCACATTAACATTTAAGAAGTCAAGGAAATTTAATAAGCGCACCCAAAGGGGTGGATCTTATCGAGGTGAGGGACCTTCGATAATAGATAAGGGTCTATAGGAGTTAGCATAACAGGGTTAATAATTTAAATAAGTAAATTAATATTTTTAAATAAATTCTTAGATATTCTGATGTGTGGCACGATGATTCATGATATAGAACAACTCTACTTTAGGGAAAAAATTACTAGACCTCCAACCTTATTGAGGAATACAATTCCTTGCCTTATATTAGCTTTATATTTAATATTGAATAGAATTAATTGGTGAAATAGAAACATTCCATTAAAATAGATCATATTATATTTCCTGTAAATAACATTCATGAGGGTGAGATGAATAAGTAAAGGAAGTAAGAGGCTCACAAAGCTTATCATTAGCTATCCAACACAACCAACAGTGAGAGAAACATAGTTTGGAAAGATAAGATAGATAAAATCTTAGCTTGGATGGCCATGGGAGATCTCAAATTGGGGAGGAGTCTACTATAAACAAGTAAGATGAAAATATGGTTAAAAGTTATAAATAAGTCATGGAAAAAATGGTAAATTCACCCATTTTTATAGGGTGCAGTGTTTGGCCGCATGGATTGTCCAAAACGTGCTCCAACAGTGCACACCCACTACTTAAGTGGAAATTAGCATGAGGGATAGGCACACCATTTGGGAAAATTGTGCATAGCCCATGAACCACTCTACATTAACCCCATGCTTGACCTAATCCATGCATCCTTGGGGGCATAGTTTTAAAAAACCATGCGCTTGGTCTGTTTTCTCTGAAAACCGGGGATCTGAGCTCCAAACAAGCCCTAAATACTCCCAAAACTCTTTGACCTCATTAATCACAAGTATAAAGTTAAAAAAAATATTCAAACTAAAACTTAAAGGATCCATACCTCATCATGATTTTATGATGTTACACCACAATCTTATATCAAAACCTTATTACATTTTTTATGATTAAAGAGTTTTGATTGACTAGGTATAATTATTATAAGTCTTGATCATGTTCTCATACCATTGTGATTATATTATAATCACCCATGATCATGGATTTGTATCTATTATTTTTACCCTTTCCATGCATATGAGATCAGCCTTTCATATTTTTCTCTTTCCTAGGTTATAAAGAAAGGTTTTTATCATGATATGTCTAAGAAGGGTGACAATTATAAAGTAATTAATCAGAAATGATATAAATATTTTATGCACCAGTTGATTACATATCCATGTTTACAGAGTCACTAATCCTCTATGATCCTCAAGATTATGTTATTTTGAAATGTATTTAATATTCATCTAAAATGATGTAATAATTATGAATGAAAAGTAGGGGTTTCTATAAGTAAATACCCCATCACATTATAATATGATAATACCGTAGTGGTGGATGTATCAAATGAGACAAGGTCACGCCGATAAAAAAATCACATACTCTATACATATCACCTCTTGATGGATTTTTATTGGAGATGGGAAGTTGTAGTGAAAAGAGTTTACATAAAGGAAAATATGGTGGAATCCTTGACTAAATCCTTATCTTAGTAAAAGCATGAGTATCATGTGAGAGCTAGTAGACTAAAGGTTATTAGAAGTTGGATTTAGTTCAATTTGGAGTCTGTTGTAGCTGGTTCCCTTGAAACAACTTCTATATACTTTTTGATCACAAGTATTAAATATCTTGAATATTAATAAACTTCTTGTCACATCATGATTGTTCTTTTTTGTGACATGGTATGTGATAATACCTTAAGAGTAACTGTCACACTAAAATGTCAAAACAGTTATCCACTATGATAATATCATAGAAGTTACATGATAATATTCTTAAATATATGTTATATAGAAGGATGATATCATTTTTTAGGATGCAAATGATACAAGCCATCAAGGTTGGAGACTCATAGGACTTTGAGGAACTTTCTCATGGTGTACACCCTTGGTAATTTCTACTGTAGTAGATTATTAGAATACAATCTGGGAATAGGAAATACACATTTATATGTGTCATTAGATATTCATATTTTTTTTTATTTGTGTATTTATCCTTATAATTTAAGATTATTATTCATGGATATAATTAATCACACACTTTGATGCATTTACTATAACCATGATGAAATTTTTTCGTGGTGAAGTGGGATGCATTTTGTGAATCACGAGTGATATTGCATTAATGAATAATGTGAGAAATTATTTTTTCCTTATTTTCTTTAATATAAGTTGATATATCAAGGCCTTTGATGGGAACAGAACAACCTAAATAAATTTGTGACCATGGTGTTCTGTGGGAAGGTTCAATTCCAAAATTTTAAATAATGAGACATCGAACACATAAGTTATTGGAACTAGAATTCAACCAACTTTATTAGAGAGATATCATGATAAAAGGATTATATAACACAATGATCATTTATATGAGGTTTTATTTTATTGATAAATTAACTTCATTCTATATGGGTTCCTTAGATTGTTTCTAGACATCGACCTTGAGATTTTTGCAGTTTATCCTAATTCCATTAAGAAAGATGCTAAGATGGTTACACACTAAGTGTATTTGAAATATCAATTAAATTATATTTGAACCTAACAAGTTAGAAAAAATATTATTCTTACTTTACGGTTTATGAATTATTTAGGATTGGTTTATTTCCAAGATTTAATCATGATTTATTATTAATAATAAACACGTGAGTTAAATAATGATAAATTTTTATTCACATGATTTTGGGAATATAATATTTATTTTATTTATTATTGAATAGTGCAATAATATTTATTTATTAAATAAATAGTCATTATTCAAGGTCTGATAAATATAGAGGAAGATTGTAGACTGATTTTAATGGACTAGTTGAAATGATATATTAAATATCATCTAAATAAATAAATATTTATTTATTTAATAAATGATATTTATTTATTTTCAGGTGTTACACATGTTAAGAAAATTATAATATTGTTTATATTATTATTAGACATGGGGTTTTCTAGGGATTAGGAAATTTTAAAATGGCCTATTTCCAATCATATCCTCACTCTATAAATACCCATTCATATCACATTCTAGGGTTATTAACTTATTGTTCAAAAAAACATAGAGAGAATTCTCTCAATCCGTATAGATAATCCACTCAAGAACCTGATAAAGAAAAAAAGTATCAATCCTCCTAAAAAATATAAATCCTTAGATATATCCTTAAGAATCCATCATCTATGAAGAGATCTTGCAATCAATGATGGATAATGAAAGTGATCTGAATTTGCTATTCTAGGACCCGATGATTCTTTGGTGGTGTTACAAGAATTTGAAGCATGTGTGGATCACTGCTAAATGGATTATTCCCTTGGATCCTATGATACCATGGTGGTATTATGAGAATAATCAACAAAATCATCAATAAAAAACAATTACAAGACAAGGTAATTCTAAATCTATCTATAAATTAATTATAAATTATATGTAATGATCCTAGAATTTGGTTCTTTCATTTAAAAGTCAATTAATATTTAATTTAATTCCATTAGTCATGATGTTCTTCATCATGTACATCTCAAACTATTCATTGATTATGAAAAAAATATAAGTTGTCCATGACCAATAGGCGCTTATGATATACCTGGAACCATCATAAAATATATAGAGATGATCAATGATGATGTGAAGTGAATCTACCTCATACCACATTGGGATACTTTTTTACAAGTATTACCTTCAACATGATATACGATGCATCATAGTCCCACTCTCCATTCTCAAGGCTAGTATATTTTATTTCTAATATGAGTAGACATTGGACTTCCTTGAGGATAGAACCTGTTAATATTAGGGACCAAATTTTGATGATCAGAAGAAAAGGTAAAATAATGAAAATCACCAATAGGAATCCAAGGCACACTATATCAGTAAAACATAGTACTCAAGAGACATAATGGATTAAAAAATGGTCACCGGGATGAGTTCAATAATACACAAGCTGCAATGAAATGTGCATTAGGATACCTCAATGTCTAGAAAGAATCGATATAAAATTACATATTTTCTAGTAATTACACTATCACTATACCACTATTTGCTATGAGTAGGTTATGGAAATCAGTTTCCTCAAAGAGAATCTCTACCTAGTTAAGGATTTAATCACAAAATGGTGATGCATCTTGTAATATATTATCAATGTATCTTTAGATGTTGTGACCAAAGTGAATCTCATGATAAGAGTATTGGGAGCATTCAACAAAGTTCTTCATACATCAATAGAATTTATCATATAATAAACCTCTAATAGGTAGTTTACTAACACCCTTGAAGACCTCATTTATGGCTTATAATATTAATGGTCATATATCCATATCACCTAGCACTATCATAGGACAATATCTATTTTCCTCCGATATTTTTATTATATAATCATACACATCTTAATTAGATTATTTAATTTCTCCCCTCCTCTCATCAAAATTTCCATTTTTCTATTCATATGATGAAATAATAAGTCATCAATGCATTTAAAAGGAAATAAAAAATTATTCAAAAAATAATAAGTTTAAAGAAACATAACCAATTGGATGATCGCCTTCTTTATTGCTTCATATTTAAATTTCTTATAGACATTACTTAAAATATGTATTATGTAATATCAATGATAAACATTATATTATTACCATGAAAGTACATCACTGTTAATGAACACTATAATAAGTCAATAATGATCAGATATCAAGCACACTCCTTGGATTTGGGATATATGGATGTATATATAGGCCAAAAACCAACTTAAGATGATATACCATAGTAGGGTTCTATAGTAGTAGGTTTCACCTCACTAACAACAAAAATGTCCACATATAATTCAATCAAACCATTGCTATACTATTTCCTGAACATAGATGATTCTTCTTCTCAATCCTCATAATCAATTCGAGGATACTCAATGATTCCAATATGTGAATGAAATAATTACTTAACTTTCCCTCAGTTTTAAGAAATTATGAATCTTTATATGAACTTATTCCAAATTCATATAATCATGAAGATTAACGACTCTTATAGGTGGAAAATTGTAGCTAAAAACCTAATCATTATAAATTACTTATTCATTTCATTATATGGGTGAAAAAATGATTACCTAGAAATTAAATTTAGCAAAAAAATTATATATTTTTACTGCATCATTAAATGTTTAATTTTTTTAATTACTTCTTATAAAAAAATTGTGACTTAATCTTGATATTTTTCTATGGAATAGTTTATCATTATTTTATAAACCATCCAAAACCTAGGGTAAAAATCCTTGATCCCCCATTATCACAATTATAATTTCATTAATGGTGTATAAATATAGTATTAAATGTAAACTATTCCTACAGAACCATTTTTTTTACAATATTACTCACATGCAAGTGTGGGGTTCTAAGGGTTTATAATACATATAAATTTACCACAAACACATAGGTACTTACATTCTTAAAGATAGGGATGAAACATATTACATCAATAGAGAAATTAAATGTGATTATAAAAAATTATATAAAAAATAAAAAATTATTACAACATACAATTCCAATAAAACATTGGTCGGTCATCTCAAGATAAGTCATCAATCATTTTATTTACCAAGTTTATTTTATAAGGAGTTATTTTTTTAAAAAAAAGTTGAATATCAAAGGAAAATTTATTAAATAAATGGGAAATACATAAGTAGATGATGGTATCTAACAAATAAAAATCTTCCCTCGTCAAGAAAACAAAACAACACAAAGAGCATCGAGTCCAAAGGCATAGAAAAAATTCCATTTCTTGTTTTTTCCTCTAAAACATGTTTGCTTAGGTTTTCCTCCACCACATGTATATTTGTTTCTTCTCTACATCATGAATTTATATTAAGGTTTATGATCATTATTAGATGACATATTATATTTTTCCATCTATATGGATTAAACACTTTATTTCCATAATAAATCTCGAATTTCCTGCTTTGGGATGCATTAGATATTGACATCAATGTTGGAGGATATAAATTTCAAGACCGCAAGGTAGAATTTATATCCAAGGAATATTGGTTCAATTTTTAACAAATATACCCAAATAGAGAGTCAAACCAACATGTGAGATCATCTATTATCCCCAAAGGAAACGTATCATACTCTAGATCTTTCGGTTGTTTGAGGCTGGCATTTTTAACCCTTACCTCATCACATGCCTCATCTGTGGATTTATAAAAAATTTCCTAAATTAATTTCATTGAATTAGAAAATGGAGGGGGAGAGACTTATTATTACAACTATCATCCACAAAATTCATCCCATATTTCATAACCTTCTCTACATTATCCTTGTGTTTATTTTCCTCTATAGAAATTTTACAAAGAGTAGACATGCTCAGTTTAGTGGCACCAATAAAATCCACCTTAACAGGAATAGATGTAGAGAACTCATCCAGTTACATTACAAAATTATACTACCCTGTGAGGCTTGGAGTGCTTGGAACCATTTTTTAGATACACCAGTCCTACCTTATACAAATGCCATCTGATTAGACTTGGCACCAGGAGAAGAGTTCACCACCGCTAAAAGATTTTGGAAACCTTTAGAAGAGTGAACCAATCCAATACATAGTGCCATGGATTTCCTAGGTAGAACCTTTTGGAATCCCTCTTAATACACCATGATTTTATTTTCCTTTTCTAGTATAGAATTAAAAAATAAAGTCCTTGAAGTCCCCCTTACATATTTGCGATACTAGGCTGGACCAAACTAGTATTCACTAATTTTAAATAAAAGTATATATATTACTATATAGTTATGAAATTAATGATATTATTTATATAAAAATAATAAATTTTTTCATACTAAAAATATATAAAAATATATCTAATTATTTATTTAAATAATAAATAATAAATATATATATAATAAAAATATTCTTAAAAATAATTATATATATAACTATATAGTTATGTAATTAAGAATATTATTTACATATGAATAATTACTTTTTTCATATTATATATATATCTAATTATTATTTTAAATAATCAATAAGAAAATTTTAAATTTTATTAATGAATAATATTTATATATATAACTAATAATATATTGTAACATTATATTTGTTTATACTACATCATAAAATGCTTATTTTTTTAATTATTTCTGATTAAATTATTATGGTTTGAACTTGAGACTTTTTTCGTGGAATGGTTTATCACTATTTGATAAACCATCCAAAACCTAAGGGTAAGCTCTATGGGCCTCCATTGTCTCGTATTTCAGCAGCCGCCATTTTCCTTTCATTAATAGTATAGAAATCTAGTATCAAACATCAACACCACCTACATAACTTCCCTTTATTATAATATTACACACATGTTAGTGAGGGGTTCTAGGGGTTTGGAATACATAACAATAAATTAAAGAAACCCATGTCCTTACATTCATGGGGAGTGGTATGACTGAGAGGTCTTCAATAAAGAATATAAATGTAATTATTACAAGCTATGTAAAAAAAACATAAAATGATTACAACATAAAAATACAGTCAAGCATTGGTCAGTGACCTCAAGATTAGTCATTAATTAGTTTTTTATGGGTAGTTATTACTTTCTACACACCGTAAACATAATATTAATATTTTTAAATATAATAATATATATTACTATATGGTTATATGATTGATGATATTATTTAAATATAAATATATTTTTTCATATGAATAATATATATATATATATATCTAATTATTGATTTAAATAAGAAATATTAATTTTTTTACATTTTATTAATGATAATAAGAATATTTATATACATGAAAAATAATATATTAAAAATTTAATTAAAATTATATTTAATAAATAATATATATATATTTAAAAATGAATAATAATATTTTTATACTTAATTAATAGATGTATTATATGAATAAAATTAATTTTTTTAAATAATATAAACATTGATGCAAATATGTAATAATATTTTTTAAATTTTATTAATGAAAAAAATATTACTTACATATATAACCAAAAATATATTATAAATTTAATTAAATTTAAATTTAATAAATAACATAATGTATATATTTATATTGAATTATAGATATTGATATTTTTGAAAGTAATTATATATATACATTTTTGCAAGAAATTATATTTTACAAAATATAAATAATATTTTTTATACATAATTAATCATGATATTATATGTATATAAATAATATTTTTTAATTTTTTATTAATAGTAAATTTCTTTAATTTAATTAATGAAAATGATATTATATATATAATTAATAATATATTGAAAATTTATTTTAATTTAGATATAATAAATAATATTATATATATACATTATTATATTCAAAAGTAGTTATTAATATTTTTAAATATAATTATATATATACACTTCTTTAATTAATTATATTTTCCAAAATATAAATAATTTTATTTTATATATAATTACTCATAATATTATTTATTTATAATTAATATTTTTGAAAACATATTATTAATATTTTTTTTCATTAATTAAAATAAAAATATTCATATATATATGTTGATTAATATATGCTCCCTGAACCAAATATATGGAATGATATATTATAAATTTAATTAAAATGAAACATAAAAAATAATAATTTTAAATATATATATATACAATTTTTTTTAAAATTAATTATATTTTAAAAAATATAACTAATTTTAGTTTATTTATAATTACTCACAATATTATTTATTTAAAATTAATATTTTTGAATTTTTTTATTAATAATATTTTTTAGTTTCTTTAACTAATATAATATTATATATATATATATATATCAAATAAAATGATGTAAATTTAATTAAATTTAAATATGAAAAATAAGTTAATATATATAATTATAATCAAATATAATTAAGAATATTTGTTACAAAATATTATTAATAAAATATTTTAAAAAACTATTTAGTGAGAATAATTTTATTTATCTATATATTCAATAATTTATTATAAATTTATTTTAATTTAAATTTACTATATAATATTATATATTTTTATACATTCAAATGTAATTATTAATATTTTTAAATATTATTATATATATAAATACATTTATGTAATTAATGATTTTTCCAAATAAAAATAATATTATTTTTACATAATTAATAATAATTTAACACAATTTGAATTATCCTAACATCATATATTAATTTGATAAATCATTAAACATAATCTAAGTAATACAAAGAATATATAACTTAAAATCATACATTCATATAGTTTAAATAAATAAATCATTTAAACAAAATAAATAAAATAACTGGAAAACTAAACTTTTTAAAAATAAAATTTACCTTCCCCAAGATCAAAATTAAAAAGTAGATAAATATAAATTAATTCACCAAAACTTTTCTGCAAAATTGAGGTGGGTGGGGGGGGGGGTGGAAAAAATGAGTAGCGGGTCCTTTTTATAGAATTTTCCTAACAAGAGGCCTGAACCGCATTCACACCTCCTATGTGCGGATTACACATGAAGCATGAACATGGTTCGTGCTTCCTGGTTGGGGACATAGGAAGTGTGAACTGTGTTCATGCTTCCTTTTTAAAATATAAGCATCAATATAGTTCTTGCTTTATCGAACCCATTTTAAATAATATAAAGAAACCTAACTCAATTTTTAATTTTATTTTCTTAAAACCCATTTTTTTAAAAAAATATTATTTTTATCTATATTGTCTTCAAGTTGCATTTTTTCAGTGTATGATTCCATTTCTAGTTGCCTTCTACATGATATGATAAGAGTTGGACTATTTTTTTATATCTTAAATTTATTTTCAATTAATAAAAAACATCACATTAGATAAAAATAAAACATTTTATGTTCTTGTGTTTGTGTATGGTGATTATGATTATAGTTTAAACTATTTTAAAAAATAGATATTGAGAAGCATGAAACTTATTCATATTTCTGTATTAGCTAGGTGTAACATCCCAACCCAGCTTACCATCGAACCGGTAGCTGGACCGGTCACCACATGGCCTCAAGCACATCTCCTTGTATGCCAGAGGCTGCCAACTAGCACCGAGGGTCTCAGGAGGTGATAGTGGGGAGACTATACCCTCATATTAGAGTTTACATAGTAGTGTAATAGTATATAAATAGATGCCAACAACAGAAGTAGTAAATAGATAACAGGGTAGTAGAAGAATAGTATGTTCAATTTAATAAAAATGGCCAAAGACAATTTATACAACAGGTGAATGCATGACATGGAGATGATACATAATTGAAAGTAGTACAAAATTCAACATGCTTAATAATACAGTATAAATAATGGAAAAAGACAGCAAAGCACCACGGGCGATCTCCAAAAGCATCCTAAGCTCCAGATCGGTCCTTTGCTCCTAAATCCAGGTAAAAGCAACACAATAATCAACCTAGGTCCTACAAATATAAGGTCTACTCGGGTACCAAGGGTACCCCAGAAAGGTGTGAAATAAAATCTCAGTAGGCCATCACCCACCAGTGTCTAGCCCAAACTAGGCGGTGAATAATAATTAAACAGTGTGCATGTATAGCGTAGTAATAACAGAATTGAATAAATAAACAACAACCCATCTAGGTTCCTAAGGGACACCTGAAGACGATGCCGACATTGGATCATTACTAGAATAAGATTTTTACTATTTCAATTATGTATATTTATAGTAACATTGTAAGCAGTTTTATAAAGATTAAAACATAGGTAATAACGTAACCAATTTTAAATTTATTCAATTATCCTTTATTTAACCTCATATACCCCTGGGTTCCCATAGACACCTATATCTCAATACATACCTCGGCCCATGTCGGAGTCTAAACCATTTCTCATATTCAATTCACAATCATTATATCACATCAGTTTTCATTATACTTTTAATTCAATTCATATATGACCAATTGGACCCAAAGTCCAATGTCAATTAATGGGTATAAAACGTCATGTCTAGCACCCTATGAGTATTTGGAGCATCAGTCCCTATCTCACAACTCGTTTATCATCACACACACACACACACACACACACACACATATATATATATATATATATATCATGGTGTATAATGTCATGTCTAGCACCCCATAATTATTTGGAGCATCAGTCCCTATCTCACAACCCGTTTATCAATCGCACACACACACACACACATATCATGGGTGTAGAACGTTATGTCTAGAACCCCATGAGTATTTGGAGGATCAATACCTTTCTCACAACCTGTTTATCCATCATACATACATACATACATACATACATCATGGGTGTAGAATGTCATGTTTAACACCCCGTGAGTATTTGGAGCATCAATCCCTATCTCACAACCCGTTTATCAATCATACATATATATTACAAATATAAAAATTTTAACATAAGGGAACATCTTTTGGATTCCCAATTCACATTACATCATCATGGTCACATATTTGGTTCAAAGCATGAGGCAAGGCCTCTCATGCATATCACATGTCATTTCCAATTTCCTTTAAACATTTCAATTGACATAAGGTGATTTATGATCATAAAGAAAAGGTATGGACTAAACCATCCTAGATGTTCCAAGTTCAGTAAATTCATTTCAACTATCATAATTTATTCTTATTACATTAACCCAAGGCATAGTCATACCATCCTAATTCGTTCCCTTTCAAATTTAACCATTTCATCTAAACCATTTAACAAAACAAAGAATATAAATATACCCACTCATATAAACCATTACATTCCATATGATAATAAACTCTAATGTATACATTTCATATTTTAATACATCCCACTCGTTTACCCACTCGTTTAACCATTTTTTATTCAAGGAAGATAATGAGTATACCCACTCATTATTCGTCACTTGCATAAAAAATGCATTCAACTCTTCTAATGAATTTACCCATTCATTAATCCCCATTCACAACCCATGATACCAAAGAGTATACCCAGTCATTGTTACAGTTTTCATTAATTCCTATCACATGGGCATACCCTTCCATTTGTTTCAACTCACCCTTATTCATTTCACATGGATTTACCCACCCAGGAATCCAATTATAGTTCATTAGACCCATTTAATTCAAGGGCATCAACATGAAAAAGAGGTGGTACATATCCAAGCTAATCAAACAATATTACTTTAATTAATCAAGCTTCTCCTAACTAGGAAATATTAGGAAAACCACACATCATCAAGATAAGAAAAAATAAATAGTCTACTCACTACATTTTTTTTCTTGAAGGAAGTGCACCTTTGATGGCGGGGTTTTATTACAAAAACATGATTTTGTACTCTAAAAAATAATTTAGCACAAATAGGCAGTTCAGTCCAGAATTGAAGTCTAATTTATCAAATGTAGTAAATAAACTAATTCATTTTTAAATTAAAGGTAAGGTTGAGGACACCACCTCAAGTAGACCAAGCCAACTCTTGGCATTCAACGCTTTCTAACTCAAGCAACATCCTGATCACATGCACACACTTCCATATATATATATATATATATATATATATATATATATATCCTTAAACTGATTCATGTGTTCCCCACGCCATGAGAGAACCCGCACACAGAATATATATATATATATATATTCATACCTGGTAATATGCGTGCGCACCCTTGGAATTGATCACAACACCCTACAAAAATATCCCCAGGTCTCATAAACATCACTATACCCCAAATAAAAGGTGAAAAAAATTGTGGTATAAAAAATTACCTAAAATCGATGACGGTGGACCGAATCTACCCGAACCGTCTCGACTTTAGTGGAGGTTTCCGGAACATAGACCAAGAGGTCCCAAGACACCCTCTGCGCAACCCTAAATCAAAGAAAACTAGAAATGGGGTTATCCCTAACCCTAGGGAGTTTGGAAATACTCCACCAGGCAATGAATAACACGAAAATTAGCCAGAAACAGGGAGGAAAAGGGACCAGAGACCTTACCTTGAAGATTTGGAAGGAAATCACCAAGAAATCCGGATGGAATTAGGAGCGATAGAGGGAGCCGTGGAAAGGGGTTCACACACTACAGGGTTTCGTCCAGGGGGTGCATCGTACCTATTGCAGATCGCAGCTAGGAGGGGCACACTGCCATGGAGAGGGAGAGGGAGCCGAGTCACAACTAGGGTTAAATAGAGGTGGGTCACATGATTCTAGAAGGAGGAGGGGGGATGGACCTCACACGACACAGGTAAGGGGGATGAGAATTCCTCCCTTAGGTTTTTTCTAAAAACCTAAACTAAACAAAAATAAACAAAAACAACAAAAATAACAACAACAACAACAAAACAACAACAACAATAAACATATTAATAATAATATCATTATTACTATTATTAAAACTTTTCATTTCCACTTTAATTTAATTAATTTTATTTTCCTAAAAATAAACACACATCGTAGTGTCAACTCTCAGAAAATTAAGTTACGATGCTCAGTTTTAATTTTGGACCATCTAGTAATTTCCCAAAAAAATCGAAAATCCTCAGAACAACCACCTGGTCCAAAACATGGGATGCTACAATCTTCCCAACTTAAAACTTCTTTTCCCTGAGAATCATTTGGGAACTAAAAAAATGTCAACCAATCTCCAAATGTCAGGAAGTTTTGTTTGAATTATTGCATTGCATTTCCAAATTTCAAACATACCCTTAACCATTTCACAATCCCAAGGTGCTTAAGCCTTTAAAACCCGATCCAAAGATCAAATTTCAACCCAAAACATAAAAACATAGTTTAACCGAGACCAAAAAACTAGATACATGATCCCATCATCATCTGTTTAACCATCCACCCATTGGTGCTTTCCACCAACGGTATTAGCTTTTAACAGCCAATTCCAAACCACGGTTCTTCCACCATTGGAATTTCCAAATAGGGAATGTTATATGTTTCCTAGAGATGCTTCTCACATGACTTCTTTAACTAGAAAACCTAATTACATCCAAGTATATAAGAGGGAACTCATCAAAAGAAAGGCCGAATATCAATCAACCAATAATAACTAGCCACACATGCTTCCCTCGAAAGACATTGTTGACCCAAAATCACACACGTCCTTAAACTGGTGGTGTGTTTATAAAATGATTCAATCATCAAGCATACACAAAAAGTAAAAAAGGAAAAAAGTCAAACCACGCCAGGCTAACAATTCTCAAAGATGTCCAGATTAGATGGCCGAAATATCCTAAACAGAACCGCAAAGCCTTCGTCGCCATGGCATTCATTAGTTAACACAAGCATTTATGTTGAAGTCCTTAACCAACTTTCAGTGACATTACTAGGACAAACCATCACTTGGACAATTTAAAATGGGCATTCCTCAATACGAGTAAAGGCATAAATCAAAGAACCACTAATCGAGATAATAACCACTTATCAAACCAAACTAATTTTAAAACTTTAGCATGGTGTAAGACCGATGCTATCTTTGTGCCTCCAGGACAAGGTCAAGATAGGGGACATTCTCATCTCATTAAGAAGAGCACAATAAGAGTAAGCCCAAGTGACCAAGAAGATTAGTCAAACCGCTACTAATCAACTATTTACAACAGTCTAACTTCTCCTACCAGAGCATCATCATCCCAACACCAATGCCTATACCACCCGAGGAACTCATGTTATTTCAAACCATACCACTGAAACTATTCCAAAACTTATAGATTTTATAAAGGGTTGTACATACCACAAACCTCGTTGATGTCATGCTTCCAAACATGCACTGACATGTACACCAAAACCGATGTGACACTACCCACCTTAGGAGTGTCCATGTCATTGAAAGAAAGGACCAACCACTCACAATCTTGATAGTTCAAAAACACTTTAAATGCACGTGTGATGTTCTAGGAACCATGATCACCACATCAAAACATATGGCATGAAAGATGAAAATTAAAATGATTGGCGTGTCAAAATAGCCGAATCCCAAAAAGTCCTCCCGAGAAGTGGGATGAACTTACCTTAATGCCCCAATCACTCTACTCCAGAGTTAACCTGAGAATGTCCTCAACCTCACAAGGCTCTATGATCACACTGAACTTAACCAGTTCATTACATCACTAAAGAATCGATGATGACCATGTATGTCAACACATACAACACCGAGTTCACAAAATCCAAAGACACATCATCACATAAAACCATTAACTAGGATGACGACATACTAACTCATCCATACCTAAAGAAAAGAGAGGTTCACACGATCTCCTAAGCAGCTGACCATGCCTGAGGCATGTCTAACCTATTGAACCAAGCATTCCTTGATGCTTGTTCCCATATCAAAGGTCAAGATACTATGACCACCCATCTGAACAGGGGTGAATTTTTAAAACCCAAAAGTCCTACTAGGGAAAATGACACCCAAATGGCACCAACGTCAAAAGGATCGTAGTATAAGAAAGGCATCTGAAGCATTAAGGGTGATACCTACCATGGGATATTCCCTTACGAAGCATAAATGTCGACCATATCCCTTGTTCATGAAAAACAGATTCACTAGGCTCAAGAACCCCTTTTCTTTTAAGTCATTGCTAACAAAGAAATAGCCTACGGATGATCACCCATGTATCCGTTCAAAGGCATACCACATAAAAACATTTAAAACTACCCTTCCACAAGGGTTCAAAAAAAATGACACTACTTTAGGTTCCAATTTAAATCCATTTCATTAATCCATTTCAACCTTTAAACATTTGAAATAATTTTAACAACCCACAAATACCATTTAACAATAAGTCACTTGGTTTTTAATCAACGCCCCATAGGGAAAATAGGAAAGCTATATAAAACTTCCTATTTAAACATTTAACATTCAGTGACATTCCATAATAACATGCAATTTAGCATCTAAATTCCTTTTAAATAAAGGTGACCTCTGAGGGTCCCATTTATTCAACCCAGGTTCTTCAAAAAGCAACCCTATAACAATTCATTTCATAGAAACATGCCCCAACAGACCTACTTGGGTCCAGTTGAGTGTTTTGAAATTTAACCAACTATTCAAGTTCAAAACATAGTATATTTCACATTTATAACCATTCTCAAACATACCATGGTTATACAAAGGATCGGTCACATGGGTGGCTATATACTAATCCATAAGGTGACCATACACCTTACGGTTGAAATTTGGCTCCTATTAATCATAAGCATTCCATTTTAACATTTAAATTTAGCAGATCATTGTCATTTTAACAATGCATATAAACATTTATATAAAGGTCCAGATATGGTTTGTGCATATGAGTTACTCTTTTAAAAATCATAAGGTTCCCATACACCTTACAATTGAAAATTCTCTATCGCTTAAACCGCAAATAAAAAATTTAGAACATGCAATAATTTTACATATAAAAAAACATGCTATAACAAGAAAAAAAATCATGGAATATTTCATCTAAACATGTTACACCACAAGAAGGACATGCTAAATAAATAAGAATGATAACAAATTACCTCAACAAGTAAAAAACAAGCATGTAATTCAAGGCATATAATGAGTATACCCACTCATTATCCATCACTTGAAAGAAAAATGCATTCAACTCTTATAATGAATTTACCCATTCATTAATACCCATTCACAACCCATGATACCAAAGAGTATACCCACTCGTTGTTACAGTTCACATTCATTCCTATCAAATGGGCATACTCCCCCATTTGTTTCCAATCAATCTTATTCATTTCACATGTGTTTTCCCACCCATGAATCCAATTATAGTTCATTAGAACCATTTAATTCAAGTGCATAAATATACAAAGTAGGTGGTACATCTCATAGATAATCAAAACATATTCCTTTAATTAATCAGGCTTCCTCTAACTAGGAAAACATAGGAAAACCACACATAATCAAGATAAGAAAAAATAAGAAATCTACTCACTACATTTTTAGCTTGAAAGCAGCGCAACTCCGATGGAGGAGTTTTATTACAAAAACATGATTCTGTACTCTAACAAATAATTTAGCACAAATAAGCAGTTTAGTACAGAATTGAAGTCCAATTTATTAAAGGTAGTAAATAAACAACTACTGAATTTTTAAATTAAAGGCAAGTTTGAGGACCCTACCTCAAGAAGATGAAGCCAACACTTGATATTTAGTGCTTTTTAACTCAAGCAGTATCCTGCTCGCACGCATGCACTTCCATATATATATATATATCCTTAAACTGATGCACGTGTTCCCCACACCATGAGGGAACCTACACATGGAAGATATATATATATATATATATATATATATATATATATATATATATATATATATATCCTTACTTAGGAATATGCATGCACACCATTGGAATCGATCACAAAACCCTACAACAATTCCCCTGGGTATCATAAACACCACTAGACCCTAAATAAATGGTGTGAAACAAATTAGATGTATAAAACCTTACCTCAAATCAACGATGAAAAGCTAAACCGACCCAAACTGCCTCGCCTTCAGTGACAGTTGTTGGAACACAAACCAATGGGTCTTGAGATACCCTCCGTACAACCCTAAATCAAAAGAAAACCAAAAACATGATTATCCCTAACCCTAGGGTGTTCAGATGAACTCCACCGGGTGATGAATAGCCCAAAAATATGCTCAAAATAGGGAGTAGAAGGGACTAGATACCTTACCTAGAATCTTTTTGAGGGAAATCGTCAAGAAATATGATCAGAATCAGGAGCAACAAAGGGAGTTACAGAAAGGGGGTCGTGCATTGTAGGGTTTTGTCTAGGGGGTACGTCGCACCTGTTTGAGATCATGACCATGAGGGGTGCGCTACCATGGTGAGGGAGAGGTAGCCAGGTTTTACTCTCTGACACTGTGTTTGGTGAGATTTTAGTAAAATAAAATAAATGATTTGATATTTTATAAAAGAAAAGAAAAGAAAATAAATGATTGTGATTTCTCTCCTTACATTTGGATCAATAAATTAGTAAATGAAAAGAAATAATTTGGATTTCTCTCCATCTTTTTTGGTTAATATTTTTAAAGTAAAATAAAAGAAATTATTTTGTGATACATGTAGAAAATTGGGATAAAATTGGAATTTTAAAATATTAACAACCCTCCACCATCATTTATTTCCAAATCATCCCGATTTTGGGGTGATTTAAAAACAATAGCAAGAGAGAAATCTATTTCTATCCATTTCTCTCCTTATCATTTCTCTCCCCTTAAATTTATCTTGACAAACATGAGAAACCAATTTATCCTCTCAATAGCATTTCTTTTCTCTCTGTATCATCCTAGCCAAACTAGTCCCTAGGGTTATAAGGTGGAGGGCTGCACGACACTAGAAGGGGGGGGGGGGCTGGTCCTCACACAACATAGGTAAGGGGGATGAGAAGGCCACCCTTAGGTTTTTATAAAAACCTAAACTAAAAGAAATTAATAATAATAATAATAATGATAATGATAATAATAACATCAATAATAATAATAATAATAAACACGATAATAATAATATTAATAATAATATTATTAAAAATTTTCAATTCAACTTTAATTTATTTAATTTTAATTTCTTAAAAAGAAACACACATTGCAGTTTCAACTCTCGAAAAGTTAAGTTCCAATGCTTGATTTTAATTTTGGCCCTTCCATTAATTTCAAAAAAAAACTGAAAACCCTAAAAAAACCACCTTGTCCAAAACACATTATTCTACACTAGGAGACATGAGAGAGGTTACCACTTACTACACCAGCTAGGTAGAAGGCGTGAATGAGGTTCACACCTCCCGTCAGAAAAAATAAAATAAAATGGGAAACCCCCTATTTTATTGTTTAGTTCCTCTGATTTTGAAATGTATTTATCAAATTATTATTTGTGTTCTTTGGTATGGTAAAAGTTATTTCTTCAAATTTTAGTTTTTTAGTTAGTTTATTAATATAGTTTATGTAGTTGTTTATATTACTTAAAAATAATATATATCGTATGGTTTAAATAATATATTGTTTGAATGATTTAAATGGTGATGAATTATTTACTAATTTTAAATATGATATTTATATAATTTAATTATAGTTGAATTATTTAATAAATCTATATCTATCAAAACTAAAATTTTGGGGTTTTTCATCATAGGAACATGGTCAAATGCAAAAAAATGGTCACTAAAGTTGTCCTTTATCAACTAAATTTGGTGTTCACTAAATAAATCATTACACAGTATAAAAATGCCTAACCTCCCCCCCACACAATCCCGAATCTTCCCCACATCTTGTCCCCCCTACGAACCCTCTACTTGTTGTACACACCTCCTAGAAAACAAAACCCTCCGACCTACCTCCCTTGACCAATCTCTATGCAAAAATCTCAGATGATGGACCCCATCCAACAACATCCCTACCTCGACCACCAACACCACTCCCTAACCACTGAAACTCCTACCCTCTATAGACACTCTCCCCCTAAACAACACTCCTAGAAGTTTCTCCCTCTATGAGTCCTCTAGGTTGGTGGTGCTACTCATTTCCCCAGCCAATCATGCCTCCCTGGTCTAGTTGGTTGTCTATTACTAAGATTTACTTCGAATTTAAACTAAATATTGGTATGGCATGAATCATTATTATGTTTGAATAATTTTTGGAAATTAGGGTTTTGTAGGTTTATACAAGAAAAAAAATAAAACAAAATTTTTATATTGATTTTATATAATTTAATGACATAATATTAAAGTTACAAATATATTATTATATTTTTAAAAATGATAGAATTTAAACTTGAAATGAAATATATATATATATAAACCTAATTCATTGTAATACTTTTGTATTATATTGACATCCAATTGAGAATGTTTTACTATAATAAACAATGGTAACTATTTTTTTTTCAAATTTATTAAAGATAATTCCATATATTATTATAATATCAAGTCTTGTGTAATTTTTACTATTTTTTGTCCAGATATGTATAAAAGTTGGATTGATATTCCAAATATAATGTATAGAGAATATTTAGAGTTCATTATGATATTTACTGATTTCACCATAGGATTTCAAAGTGACTATATAAATTTTCCATGTTGAAAATTTAAAAAAAACATCAATTCACATGAGATACCATGAGGAAGAACTTATTTTTTAATGGGTTTCTGAAAAATTATAAGAGTTGAACTCATCATAGGGAATAATATATACCTTTTCCTCAAAAAAATGTTCATATGGATATTTATGTAACGAGAACTGATTTGATGAATGAAATTCTTAATTAAATGGTATGTAGGTTAGATTTTTAAGGAATTAAAATCTAAAATTCTAAGATTGGTAATATTAATATATGCTTTGGTACAGATCAAGGATCATTGATCTTTTTTGAAATTCTTAATGATGCATGACCTGAATTATATTTTGAGTGTACTTCTATTAGAGAATTTCAATTTATCTTGGATATATTTCACTTGAAGGTTTTTATTTAGAGCTTAGAAATGTCATTTGATATGTTTTTAGGGTTATTGAAAGAGGTAATCTCTACCAGCATAATGAATTTGGAATCTTATTGCCATGATTTTAAGTGAATAGAGAACTTTGGTTTCACATATGAGTTCATCGATGCATGTTTAAAAAATTGTTTGCTTTTCAAAAAGGAAAATTCCCATCTCAATACTTGTATGGTATGTGGCTCTTACATATGGAAAGATAATTGCGGAAATCAGAGTTGTTAAAGTTGGGTTTTGAACAAGGGGAAATCAATCACTCTAAAGAAAATGTGTTTCATTTTATTCAATCCGAGGCTAAAAATATTATGTATTTCATTTATTTTTTTAAATTAATGAGATTACATGTAGAAAAAACAAGTGATATGTTAATCCACCCAAACAAAATCTCTAGTAAGGAAGGAGTTTGGTAAGTGATACTATGAATTTTCCTAATATAGTTATAATGAATGAATGGGGTTTTCAGTACATGGTTTCAATCTATTCTAGTCCATGGTTGGTGAAGCTCATAGTACATAGACCATGGTGTTCATTCCATACAACCTTCCTTTATGGATTTGTATAAAATAATAATTTATATTACTATATTCTCTTGTCGATGAACCTAGAGGTTTGATGGATATGATTTATTTTTACCTACAACCATTGATTAATTATATGAATGAATTTTGGGATGAAGGTGTGATGACATGTGATTGTAAAATGAATGTAATGTTTAAACTATGAGTTTTTTTACTATGGAGAATCAATGACTTTCCTAAATATGCCAATTTATCAGGTTAGAGTATAGAAGGGGAATTTTATTATTTGTGTATAAATAAATGTAAAAAATCAACATTGTTTAAGGATTATAAAAAAATGGGAATATATGGGTCACACACATTTTCTTCCTCTCCAACATAGGTTTAGAAAGGACATAGTGGAATTTTTAGGATTTTAGAGAATTCAACCCATTATAAAAAATCATGAAGGGGGTTAAAATATTATCATGGATTGAGCAAGAAAACATTCAAGAGTTATAAGAATTTCAAGATTTAGTATCTCCACTATGACCATCTATTCATGGTTTGAGTAGAAATTATAGACATAATTGGAAGAAGAAATGTATTTTTTTTATTTACAATATTGGGAAAGTAATATATTAATTCATAATATGGATGTCATTCACATTAAGAAAAATGTGTCAGATAATATATCATGGGCCATTTTGGGTGTTAGTAGAATATCAAAATAAAGTGTTAATTCATGACATGATTTGTAAGAAGTGGGCTTGAGGAAACCATTTCATTTATAGCTGGGTAAGGTTAATATGAAATACAAGATCACTAAACAATACACAATGAGTAGAAATGAGAAATAAAAATTCCTTTTCATTTTAAAGATGATCAATGTGCTTGATGGTTACTATTCTAATATTTCCAAGTGCATGAGTGTGGCCAGTAGGACATTGAAAGGGATGAAAAGTCATGAAAATCACATACTAATTTAGAAGTTTCTTCCAATTTCAATTCATGTTTTTTACCACGCAATGTTGTTTATCTGTTGATTGATATGAGTAATTTTTTCCAGTTACCCCAGATTAAGAAATCAATGGATGAGTGATTTAAAAATTTTCAGGATAGGATTGTACTGCCACTTTTTCACTTAGAGAAACTATTTCAACCCTCATTTTTTGATGCCATGGTCCACTTGAATATACACCTAACCAATTAAGTAATAGATGTTGGTCTCAAAAAATTCATGTGGATGTATCCCATTGAGTGATACTTGAATAAATTTAAATGATTAGTATAAATATATAGCTCATTTGGAAACATAAATAGCCAAAGGTTATTTGATGGATGAGTGTACTATTTTCCATGTCGAATATCTTATAGATTAAAAAAATATAATACCTCTCAGATTCATAATTGTATAGTTATATAAGTAATGATATTTGATATAGATAATGTCAAGTGTGTTCAAGCTCATCGATGTGTCTTGTTCAATACTCTATGAGTTGCACCATTGCTGCAGTAATTGTATTTTTACTCTTACTATTGAACATTTACATGTTTAGTTTACATATATAAGTTGATCATTAAAATATATTATTATAAATTATAGGAAACATATTAATGATCTAAAATAGAAGATTTCTCACACCAGTGATTATCAAATTCAAAATTCCCATTATGAATCATTTCATGATTGGTTCAAGGTTTATATATATATAAATTCAGTTTCATTTTGATTAAAGTATATTATCATTTTATTTTTGAATAAAATTATGTAAAATTATATAAAATATATAGGTCCATAACTTGAGGGAATTACTTGACCCTACATTAACTGAAGAATTTAACCAACTGGATGATGGTCCATCTATAACAATGCTTCATTACAAAGATTTAGATGCAAATGGATTTCAGAATCACTTTAAAGATGTTGATGTCAAATGAGCAACATAATTCAATGGAATTGGTTGTCAATCCCTAAATTCTAGTTATTATTATGGTAAAATTGAATACATCATTGGATTCATATATTATCATGGGTTAAAATACATATTGTTAAAGTGTGATTGGGTCGATCTAGTTCATGGAACTAAATTCAACATTTTTCAATTTACATTGGTGAACTTTAACAATATGTTATATAGAGATGAGAGAGTCAGTAAAAAACCTTTAATATTTCCATCATATGTATAGAAAGTTTATTTTATTACCTTTCCATCTGATCTGATGTGGCTAGTTGTTGTGAAAGTTTCAAGGAAAAGAGTGTTTTTAATTGACCAAAAAGAACCATAAATTACTGTATTTTTCAGGAAACTAATTTTTCAACACTCTATATCTAAAAGTGAAAAATATATTTACTAGTTTAGAGATACCATTAAAGAAAAAATGGTTGATTTTTATATTCAATGAATGTTCAGGATTTTCATCTTCCCTTTGATTTAAAAATTTATTTTTAAATGTATAATTTTCAAGAAATGTTTAGTTGTTTTTTATGTATTCAGTATCGCTAATTTGATATTTAATTGAGATATTTTTACAAGTTTGTGAAATTTGAAATGGAATTGAAAAAATGCGTAACTAGTGTTTTATGGAATTTAATTTTTATTATAATAATTTAACTATAAATGTTTTTTATGACTAAAAACATGTCATGGGAACACGTCAGATTGTAAAATTATTGAAAATACTACAAGAGGGGGGGGGGGGGGGTGGGGGTGAATTGTAGTTTTTAAAAATTTAAAATCAAAATCTCCCAAAACCTTATTTATAAAAAATTCTATTGAAAAAACAGTTATTCTGATATAATTTATATCTTAAGAGTATAAAATAAGTTAATACTAAACAATACATACTTTATATAAAATGGAAAATGAAAAGATAAAATTTTTTCAAACAAGAATAACAAAGAACAACAAAATTTTATAAAATAAACTAACCAAGCTTATAGAGCCTCAACTAAGTGTGGTATTCAATTTTAACTAAAGTGATTAGGAAGTCTGTAAACTTGAATTTAGATATATCTGATTTTTAACCTATCATAAGGCCTGTCTTCCGAAACTTGGAAGTACTTGATCCACCATATTGCACAAATCATTGTCTCTCTATTCCTAGGATCCTTTAATCAACCTGATTATAAAATATTCTATCTCTCTATCTGTGGGATACCTCAATCACATGGTCAAACAAACAACTATTACAATAGAAAAAATTATAGAATTTAAAATGGAAGCCTCATACAACTTATGATCTAAAATAAATCTATAATGATTACAAAATGAAGTGCACTCGGTAACATGATGGTGCAAAACTTCAATAGAAAAATTTAGATCACATGTAGTATATTTCTTCTTATCCTCAAAGAACTGGTCTTATTTATAGATGTTTCCATAAGAAACTCACAATGGTTATATTACACACTTATCAGGATTAGTTAAAACAACATCAGACAAACATCTTCTTATATTCATGATTTCATCACAACAACACTTCATCTGATGGTTGTTAGTTCCAACACCATTAAAATTGATTTTAATGATGTTCCATCTAGTAGGATTAGTATATCTCTATATTTTATACTTTGTATGTATTCATCATGTAATATTTATAAGTGTTCATCTAGTATAATTTGTTAGTGTTTGTCTAATAAAATTTTTAAGTTTCTTTTCGGTAGACTTTGTAAGTCTCTGTCCAATGAGATTTACAAATGTCCATCCATTGAAATTTATAAGTATCTGTCTGATGAACTATATAAGTATCTATGTGTTAGAATTTATAAATTTCCATTAGGTAAAAAATATTTCCTCTATCTAGTAAAACTAAAAAAATTATACATGTAGAACTTCCTGCAAGAATTTATACTTAGGAACGAAATAAATATTCGAAATATAAAAATTATAAGTGGATTTTCATTTTGAAAAGTAAGTATAGAAAGTGTTATTTCAACTTAATAATCTCCCCTATTTTAAAAAGTATAATACACAACACAAATAAAAATTATTTTTTTAAAAAAAAATTTCATCTCTTACTTACAAATATCTCGAGTGCTCTAACTTTGTCCCCCATTGTGATTTTTAAAAATAAAATTAAATAAAACATTAATCGTCTTTATAAAATCATTGAAAAATTCATTTTCATCCCTATTCTCTTAGATCTTGTACTTGGAGGATATTTTTTTAAATAATCTAAAAATTCATAAAAAAGTATTTTCCAACTTGATAAGGTGAAGTATCCTCTTTCTCATCAAACTTAGATTGATTGGTTTCCTAAATTTCAATATCTTAATCAGTCCGTGTTTATTATGATATTTTCAAGTTTGTAGTTTTATTTTCACTTTTTAAGGATTATTATTATGATAAACTGAACTACTCTTCATCTTTTGAAGATTGAGAAGTTATAGAAATCAAAGTATTGACCAAGGATTCATTTATAGAAGAATCCTTTAGGTATAATAACTTATTTAGAGTTTTTGATAAATTCTTATGATTACATGATAATATTTATTTTTCCTAAACCATCAGGATACTCTTTGATAGTATAATAATTATCAACAAAAATTTTTATTTCCCTTTTACAACATATTGAACAACTTATTCAACAAATTTATTTAATTTATCTTTTGAACCATACTGGGGAACTAATGTTTCTTCCTATATAGAAATAGATAGAGCAATGGACCGAGGAACAAACTAAGAAGCTTCATTATCCTTTAAAAAAATCATTATCATCAAAATTCATTATATTTTTATTCAAGGGAAAGGAGGAAAGATGGACCAGAGAAGGGGGATAAGGGGGTCTAAAGTAATGTAGGCCAAGGGTATCCCCTCTGATCAGTTTGACCCCCTCAGGTTTAAATTGGGAAATATTAGAGAGGATAGTTACATTGGTGCCTTGGACGACCAGAGAGGCTAGGTGATCCACCACTTGATTCCCCTCCCGCCAGGTGTGGGTCACTTTTGTACTGTTATTGAGGAGAGCTTTGCATTTCCTTATAGTGTAGCAGATTGACAAAGGCGTTCCACCTCTTCCATGCAAGGAATTGTGCAGAATCATGGAGTCTGTCTCCACTTGAGAAAGGCAAATATTCACTTGGGTGCAAAGCATGATCCCCATAAGAACTGCCTTGGCCTCGGCTATAAAGGAGTTTCTAGTGCCGAAGTGGGCAGTAAAAGTGAGAACAACACTCCCCCTGTTGTCCTTGACGACTATTGCTCCGTGCATTTCAACCGAGCTACAAGTGCCATCTGTGTTCATTTTGAGGCCATCCTCAGGGGCTATCCACCTCACCCATCTTCCTTTCATCCTAGGTAGAAGATGATTAGACACGGGTGAGGGGCCATGGAGAGCCCATAGGGATGGCACGTCCATCCAGTTACTGACCAGAGTCACCATGTCCGCCAACATGCTCCTGGTCCTTGAGATGATGAGTCTCCCTGTGGAGTTATCCCCCTCGTATTTGGCCCGGTTTCTTTCCATCCATAGGCACCAGCAGCCGGCGCTGAGAATCATGGATCTCGCTATTTTTTCTGAGCTGATGTCCTCTGCCCCTTGAAACCATCTGTCAAGAAATGGAGTGTCATGATTTCCTCTGGAAGAATATGCAGTGAACCCCCAAAAAAAAGTCTATACTTCATGGGCCCATTCCCCCTCAAAAAAAGTGGGTTGATTTCTCCTACTGCCTATTCTTGCAGCAATGACATTCGGAGGACATGCAAATGAAAATCTTTTTTATCTGATCATCTGTCGATATTTTCTAGTTTCGTATCCTCTAAATGAGAAGGTTATATTTAGTAGGAATATTGTTTCACCACACCAAACTCGTCCATCTTTCACATTGGTCCTGAGGGATGGATGCTCTATGGTAGTCCTTTCTGTTGAATCTCCCCGAGTTTGATGGTTTAAAAACGAATCTATCTGGTTCAGATCAGGTTTCAATGCTGTCAAAGATCTATTGGAGACCCATATCCAGAATTGATCTAAAGAAGGAATGGTGAAGGCTCGCTTCCTTGAAGGAAATGGTGGGGGCAGGGCACCCCGGATATCCTACCACACTGCCTTCCCAGTTATGTTTCCAGAATAGGAGTTTTCCCTCACCAACTATCCATTGAGAATGTTGCTACATGCTTGGGGTGAGGGTGAAGATTTTAGACCATAGGGGGGATCTGTGCACTGATGAATCACCCACAATTCCATTGAAAGTGTAGGCCATAGTCTTTCCCCACAGAGTACTCCCTTCAATAATTTCCCATGCTAGTTTTGCGTACATGCAATGGATGGTGCCTCCTAAACCTATGATATTGATCCCTCCATCATGAATTGGACGTGCCATCTTCTCCCATGAAGCCCAGTGTTTCTTCCCCTCCAACTCTGAGTCCCAGATAAACCTCACCAATAGTTTATCAATAGAATTGATAAATCTTTTTGGCACGTTGCTGGACGCCAATGCATGGGCCGGCATGGCAGACAGGACACTATTCACCAAGGTAATGTGGACACCAAATGATAATAGGTGTTTTTTCTAGTTGAGGATGTGGCACGTGATCGTGTTAACCACCTGATCAAAATCTCTAATACAAATTATGCCTGTGGAGATGGGAGCACCAAGATACTCCATTGGAAGGGATCCCCGTTGCATGCCCATCCTGTTGCACAGAAGCAGGACTCGCCTTGTAGGGAATATGTTGGAGACGTAAACCATACTCTTGTCCTTGTTGATAACCTAACCACTCCAATGACAGTAATCTCTGCGGATTTTGTTGATGTCGTTGAGAGATCTCCTTCCCACATTCATGAAGATGAAGGTGTCATCTGCAAACATCAAATGGGAGATAGGGGGAGCCGTATCTTGCGTCGGTAAGCAAGTACGTCACCGTTGGTTATACCGTTATTGACCATGTGACTGAGAACGTCTTCCATTAGGATGAAGATGCTTGGGGAAAAGGGATACCATTTCCTTAGCCCGCGAGTGGCTTTAAATAATCCATGAGTTTGGCCCATAAAGGAAACAACAATCCAGGAGGAGCTTACGCACTTGAAGATGAGGTCGCAGGCCCAAGGAGACAGACCTATCCTATTCAACACTCTATTGATGAAGCCCCATTTGAGGCGATCATATGATTTGTTCATGTACAGTTTGATGGCTACATTGGATCCATGTGACTTGGTGTTAATGTCTCTCATCATTTATTGTGAAAGAGATATAGCGCCTTGGATGGATCAACCCTTCACAAATCCGTGCTGCTCAAGAGAGATCCACCGTGGGAGATGATTTGCTAACCTTGTATTGATGATGCTTTCCAGGATTTTACTGGGGACATTTCACATACTAACCGGTCTGTAGTGTTGAATAAAGGAGGGATCATTATTCTTCGGAATGAGGACGAGGGTAGTAGCACTGGCCATGCGTGGTAGGATCCCTCCATGAAAGAAGTCCCATATGGGTACGATAATATCACATTTGACCACCTCCCATGAGACTCTATAGAAAGACCCAGGAAAGCTGCCCGGACCCAGTGCGCTGTCGGGGTTCAGGTTCTCTATATCCGCATGGATCTCTTCCTCTCCCGGGATCCCTTCTAAGAGAGTACTGACCTGTGTAGAAACAAGATTTGGAATCACTTCCCAGAATGCTTCACCCCCTTCCGGGTATCCATTGGGCATGTTTGAGCTTGACCCAACAAGAATATATTTGAAGAAAATGTGAGCCATGCCTCCAACCACATTACATTCATTGGTGTGCGTGCCATCCGACAAGGCAATGTTTGGTTGGATCAGACGTCTCCTATCCCTTATGCATGCATGGAAATAGGCTGAGTTTTTATCCCCTTCATGTAGCCACTTGACTCTTGAGTTTTCCCTAGCGTTTCATTCCTCTTAGATAACCAGTTCATCCTAGCTCTTCCTTTTTTCCACGAGATCATTATAAAGTGATTTATCCCAAGCCTCCTCCATCTGGCCTTTTAGCCGCTCAATTTCAGTTTTTAGGTCATCCGTGCTTTTTTCGGGAGGTGCCAGATTCTTAGCCCATGTTGACAGGCTCTGTTTTAGATGTCTCAACTTATTGTGAAGGTCCACCCATGAAAACCCCTGGCTAGGATCTTCCCATATCTCCCTAACTAGTTGAAGATAACCTAAAAAAATTCACCATCCTTTTCAATTTCTATAAGGAAATATTGTGAAATTTTTTATTTCTTGTCATCTAAAATTTATTTCTTCTTTTTGTCTTCTTTCTTCATTATATAATTTTTTTTAAATCTTTGGATTCAATAGATTCAATACCAGAGCTCAGATCTCATTCCTTCCATTTTTTTCCTCTTCTATATCAACTCAGTAAAGGCTTCATTCGACATAGCCTTATTTTTTTCAAGGAAGTCTAGATGTTTTTTTAGAATATTTAGGAACCATAATTTTTAATAACTTTTTTAAGATCTTAAATATCTTCTTCTGAATATAATTTTTCCCCTTATCTATAAACTTACTCTCAGTAGGGAATTACATCAACCTCATCTTATTATTGATTTTATCACCAAAATAATATTATTTTCCTCTAACTCGGGTTTCGTCATTATTGATATTCTCTAGCCCAATAAACTTTACAACTACCTTGTTAAGAAAATTTGGGTATAACAATATCTTCAACATCACTATTCCTATTTAGATAGCTTCAATGTAATCCTACACAAACTCCGTGAGGTTAAATTTTCTCATATTAAAAATAAAATCAAGAAAATGGATATCTTATACTTTTAAAGTATCACGATCTCATTTTATAAGAAGGAGATAAATTTGAAAAAAACTATCCTTAAATTAGGGGATAAATGAGTCATATTTATAGCCTTCTTATTTATAGAAAAATGGAATTTTTAGGAAGAAGTATTTTTAAAGAACCTATATTATCTAGAATTTTATGAGTGAAAAAAGAATCATCACCTTCAAGAGGTATAACAATCAACTCAAAAACTATATTAATATTGAGACTATAATTTTTTAACAAATACTGAAGGAAACATTTTTCAAACCCCCCACTTAATTAAAAAAGAAACTGATATATAATTCTTGGATAATGGTTGGATAGTGTAAGGAATAATCATATTTTTTTTATGAAAATATTGTCCCACCTATGAAAAAGAATAGTTGAATTTAATAAAGAATCTTACCTTTCAAACAATCCTCAATAAATAATCCTTTCCTTAATCACCTCTTGAGTTATAAAATCTACAAACAATTCCACAAAATTAATCATATGAACTAAAAAACTTTCATATGAATTTATTAGAGCTATCAGATAGAGAAGAATCATGATGGTGAGATCCATCCACTCAAATTTATTATCAAGGAAATAAAGTTAATCCACTTCCACTCTATATTGCAAAGAAAGTGATTTTTGAAATTTTGGATGTACAAATGAATAATATTTAATCTTTAAAGATGATGATGTCAAGATATTTAATAAAGTATATATTTTAAATTCTTGATTTTCATAATAAGGGTTGTCAGAAAGTTTGAGGTCACCAAAAAAACATCATTCTGATATAAATTCAAAATATATAAAAAAATATATAAAATTTTTTCTTTAAAATATATATCAAAAATAGAGAGAGTTCCATTGAGAGAGTTTATAAACTTAATTTCTTAAGAAATTTTATATGAAGATTTTATAACTTAGTTATATAAAAAGGTAGAGATATATGTTGTTCTGATAAAACTTTAGATGAACTTCGATCCAATGAATCTTTAGAAAAATCTTATTCTAATAGAAATGAGATGTTTGGATATTTTTACAACAAAAAAATATTGAAATCAAAGGAAAAATGTCCTCCCCCTTTCTTGAGGTTTTTTTCATTTTAATGAGATAGTTAAAACAATAATTAAATTAATGATCACATTATATAGATCATTCCAATATTCTATTAAATATATTTAAATATATTATAATGAAGAGGTATTGTAAAAATATCAAGAACTTTAAATTTTATTCCAATAAATTGCAGAATAATATCTTCTATTTTATGTGTGATCCCAAAGAAAATGATGCCTTATATCTATATTATTTTTTCATGAGTGATATTGACAAGTGTATTTCATGTATACTTTTTAGAGTGTTTTCATGTGTTGAATTTTTATTTAAATGAATAATCTTTCCAATATTAGAATAGATTGACTTGTTTTATATTTTTATTGTAGGAATAAAAAAATTATTAAAAAGGAATCAAAAGCGGAGAAATTATGAGCATAAATCTTACGGCGTGACACCAAATTTTTAAGGAAGAACGAAGCTGAAAAAACTGAAGCAGAAGGATTACATGTCATGTAATTCAATTACAAATTTTGTAATTCAATTACACATCATGACTTTTTTGATAAGAATTATCCCTAAAGGACAATTCATGAAGAGATTTCACACTATGAAGAGAAGTTACACAGTGTGATTCCCGGTAACATGACATAAAAGGAGTCAAAGTTTGTGCGAGATTCGCACAGATTCAAAAATCTTGGATCAAACTCGGATTATGATTATATGTCATGTAACCTAGTTACACATCCTGAATTTGTTAGTGAGAATAAATATAAATGCGATGCAGGCTGACGGTTTTATGAGACTGGATATAAAAGAATCCCCTCAACCGCTCTTCCAATATACTTTGGGACCAGTGGAGGCCAAGTGACAAAAAGGGATGCTTTCAGATGATGGATTGATGATCTAGAGCCTAGCTTCACTACTTTTATTCACCTCCATTCTACTTAGGGTACCCATTCTTCTCGTTCTCATCATGAATAACATGAGTGAGTAGTTCTATTTGTGTCAGGTGATGTGATTGTAAGGGGATGTGTTGCTAGGTATTGTTTTCATTTTTTTATTCATGTTCTAGATCATTTCGAACACCATTTATAAATTTCAATTCTTATTCTTTTAATTTTTCATGACCATTGCAATATTGATTAGCCACTGTAAGAGGCTAATATTCATTGCTAATATATGTAGATTTCATGTGCCTTGCTATTCATAGGGAGTATAAAGGGGTGGGATTGAATGTTATTTATCATGCCTAAATGTTATTAATTTCTTTTAATTGAGTTTCTTTCATTCAATGATTTTTATTCTTCCTCTTCCTTATTGAATTTATTCACCCCACTTTCATGTGATAATTACATCCTTTACCTTGGAGTGCTCATGAAAATGATCCTACAAGTGTATAGGTGATTATCATATGTTTTGAAGGTGTTTAATCAGTAAGTGATGAGGTTAGTTTGAATTCATTGCATGAATCCTTCTTGAGTTAATGAAATTAAAATCGAAAAAAAGAGAATTCATTCAATCCACCCCGAGCCATAACCTAGGATCAACTCATATATTAGCACTATAAGAGGCTAATATTCATTGCTAATATATGTAGTTTTCATGTGCCTTTCTATTCATAAATACCATTTTAGTGCATTTTACATTTTGAACACTCATTCTAATCATTTGTGCACTTCATGCCTAATGTGCACCAATTTAGGCCCAATGTTTCATCTGATTTTAAAGAATGTAACTATCCATGTTTTAATTTTATATTTTTGGAAATGGATATTCACTTATTTATGAACATTTTTTATTCAGGGATCAATGGATTATTAATAAAGCATGATGGAGATATTTGGCGATTAAAGGAAACAATTCTGAAGAAGGCAGATTGGATATCATCCCACTGATCGGACTATGGGGCCCACAATACAGGCCCAATGAAGCCCAAAATTTATAGGAGACTATAATACATATAGGGGAACAACTAATTCTTCTGGTGCTGGTGCTAATTCGTCTTCAATGGTGGTGATCAAGGCGTACCAAGTTGAAGATTTAATTTTGGGCCAGAGTCTGCGGCCCAGAAAAACAGCCCACCATTTCAATCATATCTCCCGAACCACAAATTATTTTGGGCTGAAATTTTACAGTCTGTTAGGGGACATCCGGGGATTAATTTAAGTCTTCTAGGGCTCACTCCAATTCGGCTTTCTAGAAGGTAATTTAGGCGCGTCGTTCCGGTGGATGCAAGCTGGCTGCAACTTCGGGGCAAGAAGTGGAAAAGTCTCTCATCATTAATGTTCCACCCACCTTTCCCCAACATAATTAATTAAAGGCACATGGGATGTTGGGGGCTCGGCCAAGACTTCATTTTTTCCTATTTAAGGCAGTAGTGGTGATGGATTTGGGGATCTTGGGTGCTTTGTTTCATTATAATGTTATGCTGTCCATTTGATGTTGTAATCGTTCTTCATTCTCATGTAAGTTGTTTGAATCACATTAGTTCTTAATAAAAGTTATTCATTTCCTCTTTTTCTTTTCTTCTCCTTATCACCTTGATACCGTTGCCTCAAGGAGTGAATTTATTCACACCAAACCTTGTGATTTTGTTCACACAACGGAGGAGTGATTGTTATTTTTGTTGTTTTTACTTCTTCAATTCCACCCTCATAAGTCTACTTTCCGCTTCCGTTGAGAACTTGTCATCAATGGAGGGCTAGCTATTTTATGGGTTGATCCAAGGGAGTAGCAAGGGGTGAGATTGAATGTTATTTATCATGCCTAAATGTTATTAATTTCTTTTAATTGAGTTTCTTTCATTCAATGATTTTTATTCTTCCTCTTCCTTATTGAATTTATTCACCCCACTTTCATGTGCTAATTACATCCTTTACCTTGGAGTTCTCATGAAAATGATCCTACAAGTGTATAGGTGATTATAATATGTTTTGAAGGTGTTTAATCAGTAAGTGATGAGGTTAGTTTGAATTCATTGCATGAATCCTTCTCGAGTTAATGAAATTAAAATCGAAAAAAAGAGAATTCATTCAATCCACCCCGAGCCATAACCTAGGATCAACTCATTTTCTCTTAATTTGAATTCACATAGATCTTTTAGTGCTCTTTCAAAAAAATATAAAATCAACCCAAGTTGGCCACTTCATATCCAAAAATCCATCTCTTTTATTGAGTGTCTAAAGGTTCTTCTTAGGTCTCTGAGGATTCGACAACCCAAGCTACACTACAAGCGACCGCTTGACCCTTAAAACTTGGGTAAATTTGGGCGAGACCAAATTTTGGCGCCGTTGCCGGGGACCAAGTAAGTTTCTTAGACAAAAACCTTCTTTCCTCACCCCCATTCTTCTACTCTCACCCAAGATCTCTTATCTTGTCCCTTTCTCGCTTTTTTTTTGGCGCATGTCCGCCTACACCCGCGATTTCTCAAACAGACTAGTTAGGGTGGATAGTCCTAGGATAGGGGAGTCAAGTGAACCTAGGGGATTGTTTAAATCAGATCCAAATATTCTTGAAACCCCAAAGTCAGAACTTGAAACAAGTCTAATGGAGGGTCATCCACAAAATCAAATTTTAAACCCTGGGGGGAATCAAATGGGAAACCAAAACCAAGAAGCTCCAAACTTAGGGAATGTAGTTGATCAAACCATGAATGACTACCTCACTCCTACTTGGACCAATTCCCCCTCATGCATTAGACACAATTCCATAGGAGACACCAACTACATATTCAAACCCCATGTCCTAAACCACCTTCCAACCTTTCATGGGATGGAGTCAGAAATGCCATACCTTCATGTCAAAGAGTTCAACGACATTGTTGAAACCATGTGTCCCACACATCAACTAGAATCTGATAAGATGAGGCTCTTTCCTTTTTCATTAAAGGATCGAGCTAAAAATTGGCTAAACAACTTGAGACCTGCATCAATCCACTCTTGGGACCAACTGCAAAGAGAATTCTACAAAAAATACTTCCCTCATCACAAAACAATTGCACTTAAAAAGAGCATCCAAAACTTTTTTGAAAAAGAGGGAGAGTCATTTTATGAAACATGGGAGAGGTTTAAAGACACCCTAAACATGGTTCCACACCATGGTTTTTCTATTCCTGAACAAGTAAGAATTTTCTATGATGGTTTGGGCCCAGGTAACAAACAATTCATTGACATGATGTGTAATGGGACCTTTAAAAACAAATCCCCAAATGATGCTTACGAGTATCTAGAAATCCTTGCTGAACAAAACCAAACATGGGGAACATCACCTTATTCTGAAAAGCCTCAAAGAACTATTGGAATGCATACACTTAGGGAAGAGGAAAGCCTTAGGGTGAAACTTGCATCACTCTCTAGGAAGGTTGAAGAGATAGACCATAGGAAAATCAATGAAATCCAAACTGTAGACCTTGTTTGCACAATCTGTGACAAACATGACCACAAAACAGACAACTGCCCAACCATTCCATCCATCAAGGATGTTCTTTTAGGAGGACCACCTGCTGAAGTCAATACCCTAAACTTTCAAAAGCCTCAATACCCAAACACATTCAACCCAAGGTATAATGACCACCCAGGCTTCCGATGGAAAGATAACCAACAACCTAGCCAACCACAAGGACCAAACCCCTACCCTACACAAAATTTTCAAAACCATAACCAATTCCAACCACAACCAATCCAATACCAACATCCTCCAGTCCAATACCAACAACCCATCCAACAACCAAAGTATCCCCCTGGGATAACCCAACCAACACAAACCCCTTCCCAATCTGTCCCTCTCCCAATCCTTGAACAACTGTGCAAACAAATGGAAAGGATGAACTCAGAAGACTCGTCCCTTAAACAATAAATTCAAACCATAAAAACTGGAAAGGCACCCATGCCCACACAGGCCATTCCACAACAAACATCAAGAGGGGAGACAAGTTGCACTCAAAAAACTCATGAACAACTAAAGGCTGTGACAGTTTTGAGAAGTGGAAAATCAATTGAAAAACCTGAACAAATAGTCCAAAACCGGCCTGAAGATTCAAACTCTAATGAAAATTCAAATGAAACACATGAACAAACTGATGATACTAATAAAAATGTGAAGGAAACAACTCTTCAAAAAACAACCCCACAACCTGCCCCATTTCCTCAACGCATGAGGGGGAAAACCAAGCCTGAAT
Source organism: Viscum album (assembly GCA_963277665.1). Taxonomy (NCBI): domain Eukaryota; kingdom Viridiplantae; phylum Streptophyta; class Magnoliopsida; order Santalales; family Viscaceae; genus Viscum; species Viscum album. The sequence goes on from OY728122.1 coordinate 1,977,942,127, forward strand.
TGAGTGAAACATTGAGGGAAATATTCTCACAAGTCAAGTTGAACATTCCACTCCTCGATGCCATTCAAACCATTCCTGCATACTCAAAATACCTTAAGGACCTCTGCACATTTAAACGAAAATTCTCACATAAGAACCAAGTCCTTCTGGCAGCAAATGTTAGCACAACAATCCAAGGAACCCTTCCTCCAAAGATGAAAGACCCGGGATGCCCTTACATAAATGTTGAACTAGGAGAGAACAAAGTTGTAAAAGCCTTGTGTGATCTCGGAGCCAGTGTGAACCTCATTCCTTATGCTATGTATTGTCAGTTAGGGCTCGAAGAACTCCAACCCACATCTGTCACTCTTCAACTTGCTGGTCGTAGTATTCGAGTTCCAAAGGGGATCTTAAAGGATGTTTTGGTGAAAGTTGAAAATTTCATTTACCCAGCTGACTTCATTGTTCTTGACAATCACCCAAGCTTAGGTCCTAGGGAGCAAACCCCAATCATCCTTGGTCATCCCTTCCTTGCAACAATCAACTCTGTTATCCGAGTCCGAAATGGGAACATGACCATCACCTTTGGAAACATGAGTCTAGAATTGAACATCTACAATGCAAACTCTCAAATTGGGGATGATGAAGAGATCCATGAGGTTAATTGGATGGGTAGTGTTGATAGTGAACTCAAGGAACATCAAGGAATTACCGAAGGATGTTTAAGTCAAGAAGAGATTGATTTTCTTTGTTCACATGAGGGAAATTTGTCTCCTTGGCTTGAATCTCTTTCAGATTGCTCTATTGATGATTTTCTAGAATCACCAATAAATGATACCATGAGTGAAATCAATAACATCGAGTCCATATCCCTTCATGAAACTACTCTAGCTAATTTAGTGGATGAAAATTCTCTTCACAAGGAACCAATTTTGTCAAGAAATGTGAACAAAGAAACTGAGTTCAATAGAAAGTCTCATCCTTTCTTGGAAAGTAATAACCACTCTGATCTTGAATTTAAGGTTTTACCTTCATCACTCAAGTATGCGTTCTTAGGGGACAATCAATACTTTCCTGTTGTCATTTCTTCCTCTCTTGAAGCCAATCATGAGAGGATGCTTCTAGATGTCCTTAGGAGACACAAGAAAGCCATTGGATGGACTCTATTAGATATTCCTGGGATTAGCCCACTTATCGGGACTCATAGAATTGTTCTAGAATCCGATTCAAAGCCATGTCGTCAACCTCAGCGACGACTCAATCCTAATCTCATGGAAGTAGTGAGAAAAGAACTTTTGAAATTGTTAAAAGCTGGTATCATCTATCCTGTAGCTGAGAGTGAGTGGGTTAGCCCAATCCATGTGGTTCCAAAGAAGGCTGGAATCACAGTAATAACCAATAATGATGGAGAGATGCTTCCAACAAGGGTTAGTAGTGGATGGAGAGTTTGTATTGACTATAGGAAGCTCAACTCTTGTACCAAGAAAGACCATTTCCCCTTGACCTTTATTGATCAAGTCCTCGAGCGAGTGGTGGGTCATCAATTCTACTGCTTCTTAGATGGATTCTCAGGGTATAATCAAATCGAAGTCTCTTTAGAGGATCAAGGAAAAACGACCTTCACTTGTCCATTCGGCACTTTTGCCTTCAAGCGCATGCCTTTTGGGTTATGTAATGCCCCTGGTACCTTCCAGCGGTGCATGATGGGAATCTTCTCGGACATGGTGGGGGATTGTTTAGAGGTCTTCATGGATGATTTCTCCATATTTGGGGATACTTTTGAGGGATGCCTTCTAAATGTTGAAAAGGTTTTGTCAAGGTGTGAGGATAAGAATCTCATACTAAATTGGGAAAAATGCCATTTTATGGTAAGGGAAGGACATGTTCTAGGTCATCTAGTATCTGGTAGAGGTATTGAAGTTGATAAAGCTAAGGTTTACATCATTCGTCACCTTCCCTCTCCTAAAACTGTTAGGGAGGTGAGGTCCTTCTTAGGACATGCTGGTTTTTATAGAAGGTTCATTAGGAATTTCAGCTCTATTTCTTGACCACTTTGTGCTCTGTTGGTAAAAGGTGCTCCATTTTTATGGACAGAAAGCTGTGAGGAATCATTCTCTACACTCAAGTCAACTCTTATATCTCCACCTATCATGAAATCTCCAAACTGGAAACTTCCTTTCGAGCTCATGTGTGATGCAAGTGACTTCGCTGTAGGAGCAGTCTTAGGACAACGGTGTGAGAAAACTCCATGTGTCATTGCTTATGCAAGCAAATCTTTAAATGATGCACAAATAAACTACACCACCACTGAGAAAGAACTGCTTGCTGTTGTCTTTGATTTAGAGAAATTCAGGTCTTATCTCTTAGGATCACCCATCATTGTCTTCACTGACCATTCAGCCCTAAAATACCTTTTCCAAAAACAAGATGCTAAGGCTAGATTGATTAGGTGGGTCCTTCTTCTTCAAGAGTTTTATTTAACCATTAAGGATAAAAAGGGTGTTGAAAATGTTGTAGCTGATCACCTCTCTAGGATGGAATTCAAAGACAACTCACACCACCTCTTTGTGTCTGATTCATTTCCCGATGAGCACCTCTATTCAGTGAGTGATTTCCCTTGGTATGCTGACATAGCAAACCATTTGGTGACAGGTGACATTCCAAAATTCCTGGGGACCCAAGCTAAGAGGAAATTCCTTTCTGATGTCAAACACTACGTGTTTGATGATCCTTACCTCTTCAAGTTCTGTCCTGATCAAATCATCAGGAGATGTGTTCCTGAGTCTGAGCAAGAGTCCATTCTAAAATTTTGTCATGGAGAGGCATGTGGAGGCCACTTTGCTACAAAGAAAACCACTGCAAAGGTCCTCCAAAGTGGTTTATACTGGCCGAACCTCACTAAGGATTCCTTCCAATACTGCAAAAGTTGTCCTCAGTGTCAGAAATTAGGATCCATTTCCAAAAGAAATCAAATGCCCCTCACTCCCATTCTAGTTGTTGAAATCTTTGATTGTTGGGGAATTGATTTCATGGGACCCTTTCCAAACTCTAAGGGATACCTCTACATCCTCTTAGCTGTTGATTACGTCTCAAAATGGGTTGAGGCCATTCCCACCAAGACTAATGATCATCAAGTTGTGATCCGATTCCTAAAAGAGCATATCTTTTCTAGATTTGGAATTCCGAGGGCTATAATTAGTGATCGTGGAACCCATTTCTGTAATCGCTCATTCTCTTCACTCATGTCTAAGTATGGAATTTCTCATAAAGTTTCCACTGCATACCATCCTCAAACCAATGGTCAAGCTGAGTTAGCAAATAGGTAGATTAAGCAAATTCTTGAAAAAACTGTCAACCCCTCTAGGAAAGATTGGTCTGAGAAACTCTTGGATGCTCTTTGGGCATATCGTACAGCATTCAAAACCATCCTAGGAATTTCCCCATATAGGTTGGTTTATGTAAAAGCATGCCATTTACCTATTGAAATTGAGCATAAGGCATTTTGGGCAATCAAGAAAATGAATTTCGACATTTCTTTAGCCGAAGAAAAGAGGAAGTTAGATCTTAATGAACTTGAGGAACTTAGGATGGAGGCGTATGAAAATTCAAGGATAAATAAAGCTAGAGTTCAAGCCTACCAATCTAGGAATATCAAAGTCAAACAATTTGAACTGGGAAAACCTATGCTCTTGTATAGTTCAAAACTTCATTTACACCCGGGAAAGTTAAGGTCTAGATGGTCAGGTCCATTCATAGTGCATCATGTGTAACCTCATGGGGCTATAGAGATTCAGGATCCCACAAGTGGTAACATTTTTAAGGTCAATGGTCATAGGTTAAAACCATTCATTGAATCATTCGATAAACAGGAAATAGAGGTAGAGTTAACAGAGCCAACCTATGAACCAGGAAAAAATTGATAGATTTAGAATCCATGTCGGGCTAACGACGTTAAACAAAAGAGCTGCATGGGAGGCAACCCTTGGTCTTCATCTTTCTAATCTTTGTGACTCGTTTTTTTCCTTCTTCTGCATTCTGTTATTTAAAAAAAATATAGACTGTTGACCTGATCTTCTTTTATGAGTAAGGATGGGTATGAAAGGGGAGCACCGTATTCATCCGTGTCACGCGGTGTGATCCCTGAGTAATACCTTACCCAGAAAATATAATGAAGACAATGTATCATCAGTTTATTTTATTTTTTTTTTATTTTTTTTTGTAGGTATTTAAAAAAAAATAGATTGTTGACCTGTTCTTATTTTATGAGTAAGGATGGGTATGAAAGGGGAGCACCGTATTCATCTGTGTCACGCAGTGTGATCCTTGAGTAATACCTTACCCAGAAATTTAAGAGAAGACAATGTATCATCAATTTATGTTATTTATACCTTTTTTTTAGGTTAAAAAAAATATACGAAAAAAATATATTTAAAAAAAAAATTTAAGGCATGTCATAGGTCATTGGGAAAAGTTGGTCACAACCGTCCAATCCATTGGGAGATAAACCAGAACTGAAGGGAGACCTGGGAATGCATTTTCAACATCAACCACCAGGTGACTTCATTCCATAATTTTCATTTTCAATGTCTTCGTTGAACTTCTATCCTGTCACCTCTATGTTTCAATTCTTTAAACACTGGGGACAGTGTATTCCAAGTTGGGGGGGGGGAGATGAAAAGGTGTGGAAGGAAAAATTTCATTAACCTTGAACATGATAACACACATTCCAAACTCTGAAATTGGATATCAAATAATTTTGTATGCCTTGATTCTGATTTTAATGCAAGTTTATGTTCATGTGCATAGTTATTGGAAAGTACGGTTGTCCGATGTGATTTTTCATTGTTATATTTTCATCCATTTAATAAAAAAAAACACAATTCACGTCCTCTAGATTGTGGGTTCCTAGTTTGAGTTCTTTGGGACCCATAATAAATAGCATAGGATTGGCGATCATTTTAATTTTAACATGAGTATTCAAAAAAAAAAAATTGCGCGTAGAGCAATGAATTGACCTAATGTGTGGCTTTCGGTACTTGGGGATCGAGACTCCATAGTTGTCTGGCCCAGAGTTGGGCATTTTATCTCTATTTGTGGCAATTTGAATTTGTTTTTGATTGAGTTAACTCGAGATGATGCCCGAGTATGTGAGCTTCACTTGGTGCCCTAAGGTCTTTGAGCCTTGGAGTCATCGGCAAAGTCTTGCTACATGGGTTGACTCGATTGAGTTCAATTTCAATTACCATGGCAAAATTGCAAAAAAAAAAAAACCCAAAAAAAAAGAGAAAGTAAAAAATGAGTACTCATCTTATTATTAAAATTTGATTGCTCCTAGCGCTTCCATCTTTTTCCCTCGAATGAAAATGAACCCTCATGTCTATTGTGACACACAACACTTCATCATGCTTAATTGAATTTGGATGAAATATGGCAATGAATTTGAACAAAGGAATGGGCTTGGGATTGAGATATGCTTATGGACATAGCTTGTTTTAAATGATTTTGACGGGTTTCATAATTGTTTGGTATGTGATCTTTGGGTGAGAAATGTGTATTAAAATGTTTTTGGAAAAGGTCATTTGAATTTCATTTTTGTGAGATATATTTTGCTCGGGACTAGCAAAACTCAAGCTGGGGGGTGTGATTAGCCACTATAAGAGGCTAATATTCATTGCTAATATATGTAGTTTTCATGTGCCTCGCTATTCATAAATACCATTTTAGTGCATTTTACATTTTGAACACTCATTCTCATCATTTGTGCACTTCATGCCTAATGTGCACCAATTTAGGCCCAATGTTTCATCTGATTTTAAAGAATGTAACTATCCATGTTTTAATTTGATATTTTTTGAAATGGATATTCACTTATTTATGAACATTTTTTATTCAGGGATCAATGGATTATTAATAAAGCATGATGGAGATATTTGGCGATTAAAGGAAACAATTCTGAAGAAGGCAGATTGGATATCATCCCACTGATCGGACTATGGGGCCCACAATACAGGCTCACTGAAGCCCAAAATTTATAGGAGACTGGAAGACATATAGGGGAAAAACTAATTCTTCTGGTGATGGTGCTAATTCGTCTTCAATGGTGGTGATCAAGGCGTCCCAAGTTGAAGATTTAATTTTGGGCCAGAGTCTGTGGCCCAGAACAACAGCCCACCATTTCAATCATATCTCCCGAACCACAAATGATTTTGGGCTGCAATTTTACAGGCTGTTAGGGGAAATCCGGGGCTTCATTTAAGTCTTCTAGGGACCACTCCAATTAGGCCTTCTAGAAGGTCATTTAGGCGTGTCGTTCCGGTGGATGCAAGCTGGCTGCAACTTCGGGGCAAGAAGTGGAAAAGTCTCTCATCATTAATGTTCCACCCACCTTTCCCCAACATAATTAATTAAAGGCACATGGGATGTTGGGGGCTCGACCAAGGCTTCATTTTTTCCTATTTAAGGCAGTATTGGTGATGGATTTGGGGATCTTGGGTGCTTTGTTTCATTATAATGTTATGCTGTCCATTTGATGTTGTAATCGTTCTTCATTCTCATGTAAGTTGTTTGAATCACATTAGTTCTTAATAAAAGTTCTTCATTTCCTCGTTTTCTTTTCTTATCCTTATCACCTTGATACCTTTGCCTCAAGGAGTGAATTTATTCACACCAAACCTTGTGATTTTGTTCACAGAACGGAGGAGTGATTGTTATTTTTGTTGTTTTTACTTCTTCAATTCCACCCTCATAAGTCTACTTTCCGCTTCCGTTGAGAACTTGTCATCAATGGAGGGCTAGCTCTTTTATGGGTTGATCCAAGGGAGTAGAAAGGGGTGGGATTGAATGTTATTTATAATGCCTAAATGTTATTAATTTCTTTTAATTGAGTTTCTTTCATTCAATGATTTTTATTCTTCCTCTTCCTTATTGAATTTATTCACCCCACTTTCATGTGCTAATTACATCCTTTACCTTGGAGTGCTCATGAAAATGATCCTACAAGTGTATAGGTGATTATAATATGTTTTGAAGGTGTTTAATCATTAAGTTATGAGGTTAGTTTGAATTCATTGCATGAATCCTTCTCGAGTTAATGAAATTAAAATCGAAAAAAAAAGAATTCATTCAATCCACCCCGAGCCATAACCTAGGATCAACTCATTTTCTCTTAATTTGAATTCACATAGATCTTTCAGTGCTCTTTCAAAACAATATAAAATCAACCCAAGTTGGCCACTTCATAGCCAAAAATCCATCTCTTTTATTGAGTGTCTAAAGGTTCTTCTTAGGTCTCTGAGGATTCGACAACCCAAGCTACACTACAAGCGACCGCTTGACCCTTAAAACTTGGGTAAATTTGGGCAAGACCAAATTTTGGCATCGTTGCCGGGAGTAGCAAGGGGTGGGATTGAATGTTATTTATCATGCCTAAATGTTATTAATTTCTTTTAATTGAGTTTCTTTCATTCAATGATTTTTATTCTTCCTCTTCCTTATTGAATTTATTCACCCCACTTTCATGTGCTAATTACATCCTTTACCTTGGAGTGCTCATGAAAATGATCCTACAAGTGTATAGGTGATTATCATATGTTTTGAAGGTGTTTAATCAGAAAGTGATGAGGTTAGTTTGAATTCATTTCATGAATCCTTCTCGAGTTAATGAAATTAAAATCGAAAAAAAAAAGAATTCATTCAATCCACCCCGAGCCATAACCTAGGATCAACTCATTTTCTCTTAATTTGAATTCACATAGATATTTTAGTGCTCTTTCAAAACAATATAAAATCAACCCAAGTTGGCCACTTCATAGCCAAAAATCCATCTCTTTTATTGAGTGTCTAAAGGTTCTTCTTAGGTCTCTGAGGATTCGACAACCCAAGCTACACTACAAGCGACCGCTTGACCCTTTAAACTTGGGTAAATTTGGGCGAGACCAAATTTTGGCGCCGTTTCCGGGAGTAGCAAGGGGTGGGATTGAATGTTATTTATCATGCCTAAATGTTATTAATTTCTTTTAATTGAGTTTCTTTCATTCAATGATTTTTATTCTTCCTCTTACTTATTGAATTTATTCACCCCACTTTCATGTGCTAATTACATCCTTTACCTTGGGCGAGACCAAAGCACCCCTTTCAGGGATCACACCGCGTGACACGGATGAATACCATTTTCGTGCATTTTACATTTTGAACACTCATTCTCATCATTTGTGCACTTCATGCCTAATGTGCACCAATTTAGGCCCAATGTTTCATCTGATTTTAAAGAATGTAACTATCCATGTTTTAATTTGATATTTTTGAAAATGTATATTCACTTATTTATGAACATTTTTTATTCAGGGATCAATGGATTATTAATAAAGTATGATGGAGATATTTGGCGATTAAAGGAAACAATTCTGAAGAAGGTAGATTGGATATCATCCCACTGATCGGAATATGGGGCCCACAATACAGGCCCAATGAAGGCCAAAATTTATAGTAGACTAGAATACATATAGGGGAACAACTAATTCTTATGGTGATGGTGCTAATTCGTCTTCAATGGTGGTGATCAAGGCGTCCCAAGTTGAAGATTTAATTTTGGGCCAGAGTCTGCGGCCCAGAAAAACAGCCCACCATTTCAATCATATCTCCCGAACCACAAATTCTTTTGGGCTGAAATTTTACAGACTGTTAGGGGCATCCGGGGCTTCATTTAAGTCTTCTAGGGACCACTCCAATTCGGCCTTCTATAAGGTCATTTAGGCGCGTCTTTCCAGTGGATGCAAGCTGGCTGCAACTTCGGGGCAAGAAGTGGAAAAGTCTCTCATCATTAATGTTCCACCCACCTTTCCCCAACATAATTAATTAAAGGCACATGGGATGTTGGGGGCTCGGCCAAGACTTCATTTTGTCCTATTTAAGGCAGTAGTGGTGATGGATTTGGGGATCTTGGGTGCTTTGTTTCATTATAATGTTATGCTGTCCATTTGATGTTGTAATCGTTCTTCATTCTCATGTAAGTTGTTTGAATCACATTAGTTCTTAATAAAAGTTCTTCATTTCCTCTTTTTCTTTTCTTCTCCTTATCACCTTGATACCGTTGCCTCAAGGAGTGAATTTATTCACACCAAACCTTGTGATTTTTTTCACACAACGGAGGAGTGATTGTTATTTTTGTTGTTTTTACTTCTTCAATTCCACCCTCATAAGTCTACTTTCCGCTTCCGTTGAGAACTTGTCATCAATGGAGGGCTAGCTCTTTTATGGGTTGATCCAAGGGAGTAGCAAGGGGTGGGATTTAATGTTATTTATCATGCCTAAATGTTATTAATTTCTTTTAATTGAGTTTCTTTCATTCAATGATTTTTATTCTTCCTCTTCCTTATTGAATTTATTCACCCCACTTTCATGTGCTAATTACATCCTTTACCTTGGAGTGCTCATGAAAATGATCCTACAAGTGTATAGGTGATTATCATATGTTTTGAAGGTGTTTAATCAGTAAGTTATGAGGTTAGTTTGAATTCATTGCATGAATCCTTCTCGAGTTAATGAAATTAAAATCGAAAAAAAAAGAATTCATTCAATCCACCCCGAGCCATAACCTAGGATCAACTCATTTTCTCTTAATTTGAATTCACATAGATCTTTTAGTGCTCTTTCAAAACAATATAAAATCAACCCAAGTTGGCCACTTCATAGCCAAAAATCCATCTCTTTTATTTAGTGTCTAAAGGTTCTTCTTAGGTCTCTGAGGATTCGACAACCCAAGCTACACTACAAGCGACCGCTTGACCCTTAAAACTTGGGTAAATTTGGGCGAGACCAAATATTATGAAATTTTTTATTTCATTGCATAAATTAATTGCCTAAGTTTTTGAATGACCATTGTGAAATCTAGGTTAGTTATGTTTAAATATGGTTTTGGTTCACCTATTTCTTTGGTTAAACCTAGTAGATGACCATTCCAAAGGTGAAATAATAGGATTATGGTAGGATAACAAGACCAAGGATCTATTCTGACCCACTTCTAACACCAAAACTGAATAAATATATTTTTAATTAAATCCTCAGCACATGAACTCGAAATCACTGAACCTTCCATGCCTCATCTACTGATATCAAAACCCAATCTTTACTATACTTTATTTATTTTCTCAAATCAAACAAAAAATTTTAAATTTTAGCTTCCATAATTAATTTAGAATATACTGATTGTCCTTGTGGGTTTAACACACGAACTTACCAAGTACTATATTTTTATTTAGGTTTTCAGAGTTTAATAAATTACTAAATTTGTATATCCCCGTAGGAATTAATGATGCCCCATGGGCTATTAAATTTTTTGTGCCATTTCCAGGGATGGATTCCATTATTATGAAACTAATTAGTAATCTTGATAACTATTTTTATTTTAATTCATTGTTTTATACTTGGTCTTGTCATGCTGTTGTTTTAGGTACTAATCTGTTGCATGACTACTCCACTCAAGGGAAGGAAAAAATTAAATATCTTGTGTCTAACCTAGATTTGGGTAAGACACTATGCTAGAAGAGAAAGGAAGATACAATGAAATAAATGGAAACCATAGTTGGTAGGGGCCAATTTGAAGGAGCTGACCATGAGTTGGGCTAACCAGAAGGACCACAAGTCCAAGGAAGGAATCAAAGGAGGGAAGAGATGATCAACTATGGAAGATACTCGAACATGGGAGTAAATCTAAGCATTCTGATACCCCCCATAACTGCCCAAAATTTCTAGATAAATTCAGTGGTCATTAAAATGATCACACATTCACTTCAATTCACTGAGCTATCTCATGAAGACCTGAACTCATACATTGAAAGTTTTTTTTTGAAATATGTGACACGTTCTAATTTCAGAATGTCATAAATGATGTAGTAAGGCTACACTTGTTCAGATTCTCATTGAAGGACAAAGCATGGGAGTGGATCCAAAGTCTTCCTCCATATTCAATAACCACATGGGAGGATCTGGTATGAAAGTTTTTAATAAGGTTTTTCCCACCCTCAAAATCAATGGACCTGTGGGTAAGTATTTTAAATTTTGAGGAATTAAATGAAGAATCATTTTATAGTTCATGGTAAAGGTTTTAGGTATTAATAATATGGTTTCAATATCATGGAATCGAAATTTGATTATTAATTCAAACATTTTATAAAGGTTTATCACAGGGGAATCTTCCCATAGTAGATTCTGCAACAGGAGGTTCGCTAATCAGAAAGTAACCAGATGAGAGTTATGAGTTTTTGTATGAGATATCCAGCAATAGTTTTCAGTGAATCCATAGGAAGAATGAGTACAAGGAGAACATATGGTGGACAATAGATGGTTAGCTTCTCCAATGGATTCTATGACAAAAAAATATGGATATGATGATATACAACCAAAATCCCGAAGGTATGTACTACGAAGATGCAAATTATTTGGATTATAATTGTCAAAATTTTGAATAGGGATGGAGGCCACAAAAACAACCAAAACAGAATCAAAATCAAGGCCAAGGATTTCAGTTGAGGCAACAAGGTTTTCAACCTCAGCACAAAGGGCCAACATTGAATAGTCAAGTCGATTCACTAGAGGAGACCCTTGAATCTTTTATGACCATAAGTGGAGTTGCACTAAAAGAGTTGACAAATTATTCAAGGGATCAAGGTACTATAGTCCGATAACTGAGAAATGAATCACAAAACCAACAATATGCAATGAGGAACTTAGAATTTCAAGTTGGTTAGAATGCTAAGAAACTTAGAGAAAGACAAAAAGGAGAGATTCCATGATGTACAAAACAACATCCCCATACATAAGTGAAATCCATATTTCTTAGAAGTGGAAAGAAGACATGAGGGAGTGGAGTTAAATTTCCTAGAAATCATGGACCACAACCACCAGAATCAAGTCAAGAGAATCCCAGAAAGGCTGATGGAAATAAGTAAGAATAAGAACCACCATAGTACCAACCACCCCTACCATTTCTATATCAGGCAAACCCGGTGAATATAGAAGATAAAAAAAAGTTTTTAGAGATTTTGAAGAAGATACATATCAACATCCCATTCCCTGAGGTAATAAAAAACATGCCCTTATATTAAAATTTTAGGAAGGAATTAGTCAAAAATAAAAATAATCTTAAAGAATTATCCACCATTCCACTGGAAGGAGAAATATTAGTAGTATTATCAAGTATCCAACCAAAAAAGCATAGTTAACCAGGTAGATTTTTAATTCCGATTACTATTGGAAATAATGAGTTTGGTAGTTCTTTTTGTGATTTAGGTGCCAGTGTAAACATAATGTCATATACGAAATTCAAGAGCCTGGGATTTAAGGATATGCAACCAACTTTAATTATTCTTTAACTAGCTCATACAACAGTGAGACGTTCTCAAGGACTACTTGAATATGTCATCGTCAAAGTAGACAAGTTCTATTTTCTAGTGAATTTTTTGGGGATAGACATGGATGAAGAAAAACTACCCATAATCATGGGAAGACTGTTCCTTGATACAGAAAGGGCACTAATTAATTTTCAAAATGGGAAACTGAGTTTAAGAGTTGGAGGATTAGAGGTGAAATTCAATTTTCATTGGGCGATGCTGAAGTTAGATGAAATAATTGATGTTTTTTATAAAATATTTTTTTGAAAGAAGAGGATGATGTTGTACATGGAGGAAGAGATAAAGTAGCTGCTATAAAAAGTGAATAAGAAAGTATAAATTTTTTTAATAAAGTTAATAAATTTCTATAAATATCCAAAGATAGGGGCGGAACATTTATCACACAATGATTCACTATTTCATTTTCGCCCTTACACCACTGTGCTAAACTAGTTTTGTATTGAAAATTATAAAAATAATAAAAAATTGTGATTCATATTTGATTCAATTTTTTTTGTAATTATAACTATTAAAAAGGTAAATGTTACTTGTTTTGATAACTGCATTGAAGGTGGAGGTTATTTGGAGGGCCCATGAAGAAGTTCAAGAAAAATGGGCCAAACTATGTAGTATCCAAGCACACCAATTTAAAAAACCTCATACTTATACTAAAAAATTCATCCAAATGGGTATAAATTTTGTGGGATAATCCAAAATTTAATGGTATACATTTCATCTGAAGTAACACAAGCCCAATTCATCCACTAAGAGGTCCATCCGACCTGATCTGTCCAGCATACCGAATCTAAACGAATTTAAAAGTGGTGTACTGTGATCTGTCCATATATCAAGATTTAGTTATCCAAATGAAGTCAAAAATTATATAGATATAGTAAATAAGTGGTTAAAAAACTTTTTAGTTTTCCCCAAATCTATATAAGGCTTTATAACCACCGAAAACAATGGGCCAAGTGGTTTTTCACAATCTGTGTGCCCAAAACCACCTTCCACTTTTCCAATAAAATGATACCTTGGGAACCTCATTTGGGAGTTAGAAAAAAAAAATCTCTACCATTTTGGATTCATAGAGGATTATCCTCTTCATTCTATAAGTTCTATTGGCCACTATCCTCATAGGGGGATCAATAATGAAGAAGGAGTTCCACCTGAGCTTCCTCCTCCTTCCGATGTCGAGCTAAATGGTGGGAGTTCATTGTGAGGAGCTACACACATGTAAAGGGAGTTATGACACATATATTAGCTACTGGTTTATATTTATTTGGGTTTTTAAACATTTATTTCCATGTAACTTACATTATTTCTAATTTTAATGCTTGTTTTGATGCGTGTGATTGATTTTCTCTAAATTTCTAATCGATTAGTGTGAGGTTTTGAGTTCATGACTTGTGTTGTTACTATTGGAAAACAAAATAATCCCTTTATTACCCAATTTATTGAGATTTCAATCTTCTTTGGAATATCTTATTCAATGTATAAGTTCTGGACCTTGAAAATACAATTTTTATGTCAAGGTTTGGTTCTTTAAGAAATGAAATAAAGGCTTAGGAATTAATCAGGATTCCAATTAATTTCAACCAAATAATTGGTCCAAATCTAAATGAATATCCAAGAACAATGAACTTGAAATGTGTGTATCAAAATCACAATGACCCCTTTCTCTTATAATTATTAAAACACCACCTTAATCTATCAACTATTAAACTCTATAAGTTATGTTATTATCTTTAAACTATTTTCAAAATCACCCCCCTTTTTAGTACATTTTATTAAAAATGAATACTCTAAACCTATCAAATATCCTTGAGGGATGACCTAGGGTCTTCCATATAATATAAATAAACCTTAAAATCATAATCAATTTCACGTGTCATTAAAAAGTGGTCAAATTTTGGCACCATTTCCAGGGAATGCTTTGGTTTTTAGTGCGTCTTTTTGATAAGTTTTTTTCTAAATTTTATCAATATTTATTTGTTTTATCTTATACCTTTACCTATATTTTTGTGCTCTGATTTCTTTATTGTGTAGGTTTTTTACATGAATCATTCTACTCTGAGAGATTTACCACCTTTCAAACCCGAACCGGAGAGGATCCTACGTTAACGACACCGTGATGTGCAAGAGAACCCTTTAAAGGAGGACACACAAAACATCAACACTCTTCTTGATCCTTCATCTTATTTATCTGGAACCAACATCAAAACTGAAATAAACATTCATAACATGGCTGAAATAACCAGACATTAAAAGAACTAAAACTTCACCTGATGTTGATATCCAACCCACCTATATTCAAATACAAGGTGATGCACCTAATTTTGAACTAAAATCTAGTCTAATTCGCTGATTTCCAAGATTTCATGGACTCACTGGAGAAGATCCACATAAGCACTTACAAGAATTTCATACTGTGTATTCAACCTTAAAACCTGCTAATGTGGATGAAGAACAAGTAAAGCTCAGAGAATTCCCATTTTCTATAGAAGAGACAACAAAATATTGGTTTTATTATGTTAATTCACCAATTAGAGGTGGGGAGGACATGAAGTGACTTTTTCTTGAAAAATATTTCCCAGCCTCTCGAACTGCAACTATAAGGAAATAAATATATGGTATAGGGCAATCACAAGGGAAAAATTACGTGAATATTGGGAATTCTTTAAAAGGTTATGTTCAAGATGTCCACACCACCAAATAAGTAATCAACTTTTAATTCAGTATTTTTAGGAAGGTTTAATTACTACTGATCAAAATATGATTAATGCTTCTATAGGTGGTGCACTAGTTGATAAAACCCCAATTTCTTCAAGGAACCTAATTAAGAACATGGTGCAAAATACTCAACAATTTGGTTCAAGGTCTAGTGTACCCATTCGAGGTGTCCATGAGGTGCAATCTACCGAATTTGAGAAGAAGGTGGAAACAAAGTTTGAAGAGGTATGTACCCTTATAAGATAACTTGATCTTTCTCAAGGGAAATACTAACCTCCTAGTCCTATCCATTGTGGTTTATTCTCTTATGAAACCCACTACTCTGACCAATGTCCTCAATTGAGAGAAATTTCTGAGAGTTATGAGGAAATCTTTCCAGGCCACCCATATAACCAACCCTTTAGGCAAGAACCTTACTATACATCCAACCCTAGGTGGAAAGAAACCAAGATTATAGGAAAGGGGGTATTCAATACAGCCTCAATAGCCATGGAACCAACTAGGGTAGAGTAGTAATCCACCACCACCCAGAAATCCTCAACCACAATTGAGGAATTTCTAACAACCCCTCCAAAACCCGAGCCTAGCCTAGAAGATACACTACTGGAATTTTACACTTTACCAATGGTTCAAAACCATTGGTAAAGGCCTGGAAACCATTGGTATATAGTATACCAACGGTTCCCCAAACCGTGTCCAAGTAAGTTGCGACTATAGGCCTATACCAACGGTTCTATGAAAACCGTTGGTATAGGTGTCATAATAGAAGGTATACCAACGGTTTCTACAAACTGTTGGTATATGTGTGTTAAAGTATAACATATACCTATGGTTTGTGAAACTGTTGGTATATGTGTGTTACACTTATACCAACGGTTAAAATAGTTGGTATAGAAGGGATATGGCAGTCCATAAGGATATACCAACGGTTTTGTTATAACCTTTGGTATAAACCTATACCAACGGTTATAAAAAAACCGTTGGTATAGTTAAATTATAGCATCTATACCAACGATTTAAAACCGTTGGTATAAATTTGCTCAACTCCACAGCAGCAGCAGGCCCCTCTCCCCTCTCCAGACCTGCAACAACACAGCTCCAGAACAACATAGCAACACACCTCCCCCTCTCCAAACCTACAACAACACCAATACAAAATCCCCATCCAAAGTATTCAAAATTTATAATTCATTCCAGAATTTAGAAATTTAGAAATTCAAATTCAGTAACACCCATAAGAGAAAAAGCCTACATGTTATAGGAAATACAATAACATCCATAAGAGTATTCCAAATTTGTAATTCATTCCTCACTCAAACCACAACACCAACACACATAAGAGTATTCAAAATTTAGAATTCATTCCTCACTCAAACCACAACACCAATACACACAAGAGAAAAAACCTACATGTTATAGGAAGCACATGGGATGTTTAGTCATGGTCTTGGGTTGAGTATCTTAAAACTAACAGAAAAACTTGGGTAGAGTGGACAAGGATCATGATACCCATAAGATAGACAATGGTAGTGGTCATGTGCTTAGACCTAGGATGAGTTATCGGAAGCACGTGGGATGTTTATATTCCTCTAATGATTATGTATCCATGTATAAATGGTTCCTGATGTGTTAGTGGGAAACATTGGCCAATCTCGACATATGAGATGGGTTACCAAAATCGCCTACATGTTTTTCAAAGACTTTTAAATTAGAATAAGGGGTTATATGGATAATTGTAATTTGATCTCCTGGGTGTGATGTGAGTTGAATACCCATCTTGGGTAGTGTGTATGAATATTCAATTAAGTATTTGGCATTGGGTTCCCAAATGGACTTTGGTTTGGTCCTAGAACCCACTGTTTGAGGATGGGATTGAGGTGATCCATGGAGCTATGGTGTCACCATATGTATTCCTCACCATTGGGGTATTTTTATGAGACTTTGAATCTTATTTTTCAAGAATATATGTGTATCCTTGTTGACCAATTTGTTATATGGTATGATTGAGTGTTCATAGGTTTAATAAGAAATCACTATATGATATTTATTGTTGTATGTTATTGTATAGAATGAACGACCTGCGATTGAGAATTAGAACATGAGTGTTGATGCATGTTCATGATGGGATGTCAAGACTCGTTCCTAATATATGAAAAATATTAAAACTAAGTTAAGCCTTACTGATTTGGAGTGTAGAACTAAAAAATTGATTGACTTCAGATGGATCTATAGGGAGGAAGGAGTTCCCAGCCTGGGTAAAGAGAGAGGGATCTAGTTTAGACCAAATCAAAACAGAAAATAAAAAAATAGATGAATAACATTAGGACTTAGATATTAGAACTAAATAATTGAGTGGGGGGATGTCCGAGGGGTGGGGGGCTATCCGGGTGGTGCGTGGGGCTGTCTGGGGGGTGGGAGGGCTGTCTAGGTGGTGTGGGGGTGGGGGGGGGGGCTGTCCGGGGTGAGTGGGGGGATGTCCGAGGGGTGGGGGGCTGTTCGGGGGGTGGGGGATGTCTGGGGTAAGGGGGGATGTCTGGGGGGATGGGGGGGCTGTCAGGGGGTGAGGGTCATCCGGGATGGGGGGTGTTGTTCGGTGGGCGGGGGGAGGGGGGGCTGTCTGGAGTGCGTTTTCGGCCACCGTGGTCACACAACACCTCCAATTAATGTGTCGTCTGTCTGAACATTTTACAATTAACCAACTCTTTGTTGTCGTCCGATTTCAGGGTATACCAAGGTCGTTCGGCCGGTTTTGACCACCCCACGCATGCTTTTCAAGCGCGCCAAACACCTAAAAACACATATTCTAACATGTCGTGAAAAACGCACATTCGAATGACGTGTCTTCTTTTATTATACCTCATGAATAATAATTAGGGTGTTTTCATGTGATTTCAAATCATTTTGATATTGTTCGGTATGTATTTGACCGTAAAACGCATGTTTTGGTCATTTACGACACACGGAGTGTGTTTTTGGCCACCGCGGTCACACGACACCTCCTATTGATGTGTTGTCTACTTGAAAATTTCAAAATTCACCCAAAATTTTTTGTCATCTGATTTCATGGCATTTCGAGGTCGTTTGGCCGGTTTTGACCACCCCACGCACGCTTTTCAAGCGCACCAAACACCTAAAAAACACATATTCAGTCGTGTCGCGCAAACTGTGCATCCGAATGACATGTTGTCTCCTCATACACCTCATGAATAATAATCAGGGTTTTTTCATGTGATTTCAAGTCATTCCGATGTTGGTCGGTATGCATTTGACCATTAAACGCATGTTTTGGCCATTTACGACACGCGAAGTGCATTTTCGGCCACCGCGGTCACACGACACCTCCGATTGACGTGTAGTATGGCTGACCATTTCAAAATTCACCCAAAATTTCTTGTCATCTGATTTCATGGCATTCTGAGGTCGTTCGTCTGGTTTTGACCACCCCACGCACGCTTTTCAAGCGCGCCAAACACCTAAAAAACACATATTCAGTCGTGTCGTGAAAACCGCTTGTCCGAATGATGTGTTGTTTCCTCGTACACCTCACGAATAAAAATTAGGTTTTTTTTGTGATTTCAAGTCATTATGATGTCGTTCAGTATGCATTTGACCGTTAAATGCATGTTTTGTCCATTTACGACATACAAAGTGCGTTTTCAGCCACCGCGGTCACACGTTACCTCCAAATGACGTTCCATCTAGCCGACCATTTCACAGTTCACCCACCCTTTGTTTTAGTCCGATTTCATGGCATTTCGAGGTCATTCGACTGGTTTTGACCACCCCACGCACGATTTTCAAGCACGCCAAACACCTAAAAAACACATATTCAGTCGTGTCGTGCAAATCATGCGTCCGAATGATGTGTTATCTTTTTGTACACCTCACGAATAATAATTAGGGTGTTTTTGTGTGATTTCAAGTTATTCCAATGTCGTCTGTTATGTATTTGACCGTAAAACACATGTTTTGGACATTTACGACACACAGAGTTCATTTTCGGCCACCGCGGTCACACAACACCTTCGATTGACATGCTATCTAGCCGACCATTTCACAATTCATCCACCCTTTGTTGTCGTCTGATTTCATGGAATTCTGAGGTCGTTCGACCAGTTTTGACCACCCCACGCATGCTTTTCAAGCGTGTCAAACACCTAAAAAACACATATTCAGCCGTGTCACGCAAACCGCACATCCGAATGACATTTCGTCTCCTTTTACACCAGACAAATAATAATTATGGTGTTTTTGTGTGATTTGAAGTCATTCCGATGTCGTTCGGTATGCATTTGACTGTTAAACGCATGTTTTGGCCATTTACGACATGCAAAGTGCGTTTTCAGCCATCGCGGTCACATGGAACCTCCAATTGATGTTTCGTATGTCCTACCATTTCAAAATTCACCCACCCTTTCTTTTCGTCTTATTTCATGGCATTTTGAGATCGTTCGGCTGGTTTTGACCACCCCACGCATGCTTTTCAAGCGCCCCAAACACCTAAAAAACACATATTCAGTCGTGCCGCGCAAACCGCGCGTCTGAATGATGTGACACCTCCTATTACACCTCATGAATAAAATTTAGGGTGTTTTTGTGTGATTTCAAGTCATTCCAATTTCTTTAGGTATGCATTTGACCGTTAAATGCATGTTTTGGCCATTTACGACACGCGAAGTGCGTTTTCGGCCACCGCGGTCACACGACACCTCTGATTGACGTGCTGTTTGGCCGACCATTTCACAGTTCACCCACGCTTTTTTTTTGTCTAATTTCATGGAATTATGAGGTCATTAGGCTGGTTTTGACCACCCCATGCACGATTTTCAAGCGATCCAAACACTTAAAAAACACATATTTAGTCGTGCCACGCAAACCGCACGTCCGAATGACGTGTCGTCTTTTCATACACCTCAAGAATAATAATGATGGTGCTTTTGTGTGATTTCAAGTCATTAAGATGTCTTTGGGTATTTATTTGAACATAAAACATATGTTTTGGCCATTTACGACATGCAGTATATACCTGCATAAAAAATAGCACAAAAACCACATGCAAACAGACTTAAAAC
Source organism: Viscum album (assembly GCA_963277665.1). Lineage (NCBI taxonomy): Eukaryota > Viridiplantae > Streptophyta > Magnoliopsida > Santalales > Viscaceae > Viscum > Viscum album. The sequence goes on from OY728122.1 coordinate 1,977,962,294, forward strand.
AGCATAAAAAATACCTAAAATAGCACAAAAAAACAAATAAAACCATAAAAATCTCCCAACCATGTCATGTAATACAATTCCCTATTTCAATATTCATATGAAAACAATCATCCAGTAGATTTAATAACAGTTTCAATAACTCAAACATTATTTACACCCATTTCAATCTTCATATGACAACCACTCTTCCAGTAGTAATTCACCTCACCCCTGCACAACCCCCCCAACCAACACAGCCCCCCACCTCCCCATCAAATTCTAATAGGAATAATAGTCTGATAAATACTTATTATAGTTGAATAAGAGTTTGAAATTGGCTCAAATCCCAATTTTTTTTCTGATCCTAGATTTGGGTATGTAATGATTTATGATGCATTTTGCATTGAACTTGTATTTTTTATAATATATGGTGGAAAGGTATTTTCTTAGGAGTATTGTCACTTATGAACCCATGAGTGAAACTACCCAACACATGTAAAAGAGTTTGCGACTATTGTTGATGAGTGTAAATTTCAGTTGTTTTATTCACTTAAACTGATTTCCTTTTGAAACGAAAGGGAGACACTTTGAGTGGATCCGGCCACACCACACCTCAGATTGATGTGGGGTTGACTCGTACACGTCATAAATGACCCATGGATAGTTTTCATAAAGTATCAACACAATCCGAATGTGTTTGGTTGGTTTTCCATATGCCGGTTGTTGTTTTCACTTAAAATATTGTCCATTTCAAAGAAAAGTGAGACATTTTGAGTGGTGATAACCACAACGCGCCTCTGATTGAGGTGGGGTTGACTCATACACGTCAAAAATGACCCATGTATCATTTTCCTAAAGTTTCAACAGAATCCGAATGTGTTTGGTTGGTTTTTCGTATGTCAGTTGTTGTTTTCACTTAAAATGATGTCCATTTTAAATAAAAGAGAGACATTTTGAGTGGTGTCGGCCACACCGTGCCTCGGATTGATGCGGGGTTGACTCATACAAATCAAAAATGACCCATGGATTTTTTTCGTAAAGTATAAATAGAATATGAATGTGTTTGGTTAGTTTTAAGTATGCCAGTTGTTGTTTTCACTTAAAATCATGTCCATTTCAAATAAAAGTGAGACATTTTGAGTGGTACTGACCACACCGGCCCTCGGATTGAGGCGAGGTTGACTCTTACATGTCACATATGACCCATGGATTGTTTTCCTAAAGTTTCAAGAGAATCCAAATTCCTTTGGTTGGTTTTCTGTATGTCAGTTGTTGTATTCGATTAAAATGATGTCCTTTTGAAAAAAAAAGAGACACTTTGAGTGGTGTCGGAAACACCGTGCCTCGGATTGAGGCGGGGTTGACTCGTACATGTCACAAATGACCCATGGATCGTTTTCGTAAAGTATCAACACAATACGAATGCGTTTTTTTGGTTTTCTGTATGCCATTTTTTTTACTTAAAAGAGTATCCATTTTAAACAAAAGAAATACACTTTGAGTGGTACCGGGCACACCGTGCCTCGGATTGAGGCGGGTGGGGGGATGTACGAGGGGCTGTCTGGGGTCCAGGGAGGAGGGTGGGGGGGCTGTCCGGGGTCCAGGGAGGAGGGTGGGTAATGTAGCTAAAACTCTATCTAGGTATCATACATCGAATTCCGATAGGACTGCGAACCGCCGTGGGGTGTCGTCCTGGAGCAGGGCCAAATCACAACATTACTGCGGCGTGACCACGGCGTGACGACGGCGTGAACGCGGAATTACTGCGGCGGGATCGTGGAGTGAATGTGGCGTGTTGGCTTGGTCCAGCGACATCTGTGGGGCAGTATCTTCCAGCCAATATTCAAAATAAATCCTATGTAGTTGTCCTTCACATTTTAGAAACTGATCTTATGTTATAAAAAACAGACTGTTGATTCAGGATTGTGGTATGATGAAGATATATATTTTATATTCATTGTTTTTAAAAGTGGTACTAGGTAGTTGAAACTACTGATTGAGATTCAAATTATCACACCCTAAACTATCACTATGAGTTTTCGCAGACAGTGCACCTCCATTGGAGGGGTTTTACTATAAAAAAAATGACTTTATTTATCAAATGAAACAATTATATTTAAGAAAACTTATTAAAGATATGAAATTCAATATAATTAAGCATAATTAAGAAAGAATATAAATTCAATTTAAAGCAATCCTAAATTAAATAGGCTACGAGAGGGACTCTACCTCAAGGGATGTCTCCCATGGGTATCTTGCGGTGTGTAGTGTCTATCTATGATTTGTTTGGTGCTTCTGTATTGTGGGAAATGTGTATTTCATGGTCAGTTTAATAAATAAATTATTCAATTAGAGAATACACCCATATTAAATATAGATATACCTAATTTTTATAGATAATACCATCCAAATAACCAACTTGGAAATCCGAGACCAACATTTTACTTTACCAATTCCAATTACAGAATATATACTGCACCAACTTATGTTTTATGAACCAATCAATTAAAGGGAAAGAAACTCCTCACAATAAACCATAAAATCTCATATAGCATCACTCACCTCCAAACCATTATAAAATCATTAGGCTTCCATATTTGTTCAAAAATAAAGAGTTATACTGAATTCAAAAATATCCATACCAGAGTGAAAAACCAGGTTCAAAAATAAAGAGTTATAAAAAATTCAAAAATGTAATGGATCAATCTGCCCCTGATCACCATCACCATCACCACTATCATCATCAGCCTCATCCTCACCACCATCTCTGTCCTCGTCTTCGTCCTCGTCATCGTCTCCATGCTCATCCTCGACCCCATCTTCGCCCTCAGCCCCATCCTCACCCTCGGCCCCATCCCCGCCCTCATCCTCAACCTCATCCTCTCCCTTGTCCTCTTCAGCATCCTCGTCATCACCAGGAACACCATCATCTCGACTGCCACTAGAAATTCTACCTGGTGCATTGGATAATTCTCCCATCGACGAAATATATGTCTGACAAGTCGCGTTGTCCTCTGGTGGAAGTGATGAAGATAAAGCTTTGATCAGTTTCATAAATTCTTTCTCCCTCATATAAACCTGTTCTTCCAACTCTGTGACCCTTTTATCAGACTGTCTTTCATGATCCTTGACCTTTTCCAACTCGTAGGTACTAGAATGGATACCTGGAGAGGACCAATACCTCTTCGAGACTATATTCTTACTAGGTCGGCAGCGTACTCGACCAGAGTTCTTATCTCCCAAAACCTGATATAAATGATCATGTGGCCCTAAATTGTCGAGATCCTGGGAATCAAGGGCCTCTAAAGAATCCTATTAAAAATAATAATAGATTATTAAATTTCAAAATATATATTAAACTTTGAAATAAACAAATTAAAACTTACAATCTTTTCTTGTGTCGGTTCATTAACTGCAGTTCCATCTTTTTTCCTTCTACTCGAGCAAAACAATTTTGCTCGATGGATACGTCCTTCAATATTCAATTTTTTGCTTCTGTAATGAAATTGAAACAATATGAAGTGAAAGTATAATAATATATTCAATATTCAATAAATCACATAATTTAAGTAGGAAACAATAAAAAGGGAAAGTCCTAAAGAAAAATTATAAACAATTATATCGTATCAGCTGCCTCTCATGATCTGACATAGTTGTGCACCCCAAAGTGTGAAGGTATTGGTTTGAATCAATGTTTTTTTTTTGTTTTTTTCAGAAGATTCCTAAATAATGTTTAATAATAAATAAGATAATAGTAATGAAAAATATGAAAACTTTCATTTAAATACCTAAAATGAGATTGATACCTTAAATTTGGCAGTCGCCCAATGGGTAATAATTTGGTGATATTTCTCTATCAGGCAGTAATCCATGATAGGTAATGTCTCCAAATATGTTCCCACTCTATCACACCATCCAACATACAGCTCATGATTATAATCTCTCTAAAGCTCTCCTAACTCCTTTAAACGTGATGGTCATGCACCTTCGCCATCAGGGAAGCTAAACCAAAGCTGAAACCCAATAGATTAATTCATATAAATATAAAAAAATACTACATTAAATCCAATAGATTTTTTACCCATATTTATTTCCACACATTATCCTTAACTTCTTATGGCAGATGTCTCCAAGAGAGAGGGCTAACTGGAATTATGTTGGAGTATTTGGCTAGCGTCGCCAAAAAGCCCCGAAATTCCTACCCAGTTTTACCAATCATCTATCCATCATCATTGTATTCAACCATCAACTGTGTCTAATGGTTCCATACTACACGCAAGTGAGTACACCCCCTTCCCCGCCTCCTATCAGTAGATGAATCTGTTATTAAAGAAAAAAATATCTGTACAAGTTATAATAAAAATAAATTTTGGTATAAAAATTTGTTAGAGTTATATAAATATACCTATGGTAGTCATATCAATGGGCATCACTAGATGTGAAAAAGCTGAAGGAATATCCTTTACAGGTGGAGTGTCCCTCAGTGTACGCTTCTCAGCCACATACTGTGTCGGAGTAGGAGTTGAAGAAGGTGGAATATAATAGCTCGGAGATAATGAACCAAAAGAAAATTATGATGTCACAGATGTCTTACCAACTGGTTGTGTAAACATCGGAGGTCTAAATATCCCGTGTGTCCCTAAAGACACACCATGATCAAAATGGGGCGTAGAAGATACGTCTATGGTAGGGTCATAGTCCAATCGGGTACGACCAGTGGATCATATAACTCTCACACCATGATCCCTCATACCACTGACCTTAGTACCGGGACCACCATATAATCATCTAACTTTGACACCAGCAGCCTCTGTACTGGGAGTAATATCAGGCTTCTCATCGGATATCTCTCATCTAGGGGGTGGATCCTGAACAAAATTTTAACACAAAAGTAAACACATGATATTATAAGTTATTGAAATATATATATTTGAAATAAAATACTCACAATAGGGATGAGTGGAGGAACGCCCATCTGTGTCATGCGATGATTATTTTATGTCATCTTTTTCCACTGCCTCTCTTCAATGGGTGTTATTTCCTACAATGAAAACAAATATGGAAGTAATTATTGAGTCAATAAGGTTTTCCTTATGACTTTTCCATTACTTCATTCAAGGGGGATATTGTTGAGTCATTAAGGGTTCCTTATGACTTTACCATTCCTTCTTATTTTGAAAATCACAAACACCTTATCTCAAGGAAAATCTCTTTTTACCCTACATTTTTATTCTATAAGGAAAAATTTCCTTCCACAAGGAAATTTATCCTTACCATGTTTTCATTGATCATATCATAATTTTACTAAGTGTAAAATTCAGTTTGAAACCAAAACCTCAGAATCCTATAATTACCTAGATATGAAGCATTCTATTTTAGGATCTGAATTCTCAGAATTCTGGTTACAAACTCTTTTGAGTTCTGACTCCGAATTCTGAATCAGAATTCTGGTTACGAAATCTTATGAGTTCTGACTTCGAATTATAAATCAGAATTCTGGTTATGAACTCTTCTAAGTTCTGACTTTGAATTCTGAATATGAATTTTGGATACGAACTCTTCAGAGTTCTGACTCCAAAATCTGAATACGAATTCTGGAGACGAACTTCTCTGAGTTCTGACTCTGAGTTCTCTAAATCCAGACTCCGAACTCTTATGAGATCTGACTCTGAATTCTTATGAAATCTAACTCCAAACTTTGTAAGTTCAGGTTCCAAATACATGTGAATCCAAATTATGAATTTCCTTGAAATTTAGACTCCAGAATTCTATTGAATTTAGGTTCTGAATTCCTAAAAAACAGAATCTGAATATCCTTGTATTATAGACTCCGAATATTCATTTGCTTACATTCAGAATATAATATTTTTGTTATGATTACACTTGTTTTGTTATAAAATGATTTTGTTCTTTCAGTTACTAACTAACCATTATTTGAGTGACATGTGTACAGGTCCCTCTAAAATTCAAGGAAAAAATATGACTGTTAGAGGAGGGAGCCGACCGTTAGAGTTGTGCCTATAAATAGGAGCTCATTTGAAAGATCTTACAATAATTTTTTATAACTATGATTACATGTTGTTGAAGTGATTTCTAGAGAGATAGGATCTTATAAACTCTCAGGCTTCGTGCAATAAGTTTGAATGGCTTGTTCAAACTTTGCTTCATGCATATTTTCTTTGTGCGACTCTGATTGTTTCTGTGTACAATCGAGGGCTTCTGGGGATAGGAAGACAGAGGTACTGACTACCTTGAAGTTGAGGGCTTGTGGGAATAGCAAGACAGACTCCGATCTTCATATCAAGGGCTTACCATGGTGTGGGTAAGATAGACTTTCTTGAAAGTATAAATCAAGGGACATTTATCCAAGGTTGTTGGATACCCTTCTCTTTGGGTTAAAAGATTTACTACTTGTTACTTGTTTTGTTACATGTTTTCCGCTGCATTTTTATTGTTGAGGAAAGTATAACTATCTTATACTTCCTTATACTTGTACTATGATTTAGTTAGATTTTATACGCTTTAAGGTAGAATCTTCATCTTTGTAAACTTTCATTAAGTTTCATTTCCAAAATCATTTTTCCTAAATTGCTTTCTCGAAATCAAATTTCCTGAATCAAGCAAGTGCTTAGAACTTAGAGGTTTTGTGAATTATCTTGTTTAATCTTGTTAAACATAACCATATTTAAAAGTTCCAAAGGAATTTTTAAAAGTAAAATTCACCCCCTCTTGTATTTTAGCATCTCATATTTACATATTCTATCCTAAATTTGGTATTATAGAGTATATCATACTCACATACCATCTCAACAGCAATTAGAAATAGATAACTAATGTGTAACCCAAAAAACAAAATATAGAAAAACCATTCTAATAAAAAAACATAAAGAAACAGAAGATTTATGGTGGTTTGAAGGAAAGTACTAGGATATACACTCTGAATGATGTAGGTGAAACATGTAGGTGAGAAAACTATTGTATGATTCTATATATTTCCCACCACAACTTCAGGTTCACAATCAACTCAGACAATTAATCTATTGGAGTCATCAAAAGTAATAAACAGATTTCTTCCAATTGCAGTAGGGATAGTGTCAACTTCATCATCACCATCATCAAAAACATGTCTGGGATTTACTTCAATAATTACACTGAATTTAGGATGGCGATGATCTTTGAAATAAAAAACTTGTTTCACCATTGATGCCAATACATATGGTTCATCGGTGGCAAGAGCGTGAGTCATGTCAATAACTCGAAATCCACAATCGTTAATAAAGGTGCCTTGCCTCTTCATTGAATCAAACCATTTACATTTCATCATCGTGACTCGACCATGTGAGTAATAATCTAAAATTATTATTCTCTCCATGACTCCATAATAAGATACATTTTCAGAACAAGGTCTAGTATCCGATAAACTGGCATAACAGTCTGTTGTGGCAGTTAGCATAACACCATCATGCTATGTTCTCATGTTTCTTTCTCGTTCGGTGATAATAAATTTGTATCCATTGATCACAAGTGATTTACAAGCATGAACCATGGTATTAGGACCAAAATCCAAAGCTCTTATTTCCTCAGAAATAGAGTCTGCAGAAAAACTAGATACCTGAAATATAAAAAAATAGTAAACTGAATTAAATATTATTTTTATTTAGTTATTAGAGAAATATTTTTACCTTAAATTTCAACCAAGAAGAAAACCCTTTGCTATGAAAAGTCTCCTTCCTTATCAAAGATAAAGAACAATGCTTTATATATATCAATTATTTATGTTCCCTGTAGATAAAAATAATAATAGTTTAACAAATATTTAAAATTTCAAGAGATAAGATAAGAGATACATGTACAATCTACTTACTTGATATACTCATCGAAAAAATCACAATTGAACAACACTGTGCGATGTGCCATCTGTCGCTCTTCAAGGCTTAATGTCGTTAATGTATATGATCCCAGAATTCCTCCTGTCTGAGGAAGTGATGGAAAACTGGGTTCAATTTGCTCATACTTTTCTTCTTCATTTCTCATTGGTCTGTTTATTATCATAGTAAGATCAGACAAATACATTGAGTAGAAATCCATACATTCTTGAGCCAAGTAACCGTTCATAATAGAATCATCAGGATAATTCCTGTTCCAAACATATGATTTCAATGTGTACATGTTTATTTCAGTTGGATACATCCAACAGAAAGTAATGGGTCCTCTAAGAAGTATTTTGGTCGGAAGATGGACATTCAGATGCAAAATTCATGTAAAAAATGATGGAGGGAATATTTTCTCTAACTCACACAAAATTAATGGTGTCTCTGCCAACAGTTTTTGCAAGAAGGATTTGGAAAACTTCATAGCACAAAGATCTCTAAACAAATAGAACAACCGAATAACTGAGATTCTTACATTATTGGACAAGAGATAATGGATTACTATTGGAATCAACTCATGCAAAAAGACGTGATAATCTTGAGTCTTCAAATATTTTAGCTTCAACTCTTTTCTGTTGACCCGTTTTGATATATTGCTTGAATAGCCATCAGGAACTTTAATAGTCTCTATCACTTCTAGAAATTGATTTTTTTCAGCAGGTGTCATCACATAAGAAGCACATGGAACTTGCCATTTATTTTCACTGATACAGACAGGATGCAATTCTGGTCTGATCCCCCAATCTACCAAGTCACGCTGAGACTGTAAATCATCTTTTGTCTTCCCCTTGACATTTAGAAGAATCTAAAGCAACATTTCACATATATTATTTTAATGTGCATTACTTCTAAGCAATGACGTAAAAAGTTGGTAGACCAATACGACAACTCAAATAATATAATCTTCTTCTTCCAATTGTAACAGGTATCATTGGAAACATTTTTCCTCTTTCTAGATTTCATTACACCCTTCCCAAATGAATAACTAAAATATTTCAATTCATTAAGCACATCAGTTATAGATATACGCTGAGGTGTATCATCAGTATCTATGGTATTGTCAAATCTTTGATGATTGTTTCTATATGGATGGTTAATTGGAAAGAATTGTCGATGTCCCATAAAACTAAAACTACAACGATATTTCAGTCTTCTCGAACGAGTATTCTTCATACAAATAGGACATGAAAATTTTCCTTTTGTGCTCCATCCATACATCATTGCATAAGTAGGAAAATCATTGATCGTCCACATAAGCGCAACACACATCTGAAATATGTCTTTTGAACGTGCATCATATGTGGGAACACCCACATCCCAAAAAAGTTTCAAATATTTTATTAAAGGTTGCATGTATACATCTATATCATTGTCGGGATCAGAAGGGCCAGATATTAGTATACTCAAGAAAGTGTAAGGATTTTTTATACACAACCATGGGGGAAGGTTATAAATGTGTATGAAAACTGGCCATGTGTTGTGCGAAGTAAGCATCTGCCCAAATGGATTAAAACCATCACATGAAAGACCCAGTCTCACATTACACACGTTGACTGCAAATTCAACATATCGATCATCAAATCTCTGCCATGAAAATCCATCTGCAGGGTGAACCAACTCTTCATTATTCTTTTTCCTCTTGGTGTCATGCCATCACATTTTTACTGATATTTCATCAGACATGAAAAGGTTATGTAATATGGGGATCAATAGAAAGTTACACATTACTTTTTGTGGAACATGATATGGTGTTCAATCATCTTTTGGATTCCATAGGGAGGTTCTACATTTGATAAAATCATTTATTTCAGCAGTTTCCTCCCAAAATAAGCTGCAATCATTCAAGAAAGCATGATTTTTTTTTGAGAATCTAAGTTCATCAACTAACTTCCATTCCATATAGTGGTTTGAGGGAATATCTGCATCCACTGGAAGTAAGTCCTTCAAAACGGTAAGAATGTAATCGATTGCAGTATTTGAAATCCCATACATAGTTTTCCGATGAAACAATCGGATAAAAAATTCCAACTTTTTCATTTTACCACATTGCCGATATACTGGAGTCATTACAGCATCATTCAATTTTTTCACCCTATCAACATCTTCATTTTCATTGGATACATCATGTGTGCTTGTATCAAAATCTTGTTTTTTGGATATCCTTTCCTTCTCATGATGCCAAATAAATGGAAACCGATCATATATCAAACTCTCCAATTCAATCCTATCATTTGGATCATCAACATTTTGAGATTCCATTTTCTCTCCATTGTGATACCACACATAATAGTTTGTTTGGAAACCATATTTGGTTATATGATAGCTAACTGCTTCATGCATCAACCAAGGTCTTCCAACACAATTATAACATGGGCAGTGCATGCGACCACTATCTAAAGCCTTTTCAAATGAAAAATCTAAAAATTTGTTCAAATTATTTTGAAAATCGGTTTAAATCTGATCAGTTTCATACATCCAACTTCAATCCATTCTATAAAAAATTGCAATAAGTCATTTCAAAGAAATTAAATAATATTTAAGTTCAATCAAAAAAAAATTTAGGTAAATGAAAATTGTTTACTTTATATAAAAGCATAACTAACACATTACTCTATATGAGAATCATATTAAGAAACACAACAAAATATAGTGTAAATAAGAAAATAAGATATAGAATTTATAATGCCTATATTCAAGGATTTCCCAGTAAGATATTGGAAGTGGATCAAGGAATACATAATCCTTAAGGGTCTTGTTGTGAGTACATGAGTTTTATACTTTAACTTCTTCAGGGAGATTAGAATGAGGAGTAGGATGGGGATCACATCAAAAGTAGTTATGGCCTCATCAAGTTTCACCTTAACCATGGATTGAAGGATCCTAGGTTTGGGACCATAGATCATAGGTTGGTAGGGTGTATTCATTGAATCATGTCCTAATTGATTTTGGAGAGGGAACTTCAATAGTTATAGGTATGGATTTGATTAGAAACACCTATAAAAAGGATATCCAGGAATTGTGACGTCCCAAACCAGGATGCCACTCATTAGTGACCCGAACCCAGATGGCCACATGGCCTCCAACACATCTACCAAAATTCCAAATGTTATTGACTAATAGTGAGAGCCTTTGCTGTGTCTGGGGGAGACTATTCCCTCATTACCTAAGTTGCATAATTTTAATATTATCAGTTAAAAAGTGGAAGAAAGATAACAATGGGAAAATATTGGAAATGGATGAAAATTACCAAATCACTAATACCAACTAATAACAGAATCATAAACCGAATGATGGTAATGTATGTCATGTATCAAGAAGAAAAACATACTTACAACTAGTAGGAATTAGTACTATACAAGAGGCTCAATAAATTCTAAAATTCGACCTAGCTTCTTGAGCTATAACCCAATCATTTGCTACATGCTCCATCCTATGTCATGTGAGTAGTCATGCATCTGTAAAATGGTGATTCCCCTTATCTAAACATATAATCATGTAGTTTATCCGGGTACCCAATGGAATCTCGAACAATGTGTGAGATACAATTCATGTTGGTGACCATCGAGAGGTCTATAACTATCCAGTACATTTATATAACATTTTAATATAATGATATGATAAATTAAACTGACGACTAAAAAATCTAAAAGGGTTTTCTATGGTTCCGGAGAAAAAATCTAAAAGGGTTTTCTAGGTTAAATAAAAACAGAAAAAAATAGATACACATCAAAATCAAAACTTAAAACTGAAATATTAGATATATAACAATTAAAATATGGTACCGCTTAAGAAAATACATAATTTGGGATGGTTTGGATGAAGATTCAGCAGCTTGGGTGGGGGAAGCCGAGATTCCAACCGTTCAGATGGAGGAATCAAGATGAACCCGAGAGAGGTGATGTCCGAATGGGGGAGAGGTTCTCGGATCGTGGGGGAGAGGTGTCGTCTGAATGGGGGAGAGGTATTGGATCGCGTGGGAGAGGTGAATTAGGGTTCTATTCAAATGGGGGAGAGGAGAAGGGCTACATGGGGATATTGGGGAAAACCTTTACCAACAGTTTTCAAGAACTGTTGGAAAAGGGGGGAATTTAGCCAGTTTTACCAACAGTTTAAGCAAACCGTTGGTAAAACTCTTATATACCAACGGTTTAAGAAAACCATTGGTACATAAGTGTTGGAAAAAACCCCTATTCCAGTAGTGATATGATGGAACAAATTTCTTCTAACAATATCCAATTCCAATAAACCAACCAAGCTACCATAAAAGGCCTACAAACCCAATTAGGCTAACTAACTAACTCAGTGGGGGAAATCCAAAGTCATGGGTCTGGTAAACTACCCTCTCAACCACTTTTCAAACCTAGGGATAAGGGAAATGTCATTAACATCACCCTTAGTAATGGAACTATACTTAAAAGACAAATGAACCCTCATTTAGAGTCATCCCCTCCTGAGGAAAACACCATCCCAACTGTTGAAATCAGTCCAAATATTGAAAAACCTTATCCTGAGAGAAGCCCTTCCAAAGGAAAGAGTGTGTCTATTGATGACTCACCTAGCCCAACTGTTCCTCTTTCATTCCCCCAAAGGGAAAACCAAACAAGAAAAAAAAATTAAATTGAAATAGATAAGGAAATATTTGAAACATTAAAAAAAGTACAGGTTAACATTCCTTTAATTGATGTTGTGAAGAAAATTCCATGATACGCCAAGTTTTTTAAGGATATGTGTACAAACTGAAGGCGACTTCGAGGTGAAGAGAAGGTGTACTTGGGGAGAAATTTATCAGCATTGCTAGATCCATCACTTCCCACCAAATTCAATGATCCATGAACATTCTAGATTCCGTGCACCATAGGGGAGTATTACTTTTCCAATTCTATGCTTGATTTGGGTGCTTCTATAAATTTTATGCCTCAATACATTTACTCTTCATTGTAGGTTAGAGAACTGAATCCCAATGGAATTTTTGTTCAATTATAAAATCAGAGTACAGTACGCCCTTATAGTGTGTTAGAGGATGTTCTTGTGAGGGTGAAAATTTTATTTTTTCCTGCTGGTTTTTATGTGGTAAAAATGGAAGATGATAGGATGAATGGACATTCCAGGATTATATTGGGGATTCCTTCTTGAAAATTTCCAAAAACATAATTAATGTATACAATGGTACATTATCTATGGAGTTTGGTGGTGACATTTTCCACTTCAACATCCTTTATTCCATGAAGCACCCCTCATAAGAACATTCCTCTCTCTTTGTTAACTCTATAGATGTACTCCCTCCCCCTAAAAACACTTCTTTTCATTCCCATGATCCCCTTTTTGAGTTTCCATCATTGTTTGAAATTATAGGAAATTAATCCTGCATAGATTTTTGTACCGATTTAGAAAAATGTCATACATGTTTATTAATTGGTGATTTCTTGAACACTGAGGATCACATGACCATCGATGATACTGCTAAGATTGTAAAAGATCTTTCCTCATCTGATGATGATACCATTGAGTAGTTTGATGATATTAGTGACCTATCACTTTCACACACACTCACATAAATCCAAAATCCCCCTTAATTGGAACTAAAATAACTTCCTCAAGATTTAAAATATTCATATCTTGAGAATGGAAACAAGATTCCTATCATCGTTGTCAGTTCACTCCCTCCTAAACATGAGTTATGGCTGCTTTAAATTTTGAGAGAGTATAAACAAGCTTTGGGATGGACACTTGCATACATTCCTGGTATTATCCCATCAATTTTCACACATCATATATAGTTAAATAATGAGGTTAAACCAGTGAGGCATGCATAATGACGACTGAACCCAAACCTCTTAGATGTGGTTAAAAAGGAGGTAAAAAAATTACTGTATGTTTGAATTATTTACTAAATCTCTAATATACAATGGGTCAATCCATTACGAGTAGTTTCTAAAAAAAATGTTCTGACGGTAATTAAAAATGAAAATAGTGAATTGGTTCCAACTCGCATGCATAATAGTTGGCATGTCTGTATAGACTATCGCCGATTAAATCAACACACTAGGAAGGTAGATTTCCCATTGCCATTCATTGACCAAATGCTAGAGAGTCTAGCAAAGAAGTCTTGTTACTATTTTCTTGATGGGTATTATGATACCTTCATATTCATATTACCCCCGAGGATTAGGAAAATACGACCTTCACTTTACCCTTTGGCACATTTTCACAGAGGATGATACCATTTGGTATGTTCAATGATTTGGGTACTTTCTAGCGATGCATGGTTAGTATTTTTTTAGATCACCTATAGAATTGCATGGAAGTATTCATGGATGATTTCATTATTTATGGATTCTCTTTTGATGAATGTTTGAGTAGTCTTGGTTTAGTCCAACATCATTGTATTGAAAAGAATCTCATATTAAATTATGAGAAATTTCATTTCATGGTGCAACAAAGTATAGTTTTGGGACATGTCATTTATAGGGATGGTATCTAACTAGATAAATCAAAAGTGGATGTCATTTTTTCCCTACCATTCTCCAAAAATTTATGGGATGTGTGGTATTTCCAAGGTCATGCTGAATTTTACTGCCTTTTCAATCATGAATTTAGTAAAATTGAACTCCCCATATCCCAATTCTTCCAAAAAGAAAAGGAATTTGTTTTTGAAAAAGAATGTGAGGAATCTTTTAATAATTTAAAATGGAGTCCCATGTAACCCCCGGTAACCCAGCCACCTCAGTGGGATTTACCATTTGATCTCATGTGTGATGCCTTTAACTATGGAGTTGGAGCAGTCTTATCACAAAGGGTCAATTTAGCTTCACATGTCATTGCCCATGCCTCACTTACACTGGACCCCTGCCCAAGAAAACTACACCACAACTGAAAAAGAATTTCTTTCCAATGTGTTTTCCTAGGATAAATTCAGGTCGTATCTTTTAGGGTCCAAAGTCATTGTTTTCTAAGACCATCTAGCCATCTGACATCTCCTTAAGAAACTAGAAGCCAAACCATGTCTCATTCTCTAGATGCTCCTCCTTCAGGAATTCAATTTAGAAGTTAGAGATAAAAAAGGAGCAGAGAATGTGGTGGCTGACCATATCAGTAGGATCCACCCATCCATGGACATTGAATCATCCCCCTATATTCTCAAAAATGACATGTTTCTTGATGATAAACTGTATTGAGTGAAAGATTCTATTCCTTGGTATGCTAAAATTGTAAATTATTTAGTATAATCTTGCATTCCTACTGATTTCAACAAAAACCAAGCCACCATCTAAAACACGAGTCCCATTGGTACATTTGGGATGTTCCCAACCAATAGCGCACATGTAGTGATCAATTCCTCAGGAATTGTATTATTGATAGAGAGTTTCAGTCTGTCCTTAGGTTCTGCCACACTCTTGCTTGTGGGGTCCACTTTGGTCCCCAACAGACTGCTTGCAAGGTCCTTAATTCTGGTCTCTTTTAGCCAACACTCTTTCGGGATTCCCATGATTTCGGTAAATCTTTTCCTTGCTATCAAAGAATGGGGAATTTATCTAAAAGAAATGAAATGAAACAACAACCCTTTCTCTTCCATGACATTTTTGATGTTAGGGGCATTGAATTTATAGGACCACTCCCCAATTCATTTGGGAAACTTTACATTCTTATGTTAGTGGATTATATTTCAAAATGGGTAGAGGCATGAGCTATAAGGACCGATGATTCCAATACTATTTTGGAATTTTGAGAAACCAAATTTTTTGAAGGTTTGGATTACCTAGGTTTATCATCAGTGACCAGTTTTCTCATTTATACAACTGAACAATGCTATCTTTTTTACATTGATATGGGGTCAGGAATAGTGTGTCTACTGCATATCACCCACAAACCAATGGTCAAGATGATGTTTTAAATAAGGAGATAAAACATATTCTTGAAAAAATGGTTCAACCTAATAGTAAAGATTGGAGTCTTAGACTCAACGATTCCTCATGGGATTACTGTACTACTTTCAAAACTCTCATTGGCATGTCACCATATAGGCTAGTGTTTGAAAAAAGTTGTCACCTACCTATTGAGATTAAGAATCAGGCCTACTGGGCCATTAAATAATTCAATTCTAGTCTTTCTAGTGCAGGTTATAAAAAGAATTTATAGATTCAGGAGATAGAGGAAATGCGAAGAGATTCCTATGAGAACTCTGGGATTTATAAGGAGAGAACCAAGGCTTCCCACAACCATCTCACCATTCATAATCAATTCCACATTGGGAATAAGGTCCTACTCTACAATGAAAGTCTGAAATTGGATCCAGGTAAGCTTTGTTCCTGCTGTTTTGGACCATACACTATTACTAATGTCTCTCCATTTGGTGTTGTCTGGGTTTAAAATGAAGAAACCAAGAAAACCTTCACTGTCAATGGGAAATGGTTGAAGAAATTCTATGAATCCATTACAGAGTCCATAATAGAGGAACTCCATGTTCAAGAAGAAACCTATGAATGAAATTCCACAGGTTTTATCCTTCCTTCCCACATTATCTTTTATTACAGTGAGGAAACTACACACTTTAGGTGTGGGGGGGTGGGTATATTCCTGGGTTAGTTAGGAATTTTAATCATCTTTCATATTTTTCTCTTTTTAGATTACAGAATAGTATTGTTACTTTCCCCCCTTTCCCTCACCTCACCTTTGTGCAAGAATATTACTTTTTTATGCACACCTTTTCATGGAAAATGACGCCTATTTAATAATGAATGTTATTGAAAATGCATGTGGAATTTCCATCTTTCATGTTGTTTTAACATTAAAAAAACTGATGAACTGTGCATTTCAGCAAGAATTCAATACTGTGGTATGACTTTATTTTGAAATTTAGTTCTTTGTTGATGATATAAATGGTTGTATCATTTTTGAAACATTTGATAAGAATGGTACCCTATGTGTAAATAGTTTAAGGTAAAATTAATTCACTCAATCTCTCCACACATATTTACACCCAACCATGAAGTGTAAAAACTTTATTACTTAATGGAAGGTAAATATAAGTTAGGTTAATTTTTCTTTACCTTCAAAAATTATTTTTCTATACGTTCGTTCCTTATCTGATCTATTTTATTACTATACTATATTGACCTATGTGTGCATACCTATTATCCCAATATTTTATGCCCTCAAAATAAAAAATAAAAAAAGGTTCATATATTGTTTAGGTCAAAAACCACCCTTCCTTGACTTTTTATCTTGTTATAACTATTAAAATTAATGTCGTGAGGATATCAAACAAGGGTTGAGAGAAGAGTGTGAGATTTTCTCCAAGTGAAACTTTTGAAAAAAAATAATAAATAAGGGGAGTGATGAAATGTACTATATATGGGGATATCTAGGTCAAGATCTTGTGGTTTGACTTCTAGGAATGCTTAAGTGAGTGGGTCTTGAAATTTGATTGCAAAGGATGCAAGGTACGTTCGGTGAAAAAGATCATGTAAGTAGACCATTTTAACATAACTTATATTTACTTGATAGAAAGTGGAAACAATAGCATGGAATTATTTTCACACACACACACACATGAATAATTAGTGACATGATTAAATTTTGAATTAATTTCATTTATTTTTATCATGTGTCTCTTGTAATTCATTTGGATACAATTTTTGAGACATCTTTTTCTATGATCACTGAGAATAACTCCTCGGTGTGATTTTTTCTTTGATGACATTTCTATCAGAAATTAAATTTTAATTGAATGTTAAATATTTATGAAGTTGGAAATATCTACATGCATAATTTTTGGAAATATGACTTTTTCGAGGAGTGAAAATGTTTAGGTGTGGGGATGTGATCGCACCACGATTCACTGTTTCATTTTCACCCTTACACCACTATGCTAAACTAGTTTTGTTTTGAAATTTATAAAAATAATAACAAATTGAACTTCATGTTTGATTCTATTATTTTGTTTTTACCACTATTAAAAAGGATAATGTTACTTTTCTTGATAATTTCATTGAAGGTGGAGGTGATTTGGAGGGCCCATGAAGAAGTTCAAGAAAAATGGGCCAAGATGCACAAGATGCAAGCACACCAGTTTACTAAAATGGACACTGATACTAAACCGTGCATCCAAATGGGTATAAATTTTGTGGTATGATCCAAAATTTAATTTTCTAAATTTCATATGAAGGAACCCAAGCCCAATTCCACCACTAAGAAGTCCATATGGCCTGATGTTTTTAGCACACTGAATCTGAACGAAGTAAAAAGTGGTGTGCTATGATCTGTCAATATCTCGAACTATAGTTGTCCAAATGAAGCCAAAATTTCAATGGAGATATTAAAGAGGTGTGTCAACAATTTTTTAGTTTTTTTACAAATCAATATAAGTCTTTTTACCCACCAAAAATAATTTTCCTAGTGATTTTACACAATTCGTGTTCCCAAAACCACCTTCCACTTTGCCTATAAAATGATACCTTAGGAACCACATTTGGGAGTTCGAACTAGAAGCAAAGATCTTCAATTTTTGAGTCCTATAGGAGTATAATATTCATCCTATAAGTTCTTTATGCCCCTATACTCATAGGGGGATCAATAATTAATAAGGAGTTCCACCCGAGCTTCCTCCTCCTTCCGATGTCGATCTAAACGGTGAATGTTCATTGTGAGGGAGATACACACTTGTAAAGGGAGTTCAAACGCATATATTAGTTATTGGTTTGGAGTGATTTGGGTGTTTAAACATTTATTTCCATGTATCTTACATTATTTCTTATTTTAATTCTTGTTTTGATGCATGTGATTAATTTGGTCTTAATTTCTAATCGATTAGTGTGAGGTTTTAAGTGCGTGACTTGTGTTGTTCCAATAGGACAACACAAGAATCCTTTTCTTACCAAATTTCTTGAGATTTAAATATTATTTTGAATATCTTATTCCATGAATAAGTTCTGGACCTTGACAATACGATTGTTATGCTAAGCTTTGGTTCTTTAATAAACGAAACAAAGGCTTAGGAATTAATCGGCATTCCAATTAATTTCAACCAAAGAATTACTCCAAGCCTATATGAATCTCAAAGAACAATGAACATGAAATGTTTGTAGTGAAATAAAAACGACCCATTTCTCTCATAATTCTTAAAAAACCGCCTTAATCTATCAACCATTAAACTCTTTATGTTAAGTTATTTTCTTTAAACTGTTTTCAAAATCACCCCCCTTTTTAGTAATTTTTATTAAAAACACATTTTATAAACCTATCAGTGCTCCTTGAGAGACGACCTAGGGTCTACCCTATACTATAAATCAACCTTAAAATCATAATCAATTTTACATGTCTTGATAACATGGTCAAAAATTCATTCAAGAAGAATTAAAATAAGGAGAACAAGTTTGGGTAGTCAGCAAACTGCTATCTGATTTTTAAAGAAGGGACAAGAAATGATGGATTGGGCCCATGGAGATAGAGAAATTTTTCAACAATGGAAGAGTTAAATTAGTTTCATAGAAAGGGAGAGTACCAATCTACACTAAGGAATAAAGGCTTCAACATTTCATAAATATAGATTAGGTAACCTCTTTCCTACCATCAACCACCTGGAGGCGACTAAGGTAAGGTCGAGCCAATGACGGTAAACAAAAAAGCACTTCTAGGAGGCAACCTGAGTTTTTGGTATTTCGAATTATTTATTTTATATTTTTAGTAGAAACCACTCATCCCTAAATATTTTTAATTTCATTGTCATGGTCTGTTATTTCACTTGTATATTTTTATTTTTGTAGGACCATCAAGGCAAGCAACAAGCAGAAGGAAGTAGCATGAGATGGAGATATAGAGGATTTACATGTTGTGAAGGGAATTTACAAGCTGTGAAAGGGTTCAAACAGAACTTGTACATCCTATGTTTGGAGAATCAATGTCAAAGGGTATTAAGAACTTCAATTCTATAGTTTTTAACTGTATTGATCATATTTTAATTTTTTAGAGATTTAATTTTAAAATTGCATGCCCACATTTGTTTCATTATTTAATCAAATGAACTAGGATACATGAACTCCCTAGGAAAATGACCATGCCATGAATTTAAATTTATTTTTCAATAAATTTGGATGATAAAGATGGGGAAAATAATTATTAGATATAATAATATGTATTAAGAGTTGATAAATCAGTATTTATGGGAGCATTTTGATTATTTTGAATGAATTTTTTCCGAGATTTCTCCATGTTTTAAATTTTTGTTGTTTTCATTAATTATTCGTGTGCATTGCCTCTAACAATTCTCTCGAAATTCCTTTATTTTAAATCTTAGATAAATTTATAACATTAAAATTTTCTAAAGTTATATTCCACAACCAAGATTAATCTTAAATCTTACTTAAACAATGTAGATATTAGTTTCTAAGGTTGTATATGTTTAAAGTGTAAATATTAGCATGACTATTAGCAGAAAAAATGAACTTACCTTTTTAAATTTAATAGTAAACTTATCATTACTAAAGTTCATATGATAAACTTCATTACATAATTAAATTATACTGATATGATTTTCATAATCCCTATAACATATAAATCATTATATATTAAATATTTGCCTAGAAATTCAACATCTCAAATTCTAAATATTTCTCCTTGAGAATTATCTCCAAAAATTACTTTTACACCTTTCATATTATGTATTATCTAGAAGAAATTTTTTTTACATTTCCTTGGAAATCTATTATCCATGTACCACAAATTTTGGAAGTTAATACCCAAACTTTCTAAAAAAAATAAAAATTATAAGATTTTGGCATCAAGACTTACACTACTGGAAAACATGGTTATACCCATAGTTCTCCAAAAAACCATGGGTATAGGTCACCTCTATACCCACAGTTTTTGTAAATATTGGGAATAGGTTTCATGGGAAACATTTTTTTCATAGTAAGGACCTATAACCATTGTTCTCCAAAACCCATGGGTTTAGGTCACCCCTATACCCATGGATTCTGTAAAATGTGGGAATAGGTTTTGAAGGATTTTTTTTCACAGGAAGGACCTATACCCACGATTCTCTAAAAACCATTGGTATAGGTCACCCCTATACCCATGTTTTTTTTAAACCGTGGTAATAGGATGTGTAGTTTTTTTGCAGTAAGGTCGTAAGAAAACCTATACCCATGGTTTGACCAAACCGTGGGTATAGATGTTGAGTCAAAATGTGTTTCAACTTTCCCATTGATATTTTTGCTTGGAAATCAGAAATTACTTGTTGTTTCTCATCATAATCACATATATTTTTTATCATCATAATCACATATTTTGTTTCTCATCGTAATCATATATGTTGTTTCTCATCGTAACCATACTATGTATCGTTTCATCATAACCATGCTATGTATCATATCTGTGTTATGCATCATAATCATGTCATGCATCGTAATCAGAATATGCATCGTAATAATGTCATGCATCATAATCATAATATTAATCATAATCATGTTATAAATTGTGACCATGTTATGCATCGTAATCATGATATGCATCGTATTCATATTATGCATCATAACCGTGCATCGTAACCATGTTATGCATCGTAATCATGATATGTATCGTATATATATTATGCATCATAACCATGTTATGCATCATAATCATGATATGAATTGTATTCATGTTATTAATAGTAACCTTGTATCGTATCCATGATATACAACGTAATTATTTCATGCATCGTAGTAACTTTATGCATCATAACTATGCTATGTTTCGTATCCATGATATGCATTATAACCAAGTTATGTATCGTACTCATGTAATGAACTGTACTCATGTATTACTCCAAAACCACATACATTTTTTAAATTATAATTCATCTTACTAATTTTTTCATACTTATGTACTTATTGTTTTCTAACCAAAATGATGTTGTTGAGTTAGTTAGATACTAATCAAAACAATGTAGTGTATTCTATTTTGTTTTGACCATTGTAATTCCAGGTGTCCAATTCCCTCCGAGTTTTCTGGAGAAATATGACTCCTGAAATCTGATGTTATTAATATTTTCATGAATTCCTATATTCCCCCTTTACTTATTTTATATGTAATGTTAATAATTTGCGTGAAATATTAATGTTTTAATATTAAGTATAATTTTTGAGCATTTTTAGAAATAGTCCAATTGGGTCAGTTTAATGTTTTAATAATAAATATCACTATACTGATCCAAATTGTGTGGTTATTATTTTTTAGTATTCTCCTTTCAATATACAACATTTCATTAGAAGGTACCATGAGCCAATTCTTCCATTTGAAGGGTCATATGGTCCTCACAAACAAGACCAAAGAATCTGTGAACAAACTGGACCAGCCTTGAAGATTGATTTATTGGGCTCAATCTAGAGGTCCAAAAACATTAACTCTCCACCATAATTCTGGGGACACTACATTTAATCTTGGATAAAAATTTCAAGGCCCAAATCTAAGTACAAGGGTCCAAAATGAAGCTTTGAATTCTAGCCCACCATTCTGGAAGAGAAATAAAATCAGTATAGTATTCATGACATATCTCATGATTTAAGCATCAAATAGAGCTGATATTTTTCAGTGAAAAATAGGAGATATAGGCGGCTGACTTTGTTGAATAAGTCATTCGGATTTGAAGGCATATTCCTATTCCAAAATCCATTCACATTTTGGACATCGAAAAATAATGGATAGAAATGGACAGTTTACCTTTGTTTGATAAAACCGACATAACTTTGGCTCCACTTGTCCAAATGCCTCCAAATTTTGAAAGTAGTCGGAAAAATTTATTATATAAAACTTTTAAGAAGGAGATATTTGGAGATTCGTCTATTAAATAGCCAAATTGGCGATCCAAGTTGAGGGACATATTGGGAATGAAAACAGTTCACTCCTTGAGATATAAATACTCTCCCCTTCTCTCCTTGAGAGGGGTTGGCATTTCATAGAAAAGGAGGATTTATTGGCAGTAACAAGGCCCTTCCAAAGGATTGTGAGGATCTTACAAACTCAAGTTTTCACTTGATAATCCCTTCCTCATCTCTTTGTTTTCATTTACTTTTTCATTTTACTTCGTTGTAATTTTGCAAGTGTTTGTCTTTGTAATTTTGTTTTAATGCAATTTTCTTCTTCTTAATTTCTTATTCTCATCCACCTTATGTAGTTAAATATTAATTTTATTATTGTAGTTTAAATCAATTTTAAATCCATCATCTTCTTTTACTTTATTATTCAATAAAAATTCCGGTTTTTTTACTCTCATCATCGTTCCTGTGTGTGTTCGGCGCACAACTCTTTTCTTATCGCTTTCTTTTTCTTCTCTTTGTAATTCATCACCTTAAACATAATATACCAGATTACTAATAATTTAAATGGATGAGTAAATATCTTATTGGGGTGAGTTATAATTTATGGATGTTAAGTGATTGGGAGGTTTTTCTCGATGAGTATTCTTTAATTTAACATTGTATATGTTGGACTTAACATGTCATGGATTATTGACATATTATGTTCAACGTGTGGTTTCCATGGATTATTGGAACCATAAATACACTTCCAAAATCAAGTACTAATTGATATTAGAACCCTAATTATAGTTAAGTATTGGATTAAAGGCTTAACACTTGGGAATTCCAATCAACATCAACTTTTGATGTGGGTGTTAATTTAATGCAATATAAAGCAAAGCTCAAGGATATCACATGCTTAACTCCCTAATGATGAACTCACCCCAATATTTATCAACTTATTAAATTAAAAATCATCCATTAAACATTTCAATTAATCTCTACAAACAACCCTCCCCCCATTCAAAATACAATAAACTAAAAATAATCGACTATTACGAAGTACCATCATTGAGAATTCGACCCGAGTGCTGCTATACACATTAGCAGAGCACTGGAACCTTGACCGGTCGATAGGAGACAATCGGCCATGCATTTCAAATGGCGATGTTGCCGAGGATGGTGCTTTATATAGTCATTAGTTTCTGGTTATTGTAAAAAAAACCCCAAAAAAACAAAATTTTAAAAAAAATTTGAAAAAAAACACAAAGAAAAACCTGTCTTCCTCTTAAAAATCATAAACGGAAAAAATACAAAGAAAACATGTCTTCCTCTTTCTTCCAAAATATCTCTGAATACCCCATATCCTCCCAAAAAATCCCTAGGATTTATTTGACCCTGAAATTGAGCGAACACTTCGTCAACTTAGGAGGAACATAAGAGATACTCAAATAATTCAAGAACCAGTCCTCATCCAACCAGTTGAAATTGAAATGGCCAATCCTAGGGAACAAACCCTAAAAGAACTCGTTTCCCCTGATATGAATTACCAACCTCTTGGTAGTCAATATCCAAACATAGAATCTGAATTCGAACTCAAATCGGGTTTGATTCGTCTTCTCCCTCATTTTCACGGACTAGCCGGTGAGGATCCACATCTCCACCTTAAAGAGTTCCAAGTAGTGTGCTCTACCATGAAGCCTCAAGGGGTTTCTGAAGAACAAATCAAACTCTGAGCCTTCCCTTTCTCCCTAGCTGACACTGCTAAGTCATGGCTCTACTACCTTCCTCCTGGTTCCATAACTACATGGAATGACATGAAGCGACTATTCTTAGAGAAATTCTTTCCTGCTTCTCGTACTGCTTCTATCCGAAAGGAAATAAGTGGTATCCGTCAATTCCCAAGTGAATCACTCCATGAGTACTGGGAGAGGTTCAAAAATCTTGTTACAACATGCCCACACCACTAAATTCCTGACCAACTCTTGATCCAATACTTCTATGAGGGGTTATTGGCTATGGAGAGAACTCTCATAGATGCCACAAGTGGCGGTGCTCTTTTTGATAAAACTCCTACAGCATCAATAGATCTCATAAGTAACATGGCTGCAAACACACAACAATTTCATACTCGAGAACATGCTCAAGTCAAACAAGCCCAAGATAATCAATCAATTAAGCTGAACAAAATGACCGAGTGGATGAGTGAACTTATAGGTCTTGTGCGACAACTAGTTGTGGCTACCAAATCCCCAACCTCGTCTTCTCCGCAATCAATGTTTCCTGGACCTGTCAAAAACTGTGGAATCTGCAACTCTCCATTTCATCCAACTGACACATGTCCACAACTTCAGGAGGATCAACCCGATTCATCTGGACCAATGGAGATCAATGCAGCATATGCTCAGTGGAACACCAATCCTCAACTATCAGGTCAGTTTGTTAGAAACTTCAACCAACCTCACTCTGAGCCCTTCTCTTCTTCCAATAACCAAGGCCTTAGGTATGGTAATCCCATATCTCACCCCCCTCAATTCCATGCTAAAACCCAAACCAAATCCAATATGGTCAAGGTGGTGGTAACTTCCATCAACCTTATCCTTTTGTTCCTCAACCTCAAAAGAACAATCCTCCTCCTGGATTCCATTATCCTAGTGAGCCTTCCCAATTCCAAAACCAATACAATCGATTTTCCAAGAACCAAAATCAAGGAAATACCAATCCGGGACAAGAATCTTCTTCCAAGCAACCATGGGAAAGTGCAGTGGAAGATCTTGCCTCCTTCACCCATTTTAGCCTTAAAAACATTGAAACTCAAATAGGTCAACTTGCATCCCACCTGAGCCAGAAACAAAAATCAAATTCTTCCCAACTCCCAACTCAACCATTACCCAACCCCGAGGGTAATGTAAGTGCAATTGCACTTAGATCAGGAAAGCAACTTGCTATGCCTCAAGATAAATCCTCAAACCCTCCTTTGAATTTTGACCTAGAAAATGAAAAGAAAAATAAAATTGAAAAGAAATATGAATCCATTCCATCACCTCCTTCCATTCCACTTAGGAACCCAATTCCTTTTCCTCAAGCTGTTTCTAAGACAAGGAAGTCCTTTGAACCTGATCCTGAAATGCTTGACATGTTTAGACGTGTTGAAGTCAACATTCCCCTCTTATATGCCATAAAACAAATTCCTAAGTATGCCAAGTTTCTCAAGGAGTTGTGTACCCACAAGAAGAAACTTAGGACCTTTGAAAATGTTTCCACCCAGTAGTCCATACCCATTAAGTGCAAAGATCTAGGGACCTTTACGTTTCCATGCCAAATTGGAAGTTCCAAATTTGATGATGCACTCATAGACCTAGGAGCCTCAATTAATGTCATGCCCAAATCCATCTTCTCCAACCTTGGTCTAGGTCCCTTACATCCAACAGGTGTTGTCATTCAGTTAGCCAATCGAAGCACATCTAGTCCTGAGGGAATAATTGAGGATGTCCTTGTCCGAGTCAATGATCTTATCTTCCCTGCTGATTTCTATGTCCTTGACATGGAGGGTGATACGAACTCTTCTCGATCTCCCCTAATTCTAGGAAGACCATTCCTCATGACTGCGAGAACCAAGATTGATGTCCATTCAGGTATCTTATCCATGGAATTAGGTGACCAACTGGTCAAGTTCAACATTTTACAATCCATGCGATACCCATCTGAGGATCACTCTACATTCTCAATCCATGATTCTGAGGACACTTCTAAGATTCAATCAAACCCCAATCCACCATGTTCTTCATGTTCTAATGATAAAGGATCATGCGAAATCTGCACAAGGATTAGCCAAGTCATAAATGGTGAAGTTGATGTAGACCTCTGATTCATAGACTCCATCAATCTAGAGGAATTTGAAAACTCTCTTGAATCCCACATCAACTCTGATCTCTACTGCTCCACCTTGGAAAGTATTAAGGAAAATGAATCTGAAGCAACAGAAGTCCCTGCATCCATTCCTGAGATGTCTAAACCATAAATGAGAGATGATACTGATCTAAAACCTCTTCCTGAACACCTGAAATATGCATTCCTCTTACATGATCACTCATATCCTATCATTATCTCTGCCACACTTACTGAAACCGAGGAGTCCAAACTTGTTCAAGTGTTAGAGGAAAACAAAAAGGCCTTAGGTTGGACCCTAGATGACATACCAGGAATCAACCCTGCCCTTTTCATGCATCACATCCATCTTGAAGAATCATCCAAACCAATTTGACAACCACAAAGAAGACTCAATCCACTCATCCTTGAGGTAGTTAGGGAAGATATCACCAATCTTCTTCAAGATGGTATTATCTACCCAATTTCTGATAGTGAATGGGTTAGTCCAATTCAGGTTGTACCAAAGAAGGGTGGGATTACTGTTGTCACAAATGAACATGGGGAGGTAGTCACAACTCGAGTGAAGAACAAATGGCGTGTATGCATCGATTATCGAAAATTGAATGATGAAACACGAAAAGATCACTACCCTCTTCCATTCCTTGATCAAATTCTAGAATGATTAGCCGTAAATTCACACTATTTCTTTATTGATGGATACACCGGCTATTTTCAAATCCCAATCTCACCTCAGGACCAAGAAAGGACTACTTTCACATGCTCCTTTGGAACATATGCATAGAGAAGAATGCCTTTTGGCCTTTGCAATGCTCCTGCAACATTCTAGAGATGTATGATGATATCTTTTCATAATTCATTGAACACTGCATGGAAGTCTTCATGGATGACTTCACCATTTATGGTGAGTCATTTGAATCTTGTTTGAATTCACTCTCTTTAGTCCTTCAAAAGTGTGTCAAGTGTAACCTTGTGTTAAATTTTAAAAAATGTCACTTCATGGTTGCAAATGGGATTGTTCTAGGGCACATAGTTTCAAAAGATGGTATTGAAGTCGATCCTGCCAAAATTGAAGTGATCCAATCACTTCCTGAACCCAACTCTGTTCGAGACATCCGTTCATTTCTCGGTCATGCTGGTTTATATCAGAGATTCATCCATAACTTCAGTAAAAGTTCCCTCCCACTCACTCGTTTTCTCCAAAATGATGTCACTTTCCATTTCAATGAGGTTTGAAAGAGAGCCTTTGTTTAACTCAAAACTGCTCTAACATCTGCCCCAATAATCCAACCCTCAGATTGTTCCTTACCCTTTAAGTTAATGTGTGATGCTTCTGATAGAGTTGTTGGGGCTGTTCTTGGTCAAAGAAGAGAAAAGATTCCTAATGTCATCCATTATGCCTCAAAAACATTGGATGAAACTCAATCTCCCTACACTGTCACTGAAAAGGAACTTTTAGCAGTGGTTTTTGCCTTAGATAAATTCTGGTCCTATCTCTTAGGTGCCAAAATCATCATCTTCACAGACCATTCTGCTATAAAGTTCTTACTCAAGAAAATTGATTCCAAACCGAGGCTAATAAGATGGATCCTAATGCTCCAAGAATTTGATCTTGAAATCAAAGATAGACCTTGAAAAAAAAACCCTGTGGCTGATCACTTGAGTAGATTTTCTAATTCCTCTCATTCAGAAATCATTGATCCTGAATTCCCCATTGAGAACCTTTTGTCTCTCACTCCAAAGTTACCATGGTATGCCCCAATTGTAAATTATTTGGTTTCTGGTGTTTTTCCTGAAATTTTTTCAAAAGAAAAAAAATGAAGTTGAAAAGTGATTCAAAATACTATTTTTGGGAAGAAAATAAACTTTGGAAAACTGAGGCAGACATGGTAATTAAGAGATGTGTGGAAGAAAATGAGCATTCTTGCATCTTAGAATTATGTCACTCACTTCCCGGAGGTGGCCACTTTGGACCACAAAGGACCTCTCGAAAGGTCCTAGACTCTGGATTCTTCTGGCCTTCACTCTTCAAGGACTCACATGAGTTTTTTCAATCATGTCCCACTTGCCAAAAGTTTGGCACAATCTCCAAAAGAAATGAAATTCCCCAAAATCCCATAATCTTTTGTGAAATCTTCGATGTTTGGGGCATCGATTTCATGGGACCATTTACCCCTTCCAATAGATTCTCATACATTCTTCTTGCGGTCGATTATGTTTCAAGGTGGGTTGAGGCCAAACCCACTAGGAAGAATGATTCTCATACTGTTAGTGAGTTCCTAAACACCCACATCTTCCAAAGATTTGGCACACCACGTGCCTTGATCAGTGACTTAGGAACCCATTTTTTTAATAGAACCACGGAAGATATTCTGAAAAATAATGGGGTTGTACATAAAACTTCAACTGCATATCACCCTCAAACAAATGGCATGGATGAACTTTCTAATAGAGAAGTGAAAAGGGTACTTGAGAGAATTGTTAAGCCCACCAGAAAAGACTGGACTGAGAGACTTGGTGAAGCCCTTTGGGCTTATCGAACTTCCTATAAAACACCCATTGTGATGTCTCCTTTTAGGCTAGTTTTTGGTAAAGCATGTCACTTACCAGTTGAAATCTTACATAAGTCTTTTTGGGCTATCAAAACCTGTAATTTTTATTGTGAAAAATCTGGTGAAGAAAGACTATTGCAATTGGATGAACTGGAGGAGCTTCGACTTGATTCTTATGAGAATTCTAATCTCTACAAAGAAAAATCCAAGGCACTCCATGATAAATACATCCTGAGAAAGGTATTTAATGAAGGTGAAAAGGTAATGCTCTTCAATTCTCGATTCTGACATCACCCAGGTAAGCTTAATTCTCGTTGGGAAGGTCCTTTTGTTATTACTAATGTTTACCCATTTGGTGCAGTGCAAGTCCAAGACCCCTCTTCCAAAAGGACATTCACGGTTAATGGACATCGGTTAAAGCATCACCATGAGAGGACACACAATCCTGGATCATCATCGACTTCCCCTAGATCTCCAACTTCTCCAATCGACCAACCACTAGATGGAGATGGCGACCCACCAAATCCAAACCAGGGGGCACCTCTTTACCTTTAACTCTCTCTCTATCTCTTCATCTCTCTACCTCTTTCTTCTTATTATTCTCTCCTTCATTTTTTTTACCAATTTTTTTTTCAAACCCTTTTTTCTTTCTTTCTTGTGAGGGTGTGTATTTTAAAAAACCCTTCAAAACTAAAAAAAATAAAAAACACAATCACTTAAAAAAATAAAAAAAAAAAGAGTCATGCTTACTCGCTATTGAGTTTTGAAATTTTTTCCAACCATTTTGGGGAGTTAACAGACATGTTTTCATCTAAAAAATTTTGTATTTTCATCATGACTTTGGATAAAGAATCTTCTTTCAAAACCAACAAATTTTTAATGCTCTATTTTTGATTTGGAAAATGGTTTTCCCAAACCGTGAGGAACAATATTTGCTTTCATGCCAAGGCCACCTATGGACATCTATTCAAAATGTGTGTTTTTCACCACCATTTGTGAGTCTTGAGTTTGTGGAACTTCGAGCTGAATTTCCTACCTTAGTGTGAATTAATATGATAGAGGCATTTTCTGAACCACATGAGAATCACAATAGCCAAATTGCCTCCCATTTCCATTACATTAATACTCCTTTTGAAAGCTCCTTCAAGCCTATGAAAACCTTTTCTTTGATATCCACATTAAAATCCAAATACCTTATCCCACCCAATATCAACATGGATTTTCATTGCATAAGTTTTTGAAATTTAAGTGTGGGGGGGGGGGGGAATGGATTTCATTTTTGGGTATCATTTCCTTACTTTCCGGTGTGTTATCATATTATTGAGGGAAAGAATCCATTTTAGTGTGGGGGGGGGGAGGTTTTCATTCAGTGGGATTTGGGAATGTATTGTACAAATGATATTGATAAGTGTTCAAAAAAAAATCAAAAAAAAATCAAAATCAAAAAAAATGAAAAAATGGGTTGTGTCTTGGGTAGGTCAAAAATCACTCTTCATCAACCTTTGATCTTGTTATAACCGTTACAATTAGTGTCGTAATGAGATCAAACATGGGTTGGGATATGAGTGTGAGATCTGTTTCAAGGTCAACTTTCGAAAAAACAAAGAAAAAAAAGGAAAAGAAAAAAAAGAACACTTGCATTATATTCTTATTGGGAGAAGTTTTTTGTTTTGTAAATATTCCATATTCTCATTACCTTCATATTTCCTTCCTCTATTGTGTCTTTCTTCACAAAATAATTCCCTTGTAAATATGTGTTTTCATTTCCTTCCATGTTTCATTTCAAAAAAATGTGCATTGCTTTTTCTATGTTGGTATTTTAATCCTCTTCTTCTCTCTCTTAGAAATTATATTCCTACCGTCTCATAGCCACAGAAAAACCCATTAAAAAGACCTATTGATTATTGTTCACTTTTTATTGGTATTGGAACCTGAGATCTCTTTTAAAACTCTAATATTTTCACTTTTGGCTGGTGAAAGAGTGAACTTACACAAATGAATTTTATCATCTTGAGAGGTGTGAGTTTTGAGTGTCCACATTTTCCATTTAAGAATTTGACCATGAAAAAATGAATTAGTTTTGGAACATTTTTTCTGTAACAACTTGTGGTGGAATTCAAAATGGATGAGTGAAATAGTCTAAACCTCCCCTGATTGGAGAAAACAAAATTTTAAGATCTGTTGGTGAGTAAAAATGATTTTGTCATGTTTTTATATTTGTTGCACATGAGGAAATGCACAAAACTAAGTGTGGGGGAGTTGATGCTATTAATATTTTCATGACTTATTATATTCCCCCTTTACTGATTTTATATGAAATGTGCATAATTTGTGTGAAATATTAATGTTTTAATATTAAGTATAATTTTTGAGCATTTTTAAGTAGTCCAATTGAGTCAGTTTAATGTTTTAATAATAACTATCACTATACTGATCCAAATTGTGTGTTTATTGTTTTTTAGGATTCTCCTTTAAATATAAAACATTTCATTAGAAGGTACCATGATCCAATTCTGCCATTTGAAGGGTCATATGGTCCTCACAAACAAGACCAAAGAATCTGTGACCAAACTGGACAGGCCTTGAAGATTGATTTACTGGGCTCAATCCAGAAGTCCAAAAACATTAACTCTTCACCATAATTCTGGGGACACTATATTTCATCTTGGAAAAAAATTTCAATTCCCAAATCCAAGTACAATGGGCCCAAATGAAGCTTTGAAGTCCAGCCTAGTATTCTGGACGAGAAATAAAATTAGTATAGTATTCATGACATATCTCATGATGTAAGAATCAAATAGAGCTGATATTTTTCAGTGTAAAAGAGGGGATATAGAAGGACGACTATTTTGAAGAAGTAATTCGGATTTTAAGGCATATTCCTATTCCAAAATCCATTCACATTTTGTCCATCAAAAAAAATGGATAGAAATGGATAGTTTACCTTTGTTTAATAAAACTGACATAACTTTGTCTCCCCTTGTCCAAATACCTCCAAATTTTTACAGTAGTCGGAAAAATTTATTATCTACAACTTTGAAGAAGGAGATATTTGGATATTCGGCTTTCTGAATAGACAAATTTTCGATTCAAGTGGAGGGACATATTGGGAATGCAAACAGTTCACTCCTTGGGCTATAAATACTCTCCCCTTCTCTCCTTGAGAGGGGTTGGCATTTCAGATCAAAGGAGGATTGATTGGCAGTACCAAGGCCCTGACAAAAGCTTTGAAGGATCTTACAAACTCAATTTTTCACTTGATAATCTCTTCCTCCTCTCTTTGTTTTCATTTACTTTTGCATTTTCTTCGTTGTAATTTTGCAAGTGTTTGTCTTTGTAATTCTGTTTTAATGCAATTTTCTTCTTCTTAATTTCTTATTTTCATTCACCTTCTATAGTTCAATATTAATGTTCTTATTGTAGGTTAAATAAATCTGAAATCAATCATCTTATTTTACTTTATTATTCAATAAAAAGTCCGGTTTTTTTACTCTCATCACCGTTCGTGTGTGTGTGTTCGGCGCACAACTCTTTTCTTATCCCTTTCTTTTTCTTCTCTTTGTAATTCATCACCTTAAACATAATAGACCAGATTATTAATAATTTAAATGGATGAGTAAATATCTTATTGTGGTGAGTTATAATTTAGGGATGTTAAGTGATTGAGATGTTTTGCTCGATGAGTATTCTTTAATTTAACATTGTGTATGTTGGACTTAACATGTCATGGATTATTGTCATATTATGTTCAACATGTGGTTTCCATGGATTATTGGAACCATAAATACACTTCCACAATCAATCACTATATGCATTTCCTCCATATTTTCATCTTCTCATCCCATCCATATTTTCTTCCTCTATTGTGTCTTTCTTCACACAATCATTCCCTTGTAAATATGTGTTTTCATTTCCTTCCATGTTTTATTTCAAAAAAAATGTGCATTGCTTTTTCTATGTTGGTATTTTAACCCTATTCTTCTCTCTCTTGGACATTATATTCCGACCGTCCCATAGCCACAAAAAAACCCTTTAAAAATACATCTTGATTCTTGTGCACTTTGGATAGGGATTGGAAGCTGAGAGATCTTTTCAAACTCTAAGATTTTCACTTTTGGTTGGTGAAAGAGTGAACCTCCACAAATGAATTTTATCATCTTGAGAGGTGTGAGTTTTGAGTGTCCACATTTTCCATTTCTAAATTTGAGCATGAAAAAATGAATTAGTTTAGGAACATTGTTTCTGTAACAACTTGAGGTGGAATTCAAAATGGATGAGTGAAATAGTCTAAACTTCCCCTTATTGGAGAAAACAAAATTTTAATATCTGTTGGTGAGTAAAAATGATTTTGTCATGTTTTTATATTTATTGAACATGAAGAAATGCACAAAACTAAGTGTGGGGGAGTTGATATTTTTAATATTTTAATGTCTTATTATATACTCCCTTTACTTATTTTATATGAAATGTGCATAATTTGTGTGAAATATTAATGTTTTAATATTAAGTATAATTTTTGAGCATTTTTAGAATTAGTCTAATTGAGTCAGTTTACTGCTTTAATAATAACTATCACTATACTGATTCAAATTGTGTGGTTATTGTTTTTTAGGATTCTAGTTTCAATATAAAACATTTCATTAGAAGGTACCATGAGCCAATTCTGCCATTTGAAGGGTCATATAGTCCTCACAAACAAGACCAAAGAATCTGTGAAGAAACTGGACTATTCCTGAAGATTGATTTACTGGGTTACATGAAGAAGTCTAGATTCTATTATTCTCCACCATAGTTCTGGGGAAAATTCAAGGAGTCTTGTATAAAAATTTCAGGGCCCAAATCTAAGAAAAAGGTGCCCAAATGAAGCTTTAAAATCCAGCCCACCATTCTGGCCGACAATTAAAATCAGTATAGTATGTATGACATATCTCTTGTTTTAATCATCAAATAGAGATGAGATTTTTCGGTGTGAAAGAGAATATATAGTCCACCGACTTTGTTGAATAACCCATTCGGATTTTAAGGCATCTTCATATTAAAAAACCCTTTCACATTATGGAATTCAAAAATACTGGATTGAAATGGACAGTTTTACTTTGTTTAATCAACCAGCCATAAATTTTTATCCTTAAGTCAAACTGACTCCAAATTTTGAGATTAGTCGTCCAACTTTATTATCTACAACTTTTAAGAAGGAGATCGCTCGAGATTCGGCTGTCTTTTTTTCCATATCTGTGAGCCAAGTGGAGGGGTATTTCTGGAATGTAAACAGTCCACCACCTTGGGCTATAAATACATCCCCTCCTCTCCTTTCAAAAGGGTTGGCATTTCAGAAAAGAGGATAACATATTGGAATGACCAAAGCCTTGAAAAAGGCTTGGGAGGATCTTCCATACTCAAGTTTTCACTTGAGAGACCTTTCCTTCTCTCTTTGTTTTCACTTACTTTCGTTTTCTTCGTTTTTGTAATCTTGTAAGTCTCTTTGTTTGTAATTCTATTTTAATGCATGTTTCTTCTTCAATATATCTTATTCTTCTCCACCTTCTATAGTTTAATATTAATGTTCTTAAAATAGTTTAAATTCATTTGAATCTCCTTCCATTATTTTTCTTCCTCATTCAATCAAAAATCCATTTTAATTATCATCATTGTTCGTGTGTGTGTGTTCGACGTACCACTATTTTCTAATCCCTTTATTTTTCTTATATTCTTAATTTATCATCATAATTATTATAACCAGGATATTAAAAACCCAAATGGATGAGTAAATATCTCTTTGGGGTAAGTTATAATTTAGGGATGTTAAGTGATTGAGAGTATTTTCTCGATGAGTATCCGTTAATTTAACATTGTGTATGTTGGACTTAATTTGTCATGGATTAATGACATATTTTTTTTAGCATGTGGTTTCCATGGATTATTGGAACTAAAAATACACTACCATAAACATGTACTGATTTAGATTAAAATACTAATTTAGTTAAGGCTTGGATTAAATCTTTAACACTTAGGAATTCTAATCGACGTCAACTTGTGAAGTGGGTGTTAATTTAAATGCAATATAAAGCAAAGTTCAAGGATATAAAAAGCTTAACTACCTAATGATGAACTCACCCCAATATTTATCAACTTGTTAAATCAATTATATACAATCAATCATTTAAATTAAGATCTGCAAACAAACCCCCCTAATCAAAATACAATCAACTAAAAACAATTGACTATTACGAAGTACCATCGCCGAGGATTCGACCCAAGTGCTGCTATACACATTAGCAGAGCACCGGAACCTTGACCGGTCGATAGGAGAAAATCGGCCGTGCGTTTCAAAATCATATATGACCATTGGATTGGAATCCTATAAATAGGAGTTTATTTGAACCAGATAAGAGAGACTTGTATTATTGAACATACAAGACACTATTGTGATTCTAGAGAGCGATAGTGTAACCACTCTCTTGCTTCATGTGAAAATCCTTGAAGATACAAGACGTGAACGTCTTGTTCCTAATTCTTGTATTTCAATAAGTTATTTTTATTTCTTTGTGTGACCTATCTTTGTGATAATGATCGAGGGCTTCTGGGGATAGGAAGATGGTGTTGTCGATCATTGTATCAATGGATTTCAAGTATTTGAAAGACAGAGGTGTCGATTACCTTCTTAATCGATGGATTATGTGGATAGGAAGATAGACTTGCCAATCATCATATTAAGGGATTACCCAGGTGGAGGTAAGATAGACCTTTTATCCTATGTGAAAGGATACCCTACTCTTTGGGATAAAACAATTGTAATACCTTTACTTTTCCACTACTATTTGTAATAGAAAGGGAATCGTTTTATTTCCTCTTTCTATTCATATTATTTTCTGTTGTAATTGTTTTAATTATGATACATTCTTTACATGTTGTATTAAAAGATTCTATACACTGTATGGTAGAATCATTTACATTTTTTATACTCTGATCATTGTATTCAATTCAAATACAATTGTTTTTTAATAACCTGTGGTATCATATCATATCATATCAAATCAAATCACATCACATCACATCACATCACATCACATCACATCACATCACATCACATCACATCACATCACATCACATCACACCACACCACACCACACCACACCACACCACACCACACCACACCCCACCGCACCGCACCGCACCGCACCGCACCGCACCGCACCGCACCACACCACACCACACCACACCACACCACACCACACCACACCACACCACACCACACCACACCACACCACACCACACCACACCACACCACACCACACCACACCACACCACACCACACCACACCACACCACACCACACCACACCACACCACACCACACCACAGCACATCACATCACATCACATCGCATCACATCACATCACATCGTATCGTATCCTAACGTATCATATCGTATCGTATCGTATCCTATCGTATCATATCGTATCGTATCATATCGTATCGTATCGTATCGTATCGTATCGTATCGTATCGTATCGTATCGTATCGTATCGTATCGTATCGTATCGTATCGTATCGTATCGTATCGTATCGTATCGTATCGTATCGTATCGTATCGTATCGTATCGTATCGTATCGTATCGTATCGTATCGTATCGTATCGTGTCGTGTCGTGTCGTGTCGTATCGTATCGTATCGTATCGTATCGTATCGTATCGTATCGTATCGTATCGTATCGTATCGTATCGTATCGTATCGTATCGTATCGTATCGTATCGTATCGTATCGTATCGTATCGTCTCGTCTCGTCTCGTCTCGTGTCGTCTCGTGTCGTATCGTGTCGTATCGTGTTGTATCGTGTCGTATCGTGTCGTATCGTGTCGTATCGTATCGTATCGTATCATCTCGTATCGTATCGTATCATATCGTATCGTCTCGTCTCGTGTCGTATCGTGTCGTATCGTGTCGTATCGTATCGTATCGTATCGTATCGTATCGTCTTGTATCGTATCGTATCGTATCGTATCGTATCGTATCGTATCGTATCGTATCGTATCGTATCGTATCGTATCGTATCGTATCGTATCGTATCGTATCGTATCGTATCGTATCGTATCGTATCGTATCGTATCGTATCGTATCGTATCGTATCGTATCGTATCGTATCGTATCGTATCGTATCGTATCGTATCGTATCGTATCGTATCGTATCGTATCGTATCGTATCGTCTCGTATCGTCTCGTATCATGTCGTATCATGTCGTATCGTATCGTATCGTATCGTATCGTATCGTATCTTATCGTATCGTATCGTATCGTATCGTATCGTATCATATCGTATCGTCTCGTATCATGTCGTATCGTGTCGTATCGTATCGTATCGTATCGTATCGTATCGTATCTTATCGTATCGTATCATATCGTATCATATCATATCATATCATATCATATCTATCATATCCAGGACCAGTTCGATCATTTTTATTGTTTGTGAATTGTATTGGTTTAAGAGCTCTTAAACTATGTTTTTTCTTAAGAGTTTAAATACAAAACTTTTGAGCCTACAATTCGCCCCCTCTTGTATTGTGCCGTCTCATATAAATTTACATCTATATTATGATCCAACAATTGGTATCAGAGAATGTTTCCACTAATTTTTTTACTTACTTTATTTCAATCTGTAAGACAATTATATTTTTGTTATAAAACCTTTGTTTATATTTACTTACTACACTAATGCATGGAGTGGAAAAGTGTTGTTTTATAAGATGAAATGAATGAATATTGGATCAATTGATAATCTAAATCCAACTATACCACCTAATTTTTATTGGAATGATTATGAGTACTGGAGAGATCAAAGGAATACATTTGTTATTAATAATGGAGTAGATAATTTTGTGATTCTCACTGGAGATTACAAAATTCCAGACAAGGATGTCAGAACTTTCACCAACCAAGAAAAACTAGAATATCAACTAAATTACAAGGTACACAATACTCTGTTATGTTCCATGACTAGGAATATATATAATCAGATATCATCATGTGAAGCATCCAACTGTATCTAAAAGAAACTGGAAGTCACACATTTTTGTACATCTAAAGTTACAGAAACAAGAAGATCCGTGCTCCGGGCTGAATATCATGGGTTTTTTTCCCTATAGAGAACCAGTATGCAAGGCTGAACAAAGATTTATGTCAATTTTCAATTGTCTTAAATATATTGGAGAAAAAGGTCTTGATGATAAAGTTCACATGAAAAAAATAATTGATATAATGCCAAATGTGTGGGAATAAAAAAGGACAACTATTGGTGAGAATAGGAAATTTTCTCAATTCACGCTTGATGATTTATTTGGTACTCTCTTACAACATGAGTCAAAAATGAAAATAGATTCATATTTTAATAAGAAGAAAACTGGTAATGGAAGTGTATATTTTACTACTAAATCTAAATCTAAGACACTAGAAAGGGTAATAAGATCCAAAGCTAAGTAAGCTGTTGTTTTATCAGAATCTAGTGAAAGTGATCATTCAGATAATGAATTAGCTAATATTTCTTGAATAATGAACAAGATTGTGGGAAATAAATATTTTCAGTACAGATTCAAAAAGAAAGATAGAAAGGAAAAAATACTTAGAAGTAACTTGTTATGAATGTAAAAGAGTAGGTCATATTAGAACATATTTTCCCTTACTTAAAAGAAAAGACATAAAGGATAAACATTATAAAAGAAACAAGAAAAAGTATTTCAATTCTAAAACTAAGAAATTATTAAAAGAAAATGATACTTGGAGTGAAAGTGGTGGTGATTCTTTAGACTAATCTTCTGAATATGAATCTTCTGATCAAAAGAATATTTGACTTATAGACAGAATACCAATTGAAAATCATTTTCTCATGGCTAAGGTACAAAATGTAGAATTTCTTACAAATGTATCTTTAAATTCCAATTATCCTGATGAGAAATATTCTTACTCTTCAGATAAATAATCTTGTTTAGTAGAGGATAATTTACCTTATTTTGAAGAAGTATCCATATTTTCAAAACTACTTGAGAATGAGAATTTCAAACTCAAGAAAAATCTTGTTTAGGCAAATTCAAGAATATATATCCTTAAAAAATAAGTATTAGATATTTCAGAAGATCTTGATAATAAAACTCTTGACTTAGTAAATATTTTAAAAAACCTTATGGAAGTAATTTCTGAGAAGGATATACCTTCTAAGTACTTTGAAAAACTTGTTTTAGAGAAAAACATTTTTGAATAAAAAACCAATTTCAAAACAATTTCTTGTGAAAATGAAAATTTAGTCATTAGACTAAAATCTGAAATTTTTTCTCTTAAGAAACTTTTATTAAACTTTACTTCTAGAAAAGAAAACTTTGACAAGATGTTTTCTCAAATTATTACTCTAAGAAATAATTATGGAATAGGTTATTCTTGCTCAAAACCTATTTTTAGACATAACAATTTCGTTCCTAAATGTGCCCCATTTTTCACTAAGTGTCAGAGTGGTGGAAATTGGGAAATAAATTGTTCCCTTAATAAAACCCAATATTTAGGATTTCATAAAGCTCTCTTTTCAAAACAAATGTGGATTACTAAAGTGCTTTTATCTAAAATTTCTGGATCCAAACAAGTTTGGCTTTTGAAAATCTAATTGTTTCATTTTTCAGAAAAATAAAAAGTGTACCAACAACCAGAATATTTGATACAAGGATAGTGGATATTCTTGACATATGATTGGAAATATAGATTTATTTGAAAAGATTATTGAAATGAAAGGTGGAAGAGTGACCTTCAGAGATAATTATCAAGGAAATATCATTGGTTTAGGTAATATTGTTCTTTTAGGAAAAGTTTTAATTTCAAATGTTTTTTAAAGGTATTAAGAACAAATTTATAAGCATAATTAAATTATGTGATGAAGGTTACCTTGTGAATTTTAGGAATGATAAATGTTTAGTTCAAAATTCCAAGGATGAATTCATTATCTCTGCCCATAGGCATGAGAATGTATACACAATTAACTTAGAAGACCTTAGGAGCCAAGAATTACCTTACTTAAGTGCAATGGAAGACTAATCTTGGTTATGGCATAGAATGTTAGGACACTATAACCTTAGAAACCTTTTTAAAATCTCAAAGAAAATACTTGTTAAGGATCTACTAGATCTCAGAATTGATACTTCAAAAGTCTGTAACCCTTGTCAATATAGAAAGAAACATAAAACTATATTTAAATCAATTAGTGAAGTTTCAAAAAATAATGTATTAAAGCTTGTTCACATAGATCTTTTTGGTCCTACACAAACTGGAAGTACTCGAGGAAAATACTATGTATTTGTTTTAGTTAATGACTACACCAGATTTACATGGGTCTATTTTCTAAAAAAGAAATCTTAAACCTTTTTCTATTTCAAAACTTTTATATCCCATGTTAAAAATGAGAAAAACCTACCACTGATAACTATTTAAAGTGATCATGGTGTAGAATTTCAAAATTCTGATTTTGAAACTTTTTATAGTAAGAAAGTTATTACTCACAACTTTTCTGATCCAAGAACCCCTTAGAAAAATGGTATTGTTGAAAGAAGAAATTGTATTCTTTAGGAAATGACAGGAACCATGTTGAGTGAATACTCAATTTCTAATCATTTCTGGGACGGAGCTATAAGTACTGCATGTTATAATATAAATCGAGTTTTAACTAAAAATTTTCTTAATAAAACACCTTTTGAATTATTGACTGGTCGAAAACCTAAAGTTTCTTACTTTAGAGTATCTGGATGAAAAGTATTAATTTTGAATACTAAAGATAACCTACATAAATTTTCACCCAGAGATGAAGGAATCTTTCTAGGTTATTCCACTACTTCTAAGGCATATGGAGTTTTTAACAAAAACTCTTATACTGTTGAGGAACCAGTGCATATTAAATTTGATGAAACTGATTCCTTTGTTTTTAAACAACCTCTAACTACATCAACATATGTATTTTCACAAAATGATTATCAACCTTTGATTGAAAACTCTCCTAAAAAGGGAAATACTCCAAAAAATGTTTCTGAAATATTTATCCCATAAGACATTCTACCTTATATTGATGAATAGGTTTTACAAAACCCAAATAAATTGTTTATTAGGAATCATCCTAGTGGTAATATCACTGGTGATGTAAATCAACCTGTGAGTACTAGAAATTCCTTGAGAAATGAAATAGAACATCTTGCTTTTCTATCCCAATTTTAATCTAAAACTTCTAATGATGCCTTAGGTGATGAGGATTGGATTAAAGCAATGTAAGATGAACTAAATTTATTTGAATGGAATAAGGTATGGACCTTAGTTGAAATACCTAAAGAAAAAACAGTAACTAGAGTAAAATGGGTTTTCAGAAACTAATGTGATGAAAATAGAGTCATTATAAGAAATAAAGTAATAAATTTTGCTAAAGGATATAATCAAAAGAGGTAATAGAATATTAATAAACCTATGCTCTGATATCTAGACTTGAAACTATTCATATTCTATTAGCCTTTATAGCATTATTTAACTTCAAATTTTTTCAAATGGATGTAAAAG
Organism: Viscum album; assembly: GCA_963277665.1. NCBI lineage: Eukaryota > Viridiplantae > Streptophyta > Magnoliopsida > Santalales > Viscaceae > Viscum > Viscum album. Next base: position 1,978,003,986 of record OY728122.1, read on the forward strand.
ATGATTTCCTTAATGGATATGTACGAGAAGAAATTTTTGTAGAACAAACTCCTGGTTTTTTTTACTCAAAACATCCGGATCATGTTTTTAAACTTACCAAAGCTTTATATGGACTTAAACAAGCCCCTAGAGCTTAGTATTATAGAATTATTGGATTTATTTTACAAAAAAAATTATGATAAAGGTACTAAAAATCCAACTATTTTTATAAAAATGGAAAACAAAAATATTTTTATTGTTCAAATCAATGTTGATGACATTATATTTGGATCAACTCTGAAATATCTAACTAATTATTTTGCGAATCTCATGAAATCTGAGTTCGAAATGCATATGATGGGTGAGTTAACATTGTTTTTAGGTTTTTAAATCTCCCAAAAACCAGAAGTAACCTATATATCTCAACATAAGTATACAAAAGATCTTCTTAAAAAGTATGGATATGAAAATACTAAAAGTATAAGCACTCTAATAGGTACCTCAAATTCACTTGATCTTAATGAAGCTGGGAAACCAGTAGATCAAACATCTTTTAGAGGTATGATAGTAATTTTTTTATACTTAAAAACTAGTCATCTAGGCTTAATTTTTTCAGTATTCATATGTTCAATATATCATTCTAATCCAAAGTAATCTCATTTAAAAGAAGTGAAAAGAATTTTTCACTACTTAAAGGAACCATGGATTTATGAATATTTTATTCTTCTGGAAATGAGTTTTTTTAAAGTGTTTTTTAGATGCTAACTTCAGTGGTTGTAGAATGGATAAAAAAAGTACATCCAGAACATGTCATTTATTAGGAGATTCATTAGTTTCTTGGTCATGAAAAAAACAACATTCAGTATCACTTTACACTATTGAATTTGAATATGTAGCAGCTAGAAGTTGTAGTACTCAAGTGTCGTGGATGCAACACACAACCACTAACGAAGGAATGAGTTTTTCCAAAACTGAAATACTATGTGATAATTCTAGTTACATTTCTCTTAGTAAAAACCCTTCACATCTGTAATATCTCGACCTGACTCACCCCTAAACCGGTGGTCAAACCGGTCACCACATAACCTCAAGCGCGTCTCCCTGTACGCCAGAGGCTACCGAATAGCAACGAGGGTCTAAGGATAATCATTGGGGAGACTATAACCCCTCATCAGAGTTGTGCAGCGGTATATCAGAGTAAATAACAACTAATGGAAATAAATAGCGGAAGCAGTCTAATAAATGATAAAACAGTGGAAGGAAAATTTTATAAATCTTGTACAAACAGACGACCAATTCCAATTATATAGCAGATTCATGCATGACATGCTAATGATACAAAAATGAAAAATAGTGAACAAAACAGAATTCTTTACATCCCATTACAAAAATAAATAAACAATGACTCCAATCCCTGAGGGTGGTCTCCTCGAGCATCTCGAGCTTCCGCTCGATCCTTTGCTCCTATCTTCCAAGTAAATGCAAACAATACAATCCTGCAACCAAATAGAATCTACTCGGGTACCCCAGTGTAATGGCATCTCGAGTAGGGTGTGAGATATAAATCTCAGTAGGTTGGGACCACTGGTCTCTACCCAAAATCCATACAACTAATAAATAATTTAAACTGTGTGAAAGCATTCATAAATAAAGTAAGCAGTACAAAGTAACTATATACCCAAGTACCTCCTTCATCCCTCAGCTAGTGTATGAACCTACATTATACATTTGTCTTGCATACTCAACAATCAATACATAATCATTTTCATTTTTCAATTATTCAAACCTCATTAAATTACAAAAGTCTCAAGATTCATCCTAAGCTCGACATCCCCCATATAAGTCACTCACCACAAATGTATCTAAAGTCCATATAAGTAATCAAAGTAAAGACCGAATCCAAGCTTGTTCTTTGTCTTGGATAACGCGTCATAAGTTATTCAATTTAATCATTCATATACTATGTCTTATCCCGTCCACTAAAATAGTGATTCGCTCCTGGGTCTGTCCACTAATAGTGATTCACCCAATTCATTAATAATTCTAAACCCTTTCTCATATTCAATTCAAAAATTGTTATGTCACAACAGTTTACAATAACCATTAATTAATTTCATGTACAACCAATTAGACCCATAGTCCAATGTCAATTAATGGGTGTATAACATCATGTCTAGCACCCTCGTGAGTATTTGGAGCGTTAGTCCTTGTCTCACAACCCTTGGGTATTTGAAGAATCAGTCCCTGACCCATAAAAGAATATTTTCATGCAAGCTGGGTGTAGAACACAATGTGTAGCACCCTATGAGTATTTGGAGCTTCAGTCCTTGTCTCACAACCCGTTTATCAATCATACGTATATATTTATCATTGGTTTAGAACGCCATGTCTAGTACCCCGTGAGTATTTGGAGCTTCATTCCTTGTCTCACAACCAATTTATCAATCATACATATATATTTATCATTGGTGTAGAACACCATGTCTAACACCCCAAAACCATCCATTAATTATTTCATAAATTAATTAATCCAATCCTTTAATTAATTCAAGAACTAATTAACAACATAAATCTCCCGTCATATAAGTCAACAATTATTGAACCATGAAACATCTCAAAAATAATTAATTAATTAACAATTAATTATTCTTATCAATCCAACTAATTAATTAACACAACATTTAATTATTCAAATTCTTTAACAAGTCTGAACCCATCCACTCAAATAGTGATTCGTCCAGAAATTAAACAATTTAAATTCATTTTATAATCATCTCAAAACATGTTGAACAAAGCCCATATATTTAGCAACCATCTATCACAACATATCATATTTTTAAACAACTCCATCCAAGACATCTTAAGGCATGTAAAAATAATACGCATCAAAAGGCACCCTTGGCCAGCAGTCGTAACAAACAATCAATTCACAATCTTAATTTAATGTATGCAAATAAATTAATTCAAAAATTAATTAATTAATTAAATCTTATCTATTTAACCAATAATAAACTAATTAACTATTTACCATTTAACACGTAATAGTTAATCCATCTATTAATTATTACCAATTTCCAATTTATATTCTGAACACGTCAAATATTCAATATTCTCAATAATCGGTAAAAGACACCACTTTATTCCAACTCATGACTTTATAATTAATTCTAAAATTAAGTAACCTATTACCCATTTTGACCATCGAAATCATTTAACTGTTTAGTCACATCACTTTAACCAAATTAGAAAAACATGCTTAAAATCAACACCTGTTCAAGTACTCATTTATCTTACATGGGAGACATCATTTAATAACATTAAAAGTGTCATGCATCGACATATAATAATCAAGGAAACTCACATTCTCAATTTATTTAAAGAAGCTATAATTCCTAAATAAAGTGTTAAGGATTTGGGACCCTACCTCAGGGTGACACCATTTTAAATCTGAAGCGCTTTAATATACTTGGAGGAAACCAGTCCACAACTAGTCTGCAATCGCACGCGCACACACCTTATATATATATATATATATATATATATATATATATATATATATATATATATCTACACAGATATATATATATATACATTCACATGCATGTCCTGTAAAAATATAAATAAAATTCAAAATATTAAACAGGTACTCAGAATCAAAGCAGGAAGAACCAAGACACCTCTAACTAGGTACCGAGGACTCATATAAATTATCAAACCCTTAATTGAAAGATGTGAAACAATACTACGGTTATATAACCTTACCCGAAACATGAAGGCAAAGTGAATATGAACCCATCCACCTCTCCTTTGTCAGCAGATGCTGGAATATGGTCCAAAGGGTCTAGAGGAGTCCCTTGCACATCCATAGAACTGAAGAAACAAGAAAACAAAATAAAACCTGAACCTTAGGGTTTTGGATGAGAAAACGGGGTGACATAGGACACAAACGGCTGATGAAAATCACAAAAAAATTCATACGGACTCACCTCACTGTGATGGAAAAGATTCAATAAGACACCAAAAGGATTCGATCGCGCGAAGAGGAGCCAGTGAGGGGGGTGTAGCACGCCTCAAAGGAGGGGCCTCATGCGTTTTTGTTGTTCCTACCATATGGTGGTGTGCCACCCTCATGTTCTCTCCCCCAATTATCAATTACACCCCAGATGAACTAATAGTCTTAATATAATAATAATAACATTTATTATTCTCATTTAATATAATGTTACTTCATTAACTAACCTTTAAATAAATGTTTCAAAATTAATTCTCAAAACCCCCATTAATCATTCAATCAAATTAATACAATAATAATAATATCCTTATTATTATTATTAAAATATTTCTTTTATTTAAAATAAAATAAAAATAAATCATTTTAAAAACCGGGTAACCGCACAGCTGACCCGCACCATTTGACTAACTGTGCACAAACCGATATTTACATTTTAAATGGTTTAATTAAATTAAACCCAACTCCACATTTATTCCTCATTTAATATTACCAATTAAAATTAACCTTATTTAATAATTCCCAACTCCTCATTTACACATTATTTAATTAAATTGATTCACAAAATTTAATTAAATAATTTCCCCACACCATATTTTTTTTAATTAAATTCTCTCAACAAAATTTAATTAAATTTAAAAACTCCAACTCATCATTATTTAATTAATGATCTCAACATAAATTAATTAATTAAAAACCTCTTCTTTGTACCGATTAATTAAATTCTTAGTGACCTTTAGTTAAATTAACCCCAAAAAAATAAATTAATAATAATAATAACAACCACTCATAAAACCATAATAATAATAATCTCATTATTATTATTATTATTCAGCCTTAGATAAAACCCAACACCTCTTATTAAAAAAACAATACTTTATTAATTATGAAACTCCTTATTTAATTAGATGTTTCTTTGAGATACCCAAAAGCCTCATTAATTTCACATAACTATTACACCTCATTAAACATCCAATTAAAATCTTTTAACATAAATATTACACCCCATTTAATTAAAAATGATTATTTATTCACTAATCTCTCAATAAATATTTCATAATTAATTATGAAACTCCCAATTTATTACAATGTCACTAATATGATAAAAACTCCAACCCATAACCCCTAATTTAATTTCCATAATAATAAATATTATTACATTCATAAAACTAAAATAATAATAATCTCATTATTATTATTTTTCAAACTTTTGATAAACCCAACACCACTACTTAGAAAAAACGCTTCATTAAAACTAAACCTCCTTATTTTATTAAATGTTTCTTTGAGAAGCTCAAAAGCCACATTAAATTCTCATAACTAATACACTTCTTTAACATGCAATTAAAATCTCAAAGCATTAAAATAATTTATGACACCATAATAATAATAACATTATTATTATTATCACATTACTTCATTTAATAATAAATGATCCTTTAATAATTCTAAAACTATTAATTTAATTAAAAAGGTTCTTCGATAAACCCAAAATCCACATTAATTTCTTCAACCGTCATTTAATTAATTCTTTATCATTCATTTAATTAAACAAACACAATAATAATAATAATAATAAATTAATTATTATTATTATTAAAACTTTATTTTAATTAATCACAGTCACTCATATAATCTTATTTAATTAAATTAAATAATTTATTAAATAGGGTAAACTGCACGGGTTGGACCGCAACTATGCCCTGCCCATGCAGATTCATTAAAGTGGATTTTTCTGGATCTGGTGCTCCCGAGACTCATTGGGACACCTGCTAAAAATTATAAGGTAATTAAAAAAGTCCAAAAAATGACACCTTTGGGTGTTCCAACACTTGGAATAAAATTCTGGAGTTCAGTTTAAAAAAAACGACCCGTCGATAAACTGATTTTTTTTTCAAAAACCTTCTTATTTTAAGCCAGTCAAAAAATACAGGAATTTACAATATACCCACCTTAAAAATTTCTTGTCCCTGAGAATCCATCGAGAACCACTACATAAACAACCGAACTACCAAGGTCATTAAGAAGATTAGTCAAACTATTACCAGAAAACTCTATTCTAAAAGCTCAGCATTAACTGCTGTCACATTTATCAAAAACAAAGCGACAGTACCCACCTTAGGATTTTACATGACGTCTCAAGAAAAGATCAGCCTCTCACCATTGCATGTTTTTAGAACAAATTAACGCATGCATGTGAAATTCCTCGAACCACGATCACCATGCCAAACATTAATCATAAAAGTCGTAGCATAAACCTATCAGCATTCCATAACACTCAAGTACCAAGAAGTCCTCCTGAGCAGCGGGACGAACTTACTTTAACGGCCTAAAACATTCTAAGGGTACTACCTACCATGGTTTATCCCCTTACGAAACATAAATGTTGACCCTATCTCTTTCTCACGCAAAACTAAATTCACAATGTTCAAAACCCCCTTTTTATTTTTAGGAATTTTAATTAATTCATTTCTACCTTTTAACATTTGAATGAATTTCAACATACACACAAGTACATCTACACAACAAGTCACTTGGTTTTCAAAACAACGCCCATTCAATCACAAAAATCCTCTTTAATCATATAACATTCAGTTTTATTCAAATATAAATAGGAAAATTAACATCTAAATTTATTTAACAAAAAGGTGACCTCCAAAGGTCTCATTTATTCAATATGGGTTCTTCAAAAAGCAACCCAACAATAGTTCATTACAATCAAAACTCAGTAGTTTTACATTTGTAACCATTTTCAAACATATTATGGTTTTATAAGGTTTAGACACATGGGTGGCCATCCACCAATCGATAAGGCGTCCATACACCTTATCACTGGAATTTGGATCCCATTTATCACAATCAACATTCATTTAACATTTTATCTTTATCACCCCTTTCACATATCCAAAACATCTCTAAAATGTTATCATAAGCAGTAACACAACAAAATGCTATAACATAGAAGCATGGAAAAACAAAAAAAAACTTGCTAATAACTAAGGCAATATGGAATATAATCACTCAAGCATGTTAAATCTATCACCAAAATATGCTATCTAGAGAGGCATGCTAAAGCAGATCAAAACATGGAATTGTACCTAAGGAACACAATCCAAATTAATAGGCATCCTACTAATGCGACTACATGGCATGTTATATGCATGACATGTGAATCTATAAGTGCCTAAGATAATGCATGTATGAAACTTCCTTGCCATATCAGGCCAAGACAATTATTTTTCAAAATTATCAAAATTAATAAACAGCAGAAAATACACCACTCACTCAGGGTGAAATCATATCAACTGTAACCTCTAATAGTACAACCATCAATTCCCATCCCCGGATGCCTAGTCATTTCATGTACATGAGGTGATCAGTCCCAAGCACGACTATTAACCCAAGCATCGAAACATTCCTAGTCTCCTGTCTACCAACCCCAAAATAGTAAGAAAAAGGAAAAGAAACCCTTTGATACCACTTTGTAATGTCCCAACTCGGCTCACCCCTGAACTAGTGGCCAGACCAGTCACCACATAACCTCAAGCGTGTCTCCTGATACGCCAGATGTTACCGACTAGCAGCGAGGGTCTAAGGATAGTTAGTGGGGAGACTATACCCTCTTATTAGAGTTGCGCAATGGTATATCAGAGTAAATAACAACTAATGGAAATAAAAAGCGGAAGCAGTCTAATAAATGATAAAGCAGTGGAAGGAAGATTTTATAAATCATGTACAAACAAATGGCCAATGCCAATTATATAGCAGATGCATGCGTGACATGATAATGATACAAAAAATGGAAAACAGTGAACAAAATATCATTCTTTACATCCCATTACAAAAAAAATAAACAATTACTCCAAGCCCTAAGGGCGGTCTCCTCAAGCAGCCCGAGCTTCCGCTCGGTCCTTTTCTCCTATATTCAAAGTAAATGCAAATAGCACAATCCTGCAACCAAATATATTCTACTCGGGTACCCCAGTGCAATGGCGTCCCGAGTAGGGTGTGAGATATAAATATCAGTAGGGAGGAACCACTAGTGTCTACCCAAAATCCAGACAATTAATAAATAATTTAAACTATATGAAAGAATGCATAAATAAAGTAAGTAGTACAAAGTAACTATATACCCAAGTACCTACTTAATCCCTCAGCTGGTGTCTGAACTTGCATTATACATTTGTCTTGCATACTCAACAAGCAATACATAATCATTTTCATTTTCCAATTATTCAAACCTCCTTAAATTAAGAAGGTCTCGATATTCGTCCTAAGCCCGACATCCCCCATATAAGTCACTCACCACAAATGTCTCTAAATCCAACATAAGTAATCAAAGTAAAGACCGAATCAAAACCTATTATTTGGCATGGATAATACGTCACAAGTTATTCAATTTAATCATACATATACTATGGATGATTCCGTCCACTAAAATAGTGATTCGCTCCTGGGTCCGTCCACTAACAGTGATTCACCCAATTCATTAATAATTCTGAACCCTTTCTCATATTCAATTCACAAATTATCATGTCGCAACAGTTTTCATTAACCATTAATTTATTTCATGGATAACCAATTGGACCCATAGACCAATGTCAATTAATGGGTGTAGAACATCATATCTAGCACCCTCATGAGTATTTGGAGCATCAGTCCTTGTATCACAACCCATGGGTATTTGGAGCATCTGTAATTGACCCATAAAAGAATATTTGCATGAAAGCTGGGTGTAGAACACCATGTCTAGAACCCAGTGAGTATTTGGAGCTTCACTCCTTGTCTCACAACCCATTTATCAATCATACGTATATATTTATCATTGGTGTAGAACACCATGTCTAGCACCCCGTGAGTATTTGGAGCTTCATTCCTTGTCTCACAACCCATTTATGAATCATACATATATATTTATCATTGGTGTAGAACACCATCTCTAACGCCCCAAAACCATACATTAATTAATTCATAAATTAATTAATCCCATCCTTTAATTAATTCAACAACTAATTAAAAACATAAATTGCTCATCATATAAGTCAACAATTATTTAACCATTAAACATCTCAAAAATAATTAATTAATTAACAATTAATTATTCTTAGCAATCCAACTAATTAATTAACACAACATTTAATTATCCAAATTCTTTAACAAGTCTGAACCCGTCCACTCAAATAGTGATTCGTCCAGAAATTTAAAAATTTAAATGCATGTTATAATCATCTCAAAATATGTTGAAAAAAACCTAGATATTTAGCAACCATCTCACACAACATATCATATTTTTAAACAACTCCATCCAAGACATCCTTAGGCATGTAAAAATAATACGCATCAAAAGGAACCCTTGGCCAACAGTCGTAACAAACAATAAATTCACAATCTTAATTTAATTTATGAAAATAAATTAATTCAACAATTAATTAATTAGTTAAATCTTATCTATTTAACCAATAATAAATTAATTAACCATGTACCATTTAACATGTAATAATTAATCCATCTATTAATTATTACCAGTTTCCAATTTATATTCTGAACACATCAAATATTCAATATTCTCAACAATCAGTAAAATACACAATTTTATTCCAACTCATGACTTGATAATTAATTCTAAAATTAATTAACCTATTACCCATTCTGACCATCCAAATCATTTAACTGTTTAGTCCTATCACTTTAACCAAATTAGAAAAACATGCTTAAAATCAACACATGTTCAAGTACTCATTTCTCTCATGTGGGAGACATCATTTAATAACATCAAAAGTGTCATGCATCGACATATCATAATCAAGGAAACTCACATTATAAATTTATTTAAAGAAGCTATAATTCATAAATAAAGTGTTATGGATTTGGGAACCTACCTCGGGGTGACACCGTTTTAAATCTGAAGCGCTTTAATATACTTGGCGGAAACCAGTCCAAAACTGGTCCGCAATCACATGCGTGCGCACCTTACATATATATATACATATATATATATATATATACATTCACACGCACATCCTGCAACAATATAAATAAAATTCAAAATATTAAACAGGTACTCAGAATCAAAGCAGTAAGGACCAACACACCTCTAACTAGGTACCGAGGACTCATATAAATTATCAAACCCTTAATTGAATGATGTGAAACAATTCTATGGTTATATAACCTTACCCGAAACATGAAGAAAAAGTGAATACAAACCCATCCGCATCACCTTTGTCGGAAGATGCTGTAATATGGTCCAAAGGGTCTAGAGGAGCCCCGTGCACATCCCTAGAACCGAAGAAACAAGTAAACACTATAAAACCCGAACATTAGGGTTTTGGCCGAGAAAATAGGGTGAAAAGGTTGAAAAAAGGCTGATGCGAATCACAAAAAAATTCATACGGACTAACCTCGTCGAGACAGACAAGATTCAAGAAGACACCGAGAGGATTCGATTGGGCGAAGAGGAGCCGACGAGGGGGGTGTAGCACGCCTTAAAGGTGGGGCCTCATGTGTTTTTGTTGTTCCTCCCATATGGTGGTGTGCCACCCTCATGTTCTCTCCCACAATTATAAATTACACCCAAGATAAACTAATATTCTTAATATAATAATAATAACATTTATTATTCTCATTTAATATAATGTTACTTCATTAACTAACCTTTAAATAAATGTTTCACAATTAATTCTGAAAACCCCCATTAATCATTCAATCAAATTAATAAAATAATAATAATAATATACTTATTATTATTATTATTAAAACATTTATTTTATTTAGAATAAAATAAAAATAAATCATTTTAAAAACCAGGTAACCGCACAGCTGACCCGCACCATTTGACTAACCGTGCACAACCCGATATCTACATTTAAAATGGTTTAATTAAATTAAACTCAACTCCACATTTATTCCCCATTTAATATTAACATTTAAAATTACCCTTCTTCGATAATACCCAACTCCTAATTTACACATTATTTAATTAAATTTATTCAAAAAAATTAATTAAATAATTTCCTCACATCATGTTTTTTTAATTAAATTCTCTCAACAAAATTTAATTAAATTTAAAAACTCCAACTCAAAATAATTTAATTAATGATCTCAACACAAATTAATTAAATAAAAACCTCCACTTTGTAGCGATTAATTAAATTCTTATTGACATTTAATTAAATTAAATGAAACCTCCAAAAAATCCATTATTATTATTGTTCATAATAATAATAACAACCACTCATAAAACCATAATAATAATAATCACATTATTATTATTATTATTATTATTATTCAACCTTAGATAAAACCCAACACCTCTTATTAAAAAAAACACTGCTTTATTAATTATGAAACTCCTTATTTAATTAGATGTTTCTTTGAGATATCCAAAAGCCTCATTAATTTCACATAACTATTACACCTCATTAAACATCATATTAAATTCTTTTAACATAAATGTTACACCCCATTTAATTAAAAATGCTTCTTTATTCATTAATCTCTCAATAAATATTTCATAATTAATTATGAAACTCCCAATTTATTACAATATCACTAATATGATAAAAACTCCAACCCATAACCCCTAATTTAATTTCCATGATAATAATTATTATTACATTCATAAAACTAAAATAATAATAATCTCATTATTATTATTTTTCAAACTTTTGATAAACCCAACACCACTACTTAAAAACAACGCTTCATTAAATATGAAACTCCCCATTTTATTAAATGTTTATTTGAGAAGCTCAAATGCCACATTAAATTCTCATAAATGATACACTCCTTTAACATGCAATTAAAATCTCAAAGAATTAAAATAATTTATGACACCATAATAATAATAACATTATTATTATTAGAAAATTTCTCCATTTATTAATAAATTGTCCTTTAATAATTATAAAATTCTTCATTTAATTAAAACGGTTCTTCGATAAACCCAAAATCCACATTAATTTCTTTAACCATCATTTAATTAATTCTTTATCATTAATTTAATTAAACAACCACAATAATAATAATAATAATAACTTCATTGTTATTATTATTAAAAATTTATTTTAATTAATCACAGTCTCTCATATAATCTTATTTAATTAAATTAAATAATTTATCAAATTGGGTAAACTGCACGGGTTGGGCCGCAACTGTGCGCTGCCCGTGTAGATTCATTAAAGTGGATTTTTCTGGATCTGGTGCTCCCGAGACTCATTGGGAAACCTGCTAAAAATTATTGGGTAATTACGCAAGTCCAAAAAATGACACCTTTGGGTGTTCCAACACTTGGAATAAAATTCCGGAGTTCGGTTAAAAAAACGACCCGTCGATAAACTGATTTTTTTTCGAAAACCTTCATATTTTAACCCGGTTAAAAAACACGGGACTTTACAACATCACTCCTGTGAAAAACACATAGATATTAGGCATCACTTTCTTAGATACCACACACAAAAATGTGATATTATTTTACAATTCATCAGAACGCCAGAACAAATTACTGACTTTTTCACAAAACCACTATATTCTGATAGATTTGAATACATTAAACAAAAGTTATGAATGATCACTATAAAGTAATCATTCATATCTACTTATTTTTTAAACCATATCCTTATATTAAGTTACTCCTTTTCAAAGGGGGGGTATACATGTTTTTTTTTTAGTTTTACATTTTATCAATTTTACATTTCATCAGTTTTACATTTCATCGATTTTAAATTTTATCGGTTTTACATTTTATCAGTTTTACATTTCATCAATTTTACATTTTATCGGTTTTACATTTTATTGGTTTTACATTTTATCAGTTTTAAATTTCATCGGTTTCATGTTTATCGGTTTCATGGTTATCAGTTTCACGTTTTATCAGTATTAGAATATTTTATCAGTTTTATAAATCTTTTTGGTTTCATATGATTATCAATTTTTTTTCTTAAGTTTGGTTATCACAATATAATGAAACTAGTATATCTATCCTGATACTCCAATAGGTATAACTTCTAAAACCTTATATTTTCCATTTTATTTCAATTTATTTCTATTTTAACTCCTTCATTTAATTTCTATCCGGATTCATTTTGTATACATTTAAGAAAACCTCAAGAGTTCAAATGAACCGCTGGATCTTTTAGATCTAATATCAACTGTCAAATTTATTTTTAAAATAACCCCTACCTATCCCACATTGAAATCCTTATAATTTTTTTTTTCAAAGTTCTGATGTTTTATAAATAGCAATCACAGTTCGTAACTAGAGTTTACCTCAGTTTTTTTAATCAGAGAAGTCCTTAGCTTTCGTAACCCGGAAAAAACTCAGTGTTCGAGATTTTTTTTCAAATCATTCATTTATAATTCAACTAATTCATCTCCGAAACAAATGTCTCCAAAATATTTCTCTTCTCTGAACTTTTGAGAACAAAGGTTAGTTTCTTGAGATTTTTATGAGTCTTATGATTCTTATTTGAAAAGGATAATAAATTTCCAAGGATAGGAATCTCTGTGTATTGAAATACCTGATTCAGATCAAGATTTTGTGTTTTATGAGGTAGTGTTACAATTATATATAAAAAATGGAGATAGATAATGGATTCAATATCTCATTTATGATGTATGATAATAAATATACATCCTCAATAAAAAAATAATCTTCTTTCCTAGAAGTTCCATCTGAGGGATATGTTCATTTTCCTTCCCACAAATTACCAAAACTTGATGGGACTATTGATAACAGGAAAGTAGATGAATATATTTTTGATATTCATGATGATAAAAGGAAGTTAAATCATCTATCAACTGACAATCGTCTCATTTCCCTCTGGATTCAAGGTTTCCTAGTACCGAGAAAGGGTGATAAGGAAACTCTGAAAGTGTCTACTACCTATGTTCTTGATTACCTACTGAATATGAGGAAGTTAAATCTTATGAGTTTTATTTTATTGACCATCAGGAAACTTAAATCCGGTGCAATAAATTATTAGCTGATCATATTTTCCACCATCCTGAGGAAGTTTTTAAAATAATTCCTATGTTTGTGCAATGTCTCAATTAAATCAGATCTGACTTCTTTCAATGATCCTCTTATTAGTAGGTATACGATCAAGAGACTCAAGTTATAATTAAATCCTAAATCCAAAAAGTTTGAGAAAGATTTTAAATCTGAGAAAGTAAAAGAAATAGTTGAAGGGAGTGAAAAACATTCAAATCCATCCAAATAAACATCTAGAAAAAGAAATATATCTAAGGATAAAACCCCCGAAAAATCAAAGAAACAAAAAATAGTATTATATGAGGTTGGAACATAGTGGAGGAAGAAGAAGGAAGAAAGTAAATAATGTGATCCTAAATTCAATTTGGACCCTGCTGAAGCCCTAGCTGAAAAAATAAGAACTTAGGAAACCTTAAAAGAAGAAGAAAAGAATAAGATAATGAAAAATAGAAAGGATTAGGCTATTGATATTGATAGTCTTCTTAATATATCTGAGGAAGCTAGAACCTGAATTGTCATAAGGTAACCAACTATTCAAACTCAACCAGATCTAGTAGAGAAAGGGAAAGAGAAATAGGAATCTAAACAATTGTATACAAAAACTCTCAATCAAGAAACTGAAGATGAATAAGAAGAATAAGGTGAATAAGAACAAGGTCAAGAAGAAGAAGAAGAAGTGGAAGATAATTAGGCTAAAAACCCGAAAAATCATTCAGCAGAATCGTCAGAAGTCCCATATTTGAAGTTTCCATCTCCTAATCCTCAATCATCAAAAGGAGTTTCTCAAAATAATAATTCTAAGAAATTCATTCAAATCTCAGATAAAGAATAAGAAGAAGAATCCTATAAGAATCAGAATCACAAGCTTATTTTTTCAGAACTAAAACTCATTTTTGAGATCTTCCTGAATACAATGAATATGCAGATTCAGAAAGAACAATCACAGTGAAGGGAATTCAATACATTGAACAAGCCTTGAATAGATTGGAAAATATTATTCCATTATTTCCAAAAATTTAATCCAGGATAGATATCATTTCTAATAGTCATAATTAAAGAACAAATTCTGTCAATACTCTGATGGACAAGTTTTTGAATCTTGAAGCCAATTTCAAAGTATTCAAAGAACGTGATACTGAGCATAGAAAGGATTGTAATAAAGTTTTTAAATGGTCATACAACGTTGATGATAATATTAAGTATCATGTGGAAAATCTTGATTAATTGGTTAAGTGTGTAAATGATCTCAATTCATTCTACCAAAATTTGGTCTTTGATTTGAATAAAAAAGTAGAATCCTTTCAAAGTCCAAGTACCTCAAAAGGAATATCTTCTGAAGAGCTTGAAAATTTAAGGGAAAAATTAGAAAATGTTTTTAATGAGATTGTTTTTCTATAAAAGAGAGTTTTAATCTTAGATAAGTCCTACAGACTCAAATGGGGTGATTTAAATTCCCAGGAAGTTAGGCTTAAAGCACAGGAAGTAAGCAATCGACTTCATGAAAAAAGGCTCTAGAAAAAAGAAAGAATTATTGTAGAACTGGATGATAAGCTAAAGACTCAGCAATAATCTCTTGAAAAATTGATGGGGGATATAAAAGAGTTCAAGAAGATGAAGTTATATGTGTTCAACCTCTTGAAAAAACAAAATGAGAAGGAATAATTTTTTGAACTCTTGTAGTAATAAAAACTTATTTCATTACAAGTAATTTCCATTTTTTTGTATACCTTTTTTATCTAACTCCTTGTAGGAAAATAATATCTTCCCTTATTTATTTTTTAAAATCAAAAAGGAGGAGAATAATTTGGAAAATAAGAAATTTATTTATACAGAATATTTTTCTCATAAAAGGAGAAAGGATTAATACCTTATTAAGGAGGAGAACTCACAAGTAAAAGTAAAGAGAATACTTTCCTTAGTTATATTTTTATCCTAAGGTGGAAACTAGTCATATTCACTATTACTTTTAGAAGAGTTACTAAATTCAGGGGGAGATAAGTCTTTATTGTTTGTTTTGTTTGTGCTTTCCAAAAAGGGGGAGATTGTTGAGTCAAAATGTGTTTCGACTTTACCATTCATCTTTTTTTTGGAAATCACAAATTACTTTTGGTTTCTCATCATAATCACATATGTTGTTTCTCATCATAATCACATATGTTGTTTCTCATCATAATCATATATGTTGTTTCTCATTATAACCATGCTATGTATCATATCATCATAACCATGCTATGGATCGTATCTGTGTTATGCATCGTAATCATGTCATGCATCACAATCATAATATTAATCATAATCATGCCATGCATCGTAATCATAATATGCATCGTAATCATGTTATACATCATAACCATATTATTCATTGTAATAATGATATGTATCCTATTCATATTATGTATCTTAACCATGCACCATAACCATGTTATGCATCATAATAATTATATGCATTGTATTCATATTATGCATCATAACCATATATCGTAATCATGATATTAATTGTATTCATCTTATTCATCATAACCATGTATCGTATCCATGATATACATCATAATTTTATTTCTCATCATAATAACGTTATGAATCGTAACTATTCTATGTTTCGTATTCATGATATGCATCGTAATAATGTTATGTATCATACTCATGTAATGCATTGTACTCATGTCTTACTCTAATAACGCATATATGTTTTACATTATTATTCATCTTACTAATTATTTCATACTTATGTACTTATTGTTTTCTGACTAAAACATTGTCGTTGATTTAGTTAGATACTAATCAAAATGATGTCATGTATTCGGTTTTGTTTTGACCCTTGTAATGTCAGGTGTCCAATTCCCACTGAGTTTTTTGTAGAAATATGACTGTTGAAATCAAATATGACTATTGGATAGGAATCCTATAAATAGGAGGTCATTTGAACTAGATAATAGAGAATTGGATGATTGAAAATACAAGACACTATTGTGATTATAGAGAGAGAAAGTGTAACCTCTCTCCTCCTTCATGTGAAAAGCCTTGAAGATACAATATGTGAAAGGCTTGTTTCTAGTTCTTGTATTTTGATAAGTGATTTGTATTGCTTTGTGTGACCAATCTTTGGGATAATGATTGACTGATTCTGAGGATAGGAAGATGGTGCTGCCAATAATTGTATTGAGGGATTTCAAGTATTTGAAAGATAGAGGTTTTGATTACCTTCTTAATTGAGGGATTCTGTGGATAGTAATATAGACGTGTTGATCATCGTATTGAGGGATTACCCAGGTGGTGGTAAGAAAGACTTTTTATCCTAGGTGAAAGGATACCCTACTCTTTGGGATAAAATTATTGTAATACCTTTAGTTTTCTACTGCTATTTTTAATAGAAAGAGAATCATTTTATTTCCTATTTCTATTAATATTATTTTCTATTGTAATTGTTTTAATTATGATACATTCTTTACATATTGTATTAAAAGATTCTATAAACTGTATGGTAGAATAATTTACATTTTTTATACTATGATCATTATATTCAATACAAATACAATTGTTTTTTAATAACATGTGGTATCATATCGTATCATATCATATCCGTCGGATCCAGGACCAGTTCGATCATTTGTATTGTTTATGAATTGTATTAGTTTAAGATCTCTTTAACTAAGTTTCTTCTTAAGAGTTTAAATAAAAAACATTTAAACCTACAATTAACCCCCTCTTGTATTATGCCATCTCATATACATTTACATATATATTACGATCTAACAGTAGAAAATTTTTCTAGGCACCTATATACACATTTTTGGTAAATCGCTGATATAGGTCACCTATACCCACAGTTTCACCAAACCGTGGGTATAGGGTGTCCCATTATTTTTCCATAATAATAATAATAATAAATAGTTTAATGTATATATATATATATAATATATTTTTCAGTATAATAAAAAAATGTGTTTTAGGATAGTGGTAAATTAATTATATTATAAGTGGAAGGTGCTGAGATCAATTCCCAGTGGTGGATTTTTTTATGAAGGAACATATACCAACGATTTGACTAAACCGTGGGTATAGGCTCACCCATTATTTTTTCACAATAAAAAAATTAAAAAAAAATAATTTAATATAAATAAATATATATATATATATATATATATATTATAATATAAGAATATAATATGTGTTATAGGATAGTGATAAAGTCACTATAGCATAGGCTGAAGGTTCTGGTATCAAATCCAAGCAAATGATTTTTTTTAATAAGGACCTATACCCATGGTTTGACCAAACCGTGGGTATAGATTATCATAATTTTCCATCATAGGAGTAAAATTTGATAAAAGGTTGTTCAGACTAAGTATTTAATAATTTTTACAACTAAATTCTTATCATCACAAGTTGACCTAGAATTATACTTCTTATCTAATTCTGATGAAAGTTTAGAAATTTTGAAATTTATAAATTCTAGTATTGTATTCATCATGTTCTTTAGTAAAATTATATTATTTCATAAATTTTAAATTATTTTCCTCTAGAAATGTTACATATCTATCCATTTCTTCAAAAGTAGGAATATTATCCTCATCTACCGATGTATCAATTTTTTCTTCTTCTGAATAAGTTTTATTAAATCCTTCATCAAAATTATTAGGGTAATTATTATTTTAAGTTTTGTTCATAATTGATTCAACAGATACCTTATTCATGTAATATTGATTTGTCTTCATAATTCCATTATGAAAACCTATAACCTTTTTCCTATAACTGCTTTCATCTTAAGAACTTTCTGAAGATGTATCTTCACCACATGCACTCCAAGTTTTAAGAGCCTTAAAACTTTTCTTCCATTTTAATTTATAATATTTATTCAATCTTTTCTATTTTATTTTAAACCTTGGAAAACCAATTTTGATATACCCTTGTTTCTTACATTCATAATATATTCTCTCAAAAATATATTTATTTTCACTTATATCCTTATGATTCTTCCTGCACTTATAATGAAAATATTTCTTTCAAACCATATTATTAATTTTATTTTATAGCTAAGAAATATCACTTTCACTTTCCTCGGAAGAACTAATCTCTGATTAAAATTTATCCTTATCCTTAGATTTATAATATTTTGAAACATTATCACTAGACTTATCCTTATTATCTATAAAAATTCTTTATGTAGAAGAAAAAGATACACTATACTTCTTATTTTCTTTTTTCAATTTATCCTTTCATTTTACTCTCATTTTATAAATGATTTCTAATAAAATCATCCAAACTCATGTTTTTAGATTTTTTTATCATATATTTCTTTTCTTATAGATTACTACTCTTTAGGAATGATATCAATAATATTTTTAATATGTTCTTCACTAGATAAATCTTTCTCTTCAAGCAACTACAAACTATTCATGATTTTATTAAACCTTTGATGCATTTGCGCAACACATACACCTAGTAAGAAATTGAAGGTCTGGTAATCCACATGTAACATAGCTCTTATAGTTTTCAAAACATTATAAGTTCCAAAATTATTTACTTTGATATTTCTCCAAATATTATTATATGTATCACAAGAATATATCTGACTATAGATATTCCTTCTCATTGAAAATAATAAAGTTTTCTGAAATCAATAGTTCTGTTGATTTTTTATATTCTTCTCTTTGGTAAAATCTATCACTTCCCTATTAGGAATTTTATAACTACCAATAATCACCACAAAATTATCAACATAAATTTTTATCACAAAAGTATTTATCTGATCCCCCCAATATTTATATATAGAACAATCAAATATTAGTTGTCTTATAGGATTCAGATTATCTAAAGTACAAACAAATAAATCTTCCATCACAATTTTTTTTCTCTACCAACATGGGTAGTGTAAAAAATTATATATAGATTCCTCCTTTGATACAAAATTTATATTTTAAAGTATTGAAAATACTACAAGAGGGTAGGGGTGAATTATAGTTCATAAAAACCTAAACATTAAACTTCCCAAAATAATATTTTTAATATTCTATCAGAAAAATAGTTTTTACAATATACTTTATAACTTTAGAGTATAAAAAAGTTAATAATACAATTTATACACTTTTTATAAAATGTATTGTGGAAATATAAAACTTATTCAAATAAGAATAAAAATGTACAAAAAACCTTTATCAAAGAAAGTAACCAAAATTACAAAGCCTCAGATAAGTGAGGTCTTAACTTTCATCCAAAGTGATAATGAAGTCTATAAAACCAACTTTAGGTATCCTTGATTTTAAACCTATCAGAAGGTCTGTATTCTAATATATGGAATAATTTGATTCACCAGATTGGAAAAAACTTTGTCTACCTATACATGGGATTCCTTGATCCACCAGATCATAAAATATTATCTCTCCCTATCCCTAGGATCCCTTAATCATATGATCTGAAAAAAAAACTATTACAATATACAATCTTAGAGTATTTACAATTTCATCCTCATACAACGTATGCTCTAAGATAGCACTCTAATGATTACAAAATGAAGATAAATCAACAACAATATGTTGCAAAAATCTAATAGAAAACTTTTGATCACATGTAGTTAGACATTTATTCTTCTTGAGTTTACGGTCCTATCTATAGATTTTATTGTGACAAACTTTCAATGATTATATTCCAAACTTTTAGGGATCAGTTGTAATGAAATTTTCCAAAAATATTATTCTCTCAATTAGTTTAGCATAAACACAATTTTTATAATGGTTTTTAGGTCCAAAACAATTACAATTCCTTGAATTATGTTCCATTCAGTTGGATTAATATATTTCCATATGATATAATTTTTTACATATTCATATGATATAATTTATAACTATTATTCTAGTAGGATTTGTAAGTTTCTATATGGTAGACTTTGTAAGTGTTTATCTGGTAGAATTTTTAAGTCCTCATCTGATGAAATTTATAAGTCTGATTTTGATGAAATTTATAAGTCTTCACTTGATGAACTATATAATTATCTATCTGAAAGTCTTTATAAATTTCTTCTCGACAAAACATCTTGCCTCTATTTTGTAAAATTGAAAACTTTATACCTATAAAAATTCATGCAAGACTTTATACTTGGGAAGAAAATAAAGAT
The DNA here is from genome assembly GCA_963277665.1 of Viscum album. NCBI lineage: Eukaryota > Viridiplantae > Streptophyta > Magnoliopsida > Santalales > Viscaceae > Viscum > Viscum album. The sequence continues at coordinate 1,978,025,076 of OY728122.1, forward strand.
TTGAAATAGAAACACTATAAGAGTGGATTGTGATTTTCAAAATTAAGAATAGAAAGAGTTTTTTTTTTACTTAATAGAACATACATTGGACCATCCACATTTGGAAGATACATATTTATCTAGGGGTAGAAGTATGTATGATTTTAATTAATTACATAACTGTGTAAATGTTTTCTTATCTATTTAACTATGTGTTATATATACATATATACATACATATATATATATTAATCTATCTAATCATGTATAAATTCATTTTCAATATGATGTGTCTCGACATCTATTTTTTCTCACCAGAGAGGCCTTGGCTGATGGATTTAATCACAAAATTCTTCCATGCCCCTAGATATATTCTTCGATGAGACATAACATTAAATGGGAGTGGAAACCACTACTATTATTCTCCATTTGGATCATATGATATATGAAAAACATATATTTACACTCAATACACATAAATGGGATTCTTTCTAATTGGATATGATAGATCAACTTTGGAGATAATTTTAGGTAAGATGCCATTTCAGTTTTTTAACTATATTTAAAATATACTTACATATGTGAAATTTATTTTTCTTTAATAGAATAACCTAATAATGTTACTTGATGTGTTATAGAAAGTTTTTATGGTAAATTTTTATAAAATTTGGAAATATCATAAAGGTAGTGTTACGCGGGACTATTGGGTACCAAATGCGGGTGCCTCAAACAATCTCGACAAAGTCACAATATACATTATTCCTTCTCAATGGCATGATTTGGTTATGTATTAATATAGTGATGATGCGACAATGATTATGTTTATTTTGGTTTAAGTGTTTCAAAAAATGTATAACACATCACATGTATAATATTTGAATATATTGAATATAGGTCATGGAAGCACATCATTTAGATAATCAAGTGATTTAGAGACCTCCTCATTGGATGGAGACTCATTAACTGCCCCAAAGTTGACATGATATATTTACTAACTTCATTTTATATTCATTATTTAACATTTTTTCACATTACATGGTTATATATTATTGTTATACAATCATGTGAAATAAATTTGGAGATCAATAGAATGTTGGTGTGGATGATGACTCGCTACCACAATGAACTTGATGCTACAAATCTTATAGTAAGTTTTTTTTATTTTCTAAATTGTGACATTTATATATTAAAAAATTTAATTATAATTTTAATTATATATATATATATATATATCACACAAGATCAATTTGATATTGAGCTGGCACAACTACTAGAGTATCAACAAAAGCTTTCCAAGTGGAAGGATGAGACATTCGAGCACATGGATGGTCATAATGGAGATGGATATAGATTGACCATGTAATTGGGATTCCCTATTATATACATTCATGTAAATAGGATATGGATATTTTTATATCCAGGATAATGAAACAAATGATAGTTTTGTAAGAACAAATTCATGCATCCACAGAGGAAAATGCGTAATTTCTAGCAGAAGTCAGGGCGATGTAAGAGTATTTTTATCAGGGTGATGATGAAAAAAATCTAAATAATAGGTTCATAATTGAATATTTTATATTTTATATGAAATTAATTATTATTAACCTATTAATATTATTTTTGTATTGAACTCATAATCACCAGACATAAGTAAAGGCCCCATTCATACATAATGAAGTAGATAAAAGTGACATGTTTCCTTTTATTTCACTAATTTCTTATTCTTATTAGGCTGAAAAAATAGTATAATGATTTTAAATTCATTTAATATCTTTTGGAATCAACCGTACATCAATATGATGCTCATATTTCTTAGTGTAATCCAAATTTCCATTTCAACTTTATTTTTTTATTAAAATTACATATCACCTATCAAGGGGTAAAAATCAATAAAATGAGTTCTAATTGACATGAAAGCTTAATTAAAACACCCTTGGTTAATTTTTGACCTATAATAATCAACCATGAATTAATACGATTCTTGGATTTCTTGGTATGATGGAAAGTATGATTTCATATTATTAACACTTATTAATAAATGAAAAATCATCCCAAATATAGGAGTCAAAATTGAGAAAACAAGCTCATATTTGGGTGGAAACTTAGAACAATGATCTTTGATTCATTTATGATTTGTAGGAATAAACCATACAATAATATGACACCCAAATTTATTAGTATGATCAAAATTATTGTTTGAATTTCATAAGGTTATTAAAGTACAAAATCACCAAAAAAAGTGTCTAAATAGAAACAATGAATTTGAATTAGAGTGAAAATTTTAGAGCGCACTCATCATGTCATTTATGATCTTTAGGAATGAATTTTTAATAAATTAGATGTTCAAATTTCATGTTATTATCCAAAGTACCATTTCACCTTTATATTTTTATTAAAGAGACATATAAACCTTCAAGGGTTCAAAATTGAGAAAATGAGTTTGTATTAACATGGAAGCTTATAAGAAAAAAAATCCTTGAGTCATTTTATATATGTAGGAATCAACTGTGCTTTAATATGGTGCCTTAATTTCTCGATATGATGGAAATTATGATTTCAACACTTATTAATAAATGAAAAATCACCTGTGTAGGGGTCAAAACTGAGCAAATGAGCTCAGATTGGGGTGAAAACTTCAAAAAATGATCTTTGAGACATTTATAATATATAATAATAAACTAAACATAAATATGATACCCCAATTACTTGGTATTATTGAATTTGGTTCTTGAACTTCACCTTGGCATTAATGTGAAAAAACCACTTAAAAGTGGTCAAAACCAAAAAAATAAATTTAGATTGTAATAAAGAATTTAGGAAAACATTAATCGATCAATTTATTATCTATAGGAATCAACCACACATCATTTTGATACATAAATTTCTCGGTATGATAAAAATTACCATTTCACCTTTATATTTTTATTAAAATTACATATCATCTCTCAAGGGGAAAACCCAAGAAAATAAGTTTTTATTGAAATGGAAACTTAGGACAAAAATCCTTGAGTGATTTTTTATCTATAGGAATCAACAACACGTCAATATGATGCCTATATTTCTTAGTATGATGGAAATTATGATTTCATATTATTAACACTTATTAATAAATGAAAAATCACCCATGTAGAGGATCAAAACAAAGGAAGCATGCTCAGATTAGGGTAAAAACTCAAGAAAATGATATTCGAGTAATTTCTGATATGTATGAATCAACCACACATCAACATGATTCCAAAATGACTCAATATTATTGAAAGTTCCATTTAAACTCCACATTGTTATTAAAGTGACAAATCACATAAAATGGGTCAAAACTGAATTAAATTAATCAAATTAGTGTGAAAATTAAGGATAAAGTTCATTACGTCATTTATGATCTGTTGGAATAAAACACACATCAATTTTATTCTTGGATTAATGAGTATTTTCCAAAGTACCATTTCACCTTTATATTTTTATTAAAATTTAATATCATCTATCAAGGAGTCAAAACTCAAAAAATGATTTTGGTTTTACATGAAAATTTAAGCGAATTATTCTTGAGTTATTTTTGGTTTATAGGAATCAACTGTGAATAAATTATATTTCTGGATTGCTCGGTTTGTTAGAAAGTATTATTTCATTTTATTAATACTTATTAATAAATGAAAAATCACCAAAATAGGGATTCAAAACCAATAAAATTATCTTAGATTTGGGTGAAAACTTAGGAAATTATCTTTGAGTCAAGTCTAATATTTAGGAATCTACCAAAAATGAATCCAATAACCAAATATATTGGTATGATCAAAAGTTTTATTTTACCTTCATAATGTTATTAAAGTGTAAAATCACTTAAAAGTGCCCAAAACAAAAAAAAATATATTCATATTTGAATAAAAATTTAGGATAATGTTCATTAACTAATTTATGACCCTAATAAATGAACCACACATCAATAAGATGTTCATATTTCTTAGTATGATTGAAAGTACCATTTCAATTTATCAAAATGACATATCACTAATTAGGGGTTCAAAACCTTTCAAAGGATTTTGTATTGAAATGAAGACATAGAAAAATGATTCTAGATTCATTTTTTATCTATAATAATAAATTACCCATTAAAATGATTCCTATATTTCTTGGTATGATGAATATTATGATTTCATATTATTAACACTTAATAATAAATGAAAAATCACCTGTGTATTTTTCAAAATCAAATGAACATGCTCATATTGGGGTGAAAAATTAGAAAAATGATCCTAGAATTATTTTTTATATGTAGGAATAAATATCACTTCAATACAATATATGAATTTATTGGTATGATTGAAAGCACCATTTGAACTTCACATTGTTATTAAAGTGTCAAATCATCTAAAAGTGACTAAAAATGAATAAATGAATTCATATTAGTGTGAAAAGTTAAGATAAAATTCACATAATCATTTATAAACTATATAAATCAACTTATGACACCCTAGGGGTCGCTAGTATGTATAAATTTGAGTTTTATTTAAATTTTGGTTTGTTCTTGGAGTTCCCAGGTGTCGAGGGTCAAAAATGGAAATTTTTGAGTTAACAGACCAAGGATTGGCATACAATCTATCTAACCATGTGAGGATGCTCAGTTAGTGATAGTAAAATCCTAGTTTAAGGTAGTCTACTTTTTATTTAATAATGTTTTTTGGGGTTCATAGGCCATTGGGGTTGGTTTGGGAACTTCTTATAGAACCTGGGATGGATGATGCCTGCAGGACACATTCACATCATGAATATGATTCACAATGTGAATCTATCACTAGAAAAATATCATGAGTTTGGTATAGGCCATGAATCCATATTGGGAAAAAACTGTAAAATTAGTTCAAAACATGAAACAATTCAGTACATGTACTGATTTCACATTGTGTATTCATCATCTGAGTGTTTTTAACCCAAGGAGACACCTTTTTTTGGCATATTTTAAATTCGAAGGATTCATGGTGTGAATCCTATATTCATGTTTTGAAATTATTCTTCCCATGATTTTTTGTCACACTACATTCATAAACCATTTTTCATTCAACATTTAGGCATCCCATTAAACCTAATTCACTCTTAAAGTTTATTTGGGTGGTCTTTTCTCCTTTTATATCTCTCAATTCGGTGATCTATATCTGGGGTGGTTGCGCCACTTCTCCTTAGTAAGAAGCCTCTATGCTTATTAATTTTTATTTTTCATAGTATCCATGATGGATACATTTAAAAATAATAAATCATGTGGTGTTGATAATGTGTTGATGATGCTTTCTTTCTCCTTCTAGATCTGTTGTATGATCTTTTTCCAGATTCTAGTCCTTTTTTGGCTGTAGTGTGGCGGGTGCATGTTCTTTGTGGTCTGTTGTTATCTATAGTATTTGTTGTCTGTTTTTTTTGTGGAATGTAATTTTGATATGTGAAAATCAATTTTGGGGCCTCCTTTATTGTCTTTATGTTCATTCTAGTGCTGGTGGATACCATTACGGGTGTGCATGACCCGAGTTTGAGGTTGGTGGTAACGTCTCTATTGTCTGTTGAATGAATTGTGATTTATACTATTTTATAAATTGTTTTATAAATAAATTTTCATGATTTATTTGTGTTTTTAAATTCATTTTCAATAAAATATGGGTTTCCATTGGTTTTTGTAAATGAAAATGGGTGTTTTCAAAGCTTTACAAAAATGGGTTTTCAAAGAATGTTTGATAAAAGAAAATGGTGGTTTGAAAATTAATGTGAAAATCCCTTTGAAATGATTTGGGAAATGTAGAAAATGGTAAGACTTGGGTACTTAGGTGGAAGGTGTATCTTAATTTTATCATCCATCTTACTTTTTGGGGTTTCACTCATTAGGTGTTACTCTACTCTATAGGCCTAGTATTCAAGGGAATTTCTATTAACATCATTAGTGGGTTCACTCATGGGGTGTTCCTCTACTCCGTAGGCCTGTTGTTCTAGGGGCCTGAGTATGCACTATTCATTGATTGTGTAATGAGTAGTCTTCTATCTTGACCTATTGTGATCTTTGGTTTTTTTACCATTGTTCTTTGGCTTTGTATATATCTAGATTCGATATACCTTCATTGACCTTGATAATTATTTATGGAAATTATTATTTGAATTTGTTTTTACTATCTTGTTTGGAACTATGGGAAATTGGATATATTTTCCCTGATTTTTATATAAACCAATTTATTATTTACCATTCCATGTTTTCTTTAAAATTATCATATTTGGATTTTTTTTTATAGAGACTTGATATGGAACACTTGGGTGGGATCCTATTGGGCCTATTTAGCTCACACTATGCACACTCTTTCAGTGGTGTCTAGACCTCATTATGTATTTTGATACAGTAAAAGGATGGGCTCTATAATGAGGAAGAGAGGTTTTATGTTAGCTGGGTATGGGTAGTTTGTGGTGATATGGTGGGGTAGTTCCCACATTATCACATTGAGTAGTCATATTTGATTTCATTGACCTTTTCTTTTGGACTTGTACTTTGGGTTTGTTTTGACTGCTTTTAGTTGTATCACTTTTATTGACTTCTTTTAGTTATGGATTATATTTATTCTGGTTATTTATATACTATTCCTTTGAAATATTTGTGTATATATATCAAAACATCTACTTAAATTTGGGAGAAATCATTTGTTATGGTTGTTTTTGATGTTGAGTTCTAGTCATAAGCCTAAGGGATTTGGAATTCCCTTTGTGTATGCAGAAGATTGAGTCATGTACCAGTTTTATGAGGGTATCCTGGGTCAGTTCATTAGAAATTAAAATTAGAGGTAGGTTTGTACTCAATAGTTTATGGGTTGGAATTTTTGGTAGATTTTATGTAGGAATATCTAAACTTTAGAGGTAGGTTGTGGGGATTTCCTGGCCAGCTCTTTCCATGATGAGACTCAAGTTACCATGGGATGTTGGGATGTGTGTCTCTTATGTTGAATTCATGATCTTAATATATTTTTTTATAATGATTTTTATTTGAACTAAGATTGACCTATTGTGTGATATTTTCATCTGTTTTTGGTATGTAGTGATATTCCTCCAAGATGTCTTCCATGGGTTCCATAGGAAGGTGCGATAAATAATCCTCAAGGGAATATTCCTTTGGATAAGAATCTTATAGAGTCTATCATGCAATCAATTTATTCCATTTAAGAACATGTAACTCAAGTCCAGAATGTAGTTTTTGAGGTATAGAAAGGAGTGGGAGGTGAAAGGGACCAATCTTGGAGTTCTTACAGGAGAATCCACCATACTTTAATAGTATGAATGAACCTCAAGAGGTGGAAGACCAACTGAATAATATTTATCAGATCTTAGACTTCTTTGATACACCCAAGGATATCAAGGTGAAGTGCACAATGTTTAGACTTGAGGGTCCTAATAAGATATGGTCGGATTCAATGGTGTAGAAGTATAGTCACATGGGCTTAGACTGGAAGGGTTTCAAGACCCTCTTCTTCTAGCTATTCTATCCAGATTCTATGATGATAGAAAAGTCTCCAGAGTTACTCTCTTTTCAGTAGGGAGTGCATTTAGTGTCAAAGTACACCAATCGGTTCATGAAGGTAGTTCAGTTTTATCTAGAGGTAGTGAAGAATGATCGATGGAAATCTTAGAAGTACCTGTGGGTTTTGCAACTGGATATCAGATCACATGTATTTATGTCAAATCCTTATACCTATGTGGAGATGGTAGACATGGATATGATAAAAGAGATGAACATGGAAGGGAATATTGACCTTTCTACACCATATATTCCACCCAGTTGTATCTTCAGTAGCACACAGGGAAAGAAGAAGAAGTGTAATGAACATCACATAAGTGGTGGAGGTGGTTCTCAGAAGAGGGTTTCCTCTACACCATTAGCTATATCTAGTAGTGTGCTCGTAAATTTCTATCACTATGGAAATTTCGGGCACACCCAATGTTCTTGTTCCTCGCCTATGAAGTCGTGAAATGGTTGTGAAAGATATGTCCATATACAATGATTCTATTAAGATATGTCTATAACTAAATATCATCAGGGATCAATAGATCCAAAGTTCAATGAAGTGTATTCAAAAGCTTCAAAGTATTTATAGATCTATCCATATGCCTCTAGAGTAAATCACTTTTATGTAGTTGATAAGTGTTCTATGAAGGTTGACGCAGGTGTAGTGATAGTGAGGGGTACCATATTTGTTTCATATTATATAGAAACTGATCTATTTGATACAGGTTCCTCACACAAATTTATATGAGATAATTTTTTTGATGTGTTGAAACTTTTAACAGAGCTCATGTTCTTTGTCATGGAGTTAGCAACACCTCTTGGAAAGATGAAAGGGTTGGGGTTTTACTGTCCATCTTTTTCTCTATCGACGGATTATGTGGAGTTATCCTATGATATTCTCATTCTTGATTTATATTTTTTTGAAAACATCATCAAGATATATTTTATTATCACTCATCATACTAAGATTTATTTTTATCCTTAGAATTTCATGTTTCTTGTGGCCGATTGGAGCTCTCAAGTGTTTCAGGGAGAGTGAAATATGAGGTTTGGTCGTGCAGGACCTTCCCGTCCAAATCTCAGAAGTTTTATGACTACTGATTTATTTGATCTTGATGTGGTTTCTTCTCTTATTGATCTTATATTGGTTTTTAGGTACTTTATCATTGCTTTCTTAGATTAATTCTCCAGTATTATTCTAGAGAGAGAGGTAGAATTTAAGATTGATCTGGTTCTAGGTATGTAGTTTATCTTAATACCCACTTATCGTATGGAAGTATTATAGATGAATTAGATCAAGATAAAGTTAGATAATATAATAGATAAAGGTTTTTTCTCCCAATTTTTTCACCATGAGTAGCTCCAATACTCTTTTCCAAGAATTCATATGGTTTACTTTAGTTATATGTGGACTATCAGAAGTTGAAATGGTTAATGGTTAAGAATAAGTATACTTTCCCCTGAGTGGATGATTTGGTTGACTAGTTAAAGGTATAAATTGGTTCTTAAATACCAATCTTCATTTGGGTTATCATCTTCTTAGATTTCATGATTCTAATATATCAAAGACGGCTTTCAAGAGCAGGTATAGCCATTACAAATATCTTGTGTTGCCTTTTAGTTTGACTAATGCTCCAACCATTTTTATAGCTATGATAAATTAGATATTCCATCAGTATCATGAAACTTTTATAGTTGTGTTCATAGATGATATTTTGGTCTATTCGAGGTTCTATCATGAGAATGATAACCATCTACGTTTGGTTTTGTAAATCTTGAGGAGTGACCATATGTATGGAAATATTTCGAAATGTAGTTTCTGGATCTAAGAAGTGAAGTATCTAGGAAATGTAATTTTTGTGTGTGGATTGTTAATAAATCCTAAGAAGGTGAAATCTGAGGATCCAAAAAAATCTTTGAGATAAAAAGATTCATTGGTCTTATTTGATACTATTCTTGATTATTCAAGTATTTCTAAAATTTAGTGTCACATTTGATCACTCTTACCTATAAAGGGGTGAAATTTATATGAAATTAAAAGTGTCATACTTATTTCAATGAGTTAAAATGATTTCTAACATTGAGACCTATTTTTATCTTACTTTATCCCAGTAATGGGTAGTTAGTGTAATAGGATTATTCTAGTGTTGGTATAGGTTGTTATGAATATGCTTAAGTATTGGTGGAATTATCATTTTGAGAAGAGGGTCATAGTAATTCTTAACCATAGGATTCTAAGATATATCTTTTCTTAGAAATACTTGAATATCAGATAGAGGAAGTGGGTTCAATTCCTTCAGAAGTTTTATTTTGACATCGCTAATACCTTGGGGAAGGGGAATGTTGTCACATATGCTCTCAGTAGGAAAGTTCCAATGCAGGTTGTCATGGAATTCAAGAAAGAGTAGAACTTGATGGTAATCTTTTCTCAGTTGTATCTAGATTCCTAGGAGGATGTTTTGGGAGTGGTTATGACTAGTGTTTAGTTATCATCATCTCTTCATGAGTCTATTCTATAGGTTAAATAATATGATGATGAGTTAAGGGGAATTAGAGAAAACCTTTATAGTGGTGAGACCGTTTCTTATTTTTCTCCCCCTTTTGATGGTATTCTTTGTTTTAGAGATCAGTTTGACATCCCAACATCTATGAGAATTTTTTTTTGACTATCATAGTTTTTCATGGGTTATTCATCCAAGCACTATAGTGGTATATTATAGAATGAGATGATGTTTATGGTGGCCAGGTAAGAATTGTGAAATTTTAGATTATGTGTCCCACTGTTACACCTGCCAATAGATTAAGGAAGAGTATTTGAAACCTTCTGGTTTGATTCAACCTCTTTCAGTGTTAGTTTTGAAATGGGATGATGTTTCCATGGACTTCATTTTTAGATTACCACAGACTCTCCAAGGGAAGAATTATATAGGGGTGGTGTTTGATTAGTTGATGAAATTATCCCATTTCATTTCAATCAATGACACCACTATGGTTGAAGATCTTGGTATACTATATTTTCTCAAAACTGTGAGGTTACATGGGGGTACCTATGATATTGTATCAAACAGGGATCAAAGATTTACCTCATAGTTTTGGAAGAGTCTCTAAGTGCTGATGAGGACTTAAGCCAGGTTCAGTAAATCTTAACATACACAGACGGATGGTTAGACATACATACTATTAATATCTTATAGGATATGCTCCATGCTTTCATCTTGAAATTCGATGGATCATGGGATAACCATATGAGACTGGTCAAGTTCATGTATAATAAAAACTACTAATCATAAATCAAAATGGTTCCCTTAGGGGATTTTTATGATTTCCCATGTAGGTAAATTGTTTGTTGGGTAGTGGTTGGTGATTCCTCTCTTGTGAGGACAATTCTAGTTCATGATACATTAGTGTGGATTTAGTATATAAATTGACACCTAATTACAGTAAAGATTTGTTATAAATCTCATGTGGATATTTGATGCCATCATTTAGAGTTTTCCATAGGTGATTGGGTTTTCTTAAAAAAAAATCCTTATTTGGGTCACCATTAGCTTGGAAAACATGGAAAGTTGGATCCATGATATATTAGACCCTTTGAGGTTACTAAGATGTTTGGGTAGGTTTCATATTAGTCGTGCCTACTTACTTATTTGATAGGTATCCATTATGTTTTCGACATATATTACCTTATAAAGTACCATATTTATCCCTCTCATGTTCTAATTTGGGAATAGACTGAGTTATATCCATAAATTTTAGTTTTAGAGAAGCTAGTGGAGATTTTTGTTTTTTAGGTGAAAGTCTTCTATGGTAATTATATTCCATTTGTTAGAGTGCTATTATGAAACAAGTAATATTCTCACAAGACATGGGAAAATGAATCTTTGGTGGGGGAGTAGTGGCCTCAACTCTTTCCATATCACCCTTATACCACATGACTTACCAAGGATGAAAAGTCTTATGGTGGGAATATTGTAACATCCTGATTTAAATTTAACTCTTTTTATGGTTTAATAGTGTGTTTTGGGTTCATATTTAATTGGAGTTAGTTTGGGAACTTATCAAAAAAACCTAGTAAAGATTATTCCTGAAGCATACATTCACACTGTGAATATGATTCATGATGTTAATTGGTCATTGGGAAGATGTTGTGAGTTTGGTATAGGTCGTGCATCTTCGCTGGGCCCGAACTGTGAAATCGATTCAAAACATGAAATAATTCAGGATTTGAATTGAATTCACTACATAAATTTATAGGTCGGGTGTTTTTAACCTGAGGTAAAAACTTTTTCAATATATCTAAAATTCAAAGGATTCATGAGGCGAATCCTATATCCAAATCATAAAATGATTCTACCCAGAAATTTTTGTCATGATGCATGCATAACCCCTTAATCATTTAATATGTATTACTCCCCTAAAACCCTATCTTCTAGGTGATTTGGGTGGTCTCTACTCTTACCATATCACACTATTAAATATTTTATCTCCACGATGGTTGCATAGATTCTTCATAACAAGCAGCCTTTCTGCTTCTTCATTTCCATTGGTCACAACTGTCGTGTTGGATTCATTTGTGGGATATAAAATCATGTGGTGTTGATCACATGTTAATGATTATTTCTTGTTCCTTATAGATCTTTTTTGTGATCATATTCTAAGGTCCAGTCCTTTATTGGTTGTGGTAAAACGGGTGCATATTATTTGGGTTATGTTGTGATCTATCCTCTCTCCCATCTATTTTGTTTGGGTAATGTGATCAAAATATATGAGAATCAATAATATGGCCTTTTCTTATTTGAATTACTTATAGTGTTTGTGGATCCCTTTTTGGGTGTGTGAGACCTGAGTTTGTGGTAGGTGGTTCCATCTATAGGCTTTTTTGAATGAACCATGATTGATCCTATTTTATAAATTGTTTTATAAATAAATTATCATTATTTTTTGTGTGTGCGTAAATGGGTTTTCAATAAAATTTGGATTTTTCCTTAGTTTTTTAATGGAAAATGGGTGTTTTAAAATCATTGTGAAATGGTTTTTTAAATCTGGTTTTATAAAATAAAAGGGTTTTTGAAAATGATTGTGAAAATAACTTTGAAATGATTTGGGAAATGAAGCACATCAGAAACCTTTGGTACTTGATTGGAAGGTGTAGCTTAGGTCCATCGTCCATTTTACTATTGGTGGATTCACTCATGGGGTATTTCTATACTCCCCAATCCTATTGTTCTAGGGAATTGATACTGGAATTTTTGGTGGGGTTCAATCATGGGGTGTTCCTATTTTTCCTAGGCCTGTTGTTCTAGGTTCTTGAGTGTGCACTAATAATTGATTGTGGTATGAGTAGTCTGCTAGCCTAAACTATTGTGATCCTTGTTTTTTACCATTTTTCTTTGTATTAATATTATTATGTCTTCAATATACCTTCTTTTACCTTGATAAATGTTTAGTGAAATTAGGATTTGAAACTTTTTTCCTTGAATTATTTGGAACTATATAAAATGGAAAATATTTACCATGATTTTGATATAATATAGTTTGTCATTTTTTATGCCATGTTTTATTTAAAATGAATGCACTTAGATTGTTTGTATAGAGACTTGGAAGGGAATACCTAGGTTAGATCCAACTGGTCATGTTTAGCTGACACTCGACACACCCCTTCGGTAGTGTGTATACTTGGCTATGTCTTTTAATATTGGAAAATGAAAGGCACCACAATGAGGAAACATAGTTTTATTTTAGTTGGGTATAGGTAACTGGTGGTGAGATAGTGAGGTGTTTACTGCATTATCACATGAATTATTGGTATTTTTTTATTTTCCTTTTTTTTTGTATTTTTACTTTTGGTTTATTCTGACCGCTTTGAGTTGCATCACTTTAGATGTATTATTCTAGTTATGGAATATATTTCTTCTGGTTATTCTTATAATTTTCCTTTCTACTATGTGTGTGTATATTTTATACCATCTGCTTCAGGTTGATAAAAATCATTACCTCGAGTTGTTTTTGATGCCCATGTTCTAATCTCAAGCCCATGGGGATCTGGAAATCTCTTCAAACATGTATAGAATTGTTTTTTTAAATAATGTGACACCCAAGAGTAATCGTGCAACTCATTTTTTGGGGAGATAGTATACCCGTATGGTTTTCTCACAATTTTCCTAACCATGCATCCAAACCATGCTGCATGTCCATGTCACTTAAGATATTGTCTTTTATAATTTCACCTATTGAATTTTAAGGGTTTTGGCCCTCATTATTTTTCTCTATCATGAAAAACCCCTTTTCCTTGGTGGTGGAGCTTCCCCTATCATTTGGTGGAGGATTTCTTAATGGTTTCTTGGTGGTTTGGCTCGAGTTAAGTTAATCACTTTGAGTTTTATTATTCCTTCCCCTTTCTCAAGACTTTTATTCTATTTTTCATGGAAATTTATAACCCTAAAAGGGGTTTTTTAAAGATAGATGGTGTTTAATGGGGGTATTTGGTTTTTTTTTCGTATTTATTAGGTGTGTTAATCCTTTATCTCATTATTTTAGGCGGTTGTAGTCATGGGCGGTGAGGTTGGAACCATTTTTGTATTATGTGTCTCTATTTAAGGGATTTTTCCATGGATTACCTTTAAATTTTAATCACCTTTGGTATGTGTTATTTAAATTTCCATTTAAATTATTTATTGTTGATTTATATCCCATGTTTGATGTATTGTATGACTTGATTTGGAAATTCAGTGTTTAAAGAGGGTTTTCCAAATGGGGGTGGCATGTGTGCACCCTAATTATTTGATAAAATTGATCATATGTATTTATTGTTTTAAATGAATTTTTAAAATGATTTTAGAAATTATTTTACCTTAAGGGTAGATTTTTTATAAATTTTTCTTTTCAACTTATGAAAATGGTTTGTGAAATGGATTTTGATTACATGGAACTTTTTTGTGATTATGTTGACATGGAGTAATACATGGGTTAACCAGGGTGTGAGTGAGGGGATGTATGAGGGACCATGAGAGACTTTAGGGAGGATAACTGTGATAGCTTACATTTTGGTTTACAAGGGAACAAGAGAGTCTTTGGGTTGGAAGAAAATGATAGTTTCTATTTTGTTTTCTGAGAGATCATGAGAGCTCTTGGAGTAGGTCCCAAGGAAGACTGTGAGATCTTCCATTTTTCTTAGATAGCTAATATACATTTTTTAGACTCAGTCACGTTATACCCTTTAGGATAGAGCCCTAGGTGAACATTAATCATTATAGTGTGTTTTATATTCCTTATTCATTTTATTAGTTCCATGTTTGATATGATGAGATGTGTTATTCCCATTTTCCATTTATATGGTTATATGACGATGATGCTTATGATCACCCTTTTTATGCCTTATTGTATATGTTGAGCATGTTGTGACTTGTTCCTTGATTCTTTGTTTGATCCATGTTGAGTAATGATTTGTAAAACATGTTTTATTTTAAATGGAAAACCAAATTTATTTCAAAGGTTTATTTGAAAATGTTATGTTTTCAAAGTAGTTTAGTTTGGAAAAGTTGTTCTAGTTTATTGGTTTTTATGGATATAATACTTAAATAGATTCATGTTGGTATAATATAGGGATTTTTCCCTCAAACCATTCATATTCCTTTGAGAATATATAGAATTTTTTTGTAGGACATAGCTAAAGGTATGGGCACCGTGTACTTGGTGTATCTTCTTGATTATCGTCATATGTGTTTGATGGATGAGATGTTGGCTCATAAGGAGTTATTTTTATGGTTTTGTATCCATTGTGATGTATATATTGTAATTGTTTGTTTTCATACCCCTTCTTGTGAGGTTTTGAATTTTGACTTTAGATACCATATATGTGGCCTTTTGTGGCATGATTGCATATAATGTTTACTTTGGTTTATGGTATTTTATTTTCTTATGTTTCATTTATATGGATGTTTCATTTTATGATGCTAAATATGATGATATTAGTGTGGATGTACCATTTGATGGATGGTTCATGCTGATTTACCCTGGGAGAAACTGTTCCCAAGAGTTTTTTGGTCAGGATCAATGCATGTTTCTAGTCTTTGGTGATTGGGAACACACTTCGGGCCATGCGGAAGACCGAAAAGAGTGATGGGTTCGGTTGAACTGGGTTGTATTATTACAAAAACACACACCAATATGATTATCAAATTTCTCTATATGAACCAATATATCATTTCCCATTCATATATTTATTAAAATTACATATCACCCATCAAGGGGTCAAAACTGAGAAAAGGATTTTGGATTTACATGAGAATTTAGTAAAATTATCCTCGATTAATTTTTGATATATAAGAAACAACCATGGATAAATATCATATAATAATTATTTGGTTTGTTATAATTTATGATTTCATATTATTATCATTTCTTAATAAGTGATAAATCACCTATATAGAGGTTAAAACCAAGAAGACATGCTCATATTTGGGTGAAAACTTATTAAAATGATCTTATAGTCTTTTCTAGATTGTATAAATCAATTTCATTTCAATTCGATACCCAAAATTATTGGTATGGTTAAAAGTGAATCCTGAACTTTAAATTATTATTAAAGTGATAAACCTCCTAAAATGGGTCAAAAAATAAAAAATGAATTTAGTTTGGTATGAAAATTTAGGATAACATTCATTTTGTCATTTATGATATGTAGGAATCAAATTAACATCAATAAAATCCTTATATTTCTTGGTATGATCAAAGTCACAATTTAACATTTATATTTTTATTACAATGACATATCACCCTTTATGGGGTCAAAAATGAGAACATGGGTTCATATTTACATTAAAACTTAATAAAATTATCCTAGAGTCATTTTTCTGTAGGAATCAATAATGCATCAATATCATGCCCACATTTCTCAATATGTTGTAAAGTGTGATTTCATATTATCAAAGCTTATTAATAAATGAAAAATTAAATATTTTGGGGTAATTACTGAGCACACAATACCATATTAGGTTAAAAACATAACATAATGATCTTAGAATCATTTCTTATTTGTTTGAATAAACCCCATGTAAGTCTGATACTGAAATTTCTTGATATGGTTAAAAGTTTTGTTTTACCTTAGTATTGTAATTAAAGTGATAAATCACCTAAAAGTGGTTAAAACGAAACAAATAAATTCAAATTGGTTTGAAAATTTAGGAGAACATTCATTATGTTATTTATGATCTATTAGAATCAACTATACATCAATTTAATGTTTATATTGATCAATGTGTTCCAAAGTGCCATTTTAACTTTATATTTTTATTAAAATGAAAAATCATCTAACAAGGGGTCAAAACCAAGCTAATGAGTTCATATTGGCATAAAAACTTAGTAAAATAATTTGTGAGTCATTTTTTTATAAATAATAATTAATTGTGGATCAATATAATGTATGGATTTATTAGTATAATTTAAAGTATTATTTCATATTTATGGGTTTTAGGGGTTCATTATATGGAAAAAATTAGTAGAATAAAACCCATAAATGTTTCTGATATATTATCTATATAACCAATATATAATATAAACTAATAATATAAAAAAGTATACCTGGAAAAAATTAAGCTCTATATTCAATCGATGATGGAGTTTGCTTGATGTTGATCACTGGAGATGCAAATGAAAACCTCCTAACTCCAAGGGTATCACACCAACCAAAGAATACTAAAAAATTTCTTAAGGAAACCTAAACACCGAAGGGGTGATAGCACCTTCACTTAGTGATAAAATATGTCTTGGGAGGACGATAGTATCAGGAGGCTTACATACAATCAATTATCTCTACTAGGAGGGATCTAATCCCTTTATATATCCATCCTAGATGTGTTTAATTTATTGAAACACATTATACATATTTAACATTTCAACATATTCAATATTTCAACATATGTTTATTACTATTGGACTTATTAATTGAATCCCTTCAATGAAGATAATCCATTTAATCCATTCATAATAGATTCCATTTGATCCATTCATAATGGATTATAACTGATGAAACCACATTGGAAGATGCATACACTTAAATCCATGCTTTTGTTTTAGTGAACATCCAATAATCTAAAAAATGAACTAAAATGTCATAAAGAATTTATTTAAAACATCACATCTCTATATAAATCCATGTAAAACTCCTTTTAGATATGGTTTTATTGAACTCTATTCTTTCTGGATCAAATACGTTGTCTAAAACTTAATTTTTATTAAATTATTAATTGTGTGACCCTATGGTCCTTAGCATATTTGATAAAAAAACATGAAATCCTCATTCCATAGATGTAAGAATAGAGCGACCTATAAAAAAGCATCAATGCTACCCAAACTATTATGGGGTATAGTGTGATCTCCATCAAACATACTCATATATTTATACCATCATTTACAAAATAATATGTATCATATATATAATTTTTATACCTATATAATCCATTTTCCCATGACACTGAGTGACCACCAAGCATTAAACATGTCGATATTGTATATACCAACCCATCATTTCTTGATTCTCTAAAATAGACTGACATGTTCAATCAATACATCATATTTCATTCATCTAACATATGTGAAAATCTCATGTCTCTCGTTTATGTTGATAAGAACACCATATGTGACTTAAATAAGCATGTCCATGAACTTACTTTGTCTAATTTAATCAAGGTCCAGATGTCTTTAGTTGTGATATAAGTGAAAAGAATAATCTATGTCTATTACAACTGATGAAATGGTTATAAATATACCCAACCACCCCCTAATAATCCTTTTCTATTTTGACTTGCGTAAGAAAGGCGTCAAAGTATGAATTTTCTCATTCTAGATATCTCTCTAACCATATGCTAGGAGGATTAATAATAATCATACACTCCTAAGTAAATTAATGATTGTATGGCATTCCATGGGATATACTTTGGTGAGTTAGTCTAGGTAATTACTATCTACTTATTATCTTAGGGGTATATTCTTCATATATTATATTCAACTCTTTTAAATTATTACATGATTCCATTCATGCTAATCTCAACATATCATCACAACCCATAATACTCTATGATGATCATCAATTAGGGAAAACTTAGTGTTGTGATTTTAGGTGATATTATAATTTTACTATTCCTATAAAATAAATTGTAATACACATGAATTAATGATAAACAAATATTAATTTTATTATAAAGTCGTGATATATATATATATATATATATATATTCACTATATTAATGTCATATGTATCTAATACCTAAAGACCTAACATGACCCTTATACTGTTGTTATGGAAATTGATTCATCAACATATCTTCTATATTTTCCACTATATCCACCCACTTGATATTTACATAACCCCTTTCAATGATCTCCCATATAAGATGAAATTTTTAAATGATTTGTTTGGTCCTTTGGTGAGAACGAGGATCTTTTTCTTGAGATACAACTCCATTGTTGTCATATTAAATCTCAATCTCTCCTTGAATTCTAGGAACCATCTCAAGGTTAGAGATTAACTTAATATTCCTAATATCTTCCTTTACAACATCTAATGTAGTGATGTACTTTGTCTCTATTTTCGATTCCACTATAGTGGATTATTTTGAACTCTTTCTAGTGATAGCTCTACCATTTAGAAAGAACATGAAACTATATTGAGATTCCATATCATCTATATGAGATTGAAAAATAAAATATATATAACCATTTACACAAATATCATCTTGTTCTCTAAGGACCAAGAACAAATCCTTAGTCCTTCTCAAGAACTTAAGAATGTTATTCATAGTAATCCAATTATTCTCACCAGGATTGGATTGGTATATACTTGTTATTATAAGATTATAAGTGGCATCAGTTTGAGTACGCAACATGAAATACACTATAGATCCTATGATGGAAATATATATAATTTTATCCATCTTTTTATCTCTTTATAAGTATCATAAATCATCATAAGATTCATTCCATGAAACATTGATAAATACCCTTCTTGGATTTATCCATGATAAACCTGTTTGGCACTTTACGAATGTATGTATCCTTACTAAGTTTAAGAATCCTATTAGATATATATCTATAGATATTCATACCTAGTTTTTAAGAATCGTTACCCATGTCTTTCATTTAGATTCATTTACCAAACCATATAATCATATAGTGAATTGTTAAGATGTTGTTTTTGAAAAGCAGTATGTAATTCACATACAATATTATAAATACCACTATGCTACAACTAATATTATTATATACAAAATAATAATCTAAATTCTTTATGAAACCAAAATATTTAATTTCATTATCAATATTGGTATTCGAACTCCGATAAGCTTGATTCAGTCCATAAATTGACCATTTTAGCTTGCATACCTTAATATTCTCATTTGGAACTTAAAAATAATTGAGAAGTATCATATACATTTATCAAACTAAACTTTCATTATGGAAATCTATTTTGACATATATTTTATATATATCATAATAATAATAAGTTTTTATGGCTAGTAAAATTTGAATGTACTTAATCATCACTACTGGTGAAAGGGTTTCTTCATAGTCAATTCCATGAATTTTTTTATAACCTTTCAGCATCAGGTGTTCTTTATAGGTAGAAAAACTACCATCCATTTTAGTTTTCCTAATGTAAATACAACTTTTACCCTATGGGACTTACTCTTTTAGGCACATCCACCATATTCTAAACATGATTAGTGTATAAGGAGTCAATTTTAGATTTTGTGGATTTTCATTATTTCACAGATCAAAACTCTTAGTGACCTCTTGATAGGTGGTAGTTTTATAATTTATGAATATTAATTCATAATAATTCACCATGAGAAATTCTTATGTCTTAGGTTATCAATGAATCCTAAAAGACCTTTGAAGTTCGTATGTAACTTGAGTCAATTCTTCTTCTACAACTCTTTATGGAACTAGCTCAACCTCCTTATCAGGAAAAGTTCCTATTTGTTGGTGTTAAACTTCTCTAAGTTCAACTTTCCTCCCAAAAAATATTTGAATGGCATGTTCCTTCTTTATTTAAACACTAGTTTGGTCCACAAACACCTTGGATTCAATAATATTATAGAAGAGATATCCCTTATTTTCTTTGTGATATCAAAAAATAATCATTTATCAGAATTATGATTGATATTATTAGTAGTTAAATGTATTATGTATGCTTAATAACCAAAAAATTTCATAAAATAAATATTTTGATGCTTCCCTATCCACATCTCATATTATTTATTTATAACCACTTAAAATGGAACACAAATTAGTAATAATACAACCGTCTCTAGAATAAAACCCCAATATAATTTAGGAAGGTCACATAGACTCATCATTAATAAAACCAATTATAACAAGGAATGATTTATTCTCTAAGATACACCATTCCATTATGGTGTTTAAGGAGGTGTGAGTTATGAAAAAAGTCCATAATTTCTCAAATGGCCTATTAATTATTGGCTTAAGTATTCACAGCTTTGATCTAATCCAAGAATCTTAATACTTTTTCCTAGTCAATTCTGCACTGCATTATGAATCTCTTTGAACTTTTTAAAGGTATCATATTTCTGTTTCATTATAGACACATAACCATACTGAATAAAATTCTCTATAAATATAACAATGTATCTAAAACCACCACATTCTTGAGTACTCATTGGTCGATATATATCCATATGTATGAGATATAATAGTCTGCTAGACCTTTCACCTTTTATACCAAAAGGTGTATTTTTAATTTTTCCAAATAAACAAGATTCAAACATATCAAACATTTCATAATTGAATGTGTCTAAGAATCCATCTATATGGATTATTTGAACACTTATCTCATTTATATGTCCAATGCAACAATTCCAAATTAGGTGGTATTACATTCAATCTCAAAATTATTATTTTGAATTTTGAAAACATGATTATCCATTTTAATAATGTATAAACTATTTAGCATATTCTCAATGCCATAAAAAATTTCTTTCTTATATGAAAAATAACTATTATTTGTAATAGTGAATAAAACTACCATTTTGTACAAACAAGATACAGAAATAAAATGTATATTTATGGAATGAACATAAAAACT
The DNA here is from genome assembly GCA_963277665.1 of Viscum album. Classification (NCBI taxonomy): domain Eukaryota; kingdom Viridiplantae; phylum Streptophyta; class Magnoliopsida; order Santalales; family Viscaceae; genus Viscum; species Viscum album. The sequence continues at coordinate 1,978,046,672 of OY728122.1, forward strand.
ATTTTCCAATCCCATGATTAATACACTTGGTAAAATTAGATCATAGGTGTTGACCTCTAATGAAATAACTCTTGCTATGTTAGTGATAAAAATATCTATTTAACCCTCCATAAATTCCCTCATATTTCTAAGTTTGTATTTTTCACCACAAATGTGTGACACACATCCAATGTCTAATACCCATGAGTGAAAATTAGAAAAATTTATTTCTATAACATTCACATTCATATTCTTTGAGTTATTCTCCCTGAGAACACTTCCCAACCCTAGATACCAGTCTTTAAATATTTTACAAGTCATATATAAAGTGATCTCAATATGATTATAATGAAGTATTAAATAATCGACAAAAAATAAATATCAGTGGGTGAGTGTCATATTTTATATCTTTTTATCAAGTAATTTTAATTAAATTGATCATAATAAAAATATTCCCCCATACATAATATCTATTTAGTGATATAAGATTTATATTTCACTAATTAATTTGCCTTATTTGGTGTTTTTCTCACCACTTAGTTATTTAGGTAGGGAATCATCACAATCAAAATTGTTGTGAAACTTGGATATTTGACTGGATAAAACTTTTTCTATATCCATAATATAAAAAATTCTCAACTATATCCCTTAAGTATCCTAATCCTATTGGGTCTCCTGATTAGTGTAACCCAAATTAAACACCAAGAATATGCTAAAAAAGGATGATCAAGGGGCACCCATATTTGGTATGTCCTACCTGATAGTATGATCAAAGTCTTAACAAGTTCCTCTTTATAAGTAATATCACACTTATAATTTTAGGGTTTTTAAAGTCTCACAAATTTAATATACATCATATTTATATTAAATATATAACTATTTAATCTTATGAAATATTTATCTTCAAATGTTTTATTCCTTTATGTATGAATTATTATAAAGACTTAGTTTGGGAATCCACATTCCACCCCATCAAATTAATGTTTTCACACCACATTAATGTGTAACTTTTACACAACCCACATGTTTGTGTTATTCACCCAAAAATAGAATCCAAGTATATTCACACATATTTGAATGCATCGTATTCATAAGTCACATGAAATTTTCATCTAAAATCAAATATTTATATTATATTGACAATCTCTACATGAGTATGTCCATAGGTATAGATATTTAACCCCTCACATTTCTAGATCATTTCATAATTCTCTAGGTAGGTGGGTATTCTAACCCCAATTCCCTCTCCCTAGGTAGATTTTAATCAAGATAGAATTCAATTAATTGTATCTCTAATACCTATTATAGACAAACCATATTAAACAACTATTGTTAATATCATAACTCTAAAAGAAAACTAAGGTTTTTGTAGACGAACAACTAAATTTTATGGAGCCACACTTGGGATATAATGAAAGTATCTATCCCCTAGAAGCAATTTAAAGCATATTTTTTACTATCATTCTATAATAAATTTATATAAATGAATAAAGGGAAGAATAAATTCTAAATGAATGAAAATTTCTTAAATTTAAACATGATATAAACTATTCTAATCTATTCATAAATGTGCACTATAAACATTTTATAGTTAAACTAAACATTATGGATATTTCATTATATCAGATATAAACACTTTATATCCATGTTTAATATAAAATATTTATTATAATTCAGTATATAGAATTTTACTTAAAATATATTATATTATTATGAATTATAAACATTTTATAATCCAATTTCTATTTTTTAAACTATTTACACAATCTAAATATCACATAGTTAAGCATTATTTAAACCCCAAAAAAATCTATCATCAAAACACTTTTTATGTGGCATAAATAATATCTTAAATAAGGTCTATTTTAGTTCACAAAATTCCAATTAATCAATTATGAATAGTTTAAAATTTTAGATATAAAATTCTTTATATTTTGGCCTTATTTATGTCATTTATGAGTTTTTATAAATTAACCTTATAATTTCTTAATAAACACTCTATCTCAATATTACAAGGCATTACAGATAATTTTTTCAAAGGTATAATTCTTTTTAATATGAGTTAATAAATTTTTATAAATCATATAAATTTTAAAAAGATATTATTAATATTAACTATTTAATATTAATATAATATTTAAAATAATTGTTTCAAAAATAGTAAAAAAAATTAACCACAAACATTTTATAGTTAATTATGATATAAAAGAATTTTATAAATTATATACATATTACAAAATATCCAATTATATTATTTATAAATAATTTATAAATAACCTAAAAATATGATTCTTCTTTTTCCTGTAGTAGTGACATTGATTACATTAACCCCTTAATGTAAACCATGACCTCTACTCCATATTACATTAATAATTTAACTTTGCTTCAAGTGGTTCTCCCATAATTCTATTATCATATGGGATAATGTAGAGAGGGGAAAAACCAATTAAGATTTCATAAAAATTATTCTTCATTTAACAATGTAAGAAAAAAAATTGATTCAATGAGTAAGCTGACATTAAAACCATTTATGGGTTGATTATAAGAACAAAGGCAACAAAAGAAAAAAATAAATGTTCTTGATCTATCCTTGGAAAAATCGACATTTAATATAAATAAAGAACATAAATGTGTATAGTTTGATAAAAAAAGTTCCATATTCAATCTTTGATGGAGTACACTTGATGTCAATCATAGGAACAGTCAAAAAAATCTTCCTTCCTCTAAAGGGATTAAACCAGGAAAAGGATCTAATAACATTTCTTGAGTATCCCTAAACCCAGAAGGGGTACTAGTGCCTTCACCTAGTGATACATTGTGTCTTGGGAGGAAGATGTTATTGAGTGGATTTCATAAAATCATTCTTCTCCAGCAAGAGGGATTTTATCCCTTTATATACCCACCCACAACACATTTAATTTAATGAAACATGTCATCAATATTCAACATATTAGAATATTCAACATATCAACATATGTTTTTTACTATTGAACATATTCATTGTATTATTTCAATGAACTCAATCCATTTAATACATTAATAATAAATTATAATCAATAAGACCATGTGAGTGGATGCATACGCCTAAATCCATGCATATATTTTAGTGCACATCCAACACATTTTATTAATTTTTTTTAATAAATGACAAATCATCAACCATGTAGGGGTAAAAACTTAGAAAATAGGAACTAATTGGGCTGAAAACTTAGAAAAATGATATTTGTGCCATTTATGATCTATAGTAATCAACCACACAATAATCCTATAACATAATTTCTCTTTATTATTGAAGGTGATGTTTGACTATCAAAATGTTTTTAAAGTAAAAAATCATCTAAAAGTGATCAAAACCAAGCATATTATTTCTAATTAGCCTGAAAATTTAGGAGAATAATCACCGAGTCATTTAGGATCTTTATGAATCAACCACATGTAAATCTGATGCTAACATTTCCAAGTATGATCCAAAGTACCATTTCACCTATATAATTTTATTAAAATGATATATCACCCATCAATGGGTAAAACCAAGAAAATGAGTGTGGATTGACATAAAAACATAGGAAAACAATCATTGTGTCATTTATGATTTTTAAGAATCAAACACACATCAATATGATGCCAATATTACTAAATATAATGAAAATTATTATTTTTTATTTTCAACACTTATTAATAATTGAAAAATAACTCATGTAGGGGTCAAAACCTAGAAAAAGAGATCATATTTCAGTAAGAATATAGGAAAATGTTCTTTGAGTCATTTATGATATGTATGAATCAATATTATTTCAATAAAATACCCAAATTTATTTTTATTGTTTAAATTTCTTTTTATGCTTCACATTTTTATCAAAGGGACAAATCATTTAAAAGGAGTCAAAACTAAACAAAAAAATTATGATTGGGGTGAAAACTTAAGAAAACATTCATCAAGTTATTTATGATATCTAAGAATCAATCATGTATCAATCCAATGATCATATTTCTTTCTATTATAAAAAGTACCAATTTACCTTTATATTTTTATTAAAATGACATATCACTCATGAAGGGGTCAAAACTAAGCGAACAAATTCCTATTCATATAAAAAATAGGGAAAGAATCCTTGTGACATTTTTAATTTGTAGGAATCAATTGTACATCAATTAAACACCCATATTTCTTGGTATGATGAAAATAATGATTTTATATTATTAAAACTTATTAATAAATGAAAAAATCACTCATATAGGGGTCAAAAATGAGAAAACAAATCTCATATTGGGATGAAAAATTTATACAATGACCCTCAAGTGATTTTTTGATATATAGGAATAAACCCCACATCAATATGATCCCTAAATTTATTAGTATGAAAAATTCTATTTTAGACACTGATATTAGTTATTAAGGTTATAATTGAAAAGTCTATTTACACATTTGACATTAATTTTGCTTTATATTGTTCAATTATTCATTATTTATGACTGTTTATTTAGGAAAAAATTGAAAAAACTATTTTTATTATTCTATATAGAGTGAATAAATTTTATTTTAATAATTTAAATATTAATTAATATTTATTTGTTTCATATTTTTTTTATTATATATGTAGGGTGATAATGAAAGAATAAGGGGAGAGAAACAATTTAGAGATATTTGGTTTGCTATCATTTTTTTATTTTTTTGGTATGCTTTTATTGAAGAAATATATATATATATATAATAAAAGGGAAACAGTGACCACTTTTAGTGTTTGATATTTCTCCATTTCTTTAATAAATGTTCTATATAGAGACCGCTAAAATAATTCACTATTTCCCCTATAGTTGGTTGTCAATAGAGACCACTAGTGGTGGTCATGATTGACCATCAGAAACTAGAAAATTTTGCATTTATCAATTTTAATAATTAGTTTTAATTTTATATTTGATGATCTTCGAATGATCTATTTCCATTATATGTAGGTCTTCCAAAATATTTCATGATAGATAAATACTCTTGTGACTATCAAACATTTGCAAAGGATTTTTCAACTACCAAAGTCTTTTCCAATTGAAAAAGGATTTCATGAATAATAAAGGATTTTGTGACTAATAGTTTCCATTATTTTAATCATCACTGTAATGGCCCGGACCCACCTGGTCCATTACTTTGCCAAAACATGGCTCCACCGAAATGGTGGCACCAGTCACGGTGGAATTGTGACGGTCGCACACCGGTCACGATGGCACCGTGACAGTGGCACCGGTGACGGTGGCACCGTAAGGGTGACACCGTGATGGTGGCACCGTGAGGGTGGCACCGTGACGGTGGCACCATGTCCTCACCAAGCGGTTTTCGTTCTTTTTCCAGTTTCCAACTTTTTCCTCTCCTGCAACTTATCTTTTAGCATAAAGATGATTTAATGCCTCCTTTTAAATCCATTTAAAGCCCATAAATAATATCTAAAATCCCCCAAAATTTGGGAAAACCTTAAACTTACCAAAACGTGTGGTTTTTCCTCGGTGTCACACCCTTTCCCCGTACCTTCCAGTTCCGCCCCCGTTGCGCATTTTCCTCCGTTTAAAAGAAACGATTTAACGCACAACTGTTATGCCACCACCCTGATGGGAATAATTAAATAAGAATTAATCCCATCATGTGTAACCTCCCAACCACATAGGAAACCATGATCCGACTTTAAAGTGGTTCAAAATTCCTTATCCTGTAACAATAGGATCTCATCTTTATATCACGCTAGAGTTTCTTCCTTCCCCTTCTTGGCCGGATTTCTTCCTTCTACCTGGTGCGCTTGGATTCCCTCCTTCCCGAGGCTTGGGTTGTGCCTGTGCTGGAGTTTTTCTGCTCGTCCTTGGAGTCCCTGTAGTTCCTCCCCTGCAAGTCGTGCATCCCCAGTTCTTGGCACGTGGAGAAGAATTTTGATCCTTGATCAACCAGGTAGGGATTTTTCCTTCATCTCTTCTTACTGTGTATCATGCGGGGTGGGTATGCTATTGTTTATATGGTAATGGATGAAACCAAACCTTAACAAAGATAATAAAAAGACTGTTAAAAATGATGGGGTGCGTTTGACAATTCTGTTGTACTCTTTTATAATTTCTATATGTTGTGAACTATATAGGCTTATGCTCACTGAAAATCATGGTCATTGGTGGTCTTTCTTTGCGCACTAATGAACCCTTGCCTTCTGTGATGATTGAATGGCTCCAACATGGGAATTTGGTTAATCATGTAAACTTAGACGATTAAATGAATGTCCAGTGAACAAAAATCCTTGTGTGATCACCCCAGTTAACCAAACAGAAAGAAGAAAACTTAGTGAATGATGTACTTGAGTTTGGAAACTTCCTTGATCTGTCTTGGTGGCATGTTTGTTTGTTCTACTCGATGCTTATGGGGTGATGTGGATGAGGATGGGATTATCTGTTGTGGCACGGTTGTTGGTTGTGAATTTGAAGCTGTGTGGGGCTGTATCTCGAGGGTCTATTTGGTTCCAGTACCTTGAGAGATCTCACTGATCCCTTTGTTGTTGTGACTTCACAAGAGAACTGGGTGTGAATTATTAAATTTCTATTTGGGCTTGTGGTTATGCCAGTTAGTTTCCCAGTAGTGTAGAATTCACCTAAATAGGATCACTTGAACATGAAAACAAGAATGGTTTAAATGGGGAATTGGTTTTGGAAATGAGTTGTGACTTGGTCGTGAGTGTTGTTCCTTCTTTTATGAATGAATGGTAACAAGGGTGTTGTGCTTAGGTTGGATTTGTAAACCCTAGGTTGGGATGAGTGGTTGTTACCTATACATATATCTGTAGTTTTTATGTTTCTTATTCGTTCCCCACCCAAGTTGAGCACTTAGTGCCGAACACCCCCATTTCATGGGGGAGAGTGTTTTTTCCAACACTCCTATGAGTGGCTGGTTATTAGATCCTTTTCTGATCCCTTTCCCGAATAGCCCAAGACTCTTCGAGCAGGCTGTGATGTCCTGAGGTCCATTATAGCCCAAGATTCTTCGGGCAGGGTAGTTTTGGTGGTTGGCCCAAGTGTGTGCGGGCAGGTTGTTTCCCAAGAATATTCGGGATGAGGCCCAGGTGTCTTCGGGTGTGGCAGTAGTTGTTCTGGCCCAGGTGTTTATGGGTGTGGTTACGTATAGTGATTTTGGCCCAGGTGTTTGCGGGCGGGATGTGTGGTTGTGGCCCAGGTGTGTGCGGGCGAGGAGTGGCAGTGGGACTACGGTAAGAATGGTGGGATTGGTTTGATGCGTAGGATGTCTTCAATAACTAGTGGGAAAGTGGTGCGGGGTACCCAAATATCGATATGATATTACTATACATTACTTGACTTGCATTATTTGGGAAGTGTGCCTTGGTGAGGCTTGGTTGGATAGTTTTCCTTAATAGGTGCTTTGGTTATCTATTTTTCCATGGGGCATTAGAATGCTTACCCACTTGTGCACGAGAGTCTTTGGTTTTCCCTACTAAGTATACTTATATTCTCACCCTACGTATATAAAACTGCTTTCAGGTTTCTAGGAGGACTTCAGGGATCATGCGGGGTCATACTAGCTCGGACGTTGGGATAGTTGTAGTTGCTGTTTTTCTTTTCTTTGGTACTTTACCTTTTTAGTCTCCTTGTACTTTTTGGTATTTACTTTTGTAACATGCATATGGGAATGGTTTTCTTTTATCTTTACTCTTACCCCCTAGTTTTGGTGTTGTTGTGATTTACTATCTTATCTCCCGATCCTAATAAAGAAAAAGGGTAATGCCTTCCATATTGTGTGTGATTCTATACCCTTGGTGCTAGTCGCCACTCCAGGGCCTATTGAAGGTGGGTCTTAGGAGTCATTATCTCTCCTTCAACTTGAAGAAGGAAGGGTCTGGAAATATGTTGTCCCTTCCCTCATCTTGGTGAAGGAGGGTCGTGAGAATCACTCCCTTTTCATCACTCACCCATTGCCTTATCACCATTGCCCATACCCCGTATGTCTCATGAACCATTTCCTGTGTCATTTGGGTTTTAAAATTTTGTGATGTATGTTTATGTTGAATGTTTTAATATAATTTATGTTATTTAAAAATATATATTAAATTAATTCATCAAAAAAAACTCAATATCAAGTCACATTTATTTTATTCAAACTAATTGAAAACATTTAGGCAATTGATAATGTAGTATAAATATATATATCATGTTAAAAAATTTATATTCTAGGTAATCTTGATTGTATCCATATACTACAATGAAGAACTTATGTAACATCCCAGATCCGAGTGCCACCCAAAAGTGCCCTGAACCCAGTTGGTCATATGACCTCAAGTGCATTTCCCCAAATGCTAGAGGTTATCAACTAGCAACGAGGACCAAGGTCTAATAATGGGGAAACTATGCCCTCATTGACAGTGTATACACATCAGAAAATAATAGCAAGCAATAACAAAAGCAGTAATACCATACAACAGAAGTTAACAACATAATATTGATAGTAATAAAACTATTGGAGCATATATATATATATACATATATTATTCATGTCACATGTGTCTAGAAAATCAGCCAAACAAGTCACAATGCTATAAATACAATACTAAAACCAAAGTATAGAAAATAAGTAAACTCCAACAGCATCACAAGCCTTAGCTTGGTCCCATACTCTCCAGCTCCAACAACAATCAAGTACATGATGAAGAAGGGAACTTTCCCTTCTCGATAACTGCAATCATATAATCTGTTTGGGTATAAAATCATAATCGAAACAGGGTGTGAGATGAATCCTAGTAGGAAACCACCAAAAGATATGTGCCTAACTTTCATTGAATGTATATAGCAGTTAATATGAATAAATGAATCAATAAACTAAAAATTACTCAAAAGTATACAATCCTATAGTTTTCAAATACATTTATTTAACAATTATTATTCATTCCATTGAATCATGTAATCTTGGGATCTAGCCTAAGATTTGTATCCCCTATTTAATGTAACCAAACTGATGTCTCAGAATACCATCTAAACAATCAAGTAATACTGAGTCCAATATTTTTATTTGGATTGGCAGACTCATCAATATCATTCAATTATTCAAATAATGACCTTTTTTGGAAATTTCTCATAGTCTAATCCCCCTAGTCTCACATAACAACAATTCATTTAATGACCCTATGGGTATCTCTCACTGTCTAACCCCTCTAGTACAACATAACACTAATCATTTATAAACGACCGCCTGGAAGCTCTCATGGTCAATACCCCTAGGTTGAAGACCACCTGGAAGCTCCCACAATCAATACCTATGGGTTGACATAAAAAAAATTCATACATAAATGACCCTACATCGAGAAGCTCTCATAGTCAAATTCCCCTTGGTCAAACTTTCACAATGGATATCACAGGAATATCATATAATCGGTAACTCCATCCTAACAAAACAAGTCATGGAAAATAAGAAAATCCTAACAATTATTCTTGAACAAACGAACATAAACAATAAAACAAGGGAAACAAACCCACGGTATACCATAAACAAGTTATATAACCTTACGCATAAGCAACTACCCCTTTATAAATCAACCAAACCATAACAGGTAATAAACTGGGTTTAATTCCAAAACAAAAAATACCCCAAACGTGGGTATACGAAACTTTTTAGCATATATAATTCAAAGAAAAACAACTAAAGGCACAAACCAACTACCTCGATTTCGTACGATCAATACTCTTGAATGTCAGCCCTTAAATTGGCCTAAAATGACATAGATCTACAAAAAGGTGAAAAACATTCAACCATGAATAACTCATGATAGAGGATGAATTAGTAAGAAAGGCTCTAGAAGAATTGATAACTCACTGATGGGTTTCCAAAACACCCAATGATGTCTCAATCAGAGGTTGGATGGAGAAATAGGGGCTCAATCTTTTTTCATCATTCCTGAGCGCTCCTATATGAAACACAGGAGGAATAAGTGGGTTCTGGACATAAGATGTGACCCCAATCAGATATATCATTTAAAAATAAAACTACACAACTTGTTGATTAAATGTACACGCCGTGAAGTGTCCTTAACCAGCCGACACCTTAAGCGGTCTTCTAGGTCACCACATGTCCATGTACTCAGCCGTTACATAACCAGTACATGGTTGTACATGGTACCTGGGTACATGACATGTACTCAAGAGTACACGACGTGTACTTAGAAAATTCTCATTTCTTCCTTTTTCCTAAAAAACAACCCAAAAAAAATATCCTTACCTAAAATGAAGATTCGGGTTCTTACAAACTTCCCCCCTTAAATCAATTCATCCCTGAATTTCACTTCCAAGGGTGGTGAAGAAGAATCTGCAAAAAACTCTGGAAACTATGATCATACGTCAGCCTCCCTCTCCCAAGTCTCATCCTGTACTCGCCCGTGCTTCCATAGAACCGGTACCAATGGAAAAAAACAACCATGGAGAACCTTTGTGTTATGATCCACAATCCAAATTGGGTGCTCCTCGAAGGATTAATCCACCTCTAACTCAACCTCCTTGGGTTGAAAAACGTGAGATGGGTCTGAGAAGTAACGTCGTAACTGAGAAACATGAAAGACGTCATGCATAGATCGGTACCACTAAGGTAACTACAACCAATAGGCAACCGGACCAAATCTATCCAAAACCTCAAACGGCTCGAAGTATCTTAGTGAAAGCTTCCCCTGTCTCTTAATCCTTCTACGTCACAAAATCAGTGTGACCCATAAGAAAACCTGATCTCCGACCTCAAAATTTAGAGATCATCTTCGTCGATCAACATACGATTTATGGTGAGACTCTGTAGTAGACATTCTCTTCCAAATCAACTCCACTTGATCAGTGGTCTCCTGGACAAGATGAGTTCCCAACATAGTTTCCTCTTCTACCTCCAACCAACATAGGGGTAATTAGCATGACTGACCATACAAAGCCACATTAGGTGGCATCTAAATTTTTTTCTGAAAACTATTATGGTATGAAAACTCCACCATGGGTATGTGTCTCTCCCAAGAGCCCCCAAAATCCAGAACTCATGCTCGAAGCATGTCCTCCAAAACCTAAATTGTGTACTCGGATTGGTCATCTTTCTGGGGATGGTAAGTTGTATTCAGAAGTACCTGTATACCCAAAGCCCTCTATAGTCCCTTCTAGACATGAGATGTAAACCAAAATCCATTTCTGAAATAATAGAGTGAATAACCCCATGAAAACATACAATCTATCTGATGTACAACTTTCAAAGCTCATCAATACTGAAGGTTTCCTTGATCGGAAGGAAATGTGAAACCTTTGTGAGCCTGTTGATAACAACCCAAGACGCATCATTCGCTCAAGGATACCTTGTAAAAACTGTCAAAAAATATATCATGACATCATTACACTTCCACTTAGTAATGGGAAACTATTATAAAATCCCTTCCGATTGCTGATGCTCCGCCTTCACCTACCGACAGGTGGAACATCTCATAACAAAACCATCTACATCCCTCTTCATTCCTGACCACCAATACTGACGATGTAGATCTCGGTATATCTTTGAGATACCAGTATGAACTACCCATAATAAGGAATGAAAATATTTCATCAACTCCTCAGGTATGTTTGCTGATACCCATACATGTCTATGAAAATGAAAGACCTCATCGTTTCCTACGGTCCACCCAAAAGTAGGGTCTTCGTCTAACACTCTCTCTTGTAGGACTAGTCCTTCAGAGTCTGATAGATGCCTAATTCTCACTTGATCTAGAAGAGTATAGGTAACATCTATAAAATAAAGGAACATCTGCCCCTTTCTGTCGTGCACCTCCAAATGAATCTCAGATAATAGAGCCATAAGCTTCCACTCACTACTGGCCTCCTGAACTGCCTGTATCTGATTCCTCCTACTCAATGAATCATCCAATACATTGCCTTTCCCAAGTGTGTAGGCAAGCTCAAAGTCAAAAGACTGAAGGTACTCAACCCACCTTCACTTTCTCAAATTCAGATCATGCTGAGTAAAGATATAATTGAGTCTTTTGTGGTTAGTGTATACCACAAAGTTCTCTTTCATGGTAGATCAGTCAACTCGCAGATTTGGATCGGTTGGAGAAGCAATATTTTGGTGGAAGTCAGGAACATTATGCCTCAGTGTATCGATACAAGGATTGATGTGGGAAACTCTACCCTCCTTTTCACATTTTTCTATGCGAGTATGATGTCTAATGGAAGAAGGGAGTTATGGAGCCATTTGGAGACACTGCAAGCTGGGTCTATTCCATGGTTTGTGGGAGGGGATTTCAATGCCATTGTGGATTTTTCTGAGAAAAGAGGTGTATCGGGGTGGAACCGGGAGAGAATTATAGAGTTTCAGGAGTACTTGACACGCACGGGGTTGTTAGATTTGGGTTTCAGGGGTTCTAAATATACATGGTGCAATAACCGCCAAGGGTCTAACCGCATCTGAAGCAGGCTGGATAGGTGTCTCGCAAATGTTCATGGTCCAGATCTTTTTTCAAGTACTTCAGTCATGCATCTCCCACGTATACTCTCAGATCATGCACCTCTCCTGATCGAAGTCCGTCGTGAAGCAGTGCTGGGTAGGTCCTTTCATTACTCCAGCGAATGGCATCGTGACCCGGGATTCATGCAAATGATGAAAGTCTCCTGGATGAAGGAGGAGGATGAGAGGTCATGGGGAGGGCTCGTGAATCATCTCAAATTCCTTAAACAGGACATTAGAAGTTGGTTAACCATGCAACCGGACCTTTCCAATGGGGTGGCGGGTTTACAGGTTGAGGTGGGGAGACTGGAAGAATACCTACAGGACTCCTGGGATGAGAACGTTTTTGTTATTTTATGTGACAAAAAGGTTATTCTTGCTGAAAAACTCTTAGAGATGGAGGGAGTTTACAAACAGAGGTCTCGGGTCTGTTGGTTAAGGGAGGGTGATCAGAAATCTGCCTTCTTTCAGGCTTGCATTAAGGAGAAGAGGAGCATGAAGATAAATCTAAAGCTTGAGGACGGGTCCTACACGTCTGATGTGAACACTGTTGGGCAGTTGGCGTTGGATCACTTTGAGGGTCTGCTGGCTGGGAGGGATACTATGAGTTTTGAGAGGGAGGCGGTGGATTATCCTGACTTCTTGCATGGTCTTCCCCTGTTGGTCAATGAAGTGGATAATGCTTCCCTATCTGGTATTCCTGATGGAGAAGAGATCAGGGAAGCTTTGAGGAGTATGACGCAAGAGAGTGCCCCTGGACCGGATGGCTTCCAGGCCTCCTTCTTCAGTGCGGCATGGAATGTCGTGGGGCCGCAGGTTGTGCATGCGATCCAGGATTTTTTTGGTGGCGGGTCGCTGATAAAGGGTGTTTCCTCATCTCGGGTGGTGCTGGTTCTAAAGATCAAGGACCCTAACCTCCTGAACCATTTCCGGCCCATATGTCTCTGCAATGTTTCTTATAAAATTATTGCAACGGTTATCAATAGGAGGCTGTCCATAATGTTGCCTAGTTTGATATCTGCAGAGCAACATGGCTTTATATAGGGCAGAAGCATCCAGGGGGCGGTCGGCATAGCGAGTGAACTGGTTCATGATATTAACAGACATACTGTGGGATCGAATATCATTTTCCAAGTTGACATGAACAAAGCATATGATAGAGTTGAATAGAGTTTTATCATTTGGGTCATGAGGGCGTTTGGATTTCAGGAATGGTTTTGTGACCTTTGTTTCAGGTGCTACTCATCTCCCTGGCTATCGGTCTCCATGATGGGGAAATGTTTCGGTTTTTTTAAAACTGTCTGAGGTGTTCGACAGGGCGATCCTTTGTCTCCAACTATTTTTGTTCTGGATCAGGATGCGTTGTCCAGGAATATGGTTAGAGGCCTAACGGAGGGTAAGTTGAAACCATTCTATGGGAGAAGTAATGCTAGCTTTATTTCACATTTGATGTTTGCGGATGATATTTTGATCTTTATGAATGGTTGTAGTAGATCCTTGAAGCACCTTCAAGAAATTTTGGCCAGGTATAGCAGGTTTAGTGGACAGTCTATTAACTCTTCGAAGAGTCATATTTTTATCTCGGATAAGTGTTCTGTGAGGAGATGTAAGGTGATCCAGGAGATTTTGGGGTGAAAACAGAAACAACTTCCTATGTTGTACCTTGGGGTTCCGCTCTCTTGTGGACGAATCAAGAAGGACCACTTTAATGGGATCCTTGATCGGCTTTGGGGTAGGATTTTCACTTGGAAGAACAAGATGTTGTCGTTTAGAGGTCAGGTTATGCTCATTAATAGTGTTCTCTTGTCCATTCCCATGCACATATTTTTTGTTATCAAACCATCAAAAGGCACGGTGGAGAAAATGAAGAGTGTCTTTTCCACTTTTCTTTGGGATGGTAAAATGGAAGGAAGATGCCATTGGGAATCTTGGAAGCGGCTGGCTCGTCTAGTGGATGAAGGTGGAGTTGGTCTTCGTGACGTTGAGGATACCATTATGGGAATGCAAGCACGATTATCCTGGGAAGTCATTGTGGGGGAGACACTCTGGGAAAGGTTTTTCAGAGCGCGGTATGGCTCGCAGGGGGATTTTCACATGCAGGGTGCGACTGGTTTAGCTAAGATAATGTTTGATCATATTGAAAGATTATCTTGCTATGTCAGGTGGATTATTGGCCGGGGGAAAATCAGTTTTTGGGAGGACAACTGGGCCGGTGAAAGGCTGGCATACCCGGGTTACCCTTCGCCGAGGATCTCTTTCAAGGAAGTAAGTGGCAGGTGTGATTTAATACAGGCAACCCTTACTCCCAGCCAACTCGAACTGTTTCGAAGCATTGTGATGAGTGATGATCCGGACTTGTGTTGTTTTATGGAGGCAAGCACTGGGAGGTACACTGTCGGGGGCTACAGGAAAATCCTTCAAGGTGAACGTACTATGGGGGAACGGTGGTCGGCTGTTTGGTGCAAGGAGATACCTGTGAGAATGAATTTTCTAGCGTGGAGGGTTTTAAATAGAGTGATACCAACGAAGGATAATATTCAAAGAAGAGGGGTATGCATGGTTTCACGTTGTTACTGTTGTGAGAAGTCTAAGTCAGAAATGATGGCTCGTCTTTTCTTTCATGGACAATGGGCCTCCTATCTCTGGTCTCTCTTCACTCACCCCCCTTTCCCTGATGGTGAGTCTTGCTGTATCCAGGATTACATGGTTGTCTGGCTCCCAGGTACCAAAAACAGGGCAATGGAGCGGGCTGTCAGAATCCTCATTTTGGTTGCTATCTGTTGGGTTATTTGGGAGGCGAGGAACCAGGTCCAGCTGGGAGGTAAAAGGTCTTTGGTGTCTATACAGGTCCAGCTTAAATCGCTCATTGTCGAGCTGGATGCTCTTGTCAAAGGAGGGCTCTCATCGGTGGTAGTGTGCAATCTTCTTAGTCGCCCCTACATTCAGCCTAGAGGCAGAGAAAGATGGGTAAGGTGGCACCCTCCAAACCAGGGTCTGAAGATGAACATTGATGGCTCCTGTATGGGGGGGTCATGAGGGTAGGTGGTCTACTTAGGGACTATTGGGGATCTGTTATACTGCCTTTTAGTGCCTTTTATGGCTCAGGGAATTCTTTGGGTGCGGAGGTTCGGGCTCTCCTTTCTTGCTTGATGGTGTGTAGGCGGAGAGGGATGCAGGTGACGGAGGTGGAGTCAGATTCTGAGACTCTAGTGAAGATGTTTCAGGGAGGCCATGGCACTCCGTGGGAGTTGATTTATCTCATTCGAAGGTGCAGGGCGGAGACTAACTATGGAAGGTCTATTCATCATAGTTGTAGGGAGTCTAATTTTGCGGCAGATGCTCTCGCTCGATTGGGCAGACAGGAGGAGCCACTTATGATCTTTGATAGTTTGAACTCCCTCCCCCTTGAGTGCTTCACTGTGGTGCAAGGGGATTCTCTTGGACTTCACTATATTCAGCCTCCTTGAAGGGAGGTTCCTTATGTTGTTTCTATCTTTCCAAGAATAATAAAAAAAGTAACTCGCAGCAGTATACCATAAAGTTCTCTCCCAAAAGATAATTTCTCCAATAGCTCAAAGCATGCACAACTATAGCCAACTCGAGATCGTGCATCGAGTAATTCCTCTCATGTGGCATCAACTACTGAGTCTTGTATGAAAATAATCCCTCCCCATGTATAATCACTACTCCCAGCCTGATACCTAATGCATTGTAGTAAATGGTGTAACCTTTTCACAGCTCTGAAAAAATCACTATCGGGGAAAAATTCAACCTCCCTTTTAGCTCTTGAAAGGATGAATCGCAGGAATCTATCAACATGTACTTGAAACACTTCTTAGTTGGGCTATTAGTGGTGCTTCTAAGAATGAAAAGTCCCATATAAAATGTTTGTAGTAACCATCCATCCCCAAAAACTCTATAACTCAAAAACATTCTTCAGATTCTCCTAGGAAACTACTGATCTCACTTTCTCTGGGTCTATTGATACTCCTGTCTCTGAGATAACATAACCCAAGAAGTGAATCTGGTCCATACAAAAGTGTATTTTTTTAGAGATTAGCATATAACTGATGTTCTCTCAGTGTACTAAATATGATCTCAAGATGGATGGCATGGTCGCGTCGAGTGTGAGAGTACACCAAGATATCGTCCATGAAGACTACCACAAAAGAAACCAAGTAAGGATGGAACACTTGGTTCATCAATGCTATAAAAACTTCCAGTGCATTTTTGAGACCGAATGACATAACCATACTCATATAGACCATAACCACTCTGAAAGGCTGTAAGGGGTATATATGATGGTCTAAGGTGAAACCAATGATAACCGAATCTCAAGTCAGTCTTCGGAAATACTTTGGATCCTTGAAGCTAATAAAATATAGCATTAATCCTTGACAGGGGATATCAGTTCTTGACCATCACTGGTTCATCTTTCGATAATCCACACAAATTTTGAGGGTACCGCCCGCCTTTTTTGCAAAAAGGATTGGAAAAACCCAAGGAGAAGTACTGGGTCGGATGAAACCCTTTGCATGTAACTCCTCTAACTACTTCTTGAGCTCCTTTAACTCTGGTATATCCATCATATACAGAGGAATGGACACCTGTTCCATTCCTGGAACAAGATCAATAGAGAAATCTACCTCCCTCTCTAGAGGTAACCCTAAACAGACGTCTGGAAAGACATCTCTAAAATGATCCACTACTGGAGGAAAGTCCATCTGTGAATTCCCATGGTTATCCAGATATAGACTAGAAATCTAGGTTGTAATTCCTCCCAATCCATGATTCTTAGGTCCCACTCTACTCACCTGGACATCCCATTCGCCCTTGTGTAGAAAATACTCGCCCTCCGGTGATGTGGAACTCGCCCTGCAGCGATAGCAGTCAACAAAGGACTGAAAGGTGACCAACCAGTCCATTACAAGAATGACATAGAAACCTATCATCTCTAAGACATACAGGTCCTATAAGAAGTGGAACCCACCAACCTCAAGAGGGAACTCCTTGCACTGATTTACACTAGCCGTCCTAATCCCCAACAAAGTGTTTAGCATCATAACATCTTCAGAAGTAAATATACAGAGCCCAAGGCTCTAAAAAATAGAAAAAGATATAAAACTATGGAAATCCATTGTATCAAAAAGAGGAGAATCTAAAACTGAGGAAACTAGAATTGTACCTCTATCCATATAGGGTTCGAGATCCTACTCCTTCTGGGTCTTCTCCATCACAAAAGTATGACTGGTACCACAGCTTTGTGACCCTACCTGGCTACCCTGAGCTGATCCACCCTGATGTCGCTGAAAACCTGTCGTCTAGCTACTGTGGCCACGACCACCTCCTCAGACTGAATAACCCCAATTACATGACTGATGAGAAACTGGTGGTCCTGCTCCTATACATGGAGTCATAACAGATCCCTTATCACTCACTTTTGGTGTGAACTTCTTGCATAAATGCTGAATATGGCCCATCTTTCCACAAGATCGGCACTCGACTGTGTCTCTCAGGCACTGTAGTCTCATGTTCCCACTCCTTCCTTACTGGTAGCCCACCAATGAGCTAACTGAATAAACATTCCATGAATGCTCCCTGTGTCACTTCTTTCTATCGATTGGAAGAGTACCAACCTTGGGTGTTGAACCACCCTAACTCACAGCTCTAATCTCCCTCAGATTGTACTCAGTAATCATAACCTGGTTCACTATAATATTCACCGAAGTCATCTAGAAAAAATTCACCTATGATCGGATGTCATACCTGAGACCATCCTCAAATTTCTTAGCCAAAGATAACTCATCACCTCCCAAAACTGGTGTGAAACGATGATGATCTATAAAGAGAGAAGAATAATCCATCACTGAAAGAGTGCCCTTCTCCAAATGAAAGAACTCCTAGGATCAATTGGCCCTCAACATCTCGGGGTAGAAGTAATCATAGAAGTTCCTATGAAACTCTTCCCAAGCCATATCCTGATAACGTCCCTCTTGTGAGATAGCATCCCAATGTCTCTTGGTGGAATCAAGAAGCATGTAAGTCTCAAGATTCACCCTCCTCTCTAGATGCATCTCCAGATGCTCAAATATTGAAAGAAAGGTCTCTAACCATGACTCTGTAGCCTGTGGTCCTCCATCCCCTGAAAAAGTGGGCAGATGTTGTTGCTAGAACACCCTTGTCAACTCTTCCATAGTCAGGGCAGAATGTGGTGCTCCATGAAAAGTTTGCATCATCCTCATAAAGCCTTTACAAAACTGTGCATTATCACCTACATCTAGTATAATAGCTAGTGCCAAGATGGGAATAATGGGATGATTTTATGGTAGTCCTTGATCTACCATTTCTGGTGTCTGATCATCACCATGTACCTAGTGTACAATCAGAGGACGTCTCGGTGGCATGACTCTACAAGGTCAAGCACACAACTCAGTACAAAATTATCAAATACTGCAACTTAGAAGTGAAAGAATGAAACATGAGAATAAAAACATTCAAGTTTTCTAAAATATGGATACACGACCTGGAGAAACACTAAACGACGTGTTCCCTTAAGCTTTAACATGGGAGTGTACTATAGTACCCCCAGTTTCTAGTAAGTAACCCTTGTTTTATGATTTTTAAGTACATGAAGCATATGAGAAATGGTTGGGAAAGTTTGAAGACTTTTAAAGTGTTAAAGGGAAAAAAGTGGTGACGCACGGGCTTTGCACGGGTTGCCCAAACCGTGCAGAAGCCGTGCAGGTGGTGGTCACTTTGGACAGAGGAGACCGCACAGTGTGCACACGGTTTGGGAAAACCGTGCGAGGAGGCCGTGCAGAGTGCCCCTTCCAAGCAGTGACTACTGCACGGTTAGCGCACGATTTCCCTAGCCGTGCGGACTAACCGTGCACGGGGTCAACTTAGATCCTATTTTAAAGGATCTAATCCATTTTATCTTTAAACCCACTTTTTTTTTCTCTTAGACGGCCCTAACTCAGGATTTCTCTCTGGTGAATGTGGGAGAACACTTACCATGTGTTTTGGAAGTGATTCGGAGGTTTTCCTTGGCGTTTAGAGTGCGGTTGATCGAGGTAAGTCTCGTTTCCTTTAGTTTTCTTAGATCTCCTTCTTCCCTCTTGATGGATCCTTAGATCTACGCCCAAGGTGGGTAGATCTAAGTTAGTGGATGACTTTTAAGTCAGGTTTTGGTTTTTTTGGTACTGGGGGAAGGAATCTAAGGAGTTTTCGGGGAGTAGTTGACTCGATTTTGTTGGCGTTCTTCGTCCGTTGGTTGGTTTCGCCTATTTTGTTGAGGTAGGTGGCTTCACTCCCGATTCCTCTTTCTTAGAACTTGAAGGCTTAGTTTCAAATTGTTTTCCTTGATTGAAATGGTTTGTTTATCTGCTGTGAAAGAATGGTTGAAACCCCTTTTAAGTAACGAGTGATGGAAATTGTGTGTTTCTAGAAAGTGTTTGTTGAAGTGAATTTAAAATGATGATTTTAAACTGGTTATGGTTTTTCTTCTTGAAAGAAATGGTTTTCAATAAAAGGTTTGATGCTTTATTGAAAGGTTTTGAACACACTTGGTTTTGGCATGGATTTGCATGGGTTGTGGTGTGTGTTCATATGCATTGTGATGGATAAGGGCGAGAAGTACCCCCATCAAAAGGTTGGGATGGATAAGGGCGAGAAGTACCCCCATTAAAAGGTTGGGACGGATAAGGGCATGAAGTACCCCCATCAAGGTATTCCACTAAGTGACGGCTTAGTGGAAGGATAACTCACCACTCGTGAGTATAGGGAGGTCCAGGTTGCATGCATGGTTGGTTGTGTGGATTTTTGAAATGGAATGAATGTGCCAAAATGGAAATGTGAATTTGATTGGAAACGTTGCTTGGTTTCTTTTCTTGAGAAAGATGGTTTTTGTTGGAAAATGGTTTTGATATGGAACTTTTTATATTGTGAACTATTTTGGAATTGATTTATATAAATTGTTTTATATAAATGTGATAACATGTTTTATCCTAGAGGCATGGGTTGGGAAGTCATTGGGGAAAACCTATTGAGTTTCATTACTCACCCCCTGCTTTGGCACGTTGGTGCTTTTGCAGATGTCATATATTGGGATGTTGGAAAAGGCAAAGTGTCACATGTTTATAGCACTACTTTGTGATACTTGGGCTGGTTCGTGATGTTGGAGCTTAGAGTTTGTGGAGCATAGAGTTGGGTTGTCATCTTGTAGTATTTTAGTTTGTATTTCCACTGTTTACTATGATTTAGTGTTGGTTTCCACTGTGGTACTCTTGGTTGGTTTATGATAAAATAAATGGTTGATTTGTCTTATCTTTTATCATGCATCATTTAATTGATTAGTTTGGTTATGGTTGTTGGTTCTGTGGTATGTTCTAAAATGGTAAATTGTCCCCCACTTGTTTTGAAACCCTTCGGCATTTATTTCCAGCCTTTGGCACCTTGGGGATGTCGCTTAAGGCCTAGTAATGACTCGTTGTACTCTCAAGCCTATGAGGATAAGCGGGTCATTACAAATTGTATTATTTTGTTCGGTCCTTGGGGTATAAATGCAATCATCTTGTTCCTTTCTTTGTGGAACAAGTAGTCATCAGTTTTTGTTGGTCTTGGCATTGAATTCTTACATGTCTATTCCTTGGGTGGTCATATTAGGAAGGAGAAGGATTTTTGGAACTTGGAATGTAGAGCATAAAAAGACGTATCTAACCTTTTTATGTTGAACTTCAAGTTACCAGGGAGTTGGGTACATAAGTGTTTTGGAGACACTTATAGGATAACAAATCTCATTGTCATGGGTTTAGCCAATGAGATGAGTATGACATGCATTAGAGGAATGACTTCCCACTTGGAGTGCATATATCATTTTGAGAAATGGATTATGGTTTAATGCAAAAGCGTGATTTCTGAAAATTTTAAACTTGTTTTCAAATGAAAGATTTTGAAAAGAGAATGGTTGATGTATTTTCAAAATAGATTGATTTTCAAAAGAAATAATTTTTTTTTAGAAATGGGTAAAGGTGGAAAAGCTTGATGGTTGGAAATCAATGTTGTGATAGTGATGTGATAGAAATTAAAATGCTAAGCATTTAGTTTCTAGGAAGTGAGACTAACGACATGCGTTGTGTGTATAGAAAATGACACCCGTTAGGCGTCGTAGAAACCAAACGGAAGAGGCTGCGGAGGATGTGGTCGCACCTAAGCCACAAGTGAACTAGCAGCTAGTCCAAAGTATAGTTCAAGCATTTCAGGCTGTGGACATGGGGAATCAGAGGGATGAGTCAAGGTATGTAGAACATTTCGTCCAGTTCCAGAAGCAAAATCCACCTATCTTTCAGGGTGATTCTGAACTAGAAAGGGATGAGGTGTGGCTGAGTAGGATGAATTGTATCTTCGATTTCATTGGCACACCAGCAGAACTAAAATTAAAGTTGGCGACGTATATGCTGGAGGATCTTGCACGACAGTGGTGGGAGTTAGTGGTGCAGGATAAGGTGGATCGAGGCCTCGGTTGGGAGGAATTTGAGGAATTGTTCAATAAAAAATTCTATCCTCACGCGTTCAATATCTAGAGGACAACAAACTTTTTCATCCTAAAGCAGGAGAATCTCTTTGTCATGGAGTATGTGGATAAATTCATGAATTTAGTGTTCTTTGCACCAGAGGTTGCTGCAAGTGTGTCGATGAAGGCACACATCTTTGAATCAGGGTTGCGACAGGAGATTCGCTCGAAGATAGTTGTGCTCTGTATTACGGATTATACGGAGATGGTAAACAGAGAAAAAATAGCTAAAAGAGACATCTCAGGAGTTATGGGAGGAGGAAGTATGATGATACCCACAGGAACGGGTGGGAACTCTAATGCTAGGAATAAGAGGAAGAGGGACACCTACTTCCAAGGTGGGAGTGCGAATCAGAATCAGACGGCTGGATCAGTGAATCTTCCTCCACGACCCATGATGAAATCTAGGTGGTTTCAATGTGGCTTGATTGATCACATGAAACAAGAATGTACAACACCACCAAGAGCAAACCACAATTGCAATAAGATGGGGCATCTTCAGCGATATTGTCGCAGTGCTCCACGGTCGGGTGTTCGTGACACTTCTTAGGTGTCGCAAGCATCTTATGCTTCGACAGGGCGAGAACGGAAAAATAAGTCTCTCCAGCAGAACAGAGCTAGCTATGGTGATTCCAGGAATACCATGACTCCTCAGGCAGGGAAATCTCAACAAGGCAATAAGGAGCAAATTGCAGTAACAAAGCAATTCTATGGAGCGGGACAGGTGATTGTGGATGACCAGTCTGGACCATCTAGGGTGAGAGGTGCGATTATTTTGAATTCTACCCTCATGTAAGTGTTGTTAGATACTGGTTCATTACATTCTTTTCTTACTTCTTGTATTACTGATTTTCTGAACTTAAAATTTGAAATGATGCCTTCTGTGATAAAACTTCAAACTCCTCTCGGTAAAAGAAACTGTAGAGTCTTCGTGTGTAGAGCATGTTCTATAACTGTTGATGGAGTTGATCTGAAATGGGATTTCTCTGTGCTGGAGATGGATGTCTATGATATAATCCTAGGTATGGATTGGTTGACATATTTTAGGGATCACATTGACTGTTATAGCAAAACAATTAGTTTCGCGACTGAGGATGGCGTCGAGCATCTCTTTAGAGAAGAAAGAGTGGTGAAGGCAGGTGCAGCGGGCTTGTTGGAACCAATAGTGATAATGATCTCTTACCAGTTGACTATGTTAAACTTGTAATCGATGGAAGAGATCACGAATAATAGTTTTCCAGTAGTCGCAGATCAATTTCCTGATATTTTTCCTGAAAACTTCTCAGGGTTACCACCTGTAAGAGAAGTGGAGTTTACAATTGATCTACTTCTGGGGACCAGTCCTATCTCACTTCCATCTTATTGGATGGCACCAATGGTGTTAAAGGAATTGAAAGTGTAGTTGGAAGAACTGGAAAACAAAGGTTTTATTCGGCCAAGCGTGTCTCTATGGGCAGCACCAGTTTTGTTTGTAAAGAAAGTAGATGGAACTTTGAGGCTATGTGTGGATTATCATAAACTTAACCAAGTTACAATAAAGAATAGATATCCACTTCCACGCATTGATGACTTGTTTGATCAATTGAGGGGAGATTAGTGGTTCTCTAAGATTGACTTGCGATCAGGATATCACCAGTTGCGAGTTCAGAAGGAGGATATTCCAAAGGCAACCTTCAGAAGTAGATATGGACACTACGAATATGTAGTCATGCCTTTTGGTCTTATGAATGCACCAGCAGTCTTTATGGCATTGATGAATCGGATATTTCAGCAATATCTGGATTCTTTTTTGTGGTGTTTGTGGATGACATATTGGTGTATTCAAGAACAAGGGATGAGCATGAGCAACACTTGGAAATAGTATTGGAAATCTTGAGAGACCATCAGTTGTATGACAAATTATCAAAGTGCGATTTTTGGATACAATAGGTACGCTTTCTGGGCTATGTTGTTTCTGAGAAAGGTGTTTCAGTGGATCCATAAAAGATGGAAGCTATTCTTTCTTGGAAACTTCCAAAGAATGTATTTGAAATACGAATTTTTCTTGGTCTAGCTGGTTATTACCGATGCTTTGTGCGTGACTTCCCACGACTAGCTTCGCCTATGACAGCATTGAAAAAGAAGAATAGTGCATTTCAATGGACTGAGGAATGTCATAGATCTTTTCAAGAGTTGAAAGTTTGTCTTACATTAGCACCCATATTGATTTTTCCAGAATTTGGACAGGGGTACGTGGTGTATTGTGACGTTTCAGGATCTGGGTTTGGATGTGTTCTCATGCAAGGATATCATGTTGTTGTTTATGGCTCAAGACAATTGATAGTGCATGAAAAGAACTACCCAACACATGATTTGGATTTAGCTGCAGGTGTCCATGCCTTGAAGACTTGGCATCATTATCTCTTTGGTGAGAAATTCACTATGTTTACGGATCATAAGAGTTTGAAGCATATTTTCTCACAACGAGATTTGAATCTGAGGCAGAGGAGATTAATGGAGTATCTTCAAATGTTCGACTTTGACTTGATATATACACCGGGGAAGGGAAATTCAGTGGTCGATGCATTAAGCAGAAATTCGTATGCTCAGTTGGCGCAAGAAGATTCAAATGAGTGGTAGTTGATGTCGGTCTTAGCCGACATGCATATGGAATGTGAAGACCGAGATGATGTTGTGGTTTTCTTTCCAGTTGTGCTTCTTCCTGATTTGGTGGAGATAGTAAAGGAGTAATAGGAATCTGATGTAGACTGTGTTGCAATGAGTTCAAAACTCAATGGTGGGGAGACCATTGAGGGATGGAAGCTGGATGGGAGTTCAGTTTTGAGGTTTCGAGATCGGATGGTTGTACCTTTAACTGCTCAGGAACAACTCATTCATGCTTACCGCCATTCTAGATGGTCTGTTCATCCAGGAATACAGAATATGTATAAGGCAATAAAGGCACAATTTTGGTGGAGTGGTATGAAACGGAAGGTAGCTGAATTTGTTTCAAGGTGTTTAACTTGTCAGCAAGTTAAAGCAGAACATCAGCGTCCAGCGGGTATGTTGAAGTCTCTACCAATTCTAGTCTGGAAATGGGAGTAGATAGCTATGGATTTCATTACAGCTCTCCCAAGAACGGTTATGAATCACGATGCCATATGGTTGATAGTGGATTGGCTTACCAAGTCAGCCCATTTCATCCCTATTCGTGAATCTAATACAGTGGGGGATCTCTCCAAAATCTATATCTGAGAATTGGTAAAGAGACATGGCATACCTGTTTCAATCGTGTCAGACAGAGATTTGAGGTTCACATCTCGTTTCTGGCGATCCTTACAGAAAGCCCTGGGAATTCGGTTGAATATGAGTACGACGTATCATCCTCAGACAGATGAACAATCCGAAAGGACGATACATACGTTGTAAGACATGTTGTGGGATTGTGTAATGGATTTTGGTGGCTCGTGGGAAGAGCACATGCCTTTAGTGGATTTCTCATATAACAACAGTTATCAGGCCTCGATACACATGGCTTCATTTGAAGCATTGTATGGGCGTCCTTGTCGTTCTCCACTTTGTTGGGTGGAAACAGGTGAGACTTCACTAGTTGGGTCGAGCCTTGTCCAAGAAACAATGGAGAAGATTTAGTTGATAAAAAAGAGGATACAGACACCACAGAGTCGTCAGAAATCTTATGCAGATCATTGCTAAAGACCGTTGTCATTTGCAGTGAGTGATCGTGTCTTTTTGAGAATATCTCTAAGGCTTGGACATCGTCATTTTGGGAAGCAGGGAAAATTATCTCCTCGATATATAGGCCCTTTTGAGATACTGGAACGGGTTGGCGAGCTGGTATATCAGTTGGAATTACCACTACGGTTCAGTGTAGTGTATAACGTGTTCCATGTATCTCAGTTGAAGAAGTATCAGCCAGATCCTGACCATGTAATCATATGGGATCACGTTGACCTAGAGTCGGATTCTTTGTTGGTACATATTCCAGTGTAGATTGTTGATAGGAAGGAGAAAGTCTTGTGTGAAAAAGCATCGGTCTAGTGCAGGTTTTGGGCAACATGGTCAGATTCAGGAAGAGACTTGGGAACGCGATAAAGAAATGAAAGAGCAGTGGCCAGAACTCTTTCAGCCAAGCGATGGTTTTCTACTTTCTGGGGACAGAAAGTCCAATGGTGGGGAGAATTTATTACCCCGGTTTCTGGTAAGTAACCCTTGTTTTATGCTTTTTAAGTACATGAAGCATATGAGAAATGGTTTGGAAAGTTTGGAGACTTTTAAAGTGTTAAAGGAAAAACGTGGTGATGCATGGGCTTTGCACGGGTTGCCCAAACCATGCGGAAGTCATGTAGTAGTGGTCACTTTGGACAGAGGAGACCGCACAGTGTGCTCACGGTTTGGGAAAACCGTGCGTGGAGGCCATGCAGAGCGCCCCTTCAAAGCAGTGACTACCGCATGGTTAGCGCACGATTTTCCTAGTCCTGTGGACTAACCATGCGTGGGGTAAACTTAGATCCTGTTTTTAAGGATATAATCTATTTTATCTTTCAACCCGCTCTTTTTTTCTCCTAGACGGCCCTAACTCAATATTTATCTCTAGTGAAGGTGGGAGAACACTTACTAGGCATTTTGGAAGTGATCTGGAGGTTTGCCTTGGAGTTTAGAGGCCGGTTGATCGAGGTAATTCTCGTTTCCTTTAGTTTTCTTAGATCTCCTTCTTCCCTCTTGATGGATCCTTAGATCTACGCCAAAGGTGGGTAGATCTAAGGTAGTGGATGAATTTTAAGTCAGTTTTGGTTTTTTTGGTACTAGGGGAAGGAATATAAGGAGGTTTCGGGGAGTAGTTGACTCAGTTTTGTTGGAATTCTTCATTCATTGGTTGGTTTCACCTATTTTGTTGAGGTGGGTGGCTTCACTCCCAATTCCTCTTTCTTAGAACTTGAAGGCTTAGTTTCAAATTGTTTTCCTTGATTGAAAAGGTTTGTTTATCTACTGTGAAAGAATGGTTGAAACCCCTTTTAAGTAATGGGTGATGGAAATTGTGTGTTTTTGGAAAGTTTTTGTTGAAGTGAATTTAAAATGGTTATTTTAAATTGGTTATGGTTTTTCTACTTGAAAGAAATGGTTTTCAATAAAAGGTTTGATGCTTTATTGAAAGGTGTTGAATACACTTGGTTTTGGCATGGATTTGCATGGGTTGTGGTGTGTGTTCATATGCATTGGGATAGATAAGGGCGAGAAGTACCCCCATAAAAAGGTTGGGATGGATAAGGGTGAGAAGTACCCCCATCAAAGGGTTGGGACAGATAAGGGCGTGAAGTACCCCCGTCTAGGTAGTCCACTAAGTGACGGCTTAGTGGAAGGATAACTCACCACTCATGAGTATAGGGAGGTCCTGGTTGCATGCATGGTTGGTTGTGTGGATTTGTGAAATGGAATGAATGTGCCAAAATGGAAATGTGAATTTGATTGGAAATGTTGCTTGGTTTCTTTTCTTGAGAAAGATGGTTTTTGTTGTAAAATGGTTTTGACATGGAACTTGTTATATTGTGAAATATTTTGGAATTATTTTATATAAATGTGATAACATGTTTTATCCTAGAGGCATGGGTTGGGAAGTCATCGGGGAAAACCTACTGAGTTTCATTACTCACCCCCTGCTTTGGCAGTTTGTTGCTTTTTCATATGTCATATACCGGGATGTTAGCAAAGGAAAAGTGTCACATGTTTATAGAACTACTTCGTGATACTTGAGATGGTTCAGGATGTTGGAGCTTGGAGCTTGTGGAGCATGGAGTTGGGTTGTCATCTTGTAGTCTTTTAGTTTGTCTTTCCACTGTTTACTCTGATTTAGTGTTGGTTTCTGCTGTGGTACTCTTGGTTGGTTTATGATAAAATAAATGGTTGAGTTGTATTAGCTTTTATCATGCATCATTTAATTGATTAGTTTGGTTATGGTTGTTGGTTCTATGGTATGTTCTAAAAGGGTAAATCATCCCCCACTTTTTTTGAAACCCTTCGGCATTTATTGCTAGCCTTTAGCACCTTGGGGATGTTGCTTAAGTCCTAGTAATGACTCGTTGTACTCTCAATCCTATGAGGATAAGCGGGTCATTACATGTACCCTTTTCCACCCTGGTCATGTAACACCCCCATACACATGGTGTTTTCCTCCTGCGAGACGGTGTGTACTACTTAAGTTCCATCATCCTATGTCGTTAGTCACATGACTGGATACATGTTCAATTAACACACAGCGTGTACAATATAGACATGGCGTGTACCACTCGAATTTCATCCACCTGTGTTGTTAGTCACATGGTCGGATACATGGTATCTTACAGCACGGAGTGTACTCACAGTACACACTGTGTTCTACCATGCTTTTATCAACCCGTGTCTCTGCCCACACAGTTAGTCTCATGGTCAACAACTACATAGAGTGCACATATTGTACATGGTGTGTACTTAAGAAAATTTGTTTCTTCTAGAACAAAAGAACACATGGCATGTGTTCATAATATCATATGTCGTGTTGTTTGGGTGTCCAGACTGTAAGCCTTTGAAAATTCTCCAGAACCCTTAAAAACTTAAAATTTGACCAAGTCATGCCAATTTACGATCCTTGAGAGCCCATAATCCCTAGGAATCAATGTTTGGAATCCTTATTCAAGTCATATCTTGACAAAATTCAATTAAAGTTCAAAAATGATCCAACAAATTATGATCCAAGAGGGACCATAACACCTCAGGGACCAAAGTTTTGCATCCATCTAAATGAAACATTATATATAACAATACCATATCAAAATAGTAGGTATTCTATCATGAAATATATCAAAAAAACATTCATATCTAGCACAACATCTATCACAATAGCATGCAATCAATAATTCATCCTAAATGGCATGACAATAATGCATGACATGTGATCTCTAGAAAGTGTCTATATAATGTATGTGATGGAATACCCTCATCTCATCATGTTTCAATAGAAATAGAACCTCGGTTATATCAATGATAACAACACAATACATGTGTATCACTCAATGGTGAAATCAAATCAACATTAATAATTGAAAAACCATAAAATTTGAAATATTAGAGGTAACTCGGATTTTCCCTGTACACGGGTTAGCTACTCCCAAGCACAACTTATTACTAACTACTTATTCATTTATATCTTGGTCTATATGCTCCAAATAGTAAGAAAAAACAGAAAACAACACCATTGATACCACTTTGTAACGTCCCAGATATGGGTTCCACCCAAAAGTTCCCCAAACCCAGTTGGTCACATGACCTCAAGCACATTTTCCCAAATGCTAGAGGCTACCGACTAGCAGTGAGGTCCAAGGTATGAAAATGGGTAAACTATTCTCTCATTGGTAGAGTATACACAAAAGAAAACAATAGGAAGCAATAGAAGAAGCAGTAATACCATACAATAAAATTAAACAACGGAAGACTGATAGTAAAAAAACAATGGGAGAATATATATATATATATATAAAGGATGCATGTCACATGTGTCTAGGAAAGCATCCAAATAAGTCAAAATGATGGAAATAAAATACTAAAAACAAATTACAGAAAAGCAGTAAACTCCAACAGCATCGCAAGACTCATCTCGGTCCCATGCTCTCCATCTCCAATAGCAATCAAGTACCTGATTAAGAATGGTGATTTATCTTTTCTATACATGCAATCATATAATCTGTTTGGGTCCAAAAGCATGATCCAAAATGGGTGTGAGTCAAATCCAACTAGGAAACCACCAAAATATCTATGCCTACCTATCAGTGAATGTATATAGCATGTAATATGTTAAAATGAAGCAATAAACTAGGAAGTAATCAAAAGTAAACAATCCTATAGTTTTCAATTACTTTCATTTAACATTTATTATTCATTTCATTAAATCATGTAATCTCGAGATCTATCCTAATATATGTATCCCCTGTGTAAAGTAACTAAACAGATGTCTCATAAGACCATCTAAACGATCAAGTAAGACTGATTCCATGTTTGTTCTTTGGCTTGGAAGACTCATCGCTATAATTCAATTATTAAAATAATGACCCTTTTTGGGAAAGTTCTCATAGTCCAATCCCCCTGGTCTAACGTAACAACCATTCATTTAATAACAACGCTCTAGTTAGCTCTCACAGTCTAACCACTTTGGTTTAACATAGCACTAATCATTTACAAATGACCACCTAGCAGTTCTCATGGTCAATACCCTCAGGTCGAAGACCACCTAGAAGATCTCATTGTCAATACCTTTGGGTTGACATAACAACAATTCATACATAAATGATCCTACCTTGAGAAGGTCTCAGAGTCAATTTCCCCTTGGTCAAACTTTCACAATGAATATTACAGGCATATCATATAATGAAAGGGTTCTGGGGCCCGCAGCAGAAGCCGGTGGGCCGAGGATTTTAAAAATTATCATTGACGAGATTACAGAACTTGTCGTTGCCAATGATTAGATCCCTGGTAAGGTCCGAGGATCTTGCATAAATTGTACAGATCACAAATTGAAAACATACTTGTTTCAAATCTGAAGCTGCGGTCGACTGCATCTCATCGATGGCCATCGTTGATCAAAGGATCCATAACAGGAACCCTCTAGATCATCCACACGTGCTTCAAAAACTCGCGGGATCATCTTTCATCAAATTTAGGGTGTTAGCGCGGAGATCCGACGACGCATTCGACGTACCAAAAATCACCGCATCAAGATGTCTTTGATTCTTGAGGGAGATCTTGATCCGAGATTCTTGGATCGAGATATTCTCTCGAGAGAGAGCGGGAGGAGAGAGAGGCTCTAGATATTATTCCATGAAATGAATGAATAGTTTGAAATTCCCACACAAGAGAGAGCCTCCTTCTTTATTTATAGTGGAGTTGCTAAATACCCTGTTGGGTTCCCTGGCCCCAATTTATTTCAACGTCCACTAAATAAATAATTCTGATGATCTAAAATGCGTCAATGTTATTTTTTATTTTATCACATACTTTTAATATATATAAAATATATTACGTGATAAAAAATGAGCCATTTGACTTGACTCACTATCCCAATTAATATTAAACGAACCTTAAATATTAAAATAATATTCATTCAATTAATATTATATCGTATTTACTTAACCTGTAAATACATTAAATAAATTCAATCCCAAATATTCATACCTTGAATATTAATTATTTAATTTAATTATTTTGGTGATCAAAAACTTGGACAACACTCGGACCCTATGGTGGGGCCCACAATGTCCATATACTTATTTAGCTGAATAGGGAAGATTCTTGAATATACTATTGTGTGTGACCATCTAAGCCCTTATCTCGACAGCAGTGAATAAAATCTACAGAACAAGAGAGGATTCTAGAAACCCATTATGGACCCTAAAGAGATAAGGATTGTCATAGGAATGAAAATCAACCTACGAACACTGACAATATACTATAATCTCTTTTTCCTTAAATATATCATAAAGCATGATTCACCCTTGTGTCATCATCCTTTTCTTGATTTTTTTTTGTTGATCTATCTGGATGGATTTTCCTTTTGACTGCTTTGGATAAAGACTTATAAAGGTAGCACCATCCTAATCAACCAGGCATGAGATATACAACTTCCTAAACTTGGAAGCGAGAAATCCTTTATTGACCAATCAACCAATGTCATACCACCCACGCCTCACCCAATACAAGCTAACCTTGCCACGACCCATCCTCGGGGCTCATGCCATGACTACCCCAAGCCCGCCTTCCATAGGCCAGGGGCTGGCGACTAGCACCAAAGGCATAAATACCGATAAAAGGGAAGGCGTTGCCTTTATAAAGTAAAAAAACACCACAGAGTACGCAAACTGAAGTAAACACTAAGTAAAATGAGTACAAAAGTAAGTGCTGGAAAGTAAATGGGCCAGAATACAAACCCAACTGGAAGTAAAGTACAACTGAAAAGAAAGTATAGTAGCAGAAAAGTAAAGCAGCAACACCAATCCATCCACTGGAATTCCCACCTTAAGGGTGAGTACAGATAGTCTTGTCCTCTCCTCGCGTCCGGCCGTCCACTCCGTGTACGTCCCGCCTGATAGTCCACCTCCAGGTACTGTCCCGCTCCACAAGTCTCAACCACAATCAGCATTGTCTATCGTCTGCAACCAACACAATGTAGTGCGAGCATATCCCATGCAGGGGTGAGTATACGATACTCAGTAGGGACCCTGAGACTCCCGAAGGTCTCCCAGAATCCACGAAGGATAAACCACAAAGGAAAGATACAATCACGAAGTATCAACCAACTCTACTTAGGTATATGCCCATACATATACCTAAGTCATCAATTCCAATTCTGCTCCAACTCATGAGCTCAAGTTCAACCCAGTCCACACAGGAAAGTATAACCCAATCCACACAGGAAAGCACAACCCAATCTACACAGGATAGCAAGTCAATCATATTGAAGATAATGATTGAAAGTCAAGACTCATCTCACACAGGTATACTACTTCCGAAGAGGGGTGGAGATGATTAGATGTAGCCTCTGAATCATCTCCTTTGCCGAACCCAAGTAGGATCCAAGTACAGAAGTCGTCGCTGCCAGACCCACGTAGGATCCAAGTACAGTAACCATCGCTGTCGAACCCACGTAGGATCCAAGTACAGTCGTCATCACTACCGAACCCACGTAGGATCCAAGTACAGTCGTCCTCACTGCCGAACCCACGTAGGATCCAAGTACAGTGGCCATTGTCGTCGCAGTCGCAGCTAACTCTAGGGTTCCCGCACACAGCATGCTCGATTTCCAGAGGGTCTGCTCCTCGAGTCAAAGATCGATACATCAGCTGTCACGAATACCAGAGTTGATGTATCCCGTAGTTCGGTCCCACTTCATAGGGGAAAACCAAGAAAAACGTGCCCAAGTCACAGAGAACAAGACGACCAATCCATTTTTCTAAAGTATATGGCGTGTAGGTAAGCGATACATGTCGTGTCATTAGACACCGGGTACTTCCCGTGTGATATGGCCTGTGTCGCTGGGCTGGTCGTGTAAATAAGTAAGTACAAGGCGTGTGGTATGATTACACGCCATGTCCAAGCCTCTAGGGTCGGTTCCATGTGCACTGGCCATGCCTGGCCGTGTGGTGGAGTACATGCCCGTGTACTCCACCCCGTGTCTGTGTATTCCCGGAATAAACGTCGAGTCATCACGTAGCCGCTTCTGCCATGGTGAAGGTAGTACACGCCGTGCCTCTTGGTTGTGTGGTTCTGCCCGTGTCTATGTATTTCCTAGATTACACGTCGAGCCTCGCGAAGCCGCCTCTGCCTTTCTATGAAGATAATACACATCGTGCCTCGTGGTCGTGTATCTCTGTCTGTGTCTATGTATTTTCCTTAAATACACACCATGTCCATCAAAGTCTCCTCTGTCAAACTATGTGGACAGTACACGCTGTGTGACTGGTGTCACACACCGTGTGTCACTTCTTCTGATGTTCATTACTTCTGCCGCTGAACGCTTGTACTACATGGCGTGTGCTTTAGAAGTACACGTCGTGTATTCTAGAGTTTTCCAGAAACGACACCTCCAGACAGCACACCTCCCGAGGCGTCCGTTCTTTGTTCCGATGATCCGTTTACTACAAAACTCTCGCTCCTAGGTCATCCCGATGTTCCAGGGCCATTTTCGATGTTTTCGGGCCTCTGGTCGGCTTCGAAAACTTGCCTTGATTAACCACTCAATAACTTTAGGAGAACACCATACAACAAGAACGGTGGAAGAATCAGACCGTTTTAGTTTGGTCTGGTTCTTTCCGCATTAGTTTGATAGCAATTGGTTTAGAGAGAACCAACAACATGGAAGGAAAACCAACGTTGCTCAATCAAAAAACACCCCTACCTCAATTCAAGAAGGTTGATTGCTTGACGAAGGATGTATATGCTTTCGTTGTTCCGTTGACATTGTCGTGGAATGACGACGTCGCTTCATCAACATCGAGAAGAAAGAAGTCGAGGTTGGCACTGGCATTCTTGGCGTTCTTCGATGAGAGAAAGAAGTGGAAACGTTCTTCATAGAAAGAATGAAGTTCTTTCTCCTCCAATCCCCAACACAAAGAACCAAACCCAAATAAAATAAGTCTACCCTTATTTTATTAAATCATGGAATGTATTTCAAAATACAAAATTCAAAAACAACTCACTTAATTAATTAAACTTAAGTTGTCTAATTAATTAGGTGTTTAGTTGGCAAGAATTAATGTGGGAGAGATACATAACTTATGAGGGGTTTAGAGGAGTTAGGGAATGTGAGGGGTTGGGCTCATGTGGGCCCCACCTCACCTTTAACCACTCAAGGGTGGTTAGTATCTAGCGGGTCCCACCCCAACTTCCACACCTAGGATTTTAACCACTTAGAAAAGAAATGAAATTGTAACATAATTTTATTTTACTCTTCATTTAAACCACATTTTTTTTACAACTCCTCCCAAGCAAATACATCTCTAGTAAAGTTCTTCTTAAGCAATTACCAGCGCTGTGGTTTCATCGGTGCCCTTGGATTTTGATTCCGAGCACCGGTTCAAAAGTTAGAAAATCTCGCTCTTTCGTTCACTGAACGTACCCGAGCTAAAATTCGGAAATTGATTCCGGGAACACCAGACCTCAGAATCAGGTGCCGTCAGAAACTGCGTACTCGTAAAATCCGAAAGAATTTAAGAAAAAAATTTCCTTGAAATTTATGGGTCTTTACATTACTCCCACCTCAGGGATTTACGTCCCCGTAAAGATACATCACAAACTAGGGAAACAAATGAGGGTATTGTGCGCGCATGTGATCCTCCCGCTCCCATGTGCTCTCCTGGAGGTTCTCGTGCTTCCACCTGATGCGCACTAGAGGAATCAAACATCCAAGTAGGACTCGCTCCTGTCGATCCTCGATCTCCACCGGAACCTCCGCAAAAATTGCCCCGTCATCGATGTCCATCTCTCCATGGTTGATGATATGCGTCAGGTCGTGCACGTATCTCTTCAACTGAGATACATTGAAGACGTCGTGCACCCGGTGCAACTGAGGTGGAAGAGCCAGGCGATAAGCCACCTCGCCTATCTTGATGAGAACCTAGAATAGTCCGATGAAGCGCGGAGATAACTTGCCGCCCGGGCCAAATCTCCGTAATCCACATCGAGGTGAGACCCGTAAGAAAACGTGATCGCCATCCTAGAACTCTAGTGGTCTCCGCCTCCTGTCAGCATAAGACTTCTATCGGCTCTGAGCTGTCCTCATTCGCTCCTGGATGACCTGTACCTTCTCCATCGTGGCCTGGACCATCTCTGGTCCTACGAGTTCTGACTCCCCAGGGTCAGTCCAGCACAGAGGTGATCTACAAGGTCGGCCGTACAATGCCTTGTATGGTGCCATCCCGATGGTGGAGTGGTAGTTGTTGTTGTACGAAAACTCCACCAAGGGTAGGTGATCCTCCCAGTTGCGACCAAATTCGAGGACACATGCACGGATCATGTCCTCGAGAGTCTGGATGGTCCTCTCCGTCTGACCATCTGTCTGAGGGTGAAAGGTGGTGCTCAGGCGTAGCTGCATCCCAAATGCCTCCCGAAACCCCTTCCAAAGCCAGGAAGTAAAGAGAGAATCTCAATCGGAGATGATATATGATGGTACACCATGAAGTTGTACAATATCCTAAACGTAGAGGCGTCTCAAGCTCTCCACTAAGCCCTACTCTCTGATAGGTAGAAAGTGGGCCGACTTGGTGAGTCGTTCTACAATCACCCAAATGGATTTGTGTCCTCTGGAAGTACGTGGAAGCCCAATCACGAAATCCATAGATATCCCATCCCACTTCCACTCCGGGACCTCCAAGGGTTGTACCAAGCCTGGTGGTACCTGGTGCTCCGCCTTCACCTGCTGATAAGTGAGGCATCGAGAAACGAACTCTGCCACATCCTTCTTCATACCCGGCTACCAGTGCTGTCGTCTGAGATCCTAGTACATCTTTGCTACTCCTGGATGTACCACAAAAGGGGAAGTATGAAACTCCCTCAGCACCTCCTCCTACAAAGTAGCTGGTACCATGGTACGTCCTCTGAAAAGAACGATGTGCTCTCCTCCTACAGATAATCCATCAGGTGTCTGTCTTGAGGATATCTGTGCACATTGCGTATCACAGTCAATGTCCCCACGTTGTGCCTCTCTGACCCGCTGAATAAGTGGTGGAGTGACTATGAGCGACTGTAGAAAGGCTGCCCCATCCCTATCCACGAAGTATATCTGCAACGCTGCTAGCTGCTTCGTCACCTATCCAAGTAGCTGAATGCCCGACCTCCTGCTGAGAGCATCAGCTACCATGTTCCCCTTCCCAGGAGTATATACTTTTTCAAAGTCATAGTCCTAGAGGAACTCGAGCCATCACCACTGTCTCAAGTTCAGGTCCTTCTGTGAGAAGATGTACCTAAGACTCTGGTGGTCAGAGTAGACTGTAAAGCGCTCTCCCATCAGATAGTGCCGCCACATCTTCAGGGTGAAGACCACTGCTGCTAAATCCAAGTCATGGGTAGCGTAGTTCTGATCGTACTGCCTCAACTTTCATGATCCATAGGAGATCACTACCCGCTCCTGCATCAGGACACACCCGAGCCTGGTCCCTGATGCATCGCAGTAAACTACGTACCCTACGCCCTCCTCCAGTAGCCTCAAGATGGGTGCACTGGTCAATCTCTGTCTCAGATCCTGGAAGCTCTGCTGACATCTATCCGACCACATGAAGGGTTTCCCCTTCTTCTTCAAAGCTGAGAGTGGTGCTGCAACTCTGGAGAAGTCTGGCACAAATCTCCGAAAGTACCCTGCCAGACCTAGGAAACTCCGCACCTCTGTCACACTCCTGGGTGGCTCCCAAACTAGCACTGCCTCGATCTTCGTAGGATCCACCGCAACTCCCACCTCAGAGATAACGTGACCCAAGAAGTGGACCTCTCGAATCCAGAACTAGCACTTCGAGAGTTTACCATAAAGCTGGTGCTCTCGGAGTGTATCCAGTACAACCCGCAAGTGCTAGGCGTGCTCCTCCTTAGTAGTCGAGTAAATCAACATGTCGTCGATGAAGACTACGACAAATCGATCAAGGTAAGGCTAGAAGATCCTATTCATGAGACTCATGAACACTGCTGGAGTGTTGGTTATGCCTAAAGGCATAACCAAGAACTCATAGTGGCCATACCGACACCTGAAGGCCGTCTTCTGCATATCCTCATCTCAAACTCTGAGCTGATGATAGCCTGACCTGAGGTCTATCTTCGAGAACCATCGTGCTCCCTTGAGCTCATCGAAGAGGTCATAGATCCTCAGAAGTGGATACTTGTTCTTCATGGTCACCTATTTCAGGCGAAGGTAATAGACACACAGTCGCAAGCTCCCGTCCGCCTACTTGGCAAACAATATCGGGGAAGCCCAGGGTGAAACACTGGGTCAGATGAATCCCTTGCCCTGCAAGTCCTCCAGCTGTACCCATAGCTCTCGAAGCTCAGCGGGAGCCATTTGATATGCTGGAGTAGATATCGGGGCTATCCTAGGGTACAGGTCAATATAGAAGTCTACCTCTCTACGAGGAGGTAGTCCGGGAATGTCGTCAGGAAAAACGTCTGCATACTGATCCACCACAACAGGAAAACTCGGACTCCGCACATCAACTACTCCTAGGATGAGACTATCCAACTGATGGGTGATCAGCTTTCCTCTCCTCTGCGTGAGTCCATCCTGCACTACAAAGGCTCCCTTCTCACCGGTGAAGGTGAACCTGCTCCCATCGGTGCGGACACATCACACCTTGTGCCTAATACAGTCGATCTGAGCATGGACCATAGATAACCAATCCATGCCCAAGATGACATCGTAAGGCCTCGACGCCGCTACAAGAAGATCCCAGCCGAAGATCTTTCCTCCTAGAGTAAGCTCACACTGCCAGCACCAGTGCGTAATCGTCGAGTCTGCTCCCGTACGAGTCTCTAGCCATAAGGATCGAGCCAACGGCTCCGTCGGAATCTCCGAGCTCCAAACAAGGGCAGCGATAATGAAAGAATGACTCGCTCTTGTGTCTATAAGAACTGCATCAAGGGTGGATTAGACACATATAGTACCTTGAATCATCTCAGGTGCGCCGTGGTCATAGGCCTCTGCTGCCTGAAGCTGAGCCTGCCTCTATCCGCCAACTCCCTGTGGTTGGGGTGGACCTCCTGGTGGTGGTGGTGGTGGTGGTAGAGCCTCAAAGCGTCGCCCACCACCCACTGCTTGGCCAGCTCCTCTGCCTCGTCGGCCTGCTCCCTACGGACCGTCGTGGTAGAACCTCTGCCTCTGCCTGGGTGGTCCCTCAACCGTCTGCTGCTCCTCTGCATAGCGGGTCGGGCAGTCACAAGCCATGTGGCCCTGCCCGCCGCATGCATAGCACTGTCTGCCTCTCGAATGACTGGCTCTGTTGCGTGTGCTCCGCACCTCTGATCCAGTATCCTGAGGTCGTCCACCTGATGATCTGGTCCGCTTGGACCCCTGTGACATTCGTCGACTGCCAGCTGCAGAAGACTCCGCTACGTTCCACCCTGTGGTAGGTCTCGCTGCTGGTGTAGGCTCAGCAAGAAAGCTCTCCACAAGAAGGGATCACTCCAGTACTCCTTCCTGCGTCGGAATACAGAGGGAGATCATCGATGCCTTGATCTCATGCCTCAATCCCTGATCGAAGGTCCAGGCCTGGAAGAATGGGTCTCGTACCATGTCCATGGAGTAGCACGAGAGATCGGTAAACCTCACCGAGTACTGGGCTACTGTCATGCTGCCCTGCCACAACTGTAGCAACTCCTGAATGCGCACCGCACGGAGGGTGGCTGGTACGAACTCCGAGCGGAAGAGGCTCTCGAAGTCCGACCAAAGAAGAGATGTCTCATCGTGCAGCTGGAGCATCATGCTCCACCATCTACCTACTGCCGCGTGCAGGAGACTTGTCGTAAGGATCACCATAAGATCTGTTGGTGTCCCTACCAATCTGAAGACTCGAACTACAGCCTCCAGCCAATCCTCGGCTGCCTGAGGGTCCGTCTCCCCACGGAACCTGGGCGGTCTCTGACGCTGAAACTCGTGCAG
Source organism: Viscum album (assembly GCA_963277665.1). NCBI lineage: Eukaryota > Viridiplantae > Streptophyta > Magnoliopsida > Santalales > Viscaceae > Viscum > Viscum album. Next base: position 1,978,085,852 of record OY728122.1, read on the forward strand.
TGCACTCAGGTGACGTGCACTCTCAACTGCTGGGGCTGGTGGCATCGGTGGCTCAGCGGGTAGAGGTATCGTCGGTGCCTCCGCTGTAATAGGGCCCTGCACTGAGGCCTCATCACTCGATGGGCTTCCGTCTCACACAAAGCTTGGAACCCTAGTTGGCTACCGTCATGGGGCCATCCTAAAAAGAAACAGGTGTGCCACGGTCAATACAGTATACCTGATGATCTGACACAAGTAATCACAAATAAAACTTTGAAACACACATGCAATCAATGTTTTCGTGCACTGAGTCGGAAATCAGAAGTCAGGGTCCTGGTGTATGGATACGTCGGCCGCCGCACCAACACTGGACTCCCTGGACTGATAACCACACTCAATACCCTTAACACTATTGCTTCACATAGAAAAAATATCAGAGTCCTGAGTTCTGTGGTAGAACCGAACTCCTCTGATACCAATTTGTCACGACCCATCCTCGGGGCCCGTGTCGTGACTACCCCAAGCCCGCCTTCCATAGGCCAGGGGATGGTGACTAGCACCAAAGGTGTAAATCCTGATAAAAGGGAAGACATTGCCTTTATAAAGTAAACAAACACCACAGAGTATCCAAACTGAAGTAAACACTAAGTAAACTGAGAACAAAAGTAAGTGCTGGAAAGTAAATAGGCCAGAATACAAACCCAACTGGAAGTAAAGTACAACTGAAAATAAAGTACAACAGTAGAAAAGTAAAGCAGAAACATCGAGCCATCCACTGGAATTATTACCTGAAGGGTGAGTACAGATAGTCTCGTCCGCTCCTTGTGTCCGACCATCCACTTCGTGTACGTCCCGCCTGATAGTCCACCTTCGGGTACCGTCTTGCTCCAAAAGTCTCAACCACGATCAGCGTTGTCCATCGTCTACAACCAACACAACGTAGTGCGGGCATAGCCCGTGCAGGGGTGAGTATACGATACTCAGTTGGGACCCCGAGACTCTCGAAGGTCTCCCAGAATCCACGAAGGATAAACCACAAAGGAAAGATAAAATCACGAAGTATCAACCAAATCTACTTAGGTATATGCCCATACATATACCTAAGTCATCAATTCTAGTTCTGCTCTAACTCACGAGCTCAAGTTCAACCCCGTCCATACAGGAAAGTACAACCCAATCTACACAGGAAAGCACAACCCAATCCACACAGGATAACAAGTCAATCAAATCGAAGATAATGATTGAAAGTAAAGACTCAGCTCACACTGGTATACTACTTCTGAAGAGGGGTGGAGATGATTAGATGTAGCCTCTGAATCATCTCCTCTGCCAAACCCACATAGGATCCAAGTACAAAAGTCGTCGTTGTCGGACCCACGTAGGATCCAAGTACAGTAACCATCACTGCCGAACCCACGTAGGATCCAAGTACAGTCATCATCACTGCCAAACCCACATAGGATCCAAGTACAGTTTTCCTCACTACCGAACCCACGTAATATCCAAGTATAGTCACCATCGTCATCGCAGTCGTAGCCATCTCTATGGTTCCCACACACAGCACGCTCGATTTCCGGAGGGTCCACTCCTCGAGTCAAAGATCGATACATCAACTGTCACGAAGACCATAGTTGATGTATCCTGTAGTCCAGTCTCACGTCATAGGGGAAAAACCAAGAAAAACGTTCCCAAGTCACAGAGAACAAGATGACCAAGCCATTTTTCTAAAGTACACGACGTGTAGGTAAGCGATACACGTCATGTCATTAGACATCGGGTACTGCCCGTGTGATACGGCCCGTGTCGCTGGGTTGGTAGTGTAAATAAGTAAGTGCATGACGTGTGGTATGGTTACATGCCGTGTCCAAGCCTCTAGGGTATGTTCCATGTGCCCTGGCCATGCCTAGCCGTGTGGTGGAGTATATGCTCGTGTACTCCACCCTGTGTCCGTGTATTCCCAGAATACACGACGAGTCATCACGAAGCCGCTTCTGCCATGGTGAAGGTAGTACACGTTATGCCTCTTGGCCATGTGGTTATGCCTGTGTCCGTGTATCTCCTGGATTACACGTCGAGCCTCACGAAGCCGCTTCTGCCTTTCTATGAAGATAATACACGCCGTGCCTCGTGGTCGTGTATCTCTGTCTGTGTCCATGTATTTTCCTTAAATACATGCCATGTCCATCGAAGTCTCCTTTGTCAAACTATGTGGACAGTACACGCCGTGTGACCGGTGTCACACACCGTGTGTCACTTCTTCTGATGTCCGTTACTTCTGCCATTGAATGCTTGTACTACACGGCGTGTGCTTTAGAAGTACACGCCATGTATTCTGGAATTTTCCAGAAATGACGCCTCCGTCCAGCACGCCTCCCGAGGCGTCTGTTCTTCGTTATGATGATCAGTTTGCTACAAAACTCCCGCTCCTAGGTCGTCCCGATGTCCCAAGGCCGTTTTTGATATTTTTGGGCCTCCGATCGGCTTCAAAAACTTGACTTGATTCACCACTCATGAATAGTAGGAGAACACCATACAACAAGAACGGTGGAAGAATCGGACCGTGTTAGTTTGGTCTAGTTCCTTCTGCATTAGTTCGATAGAAATTGGTTTAGAGAGAACCAACAACATGGAAGGAAAACCAACGTTGTTCAATCAAAACACACCCCTACCTCAATTCAAGAAGTTTGATCGCTTGATGAAGGATGGAGATGCTTTCGTTGTTCCGTTGATGTTGCCGCGGAATGACGGCGTCACTTCGTCAACGTTGAGAAGAAATAAGTTGAGGTTGGCACCGGCATTCTTGGCGTTCTTCGATGAGAGAAAGAAGTGGAAACGTTCTTCACAGAAAGAATGAAGTTCTTTCTCCTCCAATACCCAACACAACGAGCCAACCCCAAATAAAATAAGTCTACCCTTATTTTATTAAAGCATGGCATGTATTTCAAAATACAAAATTCAAAAACAACTCACTTAATTAATTAAACTTAAGTTGTCTAATTAATTAGGTGTTTAGTTGGCAAGAATTAATGTGGGAGAGTTACATAACTTATGAGGGGTTTAGAGGAGTTAGGGAATGTGAGGGGTTGGGCCCGTGTGAGCCCCACCTCACCTTTAACCACTCAAGGGTGGTTAGTATCTAGCGGGTCCCACCCTAACTTCCACACCTAGGATTTTAACCACTTAGAAAAGAAATAAAATTGTAACATAATTTTATTTTACTCTTCATTTAAACCACATTTTTTTTACAACACCTCCCAATAAAACACAACTCCAATAAAGGTCTTTTTAAGAAATTACCAGCGTTGCGGTTTCATCGGTGCCTTGGATTTCGATTCCGAGAACCGGTTCAAAAGCTAGAAAAACTCGCTCGTTCGTTCACTGAACGTACCCGAGCTAAACTTCATAAATTGATTTCGGGCACACCGGACCTCGGAATCAGGTTCCGTTAGAAACTACGTACTCATAAAATCCCAAAGAATTTAAGAAAAAAAATTCCTTGAAATTTACGGGTCTTTACATACCTCACCACGATTTCAATACAATGGTCTTTGCCTTGCATCAAAGTATGCAATCAAATGATACACATTGGTAATGGTCACAAGTCCGGAAACCAATACACATGTCTATAGACAGGAATGAACAATGACACACAAAACATGTGGTGTTCCTATTGGAAGGTCTTTCCTCATGATCTCACCACTGGAGATCACCAAGTGAAAACTTCATGAGAATAAGTACCAATGCTTATGATCCCCCAACACTTAATATTTAAACATCTACTCTGTCTAGTCAGTAAGATGTATCTAGACTGTAGAACATATGTTTAAGATTAATGTCATAGTATCTTGAGGTTCTCATTATAGCATGGGATCTTCTATAACCTCTTGACACGAAAATTATTCTTTGGACGTTACCATTTCAATAGTGGACACAGAAAATTCTACATTATAGTGGTAAGATGACATCATGTATAACTAACTGTACACATGATATAGTAATCAAAAGTACTGCATAGTTGGGTCTAGGGCACCCACTATTTCAACACTCCCACTTGTACTAGAGAAAACTTTCTAACCAAAATTTTTAGCTACACACATGATATATATCATGCTTCTCCTGAGTAATGGATTTAATTACTGGGCCTGCCACATTTTCGCTGTGTGGCATATCTACTGTATGCGACCTCATTTCCTTGAGTAAAACTTCTCAAGATAAGGTATCCCCAAGCATATCACTTTTTTCCATTGTCATAACTTGACAACTTGGATAGTAAGAATATCATAATTTACAATATGATAATACTTTTCTCACTAGGTGAGATTCCAAGAACTGGAACAAATTGTTGCATTTAACTACTTCTTAGCTTCCTTAGAAGCTACAACATACTCAGTATTTGTAGATATGGCTACCATTGGATTTTATGAGCTCGACTCGCTCATCATCATAGTCTAACAGTGATACTAGATCAAATTGATTTTAGAAAGACTAGTTTATGTCCCATCATAACTAGTATTCATTCTTATCCACTTACTAGGTTTAATAATTTGTACTTTTCGAAGTACAAGATGATAGTTCTAACTGCTTCACTTTCAGTGCTCCTGGATATAATTGATATCTTCCTATTATAATATATATTCTAGAAATATCAATTATTATACATAACATGGAATATGTGATTGATCCATCACTGAAGCGTATGATACACAACTCACAACATTAATCTCTTCCCATGTTATGAACATGTCAACCTAGAGAAATTATTCCATGTGACATTGGCAACAATTCTGAACTTGAATTGTTCCAATTTTTATTTTTTAATACAATGTCACTTTATATACGATTGACTAGGTACAAGAAACCATTAGATCTATTTCAATTGATCCATTTACCTAGAAATTAGTTTGATACTTTAAGTCAATCACTGGATAATTTCTTTTAACTTAATCTTATCTAACTATAAGACCAAAATCTGTTTTCCATATGTTATACATATTTCTTTTGGAAAACTTTGGTGCTCCTACTAACCTTTGGTAGACACAAGGAAAAGATTCATTTCAAATGAATGATTTAAGATCTTATTGTTTACTTTAATCAAGAACTAGATTTCAGTTACTTGAAACCCTTATTGGCATCATACGATGTCATCATCCCTTTCTGGTTGCATCGTATATACACCTTCCACGAAAGATGATCTTGACATCCAATGACCAATATAATGATCTTAGAAGTTTATCTATGACAAGTTAAATTCTAATGGATTGAGGCATGCCGACTTGGTAATACCAATCTAGCCTTATTGGTACCATGCTTGTACCAACCATGTACCATCTCATTTGAATACCCACCACATTATTCAATTTATAATCCCCTTTTCAATTTGATACATGGAATCCGTTGTTGAATTTTAATTGATCTTTTTAATATTATCTAATTATCATATACTGCTTACTTGTAGGATTTATTATTATCAATGAATAATGTATCACCAAATGCGGTGAGCTCAAAACCATCACCATGGTTTTTACCATTTCTACACAGAATTTTTCACTAGAACATGCCTCTTCTACATGCACTTGTGGAACTTGTTCCTATATCAATCATTTGTGCATATCGAGCATTGACTAAACCCAAGTCAATATTTCTCCCACTATCTCTAATAGATATGTGCACCCTTATATAGAAATGTAGTCTAATACTTGACTAAATCTTTTCTATCTTATGGATTTATGTAATATCCTAAGAAACTTTTAGGATATTTACTTAGATGCACCATGTGTTTACCTTGATGCGTGTTTGCTTATATCTTAACGAACTCTTTGCATCCTAACACATGATCTATGACATAATGGATTTTCATCATACTATGACTCATATGATATACATTTATCATTTATTAGTTGGCATATTGGTTATGGGTTTACACCATTATTTTCAAATCACATCTTGAAATATGATGGAAGTTACTGTAGGTGGTAACATTAATACAACTTATATCATAACTTTGATGTATAAAATGTGCGGTTTTGAATTACTCCATGCTACATTTTGTTGATCAATGTTAATATGTAAGAATCATCATTGATCCACCTTATGAACATAAATATCATGATTTAGATATGGTAGCATGCATTTAGGAATTACTCCACGCTACATTATCATGATCGACGATTGTATTGTCAAGATATTCTTCGGCATACCGATCCAAAGTAATTCATGTCTTCTGACCATGCACTTAATTCACTTTACCATTCCTTAATTTCTTAAAGGAATACTATGAAGTATCTTTACCTCTAGCTTTCCTTTAGAATAGTTCACTCTCTCTTGTTGAACTAACCCCAGAAGCTTTGTGGCATACCTTTATTTATAAAGGTTTCTTTGTCTAAACTAAAGATGTCAATTATACCATAGGTTTTTAGATGTGTAGAGCCTAAATAAAAAATTGGGTATATCATTGACATCTTCTTTTAGTTTTACTTGACAAAGAATCATATTTCCACAATCGGATAAGTCTTACATTTTTATATTCATCTTGTATTGCCTATGATTCAAGTATGTCTGAACTATTTGTTGAGTATATTTCACCACAAACAAAATTCATTCCAAAAATTGGAATAATGTCTCATTATATACAAAGGGAATATGAGATAAATGTTTTTCCTATATTCAACAACTTGTTCATCTATAATCATTCACTTGGAAATTAGCAGTTATGCATTTCTCACCACCGACTTAAGAATTACCCTTTTTTCAGCTGCTTGGAGAAGACACCTTACTTCTTATAATGTTCCTATACTTACTTGGTTACTGTATTTAAATACACATATTTTATTAGGATATTGTATTCAATACCCAAGAAGTATGTTAGAAACATTAATTTATATTGATGAATATACCTGAACGAGAAGCGGGTACTTGCTTCTAGTATTTCAGTTTATTAAATTTTTAAACATATATAAATTTAATTCATTATATGTGATGAAAATAACCACCTGTTAAATAACCAACCTCTTTTTCTTTGAAGGACATGAGGAAGTTGCCTTTGGCATAACTTTCCATAGGCCTTTTCTCCTTTTCTTTCAATATGTTCTCCATAAGAACAAAAGATGGTGTCATCTTTAATATTCTTATTACTTGGAGAATGTTACCTTAAAGGTAATGAAGCGCTTACTCTATACCGTTCATTTGTATCATTAAATGAAACTAGAGTAATTAGATGTAAAAGCTATAAGAATGGGATGTCATGAAATATTGTCAACTATCTTTCACTTGACACAAACCGAGTGCAATCATCACATTCAAATCTTGCTTAGCTTCCTCCTTGGAAACTTCTTGGAGATGAGATTACATGTAACATCATCTATGTCATGATGTAGTGACCGCAAATAACATTAGACGATGATGATAGCATTATGAAAGAACCATCATATGCTTGATTCATGAGTCTCTTGTAATAAATTTTACACTCTCGCTTCCTGAGGTGGCTTAACAGGTTGGTACACTGACACCTTGAATTTTTGATATAGTAATATTATGTGTGAGTGCCTATACTACATTTTAGAAATTCGTGCTAGTTTAGACATTAACTTTTTCCAATATTTATTGTAGTTTTATTTGTGGTATTTCTTGACATTCTCTACAAATAAACTTTAGCAGATTAGTACCTTTTATTTTGATTACCAAATGTGACATTACTGATTAATTTAATCATTAAATGTCTCCCACTAATTTACCGAATTCTAGGAATCCTCTGTACTAGAATCAGAATACTCTATTGTTTGACTATTCTAGTAGTAAGGATCTCTGAACCTCCCTCACAGTCTACAAGCTATGGCTACTCCACTAATCATAGGGTTCAAGGTAGGATTTTGGCTGACCAACCACATTAACTCATGCTTCATTGATCTGTTGAGTGAAGTATCAACTTCAAAAATCTTTTCATTATTTTCTCAACTCTTGCCTCTAAAATTATAAAAAGATAGCTATGACTATTTATTTGCTGCAATTTTAGTTAAGTCAACCCACCACCCTAATAAGAACTCACTGGTAGTAAGAGGCACCCTCAGCTATGGCATGACCGGCACCCCAAACACCCAGTTTTGTTCAAATTTCAATGATGGAAGGTTGTGGTGACTTAATATCTCTTTGAGGGTTTTATGTTTTTCTCTCAACGAATGTGATCCATTTCTATTAAACTTGTTCATCTATTTTGCCGCCCTCACAACTGAACTTTAATAGGAAAACATACGCTGCTTCTTTATGCATTTTATTATCTATTATTTTATGTATTTTCCCGCTGTTCTAAAATGCATAAAATAATAAATAAATGTATAATGGTAAACTACTTCTGAACTGGTCTTGAGAATTTAAACGACCTAGGGGCATCATACCTTCGTCACAACTTGACTCATAGTGCAGCTTTCCCCCGTCTTTCATGTTTGCTTCGCATATGAAGTATCACCTTGTCTTGATAGGGTCCTCATCACGTCTTGGAGTACTACCTTTCTCGATGGGATCCATGTGTCATCTTGCACTATCTTGATAAACGTACACCGCCTCATCTTGGCAGGGTCCACATTGTTCACCGTCTTCATCCGAAGTACAAAAATTACTCGCGCGCAGGCGAGAGGAACTAGGGGTATAAATGTATATTAGGTAAATTGAACATGCTTATCTTTATACATTTTAATCAAAAAGAACGAGTATGCACAGACCATCTATTTAATTAATTACAATCATCACATGCAGTTAAATAATTAAATAAATAAATAATTAAATGCAGACATACAAGGGTCGGTGCTCAAGACCAGAATGCGGATAAATAATGCACGATAAAATTAAATTCATTAAATAAGTATGAGGGTTATCTAAATTAAATTAAATGAATTAAATAATTCAAATAATTTTATTAATTATCGATATACTAATTAATTTAATTTTAATATCAGAATCTAATTAATTTAACTTAATTCAATTTAATAGTCAAATTGAATTAATTTTATCTGGGTATTAAAATTTATTTATTTAAAACGCAATAAAATGCAGACCCGTAATGGGTTGGGAACAGCCAGTGCTTGGCATAATTGGGCCAGGGAGGTCGGTCGAGACCCAAACTTGGTCGACCTAGTTTAGAGGCAAAATAGACCGTGCAAAAGTGTCAGGGATTACCTTTACCCGGGTCCATCGGTGTGAGGGCGGCAGGGAGCTGTGCCGGCAGCGGGAGGTCGGCGCCGGTGTTGTTCGGTGAAACGGAGGCAAGTGCTGCTCTTCCAGGCAACATCCGGCGGTGGCTGGGCTTGGGGCGACCAACGACGACTGGGACTGTGAGCGGCCGACGACGACAGGTGCGAGAGGCACCAGTGGTTCCGACTAGGCGCGACCCCAGTTGAGACGAGGCAGCACCGAGTGCGGCGGTTGACCATGGTAGGGTGCGGTCTGGACGGCGATCCAGGAGGTCCGGTGGTGGCCCGGTTTTGGAACCCGCCGGGATGCAAGGAGGCCGGCGGGACTGCCCGCAGTGTTGCAGTAGGGCTGTCCGGAGCAGGGTTTTTTCGAGGCGGAGGACAGCGGTGGCGGGGAGAAGTTGGCCGAGGCCTCACGGTAGTGGTGGCTTGCTGCGTGCTGAGGAGTCGGCTAGGAGGAGCCCGGCGGCCCCTGGTGGGTGCGCTGTGCGGGGCAGCTGGCGCCTAGTGCAGGGCGTCCGGGGCAGTTGAGGGTGGCGGGTCGCACGCGACGACTCGGATGGAGACCTGCTGTGGGTGCGCGATGACGGTGACCGGAAGGGAGGTTTGTGCGGTGTTGTGGGCGAGGGCGCCTGGAGGTCAGCATTCGGGTGGCCTGTTCGCCGGCCTGGTGCTTGGCATCCCGAGGAAGACGCAGCAGGGGTCCCGCATGGACCCGCAGTCTCTTTTCCTTTCTCATGCGCCGCACCACCCTTATTTTGCCTTTTTTTTTTTTTTTCAAAGTCTACTCCCAATTTAAAATAAGTCTTCCTTTTTTATTTTTTTTAAAGAAGTCTTCTCCCCTTTTCTAATTTTGTTTTGTGTTTTTTCCACACACAAAAAATTATAAAGTCTACTTAGGCTTTTAATTTAATAAAAATAAAATTATTATAATAAAATAATAATTTATTATTATTATATTCTTATAATAATAAAATAAATATTATTATAAAAATAAAATTATTATACAAATTACGAAATTGTAAAATTTATAATTTTGCATATAATTTTAATAAGATCTGATGAACAATCTAAACTTGATATGTCCTTTGGACTGAATAAAATTTAATACCCGAGATCAAATCGCAAATTTGATCCAATCCAAAAATTTAAAATGACCATACACTACGGGAAAAATCACAATTTGCGACGAGTTATTTGCGACAGTAAGAAATCTCGTCGCAAATAACTCGTCCAGGAAACTATTTGCGACGGGGAAAGTAGCCCGTTGCAAATAACAAATTATTTGCGACGAGATTTCGTCTCCCGTCGCAAATAGTTTGACGCGACTTGCGCGCCAAACCGCGCGAATAGTATTTGCGACGGGGAGATGTCTCTCGTCGCAAATAGTTCGACGCCACTTGCGCGCCAAAATGCGCAACTTGCGCCTCCAACCGCGCAGAGGTATTTGCGACGGGTCCCGTCGCAAAAAGATTGTCGGCAGGTACTATTTGCGACGGGACCCGTCGCAAATAACCTTTTTAACTGCCGACTGTAATTAATGCGGGCGAGGGTATTTGCGACAGACCCCGTCGCAAATACCACCATTTGCGATGGGAAGTCCGTCGCAAATAATCTCGTTGCAACTAATCTAACATATATATATATACCCCCATCCATTTTTTCCAAATCATTCAGATATTGCTCTCTCTCTCTCTTCGTTCTTCAGTTTCAAAGATTTTTTTTTTGTGGTTGAAGTTTTTTATACGAGAGCAATCAGAGGACGTCAATATCTTAAGAATATCAAAGTTTAAGGTATTTATATTATATTATATTTTTATATTATATTTTATTTTTTTATGTTAATTTTAATTGTTGTTTATTAGTTCTAATTTAATTAGATTTCAATTGTTTTTTATTTATATTTAGTTTTACTAAGAAATTGATATTGTTAGTTATAATTATAAATAATTAGTTATAATTAATATTAATTAAATATAATTAGGAATAAATAGATATAATTAGGAATAAATAGTTATAATCAGCAATAAATATATATAATTAGGAATAAATAGATATAATTAGGAATAAATAGTTATAATTAGCAATAAATAAATATAATTAGCAATAAATAGATATAATTAGTAATAAATAGATATAATTAGCAATAAATTGATATAATTAGGAATAAATAGATATAATTAGGAATAATTAGTAATAATTAGTAATAATTAGTAATAATTAGGAATAATTGGTAATAATTAGGAATAATTAGTAATAATTAGGAATAATTAGTAATAATCAGGAATAATTAGGAATAATTAGCTAAAATTAGGAATAATTAGCTATAATTAGGAATAATTAGTAATAATTAGGAATAATTAGTAATAATTAGAAATAATTAGTAATAATTAGTAATAATTAGTAATAATTAGTAATAATTATGAATAATTAGGAATAATTAGTAATAATTAGGAATAATTAGATATAATTAGGAATAATTAGGAATAATTAGTAATAATTAGGAATAATTAGTAATAATTAGTAATAATTAGTAATAATTAGTAATAATTAGTAATAATTGGGAATAATTAGGAATAATTAGGAATAATTAGGAATAATTAGGAATAATTAGGAATAATTAGTTATAAATAGCTACAATTAGCTATAATTAAAAATAATTAGCTATAAATAGGAATAATTAGATATAATTAGTAATAATTAGATATAATTAGTAATAATTAGATATAAATAGGAATAATTTGATATAAGTAGTAATAATTAGATGTAATTAGTAATAATTAGATATAATTGGTAATAATTAGATATAATTGGTAATAATTAGATATAATTAGTAATAATTAGTAACAGTTAGATATAATTAGTAATAATTAGATATAATTAGTAATAATTAGTAATAATTAGATATAATTAGATATAATTAGTAATAATTAGTAATAATTAGTAATAATTAGTAATAATTAGATATAATTAGATATAATTAGATATAATTAGCAAAAATTAGGAATAATTAGCAATAATTAGGAATAAATAGAAATAATTAGGAATAATTAACAATAATTAGGAATAATTAGCAATAATTAGGAATAATTAGCTATAATTAGGAATAATTAGCTATAAATAGGAATAATTAGCTATAAATAGGAATAAGTAGCTATAATTAGTAATAATTAGCTATAATTAGGAATAATTAGCTATATAATTAGGAATAATTAGCTATAAATAGGAACAATTAGCTATAAATAGGAATAAGTAGCTATAATTAGTAATAATTAGCTATAATTAGGAATAATTAGCTATAATTAGGAATAATTAGCTATAATTAGGAATAATTAGCTATAATTAGGAATAATTCGCTATAATTAAGAATAATTAGCTATAATTATGAATAATTAGTTATAATTAGGAATAATTAGCTATAATTAGGAATAATTAGTAATAATTAGGAATAATTAGGAATAATTAGCTATAAATAGCTATAATTAGCTATAATTAGCTATAATTAGCTATAATTAGCTATAATTGGCTATAATTAGCTATAATTGGCTATAATTAGGAATATTTAGCTACAATTATCGATAATTAGGAATAATTAGCTATAATTAGGAATAAATAGCTATAAATAGGAATAATTAGATATAATTAGGAATAATTAGCTATAATTAGGAATAATTAGCTATAATTAGGAATAATTAGTAATAATTAGATATAATTAGTAATAATTACATATAATTAGTAATAATTAGATATAATTAGTAATAATTAGATATAATTAGTAATAATTAGATATAATTAGTAATAATTAGATATAATTAGATATAATTAGATATAATTAGATATAATTAGAAATAATTAGCAATAATTAGTAATAAAAAAAATTATATTATCAATATTTATGAAAAAACAATATTAATATTATTAAAATAATAAAAATTTTATAAAATATCAAAATTATCAATATTCGCAAGAGGATTTGCTCTATTCTTAACATGTTCAAATCTCAAAGGGTCACCAATTGTCAGGTCATGCGCAATAAAAAGTTTGTGTCAGCTATGTCCAATATAAACTCTATAATTGTCCTTGCATGGTAGATCACCTCGCGAGTAGTGTTGCAATCAGACAAACCAAGTCATGCCCTTCTTATCTATAAGAATTATCTCACATGAACCTTTACATAGACCATTTTTCCTTGAAAATTTAAGGGAAAACTAATGATATCCCCTCAAATTTTTAAGGAAGAATGATCTATGTAAAGTCTCATGTGAGATGATTCTTAGAGACGAGAACGTCATTACTTTGGTCGTCCTATTGCAACACTACTTGCGAGGTGATCAACCATGCAAGTACAATTATAGAGTTTACATTGGACATGACTGACGCAAACTTTTTATTGCGCATGACTTGACAATTGACGACCCTTTGATATTTGAACATGTTAAGAATAGAACAAAGTCTGTTGTGAATATTGATAATTTTAATCTTTTATAAATTTTTAATTATTTTAATAATATTAATATTGTTTTTTCGTAAATATTGATAATATAATTTTTTATTACTAATAATTAGTAAACGAAATCTGCTTGGATAATGAAGGGAAAATTTGTAATCATCTCCACAACGATGATTACCAAATTTTCTTTCATTATTCAAGCAGTTTTCCTTTTGCTAAGTATTTCTAAGTATTTCTAAAATAGTAATAAATAGTAATAATTAGTAATAATTAGTAATAAATTGTAATAATTAGTAATAAATTGTAATAATTAGTAACAATTAGTAATAATTTGTAATAATTAGCAATAATTAGGAATAATTAGCAATAATAAGTGTGAGAAAGATGCAATTAAATGAGCCATCAGACAAAAGAGTAGCCGTCAATCCACTGGAAATTGTGTCACCCTTAATTAATGATAATTATTAAGTAGTTGTAATTATTTATCTTCTTTTTCATATAGTGTTTTTATAATTTCAAACTGTTCAAAAGAAAGTGATGATTTTATATTTTATGTAGAAAAATATGGAACAAAGAAGTTGACATCAGTCATAATTATATGATCGAGCTTGGATAAATTAGCGCAAAAATCCAAATGGTTCTGGTTTAAATCCTGTATATATTGAGGGTGTTGAAGCTTTCTTAACATTTGCATCATTAAAACCAGAATATGTTTCAGAAGGCACAATTAAGTGTCCTTGTAAAAAATGTGCTCTGAGAATGTTTGACACATTTGAAAAGGTTGGGAGACATCTCTTGCGGTTTGGTTTTCAACCAGATTATGTTTTTTGGTATCAACATGGTGAACGCAGTTCCAGAGAAGATTCTAATAACTTGATTCCAGATCCATCACAATTTCAAAATTTAGTACATGATGTTGCAGGTCCATCTGTGCAACAAACCGAAACTCACGATGATATTGATTTAACTCCTGAGTTGGCACCATCCGATTTTTTTTGAGTTGTTGAGGTCTGCTAAGGATGCATTATATCCTGGTTGCAAGATAAGTAAATTAGAAGCGGTTGCAAAATTTATGGCTATTAAATAAGATAATGCAATGTCAAACAACTGTTTTGATCAGATATTTTATTTGGTTAAAACACTATTACCTGAAGGAAATGTGTTGCCTGCAAATTATTATGAGAGCAAGAGGCTAATTCGTAATTTGGGCCTTAGTTATCAGAATATTCATGCATGTCCAAATGATTGCATCTTATATTCTGGAGAAAATGAGTCATTGGATATTTGTCCCACATGTGGACAATCGAGGTATAAAGAAGCTCAACCAGGGAAGTCTAGATCGATTCCAATAAAATAGTTGAGATATTTCCCCCTTACACCCAGGTTGCAACGTTTATTTATGTCTCATAACATAGCGTCAATGATGTCATGGCACAAAACCAAGATTTCAACTGATAAAAGCTTGAATCATCCATCTGATGGTGATTCATGGAAACATTTTGACCATCTGCATCTGTCTTTTGCTATAGAAGCCCGAAACACGCGATTAGGTCTTTCTACTGACGGTTTTTGTCCGTTTGGTTCTTATGGTAGTCAGTATTCATGTTGGCATATTTTTATAACTCCGTACAATTTGCCTCCATGGATGTTGATGAAGGATCCTTATATCTTTTTGACTCTATTAATCCCAGGAAATCCGAAAAATAATATTGATGTTTATTTGAAACCATTGATTGATGAGTTAAATGCATTGTGGAGTGATGGTGTTAATACATATGATGTTTCTGCGAAACAAAATTTCATATTAAAAGTTGCATTTATGTGGACGATTAGTGACTTTCTGGCATATGACATGTTATCTGGTTGGAGTACACATGGTCCGAAATCATGTCCTTACTGTATGAAAGAAAACAAATCCTTTATGCTGGTTAATAGAAAAAAATCTTTCTATTTTGATTGTCACCGTAGATTTCTTCCAACTGATCATCCTTTTCGAAGGAACAAATCTCATTTCAGAAAAGGTACAATTGAAAGGGATGAACCTACAAAGATGATCTCAGGTACAGAGTTAAAATCAGTTGTATTTTCATTACCCCCCATCACATTTGGACCAACAGTAAACCAACAAAAAATTCATGGCTTTGGGAAAGAACATAATTAGATAAAACAGAGCATTTTTTGGGATCTTCCGTATTGGTCTGATTTATTGGTCCACCACATGTTAGATGTTATGCATATTGAGAAGAACTATTTTGATAATTTATTTTATACAGTTTTGGATACACCAGGTAAGACCAAAGATACTGTAAAGGAACAATTAGATCTTGCCCAAATTTGCAGGCGACCAGAACTTGAATTATTTGAAAATGTCAGATCACATAGGTTAATGAAGCCAAAAGCAGCTTATACACTGTCCAAAGAGAGTCGCTTATTATTTTGTCAGTGGATTGCATATTTGAGACTTCCAGATGGCTATGATTCCAATTTGGGTAGATGTGTTAAGAATGGTTATATTACTGGATTAAAAAGTCATGATTGTCATGTTATAATGGAAAGACTTATGCCGATTGGATTCAGAGGTTTGTTGAATTCTATGATTTAGGATTTGATAACAGACATATCATATTTTTTTCGAGACATTTGTGCAGCGAAAACAGACTACCATGCGCTAAGAAAACTGGCAGAAGATGTTGCTGTAATTATATGTAAACTGGAAAAAATATTTTCGCCAGATTTCTCTGACTCAATGAAACATCTGATATTACATTTACCACATGAAGCTAAATGTGGAGGTCCAATACAGTTTTGATGGATATACCCATTCGAGAGATGCATGCAGAAATTGAAGAAAAAAATACGTAACAAAGCATCAGTTGAAGGCTCAATTGCTGAAGCTTATTTACAAGAGGAAATTGCTTTTTTCTGCTCCCATTATTTTGAATCTCAATATCCCTCAAAATAGAATCGCATGGGACGAAATGAGGGGAATGTTAATGATGAAATGTACAATCAATTAACATTTTTAATCAGCCAAATCTTTGTTTTCGGTGGAGTTCATGAACGATGGATTTCAGATGATGAACATCACAGAGCTCATACATACGTTATGCTCAACTGTGAATAAATGCCATCATTTGTCCTGTGAGTGCTTCTATCACTTATTCTATAATCTATGTTACAATATTTAAAATTATTTTATTTGTAGGTTATATGATAATCATATCAAGAAACAACTTCCACAAATTACAGCAGCTTCTCTTGAAGAACGCAGACAATTTTTCTCTCTCAATGGTTTCAAAAACTGGTAACATAAATTATTGATGGTTTAATATCAATTCCGTTTATTAATTATTATATTGATAATTGTTTTAAAAAATTTTAGGTGTCTCAATATGCTGATAAAATTGATAAGCGACTGTGTATATTGAGTAACCCACCATCCAAAATGGTTAAATCTTATAATGCATATGTGGTGAATGGTTTTCGATTTCATACACATGCATACGGGGAATCAAAAAAACAACGAACATTGGAGTTTGCTTGAGAGTATCACATCACAGAGAAACTGAAGTTGACTTTTATGGAATTTTGGATGAAATTATTGAGTTGTGTTATCTAAGACAGAATTACATAACAATGTTTAAATGTCAGTGGTTGGATACTGAGAGAGTTTTGCATGTTCATCCGACACATGGAATCGTCGATATTAAATATAAAAGTCTTCTTGCAGTAAATGAACCATTTTACTGGCTCAATAGGCACATCAAATTTATTATGCAAAGTACTGTGTTACTTCAAGAGACTTGAGCGATTGGTGGAGCATAATAAAAATGAAATCTCGGGAAAATCAGTTTACTCAAACTGAATGTGGTTCTGCTGAAGTGGAAGGAATTGAAATTTTTTCAAGAGAAGACTCAAAATCCACCTGATTCACAAAGATATGTGAATATCGACGATGACACCCCACAATTAAGGATCGATGGTGATGAAGATGTTAATGATGTTACAAATGAATTTGAAATGACAAGAGACGATGAAACTGAAACTCATATGGATATTGATAATGTTGAGGAGGAAGATGAAGACATTGACATTGACAGTTATGGAGAAGAGGATGAAGATGAACATTGACACAGTTAAATGCTGGTTATAATCATAAATAATATCTATCTATATATAATAGTTATTTTCAAATATCTGCTAACAACAATCATTTTGTATTTTAGATGGACTTTGATCTATTGCGTGAGTTAGAGGAGGCTGAGCTACCTTTGGATGATGAGGATGTTGGATTAGCTAACCCTCAGCCTACTGGTGGTTCAGGAGGTATGCGGAGGGGGCGCGGTCTTGCGTGACTAATGATTCATGACCCTATCCCCGAGCGACGTCCACATCTTGGTTTCGATCCACGCACACGGAGGTATGGTAACCAGTATATTTTAGTTATATTTCATTAATTTATTTATATATATACTAATTGTTTGATTATTTATTCCTTTTTCATAGTTTTCAGTATGTAGCTATTGGACAGGGGAGCGCTATATTGCGCAATTATTTTTCTTAGCCATGGATCACATGGGAACAGATTCCCATTGATGTGCGACGTGACATGTTCCAGCATTGGCTGATATGTAAATAAATAATATTTATTTTGAAATTTATTTTATTAACAACTTGATATTATAAATTATTTGTAGGGTTTATGGCATCCTATCGATGATAGCATGCACGATTCTATCCACGCGGCATGATAGGTTTCTATGCGTGACCGTTTCCGCTAGTTTTTGCACAATTTGAGAAGGACAACCATTAAGAAAGCAGGAGAGACAGAATTTGATGAGTCGTGTAGAGCCCACCGACCAGAGTACATTTCATCTCAAGTTTGGGATGGATTATGTTTACACTATTTGGGTGGTGGATTTCAGAGGAGATCTTCAGTGGGACGACAGAACCGTGGGAGACAGGAGGTGACACATCGACCTGGTAGCCGTACATTCAGTTCGCATAGAGAGCATCTGGTAAGTATAATTTTTAAATATTTTATATAACTTTAAATATAAACAGTTTATTTTATATTTCTGTAGGCAGTCGAGCATCTCGATATTAAGGAGTTCGACGTTTATCGGAGGATGTACAGTGATCCAGCCACTGGAGAGATTAGAGGTGATCGTCATCGTCAGATTGTGGTTAGTATTATTTTTTCAGTTTAACAATAAACTGCATATAATATTTTGAAAATTTTAATTTTAAATTGGAATTGAAGATGTCATATGAGCCTTCAACCTCTCAAACACAGGCTGAGGGTCAGGACGAGATGGATGAGCAGACCAGTGCTCACTATTTCGATGAGGCGACATGGATGCAGGCGACTCAGTATGGCTTTGAGAAGGGCAGAGTAGTTGGCATAGGCTCTCATTTGAATCCTGGTACTTATTATGGTACTGTTGTGATGTCGGTGTCCAGCTCGAGAGGAGCTCATGGAGAGACATCATCTTCTGGCTCACAGTATCAGGAGCAGTTGCGAGCTCAGACTGAGCATATAGAGACTTTGCAGAAGCAGCAAGAAGAGATGTTTCAGCGGCAACAACAGCAGGAGCAGCATTACGAGGAGTAGATGCATCGATGACAGTAGCAGCATCACAAGCAGATGGAGTACATGCGTCGTCTGACTCATAGTTTAGGGATGAAGTTTCCTCCACCAACTCCTTCAACTCCTCCACCTCCTCCAGAAAACGACCCCCAATGATTTTTTTATGTTACAAACATTTGAATTTAACATTGTAATATGATTTATTTACATTTTCTGTCTTTTATATCAGTGCAAATATTAAATAATTTAATTTTTAATATTTTATTATTATTTTATATTTTTTTGTGAATATTGAGAATTTTAATATTTTTTATTTTTTTATTGTTTTAATAATAGTAATATTATTTTTTCATTAATCGTAATTTTATTAATTTTTTTTAAAATTAATTTATTATTTGCGACGGGACCTTTTGCGATGGGGTCCCGTCACAAATAGTCTAACTAAATATTTTTAAATACATATTTGCGACGATACTACTTGATCGTCGCAAATAATTTGTTGCGACGGGCCTGTCGTAGAAAGTGTTATATATATATATATATATTTTGCGACGGGACAAGAGCCCATCGCAAATAGTTTTTGTGACAGGCCCGTTGCGAAAACGTTTATGTATATATAATACATATAATCAGAAGCTTATTTGCAACGGGCCCATCGCAAATACTTGTATTTGCGACCGCATTTTCTGCAATGGGCTATTTGCGACGGGTCCCCATCGCTAAAGCCTATTTGTGACGGTATCCCGTCGAAAATAGCCCGTCGCAATTATTAAGAATTCCAGTAGTGATAACTCAGTCATTCGGCATCAGAACAATGTGCGGTTTGAACTGCTGGGACCATTTTTTAACCCTCTACTTAATTGTAATGAAAATTTAATTTTGAAGGCTCAGAAAATTTACGCGCTCGCTCTGATTCCACTAAAAGGGTTCCGGGGCCTGTAGAAGAAGCCGATGGGCTGAGGATTTTAAATTTTTTCATTGAAGGGATGACAAAACTTGTCGAATCCAATGTTCTGAGCCCCGATAAGGTTCGAGGATCTCGCAAAAATTGTAAAGAGAACAAAATTAAATTGAAAACATACCTGTTTCAAATATGAATCCGTGGTCGACTGCAACTCATTGATGGAAATCATTGCTCGAAGGACCCATAACAGGAAGCCTCTAGATCATCCACACGTGATTTAAAAACCTACAGGAGTGTTGTTCATTGAATTCTGGATGCTAGCACGGAGATCTGACGATGCCTTCGACATCCTGACGATCACCGCATCGAGATGTCTTCGATGCTTGAGGGAGATCTTGATCAGAGATTCTGGGATCAAGATATTATTTCTCTAGAGAGTGGTAGGAGAGAGAGGCTCTAGATTTTATTCCATGAAATGAATTAATAGTTAAAAATTCCCACACAAGAGAGATCCTCCTCCTTTATTTATAGTGGAGTTGGTAAATACCCGGCAGGGTTCCCCGACCCCCGTTTATTTCAACGTCCACTAAATAAATAATTCTGACAAACTAAACTGCGTCAATATTATTTATTATTTTATCACATACTTGTAATATATATAATATATTATGTGATAAAAACTAATCCATTTAACTTGACTCGCTATCCCACTTAATATTAAACTAACATTGAATATTAAAATAACATTCCTTTGATTAATATTATCTCGTATTTACTTACCATGTAAATACAGTAAATAAATTCAATCCCAAATATTCATAACTTGAATATTAATTAATTATTTTAATTATTTTGGTGATTGAAAACTTGGACAACACTCAGACCCCGTGGTGGGCCCCACAATTTCCACATACCTAATCAACTAAATATGGTGGATTCTTGAATATTCTATTGTGTGTGACCCTCTAGGATGTTATCTTGATACAAATGAATAAAATCCAAAAACCAAGAACGGAGTCTAGCAACCTATCATGGCCTCTAAAGAGATAAGGATTATCATAACAACTACGACTAACCTACGAACACTGCCTATGTACTATAATCTCTTTGTCCTTAAATATCTCATAAAGAAGGATGCACCATTGTGTCATCGTCCTTTTCTTGCTTTATTATTTGTTGATCTATTTGGATGGATTTGCCTTTTGACCGCTTTGTCCCAAAACTTATAAAGGTATCACTATCCTGATCAACCAGGCCTGAGATATATAACTTCCTAAACTTGGAATGGACAAATCCTTTCTTGACCATTCAACCAATGTCATACCACCAATGACACACCCAACACAAGCTACCTTGCCATGATTTCAATACCATGTTTTTTTCCTTGCATAAAAGTACGAAATCAAATGATACACATTGGTAATGGTCTCAAGTCAAGAGACCAATACACATGTTAGTAGATAGAAATGACTAATGACACTCAAAACATGTGGTGTTCTTATTGGCGGGTGTGTCCTCATGATATCACTACTCGAGATCACTAAGTAAAAATTTCATGAGATGAAGTCTCAATGCTTATGAGCCCCTAGCACCTAATATTCAAACATATACTATGTCCAGTCAGTAAGATGTATCTAGACTATAGAACATATGTTTAAGATTAATGTCATAATATCTTGAAGTTCTCGTTATGGAATTGGATCTGCTATAACCTCTCGACATGACAATTAATCTTTAGACATTACCATTTCAATAGTGGATGCAGAAAAGTCTACGCTATAATGGTAAGATGACATCATGTATAACTAACTGTACACATGATATGGTAATCAAAAGTACTGCATCGTTGGGTCTAGGGCACCCACTATTTCAACATATAATCGGTAACTCCATCCTAACAAAACAAGGCATGTAAAACAAGGAAATCCTAACAAGCATTCTTGACCAAATGTACATAAAAAATCAAACAAGGTAAATACACCCACGATTTCCCATAAACAAGGTATACAACCTTACACATAAGCAACTACCACTTTATCAATCATCCAATACATAACAGGTAATAAATAGTGTTTAATTCCAAAACACGCAATACCCCAAACATGGGTATATGACACTTTTAGCATATATAATTCATAGATTAACAATGAAAGACACAAACCACCTACCTTGATATAGCATGATCAATAATCTTGAACGTAGGCCCTTGAATTGGCCTATAACGGCGTAGATATACAAAACGGTGAAAAATGTTCAACCTTGAATAACTCATGAGAGAGGAGGAATCAGGAAGAAAGGATCTAGAAGAATTGAGAAATCACCGGTGGGATTCCAATTCACCTGATGACGTCTCAATTAGAGGTTGGATAGAGAAACGAGGGCTCAATATTTGTTCATAATTCCCGAGTGCTCCTGTATGAAACAAGGGAAGAAGAAGTGGGTTCTGGACATAAGACACGACCCCGCTATGATATATAAATTAAAAAGAAAACTATATACATGTTCATTAAATGTACACGCTGTGTAGTGGACTTAATCAGCCCCACCTTAAGAAGTCTGCCAGGTCACGACACTGTAATGTACTCGGCCGTTACACGATCAGTACGCGGTACCTGGGTACACAGTATGTACTCAAGAGTACACGACATGTACTTAGAAAATTTATATTTATTCCTTTTTCTTAAAAAAAAATTGAAAACAAGATCTATACCTAAAATGAATATCCGGGTTCTTACAAATTATAATGATCTGTGACTTAACTATAGTTTACCATCGACAATACTTGTTAATATTCTTAATTATATAACTTTGGAAGAAGTTCATATGAGGATTCATAGTCACTTAAAACCAAAAGCTGACCACTTAATAAGATCAATAACATATCGATATCTTCAATATACTAAATGTATATGATATATTAAACATCCTTTTCTCGATGATAAGGATCTAATAAATATTAGGGAAAAGAAAGCGCTATATTTTACCAATGCTAAAAAACTATGATAAAAATCACACTTTTATCAATACAAAAAAAGTATCAATAAAAGTTACCTTTATATTTTCTAAAAAAGCACTAATGAAAGGGAACCCTTTATTATCATAGATAAAGGTAGCAATTTATGAACAATATTCTTTGAACTGATAAAGGTAACCATTTATCAGTGTTTTTTTAAGCACTGATAAAAGTCTTCACTTTATCAGTGCTAAATTGAGTGCTGATAAATATAGATTTTATCAGCGCTCAAGTTTGTGCTGACAAACATATTACACGTAAGAAATTTAGTCCACATGTGTGATTTTTCCCAATAAAAAGGTTTTCATTAAAAGAATCAATACATAATAAATGAATGTTATAAATTTAAAAACACATTTAAAATTATAATAAATTATAAATAATTTAAAAATTAATATTAAAAATTACAAAATTACTTTATAATAATAAAAAATAAATATTTTAAAGGAATAAATTACTAATAATAATGAGACGTAAAGAGGATCAATGAATTTCACCCCTCCCCTAGATTCCTTTGACCAGGTAGCTATAATAACACCCCTGAATAGCCAAACCAGTATAGATCATCCAAACTGGCTTCATCTGTTCATGTCCTATCAGGATCCGTAGGCCCACTATCCCACCCCATAAGAGGTAGAAATACATTTCCCCGAAGACTTCAACCCAAGATCATTGTGAATTCATTTCCAACCCCAACAACTGAACTATAGGTTATTGAAATAATAATTATATATTGATTAAAAAGGAATAAATTGAAAAAAATGAAAAAAATGAAAAAATGAAAAAATTATAAAAATAAAAAAATAAAAAATAAAAAATATATAAGTTATAAAATTCTTAAAAATTAAAAAATATTTAAAAATAAATTTAAATATAAAATTTTTCCATTAAATTACTAACAAAAAATGAATAAAGAACAAATTTTTAATATTTAAATACAAAAATATTAAAATAAAAAAGAATAAAGATTAAAAATAAATAAATATTAATTATAAAAATTAAAAATATATTAAGAATAATAAAAATTTATAAATAAATTTTTTTTAAAAAAATAAATTAAAAAAATATTAGATAAATAAAAATGAATAAATATTAAAAATGAATAAATCATAAAAATAATAAAAATGAATAAATGATATGAAATTAATCAATATTAAAAATGAATAAAACTGAATAAATGAAAAAGAATAAATTACAAAAATATTAAATGAATGAATAAATAATATTAATTATATATATGAAAATAATATTAAAAAAGATTAAATATTTAAAATTACATTTAAATAAAAATTGATCATAATAAATTAATAATTATATAAATATATATAATATTAATTATGTATATATACATATATGATAATAGCTCCGGTTTTATTGGATTTTTCCTTTGAATATTTCTTTGTATATATCTGGATTTATCCACAGAGCCAACATAATGTTTTGGTGTCTCAAGACCCTAGAATTAATATATTAAAATAATAATATATTTTAATGCACAGACATACATCATTACAGTGTTTTTGGATTCCCCATTAATTGGGACCTTATATGGGAGATCTATGACCGTGATTGATTTCATAGTGTGGAGTTCACCCTAAGCGCAACATAAGGTTGATCGGTGCTAGACGTCCGGTTAAGGCAGCCTTTGGTGGTGAGTTTAATCAAAATAAATAATTGAATTTATTTATTTTATTTTAAATGACTATGACCTAAATTCCTATTTAAATAGCCTATTATAAAAAGTCATCAGTGTTAACCACATAACCTTGAGAGGATTCGAGAGGAGGCTTGGACGTTGTTTGTTGGTAGATCAAAATCGGAGGATGACATGCAATCCATTTGAGAGGAAGTGAACACAGTAGGTCCTTTACATCACTGGAAAAATGAATTATTAACCAATGATCAATCCAAATCAATGTAGGAATCATCATTTCTTATTTCCTCTATTTTGATTAAAATATAGAGCATGGATTTATATCTTCTTTTATTGATATGCAATTTCACACCCTTCGCACGAGCTCATTTGGTCAAATTGAGTTGTTTAATTCAATTTATATTTTTTATGACTTTCAAACACCCATGTTTTCACAATTTATTTAATCTCCATCAAATAACTCTTGGTCACTAAAGGATTAATTCATTCTTATGTTCCTCTCCCCACCATTCTTCACGTTTTTTTCCGTTCGCCCACTGGGTCTTAGTTTGATGTTTTCGGGGTGGGTTCAAGCATTATTGAACCCCCAGATTCATGGAGGTTATGTAAAATTTGTATGAGATGGTGATTTGTGGATGGATCCGGATGGATTTTAGGTAACACATAATGAACATGGGATCTAAAGCGGAAATGATGAGGAGAGGAACTACAAAATGTGCAGTGTCTCTTCGACGAGAGATCAGATTCCATTCTTTATCCACCAGAGGCTAGGAAATGATTATTAGAGGCCTTTACCTATGATTTTGGGTGGTCAAATGGAAGATTTTGAGATGGATAAGGAATATTGGGAAACTACATTAAGGATCTAAATATTCGTTGAAAAACCTAACTACATACCATGTAGTGAGGATGAACACAGGATGTGTACACCATTTTCCACAGTATCTAGGGTTTTTAGCTATGTTATGGATCAAATTAAATGTATTCAGACCCACACATTGTCTGAACCTACCCTAGTATCCAATCTGTGTGTCAAGTGTACACATCCAAGACCTCGACCAGTCATACAAGCTGTGTTCCCATGAGAACATGCTGTGTGGTTGCACTTGGATAGCTAAGATGTGTGCCAGGTGAACATGAACAGGACCTCAGGTGGTCATACATTCCATGTTCCCATGAGAAAACATTGTGTGGATGCACTTTTCTAGCAGATCGATGTACCGGGAGTACACACCTAAGACCCAGGTTGACATACACACCGTGTTCCATGAGGATACACCCTGTAGTATGACATGGATCTCCAAGAAATGTCTAGGGGATAACACGAAAAGTTGATGAGTCAGGGTTACACATCATGTGGACCTCTATACATGCCAATTACTTCTCCCATAAACTTATTCCTCTAATACCTCCTTCATCACGACTTGTATTTCAGCTCGTGAGTAGCCTATCCTAATTGTTTTTTCTCATAAAACATGATGCTAGTCTTCATTGTGGAATATAAGATATGATGTGATGTGTTCTGAGTGTGATTATTCTTCAGGAAATACTTGATTATGGTATTGATTAGGAAGGATCATCACAGAGGTGATGATGTTGGAACTCCCCCGTCACACTGGGGAGCAGATCCGCATACTCTTTATATAGGTAGAGTTGGTGCTCCTCTACACTAGGTGTAGGTCCTCTATCTACGGAGTGGTAATCCCCCAGCTTTGAGCTCTAACAGCATGTAGGTCCTCTATGGGTGTTGTGTCTCCCTCATTTGTGGAGCATAGTAGTGAAGAGTGGGCCCCCGCACATATATTTTGGTGAGGTTGTGTTTGATGTCAGGTATTAGTGATAGAATTTTGGAGCTATAGGAAAACTCCTCAACTTTGGTTGGGCTGTGATATTGAGATCCTATTTCTCTCTCTACTAAGTTTTTCTATGATAATGTATATATATATATACAAATTGTCTTTTCATTTAACTATTCCTATGGTTTAAGCTAACATTTTTTTGTATCTATCTATTGGTCCCTTTATTGTTTTTGTGGAATCCTATTGGGTATGTATATACTCACCCCTATATAGGATTTACCCACATGTGTCATGTTTTATATAGACAAAAAATAGATCAATGGAGACTTTGGTGGAGAATAGTGATACCTGGGTGCATTGACCATGTACGGTGGTCAGACTTGGAGATTGGGAGACAACCAATCTCCCAGTTTACTTTATTCCATTTTTAGGTAGGGATTACAATTTCTAATTGGGAGTTTATTTTAATCATTTTTTTGGTTTATAATGTGGTCCGCTGATGTATTCCATAGAGTTTATTACATGCATGGTTTAACTCTATATGTTATAGTCTTTTATTATATTCCTATACACTATTTCATGGAGACAATTAGGTGCATGCGTATAGGTATATTAGGAAAAGGTCTCCCATTTTTTTATTCCTTCTCATTGATTGTTTTTATCCCCTATCCTATTGAATGTGGGCTTGGGGATGTGGAGGCTTAGCCTTACGCTGATTAAGAAGGCCCTGGTAGGTCGGTTTGTTACAGAGTGGTATTAGAGAAGTTTATTCCTTGGGATGGTGTTTGTTGTTGTCTTCTTATGAGGAATTAGTTGGGACTTAGGGAAACAATTTCAGAGTGTTTCCAGTGTGGATTTCAAGCTAGGGAACCCAGTGTTGGTACACTGACCAATGTATCCATTCAACAGGACTCTAACTACCTTCTTGTTGACTTGACATAATGAGACATTTGATACAAGGAACAATGGTACATTTATCATATATGATTGATTACTTTAACTATCCTTCTTTAGTTTTCACCCCATATATATTCTCATTTAACCATGGTACATCTTGATATCATTCTGTATGCCTTCGTGAAGACAACTAGATAGGTAATTGATTCATCATTGTGATGAAAATATGATGAGTGACGAGGACTCAGTTTAGGGGCTATCTAAAGAGGTGTTTCCTCCAGGAAGGTAGGTAGAATCACCCCCACCATTTGAGAAGTAGATAGTACTAGAAGTTTAGGCTGATGATGTACACAGGCTTAGCACACTCTGTGAGTTCTATCATTAGAGGCCTCTGAGGTTATATGGTGATCTAGATTCCCAAGTAGGGGAGGACTGACTTGATTCAGAGGATCGAGTGTTAAATATGGTTCAAAACCTAACCGATTGGATAGTTGAACTTACAACAACTCTTTTCCATATAGATATAAGAAACTAGTGGAGTCAGGTGATGCAAACCCATAATGATATGATACTCTCATAGTACAACTTACAACAACTATTTGTTGAGAAGCATTACTCCTCATGATTATACTCAGTTTAGATTAGGGAGATTCTTGAGATTCATTAGGGTAGTATGATAGTTTCCAATTATGATTTGAGGTTCACTGAACTCATGTGTTACTCCCTTGATATGGTTTAATATGGATTCTTCATAGTGAGGAAGTTCGAGTAGGGGATTTTTAGAGATATAAGTTCCGACATTGTATCCTTGTTCCATATGACCTATACTAGAGTAATAGAGTTGGATATAGTGACAGTGAACTTCCTAGAAGAAGGAATTTAGGTGGTTAAATCTAGTAGTTGGCATCATGTGGCTGAGTATTCTGTAGAAGATAGTAGGCTTCATATGTCAATGTCTCAGTAGAGGAGGCATTATCATTCTTGGACTTAGATGCATGGATCAATTGATTCAGGATCACATAGAGGATACATACATCTTAGTGAGGTCCAATGTTATGAATGTGATGGTATTGGTCACATGGAACATGATTTCTTGACCCATAATTCTGAGTATGATAGGTATACTGTGGATGGACCACCATGGGAGAGGTTGTTCCATGATCAGGTATCTCTTAAGCACCGTCAGGGTGGACCTCATGGAGGGGGTGCTAGAAGAGGAGAGGATGGAGCTCTAAAGGTAAGATATTATTGTGTAGGGATACACTAAAAGCTACTTCTACCACCACTACTAGGTGGACCATTCCAGGCTTATAGAGATGGCAGTCAGGACCACAAAAAACTATAGACTATAGAGGGCTATGACCAGGATTAACATGAGATGATCCAAAGTATG
Organism: Viscum album; assembly: GCA_963277665.1. Taxonomy (NCBI): domain Eukaryota; kingdom Viridiplantae; phylum Streptophyta; class Magnoliopsida; order Santalales; family Viscaceae; genus Viscum; species Viscum album. The sequence continues at coordinate 1,978,114,710 of OY728122.1, forward strand.
ATCTATATTTATTCAAATATTTATCCAGTATATATATACAAAGGTTTGATTTATTTCTTTATCTCCATATATCTGATGCAATATCTCTATCTTCCAGTTGTGTTTTTTTCCTTATAGCTTTGGCTAGAGGTTCCTACAGGGAAGTCTTCTTCCCCATCACATATATACTGGTAGTGTGAGATAAATATTAGTGGAGAAATTATCTTATGGGGACTTTTTGTTATCACAATGAAGCCTTATGATGCCATCATGGGTATAATCTAGCTATCCATGGTTCTATCCTAGATTTACTATTATCGCAGGTGAGTTAGATGCCTTCAGACTATCAGAATAATATTATCCTTCATGAGTGAGAGAGATATCATGACTGAGAGAGTGTGCCTTGTGAGTAGGAATCTGAAACCCATATCCCATAAATAGATTATTTTTACCCTTGGAACAACAAGATATTCTGGAATCTATATTTCTTCAGTAGTTTAGGTCTATATAGACATCTTACCTAGGGACCTTCTGGGGATACCTCCATTGTGGGAGATGAAATTTTATATTGACTTTAACCATGGGACTGAACTGATATCTTCTATAAAATATTTAATGGAACCTACCAAGCTTCGGGAGATAAGGGTTCATTTGGAGGACCTTCAATAAAATGGAATTATCAGACCTAATGTTCCACCCTAGGTAGCTCAAATTTTTTTTCATGAAAAAGGAAGATGAGATATTAAGTCTTTTTTTTGATTATCATCACTTGAACCAGGAAATGATAAAGGAAAAGTACCCCTTTCCAAGGATTGAAGACCTATTTGGATAGTTATGAGGTGTGAGTTGGATCTCAAAGATCAAACTCAGGTTTGACTACCATTAGTTGAGGGTTCATGAGACTGGTATTTTAAATATGATATTATAATGTTACTACAAATACTATGAGTTCTTAGTGATTCCTTTTAGTGTGAAGAATTCCACCATAGTGTTTTTGGATTTGATGAAATGGATCTTTGAGCCATACTTGGACCGTTTTGTGGTTGTATTCAAAGATGAAATACTCATTTACTCTATGTTAGAGGAGGAGGATGCAGATCATCATAGGATGGTTCTATACTTACTCTAAAAGCACCAAATTTATGGTAAACTCTCAAAGTGATAGTTCTGGAACCATGATGTTTAATTTTTAGGGAATATAATTTATGATAATTATTTATCTATAGACCCATCTAATATTGTTGTGATGCTTGATTGGGAGCCAGCCAAGATCATGTCAGATGTTTGGATTTTTATTGAATTGGTGGGGTACTACAGGAGTTTAGTGGAGAACTTTTCAAGGATTGTATCCACATTGAATACCTTAATATGGAAAGGTCAGTCATTTATCTCTACCGATTAGTATTATAGATCCTTTGAAGAGTTAATATTGAGTCTTATTAGTTCTCTTATGTTAAGAATATCATATAAGGGTGTGGAGTATATAGTGTTTTGATATTCCACTGGAGCTATGTTTGGATGCGTGTTATTGTAGAGGTAAGAAGTGATCACATATGGGTTGAGGGATTTGAGACCCCACCTGCAGAACTATGTGACTCATGAACTGGAGCTGGAAGTAGTAGTATTCACCTTGAATATATGGAGGCACTATCAACTGGGTGAGTGTTTTGTTATTTACTCAAACCATTAGAGTCTCAGGTACATATTCAATCATATAGATCTGAAACTAAGACATAGGAATTGGTTGAAGATACTATAAGACTATGAATTTAAGATATTCTATACTCCTAGTAAAAAATAGTGTAAGAATCCCTTTATAGGAAGTCCCATTCTCTCTTGGTGGAGGAGGTGTTTGGGAAGTTGTCTTCTTTATAGCTAACCCTATTAGAGGAGAGGGATGTTGTCTTTCTTCAGTTGATTTTTATTACTCCTCTGCTTTTTCAGCTTGTGAGGGAGGCTCAGTTGAGAGACACTGAATGTGAGGTTCTACGTGATCCTATATCCTAAGAATATTCTCCATATAGATTTTATGATGGAGGTGATAATTTCATCATTTTTGAGGGATTGACTGTGGTTTTAGTCACGTTACATAAGGAGGTGATAAGATAATTTAACACTTCCCCATTATATTTACATCCCAGTATGGAAAAGATGTTCAAGGACCTTTATTGGTAGTTTTAGAGGGATGGTATAGGTCATAAAATAGATGATTTCATCTCTCGGTTTCTCACATGTCAGCAGGTGAAGGTTGGGCACTATGTTTTGGAAGTTCAGACACATCCTATTGAGATTTTGGAGTGGAAATGGCCATGGATTTTGTGGCAGGGATTATTTTTATAATGAGAGGCCACAATTATATCTAGGTGAATGTTGAATAGCTCATTAATTTATCACACTTCATTTACATAAGGGACTAAATTTTTATGGAGAGTGTGGGGAATTTTACATGTGAGAGATCATCTAACTTCATGGGTTACCCTAAACAGTTGTCTCCAACCATGATGCTCGGTTCACATCACAGTTATGGAGAGTCTTTCCGGTGGACTCCAAGACCAAGTTTAGGATGAGTAAAATGATTCAACCCCAGATAGACGAGTAGAATGAGCCTATTATATAGGCATTATATGATATGATGAGGGTTTTCATGTTGGACTTAGGATAAAGTTAGGAGGATCACTTTCCATTGGTAGAGTTTTTTTTATAATGACCACTATAACTCTGATATAAGTATGAAACATTTGAAGGCCTTGTACGAGAAACCTATACGGTCAAATTATGATGGACTAAGATTGGAAAGACATATCTTATTGGGCCATAGATGGTGCATGCGACAATGGAGATGGGTTAGGTGATCTGTGAGTGTATGGGGATAGTCTGAAGTAGATAAAAATCTTATGTAGATCAATGTCATAGGCCCATGGAGTTTGATTAGGGAGACAATGTTTTCTAAGATTCTCCCCACAGTGAGGATTTTATAGTTTTGGTTGGGTAGGCAATCTACCCCTAAGGTTCATTACACTATTTTAGGTTTTATGGATGGTTGGTGAGGTTTCTTACGGCCTATCCTTACCCCTAAAACTGCATCTGGTGCATGAAATATTCTATGTGTCATAGATGAGAAGATACATATACAACCCTACACACATTATTGTCTAGGGTGTGATGGTCATTGAGGGTGGATCCACCTTTGTAGAGTACCTATTGGAAATCTAGGTATGATAGGAGAGGATCCTGTGAGGTTGGAATATTCATTTGGTTCATGTTTTGTGTAGCACAAAATTGTGTACGAGAGATCTTTGGAGTGACAGAGTCAGATACAGACTCATTAGCCCCACCTTTTTCTGTAGCTTATGCTTTTGGGGTGAAAATACTTTATGGAAGTGAGAATTTAACGACATTGGTTTTTTTGGATTTTTCATTTGAATATTTCTATGCATATATTTGGATTTATACTTAGATTTTTCATGATGTTTCAGTGTCTTGGGACCTCAAAATTAATACATTAAAAATAGTAACATATTTTAATGCACACACATGTATCATTTTCATGTTTTTTGTTTCCCCATTTTTGGTACCTTAGATAGGAAATCTGAGATCATAGTTGGTTCAGGAATGCGATATTTACTCTAGGAATGACCTAAGGATGGACGATACTGGAAGTCTATTTGAGGCAACCATTAATGGTGAATTTAATTAAAATAAATAATTAAATTTATTTAATTTTAAATTCCCATGACCTAAATTCCTCTTTAAATATCTGATTATAACAAATCGGAAGGGTTAGCCACATAAACCTAAGATGATTTGAGAGGATCCTTGGATGTTCTTTATTGGCATATAAAAATTGAAGGATGATGGGTGATCAGATATAGGTGGATTGAGAGGTACAAAACACTACAGGTCCTTTATTTCACTAGAAAATTCACTCTTCAACAAAGATCAATCCAAATTGAGGTAAGACTTGTAATTTTTGGTTTGATCCATTTTTATTAAAAAGTTGATCATGGATTTATATATACTTTTATTGATCTATGGTTTCACACCCTTCTCATTATCCCATTTAGAAAAATTGAGTTTTTATATTCAATTTATATTTTTTATGACTTGAAAACACCCATGTTTTCCCCATTTATTTAATTGTTGGAATGAATTCTTGGATAATGAAGTATTACTTCATTCTTATCCATCACTCTACACCGTTATTTGTTTTCTTATACATTAGACCATGAGGTCTTGTTCTGACATTTCTGGGTCAGGTTTGAGCATGATCAAGCACCCATATTCATAGAAGCTGTGTAAATGATGTATGACATGGTGAATTGCAGATGGATCATGATGGATTTCAGGTGATGCATTGTTGATCTTGGATTTAGAGTGGTAACTACAATGAGAGGCTCTATGTAACACGTGATGTCTCTTTGGTGAGAGATCAGATTCCATTTTTTAGCCACTGGAGGCCAATAAATAATGGCCGAAGGTGTTAAACTATAATTTCATGTGGTCAAACATTGGATTTCGAGGCAATAAAGATGGATCTAGAAACTGTGTAAAGGATCTAATGAATCTAAAAAAACCCAAATACACGACATGTAGTACAAATGAACAAATTCTGTGAACTTGATTTTTTTATAGAGGTTAGTGTTTTTGACTAAGTTAAGGATCACACGCCATGTGGTCGGGCCCACAAACCATGTAACCCTACCTGGGTAGCCAAGCTGTGTGCCATGTGTACGCTCTCGGGACCCTGGATGGTCAACATGCTTTATACCTATGAGGAGAATCCATGCGGCTTCACTTGGCCAAATGAGCTGTGTGCCAGGTGTGCATAACCATGACCTCAAGTGATCATACACTCTATGTTCCCATGAGGAAATACCATCTGGATGCACTTTTTCTTCCAAGCTGTGTGCTAGGTGTACATTCCTCGGACCCCAAGTAGAAATACACATCGTGTTCCATGAGGACACTCCATGTAATATGATATGGATCTCTAAGACATTTATAGTGTAGAACAAGATTAGGAGATGAGGTGGGGTCATATACCATGTGGACCACCATACATGTTGTATAATTCTCCTAAATCTTCTTCCTCTGGTATATCATTCTTTGGGACTCAGATTTTGGCTCACAAATAGCCTATCCTAAGTGTTTTCCACATAGAATGTGATGGTTAATTTTTTTATAGAATATGAGATATGATATGAGGTGTTCTCAGAATGATGATTCTTTGGGTGACACTTGATGATGACAGTGCTTGGGAAGTATCATCAGAGGTATGTTGGGGTTGGAACTCTCCTTCCATACTAGGGAATGGGTACCCATACTCTCTATGCAGGTAGAGTCAGTACTCCCCTACACCGGGTGAAGGTCCTCTATCTACAAAGTTATACTCCCCCATCTTTAAGCTCCTATAGTGAGCATGACCTCTACAAGAGTTTTGGATCCCTCATCCTTAGAGAAAAATAGTGAGGAGCTGGCCCCTACACATGGATTTCAGTGAGGTTTCCTTTGATGTTGGGTATCGATGATGGAATTTTGGAACTATAGGAAAACTTATCAACTTTTTCTATGCTGTGAAATGGAGATACCCTTTCTATCTCTACTGGTCTTATCTATGAGTATATATATATATATATATATATTCTAATTGGGTTTTCATTTCCCTATTGATATTGGTTGAGTTTATTTTTTTGTATCCTTCTATTACCCCCTTTGTATCTTTTGGGATATCCTACTAGGTATGTATATACTCACCCCTATATAATATTTACTTGAAAGTTCCATGTCTTATACAAAATACAAATATAATACATGTTATAACTTGGTATGGAACTTGTTCTTAGAAGTAGATAACCTATATACAAGGGAAGAAAAAGTTACTATGAAGGGTTTCTATTCTTAGTTTCTAATGCTACATTTATGTTACTTCACCTTGAGTGATACAATGAATTTTTATATATGATTTATGATATTTGTACTTTTTTCTTAGAGTTTAAAGAGGTTGTGTGTTCATTCATCATGTTAGGAATGTGGGATTCACATTCCATATTTGTGATTTATTATGATTGGTTACTTTTGATATGATATCAGGTTAGTAATTTGAAGTGTCAAAAGAAATCTATATCATGTTTCTAAAATAAATTGATAGTGTAATACTATCTATAAAATTATTTTTATGATTCATTATGATTATTGGTAATTGAATTATCAATTGTGGTTTATATTGATTAAATAAAATCCCAGTAGAAACATATAAAGTGTTTTCATTTATAAATTTTAAATAGAAATTAATTGAACCAAACCACTAATGTGATACCCTTAAAAATGGAAGAAAGATAATTAATGAAAAGTTTATAACATGGATCCTATATATATGATGATATCTATATGAAGATATTTATAGATCTAGAGAGAACACTCAGGTTATGAAATTTTATGATATTAGGTGTTTAATATCCCATTTTTCTATTCCAATTATTGATCTCCCTAAACAATAATACTGAGAACTACTATTGTAGTGTATTCTAAGGAATTTGTTTGTAATTGTAGAGGGATGACTCCCTAATGGCCTCTGGTATAGTGGAAGAAGGGTGGCAATGATAATTTACCACTTTTGGTTGGGCTAGATATTCTTATAGAATCGGGGTAAGTGATAAATGATTGGATTCATAAGAGATTATTATGAGTTGTGTGGTTGATGGAGAGGGAGGCTCCATGAGCTACACCAATGATGTACGATCTTACTTAAGAGGTTGAGATGTAGCACCACCATTATTAGATAGGGAGTGTGGTACCTAGATATAAAAGTTCTAGATAAAGTGTATTTAGAAAATTTTTTATCATTTAGTGTCACCCCTTGATAGGTTGGTGAAGTTTATAGTGAGAAAGTTTTGAGGCCCAACAAAGTGCTGGTGGAATATAGTCGAGAAGGACCAGCTTGTGAGGTTGTACTAGAAGAATTTATAGACTATATTACTTGACCATTTATTTCTAGATATAATAAGGGAAAATAGGGATAGGGAATTCATACAACTAACAATGGTAGGTATGTTAATAATATATTATGTTGACTTATTTCATGGACTTGTAAATTTTTATTACTATACTGAATGGGGAAAATAAAGCTCAATCTAAGAGGTTTGAGGAGAGGTTGAGGTATAAGTGTTTGGTTTAGGTGAACATATTTCACCTTCCATAATTTTAATAGGTTTTTAATTAGGCCCTAATTATAGAAAGAAACCTGGGTGAGGGTAGAGACATATAGAAATTGACATCTACTAGAGGGAACAATGAGAGGTCTTCAAGTATCATGATGCACTATTTTGATGGTTTATGATGTGGTAGTAATGGATATGGTATATAAGGTAGAGAATAATCCATTCCTCCTTATGGAGGTGGTTCAATAGAGTTCCATCAATGGGAAAAGTTTTGTCACATTCATCCCAGTCATACTTGGCCACTAGTTGAGTGTAGATAATGTGAGAGAATGGGATACCTATAGAGGTTATACAAGAGTACTCATATAATTTTTAGCGAAATAGGATCCATAAATGCATAAGTTTATAGGGTTAGAACAGATACACCATGATAGGTATGAAGATGGAGTGCTACTGATTAATCAGGTTGGGGTAGAGGATGTATTTACTAGGGTTAGTGGTTGTAGTACCAACAAAGTGGAGCTTCATAGGGGACATAGGTAGGGGAATAAGGTTGAGGCCAAAGCCAGTTTCATGCCATCCAACATATCCCCACTAACCATGGTTCTGGACTATCTACTATTTAATGTGTGATTTTTGTGGATTCTCCTTTAGTAACATCATTATTTGATACAAAATTATCACATTCATTTATATATAATTAGATATTCGATGGGCTGGGAATAGCCATAAATTATTTGTACAGAGATATGTCAATTGATATTCCTTTAGGGGTGTGATCTGAGGGTATTCACCAATATAAGTAATTCCACTTTGCGATTGGTGGTTATATATTCCTATAGGAATTCTTTGTACTAGAGGTGACTGACTTCGACTTGTTCCTTAGAATGGATTAATTAGTATTTCATCAAGGTTATATCAACTATTATCCTCAAAAGATATCTTTTATATCTCCCAAGGGTATTATTTATGTTCATATTGAATAATAATACTTATACGTTAGTCATGAAGAACTTTCCCATTAGCACTAGGGTATAATTATATCCCAGGTTACTAGTCTTGTGTTGGATGATGGGTAAATACAACAAAATGCTTTTACCCTATTGTTGATCAGTACCAAAATGTTTTTCCTAATGAGTTATCTATATTTCCACCCAAGAGAGTGGTTTATTTTTTCTATCAATATCATTAAAAGTGTAGAACTTATTTCTATTTGTACTTATAGGATATATCTATCAGATCTCTGAGAGATAAAGTCTCAATTGGAGAAACTAGTGTAAAAGGGGTTCATATGGATGAGTATGTAATGTTGGGGTGATCTAGTCCTTTTGACCAAGAATTATAATGGATCCTTGAGTCTATTTGTGTATTATTTGTGGTTTAACCAAGTGATGATAAAGATATGATATCCACTTCCATGTATAAATGATTTATTTCATCAACTCCAAGGAGTTTGGGTAATATTTATAATCGAGATGATATTAGGTTATCACTAGTAGAGGATGAGGTCTTCAGACATACCTCATATGAAATTTAGGGAAATGTATGGTCTGTATGAGTACCTGGTGATTTTTTTTGGTATGGGGAACACAATATCATTATTTATGGACTTGATGAATTAGGTATTTTACCCATATATATACACTTTTGTTTTAGTTTTCATTGATGATGTACTTATATATTCTAGGTCAAGGGAGGGGCGCACATGAAATCTGGAGATTATTTTGAGAACACTTAGGGAGCATCGACTATATAATAATCTCTTTAGGTTACATTTTTAGATTAACTAGGTGTACTTATTTGGGTATATCATTTTAGAGTCAATAGTATATATAGACCCAAATATGGTCAATGTAGTGGCTTCTTGGGAGTGGCATAAGAACATTTTGAGGTCTGTAGCTTTTTTGGATTGGAAATTTATTACTAAAGGTTTATTTGAGACCTCTCCTTATTGGATATGTCGATGAAAGGCCTGATTAAGAAAGGGGTGAAGTTTTTTTGGCTAGACACTTTTGATAGTTCATTTGAGGTGATGAAAAAGATTTTTATTACAATGTTAATATGGAACCTACCTGAGCTAGGTAGGGAGTATAATCTATACTATGATGCATCATGAGTTAGTTTAAGAGTGTTTTTATTGTGGTATGGTCATGTGTTCACTTATAGGTCTAAGAAAATGAGGTTTCATGAGAGGAACTACTCAAAAAAATACTTGAAACTAGTAGTGGTGGTGAATGAATTGAGACATTAAAGACTTTACCTATTGGATGAGAGACTTGTAGCATATTATTTACTTAAAAGAATGAATTACATTTCTTATAGTGGGACTTGAAGAATTGATAATGAAGGTAGGACTAGTATTTATAGTATTTTCATTTCAAACTGGTATAAACCCCTGGGAAGGGGAATTTTTTTACAGATTCACTGAGTAGAGAGACTTAGAAATAGGTGTTTCAGGAGTATAATAATGAGTGACAGATGATGGACCTCTTTTTTGAGACTCATATTGACATATGGGAATACTAGGGTTGGGTTACCCTTACATCTTTATTTATCACATCATCACTCCTTAGTAGGGTGAAGTGAATCCATCTCTTAGATTCAAACTGTATAGTTATAATGGATAATGTATTTAGTAGAAATACACCACCAGAACACTCCCATATCCCAAATATGGTTTTGTTTGTTTGATGTCTTATTGTGGTCCTGATGAGTATTCATGAGAAGTTGATGATGGACTCACATGATTCAAGGTGGGCTAAACATCAGGTTTTTAATAACATTTATCATGATATAAATAGGTAGTATTGTTGTCTTGGGACGAAGAGAGATATTGTGGGGTTTATCACACGATTCTCCACATATAAACAAGTTAAGTTTGAGCACTAGTGAACCACTGAACAACTTCAATCACAACCCATTATTGAGTGGAATTGGGATGATGTGACAATGGACTTCCTAATAGGGTTTTTTTAGGAAAACCTTAAGGAATTGGCACAATGTTGGTGATTGTGGATCAATTGACTAAAGTGGATCATTTCATGTCGATATGATAATTTTTTAGTTGATAAGTTGGAAAAGATCTATTTTTAGGTGATAATGAATTTACATGGTGTACCTTAGATCACCATTTCATATAGATATCCTCATTTTAAAACATGATTCTGGTAAGGATTGTAGAATTAAATTGGAATAAAAGTATATTTGATCACTATGTATCACCTACAGACTGATGGGTAGTTAAAGCACACTATTTAGATACTTAAAGGAATGATTTGATAAAGTTTTTTAAACTTTTTAGGTTCTTAGGAAATATTTTTTATTTATTTTAGAGTTTTCCTATAACAATATTTACAAGTAATTGATACAGATAGCCCCTTTTGTGGTGTTATATAGTATTCCATTCTAGTTAGATTTATATTTTCTTAAAGTTGTGTAGTCCGTGATTTGGGGGTTGGGCATCAAGTAGGAGACATTGGAGTATATATAATTTACCAAGAATAAGTTGGTGTCTTCTCATTGTAGGTGGAGTTCATATACTATTTGAAGACACTATCCTATAGAATTTGAGGTGGGAAATAAAGTATTCTTATATGTGTCTCCTAGATTGGGACATCATCAAATTCTAAGGTAGGGGAATCTAGTGACAAGATATGTGAGACCATTTGAGATCATAGAGAGAATTGATATAGGGGAATAAATTTTATCTACCCCTTAGTGTTTTATTTCTTTTATTTATGCATTTCAAATATTACACCTTCAACAATATTATTCTAATCCATTTTACATAATCAATTCTGGAGATGTTGAGCTTGAGGATGATGCGTCCTTTAAGTTGAATCCATTTCATATAATAGATCATAGAGATAAGGCTATGCATGGAAAGAAATTTTTTTTGGTAGATGTGTAGTGGGAGCATATGAATATCAAAGAAGATACATGGGAGTGAGAGTCTGACATGCCGGCTAAGTGGATGTATTTTTTCACCAAGGAGGCCTAATGAAATTTTGAAGTACTGCTCGAGGGTGAAATTCTATATGGTGGGGAGGTTGTAAAATCCTAGATTTTTCATAAGGTATAAATCCATTTAAATTTTCCAAGCCTTTTGTTTTTAGTCTGATTATTTGTTCTTGAAGTGTTGGAGGGGGAGTTTGGGTTATCTCAGAGGTGTTCTAGGAGGTTGGAGGTCTGAAATTAGATAAAAGTAGCAGTTTTAAACTATTACATGATTTGGAAAACCTTACAAGGTTCTAGTAGGAACCATGTAGAGGCTAAAAACCATTATCAATGTTTTTTAATATTTAACACATGGTTAGGTAAACCATGCACCCAAACCATGAAATAAATATCATAAATGTTAGACATGGACACATGTTTGGTGAAAAGTTTACCAAACCATACTACCTAACTTTGTGGGGTGTGGATTCTATTTATAGTAGGAACCACATAGTTGGCACATAGTTTGATAAAAAATACAACCAAACCATTAATTATTCCAATTCACTTAACAATTAGGAATTTAAGAAAGTAACTTTATCAATTTTATATTTCCTAAAACCTCTTTTATTTCCTCTTGTTTGACCAATTACCCTCTGTGTCACAGAATTATACTCTCTACGAATGTTTTAAGTGTGGTATCCTTTAATCCTTAGTGGATTTGATTTATGTTCATTCCAAGGGTGAGTTGGAGGTAAGTCTAACACTCTTCTTCAATCCTTATTTAGTTTTTTTTGTTTCATGGTCTTACACCCATTATAACTATTTATTACATATTTCAATGTTTTTGTCTTAATATTCAATTTATTTTGTCTATGTTAATTTTAGTTGGTGATATTCGATGAGGATAATTCTACTAGAATAAGGTAGGTGTTTCTTAACTTATCCCTAAATTCATTACTTTTTTTTTCAAGTGTGGGATTTATGGTCATATTAACCGAATGAACTATTGAACTAAAACTAAAATAAATAGCCATTTTTTACATTTATTCTTCATGATGAAACCATTTTTTTGGGTTTTGAGGATCCATTTGGTAGGATTAATCCTAGACCTTGAACACAAAGTGAGGTGATTTTGATTTTGGAGAAAAATGGGAATATAAAGAGGTGACCTAAGGAGTTCCCTAAATAATTAGTGACCATGTAAAAGGATATATATGCTTATGAAACTTTCTAGTATGCGATGGATAAAAATGAGATCTTTATGTTTGATTATCTTCCCCAAATGAAACTTTTTCTATATAAGGTTACTCAGTGGGATTCTATTCTCCTAGGTTATTTATATATGAGATCACTAGATGGGCCACTCTTCTGTTATGCACTTTTTATATCAGATTTTTGAGTGGGATGATCTTCCTCTGTGAAATTTTATTTCAATATTATTAGGTGGGATTCACTTACCCCAGATTATTTATGCATGATATTTTCATGTGGGCCACATTTCTTTTGAGAAAATTTACTGATATGACTTACCATGTCTAGAGACATTCAACACTGGCCAAAGTGGGCATGGTCAATCTTAGGGGTCATCTCAGAACTTGAGGATCAAAAGTGTTTATTTATTGTGGATTATTTTTTTAACATAAACTTATAATTTCTCAAACTATATATATTTATGGACACCATTAGTGGTTCCCTACTATGTTTTACTCATATATTTCTCAATCCACCATGGGTGGAGGCTAAAAACTTCTCTTATTATTCATACATGGATGATGCATGATTAGGTAAACTGTACACCAAAACCAGGTTAAACCTATCATAAATTTAATACATAGACACACAGTTGGTCTTTAATTTACCAAACCATATAGCTTAACTATGTAGAACTTTGCTTCCCTTAATAGTGGGAACTACATGGTTGGCGCATGGTTTGGAAAACCATGAAACCAAACCATGTGGTCTTCCAAATCACTTAAAAATTAGGAATTTACTAAAATACCCATTTCAATTTTATATTTCCTAAACCCTCATTTCCCCTCTTGTTTGAACAGGATCCCTCCCAACCATGGACTTCTCCTCTCCTCTAAGCTTTTGGGTGTTTTATACTTCGATCCTTGGGGGATTTGACCACTGATTATTTTAAGGGTGAGTTGTTGGTAATTATAAAAATCCTCTTTGATCCATCTTTATTTTATTTCACACTCTCTTGGGATCACATTGGTTATAAACATTTATGACCTATTTCATGGATTTTGTCTTAATATTTGATTTTTTCCATCCGCGTTCATTTCATCTTGTGATATTTGATGAGGGGACTTATAATAGCACAAGTTTGGTGGTATTTAAGTTATACCAAAATAATCACCTTTTATCTATGTGTGTGTGATGTTTGGTTGTACTGACTAAATAAGCACTTTACCTATAACTAAAATAAATTGATTTTATACTTTTATTCTTTATGACTAACCTGTTCTTTGGGTTATGACTTTTTAGCTGGTGTGAGTAAACATAGACCTTGACCATCAAGTGATGTGATTCTAATTTTGATGAAAAATAGGAATTTAAATAGGTGACCCAATGTGTTTTGTAAAATATAAATGACATATTAAAAGGATTTATATTCCCAAGAAACTTCATAGAACGTGATTGTTATACATGAGATCATCAATTGGACTACTCTTCCCCCATGGACCTTTTTTATGTGATATTACTAGGTGGTACAAACTTCCCCTAGGTTATCTAGGTGTGAAACTCTTCCCCATGAACTTTTATTACAATATTATTTGGTGGGATGCACTTAATCCAAGCTATTATACTTGAGATTGTCGGGTGGGTTTCATTTCACCCAATCATGTTTACTAATATGAGTTTCCTTGTTTAGAGACATATGAAACTAGAAAAAGTAGATATGGTCGATCTTGTGTGTCATTATAGAACTTTGGGATTGATGGTTTTTATTTATTGTAACTTATTTTATTCACTCTTCACATCAACATACACTTTTACTCAAATTGGATATATTTTGGGACACAATTAGTGGTGCCCTGCTGAGTTGTACTCACACCCTACATGAGAATCCATGGGTTCCCAAGTTGATTTCATGGTTGTAGGAAATGATAAAGACAAGGGATATATGGTAAATGGTTGATATGGAAAAGATAATATGAATAATCATAGGTGAGACTAGTCTAGGACTTAGGATCGATTTTGGGAGATTTTTCCTATCAAGTTATTTTAGTTTCTTTTGTGATTTTTAAATATTTTATCTTCCCATGAGGGATCTGTTTGGTATGTATGAATTTCATGAAATTATTATAGCCTTAATTTTTTATATCATGGGTAGGTATGTTGTTTATTTATTGGTTTATGTGATATATGATATCCTTATTTATCTATATGTATTTTCTTGAAATTATTTTCATGGTTATTTCACACTCTAATATGAGAGTATAATCTTAATATGATATCACCATAGACCCTCACTGCTAGTCACAAGAATTTGGCGCATAGGAAGGCATGATCGAGGTTATATAATAGTCTGATTGGGCACTACCGAGTGATCTTGGAATGGGGGATGTTACATATGGTCATAAGGAGTCTCAAACCCTACATTTTCAAGTGTTTCTCTTAGATAAGATCCAATTATTCAATGTATGTTCTATCACCTCCCTAATCATTTTTTATTTTTATTTTTCATCCACTTATTCTTAAATTTTATTTTTCAATTTTATAAAATTATTTTAAAACCTTTATTCTTCAATAAAGGTGATATTATACCTATAGAATAAGACGTTCTTCGTCACTCATTTTATATAACGGGTTCTAGGCTTAGTATGTTATACCACTTACATGAACAATTCTATAATGTTTTTATAATGAATGATTAATAAAAATTAAATACTATTAATGGAGTATAATAATGGTGAATTAAGGATGATTTTTTAATTTTATAATGGAAATATATATAATTATATTCATTAATAAATCAATTGTTTTTATTGAATCTAAAATTATAAAAAAGATATTTTTACCACTCTTTACAAGATATAACCCAAAATTCCATAAAATTACCACTAGAATTTATAGATATATCAAATTAACTTATGTATTCTCAATTACCATTTTGTAGGTGATTAATAAATGATCAAGTATAAAGGAATAGAACTACTATATCGAAGCCAATACAGAATAGACAAGACAATTTACACATGAATATTAATTTTTAAAAAATAATTATTGATAAATGAGTATTAAGAAATATTAAATTAATAATATAAATTAAAATAAATATAAATATGGTTGTGATATTGATTAATAATAAACCTAAATTGATTATACAAGATCTTAGAGTGTGTCTAACCAAGAAGGAATCCATGATAAGAGTTTTATTGAATAAATTTTTATTTCATTGGGTCATAATCTTTATTCCTTGAATATTTTATTCTAAGTTTTTTATATTATACCATTTCTATGACAAACCTTATCTTTATTACACACTTAACATGAGTTATTACATAAAACCTTCACTTTATACAACATGGAAGATTGAGAGGTCTAGTGTCTTTGGGGATTAGGAACATTACATAACAACTTAAAACATGAAACACAACATCTTTATTAAAAACTTTCTTTACATGACCACTACATTCTCTCGTACTTTGCATTGCATGGGATAACTTGAGGGCATGCACAAGAAAAAGGTGAGCTATAAAGCCCACTAAGGGAATAAATATGGAATAACCTAAGGAATACAATACATGTTAGATAGTAGGTATATCAATGGAGCACAAGATAAACATGAACATAAAGGCATGATAAATCATGATAATTATAACATGGAGATGTGGCAACAACACTTAACATAGAATTAGCATGAGCCAAGGCTCATTGCACATGGAGCATGAGTAAACCCTCATTGCACATGAAGCATGAGTAAAATCTCGTTTCACTTGAATTATCATGAGTCAACACTCATTGCACATGACATATCATGATACTATACTTTACCTAATTCATTGGAGCGCTATCAGGGCACACCCTTCTTAAACATGTCATTTCATGCATAACTGTGTCACATGGATCATACAACATGGAATCAACCATAAAAATTTATTACATGATAAAGGGATGTGGAATAAATACATGAATATTTATAATCAATAAGTAAATGTGTATAAAGGTGTATACCCTTGATAGATAAATGAGCATGGTATTCACTACACAATGACATTGGCTTGGAAAATCATAGTGCAATTTCGGCAGCATAACAACGTGAAATAAGAACTTATAAAAAATGGTTGATGGGAGATAAAGGGGTGTATCATCATATTTACATGAAATGTACAGTAATGGGGTCATATATACACATTTACCAACAAAAATAATGGAATTTAGATGCATAATACAAAATAATTTCTTGGATGTAAAAGAAGAGAGAGAAATCCCTCACAGATTTTTGGCATGGTAACAGGTGTACATGGGACACATTAATGAGAGATAAAAGAGTATTCCATCATCAAAACATAAATAGAGAAGTATGGGGTAGGTTAAAAATAATACAACATCATTTTTAATTGAAAAAAGGGTCCTAACAACTTAAAGAAAATTGGACAAAAATGAGAAAGGAAGAAATCCCTTACATAGAAGTGTGCTTCCAAAGGCTTGGGAGAGTCTTGAGATATGATTCATGGGATATTAAGGCACCTTGGGAGGATTCTAGAGAGGATAGGGAATAGTTTGGACTAACTCCAAAGGCTTTGAGTGAGGAGGAACTAGGATCTTGGGTGGGTTTATGTAGGAAAGGATAAGGAATTCTTTATTATTTAGGTTTGAGACACCTCACATTAAACTAATCAAAAACACAAACCAACCCATGGTTTTTTCCCACGGGTTTTTACAAATTGGAGTGTAAAACAATATTTTATATGTCCAATGGTCTAACTTATTAAAATAATAGGGTTTCTTATGTGAAGGTGAGTCACACTCTCAAGGAAAACAATTTAAAAAGACAAAATGTTTTATAAGCCATGAAGGGTCCACTTAAGCTTTGTAAAATAAATCAAACAAAACAAAAATAAAATTATTTTAATGTTAAAACATATATTATACGAACATAATGTTTATATTATTTTATTACATAACTATTGGGTCATTATGATGTCATAAAACACATTATATGTTTAAACAATATTTAATTTTTACCCAAACAATTGACTATCTCAGAAAATTATGAAAAATTAACCGTTGGATAATTTTGACATCATGATTCAAAAAATAATATTAATTTTATCTATATAATTTTCTAAATATGTGAATTTTTACTTTTAAAATAAAAACTGACATTTATCGAAAATTCACGGGTTTTGACAAAAACAGCTTTCAAAACCTAATAAAAATTACAATTGATTTCGATGATTTATATTTAATATAAATTAATTTAATAATAATAATAATATTTTATTAAAATATTATTTAATTAAAAAATCCATTAATTCATAAAAATAGTTTTCTTAGTTGAATACTGGCTAAAAATACTATTTATGCTTTAAAAACTATTTACAAAGTAACAATAATAAAATGAATTCACGTTCTTTATACAAAAATAATGTACATAATGATAGTGATAGGGTCTAGTTACATAACCCCTTATAACACCTGCATAAGACCGAAGGGTAAGGTGTGCAATGGTGACAGACTCTTGGGGTGGCTTAGATAACACCGCTCGGGTGGTAATCTCTATTAACTTCCACTTCTCCAGTAGTCAGTTCCGCTCAAGATTAACATGTTAAAGCTTAGCTTGGGCTTGGTCAAGAGAGAATCCCAATGACACCACCTCCTTTCTAAGCACTGTCAAATGGGATTCGTATGGGGATAGTCTACTGGATGAGGCCATCACTTCCTTTTTCTGAGTAAATTGGATTTGTTAAAGCCCTATATTTATACTAATCATGTGATCACTGTTCAATGGGTATATTAGAAATGGTCACAATTCTTAACAGTATTTTAAAATATAGAAACATAAAACCAATTAAGTTCACATTCTATATAACCATAATAAGACATTTAATTATATCAAATGGAAATTTCATTAATGAAATTTTGGGTCGTTACAATCTTCCCCCCTTAAGAAATTTCGCCCTTGAAATTTCCTTTTCTAACACTAAAACAGATGCGGGTAACTCCGCTTCATCACTTCCTCTGATTAACAAGTCGCTTCTTCAAATTTTTGGGTTTTCCAAAACACCTTGATAAGGGGCATTGTCTTATTTCGTAGAACTTTTTCTCTATGATCTAAGATCTTCACTGGTTTCTCCTCGTAAGAAAGATCATCCTCTATCTGTACTACCTCTAAAGAGATTACATGTGAAGGGTCTGGTATGTACTTACTTAAGAGGGATACATGAAAGACATCATGTACTCTAGCCATGGTAGGTGGAAGTGCTAGTCGATAGGCCACAACCCCAACACGATCAAGAATCTCAAAGGAGACGATGTACTTTGGACTTAACTTACCTTTATTTCTAAACCTCATGAAACTATTCCATGGAGATATGCATATAAATACAATGTATCCAACTTTAAACTCAAGGTCTCATCAATAGTTATCTGCATAAATCTTCTGTCGACTCTAGGATTCCTTGATATGTTGCTGAATGATTTTCACCTTCTCCACCATTTCTTCGACCATTTCTGGTCCTAGAAGCTTACACTCACTGAATTCACCCCAACATGCTGGTGTTATGAACCTCTTTTCATACAGGGCATCATAAGGTGCCATTCAGATTCTCAAGTGGAAACTGTTATTATAGGAGAATTAAACCAGAGGAAGATGTTGATCCCATCCTCTTTTAATGTCCATTGAACACGATCTTAACATATCTTCCCATGTCTGAATAGTTAGATCAATTTGGACATCTATTTGAGGATGATAGGACATACTGAAGTTCAGTTCAATATCCAAATCATGTTGAAGACTCTTCCAAAACATAGAGGTGAATCTTAGATTTTGATCGGATACAATGGATAGTGGTACTCCATGGATCCTTACCACTTACCCGATATATATCTATTCCAGTTGATCCAATTATAAATCCTTCCGAATTTTAATGAAGTGTACAGACTTTGTAAGATGATCCACAAAAACCTAGATTTCATTGTTTCCTTTGGAAATCTTCAGAATTCCAGTGACAAAGTCTATGGTGATGTTCTCTAATTTCCATGCTGGTATGGGAAATGGATGCATCATCCCCTTAGACTTCTACCTCTCTGCCTTTACTTGCTGACACACCAGGACCTTTGATGTATACTCAACGATCTCCTTCTTCATATTATCCCACCAATAATGATCTTGGAGATCTCGATACATCTTTGTGTTTCCTAGGTGAATAGAGAAATTTGAACTATGTGCATCATCCAAAAGTTTCTTCTTCAGCTCTGGACTTGGTGGAACACATAGTATTTTCCCAAATCTCACAATTCCTTCTTCATTAACATTGAACTATGAGGATTTCCCATTTCTGATAGCTTCCACTTTCTTCTAAATTTTTACATCATCCTTTTTAGCATCCTTTAACCTTTCCAAAAGAGACGGTTGAGGAATCATTTGTGAAAGGATTGATGATGTTCCCTTCTTTAGGATTCCCATTCCCATCTTCATCAAATCTAAGAAGATTGGATCCTTCTAAATTATCATCAATGATAGAATCATTGGGTCCTTTTTACTTAGAGTATCCACCACCTTATTCTATTTCCTAGGGTGGTAATGGATTGAGCAATAATAGTCTTTGATCAGCTCTAACCATCTTCGTTGGAGCATGTTAAACTCTTTCTATGTGAATATATGCTTGAGGCTTTTGTGGTCTATATATATTTCACACTTCTCCCCAAAGAGATAATGCCAAAAAAAATTTAAAGTGAATATCACCAAAACCAACTCCAAATCATGTGTTGGATAGTTCTACTCATGAACTTTCAATTGTCTTGAAGCATAGGCAATGACTTTGTCATTTTGCATCAACACAAAGCCCAGAACCATCTTTGAAGCATCACTGAATACCACAAAAGTTCTCCACTTGTGGGTAAAGTGAGAATGGGTGTAGTGATAATCCTCATTTTAAACTCCTTGAATCTTTCATCGCATTCATCACTCAAAGAAAACTTTACTCCCTTTCGAGTTAGCTTGGTAAGAGGGTTGGACAACCATGAGAAATTTCTCGCAAATCGTCGATAATATCCAGCTAACCCCAAGAAGCTACGGATATCTGTTATTGATATTGGCCTCGTCCATCCCTCTATTACAGCTATCTTGGAGGGATCCACATATATCCCATTGCTTGTGATTATATGGACCAATAATGAGACATCCTTCAACAAGAACTCACACTTTCTGTACTTTTTATAGAGCTTCCCATTTTGCAAGGTCTCTAATACAGTTCTTTGATGCTTCTCATGATCCTCCTTGGTTTTGGAGTATATTAGAATATCATCTATAAAGACTACCACAAATTTGTCTAGGTAATCTCTAAAGACTCTATTCATCAATTCCATGAAGATTGATGGAGAATTAGTGAGTCCAAAAGGAATTACTATGAATTCATAGTGGTCGTATCTTGTATGAAAAGCAGTCTTGGGGATATCTTCCTTCTCCACCCATACTTGATAATATCTTGACCAAAAATCTACCTTGGAAAAGTATTTTACTCTTCGCAGTTGGTCGAACAAGTCATCAATTCATGGGAGAGGATGCTTGTTCTTTATCGTGATTTTGTTAAGCTCACTATAATCGATGTAAAGGCGCATTGACCCATCCTTATTCTTGATGAAGAGGACTAGTGCACCCCATGGAGAATCACTTAGGCGTATAAACAATTTATCTAGATTCTATGGTGGTTGTTTCTTCAGCTCCTCAAGCTCCACAACAAACATTCTATATGGAGTCTTGGATATTGGTAATTCCCTAGGTATAAGTTCGATTGAGAATTCAACATATCTTCTAGGAGGGAGACTAGGAAATTCCTCGGGAAACACTTCAGTGAATTCCCTCACAATAGGCATGTATTCAAGTATGGTTTCATCCTTAGACTCAATCATTTGAGCTAGATATGTATGCTCATAGGGTATTAATATCCATGCTTGAGATGATGGAGCTAAAGAAGATTCATCTTCCTCCTTGCACTTGTACAGAATCAGGGGTTGATTCTCCACATGGAGAGTGATTTCCCTTTCACAGCAGTTTATGTTGGCTCTATATAGGGAAATCAAATCCATGCCAATAATTGATTCAAATTCCACTAGAGGGAGTATGATGAGGTTCTCCGGGAAGTTCAATCCACCAATTATGATAGGGGAGGAGTTATATTCATGGGATGCAATGATTGCCCCATTTTCTATACTCACCGACATCTTTACTTCCATGATTTGTGGTGGTGTTGGGATTTTTCTACTAAACATTTGGGATATAAAAGAACATGTAGAACTATGTACAATAACCCTACCTTTCACTTTTTTGATTCTGGTTTTACTTTATCAAATATATACATAAGGATGAGTATCTTAAACTATTAAACACATAAAGAGGAATCCAATAACAAAAAGGGATAACTTATAAATTAATTTTATTTCCTTAACTTATGAATCTATAGGCTTCAATCTATGTTATCCATGATCTACTTTCCAACATTTATTCTTAGGGGTATTTTTTTATTCCCTTAACAATGGTTCATACTAAGCATGTGAATTTACCAATGCATGTCCTCCGGGAGTGTCATAACCAAGAGTGTAGCACGACCTGTTGTCGTGTACCAAGATACCCTAGGTCAATCTCAAAACTCCTTGTCGGAGTTTTCACTCCTAGGTACATCTGTGCCAGAGCCACCTCTACGAGCTCGTATCCAGACAGGGATGTATTTTCTTGATAAAACACTTACTCAATACTCACCAAAACATAGGGATGTTTTTATTATACTTAGTATTGTCTCTAATTCATCACTGGGGTTTTCTAATCCTAATCCCAACAAATAACTAAACCAATCCTCTAATACCAACTATGACAACCCTGCTCTTTATTACAAACTTAACATGAATTATTACATAAAACCTTCACTTGATACAACATAGAAGATCGAGAGTTATAGTGACTTTGGGGCTTAGGAACATTACATAACAACTTAAAACATGAAACAACACATCTTTATTGAAAACTTACTTTACATGACCACTACATTCTCTCATACTTAGCATTGCATGGGATAACCTGAGGACATGCATAAGAAAAGGGTGAGCTATAAAGCCCAGTAAGGGAATAAACATGGAATAAAAAGAGGAATAAAATACATGTTAGACAGTAGGTATATCAATAGAGAGAAATAGAAACATGAACATAAAGGCATGATAAAGCATGATAATTATAACATGGATATGTAGTAACAACACTTAAAATGGAATTAGCATGATCCAAGGCTCATTGCACATGGAGCATGAGTAAACCCTCATTGCACATGAAGCATGAGTAAACCCTAGTTTCACATGAATTATCATGAGTCAACTCTCATTGCACATGACGTATCATGATACTATACTTTACCCAATGCATTAGAGTGCTATCAGGGCGCACTCTTCTTAAACATTTCATTTCAGGCATAAGTGTGCCACATAGATCATACAACATGGAATCAAACATTATAATTTATTCCATGATAAATGGATGTGGAATAAATACATTAATCTTTATAATAAATAATTAAATGTTCATAAAGGTGTATACCCTTGATAGATAAATGGGCATGGTATTCACTACATAATGACATTGGCTTGGAAAATTGTTGTGCAATTTCGGCAGCATAACATCGTGAAATAAGAACTCATAAAAAATGGTTGATGAGAGAGAAATGGGTGTATCACCATATTTAAATGAAATGGACCATAAGGGGGGTCATATAAATACATGTTACAACAAAAATAATGGAATTTAGATGCATAATACAAAATAATTACTTGGATGTAAAAGAGGAGAGAGAAATCCCTCATGGAATTTCAGCATGGTAATAGGTGTACATGGGACACATTAATGAGAGAGAAAGGGGTATCCCATAATCCAAACATAAAAAGGGCATCATGGGGGTGGTTATAAATCATAAAAAAACATTTTTAATTGAAAATAAAAGGGCATAACAACTTAAAGAAAATTGGACAAAAATGAGAAAGGAAGAAATCACTTACTTAGAAGTGTGCTTCCAAAGGCTTGGGAGAGGCTTGAGAGAGGCTTCTTGGGAGATTGGGGTAGATTTGGAGGATTATATAGAGAATAGGGAAGATTTTGGATTTAATCCAAAGGCTTTGAGTGAGGAGGAAGTAGGATCTTGGGTGGGTTTATATAGGAAAGGATAAGGAATTCTTTATTATTTTGGTTTAGGAAACCACACATTAAACTAATCAAAAACACAAACCATCCCATGGTTTTTCCCATGGTGTTTTCTAAAGGGGAGTGGAAAAAAATATTTTACATGGACAATGGCCGAACTCCTTAAAATAACAGGGTTTCTTATGTGGAGTTGAGTCACACTCTCAAGGAAAATAATTTAAAAAGAAAAATTGTTTTATAAGCTTTGAAGGGTCCACTTAAGCTTTGTAAAATAAATCAAACAAAACCAAAATCAAATTATTTTAATTTTAAAACATATATTAACCAAAAATAATGTTTATAGTATTTTATTACATCACTATTGGGTCCTTATGATGTCATAAAACATATTATATGTTTAAACGATATTTAATTTTTATCCAAAAATTCAACTATCTCAGAAAATTATGAAAAATTCACCGTTGGATAATTTCAACATCTTGATTCCAAAAATAATATTCGTTTTATCTAAATAATTTTCTAAATATATGAATTTTTACTTTTAAAATAAAAACTGACATTTATCAAAAAATTCATGATTTTTTGACAAAAACAGCTTTCACCCACAGAAATCATTGCGCGTGAACCCCCTCCATGTTCCTGACCGGCTTCCTCGTGCAGAATACATGATCTGTAGTTGGATTTTTGGTGATTCTGAGTGGTGAAGAATCTGGTCTAGAAACAATGGATCTTTGTTTGGGTAATGGTTCTCGACGGCGTTCGGCGACACCCAGTGGAAACAGTGATGCTGGGGGTCTTCGATCAATGTGTCATCCATGGTGTTGGATTGAAAACTTGTTTGGTGGATTTTAATTTGAAGATGAAGGTTCTAGTTTTCACTCATATGTATTCTATATATATATTTTTTCTATTTAATCTATTTTTGGAATTGAATCATTGTTTGAGCTTCGTGAATCGATGGCAGTGGAACACTCTGCTTGATTGACAATTCGTATCCAAACACTATTTTAGTGATGCAATTAGTTCATGTGAAACAAAATAGTGGTAATTTTTCACCAATATCAATTTTTTATTTATTATCAGCAATATTATACACCTTAATAATCATTCAATTATATTTTTTCATGTATTTCCTTGCAGATCCTGTAATTGTTACTACAAGCCTAAATGCTACAAAATTTATGTTCAATCCCTACACTCCATTTTTGGAAATGTTCAAATCTAGGTGATTTATTCTTTAAAAATTTCATACTTATATACATTATATATACCATTTATTTCATTATTCATGTTCTTCATCTTTAGTTCAATGACAGAATACAATTTACATAATCAATTTTCTTGTATTTGTTTATTAGTGCTCTTATGCTTCAGGTCAAATCCTATGTTTTCTTCCCAACTTATCAAACTGACATCTACATCAATTTTGAGAACTTATTCTACTCCACTAATATTTCATAAGAACAACAAAACTCCAATTCATATCAATGAATTTTTAGAGGTAACTACAATCTTCGTGCAATTTTAAATTCTTATAGAAAATTAAAATTCTTATATTATTTATATTTCTATTTTTTTACATAAATTAGTTTCCTATAACTACTTAAAAACTACTTATCATAAGTGTTCATGGCTATAATAGTAATTTTAATTAAATCTATGATTTTATGAAGAAATATATAGTTCGGGAGTTGAAGCTGAAAAATGGCTATGTGCTGACTCCATAAGAGTCATACTGACTAAAGATATCAAAATTTTACAAATGAAGGGATTCAAAAAGGTAACACAAGACTTAAAAAGAGTAAACTGACACTTTGTAAGAGTAATCATCACAAGAACCACCCTCCCTATTCCCAACCAGCGTCCCACTCCAGCATTATTGGGGGATCCCCATCCCTGTTCCCAGCCATCATCCTCATTAAAAACCCTCATCGGACCTTGTCGTCCCTGGTTTTGCAAGCTGTCATCCCCACTCTCAACTGCTGTTGTCCATAGATTTTTAGACCGATCAAATGAGATGAAATTTTTAGTGATTTGGGATTGTAAGATGTAGGTGTTCATAGGCAGTTGGTTTTCTTCTATGATATCCTCTTCCTAGTTTCTTATTGGTTCTTGGCCAAGATCTGGATGCTGTGGCTATTTTTAATTCTATAACATATTTCTCTCAGATAATTGGATATGGATTTCTAAACTACTTATAGGGTAGTTTTCTACCAAGTTTAATCAAAGGTTATTCTATGGGTAGGTAACACATCTATGTTGATGGCACTCGCTTATAGTGTAAATGCTGAACACGGTGGAGTTGGGAGGAAAATAGAAGGTGAGTTGTGCTTCTGGTTAAGTTTGGTTTGGTTTAAGGTTTTGTTTTTTGGTTCTTTTACATATATTGTATAATTTTTTTTCTGGGTGTTTCTTCCACATCAATTTCTAGTTTTGTAGTTTATGTACTATATTGGTGGTTGACTCTGAGTTTTAAAGATGATGGTGATATTCTGTTTCTTTCTAGAGCTTCAACCTATTAATAATCTAGTCTCAATGGTTAGGGAGTTAATGTGTTCATGGTGTGGTTCTATTTAGGTTGGAATTCCATAGATATCCTGTTGGTGTGATCTTTTTTCTCAAGAAAATGATATTAGTGATGATGATGATGAGAAGACTTTGGGTAATGCAACAAGAAAATCGATTTCTTTTACTCAATTTACTTATTTTTGGAATATAACATTTGATATTTCAAGTTTATATTAATGTAAATATTTGATTTTAAGGCCACATTTTTTATCATTAAATAGTAATAATTTTAAATGTCAGTTCCAAACATAGGGCCCATCAACGATATGAGTTTATAGGGGGCCAAGTAAGTGTTTTATTTTATACATGTTCAATGATGCCAAATATATATTATTTCAGTTTATTATTATTTTTATTTGATTCTAGGATAGTTATTAATCCTACATAAAAGTCTAAAAATACCATGAAGTACCATTTTTTGAAATTTCTATTAATTTGGATTTGAAATTCATGCCAAGAAAAAATACTATCATTTTTTGTTTTATTTTTTTAGTTTTTGTTTCACATGACTTATTAAAATGATATTGTTTTATCATGTTTCTGATTTATGAAAGATTATTAATATTATCTTTGGTTTTGTGTTTTAGGGACTTTGATATGACATATGAAGGTTTCTCAAGTTATTATTTCACTTTGGCATTGAGCGTACTTCCTAGAGACATAATGTATTTCTATGTTTTGCTAATTATTTCTTATTTTTTATATGTAGTTTTAAAATTCATTTTATGTTTTTCAAGTAGGTGGGTTTTAAGTAAATTTTTATATAGTTTTGTTTAAGTGATTAAAATAGTTAGAAGGTGTTATAAAATAATATGTGAAGATGGGTATCCATATGATGTGGGTTTTTTTTCTTATGATTTTTAGATATAAACATGTAATATATGTTTAAAAAAATGGCCCAAGTTAAACTCTAAGATTATATGGGTATTATATTTATGTTTTCTCGGAAATATCCATGTTATATATTTTTCTTATAGAGACCTTTAGAAAATGGGTTGATGTGATGGAGAAAATATTTTTTCATTATGGGGATCATTGAATCCACACATCAACAATGCACTAACAATAACATGAAAAAGTGAATTGGTTATTTGATATTTTTTTAACTCAAGTGGTTTGATCATTAAATCCACACATGAAAAATGCACAAACTATTATCGTTCTTTGATTCTCCAGATAAAATTTATTTGTGGTCTGGTCTTTTCATCTCTGTCCATTTAGTTGTTTGTTCTCATAAGTTCCCAATGAATTGTTAAATTATGATTTTCCATGGGATTCTGGTTTATTAATTTCAAATTTACTTGGAATTTTTATTTCCATGGTGATTTAATAACCTAAATGGTATGTTTCAGTCACTTGGAAACAACTATAGATTTTTTCTAATCATGGATTAGATTTATATGAAATATGGTTGGTAAATTACAGGTTCTTTTTGAGTTCTTTTGGTTTTTCATCTCAACACTAACTAGTTGGGAAACACTCAAAGGGTTACTTTTCTTCCTCAAATCATAATGTTTAAATGATGGCTGGCTTTACCCTTAAATTGTTATCCTTGATTACCACCTTGTAGTTTGTTGTTTTTTATTTTGGTCTCAATGGATTACACTGGACTTTGGTTCAGTGCTTGGATCCTCAATTGCTGAAGAGTGGACTCCTTTGAAGGATTTTTGTATTTGAGACTTTGTAGAGAGAACTTGAGACAATGATGATATTGATATGGGCCTTACATTTGAGTCTATTTTTCCCTTTAATCTATGATGCATGGATGTCATGGTTTCTATTTTAGGTATGATGGGAGCTATTTAATATCCAAAGGAGAAGATGTTAATCTTCAGTTCTAGTGAATAATACATTGCTTTCTGTTTCATTTAGGCTGAAGCGCTTGGTTTTTAACAGGTATCCACTTTTGATTTGGTTATGATTCCCACAGTTTTTCATGAGTATTGACTATAATTTGTTGCTTGACTCTGGTTCTGGATTCTTTGTTGAAAAGTGGGGCACATAGTGTTATTTTTTGTAGACTGCGTTCTGCTTGTTCACTTCATTTGATGTACTTGAATGGTTTTCTATTGATCTTTTATCTGGAGAATCTGATGTTAATGATACACTTTTTATGATATGAAAGGATCGTCTATTTCCCATAGAATTTGTTTCGAGTATCTGGTTTTCTCTGTTTCAGGCGTTGCAACAACTACTATCTACATGATCCTTAGAAAATTGAATAGTTTTGGCTTATCTGTTGTAAGGTGCCATGATCACTCTTCTTTTGTGTTCTTTTTTCTTTACAGGTTATGAGGTAACACTAATGTTTCAACTAGACTAAGACAGTTCAATGCATGGAGCTGATGAAATCTGTGCTGATGTGAACCTCCTTTTCTCGTTTTTCTCTCTTTAAAGTTATTCTTGACTCTTAGCACATTGGCATCTTATACTTGGGGGCTTTCATAATGTTTTTCTCCTGGATGTTCTTCACATGCTGGTGGATGTAATTTGGATTTCCAAGTGACATGACTATGTGTGGCGGTAGGTCCATGAATATGAGGGGTTTTATTCCACATGGAGATGCCATCATTTTTAATTTCGTTGAATTTTAAGAAGAATTCATGCTATTTCCCGCTTGTCTCTTACAATGTGTATTTTTTGACGTATTTTTATGTCTCCCAGATAACATATTTCATCACACATTTTTCATTTATACCAAATAAACTATTAAAAATACTATTGTTTGTCTTTTCCATTGCTATTTAAAATTACTTCTTAATCCAAACATTGCCTAATAATTTCTGGGTTTGTTAACTTTGGAACAACAATGGTTTATACTGATATTTTTCACTGGTTTGAGTTGGAGTTTGGCTCACTTGTCCCAGGGCATGGATGGGTTGCTGGTGCTTGCTTGTCCCTATGGTGGCATGGAAGTACTAGAGCTGGCTTGCTGGTCCTAGGGAATGGATGGGCTGCTGTTGGCTCACTGGTCCCAGGGTGCTTGCTCGTCCTTGGTGTGGCATCGATGGGTAGCTTCTAGCTCACTAACATGGGGGGGGGGGATCCATTGCGGGTTGGTGGGGTGTGTGATGGATCCTTTGGGTGGATGGATTTTTTATTGTGCATTGATTCATTTTGTATTAAATTTCATTACTAATATAATTTTTTTTCTCCAAATTTTGAACATGTGTGAAAATATCATATGTGAGAAATTAATAAATATATTACGAAATTTAACTTAAAATTAAAATTTATAATTTTTATTCAAATGTAATTTATAAATAGAAATTATATGTTGGTAATATTATTACCAATTGAAAATTTTCTCATTATAAATTGTTTCTAAATAGTTTAAACAACATATATATTATCTGCTAGTATTATTATAATTGTAACAGAATGATTTTATCTGTCACAAAAACATTTAGCGACAAAGTTTTTACCGAAAATTTAGTGATAGGGACATATATGTTGGTAAAACTTTTTACCAACAGAAAATGTACTTTTACCAACAGATATTACCCCATTGGAAAAAGTGAAATATTTTTTAGTGATGCATGTAGTGGTTCGTAATCTACTTTTCTATGATGGTCTTAGTGGTTAACCTTAACACATGTTCTAATTTCTATAATTATTTTTGTTTCAAATGCCTCTGTTATGTCCAATGGTTCATGATTATTGTATCATGTTTTCACATTTTAATTTAATGTTATATGTTATGCTTTTATAATGATCCTTTTTGAGGTTATATATTTTAGATCATACCTTTCCAAACTATTACTTTGTGTGATTCTAATGTCAGAGGTGATGGGAGGGTATTAGTGAGAGTGAGAGAGGTAATTGGAACTAAGATTTCAATAGGTATAGGTAGGTCATGGAATGGTCATCTAAGTTAGGATTTGAAGATTTGATTGTAGCAGAGGGTGATTCTATAGTTGGTGAGTCATAGAGTAATGGTATTATGTCAAGTGTGAAGGGTTATAATGGGATTTTGGTTATGTGAGGTCTCATACATTTGGATTGTATCATGTTACATAAAAATTGGACATCATACATATAGAATCTTCTGATTTTTTGGTCATGACATAGAGTAATTGGTCATGATTTGGTGACTCTAAGTATGATTTTATAGGTTTTAACTATTGAATGTAACGACATGTCCACCCCTATCATGGATCAAGGACCTAGAGGTTGAGTTTCAGTGGTTTTTTATATGCTAAGGTTTCACCATAGTCCCTTTCTCATGGAATGAGATTAATTGATTATATAAATTTAACTAATACTGGTTGAGTTTAAGAGGGGGATATATTAGGTGGTTCTTGGTGTGATTCTCAAAGAATCGGTATAGATAGTCTATCAATGATTGACCATGTTTAGTCACATCACAACACTGTAGTTTCTATTATTTTTATGAATTCAAAATTCCACCTGAATTCTTCTATTCACCATTATATTCTCCAAGCCTTAGGTGATCATCCATGAATCCATAGAGACTCATGAACCCCCATTGGTTTTATTAATTTGGATTCAAGTTATTGAAATATGGTGATCCTAGGAAAGTTCCATTCATTTCTTCTTGGGGTTTTATTTTTTCCATTCACTTGGGACAACTATAGTGGTGGATATGGATCAATTTGGGTAATATTAGGTCATATATTGTTAGGGTATTTTTAGATTCTAGGTTGTTGAGGATTCTCCCTTGTGTTATTTTTTCCTTATGATCATTTTTATCTTAATTCTTATAAAATGATTATTGAAGTTCTGATTGATGGAGTGTATTCGATACCTCTATTAGTTTGTAGATTATGGAATCAGAAAGATATAACTTTCTTTGGGGGGATATTATAAATTGAATTAATTAAGATAGCTAATCAAACTAAAATAAATTAAAATAAAGGGGGTGGTATTAATGTGTATACATGTTTCCATTATTTTCTCATGAAGTTATTGGTTGAATATGTTGTTGTTGAAAATATTTTATTTCTGAGATATGAATTTAAATATTATTGTGATTTAAATAATGGGAACACATTTCATAAAAGGGTAATAACTTAAATATAGTAAAAAAACTAGATGAGTGGAATATATAATTGAAATAACATTTATTATGCAAAAGGAATGAATTTATATGAAGACATTATTTAAAAAAGGTACTGTGGAAGTGCTTATTATTGGAGTTTGTTATTATGTATCCTACTACTATTGTAGAGTTTCTAGTGTTTTGATTGTGTTTCCTTTGTTAGGAATTTATTTTGGTTGGTTTTGGGGATGGGGAGTGTTGTGTAGTTGTTGATGTGGCTTCCTTAATCTAGTTGAAATAGTGATATGGGGTTTTTGGTGTGGAATAGTGGTTTGGTTGTTTGTATGGAAATAGGATGTGTGGTGTGTCCACTGAATGGGTTGTTGTATGTAGTTATGAAATAGTTTTGTGGTAGTTGGTTGATGATTTTTGGGTTCTTATATAATTTTCTAGTTGCAAAAGAATTTTAATAGTAATGATGAAGTTGGTAAAGGGATGTAGGCTATAAATTCAATGAACCATTGGCTATAATTAAATGGTAATTATTGAAATATATGGGTAATGTCTAGAAATAACATGGGTAATGGATAATAATGGGTTGTCATTAAATAGGGAATTGAATGTACTAATGAAGGAAACATGGTTGGAAATTAGTAAATCTTGAAATGGTTAAATACTTTGTTTGAAGGGGAATTTCGACTGGTTGTTGTGGTTATTTTTTTAGAATATGGGGGTGGTTTATAATATAGAAAGTGGTAGTGACAGTACCATATAGTAGTGATGGTGTGGCGACTATGATGTCATTTAAGTTCTCCTTTTCTGTGTACCCATTTATATTGGGATTTTATTTTGTTATATATTATGTATTTTTCTTGTGTTTTCTATATTCACCCCACCTAAGTTATACAACCTTACTAATTGTCAAATATTTTGGGTTTTGAGTGATTTACCTTACATCTATATTATTAGGGGAGCAAATTAATGACTACTCCATATTTCCTACTCACCCATCTAGTTATAACATGGGATATGATGGATCATGCTTGGTATAACCATATGGATTGTAATAGATTGACATTAAGTGTATGGTATATTGCGAGACCATGTTGGGAAGACCAGATTACATTATATAGTGGGGTTCATGCAAGGAAGAAGGGGAGAAAGAGGTTGATATTCTTCATTTTCCCAATACCCTACTATAATGTATATGTGATTATGAGATGTGGTGGAGGATATGAGATGATGATGACGTGGATATGATAATGATGATGTGGTTTTAATGATGGTGATGTGGTTATGATATGAGATATGATGTGATGTGAGATGGCTGTGGAAGGGATTGGGAGCACATGATATTTACTGTTGGGGACTAAGAGTGATAAACCTGGGGGGAAGTGGTTATGGGGTACCTCTTGATATATTCCCATGTTATTATATTATTATACTTTCATATGATATTAGGTGAACAAGATTTGGTGAGGCTAGGTGATAGTTGACATGGTAGGTTCTTGTTAGTCCCACTGTTTATTCACTGAAACAATTAGTATGCTTCTTCCATATTTTCATAAGATGTATTGAGGATAATACCAATTATTATATATGTATGATCACCCTTATATATATAAAATATTTTCTATATTTCTAGGTGAGTTTATATATTAAGTTTTACATTACTAGTTTGAAACTTTTAGTTATGGTTTGTGTTGCTTCCTTGAAGTTTTATATTTTGGTACTTTATTTGGAGACCCTATATTTTATGAAATTTTCATGCATTATAGTTTACTATAGGATATTGGTTTTATTCTTATATTATTCCATAGATTTTTAATTTTCTTATTATGTTCATGAGATTTATGAGGGCAATGACTCATATTTTTATGATTTATAAACTTAGTTATAGTGTCCACTGTGTGGACTATTAGAGGTGGGATTTGGGGATTATTATCATCTTTACCACTTGCCCAAGATGGGTTCATAGTGGGAGTGATTCATGAGAAAGTCATATCAGAGTTTTAATTGAGAGTTAGGATAGATACTGGATCTTGGAACTGTTTAGGATTGCATGGTATTGGTAGAGGAATAATGTTGATCAAACCCAATTTGTGATGTGGTTGGGGATAATGACCATAATTAAGGATATTAGGCCCCCCTGTGATCTGATATAAAGACCTTAATCTTACTAAAAACCCTAGAAAAGATAATATAGAATGAATGGTAGAGACCTCGGGATATTATATGAATCTGACTTGTTTTCACTTGTGTTTGAATTAGATTTATTTGGGGAAATTTAAAATCAATATAAATAAATTAATCATAAATTAATTATATTATACTGGGATTAATATTTTCCTTTTATTACTTATAGAGATGCATGTTGGATATTTTTCGTGTGTGGTTTAGGTTGGTGAGGTTCAACAGGATGATCTGGTTAACCACTAGAATATTTATCCTACTGAGGAGGATGATCTTTGAAAGAAGATACTATATGAGTTCCAATTTCATGGTCTAGAAATGTATGAGGGTTGTGTCTATGATTTAGATACAGAAAAATGTTTGGAGGATCTCAAGATCACCTTCAATTTGATATGATCTAGGGTGGGGTATCAGGTTCCTTTGATTATTAATTATATATAAGGGGTAGTGTGATAGTGGTGGATTTTGTATCTTGAGGAGAAAAAAAGGAAAATTTTTCATAGTGTTATTTTCACAGGAAGTTTAGTGTTGAGTTTTTGTCATCAATGAAAAGGACAAAAAAGAGGTAGGAGTTTCTCCCCCTTCACCATGGGAGCCTAAGAATGCAAGACATCAAGATTATATTTAAGAAAACTATTCTCTCTACCTATAAACTTTTCCTTGATGATGAGTCTATTGTGTGGAACTTTGAGGAGGTGTTTCTCCCAATTATTTGGTATATAGTCACCCATTTACATTTCCTACACGCCTAGATGCATAGAAGAAGGTTGTGGTGATCAAGATATGTCATGTGTTGCTAGGATTATTTTGGGTAATGATTTGTTTTGGATTCTAGAAGATTATGACTATTGATGGAGGGTCTTGAATGTTTGGGAGGATGAGGTTCCTACCAATGGGGAGTTATCCTCCGCAGTCTTCCTTATTCTTATCTGGAGCTAGTAGTTTCAAAGAATCCACCATGAGCTCGGTATTATTGTGACTTTTATATGTAATTCATTGTCATCATAATTTTTAGTTCCCAATCCTTATTTTTGATCAACATGGTGCAAGTGGTCAATATATATTTTATCCTCAACAACAAAATTGATAGGGTTTCAGATGGTCCAGAGATCATTTGAGGTAATATCTATTATTATTTGACCATGGGTTTCACTTTATTTGATTATGGATATTTTTAATCCCTTATTTCACCCTCCATGGTGTATGCTTTGGGTCTCAAGGTGGAGATACTCCCAGTTATCCTAATGTCGACTACACTATTTAGAGGTTAGATATGCTTGCTTGATTTTTTCTAGGGTTGTGATCAGATGATGGGTAAAAAATATTTTTTGGGTATTTCTTTGTGTTGGAGATACAACCCTACATTATAATTCTCAAAATTGAATGATTTTATTTCATAAATGTGTTCATTTATTTATTTTTGTGGAGGGTCATGTTATATGATGTGGATAGAAGACATGTTTTATTTGTTAAATAGTGGGACAATTTGTTATTTTTTAGCTGTTAATAGTCACTTTTTATATTATCTATCAGTGTTATCACTGGATTTGGTAAAGGCATAGGTGGTTTCTTTCTCCAGAGTTATTGAGTAGTTCATATATGTTTCCCCAAAAGTGGTTTTATACCTACCGTATCAATGTGATATCAAGTTTGGGATAGAGTTTTAGATTTTTGACTCTCCAATTTCATTGGATCCTTATCAGATGACACTTCATAAACTGTGGGAATTTAGGATTCAAATAATTTATTTGATAAACAGGTTTCATCCAACACAGTGTGTTGTTATGGGGTGTTCTTGTGTTATTCACCAAGAATGCAGATGGTGGTATGAGGTTGTGTATAGAATACTGATGATTGAACCAGGTGACCATTAAGAACTATTATACCCTTCCAAGTATAGATAATTTATTTGATTAGATGAAAATATATAGATAGATTTTTAATTTCTATCTATAGTGTGGATATCATCATACAAGGTTGAAGCAGGAAGGTATCCAAAAGAATGATTTCTAGTGTCTATATCGGCACTTCAAGTTCATAGTTATTTTTCTCAATTTCATGAATTCCAAAGATGTTTTCATTGGATTCATGAACTTTGTATTCCCTAATTTCCTATATTTGTTTATGGTAGTGTTTATCATAGATATAGTCGTATACTTAAAGTCAAAGGATGAAATTTCTATGTATCTTAGAGATGTTTTATAAGTTCTTTGACACAAAAAACTCCATGATATGTTTTCAAAGTTTATATTTTAGACATGTGAGGTAATTTTTTTTAGAAATGTGGTGTCTTATTAGGTAGTTGAAGTCAATCCTTTGAATATTATAGTGGTTGTTTTTTGGGTATCTCCTAAGAATATTATTGTTTTTATATATTTATTATCCTTATGAGCTATTATCAGAGGCCTGTATATGATTTGTCTTGGGTAATGGCCCTATTGATAGTTCTGAACCAAAAGGACCTAAATTTTGTATAGACTAGTCTATTTCAGGTATCTTTCGAATAGCTAAATTAGATATTGATCAGTTCTCCCATTATATGATTTCAAGAGGAAGGAGTGATGGTTGAGGTTTTCTGTGACACTTACTGCCTCATTTTGGGTTCCATCTTTATTCAAATGAGAGAAATGATATTGTATGGGTTTAGATAGTTATTACCCCATGAGCATA
Source organism: Viscum album (assembly GCA_963277665.1). NCBI lineage: Eukaryota > Viridiplantae > Streptophyta > Magnoliopsida > Santalales > Viscaceae > Viscum > Viscum album. Next base: position 1,978,150,576 of record OY728122.1, read on the forward strand.
ACTATATCAATCATGATATTGAGTTATAATCAACTGTATTTGTTTCTATAATTGTGGTGAAATTACCTCATTGTAGATTATTTTTTGTTCTTCACAAATCAGAAGATCCTAAGGAACATTTTCTCAAAGTAGGATTTGAATTTGTATCAGTGGTGGTGGATATAGTACTTACAGGACTATGAATTCAAGATATCCTATACCTCATGGTAAGGGAATATAGTTACTGATATTTTATTTATAAATTCATGATGATATTTTGTTGGGGATTCTTGGGGATTATTGGAGAGTGATGGAGGATCTTTAAGTGGTGAATCTTGAGGTAGAGGAGGCTGTTGGTAGAGGTTTCCTATTCCAAATGACAGTGAAATCATATTTTTTTGTAGTGGTTGGAGGAGTATGTATGACAACCCTGCTTTCTATTACAACTTAAACATGCTTTATTACATAAAACTTCACTTGATACAATAAAGAAGATCGAGAGGTTTAGTGTCTTTGGGGATTAGGATCATTACATAAAAACATTAAACTTGAAATACAACATCTTTATTGAAAACTTCCTTTACATGACCACTACATTCCTTCGTACTTAGCATTGCATGGGATAACCTGAGGACATGCATAAGAAAAGGGTGAGCTATAAAGCCCAGTAAGGGAGTACACAATGAATAACATGAGGAGTACAATACATGTTAGGGAATAGGCATATCAATAGAGAATAATAGTAATATGAACATAATGGCATGATAAAGCATGATAATCATAACATGGAAATGTGGCAACAACACTTAACATTGAATTAGCATGAGCCAAGGCTAATTGCATATGGAGCATGAGTAAACCCTCATTGCACTTGAAGCACGAGTAAAACCTCATTGCACTTGAATTAGCATGAGTCAACACTCATTGCACATGACGTATCATGATACTATACTTTACCCAATGTATTGGAGCGCTATAAGGGTGCACCCTTCTTAAACATTTCATTTCATGCATAAGTGTGCCACATGGATCATAAAACATAGATTCATAAAACATAATCATTTATTCCACGATAAAGGAATGTGGAATTAATACATGAAACTTTATAATCAATAAGTAAATGTGTATAAAGGTGAATACCCTTGATGGAGAAATGGACATGGTATTCACTACACAATGATATTGGCTTAGAAAATCGATGTGATTTCAGCAGCGTAACGGCGTGACATAAGAATTCATAAAAATGGTTGATGAGAGAGAAAGGGGTTCCTCATCATATTTACATGTAATGGACAGTAAGGAGGTCATATAGATACATGTCCCAACAATTGAAAAGGAATTTAGATTCATGATACAAAAGTATTGCTTGAATATAAAAGAGGAGAAAAAGGTTCCTTTCGGAATTTCGGCATAGTAACGGGTGTACATGGGAGGAATTTAATGAGAGAGAAAGGGGGTATCCCATCACTCAAACAATAATAGGGCAGTATGGGAGAGGTGTGAAACCATACCCCAACATTCATAATTGAAATTAAAAGGGAAATACAACTTAAAGAAAATTGACAAAAATGAGAAAGGAAGAAAAAACCCTTACTTGGAAGTGTGCTTCCAAAGGCTAGAGAGAGGCTTGTGAGAGGATTATTGGGAGCTTGGGGAACCTTGAGAGGATTCTAGAGAGAGTAGGGAAGAGGTTGGATGAAATCCAAGGGCTTTGAGTGAGGAGGAAGTGGGAGCTTGGGTGGGTTTATATAGGAAAGGTGAGGGAATTCTTTATTATTTCGGTTTGGGACCCCTTATATTAAAATAATCCAAACCACAAACCATACCTTGGTATTTTCCCATGGTTTCTAGAAAAGGAAAGAGTAAAACAATATTTTACAAGGCCAAGGTCCGAACTTATTAAAAAATTAGGGTTGATTATGTGGAGGTGAGTCACACTCCCATGGAAATTAATTTAAAAAGGCAAAGTGTTGAATAAGTCTTGAGGGCTCCATTAATGCTTTGAAAAGTAAGTCAAACAAACCCAAAACCTCATTATTTTAATGATAAAACACATATTGGACGAAAATAAGGATTATGGTATTTTATTACATCACCATTGGGTCATTATGATGTCATAAAACACATTATATATTTAAATGGTATTTAATTTTTACCCAAAAATTTGACTGTCTCAGAAAATTATGAAAAATTCACCGTTGGTTAATTTCGACGTCCTGATTCCAAAAATAATATTTATTTTATCTAAATAATTTTCTAAATATGTGAATTTTCACTTTTAAAATAAAAACCTACATTTATAAAAAAATTCACGGGTTTTGACAGAAATGGATTTCAAACCTTAATAAAAATTTTAATTGCATTCATAAAATTATAAGATCATTTTTATTTAATAAAAATTAATTTAATATTAATAATAATAATTTATTAAAATATTATTTAATTCAAAAATCCTTTAATTTAATAAAATATAATTCTTAATTAAATAATAACTAAAAACACCATTTGTACTTTAAAAACTAATTACATTGTATCAAAAATGACTAGAAATTATATTCATTATTATATACAAAAATAATGTACATGAATATGGTGCTACTTATTTGTTACATAACCCCTTAAAATATCCACATAAGACCTAAGGGTAAGGTGTGCGATGGTGACATACTCTTGGGGCGGCTCGGATAACATCGCTCGAGTGATAATCTCTATCAACTTCCACTTTTCCCGTAGACGGTCCCGTTCAAGCTTGAAATAATGAATCTCATCTTGGGCTTGGTCAAGGGCAAAGCCCAAAGACACCACCTCTTTTCCGAGCTCCGACAAATGGGCTTCGTAAGGGGCAATTCTACTGGATGAGGCCATCACTTCCTTTGTCTGAGTAGAAATGGGTTCGTTAAAGCCTTATATTTATACTACTCAGATGATCACTGTTCAACGTCTATAAAAGTAACAGTCACAAATCTTAACGTAAAACTAAAGAAGTTGAAATCTTATAAAAACATTTTTCACAAAGAAACATTTAACTGGATCAAGAGGGATTTTCCATTAATGAAACTTTGGGTCGTTACAATATTCCCCCCTTAAGAAATTTCGCCCTTGAAATTTTCCTTTTCCCACACTAAAACAAATGTGGGTAACTCAGCTTCATCATATCCTCTGACTCCCAAGTTGCTTCTTCAAACTTGTGGTTTCTCCACAACACCTTGACGAGGGGCATTGTCTTATTTCGTAGAACTTTTTCTCTACGATCTAAGATCTTCACTGGTTGCTCCTCATAAGAAAGATCATCTTCCAATTGTACCACCTCGGAAGAGAGTACATGTGAAGGGTCCGGTATGTACTTCCTTAAGAGGGATACATGAAAGACATCATGCACCTTGGCCATAGTAGGTGGAAGTGCTAGTCGATAGGCCACAACCCCAACACAATCAAGAATCTCGAAGGGGCCGATGTACCTTGGACTTAACTTCCCTTTCTTTCCAAACCTCATGACCTTCTTCCACGGAGATATGCATAAAAACACCATGTCTCCGACTTTAAACTCAAGGTCTAGTCAACGATTATCTGCATAACTCTTCTGTCGACTTTGGGCTGCCTTGATATGCTGCTGAATGGTTTTCACCTTCTCCACCATTTCTTCGACCATTTCTGGTCCAAGCAGCTTACATTCACCGATCTCATCCCAACATGCCGGTGTTCTACACCTTTTCCCATACAGGGCTTCATATGGTGCCATTTGGATGCTCAAGTGGAAACTATTATTATAAGAGAACTCAACCAGAGGAAGATGTTGATCCCATCCTCCTTTAAATTCCATTGAGCACGCTCTCAACATATCCTCAAGTGTTTGGATAGTCCGCTCGGATTGGCCATCAGTTTGAGGATGATAGGCCGTACTGATGTTCAGTTCAGTATTCAGAGCTTGTTGAAGACTCTTCCAAAACTTAGAGGTGAATCTTGGGTCTTGGTCAGAAACAATAGATAGTGGTACTCCATGAAACCGTACCACATCCCTGATATATATCCGTGCCATTTGATCCAAAGATAAATCCTCTCGAATAGCAATGAAGTGTGCAGTCTTTGTAAGACGATCCACAATAACCCATATTGCATTGTTTCCTTTGGATGTCCTTGGAATTCCAGTGACAAAGTCCATGGTGATGTTCTCCCATTTCCATTCTGGTATGGGCAATAGTTGCATCATCCCCTTAGACTTCTGCCTCTCTGCCTTCACTTGCTGACACACCAGGCACTTTGATGTATATTCAGTGATCTCCTTCTTCATATTATCCCACCAAAAGTTTTCTCGGAGATCTCGATACATCTTTGTGCTCCCTGGGTGAATAGAGAAATTTGAACTATGTGCATCATCCAAAAGTTCCTTCTTCAGCTCCGAACTTTATGGAACACATAGTATTTTCCCAAACCGCACAATTACTTCTTCATTAACATTAAACTCTGAGGATTTTCCCTTTTTGATAGCTTCCACTTTTTCTTGGATTCCCACATCATCCTTTTGAGAATCCTTTAACATTTCCAAAAGAGATGGTTGAGCAATCATTTGTGAAAGGATTGATAATGTTCCCTTCTTTATGATTCCCACATCCATCTTCATTAAGTCTAAGAAGATTGGATCCTTCTCAATTCTCATCATTGATAGAACCGCTGGATCCTTTCTACTTAGGGCATCCGCCACCTTGTTCGCTTTCCCAGGGTGGTAATGTATTGAACAGTCATAATCCTTGATGAGCTCTATCCATATTCTCTAGCACATATTAATCTATTTCTGTGTGAATATAAATTTAAGACTCTTGTGGTCAGTATATATCTCAAATTTCTCTCCATAAAGATAATGCCGCCAGATTTTCAAGGAAAATATCACTGCCGCCAACTCCAGATCATGCTTTGGATATTTTTTCTCATGGATTTTCAACTGCCTTGAAGCATAGGATATCACTTTATCATTCTGCATCAGCACACATCCCAAGCCCTTCTTCGAAGCATCATTGAATATCACAAAAAGATCCCCACTTGTGGGTAAAGTGAGCACGGGTGCAGTGATAAGCCTCCTTTTCAACTCCTTGAAGCTTTCTTCGCATTCATCACTCCAAGAAAACTTTACTACCTTTCGAGTTAGCTTGGTAAGAGGGTTGGACAATCGTGAGAAATTTCTCACAAATCGTCGATAATATCCAGCTAACCCCAAGAAGCTAAGGATATCAGTTACCGATGTTGGCCTCTTCCATCCCTCAATTGCATCTTTTTTGGAGGGGTCCACAGATATCCCATTGCTTGTGATGATATGACCCAAGAATGAGACCTCCTTCAACCAGAACTCACACTTACTGTACTCGGAATAGAGCTTCTCCTTGCACAAAGTCTCCAGTACAGTTCTTAAATGCTCCTCATGGTCCTCCTTGGCTTTGGAGTATATTAGAATATCATCTATAAATACTACCACAAATTTGTCTAGGTAATCTCTAAAGACTCTATTCATTAAGTCCATGAATATTGCTGGAGCATTGGTGAGTCCGAAAGGCATTACTATGAATTCATAGTGCCCGTACCTTGTACGAAAATCAGTCTTGGGGATATCTTCCTTCTTCACCCTTACTTGATAATATCCCGACCGCAAGTCCACCTTGGAGAAGTATTGTGCTTCACGCAGCTGATCAAACAAGTCATCGATTCTTGGGAGAGGATACTTGTTCTTTATCGTGATTTTTTTAAGTTCACGATAATCGATGCAAAGTCGCATTGAACCATCCTTCTTCTTGATGAAGAGGAATGGTGCACCCCATGGTGATGCACTTGGGCGTATAAACCCTTTATCCAGATTCTCCTGTAGTTGTTTCTTCATCTCTTCGAGCTCAACAACATCCATTCTATATGGAGTCTTGGATATTGGTAGTGCCCCAGGTATAAGTTCAATTGAGAACTCAACATCTCTTCTTGGAGGAAGACCAGGAAGTTCCTCGAGAAATACTTAAGTGAATTCCCTCACAATAGGCATTTCTTCAAGGGTGGTTTCTTCCTTGGACTCAATCATCTGAGCCAGATATGCGTGCTCATAAGGCAGTAATATCCATACTTGAGATGATGGAGCTAAAGGAGATTCATCTTCCTCCTGACACTTGTAAAGAATCGGGGGTCGATTCTCCATATAGAGTGTGATTCCCCTCTCCCAACAATTTATGTTGGCTCTATATAAGGAAAGAAAATCCATGCCAAGAATTGCATCAAATTCCACCAGAGAGAGTATGATGAGGTTCGTTGGGAAATTCAATCCACAGATTATAACAGGGGAGGACTTATACTCATGGGATGCAATGATTTCCCCATTTTCCGTACTCACCGAAATCTTTACTTCCATGATTTGTGGTGGTGCAGGGATTGTTCTACTAAACTTTTGAGATATAAAAGAATGCGTAGAACCTGAATCAAAAAGTACGTTCGCTATTCTTGAATGAATAACTAGCGTACCTATCACCACTTCGTTGTCGGGGTTCACTTCGGCAGAAGTGATGGAAAAAGTTCTTCCTTGCTATCTTGGAGGTTGCTGGTTGCCTCCAATAACCCTTGGATTAGGGAACTGATTTGTAAAATGACCCGGTTCTTTGAATTTGTAGAATTGAACAACGCGTTGAGGTTTGAACGGAGTGTTCCTCTCCTCTATCGCAGCCGCGGGTCCTTCTTGCTGACAGTTAACAGCTAAGTGCCCTTCTCTTCCACACGTGAAGCATTTTCTTGTCCCCCTAAGGCAATTTCCAGGGTGCTTCTTTCCACACTTTTGGCAAGTGGGGTGCTGGAACTTCTTAGTGCCGTTGGATTTATCCATTGGACCACCAGCATTGAAGTCCACCTTATGCTTCTTGTCCCCATGATACCCCTGTGATTCTCCGATCTCCATTTCAACCTTGAGGGCACATCGGACAATTTCCTCATAGCTGTCGAAGTCACGGATCGCTAATGCTTTCCGCAAGCTAGGCTTCAGCCCACCAAAGAAGCGGTCAACCTTTCATTTGGGGGTAACGACAAAGCCGGAAGCGTATCGTGCAAGCCTTGTGAAGTTTACCTCGTACGCTACCATAGATTCTTCATCTTTCTGCTTGAGGGAAAGGAAGTCCCTTTCCATCTTAAGACGAAGGGTGCTCGAAAAATATTTATCGAAAAACATCTTCCAGAATTCCTTCCATTCCAAAGCCTCGATCTCCTCCTCAGGCTTTGTATTTTTGATCAACGTCCACCATTGATCAGCTTCACCCTCCATACGATAAGCCGCTAGGAGAACCTTCTCTTGTTCAGAACATTGAAGGATATAGAAGATCTTTTCAATGGAGTTGATCCATTGCTCAGTGATCGTGGGATCAGATGATCCACTAAAAGTAGGAGGCCTTTGTCTCATGAAGCTCTCGATAGCGACTTGTTCTTTCTTAGGGAGGGTTGAACATTCCTCTTGACCCGTGTTTCTATTCAAAACTTGAGTTAGATTAGAGAGAAGCATGACAAAGTTCGCGTTTCCCGCTCCCATTGGATTGGGAATCTCATTAGTACAATCATCACACTGATCTTCACAACGGTTGTTACCCGAGTTCTCCTATTACCGGCCATTGGCTGGAATAAAAGGAAAGTTAGGGGTAACACATAAAGGGTAATCCAAAGACAAAAGTTGATGAATTATAAATAAACTTTAATCTCTTTAACTCATGAGTCTATAGGATTCAATCCAGTATTTTCATGATCTTCCTTCTAACATATATTCTTAGGGGCATTTTTCCCTTAATAAGGGTTCATACTAAGATTGTGAATTTATCAAAACATATCCCCTGGGAGTGTCGTAACCAAGAGTGCAGTAAGGCCCGTTGTCGTGCACCAGTTCCCGTTCGAGTCTAGCTCAAAGCGGTGTTTTTGGGTTTTACCCCTAGGATACATCTGTTCCAGAGTCGACTCTACCTGCTCGTATCCAGACAGGGATGTATTTGTTTGATAAACCACTTACTTAGTATTTACCAAAACTTAGGGATGTTTTTATTATACTTAGTCTTGTATCTAAGGCTTTACTAGGGTTTCCTAATCCCAAAAATAACTAAACCTATCCTTTGATACCAACTATGACAACCCTGCTTTCTATTACAACTTAAACATGCTTTATTACATAAAACTTCACTTGATACAACAAATAAGATCGAGAGGTTTAGTGTCTTTGGGACTTAGGATCATTACATAAAAACTTTAAACTTTAAATACAACATCTTTATTGAAAACTTCCTTTACATTACGACTACATTCCTTCGTACTTAGCATTGCATGGGATAACCTGAGGACATGCATAAGAAAAGGGTGAGCTATAAAGCCTAGTAAGGGAGTACACAATGAATAACATGAGGAGTACAATACATGTTAGGCAATAGGCATATCAATAGAGCATAAGAGTAACATTAACATAATGGCATGATAAAGCATGATAATCATAACATGGAAATGTGGCAACAACACTTAACATTGAATTAGCATGAGCCAAGGCTCATTGCACATGGAGCATGAGTAAACCCTCATTGCACTTGAAGCATGAGTAAACCCTCGTTGCACTTGAATTAGAATGAGTCAACACTCATTGCACATGACGTATCATGATACTATACTTTACCCAATGCATTGGAGCGCTATAAGGGCGCACCCTTCTTAAACATTTCATTTCATGCATAAGTGTGCCACATGGATCATAAAACATGGATTCATAAAACATAATCATTTATTCCACGATAAAGGAATGTGGAATTAATACATGAAACTTTATAATAAAAAGTAAATGTTCATAAAGGTGAATACCCTTGATGGAGAAATGGGCATGGTATTCACTACACAATGATATTGGCTTAGAAAATCAGTGTGATTTCGGCAGCGTAACGACGTGACATAAGAATTCATAAAAATGGTTGATGAGAGAGAAAGGGGTTCCTTGTCATATTTACATGTAATGGAAAGTAAGTAGGTCATATAGATACATGTCCCAACAATTGAAAAGGAATTTAGATTCATGATACAAAAGTATTGCTTGAATATAAAAGAGGAGAAAAAGGTTCCTTTCGGAATTTCGGCATAGTAACGGGTGTACATGGGAGGCATTTAATGAGAGAGAAAGGTAGTCTCCCATCATTCAAACAATAATAGGGCAGTATGGGAGAGGTGTGAAACCATAACCCAACATTCATAATTTAAATTAAAAGGGAAATACAACTTAAAGAAAATTGACAAAAATGAGAAAGGAAGAAAAAACTCTTACTTGGAAGTGTGCTTCCAAAGGCTAGAGAGAGGCTTGTGAGAGGCTTATTGGGAGCTTGGGGCACCTTGATAGGATTATAGAGAGAGTAGCTCAGAGGTTGGACGAACTCCAAGGGCTTTGAGTGAGGAGGAAGTGGGAGCTTGGGTGGGTTTATATAGGAAAGGTGAGGGAATTCTTTATTATTTAGGTTTGGGACCCCTTATATTAAAATAATCCAAACCACAAAACATCCCATGGTATTTGCCCATGGTTTCTGGAAAAGGAAAGATGAAAACAATATTTTACAAGGCCAAGGTCCGAACTTATTAAAAAATTAGGGTTGCTTATGTGGAGGTGAGTCACACTCCCATGGAAATTAATTTAAAAAGGCAAAGTGTTGAATAAGTCTTGAGGGCTCCATTAATGCTTTGAAAAGTAAGTCAAACAAACCCAAAAACTCATTATTTTAATTATAAAACACATATTGGCCGAAAATAAGGATTTTGGTATTTTATTACATCACCATTGGGTCATTATGATGTCATAAAACACATTATATATTTTAATGGTATTTAATTTTTACCCAAAAATTTGACTATCTCAGAAAATTATGAAAAATTCACCGTTGGTTAATTTCGACATCCTGATTCCAAAAATAATATTTATTTTATCTAAATAAATTTCTGAATATGTGAATTTTAACTTTTAAAATAAAAACCGACATTTATAAAAAAATTCATGGGTTTTGACAGAAATGGATTTCAAACCTTAATAAAAATTTTAATTGCATTCATAAAATTATAAGATCATTTATATTTAATAAAAATTAATTTAATATTAATAATAATATTTTATTAAAATATTATTTAATTCAAAAATCCTTTAATTTAATAAAATATAATTCTTAATTAAATAATTACTAAAAACACCATTTGTACTTTAAAAACTAATTACAATGTATCAAAAATGACTAGAAATTATATTCATTATTATATACAAAAATAATGTACATGAACATGGTGCTACTTATTTGTTACATAACCCCTTAAAATAGCCTCATAAGACCTAAGGGTAAGGTGTGCGATGGTGACAGACTCTTGGGGCGGCTCGGATAACATCGCTCGAGTGGTAATCTCTATCAACTTCCACTTTTCCCATAGACGATCTCGTTCAAGCTTGACATAATGAAGCTCAGCTTGGGCTTGGTCAAGGGCGAAGCCCAAAGATGCCACCTCTTTTCCGAGCTCCGACAAATGGGCTTCCTAAGGGGCAATTCTACTGGATGAGCCCATCGCTTCCTTTGTCTGAGTAGATATGGGTTCGTTAAAGCCTTATATTTATACTACTCAGATGATCACTGTTCAACGACTATAAAAGTAACGGTCACAAATCTTAACGTAAAACTAAAGAAGTTGAAATCTTATAAAAACATTTTTCACAAGAAACATTTAACTGGATCAAGAGGGATTTTCCATTAATGAAACTTTGGGTCGTTACAGTATGAATGTGAAAAATCTATGTAGAGGTTATGTGAGATCACATTTCCTATGATGAACCTCCCGAGGGATGGTTAGAGGATTATCAACATCAGATGTTGTTTCTATGGAGATTATTTGCACCATCGGTGATGCAAAAATAAATTCACAATGGATTTCATTGTTTATCTTGATAGTGTATCATGGTGTTTCCAAGTTTCATAATTCCTTGAAGAGTCTACTTTGATGGTTATGGATAAAGGAAACCATAGTGGAGTTTGTTTCATGATGACTAGTTTTCCAAAAATTGAAGGTATATAATTATTTTCTAGGCGGTTTATGAAAATTATTAGATGTTCTTGAGTAGAAGAGGAAGTAAATCCTGATGGACTTATTCAGTAGGTTACCATGGTCATAGGGATTATGTGATGTTATTTTTATTACCATGGATCTATTGACGAAGTTAGTGCATTTCTTAGGTGTTAGGGAGTTGGGTGTTATGGATGTTCTAGTGAGACAATATATGGATGAGATAATGTGGCTCCATGGGGAACTTAAGACCATAATATCTGATCAGAATCCTTGTTTTACCTCATGGTTTTAGGGAGGTTTATAACACTATTTTAGTACACAAATTTCAACCCTCAAATGGATGGACTGATGGAGTAGACCATTCAGACATTAGAGTATATGTTGTGATCCTATGTTTTTTTATTTTCGTGGGTCATGGGTGAAACACCTTCCATTGGTTGAGTTTTATTATAATAAAAATTATCACTCATCCATTGGCATGGATTATTTTGAGGCATTTTATGGGTGATATTGTAGGTATCCATTGTGTTGGACTAATATTAGGGAGTCAATGGTCCTTGGACTAGATGTGGTTCAAATCATAATAGGGAAGTTTTAGATAATTTAAAAGGGGATGCCGTTGGAGTATGGCTATTTTGAATATTATAATGATAAGAGGATAAGGACTATAAAGTTTTAGGTCAAGGATTATGTTTTCTTTAGGGGTTCCTCTGTAAATGGGAAGTTGAGGTTTTCCCATAAGATCAAGCCTTCTTACTAGTTTATCAGTTCCTTTGAGGTGTTTTAGTGTGTTGGTGAGGTGGTGTATTGATTAGTTAATCCTCTATAATTAGATTAGAACCAAAATATATTTCACATTTCATATATTTTTTCGAACATTAGCAATTACTCCCATGTTATTAATTGAAATAAGTACATAAGAGTAATAAATTATGTTCATGGAGGGGCCAGTCGAGATTCAGGATCATCGAGATAATGTATTTTGTGGGTGTGTTATTCCCTATGTTTTGGTTTTATGGAAGCAAGATGGCTTGGTGAAAATTATATCATAATTTGAGTAAAAAATTCACACTCATTCTCCCAAGTTGTTTATTTCTTTATTTCCCTTGATGATGTGATGTTTTTACTGATGTTTATTATTTGAGATTATGAGATTTTGTACTGATTTATTTGAGTTTATTAATCTCCTATGTTTTCTTATACCTTGGTGATGTAATTATCACTATTTGAGAGGTATATTTTGGGGGTGTTTTATTTGGATGGATTCTAATTTCTTATAGGTTTGGTATTGATTCTTAGGGATTGTAAATTTTTGATAGGTATTATATAATAACCTAAAAATTCCATGATCATTAGTTTATATGATTTTTGTGTTGGGTTTGATGAGAGAATATTGGAGAGAGATAGACTATTGTATTAGAGATTTCAACTAGGACATGCATGATATGGTGTGTCCATCTGAGTTATGAAGTGAAGGGTTTACAACAATATCGGGTGACTCTATAGTTGGTGAGTATTGATGCGGTGATAGTGTGTTGTGACATGAATTTTTCTAATAGTATTTCAGCTAAGCGAGGAATCATATTTTTAGAGTTTAAAATCTCATGTTTGGATTTAACATCTAATGTTTATAATTTTCTAATTTTTTAGTCATGGAATGGAGGATTTAGTTATAACATGAATTCTTGAAGGCTAATTCTAGAGGTTCTTTAAGTTGAATGTCATGGTGCGTCTAACCTTATCATGGAACTTGGACTTAGCGGTCGATTTTCCATGGTTTTATGTAATCTAACATTGAAATATGATACCTTAGTCATAGAATGACTTTTCTAGATGATATTAATTTTAAGGATATTAACTGAGTTTAAGATGAAGATATATATAGGGATTGATATAGAGATTCTTATAGATTCGATGGAATTCTCCCATCGTGATGTGATCATGGTTCATCACGTCATGATACTACTATTTATATTATTAATATTAATTCAAAATTCCACCTAAATTCTTATATTCTAAATTTTTTATCCAAGACTTAGGTGACTGGTGGTGTACCCTTTGAGACTCTTTAACCTTCCTTGGTCAGCTTCAACCACTAGCTTCATGATATTTACTATTAGTGATCTTAGGTACCTTCCCTTTTTTTCTTCTTGGATTTTTATCCTTGTACTTCACCCAAGAAGGTTGTAACAGTGGTGATGTGTTAGTTTGTGTGATATTAGTTTATTAAATGATGGAATATTTCTATATTCTAGGTTGTTGAGGATTATCCCTTGTGTTATTTGTCCTTACGATCATCCTTTTATCCCTATTCGTGCACAAAAATTATTAAAGCATCAGTTGAGGTAGGGGATTTTAGAACTTTATGTATTTATATGAAAATTTTGGAATTAACATACCCTTTCTTTATTTGGATGGATAATATGAGTTTTATTAATGAAGATAATGAATTGTACTGAAATTAATTGAAGGGAATGAGGTGATAGACAAGTGTTTACATGTTTCTAGGATTATATCATGTAATTATTGGTTGTCTATGTTGTTTACAAAAATATTTTCCCCCAAGATATGTATTGTTTTGTTTCTATTATTTAAATGATGGGATCACATTTCATAAAAGGGTAACCAATTAAATATTAAAAAACTATCTCAGTGGAATCTGAAATAAAAGTAATGTTTCTTGTGTATAAGTAATGAATTGATATGAATTCATGATTTGAAAATGGTTTTATAGAAGTGATTTTTCCACAATTTTTTTGAATGGATTACTTATATTATTTAGTTATTGATGTTTGTTGGTAAATTTTTGACTAGTTTTTGGGATTTCAATGTTGTTCCTTGGGTGCTATGGATAAATTTCCCATATTAGAAAGATGAGAGTTATTGTTGGTGTGAAACAATGGGATGGATAATTGTGTAGAAAGAGGAAGTATTGTGTGGTTGTTGAATGGGTTGTTATCCTAAGTTATGGGATTGTTGTGTAACAGTTGGTTTATGATTATGATGTTGTTTTATAATTTTATGGTAGTGATGAAATTTTAATAGTAATGTTTAACTCAATAAAGGGACATGGACTGAAAATTGAATGAAAAATGGGATGTTATTTAATTGGAAATGATTGAAATGTATTGGTAATTAATGTGATTAATTTGGGAATGGATAAGAATGTATTTTCATCAATTATGGAAGTTAATGTAATAATTCATGCAACATAGAAAGAAAAAGGTAAATATGGGAATGGTTAAAGGTTTTGTTTAATTGATAATTGATATTGTATTTCATGTATATTTTGTGTTGAAGGTGGTGTTGGTTTGTGACATAAAAAGTTGAAAAAATGGTCATGTGTGGTGGGATGGTGTAGTTATTATGATGGAATGAAATTATATTTTTATATTTACCCCCTTAGGTTAGTTTTTTTGAAGCTATATATATGAATTATTTTAGATATTCTTTATATGTGCACCCCACCCAAGTCAGATAACATTATTGATGACCAAATGTTTTGGGTTCTTGGTATTTTCCAAAATATCAAATTTGGTGAGGAAATATATGGTTGAATACTTCCTATTCCTTAACCCCCCTTATAGGAGTAGCATGAGCTATGATGTCTTGATGTAGGTATCAGAATATAGGCTGTAATGGTTTAATGTTAGGTGTATAGTATACTGGAAGACCTTGTGGGTAGATGATACAACATAATATGGTGGGGGCTGTGTGTGGTAGAAGGGGGGAATAAGGGTAATGTATTAGGTTCATGATACCCTATAGTACTGGATATGTGGTTGTGAGATGTGTTGGTAGATATGTGATGATTATTATGTAGCTGTGATGATGATGATGTGGCTATGAGGGTGATGATATGGTTGTGATATGAGATATGATGTTCTATAACATAAATTCATAAGGTATTGGGAGAACATGGAACTTTATATTGGGGATTGAGATAAAAAAACTAGTGGGTAAGTGGTTTTGGGGAACCTCTTGAAATATTCCTATATTATTACATTATTATACTTAGATGAGATATTAGGGGAGTGATACTTTATGAGGTTTGGTGATAGTTGAAATGGTTTTCACTTGTTGGCCCTATTGTTTATTCACTAATGCATTAGTACGATTCTTCCAACATTACATGAGAGGACCTAAGGAGGATCCAAATAAGTATACAAGTTTTCTCACCCACCCACACACACACACACATATATATAATGTATTTTAGATTTTTGGGGTGTGTTTATAGATTGATATGAACATTTATAGCTCATAACTTGAAGCTATGTTTGGAGTTTCCACCTAGGAGTTTTATTTTTTAGTACCTTATTTAGAAACCTTATATTATTTACAATTTTAATGTATTATAGATTATGTTGGGATATTATTTGTTTCTTATATTGTGATTTTGATGGGTTATTTTTTTATTATGTTCTATAGATTTTTTAGGGTAATTATTCCCATTTGTGTGATTTATATCCTCAGTGATAGTTTCAACCCTATGGCCTATTAGAGGCAAGATTCAGGGGTCATTATTGTCTTCACTGAAGGATCATGAGGGGTTTCTAGTGGGGTGGGTTGTGATATTATATATCATTCTATCACACCCTATAGACAACTATTATGATTCTAGGTTCTTTTTAATCATGCATTTCTTACGTTTTCACGTTTTATCACATGATTATAGTCTAATTCTCTATGAATCATTGATCTGTTTTCCCTTAATAAGTTTTTTATCTCAATTATTCTTTTGTTTTACCATTTCCCTAGTAAAATTCATATAAGGATATGTCTAATTGGAAGTCACGTGTAAAGAAATTTGTGTGAGGTGTTTAATCAATAATGTGCAATAAGACATTTAAGTATACAATCTATAAAGAAACCAAACCACTGGGTTTTGGGACTATGCATTTATTCGTGATATGTAATTTTTAAATTATGTAAATTATGTAAAATATATTCATGTTATTATTGGGTCATATCAACACATCTTTGTTAAATTATAATACATGACATATTGTATGAGAGTTTGAAAGTAAGAGTGCATTGAAATATGTGGTTAATAAATACCAAAATGAGTGACATTTTTCATTCATGATTAATGAGTTAAAAGTTTGAAAATATATCATTTTATGTGAAAAATATGGATTGGAATGTAAAATTTTCATGTAAAAAATATTTGATAAAAACTTTTCATGTTGGAAGATATCTATAATGGAAGGCCAAGATACTTTTGTTCACCCAATCCCGTCACATGATCATTGTACAATATATATGGAATTTATATCTTCTATTATTTTTGAGCTGATATGAATGTTTCAGGATATTATTATGTCTTCCTTATATTAATGAATATTTTTTTTAAAACAGGATATCGTATGGAAAGTTTTGTATGTCAAAGGAAAAGGAAATTATAGAAGTGTATGGGGATTGGGATGAATCATATAAGGTTTTGAAATAGTTAATTTAATTATCATCTCTCAATAATCAATTCATGTACCATCTTAACACCATTGATAATGTTTCCTAGGATAATCAGGTTGATCGAATGAAAGTAGTGTTCTATATGTTATTCTAGGAATATAGGCCATATATTGAAAATTTTCATTATTATAAATAGTCTATTTAGGTGGATGAAACTTTTCTTTATAACAAGTATACATGTGTAATAATCATTGGTTCCTCATAAGATGGTAATAGTGCTCCTATACCACTTGCATTATCCATTTTTAATAAGGAGAAAATTAAATTTTATAGTTGATTCTTGGCATGTATATGCACCCATATTATGAAAATCCAAGTAATGTGCTTGAAATTTGGTCATCATTGATCAATTAAGGAGGCTTTTAATTATGATGAAATTTTATAGAGAGAATATATTTCATATCATTTATATTTCATTAAAACTATTTCACTTAGTGCCAATAATTATTTTAAAGATAAATCAATAAAGAGGATGATCATCAAATCAGGTATGTTTCCTTAAACTTATATCTATTTAAATAATTTTAAGTATTTTTTAATTAAATTCGAATAGACTTATTTGAGTGTATGATCCACAATAGAGAAAAATCAAGAAGCTTATAGAAGGAATTTAAAGGGATTATTAGGACATGTATGATTACATGATATATATTTCAAATGATAAATAGTCATTGGCATATGATGATGGTTGGAGATATGTCTATATGATCAGTAATATTGTGGAGTTTATAAATGAGGTATTCAAGGGTGATCATAATATTCCAACAATAAACTTAGTAAAGGAAATATATTTTTCGATATGTGTAGTAATTTTTTGAATGCACCAACCAATATTATCAAGTGATATAAAAGGATATTCACTTTGGTCAAAACATCCAAAGTGTCATTCATAATATTTCACAGGATGCATAAAAATTTAATGTTTGAAGCTTTGATTGAGAAGGAAGATTATATTCGGTGACATGGTTTTATGACAAACTCATATGAAATAATGGTCAAGTTCTGGTGGTCTTATACACAAGTACCATGACTGCAATTATTTCCAATTACTGAGGCATCCTTGTGGACATGTCATTGAAACTTGTGCATTGAATTAAATTATCTAGGGAACCCAATGTTGATCCAGTATATTTATTAAGAACTTTCATTTACTACTATAGTGTACCTTGGATTCTTGTTGGTAAGTTTCATCATTTTACCTTTTATAATGATTAGCTTACTGTGGTCCTTGATATTACTAAGTTTCACCCATAGGGAAGGCCATGGTCCACTCGAATTAGAAAAAATACAGACTATCCTTGAGAATGAGGATTAGCATTACAATGCATCATATATTTCATAAAAGGTCCCAATTATAAAAAATATTCCAACATTACAGGAAGGGACACTAGTTCTCATCAGTATTGAATATTTTTATGTATTTTATCACTATTTTGTAAACATTTTAGTGTGTTCTAGATTGTTTCATCTTTCATTATGAATACTGACCACATTCCACATTTTTATACTTATATTTCATATTTTTTTATAATTTATTACAATAAGCATAAATATAAATGATTATATCATATATAAATATAGAAGAAGTTCCTTTTCTCACATTATTAGATAGTAATGTTTTACCTACTCTCAAAGAGGTTCATATTGTTCCACCTTTGAGAATACAGAGGTTACACCACTTTCATCACATCATAACTTCTCCTAAAATCACCCCATCTATGATGTAGAATGTTATATAGTGTAGTAATGTGAGAATTCACATTTTTCGATCACCATCTCATCCCAACACTTATAGAGAGTTATAGGACAAGGATATATACTTTCCATATATCATAGGGAGAGATAACCATTACACTCAAGGATCCTTCCATTATGTTAGGAATCCTTATTGAGGGTGAAACTGTAATAGGATGATTTGTTGGTTATTGGTTGTATTTGGTACAAAAAATGTCATGAACCAACCCAAGCCACCCCTAGATTGGGCACCCGAGCCAATACATGACATACTCAAAGCATGTTCCCTGTTACCCAAGGTTGGAAACTAGTGCCAGGGTTTCTTAGAATAATCAATGGGAATTATTTCAACCTATGAATATAATACATAACAATGAAATAAAACATCCAATCAGAGTATACAATAAAAATAAGGATAAATTCCAAAAACCTAGCCAAAATGAAAATTAGAAACACATAACTAAAGAATAATTAAATAGATTGAACAAGATATAGAATAACTAAGCTGATGCATATACATATCAAATGACCCCCCCTAAAAAAACCACTACAATCTTCCTGTGAACCCTAACCATGCTCCACATTTTAAACAAACCATCACCACATAAACTAGTCTCCCAACACAATAAGACCAAATCTAGGGAACCTGAATGAAAACATGAAATATGTATAATCTGAATGGTGTTTTTATGGTGTGATAAAAACTGATCTCAGTAGGATCCCACTTAAGAGTTCATTTAATTTCCTTAGAAATAAAAATTCATTTATTCTAGTTTGAAATAAAATTTTAAAAATATGTTTTATATACATACATACATAAAATCCAGTATCTCATAAATTTTCATTTATGAACTTTATCTTATTTTGTTTTATATGAAAATAATCACTTAATAAGAATTTATTTATCCTAATAGTATTTTTTCAAATACCCATTTTAATTCCACTTTAAAAAACTTTATAAATACACCATTTCAATTATTATTTGAAACACTTGTAAAAAAATATAAATGTGTAAGTAATAAATTTAAAACACTAAGGAACCACATCACAAAGAAGAAAAGAAGTAACATAGTGACCTAAATACCAATCAAAATAGAGAAGAAAAAATAAGGAAAATCCTCTATAGAGTGTCATAGGATATCATGATAAATTCCTAAAAATATCATGAGGTGATCCCATTTTTCTCAGTATTGAACCATCTATAGTCCTATAAACACATTCCTAAATATATATTAAATCAACTTCTCTAAAACTTCCTTTATAATTGGAACTCCTAGTATGGTATTCAATACCATATAGGATCCAATCCATATCATAAATAATTTATTGAAACCATATTTCATCCCTCACTAAGATTCCCAAGGTCCCCAAGAAAATAGCTACAATAGGAGGATAACAAACAAAGAATTAATCTTTTTTTTAAAAACAAATAATTAATACATGCATAATAAGTATATGGAATAAATCTCCCTCACCTATAACTCCTTCATAAGAAACATCCTTGATCACATCATACACATCATAATAATAAACAATATCCCCTTAGGGTTCACAATCCTTATCAAATAAGGGTATCAAGATAATATCATATACACATCATAAAAATCTGATTTAAAAGTGACAAATGAGACTCACCAGAAACCCATATTGATATTCCAATTCCTTTATCATCCTTTTAAAATACATTTCAAATGATTCTTTAAAATTAACCTATTTTAAACAATTCATAAACTCATTTCAAAATGATATCTTAAAAAAAATCATTGAAAACTAGACATAAAATCATATTAAAACATAACTTCATTTTTATAAATATCTATTTGAAAACCAAAACCATAAATTTACTTAATTAATTAATAAAAAGGGGCTATATACCATTAAAATCCCCATTAAATTTCAAAAAAGTTTGTAAGACCTTTTTACAACCACTTGGAATTAAAAAACCATTTTGAAAATCAAATCCCCTTAAAGAAACCCTTTATACATAGTGAAGAACTTTTCCAAAACATTTATATATCTTCTTCTAATACTATATACAGACATAATTTAACAAATAAATCTTGATAATCACCAAACATTTAATTGCATGTAAAATAAAGGAAACAAACAAAATAACATACCACAAACAAAGATTAAATCCCTTAGAAGAAGTTGTAATAAGTCACCTTCAATGGTGATCATTAAAACAAGCAAGGAGGATCCCTAGTTGATAACTAGAAATCAAAATCCCGTTAGTTAATCCCATATTGAAGCCTAAATCGAAAACCCTATTACTTTTAGGGTTTCATAGAAAAGAGGAAATTAAGGAGAATTAGTGAGGTATGAAAAAGAGAAAGGAAACAAAAGAGATAGAATGATTTACCCCAAGCAATTACTTAGAATTAATGGAATATAATTCAAATTGAAATATAATAGAGGAGGAGGTTTTTATGATCATGTTAATCAACTCAGTAAAATAAGAAGGAAAATAATGAGGGCCATGGTCTTAAGGGTCGATGGGGGTAAAATCGAAAAAACAAAAAAACTAAAAACTTGGTAAACCCATTGACATGGTTAATGGACCCCACCAGAATTTAATGGAGTGATATTTAATATGAAGAATAATAAAGTCACTTTCCATACCCATTCATTTCGTGAACCATAGTTCATGGTGTTAATTTTATCCCCCCAAGAATATCTTTGGTAGGAATACCAATTCATGGGGTGAACTTTCATAGAAAAAATACCCAGCTCACAAGAAGGGATGGTTCATGATGTGAAAAGTTATAGGTTTTGACTCGTAGTTTTGAGGGTCCACTTAAATCATCCTGAAACATCAAGAAATCCCTAGGAATTCCAAATTAAATAAAAAATCCTCAATGAAAACAAAATGTTGTAAAAATTATCCCCACCATGCTACTTTATATGCCCAAAAGTCTTAATAAAAATAGAATATATGAGAATGGGATACCATAAAACCTCACACATTGAGGTAGGTGGGCGGGGAGACAACTAGAGAGAGAAGATCCAAAATAAAAAACTAACCAACATTTAAAATTCATCTAAAACCAAAATTTTGCGTCTATAAATACTATAAAATGTATTTAATCACAAAGAAAATAAAATCATTAAGAAAAAACCTATATGGAATAGAGGTTCATCATAGGTCTCCCCACTATTTATAAATTTTGTAAATAGTGTGAAAAAAAGAGAGTACACCCCAAAATCACACCATGATTGTGCATCTCCAATAATTTCCTAAAAATCATCAATAAATTTACATCCATAATAAAACCAATGACCATAAATATTTAAAAGTCTACAATCTAAAGGAAAATGCAACCCAACGAAAAACTCAATATCAAAAAATGAAAACCATAACCCATCTCAACATGAATTTCAACCAAAAAGTCAAGAAGAATAATTCACAACCAAGACTTAAAAAGTAACAACATGGGACCAAGACTCCCGTCATAGTACTAAGCACTTAATATAGGACCTTAGTTATATAATTCCATCACATGATGAACCCAATTAATTCACCAAAATCATTTTCTCAACAAATTAAAGGAAATACCCATCCTAGTAACCCAAAAACTGACCCAAAGGTCACCTATTCTCAATCCAATAAGAAACTAACCTAAAAAAACCACAATATAAAGAAACAACCAAAGAGTAGAGAGAGATAAATGAAAAATAGAAAGGCATGAACAAAATAAAAAACACAATAATATCTAAAAAAATCCATAAATCCTACAAAATAATACATAATTAATAACCATCCACAAAATACCAACCAATAATCCTCAATAAACACCAAAACTGTAAGAAGCCTTGTTTTGAGCCTGTAAGACTTTGAAATTTTCTTAATTTTATTCCAGAGCAGGGAGTTTAGACGGCGTGTGATTCCGAGCATCGGTGTGGATGGAATTAAATTTTAAGTGCGTTCACACTGGACACACCAAATAAATAGAATAACTCCTAAAAGGTTGCTCGGATGGTAAAACCAAGGGCTCTGTTGAGTCCGGAATGTGCCGTTTACCCTAGGAGGGGTGTAACTTTTGCAGGCGCGACCATTCTATGGAAAACGCCACCAGGGGTGTTTTAGTAATTTAGCAGCCTCAGGCGTGAACTTTACAAATTCTGAATGGAGGATCGGATTAAAATTCTGAGACCACCATTATGATCAAAACATGGATTTTACCCTATGGGCGGCTTAACCCCTACCCTGCCGAAAGTTCGGGTACAGAGCCTACTGGTGGGTGTTTAAGTGTTTCTCTACTTAAACACTTCTCCCACCCCTCCTCCTTCTTCCCCCTTGCTTCTCCCTGGCAGAATCCATCTCAAAAAGCTTCAATCCCCTATCCCCACCTCTCCAAGGTGCCGTGGCTTTGGTGGATTGTCATCGAAGTGACGGGATACGCCCTGCGAGGTAGGTTCATGTTTTTTTTTGTTTTTAATTTCCGCAACTTCCTTGAATTAAATTCATTTCATAAAAATGCTGTTTTCCAGTCGAGCGAAGCCCATAGTTGCGTAGGATTCGATCCGTGCTTTCTAACACTCTTCTCGGATCTAAAATCTGAGTCTCAGGGTGCCTGGGGTGGCCCTAGGAAGTTTTCCGGCCAAAATTTTCCCTATTTTCCGATGGTTCCAGGGGTTTCTGGCGGTCCGGGATGGCGGCCGGAGGGCTCCTAGGCAGCGGCGACGGGCTCTCAAGCAGCGGCGGCGAGCTCCCAGGTGGCAGTGGCAGGATCCCAGGCGGCGGCGGTGAGCTTCAGGCTGTCCGGGCCAGCGGAATACGCGGGGTGATGTGGGGGGTGGGGGGTGGGGTGGTTGGCTGGCCAGCTTCGCCGGTCAGCGGGAGGCGTGAGAAACCGGGGTCGTCGCAACCCCGACCAATCTACAGAGACCCGCACTTTGCGGGTCTCATGGAGAATGTGCGAGACCGACTAAGCCGGTATGGGTGACGTGGGGCGGCCTGCGGGGTGAACCGTGAGCCGTGGTGGACCGGGCGGTCCGGGCGGCCCAGCCACAGACTGTCGGTCTGAAGGGGTGGGCTGGCCTAGGCCCACCCCGTCTCCGTCCGATGACGTTAAAAATGACATAACTCGCAAACCGAGCATCAGATTCACATGAAGTCTGCGGCGACGTGATCCTAGGATCGAGAAGGATCTTTTGAGATGGTCCCGGGAATTTTTAATTCCAGGGATAGGAGCTCGGTGGCGCGACACGCTCGTTAAGTACCTCGTCGGGATTCTTCTTTTGGATGGCGCGGACATGTCCGCAGTCTGTTTTAGACACTGTCAGCAGCGTTGTAACCCTAGCGTTGAGGTGATGTAGTCTCGGGTGGTTTCAGGCATTGAAGCCAGCGTTGAAGCATGGTCCCCACAAGCCGTCTTTTAAGATGTGAGCAGCGTTTTGCGACTTTTTCATCAGACGTCCATTCGGGGCAAATGAGTAGTCGTTTCGGTGTGTTTTTCTGAAATCATCGTTATGGCGCAGTTCGCCCAACCTCTTTTGAGACGAAGGTATGGGCCCCACGAGATGCTGTATAGGCATAAAGCGGCATTGAATAACTTTTTCATTGAGATTCCGTTTCAAGCAAGTAAATAGTCTATCTCGCGTGTTTTTCCACAAGGATTTCAATGGTGTAATCGGTTTGGGAGTGCAAAGCCTTTTTAGAGATCTCATTAAATGTGGAAACATGAAATGACATTTGTTTAGAGGTTCTTTTGTCATAATCCGAACCAACGCACAGTAGCGATGTTAGTGACACCCAGAGATGGTTCAGGCAGTGCGGAGTTATCGGACCAGTTTAGGGTTTACCCTCCAGCGGGGCTGGGTAGTGGGTTACCCACCGGCATATCAGGGTTTACCCTCTAGCGAGGCTGGGTAGTGGGTTACCCGTTTACCTTAGGGTTTACCCACTAGTGGGGTTGGGCAGTGGGTTACCCATTGACCTTAGGGTTTACCCTCTAGTAGGGGTTGGGCAGTGGGTTCCCTGTTGACTTTAGGGTTAAACTCCAGTGGGGTTGGGCAGTGGGTTACCCAATGACCTTTTAGAGTTTACCCTCCAGCTGGGTTGGGCAGTGGGTTACCCGAAGATTTCTTTCAGACTCATCCCTTTCTATGTGGTTAGTCAGTGACTTCTCTCCATGATTACTGGAGCGAGATCCTTGGTTGCGTGATTAAGCGATGAGACAACTTTGACATGTGGGATGTTTAGGCTTCAGTGATGGATATCCTTAGAACTGTTGGTGACTTTTCCTGGGCTGATCTTGGAGATATAGATCACCTTACACACTCGTTCGGGTTTCTTATTGATCATATATGTATATATACACCCTACTTTTGTTCCAAATCTTTGGGTTCAGTTAATCTCTTTCTAGGAGGGGCGAAGACACGTGGGGTATGACACGTGCTTTCCGTGTATAGCTCCTCTTGGTTGGGACGAGTCTACTTTCTTTATTTTATTGGGTTGAGCTGCACTCTCTCTATTGTGCTCTTATGATGTTCTTTGTTCTGTCTACTGCTCACCGTTTTAGTACCTCCTTTGTGGCTCCCTCGAGCTTTCAAGGCATCCTATTGAGTATCTTTATACTTGCCCTTGCTTGGGCTTTTCCCGCACTTAGTGTGCCGTTGCAGACTACATACAGGTTGATCGAGACTACGGAAGAGCATAGAGGACACAGGAGCTTGTGCTGCATTCCATGGTCGTAGTAGGACTTTAAGGTGTGAGACTCACTAGCTGTTACTTTTGTTTACCTATTGCCGAGTTGTGGAACCTTTCGGGTTGGACGCATGTTTTTCCTTTTTTTGTTTAGTTATATTGTGAGTACTTTTCAGCACTTTATTTTTTTTCTATGTAGAAGTCGATGCATGACTGTGGTTGGGTTATAGTTGTTCGTTCTTTGGTTTTCTTTTTTACTCTGCACTTCTTCATTGAGTGGGCTGTGTGTACAGGTACTTAGGAAAAGGCCTCCCCGATATTGTTACACCTTTGGCACTTGTCGCCGGCTCCTAGACTATAAAGGCAGGCTTGGGGTAGTTGCGGCTCGAGACCGGTAGGGTCGGGTCGTGAAAAAGTGGTATCAGAGGTGGTTCGTTCCTTGGGGTGTTGTTCAGATGTTCCTAAAAAGGAATTGGTTGGGATTTAGGGAAATAGTGTCAATGTGTCTCAAGAGTGTCTCTCAGGCCAGGGAGTCCAGTGATGGTATGGGCAGCTGATGTATCCATTCACCAGGACCCTGATAACCTGCTTGTCGAATCGACACACTGAGACACATGTTGCAGGGAACTTTGGAACATGCATCCAGTAGGATTGAGTCTTTGACTGTCCTTTTTGAGTCATCCCCCCTTTGTTATTACTGATATATATATATATATATATATGCTCATCTGATCACGGTAATCATTGATAATTTTTAGGATGCCCCCAAGACAGCAGCCAGCCAGGTTACCCTCTCCAGTTCGTGATGACGACCTTGCGAGAGATGAAATGTTAGTTTGGGGAACCTCACGTTATCCCCTTCCGCCCAGTGATTCAGCAGTAACCCCTCCACTTGGGGAGAGAAATTTAGTACCGGCAGCACATGCCGAGGTTGAGCACAGGCTGAGTGCGCTCCGAGACTTCCAGCGTCAGCGGCCACAAAAGTTCCATGGGGACCCGGATCCCCAGGCATGGAAAGACTGGCTAGAGTCCGTGGACCGAATTTTCCAGCTGGTACAGACACCAATGGACCATATAGTGTCCCTAGCTGCCAGCCTTTTTCTCGGGACGACCGGGCGTTGGTGGGGGTTGGTTAGGCAGACCCACGACAAGTCGTCTCTCACGTGGGACATCTTCCAGTAGCTCTTCCGTGAGGAGTACTCCTCCTCTTGTTTATGCTCCATTCAGATTTAGGACCTTTTGCATATGAAGTAGGGGGGGGGGTGACCGTGGCACAATACTCAGCCCAGTTTACCGATCTGAGACGCTACTTGCAGGATATGGTCCGCGATAGTTACTTCCGGGAGAAGAAGTTTGATCAGGGTCTTCGCAAGGAGATCTGTGCTAGTGTATTACCCCTGTGCATCCCTACTTATGCCAGGGTGCTAGAGCGGGCGCTTATGAAAGAGATATTCTTGGATGAGGGACGCCAGTTAACAGGTCCTGGTAGTGGCCGCTTTAGAGGAGAGTCTTTGGTGAAAGGAAGGTGGCAGAGAGCATAGCCTTGGTCGAGTAGGCCCTTCCGTGAGCAGACACAGGGGCAGGGTCATACACTGCAGTGGCGCCGTGGAGCACCGGGGCAGTCAGGAGAGAGCTAGTGCTATGCCTGTGACGGATGAGCTCACCTAGCACGAGACTTCCTGACCAGGCATATCGAGCAGTCGTGGTAGGTAGTGGGTGCACCGCAGTGGCAGAGGCAGCGCCGTGACCAGGGATCCCCCATGTGAGGACAGGGTGGCCCTCAGGGAGGCGGTGTAGGCAGAGTGGCAGGACCTGAAGGTGGGGGACGATGTTTTGAGGTCCTTCCATCGCCACCACTGGGCGACCCATGCCAAGATCATGGAGTTGGCAGTAGGGGCTGTAGGCAGCTTCAGACTATGGGTGTTCGTGACCCCCCCATCACACGAGATGGTCCGAGGTACACTTTGTGTTTACTATACGCTTTCTTTGGTACTAGTAGGCATAGGTTCTAGCCACTCCTTTATATCATTGCTTTTAGTATGGGAGTTGGATATTCCAGTAGAGGTGATGACACCTGTGCTTATCCTCGAGGTTCCTACAGGAAGTGCCTCGTTAGTAACCTTTATCTGCAGATAGTGCGAACTATCGTTCAGAGGAGAGAGTTTCACGTGAGACCTACTGGTCATCACGATGGAACCTTAAGATGTTATCCTGGGCATGGATTGGATTTCTATGGTTCATTCCCAGATCGACTGTCGTCAAAGATGAGTCATGGGCATACACACTAATGGGACGAGGTTCACCATTCTAGGTGAATGAGACCTTGTGGAAGAGTAGAAGGGTACTCTGAGCAAGAGACCACAACCTTTTTCTCACCAGTTGGTGAGCATGGCTCTCGGAGCAGCAGACTCTACAGGCACCTGGATCCCTACCGTTGTAGAGGAGTACATGGACATCTTTCCCAATGATGTCTTGGGACTACCTCTGAGGCGAGAGATGGAGTTATGCATTGACTTGCAGCCAGGGACTACCCCAATATCATGTGAAGCATATCATATGGCACCCAAAGAGCTTTAGGAGCAACAAATTTAGTTGTAGGACCTTTTTGAGAAGGGATTCATCAGGCTTAGTGTGTCCCCCTGGGCAGCTCTGGTTTTGTTTGTGAAAAAGGTAGATGGGAGTCTGCGGATTTGTGTGGATTATCGTCGCCTGAATCAGGCCACGATAAAGAAAAAGTACCCTTTGATGAGGATAGAAGACCTCTTCTACCAGTTGAGAGGTGCGAAGTGGTTCTCCAATATTGATCTTTAATCCGGCTACCACCAGTTGCAGGTTCGTGAGGATGACATCCCTAAGTTGGATTTTCGTTGTCGTTTTGGGCATTAAGAGTTTCTGGTGATGCCCTTTGGCATGACGAATGCCCCCACTGTTTTCATGGCTTTGATGAACCAGATCTTCCAGCCGTACTTGGACTGGTTTGTGGTTGTCTTTATTGACGACATACTCATCTACTCTGTGATGGAAGAGGAGAACATAGAGAATTTGAGGATGGTCCTAGACTTACTCTGAGAGCATCAGCTGTATGGGAAGATCTCGAAGTGTCAGTTCTAGATTCATGAGATTCACTTTCTGGGGCATGTAATTTCAGAATAGTGTTTGGCCATAGATCCTGCAAAGATAGAAGCAGTTCTTGCTTGGGGGCCACCCAATAATGCATTAGAGGTGTGGAGCTTCCTTGGTTTGGTAGGGTACTACAGGAGGTTTGTGGAAGATTTCTCCAGGATTGTTTCCCCTTTGACTGCATTGACGTGGAAGGGACAACCGTTCACCTGGACTGATCAGTGCTAGAAGGCCTTCGAGGAGTTGAGACAGAGGCTGACTAGTGCTCCAGTGTTGAGGCTGCCAGAGGAGGGCATTGAGTTCGTGGTGTACTGCGATGCTTCAGGAGCTGGGCTTGGGTTTGTGCTGATGCAGCAACGGGCAGTGATTTCATATAGGTCAAGGCAGTTGAGGACCCATGAGCAGAATTATATGACGCACGATTTGGAGCTGGCAGCGGTGGTCTTCTCCTTGAGGTTATGGATACACTACCTTCTAGGTTAGCGTTTTGTGGTCTACTCAGGCCACCAGAGCCTCAAGTAAATCTTCACTTAGAGGGATCTGAATCTGAGGCAGAGGCGCTAGCTAGAGTTTCTACAGGACTATGATTTCGAGATAGTCTACACTCCGGGGAAGGGAAAAATAGTAGCAGATTCCCTTAGTAGGAAGTCCCATGCTCGTTTAGTGCGGGAAGCTTCAGAGTAGTTGGATTCCCTATTGCTGACCTTGGTGGAGCAGGAGGGTATGACTTTTATACAGTAGATGGTGTTGACTCCTTCACTCCTTGAGCATGTGAGAGAGTTGTAGCTAGGGGATGTCAACAACGAGGTGATGCATGATCAGATATCCATGGGCAACACACCTGATGGGTATTCTGAAGGAGGGAATCATGAGATCTTGTTTCAGGGGAGAGCTGTAGTACCAGTGGAGATACAGGAGGAGGTGATGTGGGAGTTCCACACTTCTCCCTTGGCTATACATCCTGGTGTGGGGAAGATGTACATAGACATTCAGTGGTAGTTTTGGTGGTCCGACTTGAAGTAGAGCGTAGCTGAGTTCGTTTCTCGGTGTCTTACCTGTCAGCAGGTGAAGGCAGAGCATCATGTTCCGGCAGGGTTGTTGCAGCCCCTCGATATCCCAGAGTGGAAGTGGGATGGAATATCTATGGACTTTGTCACAGGTCTTCCACGCACAATGAAGGTCCATGATTCCATTTGGGTGATAGTGGACCGACTCATGAAGTCTTCGCACTTCCTTTCCATTAGGGAGCAGAGTTCGGTGGAGAGTCTAGGGCAGTTGTATGTTCGGGAGATCATCTGCCTTCATGGAGTACCCTCGACGATCATATCTAACTGTGACACATGGTTTACGTCACGTTTGTGGCGAGGACTGCAGGAGGCATTCGAGACTCGGCTGCGGATGAGTATAGATTTTCACCCCCAGACAGATGGGCAAACCGAGTACACTATCCAGGTGTTGGAGGATATGCTCAGGGTGTGCATGTTAGACTTTGGCCTAAGTTGGGAGGATCACCTGTCTTTGGTAGAGTTTGTGTATAACAATAGTTACCACTCTACTATCAGCATGGAACCTTTTGAGGCCCTTTATAGGAGATCTTTCAGGTCACCGTTGTGCTGGACGGAGGTTGGGGAGACCTCCCTCATGGGCCTAGAGTTGGTGCGGGAAATGAAGGAGAAGGTGTAGGTCATTCGTGAGTGGATGAGGATGGATCCGAGCAGATAGAAGTCCTATACAAATCATCATCACAGGCCTTTGGAGTTCGATCAGGGGGACCATGTCTTTTTGAGAGTCTCCCAGCGGCGTGGAACACAAAGGTTCGGCTGGGGAGGGAAACTGTCCCTGAGGTTCATTGGGCCCTTTGAGATCGTTCGCAGGGTCGGAGAGGTTGCCTACCATCTTGCTCTACCCCCACAGCTGGAGAGGGTGCATGAAATCTTCCACGTGTCGCAGCTGAGGAAATACGTGCATGACCCCATGCATGTTATCGACTGGGGAGAGCTGGACATTGAGGATGGAGCCACCTTTGCGGAGCACCCGACGGTGATTGTGGACTGGCAGGACCAGACACTGTGTGGATGGACCATTCATTTGGTTCTTTTGCTGTGGAAGCACGAGAGGGTGCATGAGAGCACCTGGGAACGGGAGATCCAGATGCGGGCTCAGTACCCCGAGTTGTTTTTGTAGTTTTGTTTTTCTGGGATGAAAAACTTGAAGGATGGAATGATGTAAGAACCTGTGTTTTGAGCTTGTAAGACTTTGATATTTTCTTAATGTTATTCCAGAGCAGGGTGTTCAGACAGCGTGTGATTCTGAGCCCCGGTGTGGCCAGAATTAAATTTTAAGTGCGTTCACACTGGACACGCCAAATAAATAGAATAAATCCTAAATGGTTGCTCGGATGGGAAAACCGAGGGCACCGTTGAGTCTGGAACGCGCCGTTTACCCTAGGAGGGGTGTAATTTTCGCAGGCACGAACCTTCCATGGAAAACGCCACCAGGGGCGTTTTCACAATTTATTGGCCTCGGGCGTGAACTTTACAAATTCTAAACAGAGGCTCGAATTAAAATTCCGAGACCGCAATTATTCCCAGAACGTGGATTTTACCCTAGAGGCGTCTTAACCTCAACCTCGTGGAAAGTTCAGGTACAGAGCCTACTGGTGGGTGTTTAAGTGTTTCTCTACTTAAACACTTCTCCCACCCCTCCTCCTTATTCCCCCTTGCTTCTCCCTGGTGGAATACCTCTCAAAAAGCATCAATACCCTCTCCCTACCTATCCAAAGCACGGTGGCTCCGACGGATTGTCAGCGAAGGGACGGGCTACGCCCTGCGAGGTAGGCTCGTGTTTTTTTCGTTTTTAATTTCCGCATCTTCCTTGAATTAAATTAGTTAAGCCTAAATACTATTTTCCTATCGAGAGAGGCCCATAGTTGTGTAGGATTCAATCCGAGCTTTCTAAATCTCTTCTCAGATTGAAAATCTGAGTCCCGTGGTGCCCAGGGTGGTCCTGGGAAGTTTTCCGGCCAAATGTTTCCCCGTTTTCCGGTGGTTCCAGGGGTTTCCGGCGAGCTTCAGGCAGTCCGGAATGGTGGCTGGCAGGCTCCCAAGCAGCGGCGGTGGGCTCCAAAGCGACGATGGCGGGCTTCAGGCAGTCCAGGATGGTGGCGTACGCGGGGTGACACGCGGGGGGGGGGGGGGGGGGGTGCAGGCTACCCGGCTTCGCCGGTCAGTGGGAGGTGCGAGAAAAAGGGGTGGTCACGACCCCAGCCAGCCGACAGAGACCCGCACTTCGCGGGTCTCATAGAGAATGCGCCGGACCGGCTGAGCTGGTCTGGGTGATGTGGGGTGGCCCATGCGGTGAACCACAGTCCGCGGTGGACCGGGCAGTCTGGCCAGCCCAGCCGCAGACTGCCGGTTTGAAGGGGTGGGCCGACCCAGGCCCACCCCGTCTCCGTCCGATGACATTAAAAACACCATAACTCGCAATCCGAGCATAATATTCACAAACAGTCTACAGCTACACGATCCTTGTATCGAGATGAAGGTTTTGATATGGTCTCGGGAATTTTTAATTCCTGGGACGGGAGTTCTGTGGCGTGACACGCTCGTTAAGTACCTCGCTAGGATTCTTCTTTCAGATGGTGCGAACACATCTGGATTCCATTTTAGACGCTGTCAGTGGAGTTGTAACCCTAGCATCGAGGTGATGTAGTCCATGGTGGTTTCAGGTGTTGAAGCTGGAGTTGAGGCGTGGGCCCCACGGGCCGTCTTTTAAGCCATGAGCAGCATTTTGCGACTTTTTCATCAAAAGTCCATTCGAGGTGAATGAGTAGTCATTTCAACATGTTTTTCCGAGAGAATCGCGATGGCGTAGTTCACCTGACCTCTTTCGGGGCCGAGGTGTGGGCCCCACGAGACGCCGTATTGACATAAGGTGGTGTTGAATAACATTTTCATCGGGAGTCCGTTTCAAGTAAGTAAATAGTCTATATCGCGTGTTTTTTCATGAGGATTTCAACAGTGTAATCGGTTTGGGTGTGCAAAGACTCTTTCGAGATCTCATTAAATGTGGAAACATGAAATGGAGTTGGTTGGAGGTTCCTTTGACGCACTCCGAACCAACGTACCGTAGCGATGTTAGTGACACCCAGATATGGTTCGGGCAGTGTGGAGTTATCAGACCAGTTCAGGGTTTACCCTCCAGCGGGGCTGGGAGTGGGTTACCCATTGACCTTAGCGTTTACCCTCCAGCGGGGCTGGGCAGTGGGTTACCCGTTGACCTTAGGGTTTACCCTCCAGTAGGTGCTGGGCAGTGGGTTACCCATTGACTTTAGGGTTTACACTCCAGTGGGGCTAGACAGTGGGTTACCTGACGACCTCTTAGATTTTACCCTCCAGCTGGGCTGGGCAGTGGGTTACCTGATGATTTCTTTCAGACTCAGCCCTTTCTATGTGGCTAGTCAGTGACTTCTCTCCGTTATTATCAGAGTGGGATCCTTGGTTGTGCGATTCAGCGATGAGGCAACCTTGACGTGCGGGATGTTTGGGCATTAGTGATGGATATCCTTAGATCTGTTGGTGACTTTTCCTGGGCTGAGCTTGGAGATAGAGATACCCTTATGCATGTGTTCGGGTTTCTTGTTGAGAATATATGTATATATACACTCTACTTTTGTTCCAAATCCTTGGGTTCAGTTACTCTCCTTCCAGGAGGGGTGAAGACACCCAGGGTATTCCACATGATTTCTGTGTCTATCTCCTCTTGGTTTGGACGAGTTTACTTCCTTTATTTTTTTGGGTTGAGCTGCACTCTCTCTATTATTCTCTTACGCTGTTATTTGTTCTGTCTACTGCTCACCATTTTAGTACCTACTTTGTTGCTCCCTCGAGCTTTCGAGGCATCATACTGAGTATCTTTATACTAACCCCTTCTTGGGATTTTCCCGCACTTGGTGTGCCCTTAAAGATGACAGACAGGTTGATCGAGACTATGAAGGAGCGTAGAGGACACAAGAGCTTGGGCTGTGTTCAGTGGTTGTAGTAGGACTTTCGGGTGTGAGACTCACTAGCTGTTAATTTTTTTACCTGTTGCCGGGTTATGGCACCCTTCGGGTTGGGCACGTGTTTTTCTTTTTTATGTTCAGTTATCTTTTCAGTACTTTTTAGAACTTTATTTTTTTTCTATTTAGAAGTCGATGCATGAATGTGGTTGGGTTATAGTTGTTAGTTATTTAGGTTTCTTTTTACCCTACACTTATGCATTGTGTGGGTTGTGTGTACAGGTACTTAGCCAAAGGACTCCCCAAGATTGTTACGCCTTCAACACTTGTCACCAGCCCCTAGCCTATAGAGGCGGGCTTGGGGTAGTTGCGGCTCGATACCGGTAGGGTTGGGTCGTGACAAAAACAATCCCCACGAAACACTCCAAATTAATCCCCAATGTAGAAAAATACCCAAAAACTAGACTATATACTATATCTACACTTCCACAATAGGTACCAAGCACTATATTCTGAAAGAAACTAGTCCAAGAAACCTTAGATAAAATCCAATTGCATGGAAATTCTAGTTGTACTACTCTATTCTGAATCTAAGTAAAGATGCCACTAGATGATAAACCCTAAGAACAAAAGTATACACACTATATTTCTTTTGGACCTTTACAGGTGGAATATAACAACTAACAAAAAGCATAAACTTGACTTCTCATGCTCCTTAATCAAATTAAAAATCCCCACAATTGAAGGGATAAACCAAAATTTCCCATTCATTAAAACAATTATCTTATAGAATTTTCATTTTTCTAAAACCCACATTCCATAAAAAATCATCACTTTTTGGACACTACATCTTATAAAAAATTCTTGAAATAATCTCAATTAAAAATAAAATTATCCTATAAATTTTTCCACTCTAAAACCAAAATGTTTCATAAAAATACACTCCCACACTATAACACTTTCGAAAATTAATTTCACAACAAAATAGCCTTTGAATCATATCATAAGAACCAAAAATAAACAAAAATATTCATTGAATTTCAAACCCTTTTTTTTCCAACATACTTTCAAAGTTCCATTTTTAGGTCGACTACCTTTAAAGACACTATAAATGATTAATTTCATAAAAATCATATTATGAAATCTAAATCATTCAAAAATTATTGTTTTTAAACTAAAAGACCCTTTTCACCCAGAACAAACACTTTAAACTCATTTCAAACAAAATAAAACTCAAACCATTTAATGAAATTTCAAATCATTTTACACAACTCATGTGACAACTGGGCCCCAGTGACAACACAAACACCCAGCCTTAACATGGTCGTCGGGTCCTGGCCTACCAGGTACCACCAGTTGGCCCACAGATACGTGGGGCCCACCCTAGGGTCTACCCACGTGCCCAAACGGGTCATCTGACTAATGACTGTCCCCACAATCCAACACATGTCCTTTCCAGTGTGCTTTGTCCTCACTCACACACACCCTGGGAAACTTCCCAGAAGGTCACCCATCCTGACCACTACTCCAGGCTAAGCACACTTAACTGTGGAGTTCTAATCAGGCAGGCTCCCGAAAAGGAAGGTGCACCTTCTGGGAAGTTTCCCAGGGTGTGTGTGAGTGAGGACAAAGCACACTGGAAAGGACATGTGTTGGCCTGTGGGGACAATCATTAGTCAGATGACCCGTTTGGGCATGTGGGTGGACCCTAGGGTGGTCCCCACGTGTCTGTGGGGCAACTGGTGGTACCTAGTAGGCCAAGACCCGACGACCATGTTAAGGCGGGGTGTTTGTGCTGTCACTGGGGCCCAGTTGTCACATTTGGCATCAGAGGAGGAACCCAGCCTTAAGTGCGGTGCACTGCCTGGGTTGAGATGTAGGGCCCACGACGAGGACGTTGTGCTCTAAAGGGGGTAGATTGTAACACCACCAAATGATAAAGGGTTAAACGACTAAATAATATGACTCATGTCAACAAGGTGCACCTTCCTTTTCGGGAGCCTACCTGATTAGAACTCCACAGTTAAGCGTGCTTGTCCTGGAGTAGTGATCAGGATGGGTGACCACCTGGGAAGTTTCTCAGGGTGTGTGTGAGTGAGGAAAAAACACACTGGAAAGGACATGTGTTGGCCTGTGGGGGCTGTCATTAGTCAGATAACCCATTCGGGCACGTGGGTGGGACCTAGGGTGGGGCCCACGTGTCTACGGGGCAACTGGTGGGCGGAGCCTGGTTGTCAGTGACTAGGATTTTGGCCCTATCAGACTTTGGAATATTTCTACGAATAATTCCAGAGCTAGGCGCGAAGAAGGCGTGTGATTCCGAGTCCCGGTGTGCTTGGAATAAATTTTATAAAAATATTAAGTATTTTTATGCTATGCACATGGAGGGAGTGTGATATATCCTAAACGGTAGCTCAGAACGGTAATCTGAGGTCACGGTTGTGTCCGGAATGTGCCGTTTACCCTAGGCGAGGTGTAAAATTCGCGGGCGCGGGCCTGCTGTGGAAAACGCCACCAGGGGAATTTTTGTAAATAAGTGGAAAAGTTGGTTTACGAGCGTCGACTTGAATAACTTCTGAATAGAGTCTCGGATCGTAAATCTGAGTCCGCCATTGTATTCAGAATGGCGCGTTTACCCTAGGGGTGACCTTAACTTTGTCTGCATCGGGCGTCGGGCGGAGGCGAGTCGGGAGCCGAAGATATTTTAACAAAAATAAATATCTATTTCTCCCCCCCATTTGAATGTGCGGTGCAGCAGAGGAGGAACTCCTCCTACTTCCTCCTTATCCTCCCCTTCCGACGGCGAATTGGTGACCATATCGCGCGATCTAGGTGCTGTTGGATTCAGATCTTGACGGGGGGCGTTCCTGGATCGTGCAACAGAAGCTTCGAAGCACGGATCATCGGGATTTCGCCCGCGAGGTAGGCGGTTTGAGTTTTAAAATCCCGGATCCCGTTTTTGTGTTGTTTTTCTTCAAATTTTCGTAAGGGTTGTGTAGTTCGGGTCCTGAGGTTTCCGAAACCTTTTTCAGAACTGAATTTGGAGCATCGGGGTGCTCCCGGTGGCTCCCAGATGTTTTCCGGCGAAATCCCGGTTTTCAGGCAGCGGCCATGGAGGAATCCGGCAGCGGCGCGGCTGCGGCGCGGTGTTTTCCGGCAGCGGCGGCAGATTCCAGTGACGGCGGTGGCGGCACGGTGGTTTCCGGTGGAGCCGACGGTGGTCCGGCCAGGATTTTCCGGGGGTTCTTTAAAACCCTGTAACTCACAAACCGTAACTCCGATTTGTGAGCCGTTTGTGGTGACACGCTACTTGAGTCGAGACGGAACTTTTGAACTCACTTTGAGAATTTTATGGTTCGGGATCGTGGTCCGGGAGTTAGAAACATCGTGTAAAATAATAATATTTTATTATTTTACGACTTCGGGCCATCGTAACTTCTACCTGGAGCGTCCGATTGACGTGCCGTCAGTGGCGTTGAGACCTTGATGACACGACAGACTTTTCTTGATGGTTTCCAGGTGTTGGGACCGAGTTCGGGGTGTGGGCCCCAAGTGGCTGGGTTTTGGCGTTTGTGGAGAAACGCAACCTTCGCACCAGGAGTCTGATTTTGGCTGATGAATAGTCGATCCTGTGTGTTTTTCTGAGAGGATCACAATGGTGTGATCCGTTTGATGAGTTTCGGGATCGAGGCGTGGGCCCCACCCGGGCTGGCTCTGGTGAATATTGCCTTTTTCACCGGGTGTCCGTTTCAGACGAACGGGTAGTTGATTCCGTGTGTTTTTCTTAGGGGATCGCCATGGTATGATCCAATTGAGGAGATTCAGGATCGTTGTGTGGGGCCCGCATGGGCTAGCTACGGTGAATAGTGCCTTTTCCACCGGTTGTCCATTTTGGTTGAGTAAACATCCTATCCTGTGTGTTTTTTCACGTAGATCGCGATGGTGGACTTGGTATCGGCCTAGGGGGTGCGTAGTGTGGCGTTTTGGCGGGTTGCTCGAGTTAGCGATGTTTGGACCAGCAGTGGTTGAGGGTACTCCCTTGGTTCGTTCCTATGAGGGTTCGTGCGGCATCACAACTTTAGTATAGGCTTGTGATCTTCTTGATGGGATGTTTATTCTGTTAGAGTTGTGGCATCTCTCCGGTGGGCCCAGAGTGGGATCCTCTAGCATCATTTCTCTAGATCGTGTTCTTGGTATCGTTGTGACTGCTTATACAGGGGCGACAATCCCCTATCTAACAGGTTAACCCTGTAGGGTTTGTGGCATCATCAGAAAATATGATCCCCTACACAGTGAGTCATGCTTAGTTGGGTTGTGGCATCGTCGGGTATACGATCCCCTCCTCAGCATTAGGTTTATAGTAGGGTTGAGGTATCGTTGGTTATGCGATCCCCTACTCAGCATGTGGTTTCTGTAGGGTTACGACATCGTCAGTTCTATCCCCTGCATTGCGAGTTATACCAGATAGGGTTCTGATATCGTCGTGACCACCTTTATATGGGCTATGATCCTCTATCTGTGTGACGTGCTTCTATTGAGCACTAGATCGGGTTGTGGTATCCCCCAGCGGATCCTGGGTGTGATCCCCTATCTGTGAGAACTACGTATGCCAAATTGGGTCGTGGTATCCCCCAGAGGACCCTGGGAGTGATCTCCTATCTGTGAGTTTCGTATACCGGAGTGGGTTCTGGTATCCCCTAGCGGACCCCAGGAGTGGTCCCCTATCCGAGGAGTTTGGTGGTTATGTTGTTTTAGCGAGGTTTCCTCAGTGATGCTATCCGACGAGCATGGTCTCTCGAGTGAGCGTCTGAGAGGT
Source organism: Viscum album (assembly GCA_963277665.1). Classification (NCBI taxonomy): domain Eukaryota; kingdom Viridiplantae; phylum Streptophyta; class Magnoliopsida; order Santalales; family Viscaceae; genus Viscum; species Viscum album. The sequence goes on from OY728122.1 coordinate 1,978,188,400, forward strand.
TTGTGATAAACCTGATGGAGTGTATCTCTTGGATGAGTGTCATCAGGAATGACAGTGTTTGTGGAGTGTGCTCTCCTGGTTGTGAATCGTTGCTGGTGTTGAGGTTGGTACCTGTTGTGCCTTGGTGCGTGAGCTGGGTATTTCTGGATTGTTCAAGGTGTATGTATGGGCATACATCTAAGATGAGCTGATTAGTTGTGTTTAGCCGAGGAATGTCACGAGATGGAGTTTCTCTCTCGTCTGGGTTCCCTATGGCTGTGATGAGCGGACTGTTGCCTTTCAGTTGCTCTCTTTGGTTTTGGGTTTTTGGGGTGCCTACTGAGTATGTTTATACTCACCCATGAACGGGCTTTGCCCACACATGTTTGTGTCTTGTGCAGACCACATGCCTTTCGACGGAGTCCCAGGAGGACCCGGAGCAGGCAGAGCTGAGTGAGCGAGACTGACCAGGGTGTTTATCGGTGTGGTGCTGAGGGAGATTTCCGATGGATGTTTGTGGCAGCGTTCCCCTTTTTCAGAGTAGGTTGGATGCGCTTTTGTAGTTTTCTTTTGGTGGGTCCTGTTTTTGCCTTTTGTACTTCTGTCGTACTCTGGTTGTGGGATAGTTGTATGCATGCATTTACTTTTCAATTTTATATATCTCTGCACTGTTGCATGGAGGTGTATGTGGGTGCGTGTGTACAGGTACCTTGGGCTAATGCCTCCCATGTGCATGATAGCCTTTGCGGGTCTGGACGCCAGCCCCTGACCTATTGGAGGTGGGCTTGGGGAGTCACGGCTCGAGCCTCATTGGGTCGGGTTGTGACCGAGTGGTATCAGAGGAGGTTCCACCTTTGTGATCTCAGAGCGTAGCTGGTCTAGCTATGAGTTTTGTTTGGGTTGCATAGCGATAGTGTTTAGATGTTTTGAGTTTGGATTTCAGGACAGGGACTCCAGTGTTGGTGCGGAGGCCGACGTATCTATACACTAGGACTCTGATAACCTGCATTTCGACTCGGGGCATTCGTACACTGGTCATAGGGACATAATGGTACATGCATCATATAGGACTAGGTTTTGGGTTTTTTTCCTTGTCCTTCTTGAGTCATATCTCCAGATATGCTCTTTGAATGTGGTGTGTCTTGAATGTATTTCAGGATGCCTCCATGATGACAGCCAGCGAGGGTTCCAAAAAGGTATTTTGGTGATGATCCGCCCCATGTAGAGGCTGTAGACCAGGGCGCAGGTTCTGAGGATGGACCTCCAGGTGGTCCGCCAGTTGATCCACCACCTATCGAGCAGCTGGTTGTGCCGACAGTGCAGGACGAGGTTGCGCACAGGCTAAGTGCGCTGCACGATTTCCAGAGGCAGCGACCTCTGAGGTTTCGGGGTGATCCAGATCCTCAGGTAGCTGATGACTGGCTTGAGGCAGTCACCCGAGTTTTCCGCCTAGTGATGACACCTCCAGATCAGATGGTAGTCCTTGCGGCGAGACTTCTGTATGGTTCGGTCGGGTGATGGTGGATCCCGGTGATGCAGTACCATGATGAGGAGATGCTCATGTGGGTAGAGTTTGAGCGGCTCTTCAGGGAGGAGTTATATCTGGTGATGCTGAGGTCAGTGCGGAACCAGGAGCTTCTGCAGCTTCGACAGGAGGGTATGACCGTGTCGGAGTACTCAGCGAGGTTTACAGACCTGTCGCACTACTCTCTGGATATGGTTTGAGACCCATTCTTTAGGGCTCGGACCTTCAACCAGGGCTTAGACAGGGAAATCCGAGCAGGTGTGGTTTCCTTGGGCCTGCCCACCTATGCTGGAGTGCTGGAGCGAGCATTGGTGGTGGAGAGATTTCTGGCTGAGTAGATTCCCCCTGTTAGTGCTGGGCTCGTGAGAGCTGAGACGTCGACATTTGGTATCCCATGATAGACTCAGGGGTCTGGATGTGGCCGACGTTTTAAGAGGCGACCCCAGGATGGAGGATCTGAGTCTCAGGGATCACAGAGCTCGCAGGCCAGTTTTGGTCAGCCGTAGGAGAGGCAGTGTTATGCTTGCGACAGTCGGGGACATCTTGCTAGAAATTGTCCGAGTCGTCGTGCTGCTGAGAGGGAGTCGGTTGATGGACCACCTTGGCAGAGGCAGTGACTCGAGCAAGGAGGTCCGCAGGGCGGCAGACGTGGTGACGGAGCTGGTGCAGCAGCTGGAGGAGGTAGGCGGTGTCAGTTTCCACTACCCCTACCCCCAGGAGGTCCACGCCAAGCTTAGGGAGCTGGTGGCCAAGGGCGAGGACAGCTGAATGCCCTAGGGGATGTTGACCCGGAGGCTCCATGGATGGATAGAGGTATGCCTTGTGTCTTCTCTACTTACTGCATCAGTTTGTTAGACACTGATTAGCGGTACTCTTTCCTTTCCGTTGCTCGCTCATGTTTTGTTCAGGGCGTTAGTAAGACCCTGTGTGGGTGTTTTTTGGCGTGCTTCGAATGCGTGAGGAAGAGGGATCCTTCCCCCACCGAGACTCGTTTCTGTGACACGATTAAAACCGTGCGGGCGAGTCAGTGCCGCCCAAAGCAGATAGTGTTGAGGTGTAGTGGATGAGTCCTTCTGACTTATGTGTTCGGGAATGGGTGTTGGTTGACAAACTCACTGGCGTGAGAGACCCAGTTGAGAGTCCAGTCGCTTTCCTTGTGCTTAGGGATTTTCGTGGATGAAAAGTTCTAGGAGGGGGGGGGGGAGGATGTAGCGACTAAGATTTTGGCCCTATCAGACTTTGGAATATTTCTACGAATAGTTCCAGAGCTAGGCGCGAAGACGACGTGCGATTCTGAGGCCCGGTGTGCCTGGAATAAATTTTATAAAAATATTAAGTATTTTTATAGTATGCACATGGAGGGGGTGTAATATCTCCTAAACGGTAGCTCAGAACGGGAATCTGAGGGCACGGTTGCGCTCGGAACGTGCTGTTTACCCTAGGTGAGATGTAAACTTCACGGGCGCGGGCCTGCTGTGGAAAACGCCACCAGGGGCATTTTCGTAAATAAGTGGTAAAGTTGGTTTACGAGTCGGCTTGAATAACTTCTGAACGGAGTCTCGGATCGCAAATCCGAGTCCGCCTTTGTGTTCAGAATGACACGTTTACCCTAGGGGTGACCTTAACTTTGTCTGCATCGGGCGTCGGGCGGAGGCGAGTCGGGAGCCGGAGATATTTTAACAAAAATAAATATCTGCTTCTCCCCTCATTTGAACGTGCGGCGCAGTAGAGGAGGAACTCCTCCTCCTTCCTCCTTCTCCTCCCCTTCCGACGGCGAATTGGTGACCAAATCGTGCGATCTATGTGTCGTTGGATTCATATCTTGACGGGGGGCGTTCCTGGATCGTGCAGTGGAAGCTTCGGAGCGCGGATCGTTGGTGTTTCGCCCGCGAGGTAGGCAGTTTGAGTTTTAAAATCCCGGATCCCATTTTTGTGTTGTTTTTCTTCAAATTTTTGTAAGGGTTGTGTAGTTCGGGTTCCGAGGTTTCCGAAACCTTTTTCGGATCTGAATTTGGATCACCGGGGTGCTCGTGGTGGCTCCTGGATGTTTTTCGGCGAAATCCCAGTTTTCCAGCGGCGACCATGGCGGAATCCGGTAGCGGCGTGGCGGCGGCGGTGCGGTGGTTTCCGGTGAGGCCGGCGGTGGTCCGGCCAGGATTGTCCGGGGGTTCTTTAAACCCCCGTAACTCGCAAACCGTAACTCCGATTTGCGAGCCGTTTGCGGCGATGTGCTCCTTGCATCGAGACAGACCTTTTAAACTCACTTTGAGAATTTTATGGTTTGGGATCGTGGCCCGGGAGTTAGAAACGTCGTATAAAATAATAATATTTTATTATTTTATGACTTCGGGCCGTCGTAGCTTCTACCCGGAGCGTCCGATTGACGTGACGTTAGTGGCGTTGAGACCCTGATGATAAGAAAAACTTTTCTTGAGGGTTTCCGGGTGTTGGGACCGAGTTCGGGGTACGAGCCCCACGATGCCGGGTTTTGGCATTTGCGGAGAAACGCAGCTTTCGCACCAAGAGTTCGATTTTGGTGGATGAATAGTCGATCCTGTGTATTTTTCCGAGAGGATTGCAATGGTGCGATCTGTTCGATGAGTTTCAGGATCGAGGCATGGGCCCCACCCGGGCTGGTTCCGGTGAATATTGCCTTTTTCATTGGGTGTCCGTTTCAGACGAACGAGTAGTTGATTCCGTGTGTTTTTCTGCGGGGATCGTCGTGGTATGATCCACTTGAGAAGATTTGGGATCGTTGTGTGGGCCCCGCACGGGCTAGCTACGGTGAATAGTGCATTTTCCACCGGTTGTCCATTTTAGGCGAGTAAACATCCTATCCTGCGTGTTTTTCCGCGTAGATCACGATGGTGGCCTCGGTATCGGCCTAGGGGTGCGCGGTGTGGCGTTGTGTCAGGTCGATCGAGTTAGCGACGTTTGGACCAATAGTGGTTGAGGGTACTCCCTTGGTTCGTTCCTACGAAGGTTCATGCGACATCACAACCTTAGTATAGGCTTGTGATCTTCTCGATGAGATGTTTATTCTATTAGAGTTGTGGCATCCCTCCGGTGGGCCCGGAGCGGGATCCTCTAGCATCATTTCTCTAGATCGGGTTCTTGGTATCGTTGTGACCTCTTATCCACGGGCGGCGATCCCCTATCTAGCAGGTTAACCCCATAGGGTTTGTGGAATCATCAGAAAATATGATCCCCTACGCAGTGGGTCATGCTCAGTAGGGTTGTGGCATCATCGGGTATATGATCCCCTGCTCAGCATCAGGTTTATAGTAGGGTTGAGGTATCGTTGGTTATGCGATCCCCTACTCAGTGCGTGGTTTCTTTAGGGTTGCAGCATCGTCAGTTCACTCCCCTGCATCGCGAGTTATACCAGATATGGTTCCGATATCTTCGTGACCACCTTTATATGGGCGATGATCATTTATCTGTGTGACATGCTTCTATCAAGCGCTAGATCGGGTTGTGGTATCCCCCAGCGGATCCTGGGTGTGATCCCATATCTGTGAGAACTACGTATGCCAGATCGGGTCGTGGTATCCCCCAACGGACCCTGGGAGTTATCCCCTATCTGTGAGGTTCATATACCGGAGTGGGTTTTGGTATCCCCTAGCGGACCCTAGGAGCGATCCCCTATCCGAGGAGTTTGGTGGTTATGTTGTTTCAGCGAGGTTTCCTCAGTGATACTATCCGAAGAGCGTGATCTCTCGGGTGAGCGTTTGAGAGGTTTGTGAGCAACCCGATGGAGTGTATCTCTCAGATGAGTGTCATCAAGAATGACAGTGTTTGTGGAGTGTGCTCTCCTAGTTGTGAACCGTTGCTGGTGTTGAGGTCGGTACCTCTTGTGCCTTGGTGCGTGAGCTGGGTATTTCTGGATTTTTCAAGGTGTATGTATGGGCATACATCTGAGCTGAGCTGACTAGTTGTGTTTAGCCGAGGAATGTCACGAGATGGAGTTTCTCTCTCGTCTGGGTTCCCTCTGGCTGGGATGAGCGGAATGTTTCCTTTCAGTTGCTCACTTTGGTTTTGGATTTTTGGGGTGCCTACTGAGTATGTTTATACTCACCCTTGCACGGGCTTTCCCCGCACATGTTTGTGTCTTGTGCAGACCACAGGCCTTTCGATGGAGTCCCAGGAGCACCCGGAGCAGGTGGAGCTAAGTGAGCGAGACTGACCGGGGTGTTTACTAGTGCGGTTCCAAGGGAGCTTTCCGATGGGTGTTTGTGGCAGCGTTCCCCTTCTTTAGAGTAGGTTGGATGCACTTTTGTAGTTTTCTTTTGGGGGGCCTTGTTTTTCCCTTTTGTACTTATGTCGTACTCTGGTTGTGGGATAGTTGTATGCATGCATTTACTTTTCAGTTTTAAATATCTCTGCACTGTTGCATGGAGGTGTACGTGGGTGCGTGTGTACAGGTACCTTGGGCTAATGCCTCCCATGTGTATGATAGCCTTCTTGACGCCAGCCCCTGGCCTATTAGAGGCGGGCTTGGGGAGTCGCGGCTCGATCCCCGTTGGGTCGGGTCGTGACAACTCAATTTCAAAAAAAAGTTTTTAAATACAAACCAATCATTAACAACCAAAAACAAACATCCTTTAACATCCATTATTTAATGTGTTTAAAGAAAATAATACCACCAAAAATTCATTTTTCCATCCTAAAAACCATTTCCCAAACACATAACACCATATACATAAGGGATGAAACCATGAATCTAGGCATAAATCTAAATCGAACAACATTAAATCAAATTAATTCACCATAGAAACTCACTTAATTAACATCACACCAAGGTCACCACCATTTGAATAATTTTTGGAAAGAAATAGAAGAAAAATGACACTCCCATAGATGGAGAAATATTGTGCATAATTTGGCTACACGTGATGGTAAACCACATTCCAGCCATAAAATAAGATCTATGATGGTTTCTGAACCATTTTTATGGCCTCAACATGGTTTATTAGACTTTTTAGGCTAACCATGTAACCCTATTTCATTCACCACTCCATCCTACTAAACTCAAAATTACCCCTAAAATCATTTATGAACTCATCAGGGACTAAAGTATCATCACAACATATCAAAAGTCATCATATATATACAAAATAGAACTCAAAATCAAGTCTAAAATCCTGAATACCCTTGGAAACTAAAGGATCAGGGTGAGAAAGAGATCATGATACTCTCCCCACACCCACCTCTAGTGTTTAGATGATAATATTAGTCTCTATACTGCCGAAACACATACCAAATAGAAGGGTGGGGGGGGGGGGGGCTATAATACCATTTTTTCATGAACCAAACCAGTCTATCCCTAGATTGGGAACCTTAGAAGACCCATAATGTACCTGAGCCATTTTCTTAATTTCCTTGGGATGGAAACTATTGTACGTGCCTCAAATAATAATCAATGGGAGTGATTTAACCATATGAATATAATACATATCAACGCAATAAATCATACAATTAGAGTATAGATTAAAAAAATAAGGCATGCCAAAATTGAACTAGAAATAATAGAAACAACATATAACTAATGAATAAATAAATAAATTGAACCTGATCTAGGCCAAATAGGATGATGCATATACATACCCAAAGCGAAAAAAATAAAAACCCCAAAAATATCTACAATATCCATGTGACTCAAGACCTTGATTAAAATCCCATACCAACCATCACCACATAACCTGATCATCCAATATAAAAAGAAAAAATCTTGGGAACATAAAAGAAAACATGGAAGCTGTATACAATGGATGGTGTATGTAGGGTGTGAGAGAAACTGAGCTCAGTAGGATCCAAAAAAGGAGTTCAAGAAATTTACTTATAAATGAAAATTTATTTATGATTATTTGAAATACAATTGTTAATTTTTTCATTCATACATACATACAATTCATTATCTAATACATTTCTATTTATAAAATTCTTATTCTTTTATTTTAAATTAAAACCACCAAAGAAGTATTTCTTTTACATAAGTCTATTTTATAAAACACCCATTTTAAATGAACTTTTGAAATAACTTTATAAATAATAAATTTCAAATATTTAAAAAAAATATTATGTAAAAAAATTAAATGTGCAATAAATATAGAAAAACACTAAGGAACTAAATCAAAAAATCCAAAAAGAAAAAACATGATGCCCTGGATGCTAATTAAACTCGATAAAACACAAGATGCAAATTTACTTATGGCGTATCATAGAATATCAGGGATATTTCCTAAACATATCATGAGGTGATCCTTGATGTTCTTAGGTTGGAACCATCTATAAGCCTATTGATGCATTCATATGTCTATAACTAACTAGATACTCTAAACTACCCTCATTGGTCGACACTACCCCTATAGTCTCTAATACCATAAGGGATCTATTTTGTATCATCACTACAAGATATAAACCATCTCTTATATCTCACTAGTATGCCTTAGGTCCCCATTAAAGTATCCACAACAATAGGTGAGAAAATAAGGAATCAATACTTGAATTATAAGAATAAGAAATAATTATCCCTCACCACTAATGTCATTGAAGAAAAAAAGTGATCACATCATCAAGATCATAATAATAATAAATATCCCTATTAGGGGTAAAATACCATATCAAATAAGAGGCTTAAGAGGGAATTATACACACATAATATAAATCCAATTTCAAACTTCCAAACAAGCCCCACTAACAAATCATCTTGGTACGATAAGTCATTTCAAATTGTTTTAAATTCCATTTCAAATAATCCTTTAAAATAAACCCGTTTAAAGTATTCAAAAAATCATTTCAAAACCATACCTTAAAAGAAACTCATTAAAAACCAAAATCAAAACCATATTAAAACATTACTTACTTTCTTTAAAAATAACCATTAAAAAATGAAAACATTCACTTTACTCATTTTATGACCCAAATGAGGTCAAATACTCTTTAAATCCTAATTCTATTTTAAATAAGTTACTAAGACATTTTTATAATCACTTGGAATTAAAAAACCATTTTAGAAATGAAATCCCCTTAAATACACCCTTTATACTAAGTGAAGAACCCTACCAAAATATTTTTAATTCTTATTCCCCTACTAAATATATGATTATTTAAAAAAATAAATCATCTATAAATATCAAGAACTAAATTCCATTCCAAAAATATAAATATAATAAATAAACTACCTTGAACCAAGTGTAAATCCCACACAAAAACCCACAATAAGTCACCTTTAATTGTGATTGTTAAACTGAGTAGGGAGGATGAATCTATGAGCCTTAGAAATAAAAATACCCTTAGTTAATTCCATCCTAAACCCTAAATTACAACCCTATGGTTGTTAGGGTTTAATATATAATATTTAACAGAGGATAATGGTAGAGGGAGGAAGAAGATAAACTGAACCATATATAAAGAGGAATTTACCTTGAGAAACTTCTTGGAATCAATATAAGAGAAACCAAGAAAAATGAGAATTGAGTAAGAGAGGATATCCCCTCATGTGGCTCATATTGGTCTAATGATTGTAAAATAAAGGGGGGAAAGGTCTTAAGGGTTGAGGGGGTAAAATAAAAAAAACACAAAAATAGAAACAATGCAGACCCATTCATAGGATGAACCATGTTTTATGGGGTGAATATCCTCCCCCATTGAGAATTTAATGGGGGTGAAATCCATGTTCATGGGGTGAAATTCACTTGAAAAAACAATCGATTCACTAGGTAGACCCATTTAATGGGTGAACCATAGTTCATGATGTGAATGGTTACCCCTCAAGAATTTCATGGTGTTATCCCCTGGTCCATGGGGTAAACTTCCCAAGGATGAACACCCATGCTATTCAGAGGGCTAGTTCATAGCATAAACATTTGGTTCATGGTGTGAAATACTATAGGATCAGACCTGTATCTTATCTATCCCTCAAAAACCACTCTAAAATAGCAGGATACCCCTGGGAACTCTGAAATAACTCAATAACCAAATAAAATACCTCGCCATAAACACATGGGTGTTACCGAGACTAGTAGGTGTAGAGGTTCAGGATGATGGAAATTTTGTTGTTGGTAACCATGTAAACATTCCATGGATTGGCGATAACTTCACCCATATAATTTATAATGCTAATGAGATATTTTTGAAGAGATTTTCAAGTGTATGAATTCTATGAATTACTACAGACACAATATTTTTCAATCATTCTATGAAAATTTTCCAGATAATGCATTTACCTTTACTTGAGGATCTAGACTAGATAGAGAGATAGATCATGGGTTCAACATGTCCTTTATATACATATAATTTACTATGAATCACGTATTCCATTGATAATATGTATATTATAGAATGTGGTATTCTTATTCATTTGTGGGTACGGGAACTCATCCCTCACTTATCTCTACATGTTCACATACTATTTTCTATAGATATTATACAAGACGTCTGAAGTGAATAAGAGTTGCATTTATTGAAAATATGGGTTGAAGTTCATAATATTTTCATTTTTTTTCAATGATAAGTCAATATGTGAATGAAAGTTACTGAGAAAAAAGTTGGTGAAGACATGGAGAATTATTGTTGATTCAAATAATTGAATGCTACACTTGATCAATTCTCTAAGAGGACAAATTTGACAATTGATGAATTGGTCTTAAGTTCCAAGACTTGTATCAAGGTGATACAATGTTACAACACTTGAATAAGCACATGCAATTCTCAATTGCATAAGGAAAGAAGTGACATCCATCAATAATCACTAAGTGGATGAAGTGATGAAGGCCATGAATTATGTTTTAATGCATGAGGAATAAAGACACGATCAATGCATCATCTATGATTGGATTAAAAGAATGTATTGAATATGTTTGTGATTTATGATCTAAAAAGAAAGAAGTGGATGATGTTTGGAGATGAAGAAGAGTGGAGAATGAGATTTGAATGAAGAAGTATGTTTTGGAATTTTAAGGAGAAATTAATACTTGGTTACTTAGTTTTTATACGAAGTACTTAGACTGTTCCTCTACCAAAAAATGAGGCAACCATGAAGGTCTAGCTGAATTCCTCAGCTCAAGAACTTGCGGGACCTAAGGGTCAACTATGCTCGAAGTAAGCACTCGAGTCCAGCCCCATATGAGGAATGTGTGCACGGGCCGTGTGTAATCCCGCAAGTGCCACATGGTGATGAACCCGTGCAGCATGGGTGCTAGGTGCGCGTCCGGAGGAGCAGGGTGAACACGGTGTGGAGCGGTACCATGGAGGGAGAGTGGAGAAATATGAGCTGTGGTTGGGATGGCTTGATACTTAAACCGCGGGAAAACCGCGGGGCATTTTGATGTGGGATGAGATTTAAAAACGCGAATGAAATCTCCGCAGTCCATCTCATCGCTCACGAGATCTCAACCGCACGCCGCATCCGGGCCATGCCTTCTAATCAAGGCCGTCCGTGGTCGATGTGAGTTGATCCTATGGCTGTGGAGAGAACCCGAGGTCATCTTCAACCTCCAGCCACCTCCACTACACCCGCAAACTAGGAGCTCCAGGCAGAAACCCAAATCATCATTCCAGACACCATTCGAGCTTCGGTCAAGCCCACAGAGATCATCCAGACGAACCGAATACATGCATGCATTAAAAGTTGCATGCATGCATCGTGATGAAAAATTTGAAGGAACCCGAGGCAAACGACGTTTCCGAGGGAGCACTGGCAGTTCGATGTACAAAGAGAAGATTTGCATGCATTTGAAATTTCATGCACGTGAGGATTGTCACCTGAAATGAGGAATTCGGGTTGAACCAAAAGAAACCATGATATGCGGCGTATCTCATATCCGCGTTTGAAATATTCAAATCCAAAGATCTCGATCATTAAACGCCTTGATCTTCATGGAAGATACTCAGATTTAAATACACACCCTCTACCTATAAAAGGAGGACCCCCGAGCCAAAACTAGCTGCTACCATTATTTGAGAAAGCTCTTATTTTCCAAAAAACAGAGCACCGAGGGTTTCCGTGCAGCCCTGCTATGCGAAGGTAAGCTACACATATCTTTAGAAAAATAATTTCTTGCATCTCCTGCATGAAGAGAAGAAATGAAAACCACCAGGTTCGTGAAAGAACTCGCACCCCTGTGCGAATTTCCCACAAACACGCGATAGGTTCATTGAACCCTCACTGTGTCTTTGTGAGGAGTAGCCCGCGGGTAAAACAATTAGTGCACTTGACCCCTTGTTTTTCTATTGGAAAGACAGAACCAAAAACCTTAGGTTCTGTGAAGAAGACTTTAGCGCACCCGAAGCGCAAAGGAGGAGAACTCATTCTCCCTGGTTTTCATGAAGAAGAAGAAGAACCGTGCCCTCCTTCTTTGCACGAAGAAGAAGAACCCAAGGCATTGTGTTTTCACAAAAAGGAACACATTCATGAGTCTGAGGCTTTGATAACCACTTGAGAAGAAAAAAAACTCACACATACACCATCCCCGTACCCATTCAAGTTGTGTGTGAAAGAAGAATAAAAAGGAGGGTACATGCATGGTGGAGTTCATGTGCATGAAAACAAAAGAACAAGTGTGTGTGCACATGTGAATAAGGAGGAAGGTATAAAAGAAAAAACACCCTTTGAACCCTAATTAAAAATAAAAAATGTGTGTGTGTGCTAAGACCCAATGGAAGAAGGAAGAGAGAAAAGGAGAAAGAGAAGAGATTGTGTGTGTGCTCTAAGTGTTACACCCATTGGAGTTTTCACACAAGAAAGAAGAAAAGAATTGTGCATGCATGCATGCACATGCACACATAAAGAAAGAATAAAAAGTGTGTGTGCATACTGAGAGGAGAAGAGAAGATAGTGCACGTTAAAAAGAAAGTGACCCATGCATGAAATCATGCATGAACACATGCAGGTGTATTAATTCAGATGATGCAAAATGAGATGATCTTCAGTGTTTGAATAATCACATAAGTGTTTGTGATTCTTATGAAGTAAACAAGAATAAGTTTTAGTGAATTATGCTATTTCACTAAAGAGGAATAATTTGAGATACCCGTGCAATCCATGCATGAAGTGAATGAGTACTGAGACTGAAGCCAGACTAAATTAAAGAAGCTCTTGTATCTGAGTGTTCAGTAATTGAGAATCTAAGAAGAGAGATAGTGCTGATATTGTACAAGATCATTATTGCATATTATATTCTTTAAGAAGTTGTGTGCACTATTTTAACACATCTCATAGAGGCTAGGTCTTCATTAGAAGAAGAAATAATTGCCCGAGCATTGTTGAGACTAAGAACTGATCAACTCAAGTGATCTGAAATATTGAGCAAGGCCAAAAGACCTTATCAAATGGTGTTGGAGATATTTGAACAGATTCACATACAAGTGTGATTCAACAAGCCTATGTGAAGAGATAAGAAGATCATCTACAGTGAATCAAATAAGAGCATAAATAAGGAAGTTTCTCATGTGAGTCGACGGCTAGAAGAACCCTGTGAGATTCAGGGAGGAGAAGAAGACTTCAGTGAGACTATGGAGCAGGCCAGTGGAACTTTGGTAACACTGTGTGAAGCAGTATAAAGAACCTCTTGTGGGGATCAGGAGAGATACAATGTGACTCTATATAGACAATTATAATTACTAACCGAATTATAGTGGAGAATCTAAGTTTGGGAGAATAACCAACACAACAAGGTGTGGGACTTTGAACCGAACCTTGTAAATCCTTGTTTTCAGTGCCTTTACATTTACAACATCATTCGAGGTAAGGATGAGAGACACAAGAAGAGTGGATTGAGGCTTTAATCAACAATATAGGTTTAATTTAAAAGAATCAATTTGTAAAAAGATTTAAAGGGATCACTGATTCACCCCCCCCCCCCTCTCAGTGATTCACACTGATCTGGGCACTTCATTTCGTATCAGAGGGAAGGTTACCTCTAAAATATCCAAGGGAGTATTTTTGAAGTGAAGATTTGAGGATATGAGTGAAAAACCTCAAATGGAGATATCTTCTAAGACTCAGAAGAAAAGAAATAAGAAACAGGAAAGGAAGATGAAGAATAAGCTTACTACTACTAGGGATACACCTTCTAATGAAGGTAATATGAATGGTACAACATGTGATAATACTTATTATTCTTCTGATGAAGCATGCTCAAGCTGTGATGATGATAGATCAATTAGTGATCTTCATACTACACTCAAATATCATCTAAATAAAGTCCCTAGAGAAGTGGCAAGACACATTGCTACAAGCATTAGTGCTCTTCAAGATGAAAAATTATAGTTCTAAGAAGAATCTAATGCCATGGAAGAAGCATTGGCTAAAATGGTTGTCATGTGCAACACTCTCAAAAAACTAGTGAAGGAAAAGGAAGAAACAATTTCTCTTTGAAATGAAAGATATGAAAAAGTTATTGAAGAATTTCAGGGAAGTATTTGTGAGAAATAATTCTTTGATATTGTATTTGTAGAAGCTTTCCATGAATTTGAAAAGTTTCACAATGTTTCTATGGTTGTCCAAGCATCTCAACTAGAAGATAAAGCCAACAAGCTAAAGGATATTGAAATCTATTTGCAACAATTAAGAAATGTGCATGAATAAGAAATAAAAATGATGAAGGAGAATTGGGAAAGTAAGCAGAGATCAGTTGAGGATGAGAAGAACTCTCTCAACATGAAGTGTTTAGAGCTGGAGGTGAAATTGAAGAATCATCAATCTCTCCAAGACAGAACTTCCCAATCAACTGGAAGAAGAGATGCTTCCACTCAAGTTTTCATTGAGGAATATGATTCCAAGTGGAATATAAAATTATCCTCTAATTCAATGGAAACATCATCCAAGAAGAAGGTATCCCATAACCTAGTTACTTTTGTTTCTTCTAATGTAGTCTCATCTGCAAGTACAGGTTCAAAGCCAAAAGCTGGGAAGAGGTGGATTGATAAAAATGTCAATAAATCCCTCAAAACATCAAGGGTGGATACCAAAATGATTAAAAATAGAAAATCCCAGAAGGATTATCCAAAGAAAGAAAGTCTATTCCAAAAAAAATGCACTAAATCTAGATAGACAGATGCTACAAGTAAAAGAAGGAGATTTGTTGTCTATTGTTGGTGTTTTGTGAAGTTTGTACATTAGGACAATGATTGCTGGAATAATATGTCAACATATGAAAATTATGGAAGGCCTACATTCATGGAAAGTAGATGTGAATATATGAATCAACTATAAAAGAAAAAGCAGAATGCACATATGAAAAATAATTTGTCTACTAAGAATAGATTTGAATATCTTGAAGACTTATGTGATAATTGCAACTGAAGTGGTAATAGTCATGATGAGTGCTGGTTTAGTCCTACCATTCCTCAGACATATGTTGATAAGAATCATAGACCACAACAAAGGCAGGAGAAAGAAAAAGGAGTTGAAAAGTCTTCCATTGGGAATATGCAAAACAATGAAGTGAAGAAAATAGTGAGGAAGGCAATGAGGAAGGAAATGAGGAAGCCATGTGGAAGCTCCAAATCTGAAAATGATAACCCAAGTGTCTCACAACTATTTTGTGGAAGGTGAAAGAAGCTTAGACATCATGAAAACAAATGTATAACTGTTTTATGAGGCTAAATGAAGAAAATTGAACAACATGCTCCAAAAGCTACTTCACTACTGACAGAAGTGAAGAAAAAAAATCCACACAAGTTGAAGGTGAATGGAAGTAAAGAATCCATGTTGAAAATGAAAAATAAAAATTCCAAATAGAGAGGATATATCAGCATGAAAAGTACCCGACTCTTTAGAGATGCAAGGAAATGAGTTCTTAGGTTGAGAGAAAATTCTCAACCCTAGTGCTTCAATTAAGAAGCTCACAAGTGTTCTATATTATTCCCTTATACTTTTGTTATACATGTGTGCTTACATTATAGGGAATTGAAGATGAAGGTCATTCTTAAAATGACAGTTGAATGAGAAAATTGGATAACTGCAAGTTGAACTCATTATTCGTGATTTGGTAATTACTTTAAGTGATCCACAGTGGAAGATTATCAGCATTCATATCTTCAAGATTATTTGATGATATTCTCCACCAAGGAAATTCAAAGGGAGTGTAACCATTGAGGGGTATCAAATATGAAAGAGATGATATCAATGATTATGTCATGACAAATCTTGAAATTCATATCATCTCAAGAAGCTGAAACTGAGGTATTACAATCACACTTTAATCCGTTGGTCTTAATTTTATTTATCATATCAATTAAAAGGGTGTTCTTGATTGATGAAAAGATGGGATGAAAGGGGGAGCTTTATCTTTGAACTTTAAGTTTTTAATATGTTTGGTGAAGTATGTGAAGGATTTAGAATTTCATTGATAAATATGATTTTTAACCCCTGAGATAAGAGTTGATACATTCTAAGAATGATTTCACATATATGGTTGTCTATGGACAGCACTGAAAACCTTGTTCATATCTCTCTTGTTTTCTACACCGGGTTAGCCCAAGTAGACTTAGAGTTGATTAACTAAAGGATCTTTGCTATGTGAACCATGTGACATCATACCTCTCTCGAAAACATTCCAAAATATATTATTCAAAGGGAGGAGGACATGTTTTTGAAGATACCCCACTAACACCTTTGCATTTGGTTGCCAATAAGGGGGAGAAAAGTTTGGCACACATATTGACCCATACAAAGTGTGCTTAAGTGATATTGACAAAAAAATAAAAAGGGGGAGATTGAAGTGCATAAGAGTTTCATTTGTTGTCAATATGGATTGAAGTGCATAAGAGTTGAATTTTTTTGTCAATGAGAAGTCAATATGTGAATAAAAGGTATTGAGAAAGAAGTTGGTGAAGCCTTGGGGAATTGTTGTTGATTCAAAGCATTGAATGATACACTTGATTAATTCTCTAAGAGGACAACTCTGACGATTGTTGAACTGGTCTTAAGTTCCAAGGCTTGTATCAAGGTGATACAATGTTACAACACTTGAAGAAGCACATGCAATACTCAATTGCATAAAGAAAGAAGTGACATCCATCAATAGTCACTAAGTGGATGAAGTGATGAAGGCCATGCATTATATTTTAATGCATGAGGAATGAAGACAAGATCCATGTATCATCCATGATTGGATTAAAATAATGTACTGAATATGTTTAGGATTTATGATCTAAAAATAAAGGAATGAATGATGTTTGAAGATGAAGAAGAGTGGAGAATGGGATTTGAACGAAGTATGGTTTGGAATTGTAAGGAGAAATTAATACTTGGTTACTTAGTTTTTATACCAAGTACTTAGACTATTCCTTTACCAAAAATTGAGCCAACCATGTAGGGCTAGCCGAGGTACTCACCTCAATCACTTGCAGGACCCGAGGGTCAACCGCGCTCAAAGGAAGCCCTCAAGGGTATCCCCACATGAGGCATGTGTGTGTGGGCTATGTGTAAGCCCGCAGGTGCCACACGGTGATGAACCCGTGCAGTATGGGTGCTAGGTGCACACCCAGAGGAGCAGAGTGGGCGCTAAGAGCATGCCCGTAGAGTGAACATGGTACGAGGTGGTACCATGGAGGGAGAGTGGAGAAATATGAGTTGTTGTTGGGACATATTGATACTTAAACCGCGAGAAAACTGAGCTGCGTTTTCATGTGGGACGAGATTTAAAAATGGGGATTCAATCTCTACCGTCTTTCTGATCACTTGTGAGATCTCAACCGCACGCCGCATCCACGCCGTGACTTCTAATCAAGGCCGTCCGTGGTCGATGCGAGTTGATCCTATGACCGAGGAGAGAACCAAAGGTTATCTTCAACGTCCGTCCACCTCCGCTGCACTCATAAACTAGGCACTCCTGCCGGACACCCAACTCATCATTCTGGACACTGTTCAAGCTCCGGTCAAGCCCACAGAGATCATCTGGAAGAACTACATACATGCATGCATTAAAAGTTGCATGCGTGGATCGTGATGAAAAATTCGAAGGAACCCAGGGAAAATGAAGTTGGCGAGGGAGCACTGGCCTTTCGATGTACAAAGAGAAGATTTGCATGCGTTCGAAATTGAATGCACATGAGGACTGTCACGTGAAATGAGGAATTTGAGTTGAACAAAAAGAAACCGTGATATGCGGCATATGTCATATCCACATTTGAAATATTCAAAGACAAAGATCACAGGAATTCAACATTCTGATCTTCATGGTAGATACGTGGATTTAAAAACGCATCCTCTGCCTATAAATAGAGGACCCCCCGAGCCAAAACTACCTGCTGCCATTATTTGAGAAAGCTCATCTTTTCCAAAAAACAGAGCACTGAGGGTTTCCATGAAGCCCTGCTACGCAAAGGTAATCCACACATCTCTTGAGTGAAAGAGTTCCGTGCATCCCCCACATGAAGAGAAGAACAGCGAACCCCCTGGTTTGTGAAAGAACTCGCACCCCTGTGCGAATTTCCCACAATCACGCGATAGGTTCTTTGATCCCTCGCTGTGTCTTTGTGAGGAGTAGCCCGCAGGTAAAACAATCAGTGCACTTTCACCCTTGTTTTTCTTTTACAAAGACAGAACCACGAACCTTAGGTTCTATGAAGAAGACTTTAGTGAACCCGAAGCGTGAAGCAGGAGAACTCATTCTCCCTGGTTTGCACGAAGAAGAAGAACTGTGCCCTACTGTTTTTCATGAAGAAGAAGAACCCAAGGCATTGTGTTTTCACAAAAAGGAACACATGCATGAGTCTGAGGATTTGATAACCTATTAATAATAAAAAAAACTCACACATATATTATCCCCTATACCTATTTGAGTTGTGTGTGAAAAGAAGAAGAAAATGGAGGAGGGTACATGCATGGTGGAGTTCATGTGCATGAAAACAAAAGAACAAGTGTGTGTGTACATGTGAAGAAGGAGGAAGGTATAAAAAGAAAACACACCCATTAAACCTTAATTAAAAATAACAAGTGTGTGTGTGCTAAGACCCAAAGGAATAAGAAAAAGATAAAAAGAGAAAGAGAAGAGATTGTGTGTGTGCTCTAAGTGTTGCACCCATTGGGGTTTTCGCAATAGAAAGAAGAAAAGAATTGTGAATGCATGCATGCATGCACATTCACACATAAAGAAAGAATCAAAAGTGAATGTGCATATTGAGAGAAGAAGAGAAGACAGTGTACGTTCAAAATAAAGTGACCCATGCATGCAATCATGCATGAACACATGCACGTGTATGAATTCAGATGATGTAAAGTGAGCTAATATTAAGTGTTTGAATAATCACATAAGTGTATGTGATTCTTGCCAAGTAAACACTACTACAAAAACGGGCAAGGGAAGCGCGCCCTTATAACAGCGCTAAGCAAAAACGCTGATAAAGGATACCCTATATCAGCGCTAATATTACAGCGCTGAAAAAGCTAATTTTTATCAGCGCTTTCTTAGCGCTGATAATATAAATATTTATCAGCGCTAGAAAAGCGCTGATAAATATGATCTTTATCAGCGCTAAAATATTAGCGCTGATACAGTTGGTCTTTATCAGCGCTTTTTGAGCGCTGATAAAGGTTTTCCTATATAAGCGCTAAAAAAGCGCTGATACAGAACACCTCTATCAGCGCTCAAAAAGCGCTGATAAAAATTATCTTTATCAGCGCTAAAAAAGCGCTGATAAAGAGACCCGGTATCAGCGCTATAATTGTAGCGCTGATACGGGGAATCTTTATCAGCGCTTTTCTAGCGCTGATAAATCATAATATTATCAGCGCTAGAAAAGCGCTGATAAATCTAGATTTTATCAGCGCTATAATTTTAGCGCTGATAAAGGTAGCCTTTATCAGCGCTCTTTTAGCGCTGATAAAACCTTAGTCGACTTTTTTATAAAGTCGGTCGCACAGTGCCCTCGTTTTATCGCAGCTAAAGCTCTCGCGGAACCGTAACCCTGCTACTCTTCTCCCGGATACCGCTGCTGTGTTCGCTTCGCCGGAGCTTGCCGCCCTCGGTACAGTCGCCGTCCTCCGCCGCCCGCAACACCCTCGGCCGACCTCCACCGCCTGCCGCCCTCGGCTGCCCGCAACGCCCCTCGGCCGCCGTTCTCTGCCGCCCTCGGCCGCCCTCCGCCGCCCTCGGCCCGCTCTCCGCCGCCTCCGTCGCCCTCCGCCTCACTCGGCCGCCCTCGGTCGCCCTCCGCGGCCGCCTTCCGCAACCCGCAACGCCCTCGACCAACTAAGGGTATGAATTCTATTCTAGTTTTATTTATTTGTTTCAAACATTCATGGAATCCCTTCAAGTTGTTATGGAATGTATAAAACCTACTAGAATTTGTCTTATGTAATGGAGAGTTGAGGCATGGTGTAGTTTAATGTCCTAAAACCAGGACCTTTGTGCAGGTTTCCATTTTGTTCTGATAAGGAGGGGAAATGATTCACCCTTTTCACTATAGTATAACCAAGAATGTTCTACCATAATCATGCATGAGGGGGGGGGGGGTGGTAGATGTAAATTTTAACCCAGGGGTTCATGAATCCAAGGATTGATATGGTACTTAAATGTCATAGGGTGTTTGATGGTAGTAAAATCCATTATTGAGGACGAAATTGTCTTTGGTTGACATGCCTTTTTAGTGGGAAACATATGCAGATCCACCAGTGCATATTGTGATTAGTCAAATAAAGGTGACCTTAGGACGATGACCGCTCATTTCCGATGGCCATGGAAGGATATGAGGATTAAGACCTTTTTGTGCATAGTGTATGGTTTTTGAAAGAAGAGACCTTTTTGGCTCCGGACATAGTGACAATGGGGAAATTTATGTCTCATGAATAGACCCTAAATATGATGTTTATGTATCACCATGTTTCTTGTGATGGAAAGAATCAAGCTGTACATAGATATTTTAAGTTAAAACTACATGCATGGGTCTAACCCACACAAAGGGAGGGGGAATGTTTAGTTTTTGGGGTGTCTGGACTAGAACATAATGACTTAGGCATTACTATAGAATCAAACCAACTATAGTACTTGAAATCATGCATTTTAGAATCATGCAATTAGAACTATGGTAGAACTTTTTAGTGTCATATTGTGGGGACTGATTCCTTGAAAATCCTGAGTAACTTAATGGAAAATCAGTCTAAGATAATTTGACATGCGCTGGACATGAAGGTGGAGAAAGGTGTAGACTATGACACCAGGGATTCTCGAATCGATAAGAATAAGTCCATGCACGCAACTTTTTACCATGCACGCAACTCTCTTTACAAACTCCTATTGAATACAATTCTACGCGATTCAAAGCCTCATATTTTCTATAAAAGTTGAGATACTAAATTAAGGGGGTATCCTATTATTTATAATCGTTTCTGAACATGAACACATGTTTATCCCAAAGTGTGTAAAACCATGTTTGATGTCACATTAGGTGCATACGTATCTTTTTCTCCTAATAGAGTGATAGATAATTATCTTTTTAGTGAATCTAATATTCTTTTTTATGAATCTTGATTATAGGTTAGACTACTTGATCTCCTTCCAAGGAAGTGGTTCCCTTCTACTGTATTTGGAAGTCTTCTTTTGTGTACTTGAACCATAAATACTAATATTTGAGATTCAAATAGGATGAAGATGAATAAAGATTGGATGGATTCTAATCGTTTAACAATAGAGTACGAGAACGGAGTGAAAGAGTTCATCAAGTTTGCAAAGGATCACACAAAGGATCCTTCTCAAATCCTTTGTCCGTGTTTACGTTGTTGTTATTCTAGACTACTTACTCCAGAGGAGTTGGAAGAACATTTGATATGTCATGGAATAGATCGGAGTTATAAATGTTGGAATAAACACGGAGAAAAAGCGAATGTAGCTACTGGCTGGGATAAAACTGCGTTTTATGGATCGTCAGATATGAATACAAATATAGATAATGAAGAAGACCGTATGGAGGATGTGATTACAGATGTCAATGATGATGAAGATCGTATTGAGGAAATGACAAAGACAATTCAAGATGAACCCCGTGATTGCCCAAAATTGTTTGAGAAGTTAAAGAGTTGTGCAAAGACGCCATTGTATGCTGCTTGCACTAAGTATACAACATTGTCAGCTGTACTGAAGTTGTATAAATTGAAAGCAGGCAATGGATGGAGTGATGTCAGTTTTACGGAACTACTTGCTCTCTTGAATGACATGCTTCCGGAAGATAATGAGCTCCCAAGCCGGACGTATGAAGCTAGACGAATGCTACGCTCGATGGGAATGATTTCTGAAAGAATACATGCCTGCCCGAAAGACTGTATATTGTTTCGAAAGGAGAACAAATCACTTACAGAATGCCCAAAGTGTGGTGCTTCTCGATACAAGAAAGATAAATCCAATCCTACGAAAGTTGTATGGTACTTTCCAATCATTCCAAGGTTTAGGCGTTTATATGGAAGTAAAGAAACTGCAAGACAATTGTCGTGGCATGCAGATAAAAGAAATAAAGATGGGTTATTACGTCATCCGGCCGACTCTCCTCAATGGAAGAAAATTGATCATGAGTATCCTGAATTTGGAAAAGAGCCGAGAAACCTTCGTCTTGCGTTATCTACAGATGGAGTGAATCCTTTTGGTTTTCAAAGCAGCACTCATAGTACATGGCCTGTTATGTTGCTAAATTATAACTTGCCACCCTGGTTATGCATGAAGCGAAAATTCATCATGTTATCTATGCTTATATCAGGACCAAAACAACCAGGTAACGATATTGATGTTTATCTGACTCCTTTGATCGAGGATTTGAAGTTATTGTGGGACTCAGGTGTAATTTTGTATGATGCTTATAAAAGTGAATACTTCACGTTGAGAGCGATGTTGTATGGGACAATAAATGATTTCCCTGCTTATGGAAATTTGTCAGGCTATAGCATTAAAGGAACTCAAGGGTGTCCCGTGTGCGAAGAAGATACAGAATCAATTAGGTTGAAACATTCATCGAAATCTGTGTTTCTAGGACATCGTAGATTTCTACCTCGTCGGCATAAGTACCGATCTTGGACGACATCATTCAATGGAAGTTCAGAAAAACGCACAACACCGTCTCCACTAACAGGTGATCAGCTGTTTGAGAAAGTAAAAGATATGAACACTGTTTTTGGTAAACCATTTTCGAAAAACCTTACGAAAATCGGTTGGAAAAAGAGATCAGTTTTTTTTTGAATTACCATACTGGAATTGTTTGTACGTCAGACATTTTCTTGATGTGATGCATGTGGAAAAAAATGTATGTGATAGTGTTATTGGAACGTTGCTAAATGCCCCTGGCAAAACAAAAGATGGAATTAAGGCAAGGTTGGACATGGTTGACATGGGAATACGAGAAGAGTTGGCTCCCGTGAAAGGTGAAAATCGAATGTTTCTTCCTCCTGCTGCTTATACTCTTTCTAGGGCAGAGAGATATCAGTTTTGCAACTTCTTTAATGATGTAAAGGTTCCAGAGGGGTACTCATCAAATATCAAGAACATTGTGTCAATGAATGATTTGAAGTTAAAAGGTTTGAAATCACATGATTGCCATGTTTTGATGCAAGATCTAATTCCTATAGCTTTACGTTGCATTTTACCCAAGAATGTTCGTCATACGTTAACCAAACTTTGTTTCTTTTTCAAAGCTATATGTAGCAAAGTTTTAGACCCGGGGAAATTGCCAGCTATGGAAAAAGAAATTGTCATCATATTATGTGAATTAGAAATGTTCTTCCCGCCAACATTCTTTGATATGATGGTTCATTTGATGATTCACTTGGTGAGAGAGATTCGACTTTGTGGTCCTGTGCACTATAGATGGATGTATCCTGTTGAACGGTATATGAAGATTTTGAAAGGATATGTCAAAAATCGAAGTCGGCCAGAGGGTTGTATAGTGGAGCGATATATTGTTGAGGAAGCCATTGAATTTTGTATTGAATACCTATCTGATGTGGAAAGCATTGGTCTCCCGAAATCTCGTCACACTGGACGCATTGAGGGTGAGGGAATTTCTGGAAGAGAAGTTGTAACAATCAGTATTACAGATCGGGAGCAGGCTCATCTTTATGTTTTGCATAACAGTTGGGAGGTTGCTCCATATATTGAAACTCACAAAGAAATTCTTAGGCAGTTGAATCCATCGAGGGCTGAAAAATGGTTAGCAGATACACATAATCACCAGTTTATAGGATGGTTTCAGGACCATATTTTTAAGCAGTTGGATGAAAATCCGAATTCAATTTCAGAACGACTTCGATGGCTAGCCGCTGGACCAAGTGTGTATGTATTATCTTACAGTGGGTATGCAATTAATGGTTATACATTCTATACGGATGAACATGATGAAGAGAGTACCATGCAAAATAGTGGAGTTACACTAGTGGCTGAAGCGATGCATGTTTCTGGTAGTAAGGATATAAATCCAATTTATGCAAATATGTCATACTTTGGCATTATCAAACTAATATGGGAGTTGGATTATACGACATTTCAATTGCCGATTTTTCAATGCAAATGGATTGATAACAATAGTGGTGTTAAAATAGATGAATGGGGATTTGTGAAAGTTGATTTTAGTAAAGAAGGGTACAAAGACGAACAGTTTATAATGGCATCACAAGCGGTACAAGTTTTTTATGTTCCAGATCCCGCAAACCGAAAGTGGTCGATTGTTCTGTTATCGTCCAAAACTATTGAGGGTTCCGATGAAAATTCAGTTGAGGACGATCCTTTTAGTGGTACGTCACAATCAATTCAGAGCGGTCCCAATGCAGATGATGTTTTGTATGTTAGAGGAGACCACAATGAAGGGATTTGGATTGTCGATAGAGGTGTCAAATCTCTTCAACCTTTGAAAAAAAGAAAGAGAGTTCAGTAAACAGGTTATATTTTGTTTGTAATATAGATCTTGTTATCTCATGTTATTATCTTATCATTACAGAATTTATGTAATTTGAATGAACTGTTCAACCACTTTTGCAGATAATGACTTCTGCACATTCTGGTGCTCCTAACCTTGAGACTGAACAAGTCTCTCAAGCAGCTGCTGCTGCGGCTGCTGCTGCTCCTGCTGCTCCTGCAGCTCATTCTGCTGCTACTGTTGCTCCTGATGCGGCTCCTGCTGCTCCTACTGCTGTGACTCATACTCCTCCTCCTGCTGTGGCTCCTGGTGCTCCTGATGCGGCTCCTGCTGCTGCTCCTGCTGCTCCTACTGCTGCTCCTGCTGCTGCTCTTGCTGTTGCGGCTCCTTCTCTTAGTGTTGAGGTCCAACAACCATCAGCACATGCCGTTGATATCATAGTA
The DNA here is from genome assembly GCA_963277665.1 of Viscum album. Lineage (NCBI taxonomy): Eukaryota > Viridiplantae > Streptophyta > Magnoliopsida > Santalales > Viscaceae > Viscum > Viscum album. The sequence goes on from OY728122.1 coordinate 1,978,213,186, forward strand.
GATGAACATATAGATGATGTTGATATCGATGAAATGGTCGGGAATGAAGGACCGAAGTCGCAGAAATCACAGGTGCGTCGTAGTTTGACAGTGTTAGCCAAAATTCTTAAGGCGAAAAGCAAAGGCATCAAATTTGAAGTCGGATGGAATGCACGAGGACAACATGTGAATCCCAACAAGGCTATGTTTAGCAGTTACATTGGAGTTGTCACTCGGCAACGCGTGCCGATTGACGTAGATTCATGGCACCATGTTGTGTCCGGGTTGAAGGCTGTGATCTGGGAAGAAATTACGGTAACATTATGAATTTATTTTTTTAATTAACTAGCAAATAAAATGATGAAACAGTGTCTTACTCTTCTCAATCTCTTGCAGAGTACATTTATAGTAGACGACTCACACAAGGATTATGTACTAAGGCTTGCAGGAAAGATTCATCGAGGTTTTCGTACTATTTTAACAAGATGTCACCTGAAAGATTCTAAAGGTAAAATAAACCCGCACCCACCCATTGTCTATGCGCACTTGATATCCCAAGAAGCATGGGATGCATTTATTGGCCGTCGTGGGGATGAGAAGTTTCAGGTACATTGTGAGTGATAATACGTTGTTTGAGGATACCTGTATTCATCACTTTGATTGTCAATATTGCATTTATGAAACAGAAACTCTGTACTGAAAATAAGGAACGTGCATCAAATCCAACATACCCCTATCGTAAAGCAAGGATGGGGTACGCTTCATTAGAAAAGAAAATGGTACGTATTGTAAATTTACAGTAATATTGTTAGGTGCCAATAAACAACATCATAATTATCTTTCTATGTTTATATGTAGATTGATGAATCTAAAACCAAATTCACTTCTATCCCACGTCATGTGCTATGGAAGGAGGCACGTGTGAACAAAGAAGGGAAGTTAATAGATGAGAACACACAAAAAGTGTGGGAAATATGTGTAAGTATGACACGATGATAAAAAGATTTGTTTAAAATTGCTATTACATAAAAATAATTAGTTTTTTTCCTATATCTGACAGTCACAGGAATCAGCTACTCCTGTAGCTGATACAGACCTATTATCGACGGCTTTGAAGCAGCCGGAAAAATACGGTCGTGTCAGAGGTGCAGGGTTTGGGGTGACACCCCGAGTATATTTTGAGAAGAAGAAAAAAATAGATGATACAGAGAAAAAATTGGAACAAATGAGCGAAAAAATAGCAACCCTTGAAGAAAAATTGCAATGGCAGGGAGAGTTGCTAGCAACTTTTATGGGTGGGAAGCAAAGGGAGGACACAACTCAGGAAGAACCACCGCATGAACATCCTGCCCCACCCCCCACCAGCTTTGAGGCGAGCCATTCACCTAAAAAAAATGTCTTAGCCGTGGTAATCAATATTCTAATAACGGTTCCCATTAAATATGAATCAGACAAACACTGATAATTTATCTGTACTGATCTTCTACAGGGTGATAATGATTGTGATTTATATCTGTCAACACCCACCTATCACCTTGTAGCGAGGGCTACAGTGTTCAATATCCCAGATGCCACACTGCATAATAGACCACTTTCAAAAGATCATCTGAAAGTGACGATTACTGTAGCTCATGAGCCAAATGCAATGCTACCTATTCCACTTGATGACGATGATATTCATACGGTTGAAAAGGCTATTGGGACATTCATTGCATGGCCGGCAGAACTTGTAAGAGTACATGCAGACAAAGAGGTATTTATTTCCTTTTATTTTCAAGCTAAACCCTTAACAATTAATGAAAAGAGTGTCTGAATCAATGATTGTTGTTATAGACGGAGAAAGGAAAGGGGGTGACTAACATCGGCTCGAAACCATCTAAAGGATCGACCAATCGATCCCAAGGAGCTACTGAAAGCACAATAACACCACCTGTTCTCTTTCCACATTTACTAGCATTGAAGACTCATGTGGATACGAAGCTAAAAGATGGTAATAGTCATATAGTGATTTTCGAAGATAATATATATGGAGAGGAAAGTCAAGATTTCGTTGCTGCTGAAAATGTAAATGAAATCCTTGAAAACGGTTGGTTAGGCGTCACTGTTGTAAATGTATATATGAGGTATGTTTCCATGAATTGATTTTCTAAAAGCTGATCTAATGTGCAAATTATGACTAAATGCATTTTATATTGTTGACAGACGCATTTATGAAAAACAGTTGAAGGGATTTTCCCATGAGCCAAGATTTGGACTGGTTAGTCCTCATATCTCATCAACACACCAAACAAAAATAGAGTCATCAAAAAGGGATGCAATAGTGAAGGACTTGCTGAAAACATTTGAACGCAAGATTACAGATGACAGACTTTTCCTAATACCAACCATGCAGGGGTAATACTCTACGATTAAAGCATATCAATTATATTTTCACTTTTTTTATTACTTATTCCTTTTTGTGTTTTTAGGCAACATTGGTTGCTAATTGCGGTGAACTTGGATACTCCGAAGATTTACTTTCTGGATTCAAAGCTAGGATATCCATCAAACCGACCATACATGATGGAGTTTGTGAATCTGTAAGACACTACATCTTACGTTTTAGGTCTAAACATCAATTTATATAATATATATTATCTTTTACTGAGGATTCTGTTATGATAGGGCGGTGTACCAATATCGTCTAAATCATGGTATGAGGACAGGGGCTAAGCATAAGGAGCCGAGCAAGTACTACGTCTGGACAAATATCAGGGTATATATAATAAAATTTCACTATCCAAACACACCTCAACACAAGTTATTTATTCTCCTAATGATCAATTTTTTTGCAGTGTCCAAAACAAACAAACGATAATGATTGCGGTTATTATGTTTGTAAATTTATGAAAGAGATCGTTTTTCATCAGCAAACTAGCATCCCTAAAGAGGTATTTTCAAAAACAATTACTAGTTCGTTTAAGTTATTTATTAATTCTTTATTTTTTTATTTTGCAGTACTACTATGACTGCCGAAAAGCCTCATACTCACAAGACGATATAGATGTGTTCAGAAACGAGTGGGCCGCATACCTGATGACAGATTGTACACAAATACAATGATGATCTGACTTGGGGACATGTACAATTGGTGGTCATTTTTGAGAGGGGTTAAGGGGATCAAAAGATAAAATATTGTTGTATGTAAATGTTCGTAGCAAAATTGTAATTGTTATTAAATAAAACATTCTTTCTCCAATGAGTCATTTTTCCATTTTAACAGATGATATGCACCAGCAACATGCAAGAATGTTGAACCACTAAAATGGTCGCTCTCTTGTTTAAAATGGACACCACTTTAATTGAAAACAACAACTGACCTACGGAAATCCGACCAGACGCATCTGGATTGCCTTCATCCTTTAGGAGAAGGATCCACGGGTCCTTGGTGACGTGTACGAGTCAACCCCGCCTCAATCCGAGGCACGGTGTGACCGCTACCACCCAAAGGGTCGCTCTCTTGTTTAAAATGGACACCACTTTAATTGGAAACAACAACTGACCTACGTAAATCTGACCAGACGCATCCGGATTGCCTTCATCCTTTAGGAGAAGGATCCACGGGTCCTTGGTGACGTGTACGAGTAACATGCAAGAATGATGGACCACATTTCTTTGGCCTTTGGACAAAAAAACCAGTAAAATCTCCAAAATACCTTCATATCATGCATGAACCAGTAAAATCTCCAAAATACCTTCATATCACGCAGTTCTGAAAAGAGTCACTATTTAAAAGAAAGTCACAAATTTAGATACATCTCGAGATGGTCAGTTGTTGATTTCACTTAAAATTAAGTCCATTTTTAACAAAACAGTGACACTGTGAGTGGTGTCGGCCACACCGGGCCTCGGATTGATGCGGTGTTGAATCGTACACGTCACACATGAGTCATTGATCATTGTGAAAAAGTATCAACGCAATCAGAAGCCGTTAGATCGATTTGGCATATGTACGTAAAATATTGTCCATTTTAAACTAAATACATACACTTGGAGTGATACCGGTCACACCGCGCCTCGGATTGAGACCCCACCCTTTCCCCTCGGCTGTCAAAAATCATAACCAGATAGTCGAAGGGTGATTTTGACAACCGAGGGGAAAGGGTGGGGTCTGAAGACATTGTAGGATATGTCGAAGGGTGATTTTGTGTGTGACTGGTATCACTCCAAGTGTATGTATTTAGTTTAAAATGGACAATATTTTACGTACATACGCCAAACTGATCTAACGGCTTCTGATTGCATTGATACTTTTTCACAATGATCAATGACTCCTGTGTGACGTGTACGATTCAACAACGCATCAATCCGAGGCCCGGTGTGGCCGACACCACTCACAGTGTCACTGTTTTGTTAAAAATGGACTTAATTTTAAGTGAAATCAACAACTGACATACGGCAAACCGACCAAACACATTGGGATTCTATTGAAACTTAAGGACAACTATCCATGGGTCAAATGTGACGTGTAAGATTCAACCCCGCCTCAATCAGAGGCGCGGTGTGACCGGTATCACTCCAAGTGTATGTATTTAGTTTAAAATGGACAATATTTTACGTACATACGCCAAACCGATCTAACGGCTTCTGATTGCATTGATACTTTTTCACAACAATCAATGACTCATGATACATAGAGAAATTCACTGGCCACCTTCGAGAATGATCTGAAGCACAAACCATGACAACATTATGTTTTTAACTTCAGCACCTCAATTGAGAATGTGACACCTTTCAGGACTTGGCGCCATTGTATGTCGTTTCGTCCACTGAATGGGTCTATCCTTTTATTTAATTTTTTTAACTTCAGTCAAATATTCTAGAAAGATGTCGCGGCAGATCCTTCACCATTTTGTTTTGCTGAACATCTCATTACATTGTTAAAAAAAAGCAGGGTGTCTTGCATGGGCAATACGTTCTTGTATTGAAGATGATGCACTCCCATTTATTCGAACCCACATGGTTAATTATTTTGTTTAAGCCTAATGATTGATTTAATTATTGTGGAACACATAATCATGAAAATCGTATGATGGTTGTACCCAGATAGGACTCCAATTCATTGGTTAAATCTATTGTCTCATGAGATGTTATGTATGAGATTAGGGAGTAAACCTAGTCCATTAAAATGGGAGTGCATCATCTTCAATACACGAACGTATTGCCCATGCAAGACACCCTGCTTTTTTTTAACAATGTAATGAGATGTTCAGCAAAACAAAATGGTGAAGGATCTGCCGCGACATCTTTCTTGAATATTTGACTGAAGTTAAAAAAATTAAATAAAAGGATAGACCCATTCAGTGGACGAAACGACATACAATGGCGCCAAGTCCTGAAAGGTGTCACATTCTCAATTGAGGTGCTGAAGTTAAAAACATAATGCTGTCATGGTTTGTGCTTCAGATCATTCTCGAAGGTGGCCAGTGAATTTCTCTATGTATCATGAGCGTTCTAATGCATATCTTGTTTGGAAGATCATTGTAGTAGACAACGATCTAAAAGTGGGGGATGCGTGCATATCTGAGCATGTCTTTAGTAGTGTCCCTCAAAATGTCTTTAAACTGACCATCTTGAGATGTATCTAAACTTGTGACTTTCTTTCAAATAGTGACTCTTTTCAGAACTGCGGGAGTTAACATTTCTCCAACATATTCACACACAAAATCACCCTTCGACATATCCTACAATGTCTTCAGACCCCACCCTTTCCCCTCGGCTGTCAGAAAAACCTAAAAGACCATGGCTAGCAATGATCATTCCAAAATGCATTTAAACTGAAACCTTCCAGAAAAAAATAGAGTAGAATACTTGCAAGTTGTAACTTAGGTCGCTTTGCACAAGCCGATTTCCACATTGTTTGTAGCAACCACATTTGCTCCAACACTCTAATGATCTTCATTGCTTCATGTCTTTTATACTCTTCCAGAAACCCTTCTCTAAGAAGGTCAACTATCGTGTATGCATACTCACCTTCAAATGTGACGTGTACGAGTCAACCCCGCCTCAATCTGAGGCCTGTTGTGGCTGACACAACTCCAAGTGCCTCTGTTTTGTTCAAAATGGACTTATTTTTAAGTGAGAAATCAACAACTGACATACGGGAAACCGACCAAACGCCTTCGGATTGTGTTGACACTTTAGGACAACGATTCATGGGTTATATGTGACGTGTACGACTCAACCCCGCCTCAATCCGAGACGCGGTGTGACCGGTATCACTCCAAGTGTATGTAGTTAGTTTAAAATGGACAATATTTTACGTACATACGCCAAACTGATCTAACGGCTTCTGATTGCATTGATACTTTTTCACAATGATCAATGACTCATGTGTGACGTGTACGATTCAACACCGCATCAATCCGAGGCCCGGTGTGGCCGACACCACTCACAGTGTCACTGTTTTGTTAAAAATGGACTTAATTTTAAGTGAAATCAACAACTGACATACGGCAAAACGACCAAACACATTGGGATTCTATTGAAACTTAAGGACAACTATCCATGGGTCAAATGTGACGTGTAAGATTCAACCCCGCCTCAATCAGAGGCGCGGTGTGACCGGTATCACTCCAAGTGTATGTATTTAGTTTAAAATGGACAATATTTTACGTACATACGCCAAACCGATCTAACGGCTTCTGATTGCGTTGATACTTTTTCACAACAATCAATGACTCATGTGTGACGTGTACGATTCAACACCGCATCAATCTGAGGCCCGGTGTGGCCGACACCACTCACAGTGTCACTGTTTTGTTAAAAATGGACTTAATTTTAAGTGAAATCAACAACTGACATACGACAAACCGACCAAACGCATTGGGATTCTATTGAAACTTAAGGACAATGATCCATGGGTCAAATGTGACGTGTACGAGTCAACCCCGCCTCAATCAGAGGCGCGGTGAGACCGGTATCACTCCAAGTGTATGTATTTAGTTTAAAATGGACAATATTTTACGTACATACGCCAAATCAATCTAACGGCTTCTGATTGCGTTGATACTTTTTCACAATGATCAATGACTCATGTGTGACATAACATCGCATCAATCCGAGGCCCGGTGTGGCCGACACCACTCACAGTGCCTCTCTTTTGTTCAAAATGGACTTATTTTTAAGTGAAATCAACAACTGACATGCGGCAAACCGACCAAACGCATTTGGATTCTGTTGAAACTTAAGGACAATGATCCATGGGTCAAATTTGACGTGTAAGAGTCAACCCCGACTCAATCCGAGGCCCGGTGTGGCCGACACCACTCAAAGTGCCTCTATTTTGTTCAAAATGGATTTATTTTTAAGTGAAATCAACAACTGACATACGGGAAACCGACCAAACGCCTTAGGATTGTGTTAACACTTTAGTACAATGATCCATGGGTCATATGTGACGTGTACAAGTCAAACCTGGGGTGGATTACATGGCTTTCCTACATGGAATATATCCCACTACACGTCTTTAATGAGCCAGCTACGCAGTTTATCCCTTGTACAGATACACAAGAAGAATCACACGAGATCGACGTCATGTACTAACATAGGGCAAGGGTGCATAAGAGGACACAAGATCAAAGGGTAACACGTATATGTTTTTTAACATGCCATGTAATTTCCTATTGATATGACATGTATATTCACACAGGCAGCTGAACATTGGAGTTACCCAGGGTAAAGCGACAAGGCATGTGACCCTTTAAATGACACATAATTTTATGTACCATGATTGATCTCTTTGAACACTATATCAAGGACATATTTCATTAGGGTTGGCTCCCATGATCCTTCCTAGGATGGTTTTGGTATCTTTTCCGACTTACGGTAGTACGATCGCTTCAGCAGGACGTCCTAGACATAGTTGGAGTCTCTCTGAAAGTCCTGGAGTGAGATCATATATCTATTTTTGAGGTCCAGGTAGAGTCATGTATCAACGCAACCAATCCTACCAGACATTGATCCTATATATAGAATGTTAATCTTGATGTCTCATTACAGTACCCCAATTTATGATATGTTACCTTTTTTGTATTAATATACATAATTACTAAGGGTGATGGTTGGGAGAGTTAGGATATCCTTTTTATGTATTGCAGAATGATTCAAGGAGCACGGGCTCTGCACGATTTGTCAAAACCAAGTGGCAATCCAAGGAGAAACAATGCATAGTGGAATGTTCTAGTATTTATCTTCTGAGTTGTGTAGGAATATTTTGTGATACTATGTAATGAGGTAGTTTTGCTTTCTGGGTAGATGGTATCTAACTCATGGTAAGAACACTATTTGGTTGGGTTGTGATCGGTTGATGACATGCTTGTGGTTGATATACTGGTTTTTGTGCAGGTCTGTGGTTGATATACTGGTTTTTGTGCAGGTCTGCTCGGCTGGCTGTAATAGTGCAGGTTTTTTATTAGCAGCAGGCAGGGATTTAACAGCGCTTTTTTAGCGCTGTTAAAGGAAACATATAACAGCGCTTTTTTAGCGCCATTAAAGGTATCCTTTAACAGCGCTTTTTTAGCGCCATTAAAGGTGACATTTAACAGCGCTTTTTTAGCGCTGTTAAAGGTGACATTTAACAGCGCTAAAAAAAGCGCTGTTAAAGGACCCCTCCTTTATCAGCGCTGAGCTTTACAGCGCTTTTCTAGCGCTGTTAAAGCCCGATTTTAGCGCTGTTATTTCCCGTTTTTGTAGTAGTGAAACAAGAATATGTTTTAGTGCATTCTGCTATTTCACTAAAGAGGAATAATTTTAGACACCCATGCAATCCATGCATGAAGTGAATGAGTAATGAGACTGAAGTTAGACTGAATTAAAGAAGGTATTGTATCTAAGTGTTCAGTAATTGAGAATCCAAGAAGAGAGAAAGTGATGATATTGTGCAAGATCATTCTTGAATCTTATATTCTTGAATAAGTTGTGTGCACCATTGGAACACATCTCAGTGAGGCCAAGTCTTAATCATAAGAAGAAAGAATTTCTTGAGAATTGTTGAGAATGAGAACTGATCAACTCAAGTGATCAGAAATACTGAGAAAGGCCAAACAACCTTATCAAAGGTTGTTGAAGATCCTTGAACAAATTCACAGGAAAGTGTGATTCAACAATCCTATGTGAAGAGATCAGAAGATCATCTACAATGAATCAAAGAAGAACTTAAAGAAGGAAGTTGCTCGTGTGACTCGAGATCTAGAAGAACCCTGTGAGATTGAGGGAGGAGAAGAAGACTTCAATGAGATTCTGGAGCCGGCTAGCGGGACTCTGGTAACACTATGTGAAGCAGTATAAAGAACCCCCTGTGGGACTCAAGAGAGATACAATGTAAATTTTTATCAACCATTGTAATTACTAACCAAATCATATTGGAGAATCTATGTTGGGGAGAATAACCAACACAGCAAGGAGTAGGTCTTTGAATCGAACCCTGTAAATCCTTGTGTTCATTGCCTTTACATTTAAAGAATCATTCAAGTTAAGGTTGAGAGACATAAGAAGAGTAGATTGAGTCTTCAACAATCCATAGAGGTTTAATTTAAAAGAATAAATTTGTAAAAATATTTAAAGGGATCACTGATTCACCCCCTCTCCCTCTCAGTGATTCACACTGATCTGGGCACTTTAACTTCCCTCATGAGAAATGGTTTATTCATCAATACTTTTTATGTGATAGTCATATAGGTAATTTGATATTCTAAAAATATAACTTCAAAAATGTTATCTATACATTGAACCATACCAATTGATATTCAGATATTACCATACATGATTTCCACACTTATAGAATTTTGATGGATAGTCTTTGGACAAATTATGTAAATGGTTAGTAATTATATACTTAAATAATTATTGTTTGTCACAAATGGTTTATTTTATTAATTTTATGCTCATTTTTTATTATTTCATGTTTTATGGATTCCATATTCTAGGAATGTTATCTCAAGTCTCCTTCTATATAGCATGGCGGTTCTTTCTTCCAAAACTTGGGTAGTTCATATTATTCATTTTCACATGGTTGAGTGGAACCATGTCCATTAAATTATGTTGTAGTTTAAGTTCCATCATCCCATTCTCACACCATCTAGTCAGTTGGATTCACTTTATTCCCTAATGATGTTAGGGAAGTTATAATTTAACTAGATCTAATATCATGCATGATATATTGATATGTGGGACATATGTTAGGAGTCTTGATTATTGAGTTCAATCATTTGTTCATGAATCAATAACAACAATTGTATTATGTGCCTTGGTACTGTATGAGATCATTTTTATATCTTATGTGACACAGAAAAGGCTATAATTAGATTTTAATAACTTTTCCACATTTTTAATAGCTGTAATAAATTATGAAAATTTTCTTATATGATGATTGTGTTATATGCCTCTAATACATCTATGATCTTATAGAGGGATTTACATTTGACTGAGGCTATTTTTACAGATCATTAGTAGAGTTTCATTGTCACTTGGATGAGATTTATCATGATATTCTCTTTGATGTTCCACACATTGCTGAGCCCCAGATCAATGTGATATAGGGTTACATACCTCATCAAGATGTGACACATGATGATGTGGAATATTTGGAGGATGTCTAGTGTGATCATCAAGATGCTCCTACATGACCTTACTATTGTCTTAATACATCACCTTTTAGGCATAAATATATTCTAATTTCTATAGTAATTCCATAGGATATTCCTATAGAGGTTCACAACCTCTATACTTATGTTTCTACTAATTAATCCATCACTTTATCAAATTACATTTCCATGATAATTATTGACAATAACATATGTGATTCTCCATTTTTTTCCTATTAGTTAGACTCTCATGGCACTGTATCTATCTTCTTCCCACAATGGAAAAGATTTTAGCTAGTAGAATTATTCTTCACATGTGGGAGAGAGTTCTGTCCAACAACCATATTCCTTCCTAGTAGAAAAAGGTACACGTGAGGAGAATTTGGATCCAATGCCTATAACATATGATGATGTAGAGGTAGATAGATCATATGATACAAAGGAGAAAAATATGAGAGAGCACATATATTGACATATATAATGTGGGTTCACTATCTATACTCTAGTATGTTGCATGTAGGATCATCTGAGATAATGATACAGATGGTGGAGATGCTTTTCACACTGTATATAAATATTATACTGAAATATATGTTATATATTAGTTATATTTTTTAATTTTATGTTATTAAAAAAATTATAGATTAAAATTACTTAATTTAATAAATATTTCATTTTTTAAAGGTAGAGGGGATTACAATATACAAGCACACACACACCCTATATCTAGTGGGTCTTGCATATATACCTCTTCAATTGGATTGGAAAGCACCCTTTATAATAGTTCCCTTATAATTGACATGGTCCTAAGGCCTAGGGGCTTTGAAACCAAAATTTGGAAATTTCCAAGTCCTAAGGAAGACCCCCAAAGGACCCTTAAGTTTAACTATACCCAAAGAGAATATTTTTCCTACCTCTTCTCATGTTACCCACCTAAGCATGTGCACTATACCTCCATCAGGGCCACTGCCTCCTTGCCTCATCCACTGCTAGACATCTTTACTACACAACCTCCCCTCACTATGCCCATATTGACCTCCAATTCCCCACACCACTATCTATTAGCCTCCATCTCCCCAACCACCAAACCACTTGAAGAAATAGTGTCCAATAAAGCCACCAAAGTCCCTACCTTGATAAGGTCTCATCACGATCACCCCTTATTTTTATGGCACAAGCAGACACAACTCCCATTTGCATAGCATGTATGAAATAAAAATTCCATCACTAATTTAATTAGGGGGAATATGGGAAGTCGGGGGGTTAATCCCTTGATGGGTAGATGAAAATAAAACACCCCAATGAACTAAGCTGAGGGTTATTCCCAATATATTTAATAATTCTCAATATTATTTTTAACAATAATTAATTAAATTATAAAAATATTAATTAATAATATAATTAATAATTGATTAGGTAATAGATTAAGATAATTACGAGTTAATAATATATTATATTTATTAAAAATTAACAAAGAAATTATTATAATTTTAAATTAATTAATATAATTAATAAATATCAATAATAATTAATACTTAATAAGAATAATTAATAACATATTTAATAGTTAATAATTATATTTTTTCATGAAAATTTTCACATAATTTTTAATATAATTACTAATTATTGTAAATATTAATAATATATAATGGAAGTAATAATAAAATTATTAATTAATTAATTTAACAATTTTTACTATTAATAATATTATTATGTGATATTTTCATTATTAATTGTTTTAATTGTGTATATAATTATTAATATTTGTAATTATTATTATTTAATTTAATTAATTATATTATTAGTTATTATTATTAACTATATTATTAATAATTAAAAATTTTATTAAAAATATTATAAAATATTAATTATATTATAAATTTATAAATATATTAACTACATTCTTAGTTGATAAATTAGTTAATAATATTATTCCCTGGCAAGGTTTCCCAGGAAATCCCACCTCGAGAGTCCAGAAAGGCTGCAAAAACCACTCAAAAACACACTAGAAAAATAATATCCATGAAAAGGATAAGGGGACTATTTATCATCGACTTCATAGGATCATTTTTAGAATCCATTCACATTAAGAACACAAAGGATTAGAGAAAATTTAGAGAGAGAATGTCTAAAATCATTCTAATTTCTATTCAAAACCATCTCTTCAAAAAAACTGGTCAGAGGTCCCTTATATAGGCCTCCAGGATCAGCTTGCCTAAGAAGCTGAACCAATTCTTACAGGGAACACTTTTGAAAAAGATAAAAGAAAAAGAAAAATCAAAGGGTAGGATGAAAAACCTCAAAACTTCCAGCACACACTTCACACTAAAAAAATTACATAATTGACATGTCCAATTTGATCCTATTGTCCATGTAGGATATGAAGTGTGTTTAGAAAAGTGCATAGAATCTATCCAAGTTGTATAGATCCTCACACATTTCTCCAACTGAGACTTCTTTTTTCTGACTCTTTCATTTTCATCAATTCGTTGATGGCATGTTGTATTTGATGTCTAATAATATAGATATCTTCTTTCTATCCTTTCCACATCTGGAGTTCTTCAAGAATCATGTCTGGCTCCACCACAAAGCCTGTTTGATGTGCTATTTCTGCATGTTTCATGTCTCTAGAGTTGATAGAGACCAATACATTGTCTCCTATAAAGAATATAAAATCTTTTCTTATTGATTTTGATTCAATTTGATAAACACTCCATGCAATTTGAATACATTCGTAATGGATCTTATTAAAACTAAACTCTTTCCAATATTCATCGCTAAACTATGAATCTTTGAATGATTTCTGGACAAGTCTTTAGTTCAACGCCCTGGGTATAGATTCAATAGCATGATTAATCTATCTGCTAGTCTGATAGGTTCAATATGTACATCCCACCATAGAAAACTCAGATATGCATTGTTTAGAACTATTCTCACCATCTATGGAGGCCAATTTAATGTGTAATTTATTTTATTAAATCCCAAGAATTATACTACTCCCTTTCTAAAAGATTTATATCATTCAATGAACTCTTCTAGTTCTAATGATGTATCTAATATAAGGAGCTTCAGAATCCCTGTTCCTGAAATTTTCCAAAACCTTTATAGAATTGGATATTCTTCCACACCTGTCTCCATGATCGTACTAAATTTTTCAAGAAGACCAAATACTTGGACTTTCATCATGATCTTTTTTGTGATCATCATATCTCGATCAATCTTTTTATAATCCTCCACAAGGTCTTCAGATTCTTCAAGATTGTCTAAAACATGGTTCATACCTCTCTTGAATACCCAATCATCTTTATTTTTGTGGATTATATTATGATTTTTTTGGATTTATTCATTGAAATATTTGGAATCCTTTGAAAATATTTCCATATTCCATTTAATGGATTGGGATCTTCATCTAGATCATCATCCAAAATTTCTTGATCTAGTTCCTGCTAAACATTATGTCGATGAATAACTTTCTTATACTTTTTCTTCTTTTCATGTTCTTCTTCTACTCTATGATCCCAACTCTTATAAATGGTTTTCTATTTTCCTTTAGAGCTTCTATTCATGTCAATATTTGGGTTCTTCTTAGCCTTCCTGTTTCTCGGATTCTCTGCACATTGAGTGTTTTAATGGCCTTTATGACCACATAAAAAGTATTCAATATGAATTTTATCTTTAGACATGATGTCTAAAGATCTATTTGAAGCATTCCTTGGGTTTTTATTCTTCCTAGTTGAGGAACACACGCTTTCTGATCTTTCATCCTTTCTGGATAAAGATCCCTTATTCTGAAAGATATGTTATGATAGAATCCCTTTTATTTTTTCAACTCTATAATTCATTGGTTTGATAACTATTAATTCTATCAAATAATTATTATCAATTCAAATAGGACATTTCCTTGATTTTCTATCTTCTTACAATACAACAGAAAGAGTAAAAGTAGTGTGTTAGTGCATCTTGAATGACACTATCTTTTCCTTTAATATTTTTTATATAAAATTTATAGTATTTCAATTCATTCCTTCATCGTACAAGTCATTCCTAGGTATTTTTTTAATTTTATTATCATAAATTTATTTATATAAGAAATAATATTTCTCATAGTAAAATATTATCCCAAGAAAATATCATTAGCCCTAATTCCTTTAAGGACTAAAGTAATTATATTTCATGGACATGAAATTATTCTATGCCTTATTAAAACATCCACTCTAGTATCTACTGATACTTTCATTATGGTTTTTTCTTGTTAAAACATACACTATAGTATCTCCCAATCAATTCTAGATGATTTTGTGCTTTTTTTCTTAAAAATTATGATTACTTAAAAATCTTCTTCTGTCCAATCCCAAGGTACCTTACTAGACACCATTATCTGTATTGGTACTTAGATTTTTTCTAAATCTCTAATTTATGCTCTGGAATAAATTAATATACCAAGAAACACCTGTATTTGCTTAAGATCTGCATGCTCATTGGGGAACATTTGTAGCTTTTCTACAATACGCAGTTGAATATTCTCTCTACTTACTTGGATATATAATCTTAAAAATTCTTTATTTGGTTGCATCCAAATGATATATCTTTTTAAAATTATCATACCTTCTTCTCTGAACACTTCATCCACCTACTGTAAATATTTGATATAGTCTTCTATATTTTTACTAAATACGAGCACATCATCAATATAGACTTCCATGATCTATGATAATCTATTGAATTTGTTTTCAATTATCATTTAGAATATTCCTAGCGCATTCTTGAGTCCAAATGGAATAACTAGACATTCAAACAAGCTGACTGGCATTGTAAATGTTGTTAATGGTATAACATTTTCTTTGATCCTCATCTACCAATATCATGAATTGATATCAAACATAGAGTATACCATTGGAATTTCATTCATAATCCTTATTCTAAAAGAGTCTTGATTAGGAAGAGTGTATCCATCATACTTTGGGACACAATTAATATCATGATAATCTATTAATATTCTAGCGTTACCATAATGTTTTTCTGCATGATTCATTACCATGAATGCCACACTCCTATGATGAATTTTACTTTGCCTGATTAATCAAAGAATGATTAGTTCAGGAATTTATTTCTCAAATTCCTTAACCATTTCTTCTGGATAGGAAACTAACTTACTTTCGATCACTGTGCTAGGATCTTTAAGGGCGATTTTAGCCTCTGGAATTGCATTCTTCTATAGTATAACTAGGAAAATTAAAGGTATATACAATTTGATGAGTATTTCATTCAATAAAAAAACTTCATAGGATTTACTCCCCCCAAGAAGATCACCCCTACCATAAAGATCATAAAAATAAATATAAGCATTAATAAACAAATTGTCATTATCAAAGGATATGTAAGAAAATTTATATGTGAAGTAGTGAATGATGAAGAGAGAATGATGGTGTATTCATAGGGAAATAAAAAAATTTGACATGAGGAAAATTGTCTAATACAGTCGATGGGAATTATAACCATTAATCAATAAGACACATCGTCACTATTATTTTTGTTGGCATAATAAAGTGATCAATATTATTATTTTTGTGATTATATTTTTGGAAACAATATAAATATTTAATTTACATTAAAATTATGTTTTATTATAAATATAGAGGTTTTAAAAAATTATTTTCATTTAATCAGCTAATTAAACACTTTTAATAATAGTACAAATTAATTAAGTCCTATGTAATTTTTATAACAACCAGACAATTTACTATATCATATAAACAGTTAATTTTCAATAAATAAAATTTATTTATTTGAAAATTAAAATTTTAATATTTATATAACTACGTTGATAAAATAAATATAATTTTGGATTCAGAAAATAAAAGTTATCTTAGGGAGAAATTATGATAATTTTCCAAAAAAAAATGATTTTGGGGGAAAAAGTGAAAATACCATTTTATTACAAAATACCATAACTCTTATGATATAACAATGATATGATATTGATTTAAAATTTATTAATACCCATTATTGATAAAAATTTATTTATGGAATATCATAATATAAAACCTTTTACATTTAGAAACACTTTTTTAACTTTTTGAGAACCATGATTTTATCTTTTATAAAGAGAATGTTTTTCATGAGTCAAAAATGTATCATATTAGAATTATTTTTTTTTATCACTTTTATAAATTTAATAAATTAAAATGGATTTATTATTTTTAATTAGAAGTTAAGAATTAGATAATAATATTAATTTCATTTTTAGGAACATAAAAGTTACTATGGTAAAAAAAGAGTTACCTCTGTTTAGGTAAAATAATGTAAAAGGTCAAAATTAAAAAATTAAAGAATTAATCCGACTAAAAATGAAAAATTTAAATGGGTATTTGAGTTTTGTAACATCCTAAACCTGAACACCCAAAATTTATCATCTACTAAATTCTTTGAAATAAATTCCACCCAAAAGCGTTTGGATTTAAATACAAAATAATAATTCTTTAATCACTTAAAAAACCCCTCCTCAAGTATAAATACCCCCATTACCTCCTAAATCTCCACAAAATCCATTAAAAACAAATTATCTCTAAATATATATCTTAATATTCTATAAATGGTGTTTATATGGTTCTAAGGAGTATCTCTATAGCTTTAAGAAGCATCCTCCCAAGCTAAGGGATTTTTTCCACCACTTTTTCAAATCAAGTTCTTATTTCACAAAAGGAATTTTGATTTCATTTTGATTTTGTTTTAAAGTGTTTATAAAAACACTAATTATTTTATATATGATTTATTTTTAATGATAAAACACATTTATCTCTCATTAGAATTGTTTTAAGGCTCATTTTTTACACTTGTTACCCTTATGAAATAAACCCTTGATTTTCCATGCTATATTTTCATGTCTTGAATACCCAAAACTATTTACATTCAAAGGTATTAATTCCAATGTATAATTAAAAAATTTATTTTTTAAATCCAAGTATGAAATATACATTCCCTAATCAAGGGTTATAAATTATAAGAACTTATTTTTTTGATCGATGTGGCACAAATAATATTAGATATATGAAGGGTGTGCCCTGATAGTACTATAATGCATTGGGTAAAGAAGAAATATATAGAGATGAAATGTTCATGAACCATTAGAATCCTTAATTGATAATTTTTTTCATGCATTCGTATAAATCATTTGTAATATGTTCTACGACACCTTAATGATGAGATTTGGAGACATGTGTATGAATGTCTCAATTTTTATGTTGTTTCCAAATTTCCATGTTATGCCTCATGTTATATGTTCATATATTCACATTATGAACAAAGTTATTATGTAAATGATCTTATGTTTTGATTCATGTTTCAAATATGATGTCTTATTACATTATTTATCCCTTACTGGGATTTTTGATCAATCCCTTTCATTTGATAAATGTCCCTAGGAATTCTTATGTAGTGAGATGATCTAGGATGGAATAATAAGGAAGCCTTTCAAGAGGTTTTTTTTCATTTTCATTTATGTACCTTGTATGTATGGTAATATGTACCTAGTTTTTAGATAATAATCCTTAAAATCTCCTTCATAGTTATTTATGTAATATTTTATCAAGTAATTATGCTTAAAATCAAATAATGAAAAGGTAGGTTTCCATAGTTTCTATTTGAGGATAGTTCATTTATTTGTGGATATTATGATTAGAGAACCTTATTATGAGCCCTAGAGAATAAGTATAAATATAAGAAAACTTCCTAATATTACGGTGAAGTGTAAATTGAGTGGTTTTCAAGCAATTAAATCCCTATATAGATACAAAAAGTGGTTATGGATCTTTCATAATTTCACCTAAGGGTAGTATCCCTAAAAATGGATCATTGTGATTTGGAACAATCATAAAATTTTGTATGAAAACAAGCATTATTTCACACTTAATTTGACCCTCCTAGGGGATATTATTTGGTTATCATGATATTTTTATCTACCAACGTGAAAGGATGTAAAGAGAGCACAAATTTTTATTTTTAATGAAAGAAAAGATTAAAGTATATGATCCTAGAATCCCAATATTAGAAAAACTTTAGGATTTAAATAAACTTTGGAATTTATTATCCTAAATATTCTTAAAAGTATCTTGCTTATTATTTTTGTTTTAATTCTTTGTCAATGGATGAGAATATGTGGTAATCAAACATGTTATAATTTGATTACAAATAATTAATTCCATGTTTTAACTTTGTCATTTAAATAGATAAAATATATTTTAGAAGATTTAAGGAATAAAATACCATAAAACATTATTATATCTTCTATATTAATTAATTATCAATATTATTTTAAAATATAGTTTGAATAATTTTAATTTTTTTTCAAATATTCAACTCTCCTATATACAACTATTTGATATATTTAATAGCTTTTCATTTCTCCAAAAATTATATGGATCATGGTGTCTTTGTGATTTAATTTCAAAATATCAATTTTATCATCTCTTTTGATAAGTTAAACAACACCGACGACTTGAAAATTTATATATTGGTGTTACAAACATCATACTAAGGATGAAGGAAATATTAGAAACATTAAGGAAGACCCTAATTATTTGAATTAAATATATTAATTTAAACTCATTGGATAATAATATAAAATTGGAAGGATAAAATTTCTTGGTGGTGGGGGGGGTATAATGTTACAAGCTGAAATATTATTATATTAATTAAATAAATCTTTCCTCTAAACAATATTTTTACTTTGTTTTACAATAGTTTCACATAGAAAACTATTACATTTCATAAGAGCATTACACATCATTCATAAATATGGACTTGTACAACTAGGAAAAATAAAGGGATATATATTTGGAAGAATGATAGATTAACTAAAGAATCCATAGGCTTAAATTCTACAAAGAATATCTCCCATACCATAATGATCATAAAAATAAATAGAAGAGATAGGAAAAAAATTAACATTATCAATGGATGTGTAAGAACCTTTATATATAAAGTAGTGAATGATGAAGAGATAATTATGGTGTATTTATATGTTAATATGGTTGTTTGAAATGAGAAATGTTATCCAATATGGCTTATGGGCTTTATGAACATTAATCAATAATATTGTTGGTCATTATTATTGTTGTTCATGAAATAAAGTGACTATTGAGATTCTTTTTATGATTATATTCTTGGAAACTATAAAAATATTTAATTTTTGTTACAAGTTTGATTTATGATAAATTTAAAAGTTTTTTAAACAATTTATTATCATAAAATAATCTTATTAAACATTTTTATATGATAATATAAATCAACAGAGTACTATGTAAGTTTTATAACAACCATACAATTTACTATATCATAAAAAATAAATTTTAAACAAATAATAATTTTTTAAAAGTTAAAATTATTATATTTATAGAATTATTTTTATAAAATAAATATAGTTTTTTGTTTTATCACATAGAAATTATCTTAGGGATTGTTTTTGAAAAAGTTGATTTTGGGGGTAAAAAGTGAAAATACCATTTCACTACAAAATACCATAACTATTGGAATGGCCTAAAGGACTTAATTTTTTATTTATCTTGGATATTAACCCTTTTAAACTAGGTTGAGAGGGACCCCTTAAATGACCATTAGGTATAGAGGCATAAGGGTTAATACCTAACCTGAAGGCCCAAATAAATAAAAAACTAAGGCCTTTATGCCTCATGTTATATATTCATTTAATTACATTATTCCTAATTTTATTATGTAAATGATCTTATGTTATGAATCATATTTCACATATAATGTCTTCTGAAATTGTTAATCTCTTATTCGGATTTATGGGTACCCATTTAATTTGAAAAATGTCCCTAGGAATTCTGATGTAGTGAGATGATCTTGGATGGGATAATAAGGAAGAATTTAAAGGGGATTTTAAATTTGTTTATGATTTCATTTATGTACCATGTATTTATTATAATATATACATATATTCAAATAAAATAAACCTAAAAAGGTCCATTGAAGTTATCTTTGTAATATTTTAGCAAGTAATAATGGTTAAAATTACACAATAAAAAGGTGGGTTTCCATACACCACCTCAGGTTGACCACAACATGGTACTATGATCCATTACTGACAATAACCAACCTCATTTAAAAGCTTGGGGTTCGACACACACATATTTATGACCACTATAATACCTTCATAGCATCACATGAGATCATCCATAACTGAAAAAATCCTCAATGGTCTTGCACATGGATTGTTCACTGATCCAAAACTCAAACATACACCACATGAAACTAGCACTCACCTACCCTTACACATTGAAACTTTTCTGAAGAAGCCATGGTAATTCTATGTATACTCCTTTTTGAAAGTGATCTAACAAGAATTATATAATAGGTTCTCACATAATATCTATATTTATCTCAATTTAAAGAAATTAATACTTTTTCCTATATAATCAGATCACACAACTAGGCTCATTCACTAATGAGTTACGTCCCCTTTATCCGAAGATCATGTGACTAACCCACTAACTATGCTCCAATTGCATGTAAATTATGTCAAAGAAACCAAGTAGTATCACTCATTAAAGTCCTAATCACATTCTCACCCATCACACATGTGTTATTCTATAACCATGAGAGTATAACCATGCCCCCACCACACTATAAAGTGCATCCATAATAAACAGCTCCATGCATCCAAATAATACTGCCATCTGAAACCATCCTAGATACTAATACAACCTCAATTTATTTACATAAAAACTCAAGTAATATAATTTATTAATTTCTTCATAACCCCTAAAGTTTTATTCAATCATAGTGAAATACATTACCATCCTTATATCATCTCTTAGGAATTCCATGCCCTTATCGAGCTATCACCCAAACATCAAATACCTACACTAACCTACTAAGGGTCACTGCACATCCCTTGATGAAGGGTTTGTATTTATATCATAGGTGAACCTACCATACTTGGATCCATATAACCTATCATTAGATAAAATACCATTCTTTAGTTGAGTGTAATTTCAACAACATTTTATATAAGAAAATTATGTATAAGTTGTTTTTGACACTTTAAAATACTGAAACCCATCTAAAATTACAATCACACAAAACTTGTGTATGTTATATGAGTCTTACATGATAAATATGATGCATGAATATGTACCTATTTATAATTATCCAAGATACTAATTTATAAATAAAAACCTCTAATAAACACATCATATTTAATAAAAATTTCAATTATAACATCAAAAACTAAGAACAACAATCCTATCACCCAAGTAACCCAGACTTATGACCCGGAAGGTGGTCCCGACTCACCAATTCATGGTATATCACAAACTCAAACACAATACCAAACAACCTATCTACCATATAGCTATATCATAAAATAAAAAATGATCAGATTCCAATTTTTAATACCCATTCCCAAAACAGTTGTATGATCTAGAGTTCCACATGGCCTCTAGCATGCCTCCCCAAATTCCATAGGATACTGACTAGTGGTGAGGGACTAATCAATATAGTGGGGAGACTATTCCATCGAATCAGAGTAAGAAAACAATGGAAATTTGTAAAAAATATCCATTATAAGTATTAAAGTATGTATAAATAAATAAAACTCAATACTGAATCAATATGTACATTGAAGATGAATATAAACTCACTGTCATGATAGAATATAGCATTGTATACCCACTGGACCGATCATATAAAGAAAATAAAAGAATAAAAAAAATACATATTCTATCCCTACTACCATTCCTAGGCCTCTACATAACCTGATCTTGAAATACCCTTAAGCTTCTCACACCTAATCCACTACACATCCTATGCTCCACCTGAAATTAAACATAAGGTCTGAAAATACACCAAGCTTCCCATTCAAGGTGTGAGAATACATAATAATACGTTATCAACAAGTTATCATAGTATACACCATCATATCATACATGCATAAGGAAAAGTAAACATTCCCTACATTTGACTTGGATATCATGTAAAAACCAAGCCAAAAATACTCCCTACATATCATGTCACTGTGTACTAAATAAGACACCAAAACACTCAATAACACTTTCTTCAAAACTCTACCAGAAACCTGTTTCCACCTTATTCTATTTTACACATAACCCATCCTATACCAGAGGAATTAGAGTAGGGTGTTATCCAAGTACTGATCTCTAATCCCTCAAAGAAGGATCATGTACCATGCATCGAGACCTAACCCCATCATTGGGAATATCTCACGTCCAAATATCGAACTCTACTTTCTCACTCAATTTAGGGTTCATCCATATCCCATATCACATTCCATCCCAGACCCTATCTCACTTATGGTGGTATCATCATCCATTCTCTCATATCATCTCATCTAAGATTCCATCTCACTTATGTTATTCCCATCACCAGATCCATTCATGTGATAATACTAAATCCCATATCACTCATAGTGGTCCAACCGCTACCATCTCACTCATGCTAGGCCCCGACCATCCTTTCTCATTGATGGAGATGCCAAAAAATTCAATACACACCATCTCACTCATGGCCAGTAATGAATTATTGTACATTATGATTCCATATCACTCGTGGAAATATTTCCAGCTCTATCTCACTCATAGAAAGTAAAGAACATAGGATCCATACCCCATACCAAATTTTGTCACATATCATAAGAAATAGAACAAAAATCATCAAAAAAGAGGGTTAGCAACCCATTTAATAGTACATCATCTCATCAAAGGTTTCTAGTAACTCAAACATAACCCCCCATCTCAAGAACATCACACATTTCCTTTAGGGAATCAACTAGGGTCCCTCTAACCTGTTATAGTGTCTTCTCATTGATACGATCTCATTATTTTTAACCATTGATAACAACACTGGAAAAAGTCTCAAATTGACCATAACCTTGTCAGGTGGGGTCTAATACTCATATAGAGTAGCATCCAAACCCAGTTCTAATTCCTTGGAGACCATCCCGACCCATATCATTCTAGTAACTCTTGCAATCTTGATGCCAAGTCACAAATAAATCCAAAAACTTAAAACTATGTCCCATATCACTTATTCTAAGGAAGATCTCTTGGTTTGTCACCTAGGGGAAAATCCTCTTTGATACAACCCATCCCATCTTGGAGGAATCACCCCACTCAAAGTGATTTCCAAACCTCAAACCACCCTTATAAGTATATCACTCACAATGAATGATATGAACAATCATATCACAATTTATTCTAGGACTAATACCCTAAATAATTTCCAACCATCACTAAGATCCCAAAAAACATAGTCCAAATCATAATAATACCCTAATACCCATCCAAGGACTCAAATAAACTCAAATAACACCCCTTTCCCTTAGTTACATAACAATCATGCGATCCTAATTACTTAAGTTCTTAGGGGAACTTATTCTAAGCATAAGAGGCACAAAGCCATCCTATCTCTACCTCTCATCGACTATGGGAAACTATTTGTTATACTTAAACAAATGAAACATGAATACATGAACATAATCATGAATACTCATGTATATGAGTTTGTATTAAAGGGATCACCTACCATGATACCAGAGTTAACCCCTCACCAAGATCTGTTCAAACTTTTATAATACCATGAAGCCTTATACATGATCTTGAGAACCTATATCATGTCAATAGTTGTCAATAATTAATTATAAACATTTATAATTAATTATACAATTTATATAAAAGGTTATAATCTCTTAAAAACTTACTACATATCCTTTACCCTCAAAATCGCTTCCAATTGCCTATGATAAACCTTCTTGATTTTCTTCTATCCACAATATAAGAAATCCACATAAAGCTTAGAATATTTCACTATAATTCAATGAAATAATTATTGAAACCCGATCTAGAATCAAGAAATAAATTATAGGCTCTGAATATGACCAATAAATGTGATAAAATAGAATATTTTATTTATTTCACCATCAAAACATAGAAAGAATCACCCAAAGTTTAAGGGGATTGAGAGATGTAAGGGGGAATAAGTACAAAAAAATGGGGTCATACCATTGTACGAAGGCTTAAAAACCCCAAATACTGAAAAATATAGATGTTCCATTGAATAAAAAACACCTAGAACTCATTTTCAGCATGACCAAGATGGGTCAAAATGTGAAGATCCAATTCAATCGACAAATTCATGGAATGAACATGGGTTCATGATGAAAATAACTCCTCTAAAAAGGAGGAGGCTCTACCTCACTCTTTTATAGTGTGAAACCTCACACCCTATGACCTTTATAGTGTGAAGGCTACCAGATAGGGGGATATCCCCTTGTTAAGGCCTCCTTCATGGCATGACTTGTCTGGGTCATGGTGTGAACACCTGCATTCTACTGAAATTCATTAACCAGGCACCCTGACCCTACTCCAATGCTTCCTTGAGCACTCAATACCCTAACCAAGACTCATTACATACCTAAGAACATGTTTAAGGATGTATATACCCCTATAATACTAATTTGATTCATAATTAAATAACCAAACCCCTCTCTAAGTTGAAAACTTAAATTCCATCTTAAAATAATAATCAAGAAATCTATAAGTCATCAAATTCTCAAGTTATAAAGCATACTTCAAAACTATCAATATTTAATCACACATAATATCTAGATATAAAATATAAATTTAGGGACATAATGATTTTCGTTTTTCACCGTAAAGGGTTAATCCAAGGGGCATACAATGATGGTGTTTTGATGTACTAGGAGATAAAAATACTCAATATAGATGTTACAATGGTTTAGGAATGATAGACTTCTGATTCTAGGGAAACTCTTATAATTTATCTCTATGTGGACTAATTTATAATGAAAAATAAAAGAATATTTACCATGATTATCACTTGTAATGATTCTTTACAAAAGATAAATAGTAGAAAAATAAGGGTGTTGTGGTTGTGATTCCATTCCTCCTTCAAATGAAAAATTTTAATGTGATTTTTTATAACAACCTACCATCACTAAAATTTTCCATATCTATCAATTATATTCTCTATTTTACCTCATTTTATTCTTCTTTAAGTCAAGGATCCACTAACCAAAATTTTTATCCTTGAATTTTCCACATGTCATCCATTGATTGGGTCTCCAAAACCACACATTAATCACCAATTAAATTTACCTATCCAACCGTAATCCAAATAAATATGAGTTGGATTCAAACTTCTAGAATTACCTGTGTTTATTTTCTTTACTGTGAGAATTCCTTCATTGCAACATGAACACTATTAAAAACTCCCATATTGTGTAATGTTATCATTTACCGTGGAATGATCAAATAAAACAACTAAATCCATAAAATTTAGACAAATATAAAATTTTAATCACTTAAATATCAAACCCTGATATCCTTAAATCTTTTTAAGACTCAAATAAATTTTTATGTGGTGCTCATGATTATGAAATAAGGTATTTATTCTAATAAAATGCATCCAAGAAATATTCTTCCCAGAACAAATTCTCTTTGATGTTTCCTTAAATATTGTGGCATGGGAATCTTGTTTTTTGTGTCCTTGAGAAGTGTGATACATGTGCACAATCTGATATATTAATTTCTTCAAAAAATAGGGCTGCAAAATCCTTCTATATTCAGATACAATATCATGGAACTATCCCCACAAACCAATTTTTATAATATATTTATTCATAGGAATCATATATTGTAGTGTGTTCTTACTCAGTATTGCAGCACTCATCTTGATCCAAGTTATTATTACATAGAATACTAGTATCCAATTTAATACTACATAACTGATGAATTAATGTTATAGTCAACAGTTTCAACACTTTCTTCTAATTCACGATGCAACATATCCTCCAACACTTTCACTTATTATCACTTGAACACATAAATTCCAAAAATAATATGATGTAGCCTCCCTTTATATATTAATTACTCTCATTGCACCATGATGTTTTCTATTTTAACTTATAAAACTCTAGAAAACCTCTATATTCTTCTAAGGATTCTCCATATCTTGTTCTCCCCTTAATGTTTACAAAAAAACTTGATTTTAACCATGAAAAATGATAAATGCACACTTACATATAATTCTACAATAAATTATCCATGCTGACCAAAAAAATAAATAAATTATCCCCTTAGTTCCCACATTCTCATCCTTTGGGTTTATTAATAATCCATGATATCCTGAATGAAATTAAATTCCACTAAACTACAAAAATTTCTAATAATAATGAATTTACTCATCCATGATTCTAAGTGTAATTGAGATTTTTTTATTAAAAAAGATATAAAATAAAAAAATTACTTATCCCGTCATCCCATACTATTTATTAATAAAATCTAAAAGAAACCTGAAATGAAATTTATAGAAAAAATAAACTCCCCCTGATGGATTATTTCCATAAAACAATACACTCACCAAAAAATTTAGATTCCACCTTCAGAGAAAAACTTCTCAAAATTTCTCCCCTATTTAAAATAAACCCAAATGTCAATGTCCTATAAATCAAAGGAATCCAATACGATTGTTAAATATATACATGTATAGGGGAAGTTATGAACCTCCTCAAATTTAGGGAGGTGGATGAACACCAATGTCCAACAAATTATTCTAAAATAATATTGTGGTGAATGGTTTTGTGAATATATCCACCACTTGATTGGTTCTTTCATGCTTGGCCTTATAATTCCTTTTTATACCTTCTCTATAATAAAATGATACCAAATATCAATATTTTTTGTTCATGAATGATTTACCATATTTTTTAAGCTTTATAATAATTTGGTTTTCACGATAGACCACCAAGGGTATCTGTATAGGTTTACAAAGATCATCTAATTATTATTTCATCCACATCAACAGGGTACATGCTTTTATTACTGATATGTACTCTATTTCAGTCATTCTAAGAGATACTGTCTATTTATTCTGGATAAATAATATAATAAATTTCCCCTGACAAATAATTCTCCTCTATGTGGGGATTTTCTATAAACAATATATCTATCCCAATCTGTATATAAGTATGCATAAAATTCTTGACAATTCCCTACAAAATATACCAAAAATGGGTCAAGGGTTCTTTGAATGTACCTCTTGATCCACTTTACTACATCCAAGTGTTATTCCTTTAGAATACTATAGAAAATAGAAGATAATAATATTTTATATATGATATCCATTCATGTTGTTGTGGTGTATAATAAACATCCAATCATTCTCTAACAGAGAGTGGGATTAATAGACCTTCCTTCTTAATATTTACAAATCTTGGTTCTAAACATAATAAATGTTGAAACTTACTTACTATCATTCATTGAAAATTTACCAAAAAAGACTTCTATAAATTATTTGAGAAAAAATTTATATACCGTATTTTAATTTACTTTCAACTTGAGAAAAAATGTTGAGTTTTTCAATTAATTACATCTTAAAAATTGAGGTCATCAGCTATGTAAATTCCTTCATTTAATTTATATTTATTCTTCTAAATATGATGTCATATACATAGATAGGCACTATGAATTTCTCTTAATTGTTCAATTTCACATAAATATTGTGATGGAATTCACCTCTTCTAAATTTTATCTTTTTGAAGAATGTGTCAAAATGATTATACCGATCCAGAGGTGATTGTTTCATGATATACAAAACCTTCTTCAACCTGTACACCCTTGATTCATCATCATTATTTTGAAATCTCACTGGTTATTAGATATTGAATTTATCTTTAGGAATTCCATTTTAAAATTACACGTTGACATATATTTTTCCAATTTTATATATTATATGAATGATCAGAGCAATAGATATTCTAGTTGACTCATGTCTCACCACTAGGAAAAAGGTTTCTTCCGCATCCATTCTTTCTAATTTCACATATCCCTTTCATACCAACCTTCCTTTATTTTAGTTTATTTTTATATTCATATCATATATATTTTTTAACAAACATTTTGTTACAATTACATTATGATCCTTTGTACTCTTCACATGTTCAAAAGTTTCATTTTTCTCTATTTGGTCTGACACCTCATTCATGGTCTCTACTAGTGATTTATATTTCACTACCTCTTATAATGAGGATGGCTCCAGTTGAGACAATATTGTAGTTTTCTCTATATTTCTGATCCTATAAGTTTTTTATGGAATAGATTTATCACCAACAATATTTGACTCTTAGATCTCATCTAATCAATTTCTCCATTGAGTCAATGGTTTAACCACTTTATTAGCTTCTTCATCCTTTGATTTATTCTTGGAATCTTATTCCCATGTTGAACATTGTGTGTAACTATAATTTGTAAATATTAATACTTACATATTTTAGACCTTAATAAAGTATATAATTAAAAATATATTCCCAACTTTATCATCAATTATTTTAACTTAACAGTTTTCCGTGATCTTGTTCTGCCTTTTATTGAGACAATTATAGTCCTTAATCTGGAAAGAGTACCCAAAACATACCCCATTCATCCACTAAATCTATGTATTTACTATAAAATAATTATTTTTTACATACTATTTTATTTATTTATTTATGTTTAATATTTATATTTTTTTGGGGTCAATTTTCTTTGAATTTTCAATGTTTTAGATTTTCAGTTCTTGGTGGAACGTTTGTGCACTATTAGTGGAAACTATTCGAACTGCCCTTGTGAATCCAAATAAAAATTATAGAGGCACTAACATGGTTAACATATAGTTTATTTTAACCAAGTGTATAAACCATGTAAATTCTGTATTCATTTCTAGTAATATATTAATGTATAGAACAAAGTTTATCAAATTGTACTGGTTGGCCATGTGAGCAGCCCGTGTTTTAGAAATTTGAGTTTATATATTTCCCCCTATTTGATGTTAAAGGGTTTCCCCTATATTTAATTATCATCTTTAATTTTTTAGAAAATATCACAAAATAGGTTATCTCTTTCTCTCCCCATCAATCTTTGATCCCCCAATCATTGATTCAACATGGATTTCTTATTGTAAACCCCTTTTCTTAAATAGACTGGAGGCCTTCATTTTTTATTTATTTTTGATAATCCCCCTTTTAAGGGTTTAAGGGGAAACATAACATTAAATTTCCCATATTCTTGGAGACATTACAGGACCCATAGGTCTTAAGGAAATCATACAGACTATGACCACTTGAAACCACCCATCCCCAACATCTGTATTGTGATCAACTCTCCACCTTTGCATGGCTATTTGGAAAGCTTCCCTGTTCAGAGTTTCACATTCCTGGTACCGATGACAATGAAATACCCCTTCATTCTTCCAAATCAGTTATCCCTACTCTAGTTAATGCGCCCCACTCTTGAATCCTCTTCTAGAACTGGTTCCTTGTAGAATCTATATGGGCATCTTCACATCAGGTGGCCCGAAGGCCTTGATGTGTCCCAAAGGCCTTGAGGAGGATTGAAGTCCTTAAAGGTGTCTTAAAAACCTTACTGAACTGAAGGCCTAGGTGGCCCAAAGGGAAAAAGGAATCCAAACCCAAATTAATGACCCTAGGTGAGTAGTTCAGTTGCTACAGTTCCAAAAAATACCTGCTACAATAACTACTATAGTACCCACTATAGTACGGCTATAGTACCCCTAAAATTATGCCTCCACCTAATTTCGAACCTGGGTCTCGTGGATTCACTTAGAGAGACCTCACCAACTGGGCTGAGGCTCATGTGTTGTGCTGTGTGGTAAACCCCTTTATTATTCTTATTCTTTATTCTTCGTTCATCTTTATTCCATTTTCCCTTAGTTTCCTTTCCTCCCCAAACCCTAGGGGTTTTTCTGTTGAGATTAGGTATCATGTGGGTTACTAAATTGGTATTTTTGGTGTTTGGGGTGTGTATGGGCTGTCCTATTAATTATTGTAGTCTTTAATTGAAAAAGCCACATGTTTCCTATTTTTGGAATTGTTTCCACTTGATTTGAGGTACCTTTTTTTGTATAATTTCTTTAATTGGAATTCTATATTATTCTTGATGGTTTTAAATGATTTTTATTAAGTTATATATATATGTGATAGGTATAGTTAGTTTTATAAATATTCAAAAGTGAATTATCACTTGGCATAAAATATTTTTAGCAGATTTCTAGTTTTAATAATATGTTTAAATGGTTTTCCAAATTGAAAGGTGTTGTTTGGGTGGAAAGTGATCATGATTTTTTAAATGTATTATTTTAATTAATTTTGATTACTAAAGGAATTTTACCATTTTTAGGTCCTAAAATGGATAAAGTAAAATTTTTAAAGAATAATACGGTGTGGTGGATCTTCAAATGATTTGAAGGAAATATTAAATTGATTATTTTAAATATTTTGGGAATGGTTTTACACTAGATATTTTAAATGATGTTTTTAAAAAATGTATTTCAATAATAGAAAATGGCTCATAATTCTAAGTCACTTTTGAAAAAGGAATTTTTGGAATTTTAAAAAGATTTTTGTGCATTCAGTGTGTGTGAGACAGTATTGATTCCCTAGTCATATGTTATGCTTGATTTGGATTATTCCATGAGAGGAAAATATTTATCTTCAATTTATTATTAATGTGAAAGGTTTTGTTTCCTATGAGGGTGTTGGGGGTTGTGTAAGATTTATATTTATTATTGATTGATTTGTTGATCATATAATTTGATTGTTTTCTCACCTCAGGTTGATTTTATTCATGGGAACCATAGGATAGGAAATAGGTACATATTTTTTCTAAACTAGTCAGTATACATGATACTAGTGCCCCCCTAATTGTGATATATTCTAGGGCTAGGGGGTGTGTCCTCTGATGATGCTGAAGTGGGATAGTAGGGGGGATTGTGATATTTTAGGATATAGCACATGCCAGTAGTTAGTCCCATACTATATCCTATCTAAGACCATCTCAACCTAGGATATAGTGTGTTTCCCATGATACCTAGAATTTTCTATTATATTACCTTGGGTAATTCTTATACCTTTTTTATATCCCCTATTTCAATTGGCGTGTATGAAATCATTATTGATCACTACTGTTTTATTACTTTTATTTATTCATTGTAAGGATTCTTTCTTGAGGAGTTTTTATTTTACACGGTGTTCTTAGTCCTATTAATAAACTCATTTTTTTATAAAAATTATTTATTAAATAGTTTTAAAATATTTTTCTTAAGAAATAATTAGTTTTTAAAAGTTTGTGTAATATTTTATAGAAATCCAAAAAATGGACTATTTTACCCTTATTTTTTAAAAAAGGTAATAATAGGTTTTATAAAAAAGGAAGTGAAATGTTAGCTTTTTTATTGTGATTAATCCAAAAAAACTATTCTATATTATAGCAGGAGCTATCATAAGTGAAATTTATTTTTAATGGAATTATACTAAATCCTTAGTGAGATCTTACCAAGCTTGTTCAACTCACACCATGCATATACGCACAGGTATATATAGACCTCTTGTTTTCTTTTTC
Source organism: Viscum album (assembly GCA_963277665.1). NCBI lineage: Eukaryota > Viridiplantae > Streptophyta > Magnoliopsida > Santalales > Viscaceae > Viscum > Viscum album. Next base: position 1,978,245,236 of record OY728122.1, read on the forward strand.
AATTTGATCACGACTTGTTCCATTTTCATCCCTCCTTATTAGGTTGGTTTTGGAATAGTAATTCTATGGAGATTAAGAGGTGACAAGTGACCACGGGTAACATGAAGATAGATAATAGTTGTTGATTTTTGATTTATTTTTGGGATACTTATGTATCATCTATGATAGAACATATTTTCCTTTGGAATGTTTTATATCTTATATGATGATGTTTATTCTTAATTTATGAAGATTATGTTCTTTTTTGTTATTGAGTGGTTTTATTTATTTATGTTTCATTTTCCTTTGATTGGATGTACCTTTTTATTCAAGTAGAATTACTTATTATTTATTGAATTATTGGGTGAAACCATTCCCAAGATTGTTTCCTTAATTCCAAGGTAGAAGTTTCTAGCCCACGGGGATTAGGAATTCCCTTTTGGACTTGCCACAGGTTGGATTAGCTTCCCACCTGAGAGGCGATCTGGGTTGGTTTGTTAAAAAATTGTATTAGTGCCTCGGTTCTTGAGAAAACCTTTTTTTATTTATGGCATGTTTTGGTAGAAATAAGACCAGGACTGTCATCGGGAATCAACAGGTAGACCATGGATAAGTTCCCAATCACCACCCTTCATGGTCAAACTTGAGTGTCATGGGATGTTAGGGTTTTAATCACTATTTCATGTTTTTTAATATTAATTTTCATGTATTTTACAATGATACAATGATATAATAATACCCATTGAGTATACTGATGATTGGGGGGGGATCTCTTGGTTTAGTGGGTTGATATGGAGAGAAAAACAAAGATGCATGATTATCCAATATAGTCTAGAAAATTGTGAAAAGCCTATGAACCCAGGGTATGAGAAATTCATAGATCATATTTCATGGTTGTAACTTTGTTTTATAACTAGTGAGGATAAACCATGCACATATCTTTTTCTCCCTTAAATGATTTTTGATCATTTTATCTCTGAATTTTATCAAATGGTATTTTTCATTAATATGAGTGTAATTATGGAAGTTTTTATTATATGATTGATATAATTAGATTCAATTTTAATTAATGTATATTTTTTTTTCGAAAAATTCTTTTAATGTTGGTTTTATATTGGAAAAATAGTTTTTGGATAAGAATGGAGAAGTTTTAAATTGGTTATGGTGTTTATTCCAAAGTGAATGATTTAAAAACAATATTTTAAGGGTGTCTTGAAAATAAAAATTGAATTTTAATATGAATAAAATTTATTTCAATTTGTGATGAATTAAAATATGGGATTTAATTATTTTAAAAAAATAGGTGGGGGATATTTTAAAGGGTATAAGATATTAAAAATTAACATTATTTAAAGAAAATGGTTTGGTTTTTTATCGAAATATTGTGGTTTTAATATGATCCACTTTGGATTTTAATTTATAGAGAATTTAAGAACCCGGTTTTTTCTATAAAAGACTTTGGAATTTTCTTAATGTTATTCCAGAGCAGCGCCTTCAGACGGTGTGTGATTCTGAGCCCCGGTGTGGCCGGAATTAAATTTTCTATGCGTTCACACTGGGAACTCCAAATAAATGGGATAACTCCTAAACGTTAATTTGGATTCTAAATATGAGAGTACGGATGGGTTTGAAATGAGGTGTTTACCCTAGGAACAACATAAAGCATGTCGGCATGGGACGTTGGAACCCCTCGCCCGTTAATAGAACGTTAAATAGATAAATAAAATAATTAATTTATTTGTTTAATGGTTAAACTCAAGTACCTATTAAATAGTGGATCGGATTGGAAAACTGAGGGCACCGTTGAGCCCAAAGCGTGCCATTTACCCTAGGAGGGGTGTAACTTTCGCAGGCGCGGGTCTTTTGTGAAAAATGCCACCAGGGGTGTTTCCGTAATTTAGCGGCATCGGGCGTTGAGTTTTATAACTTTTGAATAGGGCCTCAGATTAAAATTATAAGACTGTCGTTATGCTCGGGAGGTGGTGTTTACCCTAGGGGAACTTTAACCTTGACCCCAGCGAGAGTTTCGGATGTGGGTCCTTTCGTAGGTGATTAAAAATTAATTAAGTTAATTTTTATTTCCTTACTTAAGTCAAACCCACCCCTCCTCCCCTTGGTTCTTCCTTTGGTGGAAGGAGCGCCCAACCAAGGAGCTCTCAACCTCAATCCCCAAGATCCCCTCTTCCTCCAAGGTGATTGCGGATCCGGTGAAGGCGGAACGCTCATGAAGCTTCGGGATATGCCCAAAGAGGTAGGGATTTTTGTTGCGTATTTCAATTTCAAACATCCCTCTTTGAATTGCTATATATGGGTATAATTTCTTTTTTTTACCGAGCAAAGCCCATATTTGAGTAGTATATTTTATGAGCTTTCCACTGACCTTTTTGGATTTGAAATCCGAGTTCTGAGGTGACCGCAGTCGTCTGAAAAAGTCCGGGGAGTTTTTGGGTTTTTTTCTGGCGGATCTGGGCACTCCGGCAGTCCAGCGCGGTGGTCCGGCGAGCGGGCGCGGCGACGCGGCAGGGGTCCCAGAAGAGGCGCAGTCAGCTGGGCGGTCTGCGGCGACTCGGCAGCCGGGCGGCTGGCCGCAGGGCGAGGTGACGTCGGTGGTCAAGCAGAGGCGCCATCGGGAGGCGGCCGAGGTCGAGGGCGTCGGGTGAGTGGCTACCGAGGCGTCGGGCGAGCGGCTGCGGAGGCGTTGGGCGAGCGAGCGTCAGTAGGGGCGTCAGCCGGGGCGCGATGTGGAGGATCTGGGGTCCTCGTGACCCCGGTCAGCAGACATGACGCACAAGGGGCGAGTCTCTGTGGAAGCCCAACAGAACCGGCTGAGCCGGTCTGGGCAAGACGGGCCGGCCTGCGCAGTGAACCGCGGGCCAGTTCTGGCAGGGTGGGCCGGCCGAACCGGCCCGACCCACCTCGTTTTGTCCAATTATATTTAAATTCCCCTAAAATTCAAACCGTAAGTCAGATTCTTGTGCCGTCAGTGATGACTCATTCCTTGAAACGAGATGAGCTTTTTGAGATGGTCTCAGGGGTTTTAATTTCCAAGATGGGGGGCCTCAGTGGCGTGACATGCCTCTAAGCGGATTGACGTTTCTCTGGGGGTTCTTTTCTTGGATGGCGCAGACACATCCGATGTCTGTTTTGAGAGCCATCAACAGCATTGGGACCCTGGCGCTGAAGTGGAGCTTTCTAGGGTGGTTTCAAGTGTTGAAACCAGAGTCGAGGCATGGGCCCCACATCCCATCTTTTAAGCTGCGAGTAGTGTTTAGCAACTTCTTCATCGGACGTCCGTTTGGGGCGTGCGAGCAGTTGATTCTGAGTGTTTTTATGAGGGCATTGCAATAGCGCAATCCACCCTCTTTAATTCCGCATGGTTTTGTGGGCCCCACGAGGGTCGTTCTCCTTCACCGGGTGTCTGTTTTGGACAAGTGATTAGTCAATCTTGTCTACTTTTTCGAGAGGATCACAATGGTGTGACCCATTCATAGCACTTCAGGACTGGGATGCGGGTCCCACGTAGCACCGCTTGTGTGAGGCATGTAAAGATGCGTCTTTTTCTCCAGGTATCCGTTCCACTCAAGTGAGTAGTCAATTTGACGTGTCTTTCCTAGGAGATCGCAATGGTGCGATGCGCCCCACTGTTTTTGGGGCCGAGGCTCAGGACCATGGGACACCGTTCGGGCGTAAAGCGGTGTCAGACAAATTTTACGTCGGATATCCATTGGAGGTGGGTATATAGTCTATCTTTCATGTTTTTCCGTGAGGATTATAGTGGTATGATCCGTTTGGATGTGCAGAGACTCATTTGAGATCTCATTAAATGAGGAAGCATGAAAGGTGCTCCGGTGGCAGTTCTTCTTGCTGTGTTTGGAAGGGAACCCTTGGTGTGTGATCATGTTCACTCCCGTGAGAGTGAAGATAGTGTTTAAAGAGGTGTGGTTGGCCGTGCTAGGGCCATGGAGGTAGCAGGTTGGTGAAATTCCGCTTTCTCCCTTCGCGTTAACTTTGGGTGATGTATGGTCGATAGCCTTGTGCTGGCAATGTGGTACACTCTGGGAGTATACGGGAATGCTTGGAGGTACATGTTGTAGTTTCTACCTGAGAACGTTTGTGGGCTTGGTTTGGGCCACACATCATGTGGGCCCCATGTGTGTGTCATTTTCTACTCTAAGTACCTTTAACCTCTCATGACATAGAGGGTCCACATGTTCTCGATGGTTTGACTGGAAGATTTGTTTTGATGCCTCTGTTCTTTCAGATGAGGGGGGGGGGATTTCAGTGTTGTGTCCCTTTCATCAGATTGTGACATCTTTTACGGCTACTTGCGTTCGTATAGTGTGGGTGTGCTCCCACTTTCTAGAGTGAGTTGTCTCGGTCCGCTTCCAGAGTAGACTCAGTGGATTGGAGCATGTATCACCCCGAGAGGCCCGGGGAGATCCTCACGTCCCTTCGTGTTCCCTGGTAGGGTTCTTTGGGTATCGGTGTGACCAACACATTATGAAGGCACCGATCCTCTACCCAGGAGGTTGTTTCTAGTATGGTACGGAGCCCCCAGTGAGCCTTGGGCGCAGACTCCCTTTCTATGTATCGAGATCATATCTTCCTTCCGTGATCTATCGTGACGTGTTTCCCTCTACATGTTCCTGTTACCAGTGAGGTACCATCCAGCTGGTATGGCTAGTGAGGTACCATCCAGTAGGGATGGCCAGTCAGGTACCATCCAGAAGGAATGACCAGTGGTGTACCATCCAGCTGGGATGGTCAGTGCGGTACCATCCAGTAGGGATGACCAGAGCATATACGTGTCTCCCTCTAGCGGATTACCCTTTCGGGGGGCTGGGCAGTGGTAACCCGTCGACTTTGAGAAGACCTCTCGACTGTGTGATAGTGACGAGGTATGGTTTGACTTCCCCCAGAACTCTCAAGTACGAGGGGCGCTTTCCCCACCAAGACGCGTCTTTGAGACGCGACCTAAAACCGTGTGGGCGAGTCAGTGCCACCCAAAGCGGATAGTGTCAAGGTGCGGTGATTTTAGCCCCTTGACTTGCAGTTCGGGGCAGACGTGTGGATACTGGGCATTAATGGTTTTTAGTTCTGGGACTGTTGGCTACTCACTTCCTTGGGCAAAGCTACAGGACTGAGATCCCCTTACGATCTTGTTCAGGTTTCTTGACAGAGTATATATATATGTATACGTTGTTCCAGTACCCACTTCTTGGGTTTTGGTTACTCTCCTTCCAGGAGAGGCGAAGACGCGTAGGGTATGCCACGTGATTTCCGTGTCTAGCTTCTCATGGTTGGACAAGTCTACTCTCCTGCTATAGATAGCGAAGACTCGACGAGAAGTTCATCTTCTCACTGTTTCTAGCTCCTTATGTTTGGACGAGTCTACTTCCTTCCTCTTGTTGGGTTGAGCTGTACTCTTTACTGCACTCTCTCTATTGTACTCCTTTAATATTCCCTATTCTATATACTGCTCACTCTTCGATACCTACTTTGTTGCTCCCTCGAGCCTTCAGGGTATCCTACTGAGTATTTTTATACTCACCCCTTCTTGGGATTTTCCCGCACTTGGTGTTCCCTTGCAAAGGACAGACAGGTTGGTCGTGACTTCAGCGGAGCTTAGGTGTTTGGGAGCTTAGACCGCGTGCAGTGGTCATAGTCAGGTTCCATGTGTGGGACTCTACCAACTATTTACTTTTGTTTATCTGTTGTCGGGTTGTGGCACTTTTCTGGTTGGGTGCATGTTTTTTCCTTTTTCTTTCAGCTTACCTTTAGCTTTTACTTTGTAATATTTAGAGGCCAATGCACATGTGTGGTAGTTTATAGCAGTTAGTACTTTTATTTTCCTTTTACTCTGCACTTCTGCATTGAGTGGGCTGCGTGTGTGTGTATAAGTACTCAAGAAAAGGCCTCCCCGAGTTGTTTAGCCTTCGGTTCTTATCGCTAGCCCCTGGCCTATAGAGGTGGGATTGGGGTAGTTGTGGCTTGAGCCCGGGTAGGGTCGGGTCATGACAAAGTGGTATCATAGGTGGTTTGTTCCTTGGGATGTTTTTCGGATGTACCTAAAAAGGAATTGCTTGGGATTTAGGGCATCAGTGTCAACATGTCTCTAGAGCGGCTCTCAGGCCAGAGATTCTAGTGATGGTGCGGCGGCCGACGTATCCATTCACCAGGACCCTGATAACCCTCTTTTCAACTCAGCATGATAAGACACTCGTTGCAGGGAAAATTGGTTTGTGCATCACATAGGATTGAGTCTTGACTATTCTTCTTAAGTCAGGTCCCCATTGTTGCTATCGTTATATACATATATGCTCATCTGACAGCGGCACTCCTTGATAACATTCAGGATGTCTCCGTGAAGATAGCCAGCCAGGATACTAGCTTTGGTTCGTGACGATGACCCTATGAGATACGAGACCTCAGTCCAGGACCCATCATGCGAGTGCCTTTCTACGGGTGGGCCGAGAGCAGCACCCCCACCTGGTGAGTAGAAGATAGCTCCAGCAGAGAAGACATAGCTTGAGCGTAGGTTGAGTGCGCTTTATGAGTTCCAGTGACAGAGATCATTGAGGTTCAGTGGTGAGGCAGACCCTCAGGCATTAGAGGTTTGGCTCGAGACAGTGGTTTGCCTCTTCAGTCTTGCGCAGACACCGGAAGATCAGAGGGTGGCTTTGGCAGCCAACCTTTTCCACGATGCAGCTAGGCGTTGGTGGAGTCTGGTGACTCAGTTACTTGATGAGTCGTCGATTTCGTGGGACGACTTTCAGTTGCTGTTTCATGAGGAGTTTTACCCCTCCTGCTTACACTCCGTTCATCTCCAGAAGCTTCTGCAGTTTAAGCAGGGAGGGACGATGGTGACTGAGTACACGACTGGTTTCACAGACTGTGCACGTTTTTACCTAGAAGTGGTCCACAACGATGACTTCTGAGTACAGAGGGTCAGACAAGGTCTCCATAGGGAGATTCGTGCTGTCATAGTACCCTTGTGTATTTCCACTTATGCCAAGGTTCTAGAGCAGGTGCTGGTGACATAGAGCTTCCTGTCAGGCTCTACAGTTGGTGGTGGTAGCAGGAACGATGGAGCCGAGACATCTGCCGCTGCTAGCAGACGTCAGCAGACAGAACCTCGACGTATGCGTCCTTTCCACCACCAGTTTCGGAGATGTGGTTGTGCACCATAGTGGCGCCGGGGGGCACCAGGGCAGCCCAGAGAGCGCCGGTTCTATGCTTGCGAAGGGTGAGGTCACTTGGCACAGGACTGCCCGACCAGGTATGTGAAGAACTTCGGGCAGGCAGCAGGTGCACCGCTGCGGCAGAGGCAGCGCCGTGATCAGAGTGGTGACCAGAGAGGTGGCTCTAGAAGAGGAGTGGGAGGAGCTGGTAGTGGGGGACGACATTACGAGGTCTTCCCATCACCACTAGGTGGCCCATTTCAGACTCTGGGAGCTGAAAGTTGGGACTGCGGACAACTGCAAGCTTTAGATGTCTATGATCCTACAGAGCATGAGGCGACAAGAGGTACAATTTTTGGCTCTTCTACTTTTTGTAGTAGAATTGTTAGACTCTATGTGTGAAATGATTTTCTCCCTGCTCCTTTCTTGAGTCATTAGCAGAGTGACGCAGGGCGTCGGTGTAACCCTATGTTAGTGGAATAAAAGGCATGAAACCTTTCTCTTTAGTTGATGATGGTGACTCCTTCGCCTTTCGATTGTGTAAGAGAGTCTTGGTCGTGGGACATCGACAGTGAAATCTTGTGTGACTAGATATCCTTGGGTGTTTCAATATATGGATATTCTGAAGGAGGGAGTCATCGGGATTTGTCCCAGGTCCAAATGGTGATTCCAGTCACAGCGTGCAATGTAGGGGTTCAGTCGGGGAGGCAAGAAACCCCCGAGAGCCTTCGAGCCATTTGAGATCGTGCAAAGGGATGGTGAGGTTCCCTACTGCCTTGCCCTAACCCCAAGGTCTGGAGTGGGTGCACGATGTCTCCCACGTGACTCACCCGAGAAGCAGTGTGCGTGCTCCTATGCACGTCATCGGCAAGGGCATACCTCACGTGAACAGATCAAATCCTTTGGTCTATGTGCGGTGACGCGGGACTATGCAAGAGTTCTTCTGGGTACGAGAGTGCCAGGTGTGGGCTTAGTACCCTGAGTACTTCCCTGGTTTTTCTTTTAGGGGAAAAAAATATTGAAGGAGGGAATGATGTAAGAACCTGATTTTTGCTATAAAAGACTTTAGAATTTTGTTAATGTTAATCCAGAGCAGCTCCTTCAGACATCATGCGATTCCGAGCCCCAGTGTGGCCAGAATTAAATTTTCAGTGTGTTCACACTGGGAACACCAAATAAATGGGATAACTCCTAAACGGTAATTCAGATCCTAAATCTGAGAGTATGGATGGGTCTGAAATGGGTTGTTTACCCCAGGAACGACATAAAGCATGTCGACGTGGGACGTTGGGACCCCTCGTCCGTTAACAGAATGTTAAACGAATAAATAAAATAATTAATTTATTCATTTAATGGTTAAACTCAAGTATCTCTTAAATGGTGGCTTGGATTGGAAAACCAAGTGCACCGTTGATCCCAGAGCATGCCGTTTAACCTAGGAGGGGTGTAACTTTTACGAGCGCGGGTCTTCTATGAAAAATGCCACCAAGGGAATTTTTGTAATTTATCGGCATCAGGCGTTGAGTTTTATAACTTTTGAATGGGGCCTCAGATTAAAATTCTGAGACTGCCGTTGTGCTCGGGAGGTGGTGTTTACCCTAGGGGGGGTTTAACCTCGACCCCGCCGAGATTTTTGGATGTGGGTCCTTTCGTGGGTGATTAAAAATTAATTAAGTTAATTTTTATTTCCTTACTTAAGCCTAACCCACCCTCCTCCCCTTGGTTATTCCTCTGGCGGAAGGAGCTCCCAACCAAGGAGCTCTCAACCTCAAGCCCCAAGATCCCCTCTTCCTCCAAGGCGATTGCGGATCCGACGAAGGCGGAACACTCGCAAAGCTTCAGGCTACGCCCAAAAAGGTAGGGATTTTTGTTGTGTATTTCAATTTCAAACATCCCTCTTTGAATTTCTATATATGCATCAAAATGATGTTGTTTTACAGAGCGAAGCCCATATTTACGTAGTATATTTTATGAGCTTTCTGCTTCCCTTTTCAGATTTGAAATCTGAGTTTTGAGGCGACCGCAGTCGTCCGACGAAGTCCGGGGAGTTTTTGGGTGTTTTTCCGGCGGATCTGGGCACTCCGGAAGTCCAGCGCGGTGGTTCGGCGACGCGGCGGGGGTCCAGGTGGAGGCGCGGTCGGCCGAGCGGTCTGCGGCGGCTCGGCAACAGGGCAGCATGAGCGATCGGCCGTAGGGTGAGGCGACGTCGGCGGTCGAGTGGAGACGCCAGAAGGAGGCGGCCGGGGCGAGGGCGTCGGGCGAGCGGCTGTGGAGGCGTCGGGGCAAGCGGCTGCAGAGGCGTTGGGCGAGCGAGCATCAGTAGGGGTGTCAGCCGGGGCGTGATGCGGAGGACCCGGGGTCCTCGTGACCCCGGTCAGCAGACACGACCTGCAAGGGGCGGGTCTCCATGGAAGCCCAGCCGGACCGGCTGCACCGGTCCAGGAGAGACGGGCCGGCCCGCGCGGTGAATCGCGGGCCGGTTCAGGCAGGGTGGCCCGGCCGAACCGGCCCGACCCACCTTGTTTAGCCCAATTATATTTAAACGCCCCTAAAATTCAAACCGTAAGTCGGATTCATGTGCCGTCAGAGGTGAAACATTCCTTGAAATGAGATGATATTTTTGAGATGGTCTTGGGGGTTTTAATTTCCAAGACAGGGGGGGGGGGCTCGGTGGCGTGACACGCCTTTAAGCGGATTGAAGTTTCTCTGGGGGTTCTTGTTTTGGATGGCACAAACACAACCGATGTCCATTTTGAGCGCCGTCAGCAGCGTTGGGACCCTAGTTCCGAAGCGTAAGTTTCTAGGGTGGTTTCAGGAATTGACGCTGGAGTTGAGGCATGGGCCCCATGACCCGTATTTTAAGCTGCGAGCATCATTTAGAAACTTTTTCATCGGACATCCATTTGGGGGGTGCGAGCAGTCGATTCAGAGTGTTTTTCTGAGGGCATTGCAATAGAGCAATTTACCTGATTTAATTCCGCACGGTGGTACGGGCCCCATAAGGGTCGTTTTCGGTGTTGAAGGTGAATTTCGAACTCCTTCACCGGGTGTCTGTTTTGGACATGTGATTAGTCAATCTCATGTACTTTTTCAAGAGGATCGTAATGGTGTGACCTGTTCGTAGCATTTTGGGACTGGGATGCGGGTTCTACGTAGCACCGCTTGTGTGCGGCATTGCGAGATGCATCTTTTTCTTCGGGTATCCATTCCACTCAACTGAATAGTCAATTTGACATGTCTTTCTAAGGATATTGCAACGGTGCAATGTGCTCGACTGTTTTTGGGGCCGAGGCTGGGGACCATGGGACATCGTTCAGGCATAAAGCGGTGTCAGACAACTTTTACGTCGGATATCCGTTGGTGGTGGGTAGATAGTCTATCTCGCGTGTTTTTCCGCGAGGATTAAAACGGTATGATCCATTTGGATGTGTGGAGTCTCATTTAAGATCTCATTAAATGAGGAAGCATGAAAGGTGCTCTAGTGGCAGTTCTTCTTACTGTGTTTGGAAGAGAACCCTTGGTGTGTGATCACGTTCACTCCCATGAGAGTGAATTTAGTGTTTAAAGAGGTGTGGTTGGTCATGCTAGGGCCATGGAGGAAGCAGGTTTGCGAAATTACGCTTTCACCCTTCACGTTAACTTTGGGTGATGTATGCTCGATAGCCTTGGGCTGGCAATGTGGTATACTCTGGGAGTATACGGGAATGCTTGGAGGTACATGTTGTAGTTTTTACCTGAGAACGTTTGTGCACTTGGTTTGAAGATGAGTTTGGGCCACACATTGTGTGGGCCCCATGTGTGTGCCCTGTTCTACTCTACATACCTTTGACCTCTCGTGACGTAGAGGGTCCACCTATTCTTGATGGTTTGACTGGAAAAGTTTTTTTGGTTCCCCTGTTCTTTCAGCTAAGGGGGGGGGGGGGGGGGTTCAGTGTTGTGTCCCTTTCACTGGAATATTACATCGTTTACGGCTACGTGCGTTCGTATAGTGTGGGTGTGCTCCCACTTTCTGGATTGAGTTGTCTTAGTCCGCTTCGACAGTAGACTCAGCGGATTGGAGCATGTATCACCCAGAGAGGCCCAGGGAGATCCTCACGTCCCTTCGTGTTACCTGGTAGGGTTCTTTGGGTATCAGTGTGACCAAAACATTATGCGGGCACCAATCCTCTACCCAAGAGGTTGTTTTCAGTAGGGTATGGATCCCCCAGTGAGCCCTGGGCACATACTTCCTAGCTGTGTATCGAGATCATATATTCCTTCCGTGATATATCGTGACATGTTTCCCTCTACGTGTTCTGGTTACCAGTGTGGTACCATCCAGAAGGGATGCCTAGCGAGGTACCATCTAGCAGGGATGGCCAGTGAGGTACCATCCAGCAGGGATGGCCAGTGGTGTACCATCCATTAGGGATGGCCAGTGCGGTACCATCCAGCAGGGATGGCCATATCAGATCCGGGTCTCCCTCCAGCGGATTACCCTTTTGCGGGGCTGGGCAGTGGGAACCCATCGACTTTGAGAAGACCTCTCAACTCTGTGACAGTGAAGAGGTATGGTTTTACTTCCCTCATAACTTTCAAGTATGAGGGGCGCTTTCCCCACCAAGACGCATCCTTGAGACACGACCTAAAATCGTGCAGGTGAGTCAGTGCCACCCAAAGCAGATATTGTCAAGGTGCGGTGATTTGATCCCCTTAACTTGCAGTTTAGGGCAGACGTGCGGATACTGGGCATCAATGGTGCTTAGTTCTGGGAATGTTGGCTACTCACTTCCTTGGGCTGAGCTTCAGGAAGGATATCACCTTACGATCTTGTTCTGGTTTCTTGACAGAGCATATATATATGTATACCTTATTCCAGTACCCACTTCTTGGGTTTTGGTTAATCTCCTTCCAGGAGATGCGAAGACGCATGGGATATGCCATGTGCTTTCTGTGTCTAGCTTCTCGTGGTTGGATGAGTCTACTCTCCTTATATAGATAGAGAATACTCTACGAGAAGTTTATCTTCTCACAATTTCTAGATCCTTGCGTTTGGATGAGTCTACTTCCTTCCTCTTGTTGGGTTGAGCTGTACTCTTTAGTGCACTCTCTCTGTTTTACTCCTTTACTATTCCCTGTTCGATCTACTGCTCACTCTTCGGTACCTCATTTATTTCTCCCTCGAGCCTTCAGAGTATCCTACTGAGTATTTTTATACTCACCCCTACTTGGGCTTTGCCCGCACTTGGTGTGCCCTTGCAGACGATGGACAGGTTGGTCGTGACTTCAGTAGAGCTTAGGAGTTCGGGAGCTTGGACTGCGTGTGGTGGTCGTAGTCGGGTTCCAGGTGTGGAACTCTCCCAGTGGTTTACTTTTGTTTACCTATTGCTGGGTTGTGGCACTTTTCTCGTTGGGCACGCGTTTTTTCCTTTTTCTTTCAGCTTACCTTTAACTTTTACTTTGTACTGTTTAGAGGTCGATGCACTTGTTTGGTCATTTATAGTAGTGAGTATTTTACTTTTCATTTTACTCTGCACTTCTGCATTGAGTGGGATACATGTGTGTGTACAAGTACTCAGGCAAAGGCCTCCCCGAGTTGTTTATCCTTCGGCGCTTGTCACCAGCCCCTGACCTATGGAGGCGGGCTTGGGGTAGTTACGGCTCGAGCCCGGGTAGGGTCGGGTCGTGAAAGGGAATAATTTGATTTGATTAATAAAGACTGAGTTGATTTAATTTAATTTTTTAACATTTATATTATTACACATGAAGAGTATTTGAATAAGAATGGGAATACCATTTATTAGGTTGATCTACAAGATAAGCCTTCTCATCATGTTGGTCTGAGTTAACCACTTTTTGAATCCACCCAAACTCATGATTGAGCTGTAGAGATAGAATATTTCTAGCCCTTAGACCCTATCCAAGACTTTTAGAATCACCCCCGCCATACTTCCATGGATATTGAAGTCCTCATGAGGTAAGGAGGTGGCTATAGAAAGTTAAGGTAATCTTCAATTCTCTTGAAATATTCAAAGATTTTGGAGTAAAGGCCACTGTCACTTTATTTGAATAACCTAGCAGAGTGTGGTGGGAAATTATGGTTCGTTCTAAATTGTATGAGGTCACGTGCTTTTAATTTTTTTACAAAATGTTTATTTAATGGAAATATCCTAAGTAAGTGAATATGGATAATGTAACACCCTGATATTTTATGAAATATTTTTTTGAATAAATTTAATTTCTTATATAGTTTAACACACACTTAACACTATGTTTTAAAAAACCACAATATACTGCTAATTTTATTATTTAAACACGAATTCCATAACATATCTGTTAAAATTGGTGGTATTAATAGGAATAAACAAGTTTTAAAATATTTAAAAAATTTTTGTATGAAGAAAATATATTTTCTAGTAAACTCTATATGTTTCAAAAATAAAATTTCCTACAAAAAATGGATTTTCTGATATTTTTGAGGTTATAATATAATTAATTTATAAAAATTTTATTAAATTTATTTTTTTAAATCAATATTTCAAAATTATCCTTGAGTTAATTTTTAAAAATTTTCTATAAGGATAATTTTTTTAATGAAAAGTAAAAATATTTTTTTTATCAAAACTGAATTTTCATTTAAAGAATTTACAAGATCCATTTTATTATAATATATATTTAAAAGTAAAATTACTAAAATTATATATTTTATACCCCAATTTAGGTAATTTTAATCAGCTTAATATCTAATTTTTATATTAAAACTTTTTATACTTATGGAAATTTTCTCTTTGGAAAACCGCTTTGTAATCACGTCTACGTGTTTAATTTTATTTTAAATTATGCCACTTTGGGGAATTGAATTTGATAAAATTTATTAAATATTTTTAATCATAATAATTTATAATATATAATAATTAAAATTAAGTTTTGGTAAATAATAATTTTAAAACCATTAAATATTTATTACCACTGTTAAGGTTAAAACACGGTTTTTCGCCTTACTTGTGCATGTGTTAAAATTAATATTCCCCACACAGATAAATTTTTTTAATAAATTTTATTTCATATTTAGAATAATTGGGTAAAAATTATATATTAATTCTAATTTTATTTTTAGTATTTAGTGATAAATTACCTAGGTAAAAAAAAAGAGACTCGTTGCCACGATTAAAACTAAAATTGTAAAAGTTATAAAACTTAGAGGATGAGGGAATAACACGTTTAAAACATGTTCCTTTTCTTCTGGTGGAGGTTTTAATCAATACTATAATCCCTAAAATATATTATTTATCAATTTTTGTGGCACATGGCTAGATAGTGTCTTCCCATTATTGAATAGTTTTTGGTATTTACAAAAATACCACTCCTCCTCAATTATAGAAGGCCACCTCCTTCCCTCACTTATTCACACCTCCTAATACATTTGGATAGAAAAAACCTACCAAAATATATCTCCAACATCCTTAGTCACATTATATAACTAATTTTCATAAAAAAAGATGAATCCTAGGGACCTTAATAAGAGATCCAAATGAGGTTTTTCCAAGAGAATGTAATTTTCTTCACTAAGATCTTTCTTTCTTTTTTCTTGTCCTCTTACCACCTTTATTCATGTCCTAATAATTACAATTTAATAAAACAAGTATCTAAAATATAATTATATTTTATTATTTTTATGTAATAACCTATATCCATATCCTCTTCCATGAAATGGGAAATGAAACCGTCGATCGTATGTACGACAGACTAACACCTCGCGAACTGATATAATTTGTCTTCCATCACCTATTTTCACAACTAGATATAGGGATGGATTTAATATATTTATATTATATTTATGACATAATTATAATTATGGTTTTATAATATCACATATACCTTCTTACATTACATTCAGTGGGAATATGATAATGTTCCTCGTGTAAACGACTGACTACCGCCTCACGAAGCGATGTGATTCAATTTTCACTTACGATTTACATAGAAGGTAATAAGGACATATTTAATAAATATATGTGGTATATATGACATCATAATTACTATATATGGGTGATTTTTTATTTACCTTCACTTCATTACATCCATTGAGAAAATATAAACGACGTTCATGCATACGTATGACCTACCGTCTCAATGGAAGACATAATTAATTATATATATATAAATTTTATGGATTAATATAAATTAATATATAATGAATATATATTATATTTATATATTTTTTAACATTTTGGTGGTGATGGAACCATGATAAATGTAACAGGTTCAAAAATACAATTCCAAAACATACATGAAAAATAAAGCAGTTATTTCCCAAAACTTGATTTTTAAAAGGATTTGTCAATAAAATGGTAATAAATGGTCATAATTAAATCATATATGGTATCATATATATTTTTATGGGTTTTTAATAGATATATAATAAAAAATATTTATTATATAGGAGCTTCAAATTTTTATGAAGGAAGCTGAGACTAAAGGTAAGAGAATTTCACCTCAGATTGTGTTCTTTGGGACATATGTTATGTTTTGAACCTATATTATTTTACGAGGTTTATATATTTACAATTTTACATGATATATAATGAATTTATTTATTCTAATGACATTTAAAGTCATGAACTGACCCGATGGGGCCCGATATGCAACTCTCCAAGCCCGCCTTCAATAGGTCGGGGGCTCGAGACTAGCACTGAGTGGGCATATCTCACAGATGGGAGGCCTTTTCCTTACATAACTATAACTACACATCCTAAAAACCACAATGAAATTGTGTATAGATATAAAAATATGGAAAAAAATGCATGCATACATATATCCCAAACCAGAGTACAACAGAAGTACTGAAAACCTAAAATGGTCAACACACATGCCCACCAAAAGAAAACTGTAAAAGCATCCAACCTAATCAGAAGGAGGGGATCACTATCAATTGAAAATCCTATAAATATCCTCATTCCAACTTTGGTAAACACCTCTCTCAGTCTATATCACTATCCTCCATCTACCTTGGTTCCTCTGTGGACTCCTTCGAAAGGCCTTTGGTTATCACAAGACACAACACGCGCGGGAAAAGCCCGGGAAGGGGTGAGTATAACAATACTTGTTAGTTGCCCCAAAAACCCAAAAGAAAATGGGGAAACTAAAAGGAATCAGTTTGCTCGACCCATGCAAATGGAAACCAATCAAGAGAGAAAATATATCTCAAACCAACCTTAGCTAAACACGACTAGTTAGCTCAGTCCATAAGGGGTGTCAACCAAGACATGTGAAAACACCGTAAGGACTCCCAGAATCACCCAAATATACTCATCATAGACTCCAAGTATCAAGAGGTTTAAAACTCATAGGAAATGATAGGATTCTACTAAAGGATCTAATGGTAACATAAAACTAGGAGAACACACTCTATAAGATCATCCATCCGAGATGGAACTCATCTAAGAGATACGCCCCCTTGGGTATAACTCAGTACATCCAGATCTAGTGAAGAACACCAGAGATACTTCCATCACTAACCTATGCCCTACACTTCGATGAAAAAATACAAGTAGATAGTCCTACCCATCACACTACTCACAGTTGAGGGAGCACTGCTCTAGACTATGCCCCACATGCATCGTCTTTAGTAAGAGATAAACGAGGGACCCAAAACTCTCCACTTCCCCACAATTGAGGGAGTACTAGATCCAAAATAACCTATGAAACCACTATCGATCCTATAAAGAGTGTCCCAAACCTCATTCTATTAAGGGAGAACAAACTTATAACTAGGTACTACATGTAACTAGTGGAGTGGCACACTACTCATAACTATACTCAACAGCTGAGGGAGAACTGACTCCAATGGAGGAACCACTCCCCCACTACTTAGATACGGTGGAGTAATACCCAGTATGTGAGGACCCACTTATTTTTACGATAGGGGAGTACAAATCTACTATCTAGATCACTATTTGGGACCCTCACCCTAAAATTATACCGACCCCAGTCTAGAGGACCCACTCCTTGGCATGATAGGGAAGTACAAATCTACTGAAACACAACAAATTTGGAGGACCCGCACCCTGTAATGAAAGGTAAGTTTTGACTCCAAGGATATATGAACCAAACCCTAATGTGACTCTTCTGAAACACAACAAATTTGGAGGACCCATGCCCTTTAATGAAAGGGGAGTTTCGACTCTAAGGATAGAGGACCCACACCCTATCACGATACGAGATTACCCACTATATATATACATCACGTCTAGAGGACTCGTGACCTGACATGTCAGGGGATTACTAACTCCATAGATAGAGTACCCAAAACCTGGTATTACAGAGGATTAATTACTCTATCTGACTAATAAGTATAGAGGGTCCGCACCCTAGCATGGCAAAAGAGCTTTATCTCCAACTACATGAATGATTTAGGTAACCCACAACTTGGAATGATTGGGGAGTACCAAACCTAGAAGAACTACCCTATAGGTATAAAAATCACACCCGTAATGTGGGGAGTACAATATATTCCAAATAATAGAGGTAAAGAAAACCCACACCCTGATTCCATAGGTGAGTTCCAGCTCTACATCTCTCTTTATGAACCACACCGATCTACGACATCGGTCAAGAACTGCTAAAAGGAGTGTCATGCTTATCATACTTTTCTTCAAAAAAATTCTAGGGGTAGGGTACCCACACCCTAATACTATAGGGGAGAACCTATCTACTAGACTAAAGAGTCTAGGGGTCCCACATCCTAAGGCTAAAGGGATGGGTACCGACCCCGACGTCAACCCATTGATCCACCTTGATCACTAACCAATGTTAAAAACTTATACACAAGCGTTGGGCTCAAAAAACTCCACATCATATACCATAGGATGAAATGGAGGCCTCTATTGCATTCTACTTGAAAAAAATACTCAGGATAGGCTACTCAAGAGACAGAATACAAGTTCCAGAGAAGGAGATACGTAAGGTGGAAGATCTCAAGAAGATATGAAAGAAAGTACATGATGTGCATTGGAGCCCACATGGCTTGTGGAATCGCCTGAGCACCTATCCATGTCTCTCATTAACATATCCATTCTTATCCATTTAGGGGTACACAACTTGTATATATTATACACGGTGTGTCCCGCTTCACCCTATCCCTAGCCATGTTCTTCTTCCACATGACACAACCAACCATGTCCCTCACACTCTGTGCATCCCATACAACATGACATTTTTAGGCTAAATGACCACTTGGACATGTGGTTTTCCCATGACCTTATTCAGAACCCTGTGTCCATGTACTTTGGTTGTATACTTTTACAGGGCCATATACTATTACATGACTATCCCTGGCCATGTCCTCTAGCCACACGACATGGGTTCACTACACAGAGTGTAATCATAGTACATGGAATATAGTCCCAAAAGTCATCTCCCCTAAATAGGAAGAGACACACAACATTTATCATCAAACTACACTCTATGTATAAGGTAATTCCAAATTGGAATGACCTTGATATTCACCCAATTCAACCTAATTTTCCCCAAAACATGCAGATCAACCTAGGAGGGATCTCAAGCATTCATAATATGGAAGTAAAACCTTAAAAAATAAAAAATGATGGGAATTGGGACCAAAAATAAAATCTGACTACCAAGAGGCTGAAATGATGAAGCTTCGGGTGGAGAATGACACCCAGATCGCGCTTCTCCTTTGTTTGATGATGATTGGCACCAATTAAAGAGATTAGTAGCACCTCATCAATTTGATTTTGGATCGTTTTCTTCCATTATCAAAATGGAGAGGGGTATACACACCTCATCCTATTTCTACAAATAGAAAATGGTTGGGGGAAGTAAATATTAATTTTAATAAACTAAAATCAATTAAGTCCCCTTTTAATTCCCCATAACCAACTCACCTTTGACTGAACTCCTGACGTTAACAAAAATTATGTCGTTCCAAGATAAAACATGAAATTATGAACTCGACCACGGTCTCAAAATTCTAATCCAAGACTCCACTGAGGATTAATTTAGGGTTTAAATCGAAACTACATGCATGTGAAAAAATATTTTTAATATTTTCATAATCTCCCCGCTGATGATCTCTGGGCCCTAGAATCCCACACCGACATAGTAACCTGTTTCAGAAATATTCCTTATAAATATTATAAAGTATTACTAGTACAAACCCATGTCACTAAATTATCCCAACCTTAAGGATTTTCATCCATGAATAGTGAAATCCTATACACAAAGGAAAGAAATTGTGCTTTCCGCTAGAACTCCCACACCAGCATGATCACCAAGCGTTCCCATGCTACTTATAAGCATGAACTATGGGGAACCCCCAAGTCCAAACCACAATCACATCCAACTCATACTAGGTCAAAATTGTGCATCATGGTGGAACATGTCTCTTATTCTGTGTTGGGTGTAAAAGCACTAAGTACCATTGTTCATATACATTCTTGGGGTCTAGAAATCCACCACCTTGCCATCCTGACAAAGATAATGACGTAACCCCATAGTTAACATCCTCCCATAGATGAAATTCACCAAAACCCATCAAGTGTATTTCATTCATAGTTGAAACTGAGCATCCGAGGGTACCAACCAACAAAGAATAGATCTACCCATGTGTAAACCCTGGGTCTTACCGATCCCTTCATCTACGAAACTCCAGATGTAACATATATCACCAAACTAGACACTTACACACCCACTAGTGGAATCCCATCTGAGTATGGATGATAGGAAACAAATAAAAATTGTGGAAACATTTTAGGGTGTAACTATACCATTATGGAACTGATTCTAATCAACTATCTCCCTTCATCCGTGATGATAAGAAAAAAGGGTCAACCAGAAAAACTCCACTAGCAAGGCCATAATTTGCTCCAAAACTGTAGAGTACAACCTCACTATGAACACATAAGTGAAATGAACTAATCCACCACAAATCAACACTATACTATTTAGGTGGTAATTACTAGCCCACATAGTTTTGATTATGTCACAAAAGACATCTTTGTGGAGAAAGCGTCTCTCTTCATCATGGGTTCAATGCTATATCAAACCACTCTACCTCCCCTCAAGTGTCTCACATAAAAAGGCGATTCCAAGTATACGAGGGTACTAATTAACCAAAAGGTCCTACCCAAATGCTCACATTGGATCTTACTGAGTCCTCTATCACAACCACAAACACATCACCTGACAATGAACACACATGTTAGAGTGACTAATCCACCACACCTCGATACTAGCCACTTTGGGTGGCACTGAATCAACCTCATGGTTTTACTCGCACCACAAAAACATATCTCAGTGGGGGAGGAACCCATCTTCTTCATGCATTCAAAGCTATACTGAACAACACCAATATAGGGTTATAATGAAGGCTACGTAACCCTGAAAAACATTGAGAAAGAAGCAGAAATAAAAGGGTACCTCACAATGTGTCTAAAAATTACTACTATAGGAATTTGAGAGGTCATAGAGTGTACCTATATTAAACCATGGAGCTTTTGGGTCAAAGGACTCTATGTCCTGAAACTGTCCTCACGCATGTCCTCCAGCTCTCTAAGCCTGTCCTGGAACACCTGAGGATGGTGGTGGAAACAAATCAAACTGCCTTCCACCAACTATTACTATCCCATATCCTCCACCACATCAACCATCTTGCAGAACTCCCTACTCCTAATCATACCACTACTAAGGAGGTCCATTGATCATATCCCTCTCATCAGCTCGATGGGTCAAAAATTATCTAACAATATTTCCTTATCCATCACAAGCATAACATCACCTCTCCTATGGATGAACTATTCTCTAGTGAGGATCCTATGCTAAAGCACCACATGCTTGAGTCTAAGCATGGGTATGAATCCTGTGCTGAAATCCTTTCATCTATCATCTTAAACTACTACAGATGCCTCACCCTCATGAGCACCAATATAAGAAACATCTTCATATTCATCTTCCAGTAAGCTATCTAATACCAAATCTCACTCCAATACCCCCACATAAGAGGGATGACAAAATGAGACCAAACATGCTCAGAAATATCCACGTATTCGATACTCAAAGGTTTGAACTCTAAAGAACAGGTCTCGAACCATCACTAGGGAGTAATGAAATAGGTTTTTGAACCTCATCGAGTACTCCACCATAGTCATGCTACCATAATGAAGATTTAGAATCTTCTAGATACACACTGATCTCAATATATATGGGTAAAACCCTTCCTTTAATATCCTATCAAACTCTACCCAAGTGAGCGTCACCTCATCTGGTACTGCATCACTAAACTCCACCATCAACCATCCAAACCCTACAAAAGGATTGCTTTTAGGACCACTATCTGATTGGGATGTGTCCTTACAAGGTAGAAAACACACATGAATGGCTAAAGATAGACATTAGCTACCTTGGGGTATGGATCACCCTGATATCTTAGAGGTTGATACCTCGAGAACTCATAAAATGTAGTCAGGATGCACATATCCTTGACCTGAAATTCCAACACAACCAGTTACTCAACGAGTGGTGGCTCATATAATGGACCACTCAGAGGAATCACCTCACAACCAGTGCCTTGCACTGATGTCTCTCCATGGGTCGGATCATCACTACAATCCCATTGTGGAATCCTATCTGATTTTCTTAATGGTGATATCCTGAAACAAAATCAAGATGAACCATGGTCAAAGAGTATATCCAGGGATATGACACAAGAAACAAAAGGAAAAACAAAAAACCTAGTCCTATATGATACATATACTATTTATTTCCCTACAACTAGTGACCCAATGTACCAAGTATAAAAGCATGTTATCAAAGTACTAGTGAATGGATATGTCATCCGCCACACAAATTCTAGAACCTATGGCCTAAGATATGAACTCAGAACACCATAAAATTATCACTATGCAACCCAAACCAAGCTCACGACACTATAGTCTCAAAGTGGAACCTCCTCTAATACCACCTTGTCAAGACTTGACTCGACGGGGCCCAGGCTGGAACTCCCCAAGCCTACTTCTTATAGGCTAAGGGCTGGTGAAAAGAACCAAGTAGGCATATCTCATAGATAGGATGCCTTATTATAATGTACTTGTACACACACACACCCACAAACAACTCAATGAAACTATATAGAGATATAAAAAGATAGAAACTAAAATGAATAAAACATATATCCCAAACCAGAGTGAAAATAAAGTAATGAAATCATAAAATCGGAGAAACACATGGCCACCAAAAGAAAACTATAAAAGCATCTGAATTTATCATAAAAGGGGATCACTGTCAAATGAAACTACCCAAAAGATCCTCATCCCAGATCTGGTAAACATCTCGGTCGGTTTATCTCACTATGCTTCACTTAGTTTTGGTCCTCTGGGGACTCCTTTGAAAGGCCTGTGGTATGCACAAGACACAACACATGCGGGAAAAGCCCATTTAGGTGTGAGTATAAAGATACTCAGTAGGTACCCAAAAAATACAAATTAAAAGGGGAAATTGAAAGGTAATAGTCCACTCGACCTTGCCAGAGGGAGTCCAATCAAGAGAGAAACTCCATCTTGAACCATCCACATCTAAACATGACTAGTCAGCTCAATCCATAAGGGTTGTCAACCTAGACAAGTGGAAACACAAAAAGTAATCCCAAAATCTCCCAAATATACTCATCTTAAACTCTAAGTATCATGAGGTTTGGACCACATAGCTTTTGATAAGATTCTACTCGAGGCCTCAAATTGTAACACAAACCTAGTAGAACATACTCCACATGCTCAACCATCATAGATGGAAATCATCTGATAGATACACTCCATTGAGTAAAAATCACTAGGTCCAGCTCTCATGCCCATAACCAGAGGTCATACCGTCGCTAACCTATGCATTACACAAGCTTGTAAGAATCCAAGTTGATAGGTACACCCCTCACACTGCACACAATTCAGGGAGAACTGCTCTAGACAATTCCCCACGTGCATTGTACTTAGTGAGAGAGAATGTAGGGGTCCACACCTCACCAACCCCCCATTATTGAGGGAGTAATAGATCCAATCTAACCCAAAAAACCTTTGTTCCACTTATATTGAATGTCCCACACCTATGTTCTTCAAGGGATAGCTAACTTTTAACCAGGTACCACACACAACTAGTAGAGAGGAATACTCCTCATAGTTGTACTCAACTGTCGAGGGAGAACTAACTCCAATGGAGGACCCATTCCCCACCGTTACTTGAAGATGGAGAAGTACTACCCCATATGTGAGGACCCTCACCTAGGTATAATAGGGGAGTACTACTATACTAATTCAATCACCCTGGGGGACCCACACCCTAACACAATAGGGGAGTACTGACCCCAGGCTAGAGTAACCGCTCCCTAGTATGGCAGGGGAGTACCAAATCTACTGGAATAAAACATGTATGGAGGATTCGGGCCCTGGAATGATAGGAGAGTTCCGACTCCAAGGATAGAGGACCCGCACCTTAACATGATTGGGGAGTACCCAATCTATCTATACGTCATGTCTAGAGGAGCCACGCCCTATCATAATAATGGAGTACCAAATCCATAGATAAAGGAACTATACCCTAGTATAAAATGGGAGTAACTACTTTATCTTACCAATAAGTATAGAGGGACCATACCCTATAATGGTAGGGGAGTACTATCTCCAACTACATGAACGATATGGGAACCTGTAACCTGGAATGATAGGGGATTTACAACACCAAAATAACTACCCTATAGGTATAGAACCCATGATCATGATGTGTGTATTCCAATATATACCAAATCAGAAAGGTAAGGGAAACCCGTTCCATGATTCCATAGGGGAGTACCAGCTCTGTGTCTCTCTTTATGAAGCACACTGATCTACGACATCAGTCAAGCACCACTGAAAGGAGCATCACACTTACCATAATTCTCATCACAACACTACAACATGTAGTGGACTATTTCCATGATACAACAGGGCAGAACCACTATACTAGTCTAAAGAGTCTAAGGGACCCACATCCTAAGGCAAAAGGGAAGCGTACCGACCTCACCGTCAACCCAATTATCTACCCTGATCACTACCCAAGGTTAAACACAACAACACAAAATTCATTCTTAAAAAATGATACATCGTATATCGTAGGCCAAAATGGATGTCTCTATTGTGTTAATGCATAAAAGCACTTAGGATAAGCTACTCACAAGCCTAAATCCATGTTCCAGGTAAGGAGATATGTAAGGCGAAAGATCTCAAGAAAATATCCAAGAAAGTACACGACATGCACTAGATCCTACATGACGTGAAGACTTGAGAGAGAACCTATATATTTATACCATTCAAATTTCCTTTCTTGGATATGTAGGGGTAAAAGGTGTGTATAGCTCATACATGGCGTGTATCGCTTCACCCAACCCATAACCATGTTCTTTTTCCACATGGCCTAACCCGTCGTGTCCCTCACACATTATGCATCCCATACTAAACGATGTGTTCAGGATAAATGAGCACTTGGAAATTTGGTTTTCCCATTCACATTTCTAACACCCCATGTACATGTACTTTTTTCGTGTACTTTTACACGACCATGCATTGTTACACGACTATCCCATTCCATATCCTTTGGCCACACGACATAGGGTCACTACATGGTGTGTTAGCCCGATAAATGGAATGTAGTCCCCAAAAGTCATCTTCCTCGAATATGAAGACATAAATGAAAATTATCACTAGAATACACACTATGTATATGATAATTATAGATGGGAATTACCTTGAGATTCACCCCGATTTTCCCCAAAACTTGTAGATCAATATAGGAGAGATATGGCATTCATAATAGGGCTATAAAACCTTAAAAACATAAAAAATAAAGGGTATTGAGACAAAAAATAAAATCTTTCTACCTCTAGGGAGAAACACAAAATATTCGACTATAGAACGATGCCCAGATCATGCTTCTCCTTGATATGATGATGATCGGCACCAAGAACAATGATTAGTTGCACTTCATCACTACAATTTTTAATTATTTCATCCATCGGCCAAAGGGAGAGGGAGAGTTGTTACTCCTCCTATTACTACATGCACCAAAGGGTTGTGGGGGAGTAAATATTGATTTTAATCAACTAAATCAATTAACTCCCATTTTAATTACCCTTCGCCAACATTACTTCAATCGAACTCCCAATGCTTACTAAAATTATGTCGTGACATGGGAAAACATGATTTTTTGAACTCAATCGTGGTCTAAAAATTTAGATTCGTGAATCCACAAAAGAGTTATTCCATGTCTCAATATAAACTTCATGCACATTACTAAATATATTTAATATTTTTAAAATCACTACGCCAAGGATATCTAGGCCTTGGAATCTGGCACCGACTCAGAATCTGGGTTCAAAAATATTCTAAAGTATTATAGTTCCAAACCCGAGTCACTACATTTAATGTTTCTTTTAGTGTTGTTCTTTCATGGGAATTGTGATTAAAAAGTTTTAAAAGCAGGTAACAGATTTGCGTCTCACTTTTATTTTTGTGGGACACATGCTATATTAACCACTTGTTTCTTTTGTGTGGTGTATATTCTACCCATGAATTTATTTTATGATGATTCTTATGAAAATTATGATGATTTCAATTTTTAGATAATTTTATTTATTTCATGGGGTTTACGATTTAAAAAAAATACCAAACTAGAAGGGGTTTTATGTTATAATATTATCAATTCTCAAGATTGTTTATTATTGTGATTTCGATGAAAAAATCCCGTGATCTATCTATAAAGAAACTCATGTATTTTATTCTACTACAATTATTTATGGAGAACACATGCTTTCCTTTCATTTTCCCCTATTTAAGTACTCAAGATAATGATTTTTTAAGAAATTCAACTTTATTTCTCTCTTTGGCCGAGAATCCTTTTCTTCCAAATTCCTGTATTCTAAAAATGTTTCCAAGAATGTTTTACTATGATTTTTTAAATGCATTGTTACCTAATATTTGTTTTTTACAAATTTTTTAAAAAGGAATATTCCTATAATTTTCCAAACAAGGTAACTTTTGAATTTTTTTTATAAAAATGTGAACGGAATATATGTTTTAAGATGTATGACAAGAATGATATTTCCTTCCATCATGACCACTCCATGATTTAGATCTTCTTTTACATTTTTAATTTTTTTTTCAATGGAAATGTTTTTGTTAATATTTTTGAAGTTTTTAGATTTTAAATAAATTATTTAAAATTTAAAAGGTTATTTTCCTCAATAAATGTTCCAATTTATCTTTCAAAAATAATTTTTCATCTAAGATGAAATCATTTGATGTTACTTGAAATTGACTGGAGTTGCGATAAAATGAAACCATGCTTATTATTTCCCTAGACGGTTTATGATTATGATGAAAAGATATTTATGAAATACATTCCTTTTTCATGAGTTATGCTATGATGAATTTATGAAATGATTATAAAACCCATTCATTTTCTAGGGGTTTTGCTATGATGAATTGATTAAATAATTATAAAACATGTTTATCTTCCATGGGTTATGATATGATGAAATGGTTATGAAACCCATTTCTTTTCTTAGGTTTTCATATGATGAATATTTTATGATCATGTGGCACAAGTATATATTATTTTCACTATGTGATGGGTGGGACCTATATATCCCTCAAATTTATTGGGTGAAGATTGATATCACATGGGATAAACATGACTATAATGGGGAGTGAACCTAGTTCAGTTAGGAAATTTTTCCATTACGATAGTTATGAGAGTGAACCATGAATACTATGATGGGTTTGAGAGTGATATAAGTCCGATATGATAGTCTTGGGATTGAACCTTTACTACTATGAAGGTTAGGGGAGTGAACCGAGTCAACTATGATTTTCTCTAAAATGATTCTTGAAAAATAAGGAAATGATTTTATTTGATTATGTGTATGACACAATTTCATGTCTTATGCTAATATTATGCTTCCATGGATCAATTTTCTTGATTCCTTTATGATTATTGTCTTATGAACTACCATGATTTATTCCATGACTCAATTTTATGATCTATGATATGTAGGGTATGTTTTTCAAATTTTATTCTCTTGTTATCATACCCTTATGTTCATGTTATATTGATATCTCACTTGTTTAGCCTTACTGAGCATCTAAGTTCTCCCTTTATTATGTTTCATTTCCCAAGGTTATGAAGAAAGGTATTAAGTATGATATTTTTAAGAAGGGTGATAATTATAAAGAACTAAGTGGGAGATGATGTAGAACTATTATAAACTCGATGCTTATGTTCCCATGTTTCTAAAGTAACTAGAACTATATGATTCTTGTTTGAATAATCATGTTATGTAATGAATAATAATATATTAAAATGTCATATATATGTAGGAAAAGCGTGGTTAATTATAGATAAAGCTATTTAGTTAGCGATAATTCATTAGGGTGAGTGGAAAGTGAAGGTTTATGCAGACCATTTCTTTGATATTGTGTTTTATTATTTAGAGATCATTAATGATGATTCCTTAAGATATCATTACAATAAAAGAGGGGTTATCCCTATTCTTGGAGCTATCATAGTTGATTTAGATCTAACCCTTTATCTTGATGTAGTTATGATGGACATGTTAGGGGAAGTTGAATAGGGCTAGAAACCAATGGAAAGTGGCACCTTAGATTAGACTAAATCAAGTGAAGTTGTTTTATTTAGTAGGAATCAGGAGTTGGTTGAGCCCTAGCTAGAAGGGATGATTATATGTAGTCTGTCTTCTTGGTGGAATTGGTATCTAATTTATTTCCAATGAAGAGAACCTAGGCATTATAATCCATATTTCTCAAAGTCTATAAGGGCCTATCTTATATGTGATAGACTGGAATATCTTCAGTGGTTTTGTAAGATGAATTATCGAAAGGAGAATTTTTCGGTCAAATTATGGTTTTAGGATGTTAGATTTATTATCTATTTTTAGCAGAAGTGTAAATAGTATAACTTTTTTGATTTATATGTATTTCTATTTATAGTTGGTGATACATTTTTGTTTTTCGGTGTGTTCATTATTTCATTGGATTTTATCATATTTCTTTTATATTTGTGTTTTGTTTGTACTCAGGATGAATTATTGTTGGATGGAACATGGGTTACCCTTGGGTCTATGATCGAGTAAATAGAACATATACAATTCATTATAGATTGACAAAGTTATCATTATAATTTCATTTTTGATGACATTTTTGTGGGATTGTGTAATGATTTTAGGAATTGGTTTAACATCTAGGGATGATGTTACCTGGGTTTGTAAACCTTGTTTTTTTGTGATTATTTATGCTAGTGGGTGGTTTTCTTTATAGTTTTTTCATGTATGTTTGATGGAATTGTGGGTTGATATTATTTTATGAATACTGGATGTTTTAAATGGGTTTTCACACTTATTAAAGAGGTTTCATTTCTTTGGTTAGTCCATAAAACCCAAATATTTTTTATGAGGTATTTTTTTAAAATTTATTTATTTTATGTCTTTATTTACACACAAAACCTACTTAACTTGTGTTATATACATGACTAAGTTTTTACGAAACATTATTTTTTTATTATAATTATTTATACAATAAATTTATAACCTATCCATTATAATGATAGTTATAAAAATGATTAACTAAATTATTAAATTATGGTTTACACATAATTATTTTACCAATTGTTTATCAATTAATCTAAAACCCTTTTCAAATAAAATGAAATGTTTTTTGAAAAATTATTTAAATAAGAAAAAGTATGTATTATACCAATAAATAAACAAATAACTATTGTTGAATTATATTAATGATATATATATATATATATATTAAATTTATTGTTCAAAATTCACTTTACATTTTTTTCTATATATGTTATAATAAAAAAAATCCAATTTTATATATAAAAGAATTATTTTTCTAAAAACAAAGTTTTACCAAATTTTAATGGTGAGCCCATTTTAAATATAATTTTTGAAAATTTTAAAACTTTTATATTAGAAAATAAAATTCTTCTTTGAATTTGGGATATCAAAATTTACTTTTTTTTTATTTTTTGGTTTTTTTCTGACAAGTTTCATGTTTTGATGAATAGTGTCAAATACTAAAAGTTTAATTGAAAATAGCTTTCTCAAAGAAATAATTTATAGTGTTTAATTATATATTTTATTGGTTTAAAAGTATAATTATAAAAAATAATTATCATTTGATCCAATATATTTAATTGGAATCAATTTCACGTTAAATTTGGATATAGAAACATGTCAATCTTTTGGACATTTTCACTTTAAAAACTAATTTTCTCATTCTGTCAATGAGATTAATTTAAAGTTAATTATAGAAAATTAAGTGTTTTGAATTATGAAAAATTTATTTAAAATTTGGAATACTATGGTAAAAATCTAGTAAATATTTAACTTCTATTTTTTTCCAACTTGAATTGTAACTTTGGTAATTTTTATTACAATGGTAAAGGAAAAATTAGGTAATTTAAGTTAAAAATAAAGCGATGAGGACTATACAATGACCATACAACTTTCTAAAACTTTATTTAATGAATATAACCCCTAATTTAATACATAATTATCTAAATTTAATAATTTAATGGACACGTTTCCTTGAAAATGACATGAATATTATTAAAATTAAAGAGAGTGACAAAATGTCACACTCTTACTTTTAATAAGTATAGTTTTTTTAATATGGGGATAAATAGAAGATATTATAATATTTATATATATATATATATATATATTATGAAATATAATATGTTTATATACATCATATAAATTTATTTTTAATTTTTAGTTAATAAATAATTATCATAAATAATTAGAAAATGAAGATGCAGTAATTATTCAATTAATGAAACAATCAATTAAATGATATTATAAATATTAGAAGAAATATAATTTGATTTAATTAAGGTGATAAACTAACTTTATAGGTTCATAGGATATTTTAGGTGTGTAATAAGTTATTTTTTTAAAGTTATCTTGTGGTATTGATTTTATTAAATTCAACGTAATGAATAGTGTCAAAGTTGACACTTATGATATTTTATGGAATTATTTTTTATTAAATTATTTATAAATCATAAAAATATCCAATAAGGACAAATGGGATTATATATGGTCTATAATATCATATATTTTACATTTATTGTTCAATTGACACATTATATGTTAAAAATAGATCATCTTAATATTTAAAAATTTGTTACCATAGTTAAAATTAAAATGGATTAACTTATGATGTATCAATATGATAAGGTTTAAAAATAATACAAAAACTTGTCTAAAACCTATTTTTGATGATATTAAAACCTTATAATATATTATATTCGAATAAATTTACTTTTTTATTTATTTGGATTAATATTTAACTTATAATAAATTAATCTTTTGATAAATTACAAAATTGCCCCTCCCCTTTCTTATAAAAGGGAACCTCTTCTTCTCTTTTATTCACACATGAAAACCTATTTGGTTCGACCATAATCTTTGAAAATATCCTCCTAAATACCCTAAATTCATCCTTTAAGACTTTATTTGGGCACAAACCCAAACAAATAAGTCCTTTTGTGAAAATCAAAAGAAGATACCCAAAGAAGAGGTAACATTTATTAACAAACATTTTCGTTTTATTTATTTCTTGAACCCCCTCAATTATTATTATTCCATAATTATATGATAAAATATTTATTCTCAATATACTAATAATTTGTTATTATAAGGGTTCAACCTTTACTTACACACACTTCCATCTAATGGGTAACGAGCTTACCGTTCTTGTGTATGGTGAACTACCACCTCACGAAATGATGTTGTTCATTTTTTCCTTTACCACCTATTATAGAAGGTAATTATGATGCAAATTCTATTTTTATATGATAAATTTTGTATTTATGTTTCCTTTTGCCTCTATAATTATAATATTAAATATAACTTCATGCTTTACAGTTTGTAGAAATATGATAACTTCGTTTGTGGACGTGTGAACTACCGCCTCCTCAAAGTGACGTGATTCATTCACATGTTACAAGGAATGTATTGAACATGGGTTTAGTGAACTTATATGATATATATATAATAATAGTAATAATTTAATTATATTATATATATAAATATATATAATTTACTTTCTCTATTTCAATATGATAATAAAATGGAAACAATGTTCATGTGTATGTACAACCAACTGTCTCCATAAACATTGTATTTCATTTTATATTTCTATATTTTATAGATTATTATAAATACATAAAAACTGAATATATATGATAGTAATGTCATTTTTATCATTATATAAATGATGAAATCATGATATAATAATGAGGAAAAAAATATAACAAATCAAAACAAATGCGAAAAAGAGGTTATTACCCAAAACATAACTTTAACATGGAATTATTGATAAATGGGTAATATAAGGCCATATGGGAATCATATATGATATGATATAATTTAATATATTGTTTTAATAGATTTATAATAAATTTATATTAATTATACAGGAGGTTTTCATGAGTATGATGAGAGTCAAGACATAAGGTAAGGGATTTATGTCTCACTTTTATTTTTGTTAGACACATGCCTTATAAAATACTTGTTTCTTCTAGGTGGTGTATATACTGCCCATGAATGTATTTTATGAGTCTTATCCCAAATATTATGGTATTTTAATATCCATATAATTTTATTTCTTTCATAGGGAATACGATTCTACTGATTATAAAGTGATTAGTATTTATTTCACAATCTCATCAATATTTGGGATTGTTTCTTTTTAAGTCTCAGTTGGGGAATATTTATATACCATGTATATGTTTTCTAAAAATGTTTTAATTTTTTTTACTATTATCCTATTTATTTTTAAATTCATTTTTACCTATTTTCTAATTTTTACTACACAATTTGAAATAAATATTTTTTTGTTTTACAAACAAGGTAATTTGTGACTTTTCTGGAAAAAGTATGAAAGAAATGTTTTTTTAAACTTATAAAGAATGAAAAAAAATTTCTACCATCAAGAAGAATTAATGATTTGAATATTCCTTTAAAATATTACAAAGTTATTTTCAATTAAAACACTTTCTTCTAAAATTTCATGACATTTTATGAAAAGAAAACATTTTCAAAGAAGAAAGGATAATTTCCTTGAAATTATTTTCTTGTGATCACTAAAAATTATTTTTCCATAAAAGATAACATCATTTGATGTTACT
This sequence comes from Viscum album, assembly GCA_963277665.1. Taxonomy (NCBI): domain Eukaryota; kingdom Viridiplantae; phylum Streptophyta; class Magnoliopsida; order Santalales; family Viscaceae; genus Viscum; species Viscum album. The sequence continues at coordinate 1,978,277,638 of OY728122.1, forward strand.
TATGTTTTATGGGATATATTATTAAATTATACCATTATTATTCTTTCTATGAATTTTTTATGTTTATTATGAAATAATGTTTATGAAACATATTTATTTTCCATGGGTTATATTATGATTAAATGATGTTTATGAAACCCATTTCATTCCATGGTTTCTGATATTATGAATGATTTTTGTTCTTGTGGAACACATATGTATGGTTTTCATTATGTGGCTGGTGGGACCTATATCTGCCTCCAATGCATTGGGTAAAGATAGAAAACTCATAAGGTATATACGTTATGCATGAACCTGATTTCATGTTCACAAATCTATAGGTGGACATGGTTTTCATGTCCAAACTTTTATATGTGGACCTAGTTTTCATGTCCATATATTTTTTAAGGGCCTGATTTCATGTCCTTAATTTAATGAGAAAACCTATTACTATTTATACATGTTCACAAAGTTACAAGTTTATATATATGTTATAATTTCATTTCTTATGTCAATGTTATGATCTCATGGATTATATTCTTTAATTACCTTATGATTCATTTCTTATGAAATGCAAATATTTATTTCATGATTCACGTTTATGATATTTTGATGTAGGATATTATATTATATTGTTTTTATCATGTTCTCATACTCTTTATGCTCATGTTTATGATTATATATCTCCCTTATTTACCCTTACCGAGCATATGATCTCACCCTATTCTTAGGTTTATTTTCCCCATGATATGAATAATTTTATTAAGTATGATATGTCAAATAGGGTTATGGATATTAATAAATATATAGGAGAATATTTAGATTTGTTATGAACCATTTTTTTATTCTTCCATATTTCTAGAGGCACTAAACTAGTATGGTCTTTGGGCGTGTGTATGTGTATTTCATAAAAATGATGTAATATCCATGTAAGTTAAGACAGGGTCATTATATAGTGTCTAGATGTATCCTTTTTAAAATTGAATTGATTTTTTATCTCAAAAATTTAGATAAATTCTAAAATGGTATGGAAACCTATGTCAAGACATCATTTCCTTTATGACTCCTCCATGTAGTAGTTGAGGTGCCGTGTTAGGAGATTGTTGTAATTTTTTTGGATCTATTCTAGTTGTATTTTTTTTGTTTCATGATAAATATATTCTTTTACTTAGGAATACTTTAGTTAGATTCACCTCCCTACATGGGATGTATTTTTATATTTTAACTCATTACCTTCAACTTTGAATGAGGACTATATGGGGATATAAAGTGTTATGGGGGGAAGAATTTCCACAAACTGACCATGTTTTTACCTATTATATTTTTAGGTATCTATGTTTAATAATTTACATGAGTTTAAAGTCAATTTTTATTTAATTTCTAAATTTTTAGAGCTTTAGTACCGGGTTCAAGGTTTTTACACAGTTACTGAAAACCATATAGTCTTCCTGTGGGGATCTTGTAAAAAATTAGAGAAGAACTTTAATGGTTGGAATATGGTTTACCTAAACATATGGATAAATCATGTGGATACATAGTTCTTCACCAGTGGGTGCCACATGAATGATTCCCAATTTACCAAACCATGTAGTCTAACCATATGAGCTGCTCAGGTTTTAAAAATTGAGCTTCCACTTTTTAACCTACACAAATTTAAGGTGTTTCCACATTATTTCCCTTCCTATTAATTGTAATATGCTAGGTAATACATAGAGTGGTGGTGGGGGGGGGTATCTCTCCCTTTATCATATATCTTTATGTTTTTGAGCTTTGATTCCAAGTGTATTTGTTGTGGTTAACCCCTATATTATTTTTATTATTCTTTCCTCCTTAAACAATATTCTACTTCTCTTGGTTTCATTTTCTTCCTAAGACACTAGGGGATGTTAGGACGATATTAGGGTTTGGGGTGGTCCTAATTTGATATTTTTGGGTACTTTGGGTTTATAGGGGCCATGCTCTTTGTTGGAGCCTTCACCATAAAAGTATATGCGTTTTTGATTACCAAGACTTGACTCTACTTGATATGAGGTGGGTAGTATTGTGTACATACTATATATAGAATTTAATTTTGTGCCTAATGATTTTAATTTTTTTTATTAAATTACTTCTATATTTGATAGGTCTAATGTGTTTTATAAACATTGAATATCTATTTCTCACTTGGAATAAAATTTGTTCCACGATTTTATAGATTTTAAGGATGTTTAAATTTATTCAAAATTCAAAATAAATTTTTGGGTGAGAACTGATCATGAAAAATGTTTTTAAGGTTGATTTGAATAAATTTTTATTACCAAATATATTTTCCCCCATTCTGGTCATAAAATGGATAAAGTTTATTTTTTAAATAATTAGTTGGTGTGATGGAATTTAAAATTACTTTAAGGAAGGGGGAAATTTATTTTTCACATTTTTAGGAATGGTTTTATATTTTTATTTCTAAAGGATATTTTTAAGTATGGATTTCTATGTTGCGAAAGGGATCGACATCCCAAGTCAATTTCCAAGAAGGCCTGTTCAGAAATTTTAAATGGTTTTCATGATTTGTGTTCGTGAGAGATCCTCTTGAGTACCTATTCATATATTATGAATGATATTAATTATTCTTCAAGATGTAAATATTTATTATTGATTTATAATTTATGTGAATGGGGTTGTTTTTTATAATGGTGTTGGAGGTGTGGTGAGATTTATAAATACTATTTATTGATTCATTAATCTTATGATTCAATTATTTTCTCAGCAACTATTTATTGTATTCATCATAACCTTATGACAATAGATAGGTCTATATTTATTATAAAATAATTATTAAACATGCTACTTATATCCCTCTCTTTGGGATATTTGTCAGAACTAGTGGGGAGTGCACCCCGACGACACTGGTATGAGCTAGTTATGTGGATTGTGATATTTTAGGATAAAATACATGATGATGGTTTGGTACCAGGATATATTTTGTCTAGGACTATCTCACCTTAAGAAATAATAGGTCTCCCTTGATACAAAGAATTTTTTATGAAATTACATACGGGACTTCTTATACCTCATTTTTGTATCACTTGTTTCAATTGGAATTTATGTCATCTTTGTTGACTGTTATTGCTTACTTACTTTTATTTATTCATTGGAATGATGCCTTGTTGATGAGTCTTTATTTTACATGAAATTATTAATCATGTGATGAAACTAATTTTTCTAAAAATTATTTGGAAAATGATATTAAAATGTGTTTCCTAGGAAATAATTTGTTTTTAAAGGGTTGTGTAATATTTTCAAGAATGATTTTATTGAAATATTTAAAATGTATTATTTTACAGATATTTTATATAAACAAGTGATGAGAGGTTCTGATAAAATTGAAATTGAATGAGATTTATTTTGTTATTAATTCTCATGAAAATCTATTTTATATTGTAATGAAAACTAGCATAAATGAAATTTCTTGGGAAAGTAATTTTATAAACTCCATGGTGAGATTCTAGTTTGTCTGTTCCTCTTAAATCCTACATGTCAAAATATAGATATTCATCCTTACTATTTTATTTATTTGGTTCTTAGGACTTGTTTCATATTCTTACCTCCTTAATGGGTTAATTTTGGGTTGGTATTTCATGGATATTTGGAGTTGGTGAGTGACCATGGGTCATATGGAGAAAGTTAGCAGCTAATAGTTTTTGTTTTATTTTTGGGATTCTTATGTATCTACTATGACAGTGTTTATTTTCCTTTGGATTATTTAATTTATGATTTTGTGATGTTTATTCTTTATTTATATTGATCATGTGATGGTTTATATCACGTATGATCCTGGATCACTCCATAAACAATAACTAGACCAGTTGGTGACAAGGCCTCAAGAATACCTCCCCATATGCTAAAGGATGTTGACTAGTAGTGAGGACCTATGGTGTGATAGTGAAGATAATATTCCCTAATATTAGTGTAAGAAAATAAAATAGATAACCAAACATCATAAAAATTGGTAAATAATAAGAGTGAAGAATAAAAAAATATAAAAAAGTCTATAAAAAAATGAAATGCAGTAAAAGCCTGAATGAAAATATCTTACATACAACACTGATCGAGAACTGAGACAACCACACATACACATGAGTAAATAAAAGTAACATAAATAATAGTACAAATATCTACTACACACATTATATCTTACCACATACCCGATCTCCATATACATATCAGAGCCGTCACACTTGATCAATCTTGAGCCTCATCCCATCTTGTGTATGCAACCAAGTAAACATCTACTCAGACACCTCAGTGTAATGGAAGACCGAGTAGGATGTGCATAAAAAACTGAGTAGGGAACCTCCAATATAGTCCCACACATAAACAACAAATTTAGTGTATGTATATATGAAATAATCATTAATATAATAATAAAAATTAAATAAACATATTCTAAAAATAAACTGAGGGAAAAAGTCATACCAAGGTCTATTTCTATAAGGGAATGACCATGGTTTCTACTCATCCTAGATGAGACACAACTGAAGTAAAAGAATAAAATAAATCCACAGTTGATCCTTGGGTATGTGATCCAAATCGAACAGACATCCTATGAATACGTCATTGATCTATATGTCAGGCCACTCAAGTTATGTAGAATCAAGTTTATCCTTGGGTTTGTAATCTAAATAAAAAATATATGCTTCAACCAGTGATAGAAATTTCTCTGAGAAAACTACAACACCACAGTGGGAGAAATTTCCTAGCGCCTTTATAATTTATACCCACCTCAAATAATACAATTAAATATTCTAGGCAATATCTAAGAATCATGTAAATATGGAAATGAGATGGATGTTATAACAATTATTCTATGTAAATAAAGTCCAATTTCAAAGTTATAGGTCTGGGTCCATAGTCAATCCTGACATTTTTACTCAAATAATCTATAAGGGTGTGATCCTTAGGTGATTTGTAAGGAATTATCTTCTAATCTAAGGTAATAACTCATGATTAATTCAAAAAATGGATCAATATCCCCATCCCATGGAAATTATGGGTGATGTAGTAATGGTGTGTCCACCTGCTCATAGGGATCATGTAGAGACCCGAAGCTTAACGTACATGGACATTACATTACTTTTGCGGAATACTTAGTACATAACAAAAACACACACACAAGGACCGTAATAGTTTAGTGTCTTTGGAAACTCGGAACATAATCTTCTAATCATGGTGAAAGATCTTCAACATCTCCCATAAAGATCTTCCCTTTTTTTTCTTACCTAAAACCTTTCTTTATATCCTGGGGAAAAGAAAACAAAAATGGGTGAGCTCAAATGCTCAGTAAGGGTAAACAAAAGAAATATCAATCACATCATATTCATAAGAATATAACATTTTGGAAATCTTAACCTGCAAAAGAGATCATAATATCATAACATGGGATAAATCATAGTAGTGAAATGTAATCCCAATAATAATAACATAAAACATGTAACTTTGTGGAATACACACATAATCATATAGAATCATTTCTTATTAGTCAATACTCATTGCCAAGACTATCTTAGTGGACAAAGTCCATTTCTGAAGCGAGTTCACTCCTCGTTTCAGTCCTGTTTCACTGAACCGGTTTAACCTGCCGTTCCAGCCATGTCTATCTCATGATATATAAAATCTTTACCCAATGAATCAGAGGGAGATATAGGTCCCACCCATCTCATAATGATACCATTCTTATGTGTGCCACAAAATCTTAAATCATACATCATTGCATAACCCATGTAATAAAAATGGGATTCTTAAACAACATGACATCATAAAACAATTCATATAAGATAAAGGAATTCATAAAAATATTTCCATCACAACATAATCAAATCCATGTATTAATAGGGATAGAAACAGAACCCTATATTATCTTAGATGGAAAATAATTTTGAAAAAACACTTGAACTCCATTCTTGAGGAAAATATCCTTTCTACTTCAAAAACACTTTTCCTTTCTTAACATGTCATACAATTCTAAACTAAAAGAAGTTGATTAAAAATAAACTCGAAAACTTGTAAAGGAATATTCTTGGAAATAATGTTTTAAAAATCCATTCATGCCGTATAAGTTAAAAAAAACATTCTTCGTACTTTTTTCGGAAAAGTCAAAAAGTACATCGTACGAAAAATGACAAAAGATTCCTTTCATATCTTTCACTAAAAACTCACCAAAGGGTAAAATTGGATTTAAAAAATTATAGGTGGATGGAAACAATATTACATATTGAGGAAACATGGATGTGGATGATAAAATACACCCCAGTAAATACCAAAGTATAAACAATCTCGGATAAAAATGAGATTGTGATATTTCCCTTACCTTAGGTCCGATTTGCATCATATGTGTTCGAAACTCCTATATAATGATTTAAATAATGTCATTGAATTATTCCAGAATCATACTCATTGTTATGATATCATATATGGTTCACTTATGACTTTATATTACCCGTTCTTTTGTAAATTCCATGTTAAAGAGCGTTTTGGGTAAAATCGTCTCATTTGTCGTTCGTGTTTTAACTTGTAATTATTCATTTGATTACTTAGATCATGATTAGTTAATTCCAGAATATAAAACATGATTTATATATAATATATATTCTGAATATACATATATATAATAGATCAATAAAGGGAAAGAAATACACCGTTCATGGAGACGGTAGGTCGTACGTACGCATGAACGCTGTTTTCGTTTCCTTATTGAGTTGAATGGAATTAAGTAGATGGCATACATATATACATACTTCCAATAGCTTTATAATGTCATATATTTCATTATTATTTCTTATATATACTTTATAATCATTCTTAAATGGTTAACATGGAGAATGAATCTCATCACGTCATGGAGACGGTAGTCCGTACGTACGCACGAGCGATGATATCGTTTCCATAATTATTGAATTGAATTGTAGTGGATGATACAATATATCAGAATCAGTATGATGTTATAATAACTATGTATAGTTATTCTTTACACCATTATACCCATCCATGTAAGGTGTTGGTGGAAAAACAGATTACACCACGGCGTGGAGACGGTATTCCGTACGTACGCACGCGCGGTGATTTTGTTTTCCGTAGGATGGATAGAAGGTGAAATGAGGTTGTTTCATATTAATAATAACAAATCAGTATATTAGTGATACTGATGTTATTAATTTATAATGAAACAACTAAAGAAGAAGAAGTTTAAGAAGAAATAAGCTTGAAAGAATTGGGAGAAGAAATTACCACTTCTTCGATACGCCTCTTTGAAACCTCCTCTTAGGGCACTAAGATTGGTCTTTAAAGTAGACCAGAACCTCTAGGATATTTCTAGGGAAGTGGAGAGGATAATTTGGCAGGGGTTGGCCGAGCTTGAAGGCTCAAATTGGTGTGAGGAGGAGAGGGAGGAGGTGCCCTTTTATAAGGGAGGAGAGGGGCTCCTTTGGAATTCTTAAAAATATTAATTTATAATAAATCTAACCCCACTTAAAAACCTCAAGAAACGACTCATATCCGAAGATTAGATGAGATATGGTTGTAATCCCATCCAAAAATCAAATTTAGACATGTTAGGTATTTATTTTAAACATTATCAAATTGATTTATCCTTATTTAGTCAATTTAATTTTATTTGTGGTAAAAACATTCTAAAATTTAAAATATAACAAATAATTACTTATTTGTTGTGAATTTTCCAGAATTGGATACTTTATAACATTTTATACCATATAAATATAAATTTATAATTTTTTATATATTTTTGTGATTTTTAAACAATTTTATAATATGTTATTTTTATAAAATAACAATAGTGTCAATTTTGAAACTATTCATTTATTTGAATTTAAATAAAATATATACAGAATATATGTTCGAACTAAAAGCTTTAATAGATTAATAAAATTTTATATGTATCTAGAAAATTAGTTTAGCACATTAAATAGTTCATATAATATTTATTTTAATATTCTTAAAACAATTTATTTGATATTTTAATTAATAAAATAATTTCAACATCACTATTGTGTCATAATTAATGATAATTATTTAATCCCTAAAAATTCTAAATAAATTCCTATTATGTATATAATTGTATTAGCTTTCTGGATACTATTCATGTTCGAAGTGTCATTAATTTTATAACCAAATTAAAATTATTATACTTATAAGATTTAAGAAAGTGAAATGTTGTCACATTCTTTGGTTTTAATAATAATTAAATTATTTTCATGGGAAAAAGTCCATTAAATGAATCTAATCCGACACTTAGGTGATATGGGTCGAATTTTAGTCATCCAATAGGATTTTGGCAGGTGTTAGGGTAATATTATAATCTTATATTTACCCTTAATTACCCGATTTACCTTTAATTATGGTAAATAAAATTTACCGTAGTTACTATTCATAATGCCCAAAAATAAAAAGTAGCTTATTAACATAATTTGGACCCACTGATTCCAAATATGGAATCAATTTTTCCAAATTCAATACAAAAAAGTTGCAGAAATTAAATTAAAATTAATCCCATTGTCGAAAGAAAACGGGTTTTTCTTTAAAACATTGCAAAAGACTGAATTAATTTAACCTACGAATTTAATGTAAAATAAATTCTAATGACATACATTATATTAAATGGTAAAAATATATTCTATTTATACTTTAAAACCATTCAATATTATAATTTAACCATATAAATTATTGTGATGAAAAAAGTTGTTTTTAATTAAAATATAGCGTGTTTTTACTATTCATCAAAATATGAAAGTTACCAGAATAATATGAAAAATTTATCCAAAGTAAATTTTTATTTCTTGATTCTAGAGAAGAATTTTATTTTGTCAATTTGAACTTATAAACATGTAAAAAACTAGATTTAAAGTGGGTGGGCCATCAAAAGGCGGCAAAACTGTATTTTTTTGAAAAATACTTATTTTACCCGAAAAATTTATTTTGTTCTTATGCCATGTTCTAGAAAATGTGTAAGATGAATAATAATGTTATAAAATTCAAAATTTAGTTAATACTATTCATAACGGCTAGTTCATAATAATAATATATCGTTGTTTAGTAAAACTCGGTATTGCGTACAACACACGCTATCGAGGAAGGTCGCGATTGCGTGTAATGCAAGTCAAGTCAGGGTTGCGTGTTGTGCAAGAATCCTTCGTTGTTCTGTATAACAGAATCCAACCATATTTCATTTATACATTGAATATATATATATATATATATATATACACTCAATGTTGCGTAGAATAACTATTATCAAAATTGTGTGTAATAGGATCCAAGAATAGTGTTGCGTATACTGTAAGATAATACGGTGTTGCATATAGCGCAAGGTAATCTTGGTGTAGCATACAACACAAGACATTAATGAAATTAAAAGAATATTTTTCATAAAATCTCGTGGTGTTACATTCTACCCCCCTTAAAATGAATTTCGCCCTCGAAATTCGTCGGGGTTATAAATGGTTTACTACTCGAAAGTTTGTTTAATAGAAACCCACATCATAAAAAGGAATACCAAAACATGGCTTTAAAAACTAAAGTATGTAATGTAATGGTTACCCAAATTAACTCATCACTGGGTTTCCACGTAGGAGAACATAGGTGAAAATATGGATATGGAAGAAAAATCTAACCATCAAGTTCTGATGGAGAGTGGTAGAGAACATGGCTATGAAAAACCAACAATCACAAAGCTATTGATTTGTGATGATCTAGGGTACCATCTGATTTATAGGATATAAGGGCACTAGGACAACATTTTTGGTTTTCAAGATCATTTCCCTAAAGTTGAAGAATTTGAATTAGAATAAATACTTACTTTATTTTGGTACAATCTCACTGTTGTTCGTGCCTTGAACAATTTCCACTTCATCTCTTAAAGAAATGAAGTTGAATTTGTTATTCGTGAAGTGTTAGCAGATCATGTGATAGAATGATAGGTCATTCCATCTGTCTCAAACAAAAGGTTATCAAAAGTTATTAAATATACATAAGTCGATCTATAGTGAGATTAATCATATATGGTTCCTAAAATGGACTTATACTTCATATATCATACTACTTATTATAATAAAACTAGTTTCTACTAAATAGGGACTTCCTGTAGGCCAGTGGTAGGTGATAAAGGCCAGTCGCACTTCGGTTGTGGGTTCGATTCCCACAGCCCTGTCCGACGCGATGGGCTGTCGCCCGTCCTGCAGGTTGTACTTTTTCTAAAACTATATTACTATAACATCCCATCAATAATATTGAAAAAACTTATATCCTTAATACTAACTTATGTACGACATAATCCATTCCAATCTTTAGGCTTTTCTAAAATACTTTGGTCCAAGCTCATAGTATAAAGAAAATTATTACTTGAAATGTCACATAACAATCATGTGAATGCCATCATTTATCCCCAATATATCATAATATATATCTTGTTAGTCAAATTATAATCATGTGAATACCTTAATCATGTATTCTCTTGAAGAATGAATACCCATTAATTGAACCATAGTGAAAACATGAATACAGTTAAAAGTTATCACTTTCCATATACCAAAATCCTCAAAATTCTATATAGTCAAACCATGATATCACTCAGTCCTTATATCAATCATGAGCTTATGAATACTGTAAAATATTTCATTTTCTCATTTTCCCTTCATTATGTGCATATCATCTTTTTTTCCAAAAAAATCTCAATCACTTTCCATGGTTACCGGTACCATAAAATTATTGAAAACCACAATAGATCAATACATAAATATTCCAATATTCCATGATACTATATACAAAATTAATTTGGAATCCCATTACATAAACACTTAATCATTCCACTACATCTTTTTCATATTCAACATCGACAATGGTGATCGCATGTGACTTCCCTTTGTCCTTTGCCTTAAGTGGTTGCTCATGTCGATCATCACTAACCCTTGGATTAGGGCATTTATTAGCATAATGCCCCATTTCCTTGCACTTGAAGCATTGAAGTGTAGTAGGTTCATTCTATGTATCCCTTCCTTTGTTTGCATCATAAGACATCTTCTTCTTATCATTGCAGCATTCAAATGCCCGATGACCTTCCTTTCCACATTTGAAACATTTACTTGTCCCTTTAAGACAATCTCCACCATGCTTCTTTACACACTCTGAGCATAAGGAAACATTCATCTTCTTTTCACCATTATTCTGAGATTTCTCCTTGAACTCCATCTTTAGTTTCTTGTCAAAACTATGAGATGGATAAGTAACACCAACTTCCATTTCTACCTTGACAGCACAACGCACAATTTCTTCATAGCTAATGAAGTCTCTTATAGCTAATGCCCTTCGAAGATTTGGTTTTAAGCCACTGAAGAATCGATCAACTTTACTTTCAGGTTGGATGATAAATCCAGATGCATACCTTGAAAGCCTTGTAAAATTCGCTTCATATATACCAACAGATTCATCATCCTTTTTCTTTAGTTCGAAAAACTCCTTCTCCATCTTTGTTCGAAGAATACGAGGGAAGTACTTATGGAAAAATAAGTTCTTGAACTCGTCCCATTCCATGGACTCAATTTCATCTCTTTGCCTCGTATTCTTGATAAGATTCCACCATTGATCAGCTTCACCTTCCAAACGATATACTGCTAAGATGACTTTATCATGTTCAGAACATTGAAGAACTGAAAATATCTTTTCAGTGGTACTGATCCATTGTTCAGCAACAAGTGGATCAGAAGACCCACTGAAAGAAGGTGGACGTTGCCTCATGAAGGACTCAATAGAATATTGTTCCCTTCTCTGCTCATTTGGAAGTCCAGAATGATTCATAGATTGTGTAAGTATATCAATAAGATTTTGCACTCCATCTCCCATAACATTTGTTTGTTCAGGAGGACAATCCTTGAATTGTCCATTGCATTGATCAACACGGTTCCTTCGGGTTCCAGCCATTGTCTAAAACCCAAAAAGAATAGTGTGAGAGGCAAAAATCATGCTAGGGAAAACAACATAATAAAAGGGGGAGTACCCTCAATATCTAACATCTTAAGTTAAATTCTAAGATTGTTAGCACAATTCTAGGACTATAACCTATACATATACTTAACCTTAGAGACATCCCTAGACATACCTTAGAAATATCTCTAGGGATCTCACTAAAGTTATCGCATCCTAGTTTCCAAAGGTTGACTAAACCTTTCCTCTGATACCAACTGTAGAGACCTGAATCTTAACATACATGGACATTACATTACTTTTACGGAATACTTAGTACATAACAAAAACACCCACACAAGGATCGTAATAGTTTAGTGTCTTTGGAAACTCAGAACGTAATCTTCTAATCATAGTGAAAGATCTTCAACATCTCCCATAAAGATCTTCCCTTTTTTTTCTTACCTAAAACCTTTCTTTATATCCTGGGGAAAAGAAAACATAAAAGGGTGAGCTCAAATGCTCAGTAAGGGTAAACAAAATAAATATCAATCACATCATATTCATAAGAACATAACATTTTGGAAATCTTAACCTGCAAAAGAGATCATAATATCATAACATGGGATAAATCATAGTTGTGAAATGCAATCCCAATAATCATAACATAAAACATGTAACTTTTTGTCATACACACATAATCATAGAGAATCATTTCTTATTAGTCAAGACTCATTGCCAAGACTATCTTAGTGGAGAAAGTCCATTTCTGAACCGAGTTCACTCCTCGTTTCAGTCCTATTTCACTGAACCGGTTTAATCTGCCGTTCCAGCCATGTCTATCTCATGGGATATAAAATCTTTACCCAATGCATTGGAGGGAGATATAGGTCCCACCCATCTCATAATGATACCATTCTTATGTGTGCCACAAAATCTTAAATCATACATCATTGCATAACCCATGTAATAAAAATAGGATTCTTAAACAACATGACATCATAAAACAATTCATATAAGATAAAGGAATTCATAAAAATATTTCCATCACAACATAATCAAATCCATGTAATAATAGGGATATAAATAGAACCCTATATTATCTTAGATGGAAAATAATTTTGATAAAACACTTGAACTCCATTCTTGAGGAAAATATCCTTTCTACTTGAAAAACACTTTTCCTTTCTTAACATGTCATACAATTCTAAACTAAAAGAATTTGATTAAATATAAACTTGAAAACTTGTAAAGGAAGATTCTTGGAAATAATTTTTTAAAAATCCATTCATGCCGTATAAGTTAAAAAAAACATTCTTCATACTTTTTTCAGAAAAGTCAAAAAGTACATCGTACGAAAAATGACAAAAGATTCCTTTCATATCTTTTACTAAAAACTCACCGAAGGGTAAAATTGGATTTAAAAATTTTTAGATGGATGGAAACAATATTACATATTGAGGAAACATGGATGTGGATGATAAAATACACCCCAGTAAATACCAAAGTATAAACAATCTCGGATAAAAATGAGATTGTGATATTTCCCTTACCTTAGGTCCGATTTGCATCATATGTGTCCGAACCTCCTGTATAATGATTTAAATAATGTCATTGACTTATTCAAGAATCATACTCATTGTTATGATATCATATATGGTTCACTTATGACTTTATATTACCCGTTCTTTTGTAAATTCCATGTTAAAGACCGTTTTGGGTAAAATCGTCTCATTTTTCGTTCGTGTTTTAACTTGTAATTATTCATATGATTACTTAGATAATGATTAGTTAATTCCAGAATATAAAACATGATTTATATATAATATATATTCTGAATATACATATATATAATAGATCGATAAATGGAAAGAAATACACCGTTCATGGAGACGGTAGGTCGTACGTACGCATGAATGCTGTTTTCGTTTACTTATTGAGTTGAATGGAATTAAGTAGATGACATACATATATAAATAAATCCAGTAGCTTTATAATGTCATATATCTCATTATTATTTCTTATATATACTTTATAATCATTCTTGAATGGTTAACATGGAGAATGAATCTCATCGCGTCGTGGAGACGGTAGTCCGTATGTACGCACGAGCGATGATATCGTTTCCATAATTATTGAATTGAATTGGAGTGGATGATACAATATATCATAATCAGTATGATGATATAATAAATATGTATAGTTATTCTTTACACCATTATACCCATCCATGTAAGGTGTTGGTGGAAAAATAGATTACACCACGACGTGGAGACGGTATTCCGTACGTACGCACGCACGGTGATTTTGTTTTCCGTAGGATGGATAGAAGGTGAAATGGGGTTGTTTAATATTTATAATAAAAAATCAGTATATTAGTGATACTGATGTTATTACTTTATAATGAAACAACTAAAGAAGAAGAAGTTGAAGAAGAAAGAAGCTTGAAAGAATCAGGAGAAGAAATTACCTCTTCTTCGATACGGCTCTTTGAAACCTCCTCTTAGGGCATTGAGATTGGTCTTTAAAGTAGACAAGAACCTCTAGGATGTTTATAGGGAAGTGGAGAAGATAATTTGGCAGGGGTTGGCCAAGCTTGTAGGCTCAAATTGGTTTGAGGAGGAGAGGGAGGAGGTTCCCTTTTATAAGGGAGGAGAGGGGCTCCTTTGGAATTCTTAAAAATATTAATTTATAATAAATATAAACCCACTTAAAAACCTCCAAAAATGACTCATATCTGAATATTAGATGAGATATGGTTGTAATCTCATCAACCAATAAAATTTAGACATGTTAGGTATTTATTTTAAACATTATCAACTTGATTTATCCTTATTTAGTCAATTTAATTTTATTTGTGGTAATAACATTCTAAAATTTAAATTATAACAAATAATTACTTATTTTGTTATGAATTGTCTATAATTGGATAATTTATAACATTTTATACCATATAAATTTAAATTTATAATTTTTTAAATATTTTTGTGATTTTTAAACAATTTTATAATATGTTATTTTTATAAAATAACAATAGTGTCAATTTTGAAACTATTCATTTATTTGAATTTAAATAAAATATATAT
Source organism: Viscum album (assembly GCA_963277665.1). Taxonomy (NCBI): domain Eukaryota; kingdom Viridiplantae; phylum Streptophyta; class Magnoliopsida; order Santalales; family Viscaceae; genus Viscum; species Viscum album. The sequence goes on from OY728122.1 coordinate 1,978,292,649, forward strand.
AGAAGATATGTTCGAAATAAAAGCTTTAATAGATTCATAAAATGTCATATGTATCTATAAAATTAGTGTAGAACATTAAATAGTTCATATAATATTTATTTTAATATTCTTAAAACAATTTATTTGATATTTTAATTAATAAAATAATTTCAACATCAATATTGTGTCATAATTAATGATAATTATTTAATCCCTAAAAATTCTAAATAAATTCCTATGATGTAGATAATTGTATTATATTTCTGTAGACTATTCATGTTAGAAGTTTTATTAAGTTTATCACCAAATTAAAATTATTATACTTATAAGATTTAAGAAAGTGACATGTTGTCACATTCTTTGGTTTTAATAATAATTAAATTATTTTCAAGGAAAAAAGTCCATTAAATGAATCTAATCCGACCCTTAAGTGATATGGGTCTACTTTTAGTCATCCAATAGGATTTTGGCAGGTTTTAGGGTAATATTATAATCTTATATTTACCCTTAATTACCCGATTTACCTTTAACTATGGTAAATAAAATTTACCGTAGTTACTATTCATAATGCCCAAAAATAAAAAGTATCTTATTAACATAATTTGGACCCACTGATTCCAAATATGGAATCCATTTTTCTAAATTCAATACACAAAAGTTGCAGAAATTAAATTAAAATTAATCCCGTTGTCGAAAGAAAACTGGGTTTTCTTTAAAACATTGCAAAAGAATGAATTGATTTAACCTACGAATTTAATGTAAAATAAATTATAATGATATAAATTATATTAAATGGTTAAAATATATTCTATTTATACTTTAAAACCATTCAATATTATAATTTAACCATATAAATTATTGTGATGAAAAAAGTTGTTTTTAATTTAAATATAGCGTGTTTTTACTATTCATCAAAATATGAAAGTTACCAGAATAATATGAAAAATTTATCCAAAGTAAATTTTTATTTTTTTATTCCAAATAAGAATTTTATTTTGTCAATTTGAACTTATAAACATGTCAAAAACTAGATTTAAAGTGGGTGCGCCATCAAAATGAGGCAAAACTGCATTTTTTTGAAAAATACTTATTTTACCCAAAAAATTTATTTTGTTCTTATACCATGTTCTAGAAAATGTTTAAGATGAATAATAATGTTATAAAATTCAAAATTTAGTTAATACTATTCATAACGGCTAGTTCATAATAATAATATATCGTTGTTTAGTAAAACCCGGTATTGCGTACAACACACGCTATTGAGGAAGGTCGTGATTGCGTGTAATGCAAGTCAAGTCAGGGTTGCGTGTTGTGCAAGAATCCTTACTTGTTTCGTATAACAGAATCCAACCATATTTCATTTATAAATTGAATATATATATATATATATACACTCAATGTTGCGTAGAATAACTATTATCAAAATTTTGTGTAATAGGATCCAAGAATAGTGTTGCGTATACTGCAAGCTAATACGATGTTGCGTATAGCGCAAGGTAATCTTGGTGTAGCATAAAACACAAGACATTAATGAAATTAAAAGAATATTTTTCATAAAATCTCGGGGTGTTACAGATCATCCTAGGCTTTGCTCTAGGAGATCATCTTTAATACCAAAGACTATCTCAAATAGGGGATCCAAAATATCCTTGACAAGCTCCGCTGTAATCCTTTATCATGTAGGAATCCCATTGATAATGGGACTTCCAGTAATAGTAACAATTCATCATGTAATGATGAAAAGTTGGATCTCATGAAGTACGTCTGAGAAACCCAATAATGTAATAATAAATCGAGGATTGTAATATAGATATTAGGAAGTACCTATGGGGATCCTTGTCATATATCACATCACATTAAATGAGCATACAAGTACTAGGATGTACCTATAATAATCCTAGATGCATTAAGAGTAACCATGTGAATGAATAAATAAAAGTGTGAGGGTGGATGAACACCTAAACCACCTAAAACTACATCATCCCTTTTGACTTACATGTTTATTATGGGTTCTAAGGTCAAAAACTCTACCATATCTAAATAAACCAATTTAATAATGGATCATGGTCATCCAACCACTAGGAGACCCACTAGGGTCCCCTAGGTCACTACACCAGGGAGGTATCCCTCTTTGAATCCTCCAAGTAAGAATACTAGTCTTGGGTCAACACTCATCATCCCATGACATCATGTCCTATGGTATCATGAATTGGGTATCATGAAATTTTTGGATATATGGGATCATTCTACTAAAATTAAAATCAAGTGATGGTCCATGGCCCAATATTATTGCTAAGGTATATCTGGGATGGACCACACATCCAACCCGATCCCGATTTCCCAAGGTGTGTCCACTTAGGCCTGTATAAGGATAATATGCCACACCAAATTTTGTCTCACCTTCTAAGAGGTCTATAGGAATCTCAATGTCTCAAGAGTCTAATACATGAAAGTAGTGCACATGTGTTGTTAACAACCCATGGTGTTCATAAATCACACATTACCAATTTAATTAGTTAAAAATTTCATTGTAATCAATCAAATCGGTGGAATCACCCTTAAGGGAGTGCCTTAACACACACATACTACCATAAACATCCTTAAATATCATAGGGAAGGTACGAAAGATCACTTACCTTTATAAATCCTTCCATTTAATTTTCAAGGGCCGAAAGTAATTATAAAGCCTGCCCAAGTTCAATTGAGACATATAGAGATCTTATCTTACAACAAAACACTAGAAGTTATCTAATTAAAATTACATTATAATTAATTAATTAAACTAAAAAAGTTTTAAAAACTTAAACATAACTATTTCCAAGGGAATAAATCTCAAAACCTCACTAGATGATCCTATCACACTATAACTACAACCTAAAGCTTTCCCACAACACATGAAACATCATCAACCTTGAATGAAGTATAATACCTAAGTAACTATGTTAAAAATACCCAAAAATTTAATTTAACTTTTAAATATTTTAAATTAGATGTGACGAAATACCTCAATGAAACAGTATGAAGTGAAGTTAAGATGACCACCCATGTCATTCTCTTCCTAGGAAAATCTAAAGCCCAATCACTAGTTCTAATTCCACCATGATCTCGTGGAATTGGGATTGAAAATCAAAACTAGGTAACTTTAAATTTATAATGATGGGAGTAGAAGATCAACAAAGGATACTAAAGGATAATTCATACCTCAAATCTCTATGGAAGGTCACCAAGAACACCCCCATGATGGGGTTTAAGGAAGGGATAGAGAGGATAGGGTTTACTAGGTCATGCGTGAGATATGGTGAATGAAAATAGGGTTTTACAATCTTAATTCCTGCATAATAAAAATGGTCCTTTCCCCTTTTTAATGGGCCACATGGTTTGACTACATGGTTGGCCAAACCATGAACCAACCATATGATTAGAACTACTCCAATCCCTCAACCTTGCATGATTATGGTGCACAATTTAATAGACCATGTTCTAAACATGAATCATGTATTCAATTTACTATAGTGGATTGCATGGTTTTTGCTAGTTTTCCACATTAAATACCTACCCGCATGCCTATAAAATGTAGGCTACCCAGTTAGGCGACGCAGTTAGCACTAACCATGCACCAAACATACACCCAAGGCTACACTTTTCCAAAACTTTTACTTTGGGTTTTGAACCCCCAGGATGCTCTAGAAACCTACGAGCCCCATTTCACATATAAAAACATCACCTTGAGGTATTACAACCTTCAAAATTACATTATGGACCTTTGATCAAGATTTAAACCCTCCAGTAATTAGAAATTAAATTCCCTTATGAAATTTCCAATTTGAAAAATGTGGGATATTACAACCACTTTACTTTAATAATTCTCATTCCTGATAATTATTTATGGGAAAAAATTAGCATCCCAACCTACTTGGGTTGTGAATTACCTCTCCAATGCTGATATTACATTTTTGATTACCTAATGAACCACTAAGACACACTTTAAACATAAAGTTCTTAACACACCAAAACCAATAAAACAATCATAACCATTTCTGAAACATTAATTTGGAACATATCTGAGACCAGTTAATCAAATACATGACCAATTCATCACCTCAATCATTAACTCATCTCTCGAGCTCCACTATAGGTTATTTCTTTCAAAGATTAATTCTGAGCCATGGTATTACCCCTTCTATAATTTCTAAATAAATCACACAACTAGAATCCTATAGATACTACTGACATGATTCTTACTCTCCTCATTAAATCACCCATTATAAAACCTCTCTCGATCCTTGATTTGATATAATGGTCAAATTCTCAATTGAAAAAACCGACTTGATCATGAATAATTTTACTTGAAAAGATTAAATCGAACTTAGCCAACACCTGACTCATCCCAATGAAATTAATGATGTGATCCCACCTAAACCACATATAAATATTCAAGAGAATGTAAGATGAACCTATTGTAGCATACTATTCTTGAAAAGTATCGACTTTAGTAGTCTACGCATTACCAAAACCCGATTCCTTTTAGTCATGAAATCTCAAAGTCAAAAAAATTTATAATGACCATTTGAATTCTTTCATGACCCTTATTCATGAGAGGGTAAATATCTGGAGATTGGAACCCTACTCCCCATATTAGGAGAATCCTTATAGTCAAACCATTGAAATAAATTCCAAATCATTATAGAAAATGTGTCATCCATTTTCTTATATAATTTCTGGAATGGATTTAAGCCCACACATTCCCAAGTTCCAATTTGAAATATCAAGGGATCACCTATTTATGTTTCCCAAGAACAGTTCATATGGAAAATGATGAATTTAACTCATAATGAGGGTCACCTCCCTCCAACATCCATCGGTTTACTCCCAGCCATATGGATTTCCTTATACCTCTCCCTGAGTGGAACTCCCAAGGAGTTCGATCATCAAACCATAAAATATATTAAGATATCTTGGAGCATATATGAAACTCTATTAACATATTCATGAAGATTTTAATATATTGGGAATGATTGTATATAAAATTGGAGTACAATATGATTCCATTGATAGGCATGTTTCACTCTCCCTGAATCAGGATCACATTAAACTAGGCTAAACTTTCCCTTAACCTACCCCTGAACCCACATCTCCTGATAATATGTGTCCAGGAAGAATCACAGTTCAATCATCTTACAAAAATAAATTTAATTTCAATTAACATGGACATACATTCCACATTTTATCACAACTACCATGTAATCATGCCTGCAATATTTCCTTGAAACCATCGATCCTTGGCCCGCACACGCCTGCTCACCAATTAATGACTTAAATGGTTCCATTTTTCACCAACATATTCCATTAATATACTACCTTGGATTGTAGGTGTACCATCCTATACCACCCAATAATGGACCCAAATCACACTCCTTTGATTCATCAATAAATAAGGTCAAGCTGATCGTGCTATATGACACATCAATCTCATTAAGTAAGAAGCCCCCTTGGAACTCTTCTTTAAAATTAGGAACCTCACCTATGCCATGATTTATTACAAAACTACTATCATGAACCAGATCAGAGTTTCATCTGACCAAATATCCAACCCGATCTGAGACATGGCCCAGAGGGCATTCTCGATCCCTAGAGGCTGGAAACTGTGTCGAGCATAAAATATAATCCATGTGGAAATGATTTCATCCAAATAAACCAGGTTCAAATAAATAAAATAAACTCACTGAGTATGTAAAAATAACCAACAATCAATCCATGTATGAAGTACAACTGAAAAAACTGAAAAATAATTATAAAACTAATAACAAACATGCTATATGATCTCCATATGACCTCTTTTTCACCAGAAACCACAATACCAACCTGAACCATCGATGAACACATGAACTAGGAACCTGAACCTTTAAAACTTCTTGGGTCTACCGACACTAAATGGTAAAAGTAGGGTGTGATCTTAAAGGCTCGGTAGGCAACCACCAAAAAATCAATACAATTACTTTCCTTGAAACAGTCTATAAAAACTAGTTGGAAATACAGATATGAAAATATGTTTTGAACATTTTAAAGAAACAACCAAAAATTTCCCATTTCCAAACAACATATTCCACATTCCTATTTTCAAAATAGGTTAACCATTTTAGAAAACAAATCCCAAAACTAAAATAAAAAAAGGTGATACCAATAAAAGATGAAAGTAAATAGATAAATAGTACAAGAAACCAAGTTAAATATAAAGTAACAAAATAAAATAAAGATTTTAACCATGGTAATTTCATAAAATTCCCTAAAGATATCCCTTGGAGTACTTGAGTCAGACTCACTTATCGATATATAATGTAGCTCTATAGTCTATAACCAACTAACTGCTCTAAACTTTCCACACCGGTGGAACTTCCCACCTAGCCTCCATACATACAAGGGGTGACATCCCGTCTAATCGGGGTCATCAAGTAACCATCACTCAACCCTCTAAAATACACCAAAGAAAACCATGGCAATAGTACACTATGTTAGTGGGAGGCCATCACATGTGTGACTCACCTTACCTACTACCACCACACTTGCCTACACTAAACACTGACACCGCCTATATGATAACCCATGTAGGGAAATACTCTATATGGCTTCCCATCATATGTCAATTCATTCATAAGTTCTAATTAGGCTGTCACATCTCATTATCTTTCAAATCATTTCTCAAAACATTCAAATATTCCAATCTAGCATTTGCACTTCCAAAACCAGAACTTATTTCCAATACATTATAAAGTTCCAACTGGGCCTCACATCGAGTCTATTTAAAATAAACTTATAAATTATTTCCAATATATTTCAAAAATGATATAAAACACCATTTTCAACTAAACAATGACAAACATGCCTTTACCTTTCAAATTTTATTTCCAATATTATTTCAGGACCAAGATAAAAACACACAATGTGCTTAAAGATGCCAAATGGGACTTCAACCCACTTGAAAAACCAACCATATTCCATTTTACCAAATGATACATATTCTTCAAACACCCATTTAAAATCACACTTAAGTCATTTGGAAACAAATTTAGTTTAATTAAACACCAAGAGTTTAAAAGAGTCATCTAAGTGTCTTGAAAATTGGGTTTTGGGTTAAGAACGACCATCATCATTTGTGTAGCCATCCATGTGTGCACTCCAAGAACACATGGATGTTCCCACATCCAATGTCATACCACAAGTGTTTCCCTACAAAACCCTTTACACGAAACAACACATTACATCCAACCAACACAACAAGACACACTATAAAAGTCATTATGTTCTACATATGAATCTCAAATCACAATCCAAATAATTTAATAAAACAAATATAAGGGAAAACACCAATAAAAACACAAAATTTAATTTAAAAGGAACAATTGAAATTTTAACAAACACCTAGAGTGTGCACTATGTATGGTAATTAGAGAAACCCATAACAAAAACCATTTCCACTAAATGGAGTGCAGATGCAACGAAACTCTTCAAGAAGGAAGAAAAGGACCCAAGTAACAATTCACACACCCTATATCCAAATAAAAACAACCCAAACATTAACCCTAATATATAGGGTTTTTTCCAAGAAGGAAACCCCACAATGAAACCCAATAAAACTAATAGAGGAAGAGATAAATGAGAGAAAAATGGTCAAAACCCCTAAAAACATGCCTTAGAACATTCAAGATGAAACCATGGAGGAGGAGGATCCAAAGAGAGGGGGGTTTCAGGTCCCCTTTGTGCACCAAAAATTACAAGGAGGGAGGGGAAAATTGGGGTTAAAATCCAAGAGGGGTAGAATAATAATTTTAAGATTTTAAAAAAATCTGGGCAGCCCACACGGTTTACCAAATCGTGCCCCAACTATGTGGTAGCTACTATCCCAGAAGGATCAACTACATGACCATACCAAATGGGTTGACTTAACATGCAAAAACTGTATGGTAGCTTCTGTCCCAAATCCCACAACTGCCACAGAATTATCTGGGTTGTTTTGCATGGTTTACCAAAATGTGCACCCAAACCATGCGTAGGCCAAAAATCCACCCAAAACTTCCAAAAAATAATTTTTTTAACCTGGAGTCAACCCCAACCTCAACCCATGGATAAAAGATCAACATAAGAATAAAATAATAGGGTTTTCAAGGTTGGGGTGTGACAATTACCCACAACACAAACACTTTATTCCTACAGAAATTCACCAAGCCAAAAGTTAACCAAAACTTGATTTCATGCCCAATCAAAATCCAAAGAAAACACAAAACTCATGGTGACTTTTTACTCCAAAAGTCACACATGAACAATCAAGAAAAAACCATGGCATAGAAAGAAATGGGAGAACACGAGAGGGTTCTCCCCGCCAAAGGAACTCAACTAACACGATCAACATTTAAACGCCCAACACAACAACACCAAAATAAGAACTCCAATGACTCTACCCCTGGGCTATCTAAAATAAAAACAAGGGAACTCCCAACAAGAACTTATCTAAATTCCTTGCACTAGATAAAAAACACTGTCAGCACTAAGAACTTCCCATACCAGCCAAAAACCCCATCACCAGGGCATAATCCATGAAAGAACTTTAACCGAAAAATGAACTTGAAAATAACTACAATCATATAATTCCCACAAGAATAAATATCTCCAAAAAATTGAATTAAAATAAATTAACTAATATATGAAATGATAACCATTTAAAGGTTCAAATTCAAATAAACAAAATTATTTGAACCACAAAAGAAAAGTTTGTCAAAATTTTACAATGAAAGGATGAACTTACAACAACCATGAAAAAAAAACAAGGAAACATCAAATGTATCCACTTCAACATGGGAGTCAAACTGATCTATGATTTTCCACACACCCTCGAAAATTTATGATTGTGCACAAGCTTCACTCTAAGGCCTGTGGATAGAGCCCTGCTGTCTAAATCATCTGCTGCCACACATTCAGACACTGATATCCTTTAATCACAATTCATTCTTCAGGAAACACTTCCTAAAAAACTTATCTGGATGACCCAAATAACCGCAATGATGGAATGTTTTTTTAGTATTTCGACATTATGGCTTCGAATTTCCAAACTGGACACACTGGTGGAACACAACTAAGCAGTCTGAATAACTGGAGATCAAACCCATTGAAGAAAACATTTCAGAAATAGGTTCCTCTTGAATACCCCTCTCTCTATATGGGTAACCTTCATGAGAAACATGAGATACCAGATTTCTAATAGCCTATGTTCTGAAAACCAACTCTATTAAAAATTATTCATCCACCAACTTATCAAAATGAAGATCCTTAGAGTATAATACTCAATCCTTGATCTCTAAAAAAGACCCCCAATAAAAAGATAATCCTTTATCAGATGTTGTGACACCACTTTTATATAATAGGAAACCAACTCCTTGAAATGTTCAACATAGGCCTTCACTATTTCATTGTCCTTTTAGAATACACATGAGCTCTTCCCTTTTCTTCTTCTTCCATCAGTAAAAGAAAAAATTAAATACTTCCCACTTCATCTCAACTCACATCGATGGTGGGGAAAACAAATCCCATTTTCCCAAGGCTGGACCATCAAACAACCCCAGAACAACTCAGACACTAATAGGTATGGGAGTTACCAAAATTATAAATACATGATATACTTCCAAAATCCACTCCACTGCCACTAACGAACCTCGATCACAATAAAATATGTGAAAAAAGAGAGAATAAACAAGAACTGGGCTTGAATTGCAATAATATTTGGGGACCTTTCTGGTTGGAATATTCTGAAAAACATCAAAACACAAACATAAAACAATATCCAACCAAAACACAAACAAGATACCATCTAAATCCAAAACAACTGGCTTACAAGCCAAACACATACAAGTGATAACAAGAATTATCTTTAAAAAAATCACCATTTTCATTTTAATATCAAAACTTCCCTCGTCCAAGGCCACCTACCAAAAATTGAAATCCATTTTCATAAACAAGAACCCACTCTTCAAAGAAAAACCAATTTTTGAAATCATTCTGGACAATCAAGGCCAATCCTTTGATTTGAAAATGCACACCCATGTAATCCTATGAACCGTCACATATGTGTTCATCTATTTCTATCCACACGTTCCAACGCGCACCTTCCATACAAACCGGCACATATGAGAACATCTATGAGTAACACCACAGGTCACACCCATGCCATTTCCTTATCAATTACAAACATGTATCAAATTTTTGAACCAAAACACTTTCTCTTTTAAAACCTATTTTCCAATCCAAAACCATTTGAAAGAAATAATTATAATTTCAAAATCCATTTTCATTTTAAAATATTACTCACATCAACCAAGGCTGAAACGAAACATGACTCACACCAAACCGCCAGAATGGGGAACTAGTGTCTATTCTTAACTTGGCGACATGGTAGTGGGCCATGCCTGAGTAAGCATCAACAATGAGGAGGAGATTTAACCATGTACTCAAACTCCACATGGGTCACTACTCTATGTGAGATAATGAAATAATGTTGGCTTGCCTCCATTGTCATCCCTTGATAAAAAACATACCAAAACTAGATAATTTCTCAATTCCTGAAACACACTTGGAAACTTAGGCCATATCATTTGTGGTGGTGATCATGAAACAACCCATAAAATACCTCCAAAGCCCCAAAAACCCTGGTATTCAATCTACTTGACACCCCAAATAACAAAGATCCGCCTATGATTCTATTTTTTCAGGAACCAGACAAGAGTTCCATCTGATCCGATATCTGACCCAGTCTGAGACATGGACTGATGGGTGTTCCCGATCCCCATGGGCTGGAAAATAGTGTCATGAATCAAATACAATCCAAGTGGGAATGAATTCAGCTCAATAAACAAGGATAAAATAAATAAAATAAACAAACCGAGCACACAACAATAACTAGAAACTAATCTAGGTATGAAGTAACGTTGAACAAACTAAAATCTAATTACAAAGCTAAGAAAAAACAAAATATATGATCTCCTTGAAACCTATTTGTCACCACCAAACACAATACCAACCTGATCCATTAACAAGAACATGTACCAGGAACCTAAACTAAGAAATAGCTCGGGTATACCAACACCAAATGGTACAATTAGGGTGTGATATTAATAGATCAGTAGGAAACCACAACAGAATCCATATATTTCCTTTCCCCAAAATAGTTCATAAACACTAGTTTGAAATACAAATATGAAAATAGGCTTTCAAAATTTTAATTAAACAACCACAACTTTCCCTTTTCCATAAAACATGTTCCAAATTCCCATTTCGAAAATAGGTTCACCATTTTATAAACCAAATCCCAAAACTAAAATCCAACAAGGTAATACTAAGAAAATATGAATGTAAACAGTTAAACAGTACAAGAAACCAAGTGAAATAGAAAGTAAACAAGAAAATATATACAATAACCATGGAAGTTTCCAAAACATCCCTAGAGAGATCCCTAGATGTACTTGAGTCAGACTCACTTATTTGCATGTGGTGCAGCTCCATAGTCTATAACGAATTGAATGCTCTAAACTAGCCTCACCTATGGCATGTCCCACCTAGATTGTAGACATCAAAGGGGTGTCAAACCATTTAATTGGGGTCAATAATTAACCATCACTAAAACATCTAAAATATTCCTAGTAAACCCATGAAATATTACATTGTGTAGTAGGAGGTCCTCGCATGCGTGGCTCACCTTACCTGTAGATGGGACACTTGCCTACCCCAATCACTGATACCACTTATACGATAACCCATATAGGGAAATAATCTATAGGGGTTCCCATCATACAAAAAGTCATTCGTATGTTCCAATCAGGCCATCACATCACATGATCTTTCAAATCATTTCTCAAAATATTCAATGATACCAATCATGCATTTATGCTTCCAAAACCACAACTTATTTCAAGACATTATAAAGTTCCAACCGAGACTCATGTCGAGTCTATTTAAAATACGATTATAAAGTATTTAAAAACTATTTTCAAAATGAAATAAATCACCATTTTCAAATACACAATGCTAAATGGGCCTTTACCTTTCCAATTTTATTTCCAACATTATTTGAAGACCAAGATGAAAACCCACAACACTCTTAAAGATTCCAAATGGGAATTCACCCAAAATGAAAAACATACCATATTACATTTTACCAAATGGTTGATATTATTTTAAAACCAATTTAAAATTACACTTAATTCATTTTGAAACAAAAGGAGTTTTGTTAGACAAAAAGAGTTTAAAAGAGACATCCAAGTGTTTTGAAAACTAGGTTTTTTGTTAAACAAGGCCAACACAATTTGTGTTCCCATCCATGTGTGCACTTCAGGAAGACATGGATGTGCCTAAATCCAATGGAATACCACAATTATTTCCCCCCAAACCATTTTGAAGAAACAACATGTTCCATCCAACAAACACAACAAGCCACCCTATAAAAGTCACCACATTCCGCATATAAGTCCCAAATCAAAATCCAACCAATTTAAAAAAACATATCTCAGGGAAAACACCACTAAAAACACAAAATTTAATTTAAAATGAATATTTTACAGTTTAAAAAACACCTATAGTGCTTACTATGTATCATAATTAGAGAAACCCCTTTCAAAAACCATTTACACTATTTTTTATAAACATGAAAACATTATACCAAGAAAGGAAAACATACAAAATGAATGAAAAAAACCTTTTCATATTATCTAAAAATCCAAAATAATAAATGGAATGAGTCTTAAAGGAAAATAATGGAAATACCTACCTCAATAGAGTGCAGATGTGATTAAACTCTCGAAGAAAGAAGAAAAGGACCCAAGGAACAATATTCCCACCCTATATACAATGAAAAATGACCCAAACATCAAAACTAATCTCTAGTGTTCATCCAAGAAGTAAACACCATAAGCAAACCCAAGTAAACCAAGAGTGGAAGAGATAAAGGACTGAGAAAAGGACAAAACCCCTAAAAACATACCATATAAATTTGAAGATGCAACCATAGAGGAGGAAGATTCTAGGAGAGGGAGTTTTTGGGGCCCCTTATTGGGATGAAAATGACCAAGTGGGTGGGGGAAAATTGGGGTTAAAATTCTATAGGGTTAGAGTGGGAATTTTATGATTTTAAAAAAACCGAGCAGCCCACACGGTTTACCAAATTGTGCTCCAATTGTGCAGTAGCTATTGTCCATGAAAGATCAAATGCACAACCATCTTATATGGTTTGACTTACCGTGCTCAAGATGTTTGGTAGCTTCTTTACCAAATCCCACACCTGGCACATAATTACATGGGTTGGTCTTCACGGTTTACCAAATCGTGTTCCCAAATCATGTTCTTGACAAAAAACCACCAAAAACTTCCAAAAACTCAAATATTTTAACCCGGAATCTACCCAGAACTGAAACCAAGGATCAAAGATCAATATATGAATAAAATAAGAGTGTTTTTAAAGTTAGGGTGTGATAACTACCCACCAATCAATGTCATTATATTCATAATTTTTCATCTATGCTCTAACAAGCTTTCACAATCATCCATTGGTCGATAGAGACATGAACTTGAATAGTTGTACCCATTGACCTCAGTCTCGATATCTAAGTACCCAACGCTATTCCTCCTAAAATAAAGGAATCATCATGAAAATATTTCAAAACATAAGAAATTCCCATGAATCGGTCTCATCATGATTGTACAACCACACTTACTACCTAAAAAGGTATTCATAAGAACCTGAGCCTACCCTACTCACTTGTATCTCTTGATCAAAACTAAACATTGACTCACAAGGGTATGAGTCACAAATAATAGTCTCTAGGTATCTCACCAATCCATTCTAATCAAGTCTCACAATTTAGGTTCATGATATAATGTAAAAGATAATGAACTAATCCTCATTAAGAATCCATATATGGTAGTACCCATTGAGGTTCCAATCCACTAAATGTTTTACTATAAACTATTGACATCACCGTAGAGGATTTGGATAGGTAACCATAAACGAAGTCCAATTAATTAAAATGTCATAGAAAGAAAAATTTTAAAACTCTATTTAGGTTGTTAAATATCTTTATTTAACCTCACCTAAAAAGGATACACCTAAAAAGGGTCTACTAGAAATGTATTAGCTACCAGTGTTAGCTTAGAGGGTCAGAAGTACATGCATATCATCGTATCAATGATCTATAATGTATGGAACACACATGGTTCAGTTAAATATAATGCCATTCCAATATATATAGGAAAACACAGTATAGGTTGTTACTGACACTTTAAATAACTAAAACTAAATAACCATGCCATATAACTGGTCTAAAAATTGGGCACTAAGTTCCCTATTGACCTACTAGGGCCACTAAATTTCCCATACATGAGGACTAATTCATCATCCTCATTGTTGAATATCTCACTGTTGATCCACATAACCTTCCATCAGAAGGAAATACACACACACACACACATTGATCTAATTAAGTAGAATCCCACCAAGAACCTATATAGGAAAACACCATTTAGGTTTTTGTTGAAAGTTTAAACAATTTTACTCATCACTAGTAGTAAAATATTACACTATAAGGCCTATAACAACTGAACCCTATGTGATGAACACGACAAATTAATGGATCTTGTATTTGGTGACCAAGAGTAAAAATCATGCACTGACCTCTCACTAGTTGGATAAGGGATATAAATCCAAAATAAATCATAAACTCCACACAACATGTCCATTTCTCAAAGTGAAAATCACACTCAACTATAAAATCTCAAATCAATAACAACAATCCCATAAAACAGGTAACATGTAATTTTTACCAGAATAAGTGTTCTTGATGCACAAGTTTGAAATCCACAATAGGTTATGACAATTTCCTAATAATCATATCTACTATGTCCCAATTAGTAAGATAACAAGAAAGGAAATGACCCTGATTCAACTTTTCCATGTCCCGAACCAGATCACTGTATAAATAGTAATTGGAATGGTTAGAGAAAATGCCTGAAGTGTGCCTCCCCATACACTATAGGCTATTGAATTACAATGATGTCCTAGAGTGTGATAGTGTAGAGACTATGCCCTCATATCAGTGTAATAAACAATCATAAATAACCAAAAATCATCCAAAATAGTAAATAACTATAGTGAAGAAGTAATAAATATAAAAAAGACTGTAATAAATGAAATATAGTAAAAGCCCGAATGATCATGTCATACATACAACACTGATCACCCACTAGGCTAACCACACATTCACAATAGTAAATAAAAGAAACAAAAATAAAAGTACAAGGCTCAAATGACCACACCAAGCTGTATCACATACCCGATATCGGCATATATATTTGATATATCCTACTCGATCAGTCCTGAGCCTCATCTCATCCTGTGCTTGTAACCAATTAAAGGTCTACTCAGGCACCCCAGTGCAATGGAGAATTGAGAAGGGTGTGGGTAAAAAAGTCACCAAGGCACTTCCAATATGGTCTCGTACATAGATAATAAATTTAATGTATGTATACTCGAGATACTCATTAGGATAAAAATAATAATAAAATAACCGACTAATAAAAATAAAATGATGAAAAATTTCATACCAAGACCTACTGCCAGAAGGGAATGATTCTGGTATTTGATCAACCTAGCTAAGACACAAATGATGTAAAAGAAGATAATAAATCCATAGTTGATCCTTGGGTACATTATCCTAACTGACCAGACATTCCGTGAATAAGGCATTGAGATAGATGGCATTCCCCCTCAATTCATGTATAATCAAGTCGATTCTTGGGTATGTAATCCTGATCAACAATACTTACTCCAATCAATATAAAAAAATGTCTATGATAAGGATACATCACAACAAGGGATTTATTTCCTAGACCTAGTATCAATCGTACCTAACTGAAACCACTATAATGAATGATTATAGGAAATGTAGTGACATCCTAAAAATACAACACTGAGTTGCATGTTCTTCCACTCATACTATATAAATCTACTCCAATTTCATAATCATAAGTCCTGGTCTATAGACAATCAAAACATTTTGACTCGAATAATACCTAAGGGGGATGACCCTTAATAAATATATAAGGAATTATATAATGATATGATGTAATAACTCATGAATAATTTAATAAAAATTTCAAAAACCCCATCCCTAATCATGTGTGGAAAATACAGTAATAGTGTGTCCACGCAATCCTTGAGAGCATCTTAGGAATCACTTGAGGATATCATCATCAATCATTGAGAGTATCTCAAATAGGGGTTCTGAAACAACCTCAACAATCCCCTCTATATCCAGAATTTTTTTTATTATGGGTTAAAAGAATATTTTTTTGAGTGTATTAATGAAAATGAAAATTTTCATTTGATTTTAAATGTTATGTTTTAGGTTTATTGTTTATGTTGATGGGTGAGTGATCGTACCACGATTCACTATTCATTTTGATCCTTATACCACTGTGTTAATCTGATTTGGTATCATAAATTCCAAATTTAGTAACAAATTTAAATTCATTTTTTATTAAATTATTTTGTGTTTTTAGATTTTTAAAAGGGAAATTTTTATTTTTTATGATTTCATTGAAGATGGAGGTGATTCGGAGAGCCCATGATGATGTAGAAGGAAAATGGGCCAAACTACATGGAATCCCATGAACACATGTACACATTTTTGTATGTTTTGAGAAATATGTGCCACAAAATGGGTTTATATTTATTTGGGATAATCCAAAATATAGTGGGATAGAAATATTATTATGGAACCCAGTCAAAATTAGTACATTTAGGGGCCCATATGAATTGATCTATCCAGGGAATAAAAGAAGAAGGAAGTCAGAAGTGGTGTTCTGTATTTCGGATTTATCTTGATATGTGAGCCTCCAAATGATGTAATTTTTTTGGATATATTAAATAGGTGTGTAAATATGTTTTTACTATTTTCAAAAGAAATATAACACTTTATAGCATCCAAAAACTATATGCCAAGTTGTTTTACGAAATTTGGGGGCTCAAAACCACCTTCCACATTGCCTATGAAATGATACACTGGGCACCCCATTTTCAAGTTTGACCGAGATGAATGGTTATGTCATTTTTGAGTACCAAAGTATTCATATAATCATACCTATAAGTTATGGATTCTATGTTAAGTTTTAATTCAACAAAATTTTCTTCCTCCCCTTTAATGGAGTCCTAAACTCCCTATGATCACTTGGGGAGGAATGTGATCTAAATCCTGAGCTTCTTGGTTGTAATAATTGAATGATCATTTTCATTCATGGTTTTTATGTTATTTTTATTCATATTAATTTCTTATTTTATTTATTTATGTACTGGTATGTCATAGTTGACTCATATGATCATGTTTGGGGGTACACATTCATGTGATGTTTCGCTCACCATTCACCACTTATTCTCCCCCTTTAAATTATGGTGTTTGTGTGATTCATATTTTCCAATTTAAATCAAATAAAAACTTCCATGTACTTTTACTTTAATGTAATGGTAACAAATTTAAATAACATACAAACTTGGAGAGTTTCAGTTATAAAGTCAAACAAAAACCGCCTAATCATCAATAGTATATGGTGAATCATTATGTGTTTCTACTAAACCCTAGGAGGTATCCTAGTATAAAATAAATAACTTTAGGGTTTTAGGTGTTAAAAACCAAGTTTTAAAATATCTTAACCCTATATCTTGAAGCGATTAAGTATAATCATCACAATATTTCACCAGGTTGATCACAGTTAATTAATTCTGTTAATTTATGCTTTGTTTTATCTCTTTCCATTTTATTTTGGATTCATAAATCATAAAATCCACAAGATTTTAAAATCCTAATCCCCCTTTTGTTTTCATAATCACAAACTTGTTTTGGATTAATGATCTAAGGCTCCGTTGAGAGATGACCTAGGGTTCCTACTAAACTATTGAAATTATAGTAAAAGTAAACATATAATTTGATGTGCTCGAAAAGGCGATCAAATTTTGGAACCATTTTTGGGGATACCTGATATTTTTTTCTATTATTTCCTTTTATTTATTTATTCTAATTCTTAATTTTTACTCCTTTCAATATCCCTCGATCCCTTTTTATTTTGTTTTTTTATTTTGTTTGTTTTTTAGTATTTCCTCTTCTCTCCCTATATATCTCTTCCTCTCTCTCTCTCTTCCTCTATCTCTATAATTATATAGTATAACATTATATATTTTGTTTTCTTCTTTAAAACTTAATATTTTCTTTTATTTTATACATCTTCAACCATAAAATGAAAAAAAACAAGAAAAACCAACTCCACAACTTATTTTCATGACCTGTTCAGAAAAAGAAAACTGCTTGAATTTTACCCAAAAAATGAAAAGAAACTTCACAAAAAAATTAGGTAATCTAGAGTAGGAAAATCAAGTAACACTAAGGAACCCATTTTGGAACCTCAAGTGGTCCTAAACCAATCAAAAATTAAACCAAATCAAACCCTATAAATTATGGCTAAAAATAATCAAACTTTAAAAGAATTGATAACCTTGAATGTGGAGTACCAACCTGCGTACATCCAATATCATGAGGAAGAATACAAAATTGAGATGAGATCAAGGCTCATCCAATTTATTCCAAAATTATATTTTCTTCCTAGAGACGACCCTCACAAACATCTCAATGAGTTTCACATAGTGTGCTCCACCATGAAACCCTAAAATATATCTGAGGACCTCATAAAGTTTAGTTCCTTCCATTTCTCCCTTGATAGTGTATCCAAATACTAGATATACTATATTACTACCAAAATTGGCGGCTATAATGACCTTTAACAAATATTTCTTGATAAGTTTTTCCTTGCCTCCTGAACTTCATCAATTAGAAAGGAAAATTGTGGAATTAGGCAATCACAAGGAGAGACCCTTCATGAATATTGGGAGAGATTCAAATGAATTTGTTTAAGTTTCCTCCACCACCAAATTAGTGAACAATTGATAATTAAATAATTCTGTGAGGGACTTGTCCCCATATATCATGGAATGATAGATGATGTAGTTAGAGGTTCCCTAGTTTATAAACCTCCTTCTACCGCTCGTGAATTAATAGCCAACATGGATCAAAATGCACAAAAATTTGGTACATGAGAAATTTCACCAACCCAAAGAATTCATGAGTGACCATAACTTTAGGAGTCATCTGAGTATTGTGTATTAGTATTCTCTAAGAGTCTACTCCAACAAGAACCTACCTTTAAGGAAGAACCATTCAGGCCAAATCCAAACCCTGGGTGGTAAGCATAACTGCAGTATAAATAAGGATGAATCTAATTCTACCACAAGAAGAATTTATATCAACAATTACAAGGTACGAATCCTTATTATCCTTCAAATTATTATAAATTTTTTCTTCCTCATCCCAAATCTGAACCAAGCATCAAGGACATGGTGAAGAAAATTTTAAGCCATAACCTCCTGTTCCAAAAGACCATGCAATCAACTATTAAAGACCTATGAACTCAAGTGGGAAAATTGGAAAACATCATCGGTGAGATTGAGATGCAAGGTTCTAGACAAATACCATCCCAAACCATTTATAATCAAAATAAAAAAAGGTAATGTATGTGTAATTACTCTTCTTAGTGGAAAATAAGTTTCTCCTTCCACTGATTCGACACAACATGTAAATTCCTCACTTGAAAACACTATTTTCCTACCCAGAAGAGATTCAAATAAAGAAAAATAAAACAAAAAGGGTAAAAAAATCATCATTGAGGATTCCACTGAACAATCCATTCCTCTTCATTTCCCTTAAAGAATCTCTAAATGTAAGACAAGTTTTGAAAATGATATTGATAAATAAATAGTGGATACATTTAAAAATGTGCAAGTTAACATTCCTTTATTAGATGCAGTTAAAAAAATACCTCACTACGCCAAATTTCTTAAAGATATTTGCATACATATATGTATAATGAAGGGGAATAAATGAGTAAACCTTAGAATAAATGTCTCGGATTTGATCTAACCATCAATTCCATCAAAAATAAATTATCCAATAACTTTTGATATACATTTTACCATAGGGGAGACATTCTTTTTTGATAAAATTCTAGATTTGGGTGCCTCTATTAATATAATTTCTCACTCTATGTATACTTTTTTGCAGGTTGGAGAGCTTCAAATGATTTGCATTATCATGCAACTTTCCAACTGGAGCACAACACACCCATCAAGAATGGTAGAGGGAATCCTCATGAAAGTGAGGAATCTCATCTTCTCCATAGACTTCTACATGATTGATATAGAAGACACCCAAACCTAAGTACATTCCCCTCTCATATTGAGAAGTCCATTCCTTAAAATAACAAGGAAGATCATCAATGTCCACAATGGTATAATTTCCATGTATTTCAGTGGAGAAATGTTAATATTTAACATCATTAAAGCTATGAAACACCTCATTAAAGAGAACTCCACTATTCCTATCTATTCTATGGAAGTAAACTCAAATGATACACACACACAAAATTTTCTGCTTGACCCATACAATGATTTATTTTTCTCTTCTTAATCCTTGGATGATTTGAGGTTTAATTCATATTTTTAGAGTTTTGTGGGTTCATAAAATTGTAAATTTTTTGATTTAATTTATGAGTGTGTTTATTATATAGCAACCATGGCATTCGATGATTCTAAAAATATTATTTCCATTGATTCTCTTTACATAGAGAATAAAAATAAGAAAATAAACAGTTTCATGGACCTCACTACCCCTAAATCCTCTCCCTCAATATAAAAACCACCGTGTTGGAACTAAAACAACTTCTATCTAATTTAAAATATGCATATCGTGAGGGTATTGACCAATTTTCTATCATTATTTCCGTATATTTTTATGCACCATATACTTTTAAATGAGGAGGATAAGAATATAATGAAAGATAAATTCTATTAGAATCCCACTCTCCTTGAAGTGATAAAAATGGAAGTTAGTAAATTACTAATTGTTGGGATCATTTATCCTATATATGATAGTAAATGGGCTAGTTCAGTGAAAATCGTACCTAAAATACTGGAATAATAGTATTTTCAAATGAAAGGAATAAATTGGTTCCAATACATGTGAAAAATAGTTCGCGGGTCTGTATTGACTACCATTGACTGAATAAAGACATGTGAAAGGACAACATTACTCTACCTTTCATAGAACAATTGTTAGAATTAATGGATTTTATTTCCCATTATTTTTTCCTTTATGAAAATTCAGGTTATTTTAAAATCCTTGTATCCCCTAAGGATCATGAAAATACAACATTTACTGGTCTATTCGACACATTTTCATACAAAAGGATGTCCTTTGGTCTTTGTAATGCCCCTAGTACTTTTCAACGATGAATATTGAGTATTTTTTATGAGTACCATGATAATTTTATGGAAGTGTTAATGGATTATTTCATGATATAAGGATCTTCCTTTGATGACTTCTTGGCACACCTAGGTTATGTTCTCCACCATTTCATTGAAAAATATCTTATATTAAATTATGAGAAATGACATCTCATGGTTAATAGGGGAATAGTTCTTGGGCATGTCATTTAAAATGATTGAATTATAGTGGATAAGTAAAAAAATAAATAAATTTATCCCTTCCATATCCAAAATGTGTTTGTGGGGTGCGATCATTCTTAGGTCATACTAGTTTTTACTGCCAATTCATTAAATAATTTATTAAGATCACACATCCCTTTTCCCAATTTTTATAAAAATACTCAGAGGTTGTGTTTGATAAAAATTGTGAAGATTCATTCAATTCACTAAAAAGGAGTCCCACATCATCACCCATTATCTATCCACTAAGGGGGATCTCCCCTTAGAACATATGTGTGATACCTCTAACTTTGCAGTTGGGGAAGTTTTATCACAAAGGGTTGAGAAATCTCCTCATGTCATTACTTATACCTCACATACCCATGAAACTACATTGGAAAACTACATGACCACTGAAAAAGAACTTCTTTTTATTTTTTTTCCTTGAAAAAATATGTTTATATCTTTTTGGGTAAAAAATCATTGACTTTTATAATCAATATTCCCTTGGTTTTCTCCTAAATTGACCTAATGCTAAGCCCTAACTCATTCGGTGGATGCTCATCCTCCCTAAGTTTGACATTGAGATTAGAGAAAAGAGGGGAGTGGAAATGTGGTGGCTGACCACATTAGTAGGATTTCTTCACCACTGGACCATCATGTTGACTCATTCTTCCCCATTGTAGAATTATTTCCTCATGAGAAGCTTTTTGATGTTGTGGACCTTACCACATTGTATGAAGACATTATGAATTCTCTAGCAGCATCTAGGTTCCCCACTGATTTCATCACTTCACAATCATAGAGGCTTAAAATTGATTCTTGACGGTACATTTTGGATGACCCATATTTGTGGAGAATTTTTAGTGACCAAATTGTTTTTTGGTACGTACCTAACCATGAGTTCACCTCTATTTTGACCTTTTTCCACACTTGGGATTGTGGGGGCCACTTTGGCTCTCAACATACAGCTTGAAAGTTCCTTGACTCTAGACTTTATTGGACAACATTATATAGATATTACCATTGGTTTTGTCAGTCATGTAATCGATATCAATTCATTTGGAATATAACTAAGAGGAATAACATTCCCCAACAAACCGTGTTATTTTTTGAGATCTTTTATGCATGGATCATTGACTTCATGGGGAAATTTATAAACTCATTTTTCTTTTTTATACATATTATTGGCTATAGAATATTTATCTAAATGGGTGGAAGAAAAGGCTACCAGGATCAATGATTATCGTGTGGTTGTTGATTTTGTGAGAACCAAGATTTTCAGTAGGTTTGGTTTACTGAGACTCATCATTAGTTATGAGGGTTCACATTTTTTTAACTATGATATGAATAATTCACTTCATAAGTATGGAATGGTTCATAAATTCTCCACTTCATAACACCCCAAACTAATGGACAAGATGAAATGCCAAATCATAAAGTTAAGAAAATCACAGAAAACGGTACAACACAACAGTGAAGATTGGATTTTGTACTGGGATGATGCACTTTGGGCATACCATATAGCTTTAAAATACCGATCAGAATTTAACTATACATGATTTTGTTTGTAAAGTCTTATCACATCCTGGTATAGTTAGAGAAAAATTAATATTGGTCTGTTAAAAAATGTAATATGAATCATTCAGATGCAAGTGAGCATAAGAAGCTGTAGATTCAGGAGTTGGAAGAAATTTGGTGTGATGCAAATGAGAACTCTCAAAACTATAAATAGAAGACATAGGCTATTCATGATTAAATTATTTATTATTGGATGTTTCATATTGGTGAGAAGGTGCTCATGTGTAATTCCAAGCTAAAGCTCCACCCATTTAATCCTCATTCCCGATGGCTCGGTCCTTATATTGTTACTAATGTTTACCCTTTTGGGGAAATTTAGGTCTTTCATGATCCAATTAGCTAAAGTATTATTTTTAATGGGCATAGACTTAAACCATTTTCATAGGATTTCCCAAAGCACCCGGTAGAGGAAATCCACCTTCAAGAAGTAATATACCAGTGAAAACCACCAGGTTTTGTCCTCCCTCCCTACATTATCTTTTATTAATGTGAGGAAACTACACACTCTAGGTTGGGGGGGGGGGTACTATATTGATCCTACCCTTTTAAATATAAATTAAATGATTTTATGTATAATTATATATTATAGTACATGCCATGGATCATGAAGTCAAGAATATTTGAAGACTAGGTACATAAAAAATAAAACACAGGGCTAAAAAATCATTATTTAATATCCATAAAGAGCTCATAACTTATTTTGTGCCCTTAAATCTGCACAGGGTACCTTGGGGAAAACATGAACAATGGGATAAGCTAAAAATCCCAGTAAGGGAATGAACATAAGAATAAAGCTAAATCAATGAGTTAGGAGGCACTACATAATGATATCAAAAGCATGGAACATATGGAATCATAACATATAAATATGGGATTATATAAACATGGAATCTTATAAATGTAGAAGAAACATAAAACATGCCTTTAGTACAAGACAAGGATAACTGCATAACCCATTTCCCATAGTAGTATGGGTCAAGGCTAACCACCAATCTTATTTCCCATAGTAGCACAAACTGAGGCTAACCGCCAAGACCGTTGCACATAGCATCTCATCAGACTTAAGTTTTCCCAATGAATTGGAGAGCTATCTAGGCACACCCATATTACATTTAATTAATATTTTTCCACATAAATAGTCATACATAATCAATCTTACATAAACATAAGGGTTACCCCTTGAAATAACTGGGTACCACAATCATGACAAAAAGCATAACCAATGAGTGTATCATGAAAGTGTCCATGAAAGAATGGAATTAGAAAATACATGGATTTTCATAAGGTAAAAACAGGAATATATCATGGAAAATGATATCAAACAAAAGTGAAAACTTTTAGAAAATGTATTTGATAAATTTTAGCATTAAAACATTTTTGGTGAGGTTTTAAGGAAAATACTATAGAGATTTAAAAATAGAAAAGAGGGAAATATTTTATATAAAAAATAATTTAAACAAGAAGGATTTCTTAATAAAAATAATTATTTTATACAGAAAATGGTTTCTTAAAATATAAGATATAGGGAACTTGAAATTGGGTAAAATTTTGGGAAGTTCCATTTAAACAATTTTGCTTATCGAAAAGTGTAGAGGAGTGAATCACTTAAAAGCATGTATATCCCTGAAAGAGAATGAGGGATGGATATTGAAACATGAGTTTTAATCATATAAATAGTATGTGGAAGTTTTACATAAAAGTAAAATACAAATTTATTTAGGTAAAAAGAAAGATAGAGAAACCCGAAGGAATACAGGCAGTTCGGGTAGGATTCCTTATGGATTACCGGCATGATATCAGGTGTACTTAAGAAGGATTAATGAGATAGAAAAGGATTTATCATTTTTTATACATCATGAGGACAATATTTGGAGGTGTTTAATCGTACCCCATCACTAGGAATTACACATAAAAGGGCATAACATAGAGGATAATGTTGAATAAAAGTGAAATGGAGAGTATGACTTACCTTAAAGCCGATGGTGATATTTTATTGAACATAATGACATGAATAATAAAACTAGTTTTATTAATTAATAACTCCAAAACATATTATATATGTATAATATTTAGTATCATCATTTTGAGTTCATTTATAACCATTTTTATTGGTTATGTGGTTCAATTTCATTGTTCGGGTCCACTTGCTTACTTGGTTTTAATGACCGGTTCACTTATATTCAAGTTTGGATAAACAAGAAACATGAAAGTGGTTCTCTAGAATTGAAGTTGTATGTTATTAGTTAACATCCAGGAGATTACAATATTATAAAAATTCATTCGATTATTGGGAGTGAAGATGAATTATTATATAAAACTTTAATAATAAATATATTGGTTAATCGGTGGGTTTGATTACAAAGAACATGTTTTTATTTATAAATTAATACCATTTGTACAGAAGGATTATAGAATGAAAACTAGGATATATTAAATATATAATAATCTGGTTCAACCATAACACAAATGGTTTCCTGACCATAATTAAGGATGATAATAGAAATTGATAAACCACTGTCCTTGAATGTTATAAATTAGCACATCTCAAATAGTGTTTTCATTTCATTCAAATAAAAGATGGGAAAAATAGAGAAGATAATGAAGTATCCCATTATCATAATATAATTCCTATACATGTATGTTACTAGAGTTATCATACCATTTGGGTGAAGAGAGGTGAGAAAAGAAACAAGAAAATAAAAGAACTGAAAAAAATAAAAGAATTGGAAAGAGGAATTTACCTCTTGAGTTTATCTCCTTTGAGAACCTCTTAAGGGGATAAGTTTTTGTATTTTTAAGAGACTAGTGGCTGTTGGACGTTGGGAAGGATCTTTGGGAGATATTTGGGCAGAATATTGGGAAGGAAAAAGGCTCGAGATTAATGAAAAGAAGAGGGAGTGAGGGGGGTTTTTATAATGGAGGAGAGGAGGGGTTTCATAACTTTTTAATAATTAGTTTATTAATTTCACACAATACCAGAAATAGTGATGATTCCATGACCAAGAATAGTAATAAATGAATGCGAGTTCAAACCAACGTCCATTTAAGACATCTATGATTCAAGCCTAATGGAGAAATTCAGGATATAGCATTTATTGTGAATTATCGTATTTTATTATTAACAAAAAATTCATGTATTTTAGAAAAATACCAAAAATTCACCCTAACCATTTTTCGACGTTTAGAATCCAAAAATGAAATCCATTTTTTCAAAAATAATTTTATAAATATTAGTACTTTAATATTTAATTAAAATCATAATTTATTATTAAAAAACCAGTTTTAAAATATTAATTTACTTATTCTAAAATATAGGTACATCATAATTTCACTTGAATATTATTTTTATACTATAATAGGTAAGGTTACTATTAATTAGGGTATATAAATATTCATAAGGTTATGTTACTATTCATAAGGATAGATTACTATTCCCAAAAAATTATATTTTTCTTATCAAACTCCAAATAACTTATTGATTGCAACCATTTATGTCATATTTCTTAAATCCCAAACACAGAAGTGACAAATTTATGTTTAAAGGTCACATAGCACTTAATATTTCATTATGTTGTGATTTCATGTGATAATATAAAATATTTGTTAGAAAGTAATTTCCATTTATAAAACATTGAGTTGTTACATTCTTCCCCCTTTAAGAAATTTCACCCATGAAATTTCATGTTACATTCTAAGCCGTAAACAGGTGCGGTTACTTTTCCTTCATTGCCTCCTCCAGTTCCCATGTTGCCTCTTCGTACTTATGGTTCCTCCATAGTACCTTGACCATGTGAGTAGTCTTGTTACATATAACTTTCTCTCTACGATCTAAGATATTTACTGGTTGCGCCTCATAAGAAAGATCATCCTCTGACTGTTCCACCTCTGAGGAAAGTACATGTGATGGGTCTGGTATATACTTCCCTAAGAGGGATACATGGAAGATTTTGTGTACTTTCGACATGGTAGGTGGAAGTCCCAGTCGATAGGCCACAACACTGACTCGATCAAGGATCTAGAAGGGGCTGATATACTAGGGAATTAACTTTCATTTCTTCCCAAATCTCATGACCTTCTTCCATAAAGATATAAAAATAAATACCATGCCTCCGACTTTGAACTCAATGTCTTATCGACAACTGTATGCATAACTATTCTATCGAATTTGGGATGACTTGATATGTTTATGAATAGTTTTCACCATCTCCACCATTTATTTGACCATTTCAGGTCCTAGCAGCTTACATTTACTGACTTCATCCCAACACACTGGTGTTATGAACCTTTTCCCATAATGGGATTTTATGGTGCCATTTGGATGCTCAAGTGGAAATTATTGTTGTATGAGAATTCAACCTATGGATGATGTTGGTCCCATCCTCCTTTTAATTCTATAGAACATGCTCTCAACATGTATTTCAGTGTATGAATAGTCTGATCAGATTGGCCATCTGTTTGAGGATGATAGGCCGTACTGAAGTTCAGTTCATTGCTTAGAGCATGTTGGAGACTTTTCTAGAACTATGAGGTGAATCTCAGTTCACAATTAGATAAAATAGATAATGGTAATCCATGCATCCTTACCACATATTTGATGTATATTCGTGCAAGTTGATCCAATGAGATGTCTTCCCAAATTGTGATAAAGTGAGCTGTATATGTAAGATGATCTATTATGACC
Organism: Viscum album; assembly: GCA_963277665.1. Taxonomy (NCBI): domain Eukaryota; kingdom Viridiplantae; phylum Streptophyta; class Magnoliopsida; order Santalales; family Viscaceae; genus Viscum; species Viscum album. The sequence goes on from OY728122.1 coordinate 1,978,320,503, forward strand.
CATATAGAATTGTTTCTTCTGGATTTCCTTGGAAGTCTTGTGAAAAAGTCCATGGTAATGTTCTCCCACTTCCATGTTGGTATGGGTAGTGGTTTCGTCATCCCCTTAGACTTTTTCCTCTCAGCCTTCACTTGAGGACATACTAGGCACTTTGATGTATATTCCACAATCTCCCTTTTCATGTTGTCCCACCAAAAGTTTTCTTGGAGATCTCAATACATCTTTGTGATCCTTAAGTGAATAGAGAAGGTCAATATATGTGCGTCATTCAAAATCTCCTTATTTATCTATGGATTGGATGGTACACATAATCGTGATCCAAATCTTACAACTCCTTCCTCATAAATCATGAACTAAGAGGATTTCCACTTCTGATAGCTTCCACCCTTTTCACAATTTCCACATCTTTTCTTTGAGCACCATTTATTTTCTCTATGAGGGATGGTTGAGCAATAATTTGAGAAAGGATTGAAGATGTTCCTCCCTTAATGATTCCCATGTCCATCCTCTGTAAATCTAAACATATCATATCCTTTTCAATTCTCATCACTAATAAAGATATGATCCTTTATACTTAGAGCATCTTCCACCTTATTTGCCTTAGCATGATGGTAGTGGTTGAGCAGTCATAATACATGATGAAATCTATAAATATTTGTTGTTTCATATAAATCTCTTTTTGTGTGAATATATATTTGAGACTCTTGTGAACAATATATATCTCACACTTCTCCCCATAGAGATAATTCTGCCAGACTTTTAATGAAAAGATCATAGCCGCCAACTCTAGATCATGCATAGGATAGATTTTCTCATGGATTTTCATATGCCTTGAGGCATAGGCTATCACTTTATTATTTTTCATTATCACAAATCTGAATCCCTTCTTTGAAGCATCAATGTACACCACAAAGAGTTCTCCACTTGTTTGGAGTGTGAGTACTGGTGCATTGATAAGCCTCTTTTTCAAGTCCTTGAAATAGTCTTCATATTCCCAAGTCTAGAAAAACATTACACCCTTTCATGTCAGCTTGGTCATTGAGTTTGAAAATTATGGAAAGTTATTCACAAATCGTCGATAATACCAAGCTAGACCTAAAAAGCTAGGGATCTATGTTACAAATGTTAGCCTGGGCCACTCTTCAATTGCATTTGTCTTGGAAGGGTCCACAGATATCCCTTTGCTGGTGATAACATCCCCCATTATGATACTTCCTCCATCTAGAAATCACAATTACATTAATTTTCATACGAATTCTCCCTTTGCAAAGCCTTTAACACAGTATTCAAATGCTCATCGTATTCCTCCTTGCTCTTGGAGTATATTAGAATGTCATCAATAAAGACTACCAAATTTTTTTTCGAGGTAATCTCTAAAGACCATATTAATTAAATCCATAAAAATTGATAGATCATTAGTGAGTTCGAAAGGCATCACTATGAACTCATAGTGTCCATACCTCATTCGAAAGGCAGTCTTGGGAATATCTTCTTTCCTCACCTTTAATTGGTGATATCCCGAATGGAGGTTTAACTTAGTGAAATAAATGGACCCATGAAGTTGATCAGACTAGTCATCTATCCAAGGAAGAGGATACTTGTTCTTTATCGTGATTTTATTAAGATCATGATAATCAATGTAGAGGCGCATTGATCCATCCTTATTCTTGAAGAAGAGGATTGGAACACCCCCTGGTGAAGCACTCGGGCATATAAAACCCTTCTCTAGATTCTCTTGTAACTACTTCTTCAGCTCTTCCAGCTCTATGATGGTCATTCTATAAGGTGTCTTTGATATAGGCAGTGATCCAAGAATATGTTCAATTGAGAACTCAACCTCTGGGTTAGGAGGAAGACCAAAAAACTCTTCAAGGAATACATCAGTGTAATCCCTCATGATGGGAATGTCTTCAAGCATGATTCTCTCTTTTGTTTAAATCATTTGAGCTAGATATGCTTGCTCATAAGGAAACAATATACACACTTGAGATAATGATTATTATGGAGATTCATCTTCCTCCTTACACATGTATAGATTCAGAGGATGCTTAGGGATGTGAAGAGTGATCTCCCTTCGGGATCTGAGCCTATGAGCCTTGTAAGGGTTCCCCCTCATCCCTTGAAAGGGGGGTTATCAAAAATCAATAAAAAATGAAGGCCTTCAGGCCATTCAGGCCTTTCCCAATAGTTGATGGTGTCCTTATATAAAGATATCCAATCCAAGCCCAAGATTTTGTCGAACTCCACTAAAGTAAGTATGATGTGATTTTCAGGGAGATTCAGTCCAAAACATTAATTGGGGAGGAGTTATAAACCATGGATGAAATAATTTCCCCATTAACTATTCTCACAGATAACTTTTCCTCCAAATTTTGAGGTGGTGTATGAATAGTTCTACAAAACTTTCAAGATATGAAAGAATGCGTAGAACCAAAATCAAATAGTATGTTAGCTATTATTGAATGAATAACTAGCATACCTGTCACCACATCATTGTCTGGATCCACCTCAGTAATAGTGATATCATAATACCTTCCTTTTTTCCTTAAAGGTTGTTGTTTATTTCCCTTAACAACCATTGTCTTAGGGAATTTTTTTTCATAATGACCATGCTCCTTGAAGTTGCAATAATACACCACTAGCTGAGAGTTTCTTTGAACCTTCCTTTATTCTTCCACATTAGCAGGATTTTTCATATCCCTTCGGCAGTTGTTAGACAGATGACCAAACTTTCCACATTGGAAGAAATTATTGGTTCCCTAGAGAAATTTCCCAGGATGCTTCGTCCCAAAACTTTTATGTGTGGGATATTCAGGCTTCTTTCCATCACGAGATTCGTTTGTTGAACCACCCATGTTGTTCTCCATTTTTCTCTTCTTGTCACCAGGCCCATGAGACCATTGAGATTATCCAATATCCATTTCAACCTTGAGGGAACAATAGACAATCTTCCCATAAATGTCAAATTCTTGAATCACCAACTCTTTTTGTATACTCAGCTTTTGTTTGCTAAAGAAGCGATCCACCTTTATTTCAGTTTTCATGACAAAGCTAGAGGCATGCCTTGAAGGACTTTTAATGTTATATTCATACACCCCAATGGAATAATCTTCCTTCTTCTTGAGTCTAAGAAACTCTCTTTCCATTTTTAGATGAACGGTTCAAGGAAAATATTTATTGAAACACATCCTCTTGAATTCATTCCAATCCATGAAATAAATTTCCACTTAGGACTTTGTATTCTTGATTAGTTTTCACCACTGATCTTCTTCTGCATCAAAATGATAGATCACCAGTATAACTTTCTCTTATTCTGAACACTGGAGGATGGAGAATATCTTTTCAATGGAGTTAATCCACTTTTACTCAAGGAGGAGATTAGAAGATTTGCTAAACATGGGAGGCCTTTGCTGAATGAAGGATTCTATGGTAAGTTTCTCTATCCTTGGATGAGGAGGGAGTTCCAAATGATTCGAGTTATTATTCATAACATGAGAAAGATGAGAAAGTACTATCATGAATTTTTGAGGCGTCATATCGAGCATATCATTTGGGAAATCGTCCCATTGCATATCATATTGGTTGTTGGAATGTGTTCTTAAATTTCATTCCATTAACTAAGAAAAAGAACGTAAACTTAGAGGGCTTGAATACTTAGTTATTGAACATAAAAAGGAAACTTTTGAACATAAAAGGATAAAATTGTAGAGGAGAATTATATCCTAACTTGTGATTTCTTAGGTTTAAATATAGGTTATCCTTCATCTATTTATGAAATTATATTCTTATAGTATTTTTTTAATTCCCTTAATAATGGTTTGTACTAAGCTCATGAATTTACCAAAGCATATCCCCCAGGAGTGTCAATAACAAGAGTAAAGTAAGGCTTGTTGTCTTGTACTAGGATACCCTGGGTCAAGCCCAAAAATCCTTGTCAGAGTTTTACTACTTGGTACATTTTTTTCAGAGCCACCTCTACCTGTTTGTATCCAAACAAGGATGTATTTTCTTGATAAACCACTTAATCTATAGTTACCAAAACATAGGGGTTTTTTTCTTATAATTCGTCTCATCCTTAATGTACTTTCAAAAGTTTTGTATTCCTAATCTCCAAAAATAACTAGACCATCCTTTGACACCAAATATAGAGACCCTAGCCTTTTACATATAAAATTACACGATTTTAAGCATAATTATACATTAGATTACAAGCCAAGGATCATGAATTCTAGCATCTTTGAAGACTAGGTACATAAAACATAAAACATGTGGCTAAAAAAACATCTTTATTTAATATAAATAAAGAGATACTAACTTACTTTTAGCCCTTACATATTCACAAGGTACCCTGGGGAACACATGAACAAAGGGATGAACTAAAAATCCTAGTAAGGGAATGAAAATAAGAATAAATCTTAACCACATGAGTTTGGAGGAATGATATAAAGATATGAAAAGCATGGAACATATGGAATCATAACATATAAACATGGGATCATATAAACATGGGATCATATATAAATGGAATCATATAAATGTGTAAGAAACATAAAAAATGCCTTTAGTATGAGTAAAATCTAGCCTCCAATCATTTTTCTCATAGTAGTATGGGTCTAGGCTAACCACCAATCCCGTTTTCTATAGTAGCATGAGCCAATGCTAACCACCATGACCGTTGCACATAGAATCTCATGAGGGTTAAATTTTCCCAATTCATTGGAGTGCTATATGGGCACACCCATATTATATTTCATGAATATGTTTTACACATAAATAATCATACATAATCAATCTTACATAAACATAAGGGTTACCCATGGAAAGAATTGGGTACCATAATCATGACATAAATCATAACCAATGGGTGTATCATGAAAGTGTCCATGAAAAAAAATAGAACATACATGGATGTTCATATGGTAAAGTAGGAATATATCATGGAAATTAATGTAAAATAGAAGTGACAACATGTAGGTAATGTATTTGAGAAATTTTAGCATTAAAACATTTTTGGTGTGGTTTGAGGAAAATACTATAGAGAATTAAAAATAGAAAAGAGGAAAATATTATATATAAAACCAGAATTAAACCAAGAATGTTTTCATAATAAAAAGTCTGATTTTATGAATAAAGTGGTGTCTTAAAATAGAGGATATAGGGAACTTTAAATTAGTTAAAAATTTGGGAAGTTCCCTTAAATCAAGATTGCTTATCAGAAAGTATCAAGGATGGAATCACTTAAAAGAATGTATATCCCAGAAAGAGAATTAGGGATAGATCTTGAAACATGATTTTGAAGAATATGAAAAGAATTTATAAGTTTTACACAAAAGGAAAAGACAACTTCATTTGGGTAAAAGGAAAGATAGAGCAACCTGAAGGAATAAAGGCGGTTCAGGTAGACTTTCTTATGGATTACCAACATGATATCAGGTTTACTTAAGAGGGATTAATGGGAGAGAAAGGGATTTATTATATTTTATACATCTTTAGGACAATATTGGAGAGGTGTGTAATCATACCCCATCACTAGGAATTACACATAGAATGACATAACATAGAGGACAATCTTGAATAAAAGTGAAATGGAGAGGATCCCTTACCTTAAATCCGATGGTGATCTTTGCTTGAAATTAATGACCTGAATAAAAAAATTTGGCTTATTAATTAATAAATCCAGAACCTAGTCTATATTTATTATATTTATTATATTTATTATAATAATTTTGAGTTCATTTATATCCATTTTATTGGTTATGAGGTTCAATTTCATTGTTTGGGTCCATTTGCTTACTTGGTTTTAATGATCGATTCACTTATATTCATGTTCGTATAAACATGTATGATGAAAGTGGTTGTCCAGAATTGAAGTTGTACGTTATTAGTGAACATATAGGAGATTAAATTATTATAAAAATTCATTTGGTTATTGGGAGTGAATATGAATTATTATATAAAACATTAATGATAATCGTTTTGGTTAATCGATGGGTTTGATTACAAAGAAATTATTTTGCTTTATAAATTAATACCATTTGTGAAAAAGGATTATATAAAAAAAACTAGGATATATTATATATATAATAATATGTTTCAACCATAACACAATTGTTTTAAAGACCATAATTAAAGATGATAATAGAAATTGATAAATCGTTTTCCCTGAATGTGCTAAATTAACACATCTCAAACGGTGTTTTCATTTCTTTCAAATAAAAGATGCGGAAAGGAGAGAAGATAATGAAGTATCCCATTAGAATAATAGAATTAAATTACATGTATGTTACTGGAGTTATTATTCCATTTTTGTGAAAAGTAGGTGAGTAAAGAAACAAGAAAACAAAAGAACTTAAAAGAAATAAAAGAATTGGAAAGAGGAATTTACCTCTGGAGTTTATCTCCTTTGAGAACCTCTTAAGGGGAGAGGTTTTGGTATTTTGAAGAGACTATGGGATGTTGGACATGGGGAAGGACCTTGGGGAGAGATTTTGGAATAATATTGTCATGTAACAATACTTGAGAGTAGTGAAGAGAAGAGGGAGTGGGGGGGGGGGGGTTATAGTGGAGGAGAGGAGTGTTTTCATAATTTTTTAATCATTAGTTTATTAATTTCTCTCAATACCAGAAATAGTGATGATTAAATGACCAATAATAGTAATAAATTAATGCGAGTTATAAACAATGTCCATTTACATCATCCATGATTCATGTATGATGCAGAAATTAAGATTATATCATTCATTGTGAATTATCGTATTTTACTATTCATCAAAGAATCCATGTATTGTAGAAAAATACCAAAAATTCACCCTAACCAATTTTAGATGTGTAGAATCAAAAAATAAAATCCATTTTTTAGAAATAATTTTCTAAATATTATTATTTTAATATTTAATTAAAATCATAATTTATTTTTAAAAAACCAGTTTTAAAACATTCATTTACTTATTCTAAAATACAGGTACATCATACATTGACTTGAATATTATTTTTATACTATAATATGTAAGTTTACTATTAATTAGGGTATATCAATATTCATAAGGTTATGTTACTATCCATAAGGGTAGGTTAGTATTCACCAAAAAATAATTTTTTCTTATCAGACTCCAAATAACTTACTGATCACAACCGTTTATATCACATTTTCAAAATTCCAAACACATAAGTGAAAAACTTATTTTTAATTGTCACATAGCACTTACTAGTTTATTATGTTGTGATTTCATATGATAATATGAAATATTTATAATAATGGAATTTCCATTTATAAAACATTGGGTCGTTACAGGTACATTACTTGATTAATTTGGATTTTCATTATCTTTTTTCTTTCTTTTATTTTTTTCTTGTTGCATAGAATTATTACTTTTACACACTTTCCTAGTTTTGTTAGGGATTTTCATAGTCTTTCTTTATTTTAATATTTTTTTCTTTCTAGATGGTATTGTCACTCCCCCCATTTACCCCTTCAATTTTGTACCAAAATGTTAATTTTTGATTCATACTTTATCAAGGAAAGTGATTCGTAAAAAAGCATGGAAGTTATTGAAAATTCATTAGTAATTTACCTATTTCATGTTGTTATAACATTTAAACAATTATTTTAATGATGAAATGAGTGTTGTAAAATGAATTTAACATTGAGGCATGACTTTATTTAAAATTGGTTGTTTTTTCGATGATATAAATAGTTGTATCACTTTGAAACCATAGAGAATAATGGTACCCTTATGTGAGTTATTTATGGGAAAATTGTGCCACTTAATATCTCCACACACTTTTGCAGAAAACCAAGAAGTGTTAATATTTCTAACTTAATAGAAGGTAAATATAAGTTAGGTTAATATTTACCACCTTTCTAAAATTATTTTTTCATACATTCATTCCTTATCCGATCGGTTTCATTACTGTACCAGATTGACCTATGTGTGTGTACCCATTATCTGACTATTTTACGCCATCAAAAAAATATAATTTAATATATATATATATATAAACAACACAAAAATACAGGTTATGCCATGAGAAGGTAAAAAACAACTCTTCATCAACCTTTTATCTTGTTATAAGTATTATAATTAGTGTTGTGATGAGATCAAATAGTGTTTGAGTGATGAGTGTGAGATTTTTTCCATGTTTAAATTTTGAAAAAAATAATATTAATAAATGAGGGGAGTTATGAAATGTGAAAAACATGGTGATATATTGATTGGGTTCTTGATGTTTTACTTTCAGGAATTCTTAAGTTAGTGGGTCTTGAAATTTTATTTCAAAAAATTTAGAGAAGGTTTGGTGGACAAAAAAATTTATGCAGAAAAATGTTATAATAACTTATATTTACTGGATAGAAAGTTGAAATAATAACATTGAATGGTTTTTAGTCACATAATTTGAGAATTAGTTGAATGAATTATTTTTAAATTTATTTCTCATATGGGTATCATGAATCTCTTTGAATTTCATTCTGATACAATTTATAAGACATCTTTTTTCATGATCACTAGGAATAAATCCTTGGTGTGATTTCTTCTCTGATCAAATTACTATCAGGGATTTAATTTTCATTTAATTTAAAATATTCATGAATTTGGGAATATATTCATGAATATTTTTTGGAAATTTTAATTTTACCAGGAGTGAAAATTTTTAGGTGTGGGGGTGTGATCACATTGTGATTCACTATTCATTTTGACCCTTATACCACTGTGCTAAACTGATTTTGTATCATAAATTTAAAACATAATACCAAATTTAACATCATGTTTAATTAAATTATTTTGTGTTTTTAAATATTAAAAAGGTAAATTTCACTTGGTTTTATGATTTCATTGAAGGTGGATGTGATTTGGGGAGCCCATTATGATGTAGAAGGAAAACGGGTCAAACTACATGGAAGCCCATGAAGAAAGTTTCATTGTTTTTCATGTTCAAAGAAATATGTGACTCAAAATGGGTTGCTATTTTATTTAAGGATCTAAAATTTAGTTTTATAAAACTCTTTTGAAGGATAAAAATCCCAATCCATCCATTTAGGGGTCCAAAAAATCTAATATTCCTAAGGAATCAAATCTATATAAAGTCTAAAGTAGTGTTCTATATTTTGAATATATCTAGAGTTGTGGGCCTCAAAATGTTTCCAAATTTAAGGTGGAGATATTAAATAGGTTTATAAAATCTATTTTAGTTTTTTGAAAAGATATATAATAATTTATAGTGGATTAAAATGATGTCCCATGTGGTTTTATGAAATTTGGGTGCTCAAAACCACCTTCCACATTGCATATAAAATGATAACTTGGGAACCCCATTTGAAATATTGACTGGGAGGAATGGTTTTTCCATTTTTGAGTCCCAATGGAAAAATATCATAATACCTATAAGTTTTGGAGGCCATGAGAAGTGTTACTTCAACATGTTTTTCTTCCTCCCCTCCCATGGAGTTTAAAACTCCTTGTGATCATCGGGGGAGGATCGTGATGTAAATCTAGAGCTTCTGGTTTGTAATAAGAGAATTATTCTTTTAATTATAATTTTTTATGTTTTTTATTGATATTATATTTTTATTTTATTTATTTATGTACTTACATTTCATACTTGACTCATATTATCATGTTTGGTGGTACACATTCATGTGATGTTTCACACACTGTTCACCACTTATTCTCCCCCCTTTCAATTGTGGTGATTTTGTGCTTCATATTATTAAATTTAACACACATAAAAAATACCATGGACATTTAATTTCTTTTCACTGTAACATATTTAAAAAAATAAAAACCTTTACAACATATTTAGTTCTTTGTGTGTTGCCTTGGTGAGTTTTGGTAATGAAGTCGGACACAAATCACCAAATCATCGACAATATCTACTGAATCATTGTCTATTTATAACAGAAAACTAGGAGGTATAAATGTAAAATCTCATTAAAATTATGTTTTAGGTGTTACAAACCAAGTATTAAAATATTTAAACCACATATCTTTAATTGATGAAGGATGAGCATCACGAGATTTCCCTAGGTTGATCATGCTTAACTAATTCTGTTAATTTCTTATTTGTTTTATTTATTTCCATTTTCTTTTGGATTCTTACATTATAAGACCCAAAATCTTTTAAAAAACTCATTCCACTTTTATTTTCATTATCAAAACCTTATTTTTGGATTAATGATCCAAGGCTCCATCGAGAGATGGCCTAGTGATCCTGCTTTGCTGCATAAATTCTAGTAAAAGTAAACATCTAATTTGATGCACTTGACAATGCGATTGGTGAGCCTGATATAAATCATTATTATGGGTGAGTGTGATATATATAATTATGATATTTGATCCCAATATATCTACCAAATTCATTGGGTAAATGGAAAATTTTAACCAGTTATATGTTTCTCCTAAGAGATTATTGGAATTTTTCCGGTAGGTTTTTCTATTTGTATGTGTGATTGTAAGAGATATATGAAAATGATATCCTAATTTACCTATAATATTTATCTACTATTTCTATGTGTTTTAGATTAAATATTATTATTTAACAATTTAATATAATGAGCTTTTGTTTAATGTAAAGTTTATGATAATTCTTAAGGGTAAAATGTACAACTTTTAGAAGTTTTCACAAGAGTTTTAAGATTGTAATAAAACCTTTTTGATTTTACTTTGATGTTAATATTTCTTATGATTTTTTATAAAAATAAACGAGAATGGTATTTTATTCTTAGGTATTAAAATATTTATTTTAAGCTCAAATTTTATTTTGAAATAGGAAATATTTTATAATGAGTATTCATCGACTAACGAGTTTCTTCCTTTCTTTTAAATATCCCTTAAATAGATTTTTATGGTCATAAAACGTTTTTAAATGTTCTTTAAAGGTTTTTAAGGATGATTAGGGATAATTATTAGATAAATATGAAACTTTTTAATATATTTTATGAAAATAAACAATTTATATCTTAAAAGTTTTGTATTGTGTGAAAAATGGATATTGAATGGAAGTGTACACTTTTTATTGTATGGGTTAGTTATGTAAGAGTTATGAGGTAATAATATAAAAATATAAACCTAAATGTATTTGGTAATAAAATAAATATAATTATTGTATAAATATAGAAAATTATATAATGTTTTAATATTGTATTCTTATAGGTATGTAGTGTGAAACTAAACTCTCATGTGGGACATTGTAGTCTTAAATCCATGTGAATTAGTATAGGTGTATGAAACAATATGGGTAATGATTAAATCTACCCAAAACCATTATAAATTTATAAGAATATTTAAAATGGATAATCTATTCTTCTGGGATACCAAAAAACTACAAAAAGTATTTGTATTTCAGGAAAAAACCTTATAAATCCTTATGTGTTGTGCTTCTTTCATTCCTATTGAATTTAAAGAAATGGTGTGTTATTTCATCTTGAGTGGATTGAGTTATTGACCAACCAGAAAGGTTTTGTTTGAATATATAACATATAAAAATAAAAAGGGAACTCCGATTCACCACCCTTCTCTTTTAGTTATCACAATGATTCAGGTAACTTCAATTATTATCATAGAAAAGGGTCCCTCTACAATTTTGAGAGGCTAACGAGTGATGGAGAACCTGAATTATTTAAATAGAAATGGTTTTAAAATGTTTTATGGATGAAACCATTATATTTGGAAGATTATTATGCTTCTATAACTTAATTCTATTTACCTAGAAGTGAGAGATGCTACTATGGGGGGATTTATATGCATAGATAAATATGATCCCATGATCTTCACTGATAAGAGAAATATGGAAATAAATGGAAATATTAAAAATTATCGGTCGATATCCCTATCATATATATATATATATATAAGTCACGGGACATGAAAATATAAAATGAAATTTGGGATAAGCTAAGAATTTGTTTTGAAGGAAATATCAAAATAGAAGAATCCAAGTTGTGTGTTTATAGGACGATGTTTGAAGATATGAAAATGATGAATAAGAAATCAGCTTATAACTATTTTTATCAAGTAAATGAGATTTTCCTTAATATTTATGTTTTTGGTGAGAAATATAGTGATTATATCACTATAAATAAGATTATATGTAACTTAATATATATATATATATATATATTTGATACTAAGGTTTCAACATTTAAAGATATAGAGGATCTGTTCCTCGATTAACTTCACAAAATTCTTCTATCACATGAGATGAGAAAATTAGTAGCTAATAAAAATAAGGAAAAATATGAGATGGATTTTGAATCCATAAGAAAATTTAAACTCAAAGATAATGAAATTGAAGAATAAAGTTATTATAAAAGTGATAAAGTTGATATATCCTCTAATAAGATTGTATCACTTCTTTTGAGAAAGTTCATATGTATAAATAACAAAGGAATGATAAAGAAGCCACCAAGATTATATAAATTTAATGTAATTAGACACTTTGAAAAAATAATTTCGAAATAAAAAGGATATAGAGTATGAAATATACAGGGAGGATGAGAAATATGAAACAAATTGTTTAAATGAAAATGATATATTCAAGCAACAAGAAAATGATATTATCAAGAAATAAGGAATAAAATGTTTAAAAAATAAATTATATGATGAAGATAACTTCCTTGATCATGTTGAGAGAATTTTTAATTCCCCAATTTGTGATGATAAAGAATAAAGAATAGAACATGATTACATGCTGAAGGATAATTTTTATTTTATTCTTTATAAATATATATAGATAAAAAAGTAGAAAAGAAAATTGGTAAAATAAAATTTCAAGATGACTATTGAGAATTAAGAGTTTGATTGGAAGTTAGAATGTCCTATCAATGAGATATATATGTGTCGACTAAATGTGGATAAAAAGATGGTGGGAAATCAAATATATGATGAAATTAAAGGATAAGAAGTTACTTCATAAGATAAGGATGATGTTGGTGAGAGGTTTTCTACAAGTGGTTATATGAAACTATTGAAAATAATTGTGAAACTTGTGGAAATATTGGAAATGAAAAAAATGTATTTTATGAAAATTCTAACATCCCAAGAAGAAATGACGGGGAAGGTTATGGAAGCACAAGGTAATGAATTTTACTTGACATATGAGATAATAAGGACGACTCCACAAAATGAAATAAGTCAAGGGAAGAAAATTTACATTGAGACTATAAAGGGAATAAAATGGGTTTTAAAGAATTATTCCCATACCAAGTTCATAAGTAATGATAAGTATTGTTTGAGAGGAACTCTCAAACTTGATATTATTAATGAATGGAAATGAATTCCTTCCTTATTCTATGGACTTTACTAATTTTTTCTCATTTATAGTGAATTAAATTGGGTTTTTGTGGGGTTTAGAAACTATAAAATAAACAGTATACTCATCATGGGGTTTTATAACTATAATTAAATAGAGTAAAATGGTGCATCCATTAAGTATGACCCAACATGATGAGGATTATATCAAAACAAGCACTCTAAGAAAATTTATAATTTCGGGAGAGATTTTAAAACAAGATATTGAGGTATTATATTAAAATTGAATTCCCTCGTTTTTCCTTATATAAATATATTATTAAATTGGAGTGTTTGTTAATAAAAAGATGCGTAAAAGGGGAATTTTATCTATATTACACTAGAAATTTTTAATGAATTTACTAAATTATATATAGTATGTATTTATTTGAAAAAATCTATCTTGAACAATCCCGAATATATAATTTGAGATTATATCACACATATGGTTTTTTATATGAATAATTAAAAAACATGGTTAAATCAATCTTATTTTCTACACATGGTTTTCCCATGTATACTTATAGTTAAATAAATAAATTATATCTGATACTAAAATCATGTGGTACCATCCTTTTCTAAAAAGTGGACCAAGAAGTGATTTAGATTTTGAAAGAGAGGAAAAGATGATTTAAAGGAGTAAGAAAAAGATGAGTTGAGAAGGGATTTACACTTCCTTTTTATTTCTTATCAATAAAGGGATAAGAAATTGAGCTTCAGATCTCATATTTACACTTGAGATTTGGTTATATAGATAATAAAAAAATGAGAAGATTATTGTTAACTTGTGTTTATTCATATTTTTTTATCAATTAGAGTTGTTATAGTTGTGTGAAAAAAGATGTTAATATGCGTTAGTGTGATGTGAATAGTAAATAGGATGAAGATTCTACTTGATGACTATTTTTAAATAGATTCAAACATACCCTAATGTATAATTATTATTTAGCTGATATGATGTTAAATAAAAGTGTTGTTAAAGTTGAATTTATTTTCTAAAATAGTTGGTAAATGATTTAGAAGAGTAGATATGGGATGAAGTTGTTTTATTTTAAGGTCAAGATGTATAAGTATCATATCTGATCTATTTAGTTATCATAAAATACCTAAAAGTTAAATTATTATTATACTTAAACATCTTACATGATTGTTTAAACGTCATCTTGTCTCTATGTAACCACATATGAGCTAATCTGAGTTTTATATAAGAATGAATCTTCTTGTGAATAAGGATTATATATACTCTATGAAAACATGGTCTTAACTTGTGTAAGGATTATCATTTATTTTGTTAATATTATATGATATTCACAATCATCATCTACTATTTAGTAATTAGTTTTGTAAACATCATATGCACTGCAAATCCTACAATGTACCATATAAGCATTAATGTTCAGACTAAAAAAATGATGTTTCATAATTTTATAATATGAAGTGAAAATTAAATAAGATAATTAAAAATTCATCATTAAAGGAAAATAATTTCAAAAATTTACTTGTGATTCATGATTAAAATGATAGGAAAATTATATTCAAAAGTTCATGGATAATGCATGATTTCTTGACTTGAAAAGTGAAGTAATTGTCAAGAATAAATCTAAAAAATCGCATGATGATGATGGAAATTTCTGTTATGTTCTTAACCATCTACCACACTCAATACATATGAGATTGAAGCTAGTTATCAAGTAAAAGTTCATTTTTAATGAAAAAGGAGTTTTATGTACTTTTTGGAAGAATTTATGCTTAAATGAGTTGAAGCACATGTTATTATTTAGAGACTTTATATCAGAAAATAATTTTTGATTTCAACATTAATGTAAAAGAATAATTATATCATGAGAAGAAGAAAGTTATTTGAGATAGAGGTTTAAGATAAGGCGATAAGTGTTCTCCATGAACCAAAATAGTGATGTCATGACTTTATATTCTATTGGTAAGTTGTGTTTATAGAAATAAAGATTATTTATGTTACATTTTTGAAGAAGATAAAAATATTTTCATATTTTAGTTTATCTTGAAGGTTCTAAATTACTATTTTAATGGTAAATATCATGTGGTTATTTTTGGAAATTAATGTGGAGATATTTTACACATGAGATTCTTTTGAGAAGCACACCAAAGGATCATGGGGATCTTGAATTAGATATTCCATGATCTAGTCTTTAGCTCTAGGATAAAAACCCTTCATAGAAATTTATCAATAATGATATCTAGGGGAGTTATTTAATTAATATAGTTTCATATTAATGGTGTAAAGTTATCAAAGAAATGAAAAATTAAGATGAATAAGAAGATAAATGATTTTTATATACCCAAAAATTTAACAAACTAAGGAGAATAGAAATATGAAATGAAATGATTGAGAATAAAAAAACTAAAACAATCTATAAAGAAGAAGATTGCAAAACTCAATACTTACAATGTATCAAAGATAAAAAAATTTGGAGACTGGAACTAGGAGTTTAATTTCTAGAAGAGAATACCTATATTACTATGTACTCAGTACAATGAGGAACATTCAAAGAGTTAATGATATGTAAAGAGTTTTGAGTCTGAAATATTTGGTCTAGTGTATCGACCATTAAAGTTATTAAAATAAGGTATAAGAGCAGATTTGTGATATAATATTTTTATAGAGGAATATTATGTTTAGATTTTGAAGAAAATAATAAGATATAACAGAGTTTTTGTTTTGTTTTGGATCCAAACATCAAATGGTACACAATTTAAAGACGCACTCTCTTGGGGACTCTAGACTAGGAACATAGTGTGACACACTATAGGCGGGTAGTGTACCATAGAAAAGTATAAAAACAACCCACAACCATTATAAATTGAGAATAATATTTATAGTAAAGAATCTATGGGTTGGGGTGACAATCTAAACACATCAAGGAGTAAGAGTTTTGAAGAACCTTGTAAATGTTTGTGTGTTGTTCTTATTTAATTCCGACAAAATATGAGGTATGTGTGAGTTATTTTAACTTGAGTGGATCAAGGTACCGACTGAATATAGAGGTTAATTTTGAGAAGATAACTTCTAAAATGGAAAAAATATCACAAATTTTCCCCTCACCTTTTAGTGATCATACCAGTCCAAGGGAACTTCACCTACCTTCATACCTACCTTTGAATTAATTAAAATTTTTGGCTACAAGTGATATAAATTCATCATCAAAATCATTATCTTTTTTTCCATCATTATTTTCACTATAATTTTCATGATTTAAGATATCTATTTTGATGATTGGATATAAGTTATTTTTGGTTTCACACACATTTAATATGCTTCCAGCGTGCTGTGAAGATCACCAAGAGATATTTTTTTAAATTTTTTTGTTTCTACAAGATTCAATACCTTTTATCTATAAAATGGTCCTAATATTCTTAGAATTTACTTTATTATTTCAAAATATTTCATCTCATCACATTATCTATGGATGTATCCTATGAAATTAATGATATGTTTGAATAAATCATCAATATTCTCATTTGGGATCATTATTAAATTGTAATTTTTTTATGTATCACTTATAATATTGACTCATTTATCTTCCTCTATCCTATATAAATATTTTCGAATTTGTAACAAAAATATTCTATTGGTTTTTATATCATTTCCTTCATATTTATTCGGTTTTACAAACCTCAAGATAAATAATTTTTTTCATTTTCATCAACATCACGTAGTTTCTTATTGGATTTAGTCATTGAAATTTTCTTAAAACCACTAACTTGTATTCTATGAAATGTAGTAGTGAAAGAATCATGTATAATATATAATTACTGAGATATCATATGATTCTTCTAAATTTTAAAATTACAACCATAAAACAACGGAACTTCTTTTGTATCAACCACATTCTTTATGGATGAAATCCTCTAATGATAGATTTTTCATGAAAGAAGCTAATGTCTCTAATTCCACTTGTTGCAACCATATTCCAAATAAAACCTAAGAGTGGGATGAGGGGGGGTGGTGGTGGTGAATTAGGGTATTCAATTATTCTAATAATCCAGTATATCTTTCTATTATGTTAGCAAGAATTACTCAAACATGTAAATATTAAATAACAAACAATATCTTGATGTTGAAAATAAATATCGGTATAATTTTTTTTAATTTGGTCTATACAAAGGGAAAATCTATGAAGCCTATGCTAAAAATGTGACAATGTATCAAGTGATAAAAATAATCATTATATGTGTTAAAAAGGTTTAGGAAGGATGCACTATCTATCATAAGGAAACTCTTTTATCTTATCTCTATCTTTATTACTTTGAGAGAAATAATACAAGAATATGACAGATGATGATTTCTCATAATGATTTTCTATAAAAGATAAAAAATATTCCTGTAAGGTTATTATAGTTGTTCATCTCTTACTACAATAAATATTGATCTTAAATAGAATTCATCTTTGTAGTATTCATTCCATATAATTTTATAGATATATTAATTATCTTATTTACTTTTCTAACCTTTGATTATCTATTACATCAAGGATTCATTCCTCTAAATTGCGATCCTTGAATTTTCCCCATTTCATCAAACGATTGGGTCTTCAAAAATGATCATGAATCTCTAATTAATTTGAATAATTCAAGCATAATACCTTAAAAACTAAATTATATTTTCAATTATAGAATTTCTCGGATTTTATATTGTTACAATACTACTTCCTTCATCAAGACGTGATCCTTATTAAAAAATCATATATTTTATAGGGATTCCCTTTACTGCGGTGTGATATAAGTAAAAACAAAGATCCATAAAATGTGGAAAATATCATATTTAAATCCCCAAAAAAGCGTATGGCAATATCCTTATGTCTTCTCTGGACTCAAACCAGTTGAGATGTATATTCTCGACTATGGTATATGGTCTTGATTCTCAAAAGTTACATCCTCATTGAATTATTATCATAATTCACCCTTTATGGCATAATCAAGTAGATTATTATGCGGTCATCCTATCTTTAGTACCTATATAGTGTCTGAGATATGGGGGAAGTGTGCTATCTTCATTTATTAGTGGTATAGAGTTGAACCTTATTTTCTATTCTTGACACCATAGTGTGGCACTATATTCAAAAATTTTCCTTAAAATATATTTACTTATATATTTTATAGATATATATGTGTTCCTTTTCATTGTAGTGAAACACTATTTCAGCTTTATATTATTCTTTTATAGACTCCTAGAGTCCAAGTTAATATAACATTCTTACTGAGTTAATATTAAATCTGTCAACTTATAGTACAATATTTTGATTCACACTGAAATATATCCTCCAAAAATTTCACTTATTTTCATGTGTCTATTAGACTTTCTAAAATAGTATCACATATCCATCACTTGTGGCATGAGAAATACCATTATTCCTTTATGATATATCTTTTTTCAAACACAACTCTAAATGACCTATGTGTTCTTCTAATAGTTATCCATTAGACGTACTATCTAAAATACCAGTTAAAAAACATGATTTCTTCCCAAAATAATGATAATATGGTACTTAATTCTACTAGTTCCACAAACACTATATATAGGACAATAAAAACAACCAACAATCTACTTGTTTATAAAAATATTACTTTATTGTTGGATTTTTTTTTTCTGAATTCATCAAATTTTCTCATGGTTTTATGTTTAGCTTTTGTTATTTTCCCCTTATAAACTTTTGGTTACATGATGATTGGAAATATTTATAAAATGAAGAAAATATATAATGGGATTTCATATGAAATAATAGTTTCTTGGTTACATGTATATTTAGTTAGATAATCCCACTTTCCCTCAAAATTAAGGTATGAATGAAATTTATTGTAATTCTATCAATTCATTGAAGTATTCTACCCAATTAATAGTTGAAATTGATATCCTTAGTGACATTGGATCAAATTATAATGATGAGATATCAATAATTACAAAGGTTTATGCTATCCACTTATAGAGGTAACTAAATCCTATGACACAGAAGGAAAATTTGAAGTTGAGAATGGAGAATGAGGCACATGAAATTTATAATCGAGGGATAAATTTCATGATAGAAAAACTA
Source organism: Viscum album (assembly GCA_963277665.1). Classification (NCBI taxonomy): domain Eukaryota; kingdom Viridiplantae; phylum Streptophyta; class Magnoliopsida; order Santalales; family Viscaceae; genus Viscum; species Viscum album. Next base: position 1,978,339,854 of record OY728122.1, read on the forward strand.
AAAATGTTGAATGGAAAATAGGATGTAGTGTCTATTAATCTAATGTAAAATAATTATTCTAAATTTTAGGAAATTTCCTAAAAGATATAGAAGATTAAAGCCTATTATAAGAATAATGTCCTTGTTTTAAAATAAGTTAAACTTTTTAAATAGAATAAGGATGGATTTTCTACACACATGGTAGAATTTGTTGAGGAGAATCAAAGGGTGAAACAAGTGAAGGTGAGCCTTAAGGATTCCATTTCTTATATAAACATTAAGAAAATGGAATATAGTGGAAAACTTGATAAGATTTTCTATGTGTAAGAGGATGAAATGTACAAATTAAATGTTTTTATGGAATACATGAATGATCAAATAGAATTAATAATAAAAAATACCAATAAACATAAAGTGGATTTTATCATGGTTTAGAAACCAAGGGAACAAAAAAATTAGAAGTGTAATTATACTATAAAATATGCCTTTTAATTTTATTTTATTTTACATTAATAGGTTATAGTGAGATGACGATAAATTATGATAAATTATAGGAGAAGCATGATAAGTGAATAATAACACAAAGTCCATATTCAATGTAAAAATGTGACATTGCTATGATTAAGTACCCTAAATTTCAAGATGAAGAAAACTATGTGTGTTTCAATAAAAATGAAAAATAGTATATGTATTGAAACCACATAGAATAAGTTTCTTATAATAGGTAATGTAAAAAATATTATCTTTATGAGAAGGTTTAGAGACATGTTCTTATATTATGGAGTTAAAGGTCACATTACTAGATTTTTTATAAAGCATTGGAATATATTTATTACTATGAATTTAATAGAAATATTAAAAAATATAGTTACCAAACTCTATAAAGGTGGTATAGATATTATTCCAAGAATTCTTTCCATACTAATCAAGTTTATATTAGAGTTTTTATAATAAGTTTAGATGTAATTAATTGTGTATGTTAATACAAATTTAGTGATGAATATATTCTTTCAAGAGACAAATTTTAGGGGCTCGTTGAAGAAGATAATGGTATTGAAAGAAATTTTAAGAGGAGTTTTATATTTTTTTTGAAAGAATATTTTTTTAGAGAGTCAAGGGGACTTGAAAGAGTGAATATATTCCAAAATTTGTATAAAAAATAAGGTATGTGTTTAGAGATTTAATGATTCCTACATGCATAAATAAGTAATCAAAAGGATTTTAAGAAGAAAAGTACAATCAATGATGTTACAGGAGATCCTTGATGGATTGAGAACTAAAATAATAACATATTATGATTTGGAATACAATGAAAAGAACAATACCAAAGATAATGAATATTTGATGGATTCTATTGAAACTATGGATTCCAAATTAAAAGATAGAGGAAAATCTGTGTTATATATTGACACACCATCTTCCTAAATTTTAGTAAATTTGAAGTTCCTCTCCCCTGTATATTTAAATGATATATGTTTTAAAAGTGGTTTCCCTACACCCAACATTATTTGTACTTTTGGATTACCATACAATGTATATAACAAGTTATACATGATGTACACTTAACATTATAGTGTCAATATTTTTACATCAACTATTTCAATAGAAATTTCCATAGATTGTTTGTCATATAAAATGGTTATAGTAGTTCCCAAGATATAATGATAACCTGGTGATTCTATGACATTAATATTAATCAAATGTCATATGGTCTAGATATATCATTTTTTCTGGACACAGATGCTTTCTACCTTTTTGGGGATGGAGCTCATAAGCATTGAAAATTTTTATCATGAAGTTCTAACATGGAGATATCTAATAGGTGAGATCATGAGGACTGACCCCCCAATAGAAACACTACATGTTTTTTGTGTCATTGGTAGTTTCTATATGTGAACATGTGTAATCGTATTTTGGCTTGATATTATTATCTTTGTTTACTATTTTATCATGTTCTTTGATGAATGGAAAAACTATGGAAATGAATTTGTAGTGAGGTAGCTTGCATTGGGTGCATCATTAGTACTATGTCATTGATTGAATAATCAATAAAGAGTTTTCCAGTTTCAATATAAAGAGTTATATCTAGTCTAGTTGATGAGGATGGTAGTACCTTTACTACATCTGTGGATATGGTAGAAGAAGATAAGTCCATCAAGTAAGGTTAATCAATAACAAAGCAAGAAAGGATGATGACACATAGTGTCTGTCCTAATTTATGAGATATCATGAGATAAAGACATCATATTACACATATTGTGTTCATAAGAAGGTTATCATTTATATTACTATTCATTATCTCTTTAGGAGACTTGATGGGTTTCTAGAATCTACCCCTGGCTAGTGAATAGTATTAACTACAATTGTGGTATTATTTTAGATGTTCATACACAATATCACAATCAAGAGTCTTCCCTATTTTTATGAATAGGTTTATATGACATGGTGGGACCCACCATGGGATTTGAGAGTTTTCCAAGTATTATCGGTCACCAATGAATAAATAAATTAACTTTTATTCATGTATAAAATAATTGGGTTGAATTTATTCATTAAAATTATTCATAGGTATTTAAGTAAATACTTGGAAAAATATTATATGAATGAATATAATCTTAATATTCAAGGTTCATTTAATACTATTAGAATTATGAGTCTAGCTAATAACTCAATTTTATCATGTAATATATTTATTATATATTACAAGTAGTTTATAAAATATAAATGATGTTTATAATTCAGTTATTTTGTCATTATGAGCCATTTATTGCTTATTAGTGGTCGTTGGATATATGGGGGATGGGGAACCCTTTATGGGTATTTGGACATCCAATATATAAGAAAATACATTCTCCCATCCCAAAAATGTTATTTGTAATAGAATGGAGAGTTTCATTCTCCTACATCCTAGAGAGAAAAAAACTCTATCCAAGTGATCGATCCATGGATGCCTTCATGGATCGAAGGGATGATATATAGGTGATCATCACAACATCAAAGGAATTGTCAATGCTCTTTCATAGAACCCAAAATTTGATTATTAACGTATTCTTGGACTCTCTAAGTGTGTGTGGATGATCTATATTGGTTATATCTCATATCCTTTGAGAAATTATCACTAAAGACAAGCTACTATAAAACATGCCTCCAATTCAAATAAGTCACTCCTTTTTTAATTTTTTTTCTTTGAAATATTCACACGAGAACCTAAAACCTCTATTGGGGATCTGATAGCTAGAACTGATGTAGTATCATCACTCTGATGCTGAAAATTTTAAAATCATTGGTCCATTGGATTTTGTTGCGCACTCCGGTACCAGAAATTGGTATCAGAGAGCTCACATGAATTTTCTAGGAATATAAATAATTAATTTACTTCAAATGAAGTAGAGAGATTTTATTCAGTCCTAATAATATAGACTTTGTGTTGATTTAGTGTCGTATGACCATGTTACGACCGTCAATTTTTTTTAATATGTATCGAAAATTCATCTGTTGAAGGTAAACATAAAGTAAAAATAATATATATATATATATGTATGTATGTATGTATATATGTATGTATGTGTTTATTTTTCTTAGTTTTTTTCATTAGTGGAAATATTTGGTGATACCCAGATCACTAAATTTATTCTGATAAATGGTATAATACTGACTAAAAGTTTTGATTCAACATGTTTGTGAAAAAATAAAAAAAATGCCAACCTGACATGATACATTTTATAACTTTTGGTATAAACATAAAATAGGTCCAAAAAGTAGGGGGGAAATAATCCAATCGAACAAACTTTTTATTTTAAAAGGTTAAAGGGGGTCAGGGTGAAAACCATTGAAAAATAATAATAATTTTTATTATATTTTTCCCATGAAGAAATCTGTAGATTTGAAAACAAGAGAGAAAGAAAAGACTCATGCCAGGCCTACCAACCACCACTCTTCCCTACCAGATCGACTGCTCCAATCCTGGACACCTCTCTCACTGGCAGTTACACCTCCTCCCTGGTGTTCTATCCTATACTCCCTAAGATTGGATCCTCATAGTGTTAGTACTTCCTCAGCGATCCAAAAATAATATATGTGAGTCAGCCACTTGTGGCTAGATCCTATGGTCACCAACAATAGGTGGATAGATCCATTGGTCGTCGGCCGCCCGAATCATTGCCACCTGGTCATGTTGCCAACTCCTCATCCTAGGTAACTACCACTGTCATTTATTTTTACCACCGTCGACCTTTACAATTTTGGATGAAACCAATGTTCCTATCGGATATACATTCCAAGAAACATGAGAGGAAGAAATTGGAATACAATGACACAAGAGATATTTCAATCTTCTATTTCACATATTTGTTCGAACTAAAATTTAAAAAATTTTATATGAATTTACATAGAAATGAAATATCCAAATAAATGGACACATTAAAGAAATAAAACCACCACATTAAATGAACTAATAAAAAAAATAAAAAAATAACATTAAATGGACACACAGGTATACAAAACGTAGGGAAAAACATGTATAGAGAATACATGCTACATAGAAAACATGGGATGCTTGAGAAGAAACCATAGTTCCTTTATGGTTTGTATTTCCAAAACTGGATTCATCCCAAATATCATTTTGAGTTTTTGGAATGCATATGTTGATAATGCCTTTTTGAAAATATCAGCCACTGGTTTCATATTATGAAATTATTTCAACTTTACCATTTTCTTCATTACATGATCTCTCAAAAAAATGTAATTTTCTATTAATATGTATTCTTCTTCATCCTGCACTAGATTTTATGAATGTTCAATTGCCGAATTATTATCCACATATATCACTAAGGATCCATCATGCAGATACTTAATCTCCTTACATCATATTTCTCAACCATATTCCTTAAAAAATAGTGGATAGTGCCGCCACATACTCTACTTAACATGTAGATAAGGCAACCACACTCTGCTTCCTTGAATTCCACATGAAAGTAGTCGATCTAAGAAAAACTTCATACCCAACGATGTTTTTTATTTCATCTTGGTCACCTACCCAATCACTATCTGAGTATCCATATAGATTTTATTCTTCTTTGTATAGATAAAATAAACCAAAATCCACTATTCCTTTGACGTACCTGAGGATTCATTTTGCTGCAAGCCAGTGTGGCTCTTTTCGTTATTCCATGTACCTTCTTAGAAGCCCAACACTATAGAAAATATCTGGCCTTGTGATTGTGAGATAACTCAGGCTTCTGATCAGACTCTTAAACAAAGTTTATTAAATACTTCTTACATCTCTGTATTTTATCATTTTAAAGCCCATTGCTATAGGTGTTTTTACAGTGTTGCAGTTTTCCATCTTGAACTTTTAAAGAAACTCCATTGGTCATCTCAAACTCCTTGAATATAGCCCCTTGAATTCATCGAACCTAGGTTGACTGTTCCCTGTAAATAGAAAATCATTAACATACAATCACGAAATAATTATATCACCATGATCATTATTCTTTATGTAAACTGCATGATCATATGAACATTGGGAGAATCCATTCTCTCGAATATAGTTGTCGATATGTGCATTCCAAGAATATGGAGATTGATTCAACCCATAGAGAGCTTTCCTTAGATAATACATCTTGTCTTCCTCCCCTTGCATAATAAAGCCTTCAAACTGGTCAACATAGACCTATTCCTCTATATTTTCATTTAGGAATGCAGAATTCAAACCCACTTGGTAGATCTTCCAACTGTGATGAACAGAAAAAGAGATAATCATCCTCACAGTGTCAAAAAGAGAAACAGGAGAAACAAATTCTTTGTAGTCCACCCCATACTTCTGTTTGTACCAATTTTCTATAAGCCTTACCTTGTATTAATCGATCTCATCATCATCATTTCCCTTGATCTTATTCTCCCATTTGACACTAATTCTCTTCTATCTTTTCGAAAGTGTAGTTTTCTCCCATGTGTCATTTTTATCTATGGAATGAATTTCTTCTTCCATAGATATTATCCAAAATTATTCTCCTATGACTTCCTGAAATATCAGAGGCTCATGATCTGCATACATGAAAAAAATATTTATCTATTTAGTTTTCTCATAGATGCATCATAAGATTTTTTTATGGGTTTCATGGGTGAGGATGAGCTCTCCAAATTTTGACATGATGGTGTCCTCTCAGGAGTGATGGAACGTACTCTTGAATTTCTATGTTCTGATGATGCACCTGGGGAAGGTGTAGCTGGAATTTTCTCCTGATGATTATACCTTTCTTCAGGATCTTATATTTCATCTGGAAGCTATTTTTTTTGAATCTTCATCATTCCATTTCCAAACTTCTTCCTCACTAAATATCACATCTCTACTCACCACTAATTTATTGGTTAGTGGATTATAGAGCTTATAGGATTTCTAATCTTAATCGTAGCCGATGAAGATGCACGTTTTACCACCATCATCAAGATTATTTTTTATCACTTCTAGAACATGAACATAGGAAACACACCAGAAGATTCCTAGGTGCGCAACACTTAGTTTTTAGCCACTACATGTCTCTTGTGTTGTTATGTTTATGATGCTATTGGTTGTATATCAATTGATATGGTAGGTAGTACGTTCCACTGCTTCTTCCCAGAAGCTCTTTAGCATGCCTTTCACCTTTATCATGGTCCTCATCATATTAAGGATGGTGTGGTTCTTCCATTCCATAATTCCACTCTGCTATGGTGTGTAGGAAGTATTATATTATTGCTTAATTCCTTGTTCCCCATAGAAATATTAAATTGAATTTGAAGTGTATTCTACACCTCTATCAGATGTGAGTAATTTTATTTTTTGACCACTTTTAGCTTCAACATGAGATTTGAAAATTTTAAAGATAGTAAAACCAGAAGAATTTTCTTTGATTCAATTAATTGAGAGTTTCCTACTAAAATAATCAATGCGGGTAACAAAATACCTATTAACTCCATGTGAGGGTGCTTTAAGTGGTCTATAAATATCAATGTGAACCAACTGAAGTGGTTCATTTTCTATTCTATACACTCCACCTAGGAATGAGTTCCGTTGTTTCTGGCTGAGTGTACATGCCTCACACACATGATTTAGAACATCAATCGCCGAAAATCCACACACTATGATTGATGAGAATAGAAGTTCAAGTATACTGAAATGAAGATACCCAAAGTACAGATTCCATATCCATAGTCAATTCTTCATGGGTCCAAAGAGACACTCCTCGACCTTCATGTTGATATGCAGCAGAATCATGTGATTCATCTCCATTTGGACTTGAACAATAAGTCTCCTATGAGAATATCTTATATATGAGGAAGATTTTTCAAAATGTATGACATACCCCTTCTCAATGAGTTGGCTGAGACTTATGATATTATTTTTTATGCTTGGTACATAATACGTATTATAAATTTAATTCGACTCACCAGCCTTTAGATTGATTTTGAATTTACCTTTTCCAATCATGGGTACCATTTATGAGTCACCAATGCTCATATCGTCACAAAAGTCTTTGGTGAGTTCTTTGAACTATTATTTATTACCACTCAAATTGTTTCTTTCACCTATGTTGAGATACCATACATCGGGCCATTCAAATTCATTTTCTTGTGTAAGGAGGATTATGATAACTTTTTCTTCACAATGAGATACTTTAGCATAGTTAGATCTTTCATCATGATCCATTTTTCTCCAAAACTCCATATAATAATGGCCAAATATTTTGCACTTGTGGAATTGGAAATTCTTAAGGTTTCCATGAGCATGCGTGAATCAACCTCCACCATTTCCTCTTCCATATAAAATTGTAATTGTTTTTCTTTTGTTGATATATTTGATGATATCCATGCCCCCTTCCTCTTTAATGATGACCTACTCATTGTGGTTGGATATTATTTTGTTATTGTAGTGTCAAATTGGACTCTAAGACAAGATCCATGGTTAAACCCTCATTCTTTTTCATTAGTTTCTCATTTACTTTCAATGACCCCATCTGTTTTTAATGGACAGTTTCTCCTGATCTATTGATTCTTCAATTTCAACAACCACATTATAAAACATGGTTGTGAGATATCTAAGTGATTTTTAAATAAATAAAATTTCCTCAAAATTTTCACCATTACTTTTCAAATTTTTAAGAATAATAATCAAGCATGAGAAGATGTTAGATATACTCTCATATTCTTTTATGTGTTCTGCTTCAAACTCTACTCTTAATCTTTGAAGACGTACCCTCTTTACTCGATCAAAACCCTGGAAGATGGTAAAAAGGGTATCCCAAGCTTGCTTTCTTGAGGTTTATTTATCAATATTTTCAAACATTGTTTCATCTAACCCTTGATAGAGGAGGAATAATGCCTTTTTGTCTTTATTCATTTGATTTTTGGCAGTTTCCATTTATTCATTTGTGATAACAACTTCTTCCTCTCTAGTGGGTACTTCATACCCATCAGTGAAGATCTCCCATAATTCTTGTGATCTGAACAATGCCTTCATTTGGATGCACCACCTATCATAGTTTTCCTTAGATAGATTTGGAACTTGTGGATGGATTATGGCCATCATCAAAAAAATTGGAGGATCTTGGTAACCAGACTTTGATAATTGTTTGTTGGCTATATAAGATGAAAAATATGAGAAGAAGAAATTGGAACACAATAACAGAAGGGATCAATAAAGATTTTATTGAACATATTTTTTCAGACTATAATTTCCAACAATGTATAGGCATTTACAAACAAATTAAATAGACAAATTAAATGGACACATTAAATAAATAAAATATCCACATTAAACAGACACATTAATTAAGTAAAACATCTCCCTTAAATGGACATTTGGGGAGAAAAAATGCGGAGAAAAAATGCGTATAGATAATACACAATTCATGGAAAACACAAGCTTCTTGGGAAGAAAATGTGAATACCTTTATGGTTTGTATTTCCAATAGTTCTAGCTAACCCTACAGACTATGTTACTACATGCAGAACCTCACACTGATATCCTTACAGCTACCGTCACCTTTATCGACCACTACTTCAGTGAAAAAACCCACCCCACACTTTACTATTCGGCCTCCTCCATCCCAGGTGCGAGGCCTTTCAGTTATCCCCCTTACCTAGCTATGATCCATCCTCTATCAGGCTCATGCTAGATTCCCATAGGTCCTGTCAGAACTAATACTCCTTGAAATGGGTCAAGGTGAGTATTCCCAACTTGGATTTTCTTTTCATGGGTCTTCCCAATCCATAATGGCCCTGAACTGGTTCTTACTTATTTGGAACAAGCCTTCATGGGTTCAACTGGACCCATAATGGGCTGGGGCGGGGTTTTAGGCCTTAGAGATTTTAAAATATAATTCAAAATTAATTTATTATTTTTTATATTAAAAAATATTAATAATTTTAATATTTAACCAAATTAATTTAATTTTGATATAAAAATTAAATTAATAGATTTGTTTATTTTTTAGAATAAAAATTAAATTAATTATGGGACCAAATTGAATTAAATTATTTTAATTAAAACAATTCATTAAATTTATTGAAATTCCCTCAAACAAAAATTTATTGAATTTTAATTTTATTGATCTTTTAATTTACCTATAGAAAAGTATTAACCATTGAAAGGCCATTTACTTTTGAGTTACTTTTTATTTTATTTTATTAATTTATTACAACTGTGTGCAATATTTTTAATATTTAATTATGTTTTTCGATGGTCTACTCACCTTCATCTTCATTTAAATATGTATTAGGGACTATTCATCCATAAAATAATTTGTATATATTTTATATTTCCCAAGACCCCCTCACATGCATGTGAGTATATTTTTACCATGACACCATAAAAAACGGACCATGACAAGACCAAAAAATATACTATATGTGAATTGAAAACAGTTGACTGGGGGTGAGGTGTATCATGAGTGATGTACCGACTCAGGTATGATACCCCTAGGTCATGGTTGATCCATTTAGTTTAAACGGATCAACCGTTATTAGATTCTCAATACCAGTCAAGTAATTTATTTACTTTATACATTGTTTATTATTTTATGTATATGCATGTTTACTATTGGAACACATACCATAACAAAGAAAAAAATGCATAAAGACACCATGGATGTATGCTATTAACACATGGAAAGTTGTGTTCCAAACAAAAGTATGAACATATTTAATAGAAAATTATTATATTCATAGAAAATATTAAAATCCCATCAAATAATTATTAAGTCATGAATGAATCCCATTAATCAAATTTGAACTAAACCAGGTGTATAAGGTTCTCTTCAGTCAAAGTTGAGGGTGACTCCTACTATCCGGGAGTTATTTTGAAATTGATGGGTTAAATTAACTAATTTTTGAAAAAAAGTAAGTATCCAATGCTATGTTTTTCAACTTTTGAGGAAAGTATTGTGTAAATAATTTTTATGATTTTTAGAAAATGGGACTTCACTCAACATATAAAGGCGTCGCGAGTGAATGTTGTTGTCCAACTTAGTGCCTACCTTGAAACTCTAAAACTTATGGAATAACCATAGCTTTTAGAATATTTGGAGAGGTTTCAAGGATCATTCCCTCTTGAATAATCATGAAAAAGAGTATTCTGAGTATAGTGGTTAGGGATACAATAGTCTGATAAAATAATGAGAGACATTTAAGGATTGAATTAATAAATAATTTTTAATTAGTAACCAATATAAAAATACTAATCTGCTATATTTTGTTTTTGTAGAAAAAGTAAAAAAATACAATAAGTAAAATATGATAAATATTGGAAAAAGAAAATTTAATAAACTGACATGAGTTTCCAAGATTAGAATTGGTGATTTCACAAACTACTACGATATTGGAAATTCATGGTATTGGAGTCCCCAATACTTATTAAGAAACATCAAAAAGAGGGGGTATGAAAATGATTATAGGAGACTCTTTTATAATGAATATTATGGTTATGTAGTAATTATACCATCAATGTATAATGTGAATTGTGAATACACCATTAGGAAATGTATGATTTCACACATTGTCTCATCTTTGAGAAGCTTGCGAGGAGAAAGTGGAGCAAGATATGAATGGGTAATGATTACACTAGAGATGGTTAAATATAAAATAAATATCAATGTCTTTAAATACATACCAATATTATTTCTTTATCACCAATTTACTCTAGTATTTTTAATATTAAAAAATGAACAGAGTGGAGAAAACCTGCCATTACCTTTTTGGTATGGTTCTCTAAGTAAATAAGAACTTAAATAAAGTATTAAGTTCTTATGGTGAAAAAGTTGAATGATAATGAGAAATCCAATTTAAAGTGTGATGATAAGGGGAATATTTTCAATATCCTTCAATGAAAATGGTTTATTATCATATAATAATTTATTTTCTTTGTATAAGTTTATGAAAGATTAAAATGCAATGGACTGAATTGAAGAAACTAGTGGTCTCTTATTCTTAAGGTATTTTAGTCATTGTATATAGTGTTTCTATTGTTCTAATTGGGTACTAAATAAAATAAGCCTATAAATTATGTGATTTTAAATATAGTAACCAAGTGATACATTAAACATTAAGATAAGAAGGTGTGTTCTCCTTATGGTGGATAAAGGGTGGTTCCTAAGATAGTCAAGAGATGCACAAATGATCTATTTTATAAAATTATTGATTCTAGTAGAAATTTTGTTAAGTATTACCAAAAAATTAATCTCTTGATTCAATTAGACACATGAAGATGTCATTCCAGTTTTGGAATAAATGTTGTTAAAGGTGTTTAATACCCAACTAATAGTTCAGTAGTGCATGAATCATTTGAAATAACTAGTGAATATAAAATATAAGAATCTAATACCCTGTTGTGGAAATATAATTCTTTGTGAAGAAAAACTAAATAGTTTTCAAGTATATGACCAGTATGGTTTTATAATCTTTTGAGATAAAGTACTTAGGTATTTTTGACACATATAGTTATTTTTTTGACAAATAAACCTTTACAAATAATGGTACACCACAATGATTTTGGAATTAGTTCAGATAGAGAATGTGAATTGTTCCAAGGTTAAGCTAGTGGTATATAAAATTCATAACAATACATTAAATGTTTTAAGGAATGAAAAAGTGAAGTATGAAACATGAATGGTTAGAAGATATGAGTTATTTTAGTCCCATGTATTGAAGAATACCTTGACTAAAAATTCATTGATCCTTATAATATATTAGGGAGTAATTCATAAACATACATTTTATAATTCACATCAAATTTATGATGTTTTTTATGAGGATTAATAATGATCCTTACATGAAAAAATGATCAAGAAAAATATATCATGGTGTAATTACTAAATTAACATTTTCTTATACACATTAGAGTCATGATGTAAGTATAAGGATCATCAATGTTAAGACTCATATTCATTGAAAAAACATCCATTATTTTTCAAGTCATGATTTAAAAATGATGACATTATCCCATAATCACATTCAAACAGTTATAAAAAATGGATATCATATGAGTTGTAGTATGATATAAATCCATCATGAAATAATATGACTTTAGATGAAAAGTTTTTGTTAAATATATAAACAAAAATTCCTCATGAAAAACACAATGTGAATTTATGTTTGTATCTTAATATTTACATAGGATATTATTTAAATCCCTAAAATAGAAAATAAATAGTCAATTTATAGAATATATTTATATAAAATGGGGAATATATCTACTTGAGATAGTGGGATAATTATTTAGATGGGTTTAGTCAATGCTATAGATGCAGAAATAGTTGACAATGGAACAAATTTCATAAGAGCCTATGGAAAGGGTATGTTCTAGAGACACATGCTGCATAGGAAGGATAAAACTATGGTAATGGTTTTTGTATTCACCAAGGTCGATGATATATTATTCATTAAGAATAGAAATTACTAAAATTAAATAGTATATGGGAATTAACTACGATTAACAAGATAAATTAAAATTCAAAAATTAATTACTTGTATCAAATTACAAGGGTGGTGCGTATTCAAGTGACACTATACATGGGTGGTACAATATTTTTACCAAAATATTTTATTATTAACGCTAAGTCGTTATGCATAAATCCATCATAATTTTACTTACCCTAGATACTTTATATGGTCATTTTATTAATAATTGTATTTCAAAACCACAAAAAGTGGAAGCAGTCTATAGAACTCAACTATAAAGTGATGGTGACACCATATAATGGTAATAGTGGGTGTATGTTACTAAAATTAAGTTTAGTATGGAAGTAAACAACATGATCCTATAATATTAATTTTAAATTAATTTTTTCCATGTTTCTTTTATATTTTAGTGTAATCTCCACTGTTTTGCATGTAAAATATGTTTGATAACATATGGAAGAAATTTATTGGTATTATAGTTAGTTAAAACCAGAATAAAAGTTACTCACTAGAGATTGACTTAAAGTAGAAACCTATGTTCTTGGGAATGAGATCTATTGAGGTAGATATAATTGCATCTTGGAACAATTCAAAAAGTACATATACAGTGTTGTTTTGAAAAATACAAGACAACACAATTTTAGAGAGAATTGTTTCCTCTAACACATGGTATAAATCATTTTAAGAAAACATCAATGGGGAATATGGTGAGATTAAAGAGATGAGTATAATTCCATAAGAAAAAAATGGAATTATCACATACAAAATGTTATGTACTATAAATGATATTTCCAACATATACATTATAGAAGAAAAATATAATTTATATCTAGGATAGATTCTAAAGAAACTATTTGAACTATCCATGCATACTTAAGTAAATACAATGGATATGTACCTAGTATGCGGAGAGGAAGGGAAAATGGTTATAAGGGGACACAAAGTGGTCTTCCTAAAGATCAATATAATTTTATATCATAGTCATGATATATTAATGATCAAGAGAATATCATTCAAGATTTTGGTTTCGATATCTACTAAAACTGAGTACGCCATGTCTTATGAGCCATCTAAAGAGGTAGTGTATAATATGAAATGATTTGTTCTAGTTCTTGGAAGAATGACTAGTAAATAAATCATAATAATAATATAAATTATGATAATTATACTACTAGTATTATCCAATATGTCATGTTTGGACAATGGAAAAAGAGATATACTCTGGGATATTATATTTTAGGGAATTCATACTCTAGGAGGTAAAGTCTCAGATAGTAGAATAGCCATGCAGTGGAAATGTGGTAGGCCCATAACTAAATCCACACCTCATAATAAACATGACCTTATCATGTGAGAGATAAAAATGTTATTTAGTATGTTAGCTCTATTTCAAGTGGGAGTTTTGTAAAAGTGTTTTCCCTAGAACTAAATTTATCAGTACTTTTTATTACTATACCATGTATACAGTGAGTTATAATTGATGTACACTTGCCATTATAGTGTTAATATTTCTATATACATTATTTAAATGGTAATTTACATAGGTTATTTGTCGTATCAAAAGGTCATAATAGTTACCATGCTATAATTTTAATCTTGAGATAATTTGACATTAATCTTAAAAAAATGTACTATGGTCTAGATATATCATTCTGAATGGACATAGATGATGTTAAAATATTAGGTGATAGGGGATCATAATAATTGAGTCTTTTTATCATAAATTTCAAACATGGTGTATACTATTAGGTGAGATCATGTGGATTAACCCACCAATAGAAAATTCAGATGTTTCAAGTGTCATTGGTAGTTATTATCTACAATCACATGTAATGGTCTCCTAACTTGAGATTATTATCTGTGTATACTATTTGGTCTATTATTTTATGTATGAAAAAAACTATGGAAAATAAATCTTAGTTTGTTATATAGTGTTGGGTGCTTCATTTTTAGTATGACATTGATTGAATAATCAAGAAAAAATATATCTCTTCTGATAGGAAGAGATATCTTGGGCCCTATTGATCATGATGGGAGTACCTTTACTAAATCCATGCCCATATTAGAGGAAGTTAAGTCCATACAGTAATATCAATGAGTAAAAAAGAAAGAAATTTTGATGACACAAAGTGTGCCTCCTGCTTTATGAGATATAATTAGACCAAGAGATTATATTACATAAAGTGTGTTCATACAAGGATTTCATTCCTATGACTATTCCTGATCTCTTTAGGGGACGTGATTAGTTTCTATAATCTACTATTATTCTTGGAATAGTGTTCACTTCTATCGAGATGAATTCCCTAGCGCATTCAAGTGTATTCCCTCTTTTGATGAACAAGTGTATTAGACATAGTGGGCCCCACCATGAGGTCTGAGAGTTTTCCAAGTATTATTGATCAATGAAAATAACTAAATTCATCTTTTTTGAGTATATAATAATTGATTTTAATTTTTTATTGAAATTATTTACTATTATTTAAGTTAATACCTCGAAAAATATTATATGAACATATATTATTTTAATATTCAAGATTCATTTAATATTTCTGCAATTAAAAGTCAAGTTAATGACTTGGTTTTATCTCATAATATATTTATTATATATTACTAGTTGTTGATAAAATATAAATGATATTCATGACACAATTAGTTAATTATAATGAGTTATTTATCTCTTATTAGTGGGTGTTGGATATATGGGGGTCGAAGAAACCTTTTTAGGTTTTTGGACATCAACTATATTAGCATTAAAGTGATCTCATCCCAAGGATCGTACATTACAATACAATTGAGATCATATATATCCTTATACATCCTAGAGATAAAAATGATTCGTATGAGTGATCAATCAAAGAATGTCTTCATGGATTGAAGGGATGAGATCGAGGTGATCATCACGAAATTGAAGGAATCATAAAAGCACCATTCAAGAACCCGAAATTATACTACAAAAGTATGTGAATAATCTTGAACTGTGTATGGATGATATAGAGTGTTTTGGGCTTGGATCCTTTGAGAAACGATCACTAAAAAAGTGATTCTAATGAACATGCCGCCGATTTGAATGAGGTAATAATTTTTTTAATTTTTATTTTTTAAAATATTCATGCACAATCCTCAGACCTCTATCGGTTCTCAGATCATAGGAGAAGAGATAGTATTGCCACTCTAATGATGTTTTTTTAATCCTCATCCCACCAGATTTTGTTTTGTTCTATTTTATGAGAACTATAATATCTATTTACGTGTTTCAAGTCTTCGGGGAATATAATATCCATGCGGAGAACATATCAACAGATGTAATTAGTATCAATAAATGATCTAAAATTCCAATTGGTATTAGATTTTGTCTGATTTTGGCCTTAATAAATCTATAATTTTAGGTACATGAGTACAATAAGTGTTATTATAGGACTCATGAAGATGGAATAAAAACATTCATACAAAAGTTGCAGTAGAAAGAAATTCCTTTACTTATTTTTTTATCTAATAAGTGAAATTGTTTGATTATTTCATGTATATATAAAGCCACCAAAGTTGAATGAATCTATATGGAGAGGTTTAATTCCTTATTTATTGGTACTATAGAGTCATTAAATATGTGTTTTGATCCATAGGTTATTACCCTAATCAACCATAGAAAGACACCCAATAAAGGAATGGATAAATTTATTTTATCAAATAGGTTTCTTGAAATTATCTATGAAAAGGAAATCTATTATTAATGACAAACTTAGTGGTTCATGAGTTTTCACAAATGGGGTTGTTCAATTACAATTTTGATCAAAATATGAGTTCCTTGATAATATATATGTGTAATGGTTTCTTGAAAATTATGGATTTAAGTGAGTGAAATAGACAACAATGCTATTATTAACTTAAACTATTGTTTCCTACATTGAATTATGACTATATAGTCTTATAGGGTTTATTGATGTCTCTCTAAAAAGTGGGAATTTCAACCATTGAAAATATTTGAGAATGAATATATAGTTTCAAGATTTTTTTAGATGGAATGACAAATCTGGAGTCATGGTGAATGAGAGAAGGTTGAGCTTGAAATTTAAGGATCCTTGAAGTGTGTTTCAAAGATGACCCTATTATCTCTAAATATGATGTGAGGACTATATTAAAAATATAAGAGAAGGTTTAATGAAAATACCCTACTTATATTCATGGATAAAAGAATATATTTACAAGAATATATTGGTATCAAAGGATTAAAAAATATGTTATTTAACATTCATATTTTAGGTGGAGAATTATATAGAAGATCTATAGTAGATCCCTAGTAACTCAAGGTAATTGTTTTCTAAATATTATACATTTTTTACTTTTTGTGATTTTTTTGGATTTTAGGTCAAAGGGTGAGAATTGGAAACAATATGAATCTAAGAGAGAGGTAAATTTCTCCTTGAGTTTCATTAGTATCAAAGAAATATATATCATGGTGTTGGATTTATGATGAGTGTTTCTAATAAATCCAAAGGGGGAGATTGTTAACATCCAATTGTGAAATGATAAAATATGTTTAGATTTTTTTTTTCGGACCAAGAACTATGTGTTGGATTTTTTATCGACTATAGAGTTTATATCCCTCACATTAGAAAGGTAGAATAATGATAAAGTAGATAGGAGGGGTTTTCATTGGAAAAGCAATGAGGTATGCTTAGTGTTTCAATTTTTAGAGTTATTTTATTAAGAATTGAATTGAGGTTAAAATGATATCAAAGGAATAATTATATATTTGAAGGCACATTATATAAATTGTAAATTATCACATGGTGCATGAGATACATTAGTGGGATATTGGAATTACCTGGGATAAACTGAATTATTTTTGACTGAATGAAAGAGGTAAAATCATATGGAAGTGGATCACTCTGTAACATACATATCACAAGATTTCAAAGTTCTATAATTATTTTATAGGATGTTCTATGAGTGAAGATACCAAACCAAAATGGATCAATGTAATAATAAACTATATATTGAATGATTTTTTAAGAATAACTTCCAGTTTTGATTTAGGTTTTTAGAAAAGATATTTCACAACGTCATTCTTGGTTATACATAATATTAACATGGAAGAATATGTGGATACACAAGATTAATATTATTATTAGATAATATTATATTCGTTTCCCTAATAATATTTTAGAAAATTATTATAATTGATAATATTAATCTTAGGGATACATAAGATTTAAATTGTAGGTTTAGCTCTATATACGAGATCCATACCTAAAATGAAATCCAGATTTTTGTTTTTAGCTGTAGATGCTAGATCCATACATAAAATTAAATCTAGAATTGTGGTTTTAGAAAAATTTAATGATGAATTATTTTAATATATAGTTTTCATATAATATTTAAGAATATTTATATGGTTGTGAGTCTCAAATAAGACTAAGTAGTTTCAAAAGATTGAAATAGAGATTTTAAGGTGCTATGTGTTACATGTGGAGAAATATCACATGTTTTTATTAAAATATTCCAAAATAATATAGTTGGAGATTTAAATAGAGTAAATCAATTAATATTTTAATAGAGGTTGAATCAATATTTTTAGAGCGTTTTAAGACCCATTTATGGGTGACACTTGGTGGTTTTACTTAAAAACAAAAATCATGAAATACTTTTAGAAAAAATCATCGATAAAGTCATGATGAACCTTTGAAGAATGTAAATGGTGATATTTTGGAATTTATATAATTTTATAACAGGAAATATGTTACGGAATTTTTGAAATGGGGTAACTTTGACCATTATATATATTTGAGTATCATGTAACTTTTTTCCTTTATGGAAATTTGGATTTGTGTAAGAGAAATGAGAAATTATATATTCATGTTTAATGGATCCATATTTGACCAGGATTTATTTGGTTAAATATGTATAGTCATGAACGTTAAGTAGAATATAATTAATGGTCGAACAAGTGATTGAATTCTTTTTTTCTTTATGATTGACATAGAATATTTTAGATCAAGTCATTATGAAATAACTAAAAAGATATTTTTGGTTAATGTTTGCGAAGATCTATGGTTGGAAATAGGAAGATTTGACCAAGATATAATTGAACATTACTAGAGGAAATATTTATGTAATATGTACATGGTTATGGTTATGAAACATTTCATGATAACTTGGGATATTCTAAACCCTTTTTTCTAGTTCTTGGTGATGATGTATAAACATTCCTTTTATACACATAAAAAATTGAAGATCCTAATTGAGAAAAAGAAGGGGAATTTATCTTGAATAAAGAAAAAAATATTTTAGCAAAGAAATGTTTGAGGATATTTATCTATATAATTATATTGTGATTTCATTATTGAAAAGGATGGAATAAGGGAGAATTGAATAAATATCAATGATAGAATTATAGAGAGCGAATTGAAAAAAATAAAGTGATGGAACTCATTGAAGATCATGAGGAAAGAAGAACATGATTCCTAAAGACTTAATAAAAATATACTCATGGAAGGAGGTACTTAATTTATGGTGTGACTCATAAAATTTTTTGGAAGGAGTAATGAAATTTGAATATCAATAAACACCTTCCTAGTCTTGGTTAAATAGATAAATGGTGATGTTGTTTTGTATTGGATTTCATGGAAAAGTTGTTTTCCTTTTTTGAAGTAGTGACCATTGAGAGAGGAATGAGGGAGTGGCCCTTGGGAGGTGGGTGGACCATCACTAAACCTTGAAAAGGGGGGTAACCCTAGTCTTGAAGTGAAATTTCTTAAACCCATTATTGAATAAGAATTTAGTGGATTTTGGTACATTGACATATTTTTATTTTTTGTTACCTAGATTATCCCAGTGTTGGAGAACCAAATAAAATTGTTGTTCCTTGTGTGAATGATTTACTTAATTTTTGTGTGACACCCATGATGTCATTTTTTGGTATCAGATTCATTATTTACATATTTTTTTTTCCAGATTTTGAGTTTTAGGTTTATTTTTTTAATAGTTCAATGAAATTGCAAGATGCCTAGTCATGGTGAAAGATTTCTATAACTGTGGAACATAACCGTATAAACTTAACATATAGAATCCTATAAGTGTTTAATTTTTATTTCCTATATTTCCTAACTATGAAATATAATTATGGTGTGTGTACTATATGTTTTAGTAGGTGTCACATGATTGATGCATAGTTTTCAAAACCATGCAATTCAATCATGTAATAATTTTTAAAATTTATTTTCTAATATTTTAAAAATAGATGTTAAATATGTAATCCTATCACGAAACGTCCTCAGGGCCCGTGTCGTGACTACCCCATGCCCGCCTTCTATAGGACAGGGGATGGTGACTAGCACCAAAGGCGTAAATCTCGTTAACTGGGAAGTCATTGCCTTTATAAAACATAAACACATTCAACCAGAGTACAAGCAGAAGTAAACACTAAGTAAAATTGAATACAAGAAGTGCTGAAAGTAAAGGGGGCCATAAATACAAGCCCAACTATAAAGTACAAGGAAAAAGACAAAATAGCCAGAAGGTGACAAGAAGCTCCTGAATCGTCCACCAAGGATCCTACCTGAATGGTAGGTATAGATAGCGCAGCTCCTGGATCGTCCACCACGGATCCTACCTGAAGGGTAGGTACAGATAGCCTCCACAATGCTCTTACCCGTCAACCTCCTCCGAGTTTCATCTCTTTGTGAAGTCCACCTTCGGATACTGACTCGTCATGAGGTCCACTTCTCGGTACTGTCCAGCCCTCGAACACTCGGCCTCTGTCAGCGTTGCCCGTCGTCTGCAACCAACACAACGAGGTGCGGGCATAGCCCGTGCAGGGGTGAGTATAACGATACTCAGTAGGGACCCCAGGACCCTCAAGATCTCACTAAATCCAACAAGGATAACCACAAAGAAGGATCTCAACAGATAACCCTTACTTAGGTATAAGCCCATACTTATACCTAAGTTATCAAGTAACCCATCTCAATCATGAGGGAACACAGAGGTTATGAAATAAACGGATAACCACCACCCAGGTATATGCCTATACATATACCTAAGTTATCAAGTGACCCATATCAATCATGAGGTAAACACAAAGGTCATAGACCCAGCTCAAACCAGGATTTTATTCATGATGTCGAAACTACGGCTGCTGGATAACTCCTCCTCTGTCGAGTACAGTGGGCCTGCCACTACAACCAAGCACGCCCCACTAACCTTGGACTGCTGAAGTACTCCACCTGTCGAGTACTGTGGGCCTGCCATTGCAACCATGCATATCCCACCATGGGTCTGCTGCTACAATCAAGCGCACCCCCTCATAGCCTACAGAGGTACTCCTTATGTCGAGTAACGCGGGTATGCCGCTACAACCAAGCGCACCTCCACCGTGGGTCTGCTGCTACAACCAAGCGCACCCCACTGGGCTATCCGAATCACTCTGAGACGATCGATCAGCAGTCGTCAAGTCTCAGCCAGCTACTAGGTCTCTGCACTCTGCTAGCTCGTCACCGGGAGGGTCCTCTCCACGAGCTACTGGCCGATACTCCAAGTATCACAAATTACCACGAAGAAGTATCTCAAAGGACCACCTCGTCATAGGGGTCTCAACACAACAGACGATGCATCAATCGGGCGCTTGGTCTGTGAGTTATTAGCCTTTTCGTCCCAGGGGCCCGGTTGGTTTCATGTGCAAACCAACCCATCCGTATCTCAACCATACCCCGAGCTCTCATAGAGTATACTCATAGGGACCGTTTCTCACCGTGATCACCAACGCTGCTGACGGTTCGTCAAACGGACGTCCGGTCTGAAAGTTATCAGCTTTTCCGTTCCAGGGGCCCGGTTGGCTTTCAGGTTCAATCCAACCCATCCACTATCCAACTGCATCAAAACCTCATTATAAGTATGCCAAAAGTTCCATCTCATCAAGGGGAATCCAACAAAGTTGACTGCATGTCAATCGGACGTCCGGAGCTCAAGTTATAAGCGTTTCTGCTCTGAGGGCCTGATTGGTTTCGTGTTCGAACCAACCCGGCCGAACCCAAAGATCTTTGAAACCATGATTGTAATATATCGAAACGACCATCTCGATCCAAGGATCGCATCGTAGCTGACGGTTTGTCGATCGAAGGTCCATAGCCCAAGTTATGAGCGTTTGAACAAAAACTGTCCGAAAATAGGGGAGGAGTCACTTAATTAAAAAGGGGTTTAGAGGAGTTAGGGAATTTGAAAAGGTGGGGGCTCGTGTGGGACCCACCTCACCCTTAATCCTCTCATGGGAATTTAGCAACTAGTAGTTCCCACTCCAACTTCCACACCTAGGATCTAACACTTAGAAATGAGAAATTAAGTTGAGACACAACTTTATTTCACTTAAACCGCTTAGTGAAAAATAAAAATAAAACAATTATATTTTTATTCCCCACTTTTTTTAACTTCAACACCCGAGCAAAAGAACCTTCGGAAAAGGTGTTCCTAATAAATTACCGGTGCTGCGGTTTCATCGGTGCCCTCATATTTCGATTCCGAGCACCGATTAAAAAGTTAGGAAAACCCGCTCGTACGTTTACTGAACGTACCCGAGCTAAACTTCAGAAATTGATTCCGGGCACATCGGGCCTCCGAATGAGGTGCCGTCAGAAGCTGCAGTCTCGTAAAATTACAAAGAAATTAATAAAAAAATTTCCTTGAAATTTACGGGTCTTTACAAAGCCTTACTGTTTTCTACCCCTTGATTTATAGAAGACTCATATAGACCTCTCCCTAACTAAACCTCCTCTCATATCCCACTCTTCTAAATTCATGTGTGAATTTATCCATTAGTCTTTAATATTCTCTCAATAAGTCACTCCTACCTTTTCACTCTTCCCTCTTTCCTCATGTACTTAATTTTGTGATGGATTTCAAAATTTATATTTTTATAACTCTTATTTTTAGTAAATGTATGAGTGAATAATTATTTTAAAGTACTTGATTGGATTGATTTAATTTGATGTATCCTATGATTTTGAAAAAAGTTCAAGCCTAGTGTGTTTAGGGATTTAAAGAAATTTATTTCATAAAAACAATAATTTTAATTCATGGGTTAAATAGAGATATTCTTAATAAAATTATTTTACACGAGTGAAGCTAGATTCCTAGTGTTTGTTACTTGAAATACTCTTTTAACTGTTTTAACATATAGGTTTTGGATTTTTTTACACTGTTATACTTTTAATATCCTTAAAAAATGATGAAATAGGGTGATTTTATAAATGGTTTAAAATTAAATGTAACTTTGAATCACTTTATCATTTCATGGTGAATGACTTAGGTTCTAGGATGGATCCTAGGACATGTTCTAAGCTAGTTTATAAGGAAAATCCCCTAGAGTTTTCCCACCTGGTTATGATGGGAATCTTATTGCTGAAGATAATCATGATGAATACTTAGCTATTCCATTTTGGTGATCCCATTTGTTTTTAACATTTCTTAATATATCTTACAATTCATATATTATTATAGGAAATTTTAATACTATGGAATTGGTCTTGGTTTATGGATCAATATACCACATTAATCTTATATATCCCCTGCCATCTCTCCCTTGGAACTCATCCGTGATGTATTACTGATAATTTTTTATTTATATTTTTTTATAACTTTCCCTATATTAAATTTATAATCTATGTTTACACCATTTCAAACCTTGGGATTTATTTTCTTTTTCTAAAAGTAAAAAATATAAAATTTTTATTAATTTTAGTTTAGAATTACAAAATATGGTTTATATGGTAGGGGCCTTGCTTAAGGAATGGGGTGGAATACTACTATGCTATTATGCTCACACCCTATATTCAACAATTTTGAGTATATTGTCCTTTTTTTGGTCTAATACTGGTAATAATAATGCTCCACTTCAAATTTGTGGTTATCTGTGTTATCTTGGATTAGGTTTGGAGGATTTGACATGATGGGTGATTGTAAGACCACACCAATATCATCTGGTATGAACATACTTTAAGTTTTCATTAAACCTCTATAACCACTAAAATTAGTTGTATTTGGGATTAAAAAATGGGTTTGAGAGATATTGGGAGTGTCTGCGAGGCTTGAGAGCTGGTTTCTGGATTGCAACAAGCTATTATTATCCTAATGGCTAGCCGGTATTGGTCCACCAATTATCCGCTGGCCTGAGAAGTGTAAACCAAAATATTCAGGTGGTCACTATCTCACTAATGGTATATAGATAGTTTTTAAGGGTATCTTTTTTTTTTCATTTTATCCCTTCCCCCTTAATAACTTAAACCAATTTTATCAACTCTCAAACAAACAACAATATACACATAAATCCCTCCTCTTCCACTACTTTTCCATAAAAAATATCCTCCAAATATTTTCCATTTCTCCTTATGTTTGAGGATATTAAGATATTAAGGTAAATCTCTGACTCCTATAACTTCAAATGTGGGTTTTATTTTATATACAACTATATCCCAGTTTTTAATGTAAATTCCATATTTTCTGTGTTTTTTTTCTAGTTTCCCAATATCTTCCATTTTAGCTCAAACCAAAGGTATATATTGTTTGAGTGGATCCTTATGAGTTTGATACAGGTGGTCTACATTCTTTTCCATGATAGTCACATCATCATATTTCATTTCATCTTGTGTAGTCATGTTGAATCAATAGACGCTTGACCTAATATTAATTTAAATTGTTGCGTTACCTTATTGATGTCATGGAATCCCCGTTGGGTTTAGAGTATAATGTTTTCTTGGGGGTGGACCTTTTTTAAATACATTAAACTGGTGAGTTTGTCTTGTTCCTTGAAATCTGGTGAGTTAAATGGGTTGTTTAGGGATACCCTTAGTATCATAATGAGTTAAATTAGAATATGGGGTTATGTGGGTGAACCCTATGACTTGGTAGTTATGAAGACCTAGGAAGTCTTAAATGGAAATATGGAATAAACCAAAGTGGTTATCTTGGATTGCATTGTTGAATTGTTTTATATTAAAATTTTGGATATATATTTTTTGAAATTCTTTTAAATGATGGTGAGTGTGGAATGACATGGGAAATTCTTTATACCCCTTATAGATTGTATTAACATGTAATTCCATGAATAATACTTGTATTCTATTAGGGGATTCATGTGAATATCATGGATTTAAGAATTATTTGGATTCAATGAGGTCTAAATATTTGGAATTCCTTACATAATCCAATGGATCCTACTTATATTATCTTTCAAAAATGTCTTGGGTTAGCTAACCTTGTATTCGAGCACCATGTTTACTTATTAAATTTCATATATTCATACCCTATATTCTTGAGGGGTATCTTTGTTAAATGTCATAGGATGAGCTCCACATATTCAACTTGATATTATTAGTGTGTAATGATACAAGTGTAAGTTGGGAATTCTAATCAAGTTGTCCTTATGAATGTCAAGGATAGGTACTGGAGTTTAGAGTGAACAAATGGATTTCCTTAGGAATTATTGGAAGTGAATACACATATGATCGACATGAAGTACCTTAGGTTAATTGATAATGTTTTTCTCATTGATGAGACCTAAAAAAGTTGATACATGATACTTACTCTATGTTCAGATGTTGATGTTAGTTGAAGTAGGAAGGGTCATCCAGAGTTTTCCCCTCAAAGCCGGAGGATTTACTTTTTTCATATTTAATTACACAATGTATTGTTATTAATGATTAACTTATTTATAACATACATTAACTCCTTTTAACCACATACTATAATTACAATAGACACTGTTGGTGGTGTCCTACTAAGTTGTAATCAGACCCTGTTTGGGCTTCTGTTTTGTACCTAAATAGATTTCTTAGATATTGGTATAGAAAAGGGAATTCTATATATTATTGATGCTTGATTATATGGTTAGTATAGAGGTTGGGATCTAAGAGTGGGGAAAGAGCTCGGGACTTATGGTGTTTTTTAGTTTTTTAGTATTTTTCCCTTTTTACTTTTGGGTCTAGTTATACTTTACCTGACTAATATGCATGACATGATTTTTTATGTGTATCATCATTATGATATTACTTGGGATACAACTTAGTGTTTTAGCACCTGTAGTTTAGTTTCATAGATATAATGTTATATGATTTTTCCTTTATTTATATTTTGTTGAGCTCTTACAAAAGGGTATAGTTTCCCCACAATACCACCTATATTACCTCTCTTTTTATCAGAAAACATTGGTGTACTAGGATGCATACTTGAGGCCATGTGGGGCACCAGCTTCGGGAACAATTTTAGTGGCTTTCGAATCATGGTGTTACAATATGGTATGAGATCTATATTATTTGTTTTAATATTTGGAAATGGTGGGAAGGAGTTAGGATGTGTCAATACTGGATAAAAAGCTTGTTTTTTAGGAGTACCTAACCTATGTACATAGAAAAAACCATGTTTCCAAGGTTTGGAATTACTGTTCATGAAATTCATTTTTTAATTGACCTTTTTTTACCTTGAGTGAGGTATTTGTTTTATAAGGTTATGGTTTATGGTAATTTCACTCTTGGTCTGACATAGAAAGAGGGAATACATTCTTTCATTATATTAGGAACATATGTATTTACATGGCATTTCATTTCTTTCACTGATTATCTACCTTGGTTTCTTTGTTATGACATTTGGTAGGTTATTTAAAGTGTTTTTATTATGATAAACAATGATTTCATGCATATATTCATGTTTTAAATCTAAATAACCAATATTTAAATGACCACATGCATGAATGTGTGACTTTTTTAACATTGAATCAAAATATGTTCCAGTTAAATGGGGTGTGAATCACAACTTAAAGAGTGTTTTCCCATATAACTTGTGATTGAAACTTCATATAACTATAATGTGGTTGTGGAACTTGAAGATTTAATAGAATTGGAAAATTATAAGAGCCTAAATAAACATGAAATATAAAACATAGATCAAATTATAAAATGTAATCTTGGTTGAATGTGATAACATAACATTTCCTTGCGTATGTGACTTGATCCTAGGGTTGGTAGATGGGGATAATGAACACACCCAAGTTATGAGTTTGTGGGCCAATGATTTTTACTACATTCCATAAACATTCACATCAAGAACTATTTTATTGTTCTGTTATAAGGTATTAATTTGGATATATAGGTAAATTTATCTTTGTTGACTACCAACTGATCTCCAAGAGGGCACTAGCTGGCATGCCCCCAAGTATAGTGGACCAAGCCTCTGGTAATTCATAGTGTGGAACTGATACATGTTGTGGATGTATAAATTAGGTAATTTTTTTCATCTGATTTTTTCTATGGAGATGGATGCGCCTTGAGCTATGTAGATGATATTTGATCCAAACATGCAGTTACAACAGTAGAATCCTACAACATTATCTCAAGTGGGAGGCCCCTTTGAAACTGCATCTTTCCATGAGGATATGAATACTATCATCAAGAATCTAGATAAACCAAATAAGAAGGGGGTGAATATTTATACCTTTATGATTCAAGTCCAACCTTGGAAATGGTTGGATATTTTAATCTAAGATGATCAACTCAGGGGACTAGTCTTCATGGATTTCTAGACTTGTTTATTTGAACACCTTTTCCCCTAGACTCTATTGTATTATGGGTCCATGGAGTTCATGCTCTTGGATTAGGGGAGTTTATCTATCATGGAGTAAGTTTCTAGGTTTTATGAATTATATTGGTTCACCTCATTAGTGGATGGTGATTACTTGGCCATGATGAGGCACTTAAAGGATAAATTTATGCCAGAGATAAAGGCATCAATGGAAATATTCCACCAGACCATAGTCGTAGAGATAATGAATCAATATTTTATTTTCAATATGAATCTGAGAGAGGATCATGGTTCAAGGTTATAAACACCAATTGATAGTGGATATTATGGTGGAAAGAAGTACTAATTTCCTGGGTCCTGATAGTGCATCAGAAGATAGGTCATCTCGGGAGATACTGTTGTTGCAGGTCATCAGTACGATAGGGTCATTCATTGCCATTAGAATTGTGATATTCCACCTATTTATTGATGATATTAGGGTAATATGTGTCATATCTAGAATATTTTTCAATAATACAGCAAAAAAAACTAATGATAGAGATTATAGAATAGTCTAGGGTCTCAGAGATGGATCTAGAACTCAATGGTTGGGAGGTAGCTAAAACTCGACCAGAAATAAAGGTTAATGTAGTGGTAGGGATGCTTAGAATCAAGCCTATTCATACTAATAAGGCAGTGTATCACTGAGGAGTTAGTTTTGGATGCAAGGAAGAGGTTATGGTAGATGCATACAGAGGAGACTGCTCCTATAGGGCAAGATTTTGGGCATTCTCATGAGAGGTACGATCTTTGAGGATTAAACCATAACTTCTTCTTTATTTGACACTAGAGATTAATATTATATCATATCTACTCAGTTTATGTAAGGTACACGTTTATTTATTGAGTATTTGTGTGGGGATAATATCCTTTAACACCATATTGGGAGTGTAATCATATGGAGTCTATTGTTGTAAGAACTTTCCTCTTGATATTAGATATTTTTAGTTCCTATGGGGCCTTTTTTTGCTAGATATTACCCTATTTTACCTAATACTATTTATATATTAGTGGGTTCCATTTTGATCTCATATAGATTTTTACCACTGATGGGTGCCCTTTTTATCAAATTAAAATGGTAGTTATGTTCACAAGGGATAGTGGGAATTTTAGACTGACCAAGTAGGACCTGATCAGAATAATCTATGTGGGGTTTCAGACAATATTATCAGCCTTATGTTTGATGATGAAGGGTAGAAATTGGTAGTTTACCCTCTATGGTGGAATAGTTTGTGGATATTTTACTAGAAGAATTCTTAGTATTTACAATCCACATGTATGTGGATTTCACTATTATCCTTATGCTAAGAAATGATAATATTTATCTTCCACAATATTAGATGGATCTGGAATAGGTTCATGAGTTTAAAAATCAACTAGTGGACTTAAAGACCAAAGGATTTATCTTCCCTATACACCTGCTTACGATTATACTATCCTATTTACTAATAATTATAATGATAGTTTATGAATATGTGTGGATTATTAGTTTCATAATTAAGTGAATATTAATAATAGGTATCCATTACCACATATCTAATATATTTTTGATCAGCTCAAGGATGCTTAGATATTTTCCAAGATCAACATGAGATCATGTTATCACTAGGTTAGGGTTAGACCCTTAGATATACCATCTGGAACTTTATAAATTCAATACAACATTTATGATTACTTAGTGATTCTATTTATCTTGATAAATGAACAAAAAATGTTTACTGATTTGATGAATATAGTTTTCCGTCCGCACCTTTATGTTTTCATAGTGGTTTTTTGGATGATATCGTTCTGTATTCTAAGATCAAGGAAGAACATGTAGAGCACATAAAGATAATTCTTGGAACACTAAATAATAATTATCAACATTCCATGAACTCAAACTATTTTTTTTATCAACTAGGTACACTTGATAGGGTATAACATATTTGAAGTGGTAATGTATTTCGACCCCATGAAAGTGAGAGAAGTTGTTTCTTTCATGATGCCTAAGATTTTTTTTTATATTTGGAGTTTATTATGATTGAATGGATATTATCATAGGTTCATAAATTAATTTTACCATTTATTATCACCACTTATATTTATGACCAAAAAAAGGATAAAAGTCTTATGGTTAGAATATTACGAGAATGAATTCAAGGAGTTGAAAGGGAGTTTGACACCACCACCGATCCTTATTTTGTCAAAACTAGGTATAGAATATATTGTAAATTATGATGTATTAGATACCAAGATGGGAATAGTTATGATGTATTTGGAACAAGTCATGGTTTATAGGTCTCATAAGTTGATGCCTCATGAGCATAATTACCTTACCCATGACCTCAAGTTAGTAGTGGTGGTGCACACCGTCAAATTCTGGTAACACTATATCTTGTGAGTGTGGTTCGTGGTTTATATATATCATAAGATTTTGAAATACATATTCTATCAATGGTAACTAATCCTTTGGTTTTGAAGGGGGTCTAAGTACCTCTATTATTTTGACTTCGATATGTCTTATACATTAGGGAAGGGAAATATAGTTTCTGATACTCTGAATCGGAATCCACAACCTTAATTTGTTTAGGAGTCAAGAAAATTGGGAAAAGGGATGGAAATATTTACTAGAATCCATATATATTTCTAAGAGGACAATGATCAAACATATCTTGTACCATATTATATGGTTCCTTCACTTTTGTATTAGATTAAGGGGTGGTGACTTTAATATATAGAGTTTATACCCCTTAGGGATAGATTTGATGGTGGGAATCTACCCTCAACCTAAAATATATATGATGATGATATTAATCATGTTCAATGGAATGTTTTAGTGCCTACTGAAATGATAGAGTAATTGATAAGGGTATCTAATGCTTTCATATGGGAAGTAAACCCTAGACCAATAAAGTTATATCATAATGTCTAACATATATATTGGTAGAATGACATGAAGGAGTCAATAGGGTTCATCACAAGGTTATCCACCTTTCAAAAAGTGAAATAAAATTATCAACAACCCAATAGTCATTTGAAATCCTTTCCCATTCATGAGTGGAAGCTAGATGATGTCTCCATAGACTTCATGATTGGGTTACCAAGGATTCCTTGAGTAAAATATTCAGTATGTTTCATCTTGGATTGGATGGTTATGTTTTTACATTTTATACCTATCTTAGAGAACTTTATGGTGGATGATCTCGAAAGTTTTTGTCTTTGAGAGATCATATGACTATATGATTTTTCTATGAACATCTTTTTTGCTAGAGAAAATCGGTCCATGAAAAAGTTTTGGCAGGGGTTTTATAATGCATTGAGAACTCAGGTTATTTTGAT
This sequence comes from Viscum album, assembly GCA_963277665.1. Lineage (NCBI taxonomy): Eukaryota > Viridiplantae > Streptophyta > Magnoliopsida > Santalales > Viscaceae > Viscum > Viscum album. Next base: position 1,978,370,682 of record OY728122.1, read on the forward strand.
TACATCCAACCACCCATATATTTATGATATCATATGTATATATGGTATTTATATGAACATCCTTTTTTTAGAGAAACTCGGTCCATGACACAATTTTGTCATGGGTTGTATAAAGCATTGACAACTCAGGTGAAATTGAGTACATACAACCACCCATAGATTGATGAATATTATGAGAATAATATTTAGGTGTTGGAAGACATGTTGATAGAATATATCCTATATTTTGGAATTTATTGGGAAAACAATATAGAACATGTGGAATTTTCTTGTAACCATACATATTAGATTATAATTCAGATGGTTCCTTAAAAGGGATTTATATGTTACATCATTCTGTTCACCCTTGTGTTGGATGGAGGTAGGTGGGGAATCAATGGTTGTGATAAGTATCATTTATAAGACAAAGAACATGTCATGTTTATTCAAATGAGGATGGATCCTTCATAGGGAATAAAAAAATATTATGTAGATTAGCATCACAAACCTCTTGAATTTGATATAGGTGGCTAGGTTTTTTTCATGTGTCTCCTAGATTTGGAAACCTTCATATATGAAAGCTGAGGAAGTTGGAACCTAGGTATGTAGGGCCATATTAGATTTTGGATAGGGTCGGTCTAGCGGCATAATGATCAGTTATTCCATATAAGTTTAGTGGCTTGTATGACATATTCCATGTATTTGTGTTTAATTGGTACTTTCCCGATACATATCATGTGATTAATGGTAAATAAGTTTATCTTGAGGTCTATGTATCCATTAAAAATAATCATGTTTTTATTATTGAACTTAGTGAAAAGAATATCACTTAAAAATATATTTTTATAGTACATGTGTAGTGTCTGCATAGGTATGTATAAGAGTATACATGAGAGAGGGAATCATACATTCTTGCTAAGTGGGATTTTTTTCAACTATGATTCTTTGAAGAGTTTTGGGTTGCAGCTCGAGGATGAGCTCTCTTAAGGTGGGGAGGTTGTAAGATTCCAATCTTCTCCTCCAGTATAAACCCTCTTTATGTTTTTGTTGGAACTCCTTAAATTCTTGAATTAAGTGTCTTTGGGATTATCAAATGGGTTTAGGAGGTCTCAAGAGTATTTGGGAGACTTGGGATTAGAAACTTAGACTATAGTAAGCTGTTTCAATCCCACTGGCTAGCCATATAGGTCTATCAAATATCCCATAATCTTGGTAGTGGAACTTTTAATCTATTTTTCATCATTGGTTAGTTGGTGGTATCTGGTAATGGTAGGAACCACTACTAGGAGGCATCAATAATCAAATTTCATCCATTTACTAGCTAGTGGGATTTAGATAAGTTGTTTAAGATAGAAATTTTGTTCATTTTAACCCATTATCCATTAATTCCATAGCCCAATTTTCTCTCCTACCATACACACAACATCCCACACTGAAATCCCTCATATTCCCCTAATTTTACTTGGAAAATATCCACTATCTCTTGGAAATATCTCCTATTATTTGAGGTAATCAAGATTTTAAGGTAAATTTATGACTCCTATAGATTTAAATATTTCTTTTCCTTTTCCATCAGAATTTCTCCAAGTTTTTTTAAAGTAAATGACCTATTTTTAACTATTTTTCAGGTTTCTCAATATCTTCCCTTCTACCACGAACCAAATTTCAATATTAGATGGGTGGGACCCTATGAGGTTGAGGTAGGTTATCTAAGGGACTCAACCTTAAAGTCTCACATCATATTCAATTCTAGATTTTGTGGTCAAATTGACTCATCAGACAGATGAATTAATATTTATTTATATTTTTATGTTAACATATTTATGTCTTGGAAGCACCCTTGGGTTTAGTGAATCATGTTTTCTTTGGGTGGACCATTTTTAAATCCAATAAAGTAGAGAGTTTTTATTGTTCCTTTGAAATGGTTGAGTTAATTTAGTAATTTAGAGCTTCCATTTATATTGTAATGAGTTGACTTAGAATGTTGGTTTCCTAGTATGAACCCTATGAATTGATAGTGGTCACAAACTTGAAAGCCTTAAATTAAAATGTGAAATTAAAAAATATGGTGGTGCTTCCTAAATTTTTTGACCTGTTCTATATCTCAATTTTGGAGAATGTGTTGTTTGAAATACATAAAAATGCTGATGAGTATAGAATTTCATGGAAAGTTCCTTGGATTGTTTGTAAATTGTATTATCAAGGATTCCATGGATGATCCTTGGATTCCATTTAGGGTTTCATTTGAATACTGAGGAGTGAAGACTTAATTGGATTCAATAAGGTCCAAAGCTTTGTAATTCCTCAATAGAGAGTGGATTATACTTATATTGTTTTACCACGAATGCCTTGGTGAGGCTACCACTTGGATTCATATAATGTCTTTACTTATTAAATACCCCAGATTCATGACATGGATTTTTTAGGGGTACCCTTGTTGAATTCCATGGGATAATCTCAAAAAATTTGAATTGATATTAATGGTGTGGAATGACTTGGGTGTGAGTCTAGTATTCTAATAAATCCATGCTTCCAAACATCAAGGAAGGTACCTTTAGTTCAAACTAGAGAAATTGATTACCTTGTGAATTTTTGGAAGGGAATTTACATATGATCCATGTAGATGCTTTGATGTTTCTTGATTATGGTTTCCTCTATGATTATCGTTGGAACTAAATTGAGACATTATACTTACAATATGTTTAGAGAATGGAATAGGACAAATAAGTTTGGGTCGTCCTGAGTTATCCCCTCAATTGATGAGTCTTGACTTTGTTTTATTTACTTCCACATCATATTCTTATTACAACTTCATAGATTTATTTAATACTTTTATTATTTACAATTGTATAATATAATTGCATTATAAATTATTGGTGTTGGACTATTTATTTTTACTCACATCCTTTTTGGGATTCCATTGGGTACATGGACAAAATCCATGGATGCATGTTTAGTCACAAGAAAGTTCTATGACATTGATTATTGATTGTATAGTTAGGATGGATCTTGGCAGCAGTGAGCCCGATTGAAAGACATAACTATAGAGGTCTTACAATGTTTTGTTCTTATGATTTTTTTTTTACTTTCAGGAATTTTTTTACTTAAATTTACCTATATATATGAAGATTTGGTTTTGTATGTTGAATCATTATAATATTTCATTGAATGTGATTTAATGTTTTTGAACCTGTAATTTATTTTCCAAGATGAAATGTTAAATGGTGCATCCCTTATTTCTTCTATGTTGATATCTAAACATAGGAAATATTCTCCCCACCATTACACCTATAGAACCTTGATAATTGTTGGTAGAGTTTAGTGTATGGGGAGGCATGGTTGTGACAATGTAGTGCACTAGCTTGGTGCATCTAGGTTGAGGAATTACAATGATGATCCACATGCACCATAAAGATGTGAAGAAACTACTTTTATCTATTTTTATTATGATTTTTATATAATAATCCTATATATATCACATATTTTTCTTCCCATCATGTGTTCCCTCTTATGTTTTAGGATCACTAAGATCATGTATATGTTTAGTTTGAGTTTATGTTAATAGTATAATATGCTGTTTTTTTAATATAATGTTATGATAATTAGTATATGTTTCCTTTTTTATTATCCCTTAATTGGGTTCTTTTTTATGTTTAATAAATTTCTTATTTGGGTGTATGGATCACAAGTATATTGAAATGTTATGTAGGGATAAGAAAATCAACCCCATTCTTCTAATTTAATTCTTTTCTAGGTGAAATGATTCCCAAATGTGATTTCATTATTCCTAATCCATTATTTCCATGTTTTATGGATTGAGAATTCCCTTCATACCTTATGAAAGGAAAATAATTTACTTAGGTGGATATCATGGTATATTTCATTAAAAAATGATATTAGAGATCGATTTTTGTTTTTTTATTTGTTAAAGTTAAGGTTGATAGGAGATTGTATTGTTGGAACATGAGGGGTTGGTTGAGAGTTAGTGTCAGACCCACACTCATTGTAATGAGCCTTAAGTTTTCATGGGTTGTTTTTAATTGATTATTTTTTGTCATATATTGATTTAATATTGTTTTATAGTAAACTTTTTCCTAGAATAATTAAATTTAATAGAAATTACAAGATTCATGGACTGCAAACTGTGAACCTACCATGGAACTTTATCTAGAGGGAATGTAGTGTTCCCCACAAGGTTTGTTAACAATTTGGAAAACCATGTTACCGAACTAGGAATTATCATTTCAAACACTGATTAAGGATTTCACTATAATCACATGGTTTGGTAAGACATGTATCTTAACAATGCATAATGAAATTTATGTTATTTTCTACAATCATTCATTTTAAATTATTTTTATGACATTTTTCCATAAATATTTGATATTTATGATCAGTATTGATTTTTTTATATTTTAAATTTATTTCTAAGGAGTTGAATGATTTTTTCTTCTAATTTGAATTTTCAAAGTATTATGCCTCATTAAAGACCTCTCCTGATCCTATGAAGTGAGATTTGGAAAATATTTTGCAAGATAAACCTACCCATGGTCAAAATATAATCAATTTTGAGGTGTGTAAAGTTATAAAAATGGACCAAGGAGTGGATCCTTACCCAGATCTAGCCAAAGAAGTAGGTCTTACAAAAAACCCTAGTCAAGGATAGAGCTCTAGAGTTTCTTTGACTTAAAGAACCTCATTACTAGGAAGTAATAACCATCATAATTTAGAATATTGTCTTAATAATTTTGATAGATTTTTCATGTTTTAATGAATACATAGATTATTAAAGTCTAATGTACTAACTTTATGCATGGGGACCTAGATGGAATTGGAGGGAGTCAGTAGTTCAGGACAACATATTTTTTTAAATATACTATACTAAACATTTGTCAAATATGAAAATTGCTTCATCGATCTCATTCATTTTGTGCTATATATGTTTTTAAATGATAAGTTAAAATCCTGATAATTTGAAATGGGTATTTAAGAAAGTATCTAATATTATGTTTTCCTATAGAAACTTGCATCCTTTTCTAATGTGGTGTATAGATCCTAGATAGTAGAGATAGAACAAGATAAAATTTTAGAGATAAAAGACACTTCTCCTTTTCTAAGAATAAGTTAATGAGTCCCTCTTGAAAATGAAATGAAGTAAGACGAGTCTAAATATGGATTTTTTAGTGGATCAAGATTCTCATCTCAATAAGTATCATTAGAAATAGTGGGGAGAGTTTCTATTTTATTCCAATAAATGGGGCATAACAGCTCACTTGAAACTTTGATTTAATGAGACTCAAACAATTTTCATTATTATAACTGAATGGTCCATCTTTCTAAGTTTTGTTGGATCAACCCTCCACTAAGAAGTAGAGTAGTTTCTTTAACTCCCAAGGGATCACAAGTATAATCGTAGTTTTATATATTAATTGGATCTTGAACTCAAGGGAATATAGACGGTAATGTTTCATTATATGGGTAGATTTATCCATGAAGAAATTCATAGTTTCACTAAAAGTTGTGTACTTACACAGAGAATTGGTAGTTGTAAGATTTCGAGAGTAATATAACTAAATCTTAAGTGGCACTCACTATTTTTCATTTTATAATACTTATTTTATTGTTTGTAGTAGTTTTTTTGTTTGATTCTAGTGGATATCACTCATTTATTTATACTCATATAAATGATTTTTTAGGAATTCCAACTAATCACATTCTATATATAATAGAGAAATCTACACCGATTAGGAATAAGAAAGCGCCTTGGTTCTGATTTCCATTTTCCTCATCTCTATATCAAATTGTATTTAACCCAATATTTTTTCATTCTCGAGATGCACCTTTTCCATATTATACTTATAAAGGACTGGATTCCAATATTTAAGGACCACATATACAATTATATTTAGAGTGAGATTTTAACACCCCCGATGGATGCTCTAATTTATTACTAGGAGAGTGGGACCTCCTGTAATGTTGGGAAGGACCACCACTACCTATGGTTAGATTATTAGTGTGTCCAATTTTTTTAACAGAGGATAATAAAATGGAATAAAGGAATGAGCTTCCCCTTATTGTCAGGAAATTCTTAGAAGTATATCTAAATTATTTATAGAGGTTACCTATAGAATAGATTCAATTTATCCATTTATATGGTACTTGGGACACAACCAAAATCATTTATTGTATATCCAATAGAACCACCCAACTTGACAGTGATAAAATGTTAGTTGGATGACCGTGAAGATAAAAGAATCATTCATCATAGTGTATCTACTTGGGAAACACCCATACTCTTTTCTAAGAAAGAATATGAGACACTTATATAATTAATTTATTATAGGAATTTAAATTTAGTGACTAAAAAAATTATCCCTTACCTCATATTGATTACATAATTCATCATCTAATGGGGGTTGTGTGGTTCTCAAAGATTTATCACCATTTATGATACCACTAACTCTCTATAAAGGAATCTTACATTCTCAAGACTTCTTTTAGAAGTAGGTATGATAATTCTTAACACCTTATTATTAAATCTAGTCAAAAAAAAAATTATCCAATGGTATTTATAGACCTTATGAACTAGATATTTCACATATACCTTTACTTTATTATCATAGTGTTCATTGAACACATCTTGGTTTACACTAAGATTAAGGATGATAATGAGTTTCGTTTAATAATTTTCTTGGGGAATATCTATGATCATCATATTTATAAAAAAAAGTCAAAGTGTAACTTTTGGATATGGGGGTGGGGGGTGGGGTGGGGTCAATTTATTAGAACTTATGGTATTGGAATAAATATACCAGTTAATCCTCTAAAAGTAAAGGCTATTATTTTTTGTGAAGAAGAAAATAATTTAATTGAGATATATTTATTCTTGTGTATAGTGGGTTACTATAAAATATTTGTGAAATATGTTTTATTTATGGATTCTATTTTAATTATTTTCACATGAAAATGAGGGAAATTTATATTGAATTATGAATTTAAAGCATCATTTTATGAGTTGAAGTAGTAGTAAACATTATCTAAAATTCTAATATTACCTAATATTAATGAGGGATATGTTATTCATTTCAATTCATTGAGCATTGGTTTGGGTTTCTTTCTTTTTAAGTTGATTAAGTAGTGGATTGTAGATCATTTTAGGTTTACCCACAGGAAAATAATTCCCCAACCCTAACCTTCAGACAACGATGGTAATGTATGCTCTCAAATATTGGTGATATTATATCTGTTTGGTGAGAAATTAATAGTGTACATCAACAATAAAATATTAATTTATTTCTTCTCTGATAAGTACTATAATCTTAGGAAGAGGTGTTGGGAAGAATACATATAAAATTTTAAATTTGAAATCACATATACACTAGTAATGGTTAATGTTTTTAATATTTCTCTTAGTTAGAAGTTTCCATCTCAAGTCTTAAAGGATCTTGTTATTGAGTGTAACTTAATTTATCTCTTTACGGAAATAAATTTGGATTTAAAGAAAGATAAGGAAGTAATTTTTCTAGAAAATATTTAGTTGACACCATTTCTCCTTTATCTTATTCTTTAGAAGAATATAGGGGATGTATAATGTTAGTATATCAATATGATTATATATCATGGGGATACTACTTATGAGTTATCTCTATATCATTAAGTCTTATTTTTATTCTAGAATCACTCTGTGGTCCATCATTCTATGAGGTAGGAAGTGATAAAATGTTGTCAACCCTATTTTTTGGTGATCCATCAAATCACCACTATAATGTGGGAAAAATCAGATCGTGTGTCACGATGTAACACACATCAATAAATTAAATTTGGGGTATCAAAACCTCTCTGGTATTATAAAAATCCTACATATCCCTACTTTGAAATGATATGATATATCCTTGGATTTTTTGAGTTAATTTATTCATACCCTCTGAAAAAAATTATATTTGGTTGGTTAATGATCGACTGAAAAAATTATCCCATTTCATTCTAATAAAATATAGAAAAAAATTTGGAAGACCTAGTAAAGTTTTAGGCCCATGATATTGTAAAATTACACAAAGTTACTTAAGTAATTATTTTGGAAATACATCCTCAGTTCAAATATAAAGTTGGAAAAGGCCATCAATAATCCATGGGATCTCAGGTAAAGTTGAGCACTACTTAAAATCCATAAAAAGATGGGTAGATAGAATGATAAATATATATTCAGGATTCCTTGGTTTATTCTTATGTGTTAAAATTATACGGATCATGGGATACCCATTTATCATTGGTAAAGTTCACTTACAATAATAGTTTCCATTAATCCATCATGATGGATCCTTTCGATGGATTATATGGTTGGACATTATGGTCCTCACTCTATTGGAATGAGGATGGTGTTACTTCACCTGTGGGTATGAGTATAGTTCATGAGATGATAGAAAATATTAACTTATTCAGGATAGAATTGTGTCATCTTAGAGCATCAAAAATTATATGGTTAATTTTTATTACTATACCTTGGAGTTTTCATCCCCTATTTGGGTCACTGATGACTCAAGAAGTAGGGGAAGCTTTGACTAATGTATGTGGGACCCTTTTTTATAACTGAAAGGAAATGGAGATTAATATATAAATTTGTATTTAAATATCATATATAATATATTCATATAATATTTAATTCATCTTAATTATTTATTCACCTTTTTTATCACTTCCATTTATCAAGATGGATGGTGATAGGGTTGGGACCAGAATGTTCAGTAGCAATGAAACCAACATAGATCAACATTTTTTTGAGAAAAAAAATACTATAATGGAATTAATTTCCATTTTATTTTTGTTTTATAGAATTATGATAATAATTATCAAGATTAATGGGAGTGAGAACAAAAAAAAATGAGAAATTAATCAATATTTTTATATATAAAAGCTTTAGGTGGTTAAAATTGTGACACTCATGATTTAATTTTTATCTATGAGACTCATTATTTAGTATTTTTGTCTTGGTTATGAGGTTCTAGTTATTTTTTATAAAACTTCAAGGAAATTTAAAGGCACGCAGTTGGAATAAAGAATTACCCTAACCATAAATCATAACCATGTAGCCTACACATAGGGACTCCAATGAGTATTTAATGGTAGATGAACGGTATTCCAAAAAAATCAAAATGACTGTGTGATGTAGACCTGGGATTCCTATATGTGTTACAAAATTGAAAAAATATTCTTTCCTAGCCATGAATATCAACCTTTAATCCCTTTTAAAACTTTAATTTTTTATATTTTATAAAATTATTTTAGTGGGGAAAATTTATTTTTTCTGCCCATTGATTTTTAGAAGCTTCCTACAACACTCTCACCAGCTAAACCTCCACTCCTCTAAAAAACTTCTCAATTCATGGGTTTATTTCTCTATAAATATTTAATATTTTATCATGTAGGTGCCTCTTCCATTATTTATCTTCCCTCTTCTTCCTTCTTCCCTCATCTTCATACAGTCTCTTGGAAATGGTGCCATATAGATTCTCCATTCCATGAATCTTTTGTTTGTTTTATGGTGTTAAGGGTACCTATTTATTCCTAGGGTTTCTTTTAACCCTATTTTGGTGGGAAGAGTGCATATTTATAATGGATTATATGATTCATTTTAGCTTTCCCTTTGATAAACCCCTTTACTTTGTAAACCTCAAGTGTTTGATTAGTTATAGTTTTTTAAATAATATAAGGACTATATGAATTATTTTTGTCGATTATCACATATTATATCATTATCATTTTTTTAATAAATATATGGGTGAACACTTGTGTTAAATAACATGATAATCTTGATTTTATTTGATTCCTACTATGTATTTAAAAAAATATCTTACTTGATTTTTATGGATTTTAAGGGAGTTGCTTTCTTAAAAAGATATCTAAGAAATTCATGTGCTTAATAAAGTTCTGATTAATATTTTTTTTATAATTGAGTAAAATTATGTTCCTGATGTTTATTACTGGAATACCCTTTTTAAATGTTTGAACACATTGTTTTATAATGTTTTTTTACTTGATTATTATTTCAAAATTCTTTTAAAAATGATTTAATGGGGCTGTTTCATAAATGGTTTCGATAGAAATGACACTTTTATGAACTATAAAAATTCATAGGTAAGTAATTGTGTTATGGGAGGGATTCTAGGACAAGTTCCAACCTAGGTATAGGGAAATACTCTCCAATTTTAACCCTCTAATTTATGATTGGAAACTATGTAGGTAGAAATGCCAAGATTGTTATTCAGCTATTCAATCATAGGTTTCCTAGTAGTTTAACACGTGGATTTTTCTAGCAGCTTATGTGTAGATGATTATAGATAATGGTATAATTATATTCATGATTTATGTATTTATTATATCATGTGGACCCTAAGTGTTCCCAATATTCCATCCACTATACTCACCCTTGATATATTTCTTTCATTTGTTTATTGAAATCATTCTATTTTATATTTTTATTTTTATTTTCTTGATTATACATGTTTAATTGAAAACTAACCATGTGATTTATTATCCTTTCCTTAATGTGAAAAAATATAGTATTTTATTATTTATAGTGAAATTTTTCTTACAATGGTTTGTATGGTAAGGGACCTTCTTAGGAAATGTGGTGGAATCCTACGGGCCCATTATACTCACATCCTAGATAAACCAATTAGGTGTATATAGAAAATGTTTTGAATGATACATGTATAAGAAGGAAAATTCTCAAAGGTAGTTTCTATTTGGTTTATTTTATATTGGGTTGGGAGAAGGTGAAATGAAGAATAATGATCCTCATGTTATGTGAAGATATATAACAATAACTGTTTGTTTATTTTTAGTCTTGGTTTTTTATCACACTCATCCTATGAATATTTCCATAGTATCTTCCCGTATCATGTTTCCTGTTATGTTTTTGGATCACTTGGTTCATTTATATATTTATTTTGGGATTATGTTCACTATTTATCATTATTTTTAATCATAATATAATGTTAGGGTTATTTTTTTAACATTCCCTTTTTATTATTCCTTGATTAGGTTCTTATATATTTTTGATAAACTACTTATATGGGTGCATGGAATCCCAACCTATTGTGGGGTCATTATGGGTTCTTAGATTGATCCATTTATTTACCATTTAAATATTTATTGTGAAAAACCATTCTCTATGGTGATTTCATGGTTCCCAATCACTAATTGGAAGCTTGTAAGGATCAGAAATTCCCTTTGGTCTTTTTGACGTGATGACTCAGGTGCTCGGGTGGATAACCTAGATTGATTAATTAGATTATAAAATACATATATTTCTGTGTATGGGTTAAATAATCCTTGATAAAATTATATTAGGGGAATGATAAATAAAATAAATATCAAATCATCATAAAAAGAATAACTTAATTGTAACCCTACCAATAATTAGATCAAAATCATATAGGGTGGTGAATATATAAGGATTAATTTGTTTAAAATTGAAAAATTTTCATTCCCAAATTCACTCCCTCTTAGTGTATCTCTCACTAAAAAACATTTTATACCTAATAGGAGGATCTAACAAACCCCAAACATGATTTTCATACATGGAATCCATATCAGATTTAAAAGTTTCTTCTTAAATTATTACTTCAAATATCTTTACTAAATCTTTGTTTGGTAGAGGTTCATTACCTAATACAAATAATATTTCCCATTTTTGGGTTTTAAGGAAAACATATTTATTTATTTTATTAATATATTTGGTAATCCAACATATTATTTGTTTCTCTGGAAAAAATTCATTCACTAGGTCATTTGGAATATTTTCCTATGCTAACTCTTGAGTGTCTTGATCCTTAAATTCATTTTTATGATTACTTTTATATATTAGGGATCATATAAATAGTATCATATATTCTATTTAGGATATCATGTAATGATACAATTTGTATATTTATACGTTCTTTTTTCCTTGAATTATACTTAAAAAATGTTTCACATCCCATTACACATATATATGGAAAAAATTATTCCTATGTGATACCACATACGGGATTTCACATAATTATTTGGTTGGAACGTTGTTTAATGTGTATATCATTGACTGTAATGAATATCCCCTAAAGGATAATGTATTATTTTTCTGAATTTTCTATCTCACACTATTTAACAACGTGAGATTTCTCATTTCATTGGAACCATTAAACAATTATCTATAAGTATTGATATGGGGTAATGTTATAAACTATTTTAGATAACCAATGAAATATTGGTTAATATATTCCTGCCTCTATCCTAGTATATTTTTCTTATCTTTTTACCAAGATGATTTTGTAAATAATTATCTAATTCTTTAAATTTATCAATGGAATAAAACTTATACCTCAGTAATAAGTTATATACATATCTACTAAAATAATGAGTAAAAGTAAAAAATAATGAGTACACACCCCTATAATCTACGAGAAAAGTATTACATACATCATTGTAAACTACTTTTAGAAGGATTATGGATTTATCACCTTTTATACTAAAAGGATTTTTGGTCATTTTATCCTTATAAACAACCATGTAATATATATAATGGTTTAACCTCAAAATAATATAATGAATCTTCTTGATATAATATCCTCATAATATTATGGTATAGTTGACTAGGTCAATGATGCTATAACTGGCCAGTGTAATTTGAGTCATTTGAACTTTATTTCTAATCAATTTATGGGACTTGATTTTAATATAATAGTACGCATAGGTCACTATTGAAATGTTCTAGGCCATAACATATGATATCATTATAAAAGTTAAAATATTTATTTCTAAAAATGGAAATAAATCTAACTATGTATAAAATCTACATTGAAATGATTTTTTGGTTATATTGGGCCCATAATAACCATTATTTAAAACTAAAATCATTTTTCCCAACAATGTGAGAATAAAATATCAAATAGATTGAATATCTAATATTTTTTCATCAGAAGCTTAATGTCCCAAATTACCTTTATTAATATTCCTAAATCTACTTGGTTGATTTATTTAGACATAAATGTTTGAACTAAAATTTGTATCTTATAATACTTCTAACATGATTATATTTGATAAATAGATTATAATAATATACATAACATAGAAAAAGATCTTTGATCACACCATCATTGTACTATACACACAAATATAAAATTATATTCACTATATTAAACACAACTAGTGTTGTCGAATACATAACAATACATGGAAGAACCACGATTTTGAACTACGAAGCATCATAAAAAAAATGGAATGATAAATATGTAACATATATTTATATTATAAAAAACAATAAACAATGGAATTGACATGGTTTAGGGAATAGTGTAAAGATATTAATAATTTTATATGTTTGAATGAGTTCATAAATATGGGGTAATATGACCATTAGATGGTATGGTGACTATTGGAGAAGTAACATCCTAATATGACTATTATAATAGTAATGTATCCTTTATACTTGTAAGTGTCAAATAAAATACATAAAGTAATTTTATAATTTTTATTAATAATGTATATTAATAAATGAATAATAATATAATGGCAAAAAAATTTCATAGAATATAAATAAAATTTTTTGAAACAATATTTCATTTTATAGCACTAAACACATTTTTTTGTATACACTATGAGGTTTATTTTGTAAATCAATTTTCCTTATATTATAAAAAATATCATAAAAAGAAATTTTAATGTATAATTATAGTTTTGAAATTACCCAATGGTGATTTTTTGAAAATTTTCTGACAGTCTAATTTTTGAGAAAATATTAAAATACAGTAAGAATATAATTAATTATTATGACTTAATTATGATATAAAAATGATGTAATAATTAATAAATATAGATTCCCTACCAAAAAAAATTATTTTACTAATTTAATATATTTTAATGAATTAAAATCAAATTTCAAACCTATAATATACTTTCCAATGTCTAAAATGTAAATTAAGGTTTTTAAAAATAATACTTTTTTTGAATAAATGGAATTTCCATGGAAAATGTAACATTAAAAAATGGTGTGTGGTTATTAAACCTAAAAATTTAAAAAAACACGCCTTAAATGTTAAATACAATGAATTAAAAAAATGGTCAATCCAATGGTATTTAATTTTCTAAAACCTATATTTACAATGCCTGAAATATACAATTAATAAAAAAATATTACTCATTTTTAATAAATACCCACTCATCCTCCAATTGTACTTAACTTAAAAACTATTGAGCATAGTAATACTCTATTTCTTCCTCTCATGATTCCCTCCAAATATATATTAGGCATAAAAGATATTCTCTATCAATCATTAAAAATAAATATATCGAGATAAGGGTTTTTAGTCTCTTAACTTTCCTTATTTTGTGTAATACTTTATAGTTCACTTTCTTTTCAATATTAAATTTTTTATGCTTTATTTTCATAAATTATTTATTAAAATATTAATGATAGATAATTATTCCCTCTCATTATTCAAACTTCATAATTTATTATAATTCCAAAACATTTCCATATACATAATAAATAATTATCTAAATGCCTATGAATTCCATGAATTTGTGGTATTATGGATGAATGAGTTTAAATAGGGAGGTATTTTCTAAGGATGAATTTGAAATATTTGGTTTAGTCTCTATTGAATCATTAGTGAATAAAACTAAATTTTGGAATACGTGCAACTTTGAAAATAAAAGTATACCAACCTAAAAGTTTCCCTTTAAAGAGAGTTGGTATCCCTACTATGTATTGAATAGATGTGACACGTAATCATAATTCTCTGAAGGTATTTTTGTATCATTTATTTATTCTCCTACTTGGTAAAGCAATTATATTCTATGGTTATTTTATATTTATATCCTTACACTCTGAAAGTATCATAAACCATCACTTCATTATCATTACTTTTATAAGGATACTTTCTATTTTATTGTGAATATCCTATATTTAATAAGTTGATTATTGGTTGGTAATAAAGATACAAATATTATTCTATTTAAAGGGGAAATATTTTCAATCATATATCAATTATTTTTATACACAAGACTATGGATTACTTATTCATGTTTTAATAAGAGGTTCCTCAAGGAACATTATGTACCGTATTTATTAACCACTTTATTCATATGATTTATTCATTAGATTATGATTTGATTAGTGGTTCTCATAATTATATATACCTTCCATGCATTGTTATGTCTCATAAGAAAACTAGTTTTGGTATAGTGCATGGCTACCCATTTATATGTTTTTTCTTGACCGAGGCATTGAAAATATAGTTATTTTGTTTGGAATTTGTCATTCATAACTATGAGAAATGTTATTATTATCTATACAATTATTTATTCCAATTTTTATGTTATACATAGATATATTATGACCTTGTTATTAGTTATAAGTAATTATTTTATTATGAATTCCTTCCATATTATATATCCCTTATTTATCTCATGATAGATTCCATTGTATTCTATGCATTGTTGATCATTTAAGTTGAGCCTTTTGTATTGTTTCCATTTTCCCCAAGAATATTAAAGTTTGTAAAGTGTGAATTTAAGATAATAAAGGATAATTATTAATGTATTTTGTATTATTTTAATATATTTTATGTTTCCAATTTAATTTAGTGTCTTTGTATATATATAATCTAATAATAATAAAAACATATTATATAATGGGTATTGTGATCTTATTTATTCTATACCAATGTAATAAAACAAACTTTAAACCCAGGTTATAGGATTTGAGGTTGTCATAATTGGAATTAGATAAAATTTAGTAAAAATGTTGGGAAATGGATTTTTAATAACTTAGTGAATATAAACCTATAGAAAACCTTTAAAATTTTCTATATATTTATTAATAATTTATATAATAATTTATCTTAACTTGTAATAAATATATAAGAATATATACTATGATTTATAACCCATATTTTTATTTCAAAATAATTGATTATATTCCTTTTTTTATAAATGGAACCAAATGGAAGGAACAAAAATCATATCAATATTTGTAATCAATGTAGGGATTTCCCTCATAATAAATCTAATGAAGTTGGTGTTGAATTTTATAGATAATTATGAATATATTAGGGTAGTTAACATAGGTTATAACAAATTAACTTTATTATATGTAACAACCTATTTAACCTTAACAAGTTGTAAAAAAATGGGATCATTTCATAAGGAATGAACCTCCAACTTTCAATGGAACCACTATTTTGTTATTAGGGGAGTAGTGGATCAATTCATTATAGAATATACTCATCACATTGGGATATAATAAAAGATGTAATTTGGTCATTGCTATATATCATTTAATGATAGATTATTATCAATGATAGTATATTATGCAAAAGTTCAAGAAGGAATAAGAGAAAAAATTCATGGAGTTGAATGCTTTTAAATTGATATTTGGGAGAAATATTTTCCGTGAGAGTAAAAATCTAACTAGGAAAGTAAATTAATAAATTTAAGATATAATGAGGAGGATGTTTTGTCTGAGTGTGAAGCTAACTTTAAAATGTTATCAATACATATGTTAGGTTATGTATGAAACCCTAAAAGAATTATTTATCACTTATTTTATGGATTAAATATAAGTATTAGAACTACATTAGTCTCACTAATATTTTCATCTTATGTGGATATAAGGAAAATTACTGTTAAGACAAAGAATGATTTTTAAAGTTTTTTGTTTTAATGGAATGGAAAAGAAGAATAATTCAATTGATCTCCATGTAGATAGGTATATTTCAAAGTAGAATAAGGTAATGGTATAATTGTTTACATATAATTATTGTTTAAAGAAATACCCAAGTTCATCCTTGAAGGGTTTGGGTGTTTTTTTTCATGTTTCGAGATAAATCCAATCAAGTTTACGAGTGTAAAGGAAATATACAATTAACTAATGTCCCATGATTTAATTACAAGTATATGGGATACTATTCAAAAAAAATTCCCCAAGCATTAAGTGAATCTGTCCTTGAGGAAGACAAGGGAATGTTTAAGATTATGATAAAACAATGGTGGAAGTTAAGGTCCAAAATTATATCATAGAAGTTATTTTGATCATAAAATCAACATTATCTAATAGATTATTTTATTTTTTGATATATGCATTCATTTATACATTTTTTGTTAACAAAGAACCTTGAATCATATGTTGATGAATCAAGGAAGGAGTTGTTAGTTAAAAATAATAGTAGAAATATTATAACAATGATAGTATATTAGGATATCTCTATTAAAATGCACATAAGTTTATTTTTTGAAAAATTAGCAGTTATACCGATAGTTTACTTTGACATAATTATTTGGATGTATTGAACCCCAAATTATAATGAAATAATTTATTAAAAAGTAAAAGAGATTAATTATTTTTGAGGAAGGAATATAATCCCTTGTTTTAAGAGGAGATAATTCATTTACTAATTATTTTTTTGGGGAAACCTATAGTGTATAATCTTAATTAAATTATTGATAAAGGTGAAATAATGAAATATAAGGATATCATGAGAATTTAGAATGTACCTATTTTTATAATATTATAATAATGAATTTCTTGTTTAATTACCCACATATCCATGTAATCATGAAGTTAAATACTTTATTAATCTTATCCATGATTTAAAAACCAATTATAATCCTCCATATAGAATGGATCAGGTGTAATTGTTTGAATTAAAGTTTAAAGTAAAAGATTTATATGATAAGTGATTCATACACCATATTGTTTCTCATTCAGGAGAAGTTAATTTATTTTTGAAGAAGGATGGGTTTTATGAAGTCATTCAATAACTATAAGGAAATAAATTCAATTACTATTAAGTAAAAGTACCCTATAAAAAAATTAATAATATATTTGATCAATTCCAAGAGGTTTAATTTTTCTCAAATATTGATAATAATTTCGGTTATCATCAATCAAAAGTGAGGAAAGATAATATAAAAAATATGAAATTTCGTAAATGGTATGGGAATTATGAGTTCATAGTGATGGGTTTTGGGTTAACAAATTCACCCTCTTTGTTCGTTGATATGATGAGTAGAGTATTCAAGGATCTTATTGATAATTTTTATGGTATTTATTAAATATATAATGATATATTCTATGTTCTATAAGGTTAATGAATACCATTTTTGGATTTTTCATGAGACTCTCAAAGTGTATTTATATAAAAAAATATACGTATGTATTTTTTCTAAAGATATATTATTTTATGGCTATATTTTCTATTAGGATAGAATATCTATTTCCCATATAAAGAAAAATTTCAGTAAAAAATATCCCCCACCAATGAATATAATTGAGATACATAGTTTCCTTTTCTGAACTGGTTACAATTAAGTATTTTTTTTTGAAAATTTTTCTCGATTAGATAAACTATTAATGAAGTTGAAACCATAATAAAAGAAATTTACCTTGCACAAGGAATGTGAATAAATATTTGAGTAACTAAATAAGATATTAATCAATTCACTTGTATTAAATTTACTATTAGGGATATAATGATTTTTGATATTTAGTGATGTATCAGAGAAAAGAGTATGTTGTTTCCTTAAGGAAAATCAAAGAGTTAGTGGTTATAAATTAATGAAATTAATAACTTATAAATAAAACAATCCAATTTATTATATTGAGTTATAAAATGTAACCTATTTAATGAAGATATACAAAAACTATTTTTATAGCAAAAGATGTAACAAATATAAATATAAAAAAATTGGAAGTATATATTCATATAGAAAGAGATCAACATGAGTGAAATAATATGGATTTAAATACTCAAAGACTATAACTGTACAATACACCATTACCTTGTGAAGAAATAAAATGTGACAGATACATTGAGTAAGAAGGATCATGGAGTTTTTTCTATGATAAGTTGGATAAGGATGTAATTATCTTGTATTTTGTATATTTGTACTTGAAATTTATTAGTAATGGTGAAGAATAATTCCTATTATAAATAAATTCTTAACTATACTTATAATATAAGATAAAGAATTCCCAACATGTTGATAATGGTTTTCAAAAAGAGAATATAACCAAGAAATATGGAAAACATAAGGACTTCATCTATAAATTGAGGTTTTTTAATATTGAAAGAGAGTATATATACCATTTTTTACTTGATCTAATGATGTATTTTCTAGATTAATATTATATATAAATATTATCTATATAACCAAGGATTGAAGAGGCTAATGAACCAGATTTAGGGAGAGTGAGAAAACCCTAACGCTCCATGCTCCTTCGTCGATGTGGTTGTGAGAAGAAATGAAGAGATCCCTACACCTCTCATTAACAATGTTGCTGTTCATAACCCTTGAATTCATCCAAACTATTTTAATCACTATGGATAACTGGTGATTTCTTTCTCAACACCGAGGTTAGCCTTCTTGCATCAGTTTTTCAATTTGTTCTTGTTGGGAAAGTTTCTAAGAATATAGCATCATTAAAATTCTTGAGACAATCTATTGAAGCTATTGGCTTCACGGGTTTTCACATTGGCCTCCTAAACTCATCCAATATTGTCTTTCATTTATCTTCGGAGGATGATTATTATCGCTTATGGGAGAGTAGATCTTTGTTTTTTTGGGGATTTTTTCTAAGGGTTCTTAAATAGACCCCATATTTCAACCCCTGCAGAGAATTTTTCATTGTTCCTGTTTAGATAGGCTTCCCTGGTCTTCCACTTCATTTATTCAAACGGTCTTCCCTTTTTTCAATCTCCATGCTTGTTTGAAACCCAATTAAGCCGAAATCAATGATGAGGAATATTTCACACCGTTAAATATCTATAATTTGTGTAGAAATTGATGTCTCTCAAGATTTTGCTTCCCGGATTTGGATTCAGAATAGTGATTATGGTTTTTTACAGGACGTAATCTATAAGAAACTACCTGATTTTTGTCAATGATATCTTAAACATTTTCATACCACAAAAGATTGTGCTCATATCTCACGTTTGGAGGTCCAGAAAGCTTCTTGGATTAAAAAAATTAAAATGAAACCTGGCCTGGATGAAATCATGATTTTTCTGCCAGGTACTACTGGTGCTTCTTGTTAGGGATTCCCTAATGTAGAGATTAATTATGATGAGAAAATGAAGTGTTTGGATGAACATGGATATAATTAAAAACCTAAGTGTAATTTTTCTAGAAATATTGGATTGTACGATGCGGTAGATGTCTTTGTTCTTATCACAAGGGGTTCCAATGTCTCCACCATTGAGGAGGATGAACAAAAGAAGCACCTTGAGTCTCCAGACACTCAAGACAAAATCTCTAATTCTATAGAATGTCCTCAGGAGGATAAGGACCAGGATATTCAAATGGAGTAATATTATCATAAATCAAGTGTTAGGAAGGAAAAAACAAATGATATATGCTGAGGGTTTCATTACCCCAAACTCTAAAAAAACAAAGAAGCATAGGGACTACTCTAATATTTAATGAAGAATTGTTACAAGATATTTATATGCCTCTAGGAAGGTCAACATTGAAACTTCAAAAACCCAAACTATGGAAGACCATTCAAATGTTTCTATGTAGAGTTAGGAGGAAGTTGATGAAAGAAGCACATACCATGTTTTCAGAGAATCATACTTGATTGAAGAGCCTGTGGGAGAGGTAGTTGATGCTTGGATGGATAAGCAAGATAAAATTACACTCCTAAAGTATTTTAATAATGAAATTTAGGAGGATAAATATATTGAAACCAGAAATCGAATGTTCATGATAATGGTATAATAATACAAGATAAATCCTGATTTAAATTTTAGGGACATTCACTGAGATTATTTTTTTGTTACTTGATTTCTCTATTTGGTTTGCTCAATGGTACCTATTTTTTTGTTCTGTGAGTTTTTGTTTGTTTGAGTAATTGTGGTTATGCTATGTGGAGAATCTGGATGTGAGTTGTCTACGATTGGATTCACGACTGATGGTTGGATGATCTTGATTAGTTGTTGTTGGTGAATGCTGAAGACGTTTATGGTGGCTATCTGATTGGGTTACTTCAATGTGTTCCACTTGGTGATTTTGTGCTTGTTGTTATCAAAGTACTTTTTGTTGGGAGTTTGATGCTTTGGGTATTTTTCTGTGGGTTAAAGGGAGATACGACATAGGGTTTTGTATGGTTTTTTTCTTCTTATCGACTTCATAATTTCTATCTTGCATGGGTACTTGATTTAGTGGTTTTTAGGCAGTGACACAACTATTTCTCATGGAATATTGATCAATTTTAGGGCGAATCGGGTCTGTCTCTTGGAATTTTTTCTTTTCCTTGTTTACTATTTGACATCAAATACTGCTTTCACCTAAATCCCCTATCGGTGTAATTTTTTTACACCTCATTCTTGTACTATTTCTATTTCTCTTTATAAATTCTTTTGGGGAATGAATTGGGTGACCAATTCATGGATCCATTCTTAAAAAAATGGGTAGCACCGAGATGTATATGGATCTAAGAGAACGCTTCTAGTGGGGTAAAATTAAGTAGTAATTTTTTGACTATATGTCAATAATCATGGTAGAAAAATATTTAAGGTATGAGAGTTATCTTCCAAAGGGATTCATGCAACCTCTCCCCATAACAATGTTGAAGTCATATATTATCACAATAGACTTTGTTACTTGGAAGCCTAATACATCTACAAGAAATGATTCTATTGTTAGGATATTGGGATAATTTCTTCATGTTTATCTTATTTGATTATGTAAATAAAAAATCTATAAATTAGGAAACTAACATGGGATGTCTTACGGTTGGTGAAGACTAACATAGGTAGTCTATTCCTGAAGTTCATGTTTTAGAACCATGTGGAAAGTAATCATGTCAAGATGAGGTAATTGTGGAATCTATTACTCACACAAGAATCGTTTTATTTTAATTATGAAAGTTTTTCATGGTGGTATGAAAATTCTATATAATATTAGCTATAAATATATGTGATATCAACTTGCATTATTTATTATAAGATAGTGGTTTATGTAATCAAATCTTTGAGGAACATGAATTGGCTATGACCAACGGTGGGATCCCCAATAACATTAAAAGGTGTCCAAATTGGTTTATCAGCTAGGACCCACTATTAATAGGAAGGTTAGGGTTATTTATGAATTTAATGAAATTATAAGTGACATAGTTTTGTTTTAACATCTTCTTATTCTATTATTATTAAGAAATAAGTAGTGTTCTCTCTTTGAGTAGGACTATAGTCTAATACATGTTATCTCTTATTTAATTATCTTTACATATTTTATTTCTCTTATGTGCCTGTTTCAAAAGTTGTGAGTATTTGAATTTAGAAATTCATTATAGTGTATGGATTTTTTTATCCCACTTTAATTAAATTATTTCATAGGTTCATCTATCTTAAAATGTTCTAGACTTTGTTTTGTTCCCAATGTTCTAGTGGGTTGATTTCTATTATAGTAGTTTCAAAACCACTAAGTGGTATCAATGATTGTGTTTTGTAAAGGATTATTGCACATTGAATTCAAATATGTGTTAAAGATCTTATTCTTATGTTTTTTCATTATAGTGGAAGTTATTTTTTTATTGAAGGAATGAAATTGGAATAGGGAGAGGTTCAGATTGAAAAATTTGATGGGATAGAATTCATATTTTAGAGGATTTAATGAAGGATTATCTATTCTAGAATACCCACATGATTTTATTTTAACGAGTCAAAAAATTATATCAATAAGGTAGATGTGAAAGGATTAATTGGAATTCAATTGACATGATTGTTAGCCATGAAAAATATGGTGCTCCCTTTTCTGTAGAGACCTAGATAGGTGCCTCACACAGATAACTCGAGTTGAGTTGAATGTTAAAGATTATCATACTTTATGAAGAATATAAATATGATATATAAGTGTGTTGAATGACTACACACATACCAAGGGATAAAAATATTTCAAAACATTTCCCAATGGAGTGACATGGCAATGAGAACCTCCTGTTGGAGTTGGTGTCCTAGAAGGAACTGTTTGTACATTAAATTGCACATATATTTGAATAATTGAATATAAATAAGAAATATTTTTACTTATTGTTAATTAGTTTTTCATGAATTTATTGTAATAATTTCGTCGAGTGTTTTTCTCATTTAAATGGTCATAACATCTCCCCGCTATGATGAGAATCTTGAAATTCGTGGTTGATATTATTAACTATTATTCTTCAGTTAGATACCATTATATTATGGGACACATTTTTTGAATATTAGGTGAGAATACTTATAAGAATATGAGACTTCATCTCCTGAAGTTACCACTTAGTAATCTTCAAGATAGGAGATTATGAGAATAGATCATCGAGTATAAATTTCACATATTTGTGTGTTATTTAAAATTTTTATATGAACAAATATTTAATGACCCTTAATCTTTAATATAATTATTAATAAATATCATGAATCATGAAATTTGATGTATTTTAATAAACCATGATGGAATATATTCATAGTGAAGTTGGGTATGTTCAATGCATCCTGAATGATATGTTTTTAATGAATAAGTCAAGGAAGGATTTTACCTTCCATAGTTAGGGAAGTCGATATCTGAGTCCTTTGATTCAAATGGAACCATCACATTAAATTCCATAGACATGGTTTATATACATGTTCATTTCAGATATTCAAGGAATGCTATATTTTTCATATATGTGGATTACATGAGTGTGAAAATTTCTTGTGGAGATATCATGAAAATGTGATTATATTAGATAGTGATAATTCATATGTGGAAGTTTTATTTGGGACATTTATTTTCCCTCTATGAGTTCCTTGACCCTTTTATGGACAATAATTTTGGATGTTAAGCAAGCCCCCTAATTTCATTGAGGAAGTGGCCTAGAGGGTCATATAAATAGTGTTTCCATTGATCTTAGTTAAATATTATTTATATTTAACAATTGGAATAAAAATTATTTTCCAGACTGAGAGGTCATATTTTCTAAGGAGTTATTCAATAATCACCAATACTAATCAAATATTAATTCACAAAGTAATAATTTAATTACATGAATGTGTAATATTTATTTATCAATTTGTTATTCATAAGATAATACATAATTATTTAATAAGTAAATAATTTATTTAGTTATGTGAATATTAAAAAAATATTTGTTATTTAGATTGTGAATAGAATATTTATTTATTTATTTAATGAATAATATTTATTTAATTATTTAGTCAATAATTTAATAAATTATGAGGAGGACTGATGAATCAAGTTTTACTCCAATGTTAAATATTTATTTACTAGATCGTAAAAATAATATTTATCATTGTATGGGTTTTTCACAACATGATATAAAATAATAATAATATTATTTTTCATGTAATTAGTTTTATTATGGATTTATTATATTATTAAGGTCCCTTTTTCAATTAATTACACCCTAAGTTAGGGTCTATAAATAGAATTTTATGTTTTGGGAAGAGGTTAATCATTTTGAAGAACATTCCACTTAACCACTTCCTCTTCCTCACATCCTATTAAGAATAAGAATAACATGGGTGATTCCTTCTATCCTGAATGAATGTGAAGAGATCTAGGAGAACAAAGCAAGATGATTAATCAGTGGCACTATCACCCAAAATTTCATCGATGTTGCTTGGAGATTGAAGGAGAACATGTAGATCACAACTAGGGGTGATCTTATTTGGGTCCTCACAACATAACGATTATTTAAAAATTGGGTTTGAATGATCAATACCATCAATGGAGAGTGAACCCAGGATTGAGGTTTTCTTTCTTATTGTGTTTTAAATTAATTATAAATTAACATGAAAAGACCATGTCTTGATTCCTGCAAAACTTTTTCTCAATATTCATTAAAAAAATTCCATTGCTCATGTAATTTATTTAAATTTAAATTTAAAGTGATCCATTGAATCCAAAAAGGACTAGTTATCCATATTCAAATTATCCTCTTCCACTGCCTCTGAAACTATCACCTCCTACTAGGAGTAGGAAATGGATTTCATCCATTTATGGATAAAATCATTCCTAATGATTGAAATATAACATTAGATAATTTTTGGACCTATATTTTTTTATTGTTAAATATTATATTTTGGGTTTTATCTATTTTCATAGACTTTGATTTAACAATTTGAACATCCAAAATGGTCTTACAAATAAAAAGTTATCACCATTTAAAGTTGTTTTTTATAGATTATTTATTAAAATCCAATATATATTCCAATTTAATGTCTAGGGATATTTCTTATTACTAAAACATTACCAGTGTTGTGTATCCAGTTTTATGATTAGGTGGCTCACTCCTAATATCACATGACCTACTCTGTATGCTTATACAATTTCATGTTAATTTAGACAAACCCATGTGTGGGAACATACCTTTCCATTCATGTTCCCAAACATAGTCACATATTACCAAAATCCATAGCAAGGTTCATGGAATGTTGATATGTTTTTACATCCTATAGATAGGAATCTATGTCATGTTTTACCTATAAGATGATAGCTACACAACATTTTGACACCGATATTAGATTGGGAGTATCATAGTGCATAGAGTATCATCCCATGCTATTAAGTCTCATAGAAGTATCCATCAAGTGATTTCCAAATAAGAAAAAGTATAAGTGATAAAAGAAACCTTCATCCAGTCCTCATGGTATGACCCGGTAAAATCCACAGGGTTCCCAGCATACTTTAAAATTGATTAATAATTGGACCCAAAGTTATCATCTTGTAAAATCATCATGGAACCTAGGTCTATTCAAATTAGACATTTCTGATTATAAAAGTTCATACCTAGGTTTCCATTTATATTGTTCACTTATCTGAGTGCCCCCAATTCCTAGGTCACATACCATGGTTTTGATTTAACTTTCTAACCTACCTAGGTGACCATAGGCCCATAACATTGGCGATATACCCCTATAACCCTTATTAATATTAGTGATGAGATGAAACCCCATGCCTTCAATCCAATTCCTCTA
The DNA here is from genome assembly GCA_963277665.1 of Viscum album. Taxonomy (NCBI): domain Eukaryota; kingdom Viridiplantae; phylum Streptophyta; class Magnoliopsida; order Santalales; family Viscaceae; genus Viscum; species Viscum album. The sequence continues at coordinate 1,978,396,652 of OY728122.1, forward strand.
CTTTTGTCATTGATTTCTATGATAAATAATTATTCAAACCATGAGATTTTAAATCCTACTAAAATAATATTTGTTTATTAAAAGTAACAACCCCCTCCTTGATCTAAAAAATACCTTGGTTTGAGATCCTACTCTTGATTTATTTAAAATAAAATGAGTTGAGATCTTCCTATTAGTTTCTTAAAATTTCCTTATGTTAAGATTATCCATTTTTTTCCTCAAATACCTTGAGTCAAGGTCCTCCTCTTGGTTTCTTCAAAATAGTTTAAGTCTAGATCCACCTCTTGTTTTCTTAAAAATTCCTTAATATGTTATTATACACATTATTTCTATTAATAATTTGAGTTATTAATCTTTACATTATTTCCCTAAAAAACCATGAGTAAAGATCCTCCTCTTGGTTTCTGTAAACACCTTGAGTTGGGATTCTCTTCGTGTTTTCCTTAGACACCTTGAGTTGAGATACTCCTCTTTCCAACCTCAAAAACCTTGAGTCAATATTATCGTCTTGGTTTCCCAAATTTTTTGTGAGCTGCGAATCTCCTCTTGGTTTCCCTAAAAACACCTAATTTGAGATCCACCTCTCAATTTCATAGATTATAGGATTCATGATTATTCTATTGGATTTTAAAATTACCATTACTTTAGATATCCCTCTTAAAACCCAAAAATAACTTCTCAAGGATCATCTTACAGAGTAAAACTCTATGGTATACCCCTTTGTATGTCCTAAACCAGACCATTACTAGATTCCATTAACCTATTAGTTCTATTTTCATGACTATAAATGACATGGAAGTGGTCATGGATGTAAAAAATTTAAAGGAACCCCAATGATCCTCATTATTAGACCTTAAAAGTAATAAAACATTGGGTAAAATGACACTAAACTATGTGGATTTTGGTTATCTTTAGGATACATAATAATCGATGTTCATGGAATAATCCCAATTATATGAAACCACCCACCTTCTTTTATATTAGAATAATGGCTCACTATTTGGAAATAAATTCTATAGTTACTTCTTATATGTATTTAAACTATAGAGTAACAAAAATCATAGATTAAACAAGAGAATATATAATTACCAAGTGTATCATTATCTTAAATTCACGTTATTATTCAATCAATTTCACTAAAGGGTAACATGTATTAATACCAAGATGGATTTCAAAAATGTTTTTTAAATATATGAGAGAGCCCAGATTAGTTATCAAGACACCTCATGGGATGATCTAACCTACCAACCTCTCATATGAAAAAAAATCCATCATCACTACATTATGTGATTGAGATAGACCTCCCTTTATAAGGAAGATTCCCACTCGATGGGATACTTAAGGACTTCTATAATTTCTTCTTTTATTTATATTCCTTTATTAATAAAACTATGCTATTATTCTTTTTGGTGTGTTCTATTTTTATACCATCCTTTATTTCTTTGTATTTTTCAAAAACCTTGATATAGAAATGATCTATTTATTCATGATTGTGAGAAACTAACTCACTATGGGTGGTCTAAAATGGAATCATAAGTGTAACACCCCAACCCTAGTTACCCAGAGTCAGTGCATTATTACATAACATTGGCATGATCACAAAAGATCAAGTCTCGAAAGACCAATTAGTTTAGTATCCCTAGAAGTACTAGATACATTCATAAGGTTTACAATACATCATGAAATGGAAAACTACAACAACATTGTTTCCATATAAAACACTGAGATTCCATAGACTATCACTGTACTTCATTCATAATATACTTCTTCACATCCTAGGAAAAATAAAACATAGAAAGGGGTGAGCTCAGATGCTCTGTAAGGATAACAATATAGCAGAAACTTTCATAAATAAGCACAAACATTTAAGGAAATTTAAAAACTAAAACAAAATCCTTTTCAACATAAAATTCATTATAATATGGAAAATATAAATCAAAATAATTCCATTTACTTACTCACTTGGATATTATTCTATTTGAATAATCACATGCAATATCAATAGACACTTTCATAATGATGGAATGCATAATGCCAGACTTTCATAACCACATAGTCAAGGACTTGTGCCAAGAGTACAAATAATATTTTTTCAAGGCCTTGTGCCAAGACACTAGTTTGTCTCATGAGACCTACCAATGCATCGATGAGCTATAGTGGGCTCCACCTGTCACATACTAAGTCCAAATCATTCCTCATATGAAAAGGTTTAAACATAACATAAACATTCGTATTAAAACTAGTATAAAAAATGTCAATACTTTATTCATAAACCATGAATGGTATAAAAATAACACATCCACAGTCAAACATATCACAAAACCTTCAATAAAATATGGAAGTTTTTTATCATAACAAATCAACTTCAAATAAACTTAAAATCCATCAAAGGAGGTTGACAACGATGAAATCAAAACCTTTTTAGAGAAATATCTCTATCTATTTTAAAATATTTTAAAATTCATATAATTATAAAAGAAAAAATTTATTTTGGAAATATTCTTATAAGGTTTTAAGGGAAGCTTTGATGATGTTATAATGGCGTAAAATAGCCACACCCACCGTATAAGTTAAAAAAAGATATTCTTACCTTAATTTTGTCGAAAAGGTTATAAAGGGCCTTGTTTAGAAAATGATGGAAAGATTCCTTTATAAAAATATTATAAAATGTCAAAAAGAGTATAAATTAATTTAAACCATATTCTATAAAATAGTAAGAATGTTTTTAAATACATTTTTAAGAAACATGTATGTGGAAGATAAAGTGGTTCCAGTAAATACTTACGTAAAAACAACCTCGAATAATAAAGAGATTGTGAAATTAACCCTTACCTTGTACTTTTCCTTGGTTGGGGGTAGGATAAACTCCTGTATAATGGTTAAATAATTGTTATTAAATTATATAATAATCATATACATTAATATGATATCATATATGATCTTTTAACATTTCTTTGTTAATAATATCGTAGTATTATCGTCGTTTCAGGTGTTAACAGATTCATTTTCCTTTATATTCTTTATTATGTGATTCATATTTTTTATGTATGGGATGTATATTAATCATATAAATAATTATATCAAGTCTTTAAATATTATTTTAAATCATAAAATGAAAAATATTCATGAATGAATACGACGGGGAAATGAATCTCATCGTGTTCATGGAGACGGTAATCTGTACATACGTACGAGTGACAATATCATTATTTTGATATTAAAATAATATATAATTGGATGGAATATAATATATACATAATCATCATCATTTTATATTTATTATTTAAATCAATTAAACATCATTATTATACCCATCCAAATAATAATGTATTGAATAACAATTACACCACGACGTTGAGATGGTAATTCGTACATACGCACGTATGGTGACATGTTATTCAAAGGATGGATAGAATAATGAATATATTTGTAACATATTCATAATAACATAAAATTATATATAAGATAATGGAGTTATTATTTTATAATGGAATCAACAAAGAAAGAGGAAGTGGAAGAAGAAAGGAACTTGAAAGAGGTGATGAAATATTTACCTCTTCTTCGAGTTCTTCCTTTTGATTTGAAAAAAGGGATCCTTAGGTTGGATTTATGACTAAAGAAAAGCCTCTAGGATTAATATAGGACAGTTTAGAGGGTATTTGGGCAGGTTCTGTCCAAGATAAATGGATTTGAAGGTTTGAATTAGAGAGAAGGGGGAGTGTCCTTTTATAAGAGGGGTGAGGGACACCTTAGGAAAAGCTAGAAATATTATTTTATAATAAACTTATTTTCGGTTTATAATGGATAAAAAATGAATTATTTAAATTATAAGGTGGTAATGGGTCTAGAAACACTCAACCAATAGGTTTTAGAGAGGTTTGGGTCACTATATTAACTTTATCTTTTAGATTTAACTCTTTGTTAAATAGTTTGACATTTACCATGTCTCTTTGTATTTTTATATTATACGGTTAATAAACTTACTATATACTTCCAAGATAACCCCAAGTGGTTAATTAATGAAACAAATATCATTATATAAGTCTTTATGCTTAATATTATATTTTTATAAATATAATACCAATTAATAATATAATATTTGTTTTAAAAACTATTTTATGTCAATTTTGACACTATTTGGTATTTTGTTTTTTCTAAATTCATAACAGCATTATTACTTAGAAAAAAATTCATCCAATTAACCCTAAAATGTTATAGTTACCTATAAAATTAGTTTAATTCATAAAAAGTCTCAAATTACATTTATTTTTATATTTATTATATCAATTATTTTAATATTTCATTAATTAGGTAATTACTGCATCATCATCGTGTCATAAATAAATTAACTTATTTAATGTATAAAAATTATAAATAAAATACCATTATTTACGAAATATTTTTATATTTATAATTAATATTTATACTCGAATTTATCTTATATGTAACTCTATATTAAAAATGGTTTAGTTATTAAACTTTAAATTTAAAACTTTGAACTCTTCTTTGAATTAAATAATAATAAATATCCTAATCTAATCCAAGTGGACCAAAGAGGTTAATATTTTATTCCTAAGGTTTTTTTGGGTGAAATTATACTAATACAATAGAATTTGGACATGTGTTAGGGTAATAATAATATTATTTTTACCCTTAATTACCCTATTTACTTTTAACCGTGGTAAATAAAAGTGAAAATTTACTATTCACCAAAAAATATTTTCATCTTATTGAAACACATTTTACATAATGATATCAACTATGTCTCTTGGATTTTGGAAATTCAACTCACAGAAGTGGTAAAATTAAGTTTTATGTGAATTTTCAAATTCTCCTAGGAGGTGAGTAAAAGATGGTGAAAATTTCAATAAAATTTTTATATATCTAAAATTATTATAAACTGACTCCAATGAATTACATTGAACTTATATATGTATTATGTATATATTTTGACCTAAAATAAATTTAAATAAGATAAATAATTATTTAAATAAAAATTCGGTTTTAAACTATAACTCAATGTTTTTCACTATTCATCAAAAATAGAAAGTTTTCAGAAAAATACCAAAAATTCACCTTAAGATAATTTCGATATTACGAATCCAAAAATGAAGTGAATTTTGAAATATAAAATTTATAAAATTTCAAAAAGTGGGTATTACTATTCATAACAGCTTGTTTGATTGGTTGTGGTGTGTTAGAACTCGAAGTTGCATACAACACACGCTGTCATATTATTAAAAGAGAAGCGTACTATGGAAGCTTGTGGTGTTAAATTCTATCCTCCTTAAAATAATTTCATCTTCAAAATTTCTAGAGTATTACTGCGTAAAAAGATTTGGGTGGTTCTTCATCATAAGTTCCTTGGGTTCCCACATTGGCTCTTCTATCTTATGGTTTCTCCATAGAATTTTTACCAGACAAGTCATCCGGTTTCTCAGAACTTGTTCTCTTGTATCAAGAATAATGATAGGATCTTCGCAATAAGATAGATCAGGTTCCAGTTATAATTCCTCATAGGTGAGTACATGCGTTGGGCCATGCATGTATTTTCTCAACAGTGATACATGGAATACATCGTGAACTTTGGAGAGACTTGGTGGCATTACCAAATGGTAAGCTACATCCCCAATTAATTCTAGAATTTAGAAAGGTCCGATGTACCTCTGACTCAATTTAACCTTCTTACCGAAATGTATAACACCCTTCCATGGAGATACCTTCAAGAAAACATGATCTTCTTCCTGAAATTCCAAATCCTTTCTTCAGTTATCAATGTAGCTCTTCTATCTACTTTGAGCTGTATTGATGTGGTTTTGGATTACCTTCACCTTTTCCATCGTTTCCTCCACATGTTCTGGGCCTACGAATTTTCTTTCACCAACATCATCCCAACAGGTTGGTGTACGACTTATCTTTCCATATAACACTTCATATGGTGCCATCAGAATACTTGAATGGAAGCTATTGTTATAGGAAAATTCTACCAGAGGTAAATATAGATCCCACATACCTTGAAAGTCAAGTGAGCTTGATCGAAACATGTCTTTTAAGGTTCAAATAGTCTGTTCTGATTGTCCATCCATTTGGGGTGGTAGGAAGTGCTCAAACGAAGATCTGTGTTCACGGATTTCTGAAGGCTTTTCCAGAATCTTGATCTAAAATGGGGATCACGATTAGAAACAATCGATAGGGGTACTCCATGAAGTCTTAGAACCTCATTAATATACAGTCATGTTAAATGTTCAAGTGGTAAATATTATCTTATAGAAAGAAAATGTGCTGATTTAGTAAGATGATCAATAATGAACCATATTGCATTGTTCCTTTTAGGAGTCTTCGGTAGTCCCATGACAAAGTCCATCGTAATATTATCCCATTTCCACTCAAGTATGGGAAGAAGTTGCATGACTCCTTCAGGCTGTTGCCTTCCAGCTTTAACTTGTTGACAAACAATACATCTTGACAAAAAATCAGCAATCTCCCTCTTCATGTTGTCCCACAAAAAATGTTCCTTCAAATATCTATACATCTTAGTGCTACCAGGGTGTATAGAGAAATTGGAACTATGAGCATCATCCAACAATTCACTTTTTAGATCAGGTATATCGGGAACACAAAGTCTCTACCCAAATTTCAAAATTCCATCTTCATACACAAAGTCACTCAATCTCCCTTTATTCACAACTTTAATCTTCTTTTGAAACTCTTTATCATAGGTATGATAACTCTTTATCCTTTCTAGTAAAGATGGTATAGCAACCATTTAAAAAAGTATTGATGTTTCACCTTCCATGGTTATTCCCATATCCATCTTTACTAGATCAATGAAAATAGGATCCTTTTCAACTCTCATCCTGTTCAAAACTCCATGATTCTTTCTACTCAAAGCATCTGCCACCTTACTTTCCTTCCCCAGGTGGTAGTGTATAGTGTAATCGTAATCCTTGAGAAGTCAAATCCATCTACTTTACCTCATTTCGAGTTCTTTCTATGAGAAAATATACTTCAAACTCTTGAGATCGGTATACATCTCACATATTTCACCATAGAGATAGTGACTCCAAATCTTTAAAGCAAATATTACAGCTTCTAACTCAATATCATGAGTAGGATAGTTTTGATCATGAATTTTTAGCTGTCGTGATGTATTGGAAATAACCCTATCATTCTGAATAAGGACACAACCAGGTCCTTTATTTGAAGCATCACTATAAATAACAAAACCATCATTCCCTGATGGTAGAGTCAATATAGGAGCATTGACTAATCTTCTATTCAGTTCTTCAAAAAATTATTCACACACTTTTTCCAAAAAAAAATTAACCCCTTTTCATGTAAGCTTTGTTAATGGGTTAGCCAACTGGGAAAAATTCTAGACGAAACGCCGATAATAACCTACTAAACCAATAAAACTGTGTACCTCAGTTATACTCATTGCTACTAGCCATTCTTGGACTGCCTTGGTCTTAGAAGGATCAAAAGAGATTCCATCCTTAGATAAAATATGGAACGAAAATAAATACCTTGAATCCAATATTCACACTTTCTAAACTTCCCATATAATTCATGTCTTCTAAGAGTCTTCATGATAATGCGCAAGTGATTTTCATGATCTTCATAGTTTTTGGATTATTCCAAGATATCATCAATAAATACCACTAAAAAGTCATTAAGATATTCCTTGAAAACTCTATTCATTAGATCCATGAAGATAGAGGGTGAATTAGTCAATCCAAAAGGAATTACTGTAAACTCATAATTCTCGTACCTAGTTCAAAATGCTGTTTTGAGAATGTATTCCTTCTTCAGACACAACTAATGATATCCATATCAAAGGTAAATCATTGAAAATTATTGAGCTCCATGCAGTTGGTCAAATAAATCTTCAACGCGAAGTTGGGGATACTTGTTCTTTATTGTTATAGCATTGATCTCCCTATAGTCAATGCACAACCTCATAGATCCATCTTTCTTTTTTTAAAAACGTACAGGGGATCCCCATAGAAAAACACTAGGGAGAATAAATACCTTATTACTCAATTCCTCTAGTTTTTTCTTTAGTTACACTAATTCCACAGTGGCCATTCTATAAGGGGTCTTTGATATGGGCCTTGAACTAGGAATTAAGTCAATGGAAAACTAAATTTATCATTCTAGAGGATGTCTAGGTAAATATTATGGAAACACATCAATATATTCTTTCACAATAGGTACACCCTCTATTTGAACATTCTTTTCTTCAACCACAGTTATTTCATTCTCTTCCTCCCCAATAATTGAATTTAGTTGAGCTACTAGGGGTGGATCTAGATAAGAATTAGGTGGTAATGATTCTGCTCTAAAGATAAGGTGTTCTTTATCATCGTCATCAAAAATAGTAACCACCTTCTTCTTATAATAAATTTTCTCATCATGGCCTAAAAGCCAATCCATACCAAGGATTATATCAAATTCAATCATGAGTATGACGATGAGATCAATAGATAAATAACATTTATATTCCCTAATGGGGATTGATTCAAAAAAATTTATTGCAATGATACTTCTCTTATGAGTTTTGACTGAAAAATCCCTTGTTAAATCAAATTGTAAATATCTAATTTTCTTAGTAATCTAGGAAGATATGAATCAATGTGATGATCCAGAATCAAATAAATCATTTTCTAAACTTGAGGAAACCATTAAATTACCTATGACCATGTCTTTCAGAGCTTCAAACTCAGCAGTAGTGATAGAATAATCTTGGCCTTGATCCCTTGGCCTTTTCTGAGGTAAATTCCTCTGGAACTTAGGACATGAATTCACATAATTCCCCCTTTCTCTACAATTGTAGCATTCAACATCGACAACCTCCTTCTTCCCCTTGCAATCACGAGATTAGTGGCCTTTTTCACCACACTTGTAATAGACTGCCATTCCCTTCAGGAAAGTACCCAGGTGTTTCTTACCACACATACTATAGGATGGATATTCAAAATTTCCATTCTTCCACTTATTTCCATTTCTAGAGTGTTTATAAGATCTCTTCTTCTCTTGATTTTCTTTAAAGTCATAAGACTTAGAAAATTCTTTTTCTGTCTTGATAGCACATGAGACAATATCTTCGTATGATGAGAAGGATTGTGAGACTAATGCTCGACAGAGAAATGGTTTTAACCCATCAAAGAAATGATCAATATTACTTCTTCGGTTATGTATATAATCTGAATCATGCCTTGATTACCTTGTAAAGTTAGCTTCATACTTTGTGACATTCTCATCCTCCTTTTTCCTCAGAATCATAAATTGTATTTCCATATCCACTCGATGTTCATGAGGAAAGTATTTTTCTAAGAGAATTTCTTTAAACTCCTTCCATTCCATATTTTATACTTCATCATCTTCATTTGTGTTTTGTCATGGAAACATCTCCAGTGAGGCTGTAGAATGCCATGACAACTTTTTCCCTTTCGCTACTCCCCAAGGCGTGGAATATTCTCTCTAAGGAATTTATCCATTGCTCTGCTACTAGTGGATTTGTAACCCTATTGAATTTTGGTGGTTGTTACCTCATGAAGATATCTATCATTGATCCTCCACACTGCGGAGAAGGGTGCTCCATATGAGTAAGTTTATTATTCATAAGCTGAGTGAGTTATCCCAGTATGGTGGTTAACTGATCAGCATCATTTGCGTCACCAGCTCTACTATAATTATCTTGAGTAGGAGGGAAATCCCTACATGGAGTGCATGAATTGATAAGGTTTCCATTCCTTCCATTAGGCACCATTTCTAAACAATGGAATAAACTAGATTAATTTATGAATCGTAATACATAAATCCAAACTTGTAAAACACTTAACATAAATTGAATAGTTTATGGATATAATCCATAATCATAAAAAAATTTATTTGATGAAGTATATACTCATAAACCCTTCATAATGGTTTGTAAAGAAAATGAGAATTATCCTAAGCATATCCCCCTGGAGTGTTGTAACCAAGAGTGCAGCAAGGCTCGTTGTCGTGCACCAGTTCCCGTTCGAGTCTAGCTCAAAGTAGTATTTTCAGGTTTTGCCTCTAGGTACATCTATACCAGAGCCACCTCTACCTTCTCGTATCTAGAAATTGATGTATTTCTTGGAAAAATCAAAAAATCTCTAAAATACCAAAATTCTTGGAATTTCTTTTATACTAATCCTCAAAATCTATCTTAGGTCTATGTGCTCTAATCAGAGTTTATCTAAATCTAGTTTCCAAGGGTTGTACTAAACTTCCTCTAATACCAACTATAACGCCTCGACCCTAGTTACCCAGAGTCAGTGCATTATTATATAACATTGTCATGATCACAAAAGATCAGGTCTCGAAAGAAAAATTAGTTTAATAACCTTGGAATTACTAGATACATTCATAAGATTTATATTACATCATGAAATGGAAAACTAAAAAATCATTGTTTCCATAGACAACAATGAGATCCCATAGACTACCCCTACAGGTCAGTCATAATATAATTTTTTTCATCCAAGTAAAAATAAAACATAGAAAGTGGTGAGCTCAGATGCTCAGTAAGGATAACAATATAGCATAAAATTTAATAAATAAGCATAAAACTTTAAGCCAATGTATAAAACTAAATCAAAAGCCTTTTCAACATAAAATTCATCATAATATGGAAAATATAAATCAAAATAATTCCATTTAATTAATCACATGGATATTCTACTAGTCGAATAATCACATGAAATATCAATAGACACTTTCATAATGATGGAATGCATAATGCTAGTCTTTCATAACCACATAGTCAAGGCCTTATGCCAAGACTACAAATAAGATTCTATCAAGGCCTTGTTCTAAGACACTAGTTTGTCTCATGAGACCTATTGATGCATCGAGGATCTATATCAGGCTCCACCAATTGCATACTAAGTCCAATGAATTCCTCATATGAAAATGTGTAAACATAACATAAACATTCGAATTAAAACTAGTATACAAAATGTCAATACTTTATTCATAAACCATGAATGGTATAAAAATAACACATCCACAGTCAAACATATCACAAAACCTTCAATACAATATGGAAGTTTTATATCATAATAAAATTCATATAATTATAAAATAAAACATTTATTTTGTAAATGTTATTATAATTTTTAATGGAAGCTTTGATGATTTTTTAACGGCGGAAAATAGCCACACCCACCGTATAATTTTAAAAAAGACATTCTTACCTTAATTATCTCGAAAAGGTTATAAAGGACCTTGTTTGGAAAACGACGGAAATATTCCTTTATAAACATCTTATAAAAAGTAAAACAGGGGTATAAATGGCTTTAAACCATAGTTTATACAATAGTAAGAATGTTTTGAAATACATTTTTAAGAAACATGGATGTGGATGATAAAGAGGTCCCAATAGATACTTACGTAAAAACAACCCAAATAATAAAGAGATTGTGAAATTAACCCTTACCATACACTTTTACTTGCTCGAGGGTAGGTTAACCTCCTCTATAATGGTAAAATAATTGTTATTAAATTATACAATAATCATATACATTAATATGATATCAAATTTGATCTTTTAACATTGATTTGTTAATAATATCTTAGTATTATTGCCGTTTCAGTTGTTAACAGATTCGTTTTCCTTTATATTATTTGTTATGTGAGTTATATTTGTTATTTAAGGGATTTATATTATTTATATCTAGAATGATATAAAGTCTTTAAATATTATTTTTAATCATCAAATGAAAATTATTCTTGAATGGATACGATAGGGAATGACTCTCATCGTGTTCGTGGAGACTGTAATCCGTACGTACGCACGAGCGACAATATCATTCTTTTGATATTAAAATAATATATAATTGGATGGTATATCATATATACAGAATCATAATCATGTTATATTTATTATTTACATCAATTACACATCATTATTATACCCATCCAAATAATAATGTATTGAATAACAATTACATCACGACATGGAGATAATAATCCGTACATACGCACGTATGGTGACATGTCATTCAAAGGATGGATCGAATAATGAATATGGTTATACCATATTCATAATAACATTAAAGTATATAGAAGATACTGGATTTACTAATTTATAATGGAATCAACAAAGAAAGAGGAAGTGGAAGAAGAAAGGAACCTGAAAGAGGTGATGAAATATTTACCTCTTCTTCGGGTTCTTTCTTTTGATTTGACCAAAAGCGCTCCTTATGTTGGTTTTATGACTAAAGTAAGGCCTCTAGGATTAAGGGGGGAAGGTTTAGACGGTATTTGGGTAGTTTTTGGCCGATCCAAATGACTTTGAAGGTGTGAATTATAGAGAAGGGAGCGTGTCCTTTTATAAGTGGGGTGAGGGGAACCTTAGGAAAAACTAGAAATATTATTTTATAATAAAATAATTTTCGGTTTCTAATGGATCAAAAATGGATTATTTAAAGGATACGATGGGTATGGGTCTAAAAACACTCAACCAATAGGTTTTTAGACTGGTTTGGGTCACTATATTAACTTTATCTTTTAGATTTAACTCTTAGTTAAATAGTTTGACATTTACCACGTCCCTTTGTATTTTAATATTATATGGTTAATAAGCTTACTATATACTTCCAAGAGAACCTCAAGTGGTTCATTATTGATACACTTATCATTATATAAGCCTTTTTTCTGAACCTTATATTTTTAGGAATATAATATCAATTAATAATATAATATTTGTTTTAAAAACTCTTTTATGTCAATTTTGACACTATTTGGTATTTTGTTTTTCCTAAATTCATAACTACATTATTACTTCTAAAAAAATTCATCCAACCAACCCTAACATGTCATATTAAACTATAAAATTAGTTTAATTCACAAAAAGTCTCAAAGTATATTTATTTGGATATTTATAATATCAATTATTTTAATATTTCATTAATTATGTAATTACTGCATCATCATTGTGTCATAAAAAAATTAAATTATTTAATGTATAAAAATTATAACTAAAATAACATTATGTAGGAAATCGTTTTATATTTATAATTAACATTTATAGTAGAATTTATATTATATTTCACCCTATATTTAAAATGGTTTAGTTATTAAACTGTTAATTTAACACTTTTAACTCTTCTTTGAATTAAATAATAATAAATATCCTAATCTAATCCAAGTGGATAAAAGAGGTTAATATTTTATCCATACGTTTGTTTTTGGTCTAATTATACTTATCCAATAGAATTAGGACAAGTGTTAGGGTAATAATAATATCATTTTTACCCTTAATTACCCTATTTACTTTTAACCGTGGTAAATAAAAGTAAAAAGTTACTATTCACAAAAAAAATATTTTCATCTTATTGAACCACATTTTGCTTACTGATATCAACCGTATCTCTCATATTTTTGAAATTCAACTCACTGAAGTGGTAAAATTAAATTTTATGTGAATTTGCAAATTCTCCTAGTAGGTGGTTAAAATACGATTAAAAGTTCAATAAAATTTTTATATATCTAAAATTATTATAAACTGAATCCAATGAATTAAATTGAACTTATATATGTGTTATGTATATATTTTGACCGAAAATAAATTTAAATAAAATAAATAATTATTTAAATAAAAATTCGGTTTTAAACTATAACTCAGTGTTTTTAACTATTCATCAAAAATTGAAAGTTTTCAGAAAAATACCAAAAATTCACCCTAAGATAATTTCGATATTAAAAATCCAAAAATGAATTCCATACTGAAATTTAAAATTTATAATATTTCGAAAAGTGGATATTACTATTCATAACGACTAGTTTGATTGGTTGTGGTGTGTTAGAACTCAAAGTTGCGTGCAACACACGCTATTATATTATTCAAAGTGAAGCATACCATGGAAGATTGGGTTGTTAGAATAAGGGGGTTATTTAATTTCTATAATTTATTCCTAGTATGTTTACTGAATTATTGTTAGGTAGTGGATATAGAGAGTGGATGTGGTGATCGTCACTTTTCGATCTAATTTTATTTATTTTTTCACTAGTTTTAACATCAAATAATCTTAATAATTGATTATCTCCCTATAAAAGTGGAGTCAAGGATATTGAGAGGTTTAATGGTGAAAAATTTCTATCATGTTTTTTAGTGATTTCACTCTCTTGATCAAGGATTGTTTTTCCCAACTCACCAAAGAGGATAAATGAGAGACTAGTAAGATTAATGGTAATCAAATAAATTGTTAATATTATTCTTTTGAAATAATGATAGGTAAATTGATGAATGGAATTGATTATTCATATTTAATTGGGTGATTTAGGAAGTTAGGAAATAGAAATGGATCTTATTAGAAGTCTCATTTGGACTACCCATTCTTTATACTAACATCTTATGTGTTTTTTTCTCCTCATTAAATTTTATAAAAAAATGAATAAAAAATATTAATTATTTTAATTGAAAATATAAAATATAAAAAATTAATTTAATAAGTGAGAAATAATATTTAATGATTGGAAAATACCTTAGATGAAGACTAGTGGTGAGATCCCTAACTACTCAAATGAGGGATTATATCATTTCTATTTTATGAATTGAATCATGAAAAAGGATTCAAAAACCTAAAATTTATCAATATCACTATAGATCCAGCTAAAAAATTCAATATTCATTTTTTTATCTTTTAAATAATATAATTTTCCTTTTTCAATTTATTTAATTCAAACTGTTCACATTATATAGTTGATGAATCCTAAATAATAACTCTTCTATGCATGGATTGACCAATCATAAGTTCTTAAAGATATTGATGAGTGTCTACAACAATGTCAATGGTAGGATTTCAAAAACCTTATATGGAAATCAAATCACAATATACTATTGTTAAGGATAGTAAAGAGATATTTTTATAAATGTCCACTCCAATATAGAATATGCAAGAGAAAATAGAGGAACAACAACAACCAATTTAACTAGAAGAATATGAGAAAACTATTATTTCAGTAAAATTTTATATGGTGGAGTCACTTATGACTTAGGGAGAACCCATTGAATAACTTCTCTTATACCTAAAAAAACTTATAGAATACTTTTTAGTAACAAATCTGTCCATATAAGTGGTATTTGAGGGCTAAACAATTGTATTGGATACTTACTTGACATATTATTTTCAATAAGAAATATAAAATATTCCTTCTCTACTAAATGAATAATAATCATTTCTCTAATTTAATTTCATTGATGATAAAGGTGAAAACATAGTGGGTGTGACAGGCCTGGTGAAAAATATATATGATTCATTGCTTGATCAGTATATAAACATGTTTCAAGAGGATTTGTAAGAAGAATAATTTTAATAGAAACTATAATGTTTACTTGCAACAATATAATATGGATCCCTAAAGTATTTATTTATAGATAAATATATAAAATATGATTTTAATGGGGGTATATTCTTATTTCTTGAAATCATTTCATTCCAATTTCATTGAATCCCAACTGGAAAATGTTTTTTACACTATTACGGAATAATAAACCCCAATTAACTGAGCTATGGATGGTGAAGATTCCACCACACTGATAGTGGTTACCATTGAATAGAAAATATACAGCCCACTACATTGAGTTATAGGGACACTTTATGAAGAAACATGGCTATAATATTAGTTAATAGGGTTATATAGCCTCAATTAATGTCACTTTGTTATGTTTTTATTGAAAATGAATTGAGAAAAGGTAATAATTAATCAATGGTTACCCAAAAATATGAGTTGGAAATACTTAAGAAGTATCAAAATGTTGTGGTTTATTAAGGCATAATAAGCTGCAATTAATTTAGCTATGGATGATGAAGATTACACCACATTAATGGTTGTTATCTTTGAATAGAAAATAGATATCCCACTACCTCTCACAAAAAATGGATTACTAGTGACACTTTATGATGAAACATGGATACAAAGGTAGTTAATAGGGATATATATCCCCAATTTATGTCACTTTACTATGTTATTATTTAATATGAATTGATAAAAGGTTCCCATTACTTAATGGTAACTCAGAAATATGAGTTTGAAATACATAAGAAATATCAAAATGTGGTGGTTCAAATTAGAGGTATTTAACCCATAATCTGATTAGGGATTACCTTTGGATTATCCCACTATGGAAATTCAAAACAACAACACCCAATGAAATGATAAACCCAAAATTTATTCTCTTTTTTTAATTTTTTAATTTACTTAGGTTTAATATATGTTTAATATTTTCTATTAAAATTTTAAGGTAGCCAATAGTTGTACAACACACTTGAATTAAAAATCTAATTTTTCCAAACTTAAAATAAACATTTAGGATGAATTTTTAAACTTATTTTTAGAAAATTAATTTTTAATTTTGCTTTATTTTAGTTAAAAATAATGGGATGAAATATTTTTAGAGCATTGAATGTTACTTCAAGTGTTTACATGAGCTTAAATTGCGAATAAGGAATGTTACATCACTCCTTTTCCACTTTATTATTAGTAAGAAACTAGAACTCTATGTGAAAATATGAAATGATAGGGTTTTATTTGAAAATTTTTCAGTCAAAGATAAGAGTGATGTAGTTGGTATAGTCATGTGTTATCCTTAAACAACTACTTAATGATTTTTTATTTTTCGATTTCATTTAGGATATCATGTGCCTCGGTTAAATTCTAATAATCTTGGTATTTTTTTTTTGAAAAAACTACTTTATTTAAAAATATATGTAATTAAATAATTTATAAATTGAAATTTTCTCTCTATTTCTAGTATATATATTTAAGGATGTTTGAGAAAATTTGAAACCAATGTGCACAAGTGTAGCCTAAAATAAAGACTCACAAAACATTGATATTATTACAATTTTTTCAAATTTTATTAAATTTATCTTTTTCTAGAGAGTTATGATAAGTATTTTAAGATATAAAACATTCTGTTGTACTATTTTAAAAACTTTAAGTAATTTCGAATTGGTTTAATAATGATCGAGGCATCATTTTTAAATCCCTTTTGAAAAACAAATAAAATTTTGATTCTATTTTTTAACCAAAAATTTAGTTTAATCCCCCTAAAATCTATGAAATGACTATTAGGTAGCCCCATTACAAGTTCAACATTGCTACCTACCCTGATCTTGAATATTTTAAGTTAGAGAATAGGGTTTTTTTTATTTTATTCATAGGATTATAATTTTACTATTAGGAACAAGTTTGTGGGTACCACCATTTTTTGGGAAAAAGAATTCTTAACATTAATTATAAATTTTTTTCTCCCTCTTCCATTAGAAAAACATAAATCTGAAATGTATTTAAAAAAATAGTTGTATATAAATAAAAATATATAGAGAAAATGGGGAAGATTTTTCCCTATAAATACTGTTTTTGAATCACCATTATCATGGTGATGGGGTGGATAGAAGAATAATTAGAAGGGGATTGATTTAGTTTTATTACATTGAGTAACACACTTGTTTAAATCAGGAATAATGATTTTAAAATGAAAATCCTCCTCTTTCTGATTTAATTTTTATTATATCCAATCCACCAAATTAAACCCATAGCACAAACCTGGTTAAATCCCTTTTGATTGATACTAATTTTTTATTGTGTTATGTAGATACATTAGGATGAAAAAATATATTTTTAAATCATTTATACACTTGATAATTTGAAAAGTTACATGTTAAAAAACCACGTGTGAAGATAGATACAATTTTGGGAAGGTAGGTGTAAAATGATCATGGGAATTATAGGTATTTTGGATGGATATTTTTTAATAGTGTGGAATTATCGAGTGGAAGTTAATTTTAGAATCATAATATTTTCAAGGGTGTGATAATTAAAAAGTGCTAACAAATTTTCTTTGTGAAATTTGATTCATCCCTAGTTTAAGGTATTTGTGTAGGGGGGAAAATAGATAAGTGTGGGGGAGTGATAAAGAACCCAATTTGATATTTATTTCTATTATTCCTTGTTAATATACCCAAACGTTTTATAAAAACTGGGTATTTACATTTTATTATTTAGGAAATGGTTGGATTTTTTTGAAAATGGGTTAAAATTATTGTTTTTAATTGATTATATTAATTTTAATATTGGTTGGAATACGGCCTATATTAATTTTATGTGATTGATGAATTTTATATTGGAATATATACCCATATACTCTTATCTAAAAATATTAGTTATTTTTATATGGATAATGTTTTTCTAGGTGGTTGTGTGGAATTAAAATTAGATTCTTGTGCCTTGTGTGGGATTAAATCACACTTTCAAATAGTCATGTATGGATAAATCTATAGCTATGGGGATATATAAGAATGATATGATTGGTAGAGGTTTTATGTGTGATTAAGTAATGGATGAGTCCAAATAAATTAAGACTCTAGAGCACCACATGTGAATAAATTGAAGGTTATAATGCTCTCAAGAGATTAAGTGAAGTGTCTTTTCAAAAAAAAATATGGGATGCTTATGATTAGAATGAACCATTGATAGAATAGAAAAGTAATCATGTCAGATTAGATTTTGAAAATGAAATCCTCATGTTAGACTAATTATAATAGGATATACATTTTTTATAACAACATTATCCTCATATACTTTTATTACATGATTTTTAACATAATAATTCTATAAAAAATGCCAATAAATCGAGAGTTCTAGTGTATCTGCGAGATTAGATACGTGATATGTCAACTAAAAAGAAACTATATCATATATGATTCAATATCTATGATTTTCTGCTAAATCCCATTAAATATCAATTACTGTATAGGATTTCATGAGAACATACATAAAAGAAATGGGTGAGATAATAAGCTTTCTAAGGTGACAGACAAGATAATGAAGTGAAAAAATATGTCAATAGGCTTAACATAATTTTGTACAAGAGGAGGATCATATATAACAACATAGAAACACGAAACAAATGAGATAATATAATATGATCATGGCATCATAATAATGTGAAAACAACATAAAACATGACATCATAAACAATGTCATGGGTCACTACCAAGATGACATAATATAGTATGTTAGGTTAATTACCCATGAACCATATGTGTTATATCATCATAATAAAACATTAACCAAAACATTGGTGAGCTATATAATTATGGATCCACCTATCACATAATAATATATACATATATATTTGTTCCACATAAGGAAAATAAATCACATATAAAGCATAAACATGAGAAAACTATTGATAAGGAAATGGGTTACATAATAATATGTCAAAGAATAATAAAATTATACATAAAAAATATACCAAATAAAATAATTTATTAAATAATTTTAGACATTAATAATTTTAAAAAAATCATTGGTTATAAATTAATATTTCATGTGAATAAAAATTATACGAAAGGAGTGGATAAGTAAGTATATAAGTGAACTTATTAAAAAATGTTTTAAGAAACGAGTAAAGAACCTTTAAAGATAAAAATAAAATATGGGTTTACTTAAAATTATAAATGATCCAGAGCAGTTTTTCCATAAAATAGATCTTATTTTTTGATAACATGAAGGAGTTTAATAGATTTATTCAATAAATGGATTATGGTATTTAAAAGTTATCTATAAATTATGTTTTTTAAAGAAAATATTGAGAAGGGAATATATACCGAAAAAAGGGAAGATATAGTAGAATATATTTAACAAATTTATATACATAATATATAATAATTACATATAAGTAATAAAGATATAAAGATAGGTAGATAGAGAAATCATAACCCAAAAGAAGTGGGGGTGGTTTGGGAGTTCCCTTAACTCATGCCCATACTCGCTTGGTAAGTTAATATTAAATTTAAATAATAAAATTAAATTGATTAAATATATACTTAAAAACCCTCCTCATGAATATTTTATTTATTAGTGTTCATTTATTACCATGAGTATTTTATTTATTATATAATTTTTCTCACATCAAACAATTGGGGAAATTCAGAAAACTTCTCTAAAACTAGATTGGTATGTTGATCATATTGAAAGGTGTTGTAGAATATTTATATGATATCAAAAATTTTAGTGGTATATATTATTTATCATTTTAGTATAAATGTAGTTTTTCAATCCAATTGGTGTTCCAAAATAGTTTCAATTTCTGAGAAGTTTCCCAACATACTCAATTTAGTTGAAAAAACTTACCATGATCATTTATTATTAATACAATGGATATAATGATAAATTAATATATTAAAAATATTAATAATTTCATAAATTTTATATTTATACATTAAATTAGTTTTTTTTGAAAACATCCATGTTAGGTGGTAATACAAATTTTATAATATCATTCATATTGATGGTTAAAACCGACCATGATGGGATGAGTATTATAAAAACTATAAAAAATGGATTGTATAAATTATATGATGATAAAATTAATTTTATTGTATTATTATATTATTAATTTTGGGATGAAATGAATGTTTATCATAGTTAATAATATGATTTAGGGTGAATAAGGAAACAAAATTTAAAGTTGTGTGAAATAGAGAAATTACATTATCACATTGATGTGGCTCCCTCAGACTACACATTATTCCATTTTAGATTGGTATTTTAGATAGAATAGAACTTTTTGGACTTGTATAAGATAATTGGGGTGGTATATTTGCTGAGTTTGGGTAATAAGGGGTGGTTTTAGAGTAAATGGAAATGGGTAAAGGAGGGTTATATTTGTAAGTATGGTGAGTGAAATTTCATAGAATTAGTTATTTAATATTTTATTTTTATATTATATTAAGTGATACACTACTCCCCATAGCACCAATTACCTCCCTTAATGCTCCAATATAATGGTTGGTTCCAAACTTTGGAAAAATTCCCAACCTTGTCCAAGTTTAATCTTCCTTACATATATATGATTCAATATTTACCATATTTCACTACATTTGAAAACTTTTTATCACGTTTTACTATTTTTTTTAAAAAATTACCAAGTTTCATTTGGAAACTTCAACATCCTGGTTCTAAATTTGAAATCCATTTGATCATATTCATCCTCTAATCATGTATAATTTAACTTTTATATAGGGGTGATATAATTGATAAAATGTGGTATAATAGTAAACACCATTTCATTTCTAAAGGATTCTACACTTTAATACCACTTAACCCTACTATATAACCCCTTACCACCTAAGAATAATCCTTAAGTGTAAGGTGTTAAATGGTTGTAATTTTATGGGGTATTTCATCTAACATTGACTAGGCATGGTTTAAACTAATTAAAACTTCTCTGATAGAAGATTCCATTCAAACCTTAACTATTTAATTTCTACTTAGGCTTAGCCATGGGAGAACCCCAATAATTCCTAATCCTTCCCAAGATTTGATAAATGGTATTTATAAGGGGTAGTCCTGATAATTAAGGCCTATTATGGAAATACTAGGCTCAAAAAACAATAATAAATTCATAGAATATTGAAAGCGGAAAACAAAAGAATGGGAAAAGGATAAAAGGGTAAAATGATTTATGTGGTTCAACAGATGATCCCTACATCCACGAAGTGGTAGAAATATCACTATGATTTGGAGTCGAATTATAGGAAAATTTTAGAGTTTAAGACACAAATAGAATCCTTTGCTTGAACAATACAATGAAGAATATGATAAAATTGTGCCACCAACTACATAATAAGTCCATAATGCTAAAGTGACCAATGGATGGAAGTTTTTAGAGCTACAATGCCATTATCTAAAAATTATGAGATTCTATAGTAACGTTGTTAAAGTTTAAACAATTATCATGCCCTATTAATGTTGGATGATCACCTCAACTATCATCTAGTAAGAGTTTCTATAGTGCCCAAAATTTGGGCCACCAGCCTTTAGACCCTAGACCCCTAGGAAGGTTCTCACTTCCACCTACAACCCTCATTGACCACACCATAGAGGTTGAACAAGAAGAGTTGTGGTTAGCTGTACACTCCAAGAAACAATCCTTTTTCCAAAATTCATCCAAACAAATGAAGATACACTATTCCAACAAACCCACAGATACTCCTTTCTACATTAATCATCTATCATCATTTACTTTAATATGCACTAATTCTAACAATCAAATTATAATTACTATATCACCAAGAGTCATAATTACCATTGATCATAATTACCAATGGTCATGTACGTTTTATGATTCATTAAACACCTTATATTTCATTAATTCGCCATTAATTTCATTTATTAAAAAGTTTATATTATCCATTTTAAAAAATATCTCTCACATTAATTATGTTATTTTACACTGTTATTAATGAATTATATTATTCAAGGAGACTAAAATGATCTAATTTTTCCAATTCTAGTTGTTTTATTTATTTGTGTTTATTACCCCATAATAATATTTTAAATTTCATTAGGTATATTTATTCTCTAAATGTAATGTTATAAGTTATAATATTTTTTTTGGTTTTTATTATATAGTTCATGTGTTTTATAGTATACTAAAAAATATTACATTTATTGTGATGGGAAATTATATATGTAAAAATTTAGTTCATAACATAGTGTAAGTATATTTAAAATTAAATTAAAATAATTTAAGAATCCCATATGTCATATTAAATTTAGAAATTAAATCTCACATATGAATCAACCCTTTTCATGCACCTATATTTGAGTAAAGTCCACAATATCAGAATAAACACCTTCTTTGTCCAATTAAACATGGATCATCAAGAACCACATAAGATGAATTTTTTTTCATAATAAAAGATGCTACACTAGACCTATGTAAGATGAAACAATTTATAAAACATTTTTTATGAATTTTGAAATCCACTTATACTCTCATATGATTAAAATGCATATTTTATAGATTTAACAAGATGAACCTAGGGGTAGTCATATGTTATATTAAAACAAAATTCTATCACCCATGGATGGTTGAAATAAATTTATAAAACAAGAATAGGGAAACATAAAAATAAATTTCCCAAATCCATCGAAGACTCTCAGATCCTTCCTATGTGGTTCCTTACCCATCTTGATGACTCGATTAGCTCTATCTATGCAGAATAGAAGATCATAACCCATCACATGAATAAGGAGAGACACTTTACACTGATTTCCCCCCTAAAACAATACATTATTAAAGCACTACCCTATCATTTGGATCATGAACATTGGAGATAATCTCTACTCATTGAATCTATTATAATTATTTGGGAGGATTTCCCTTGATCTTCTACATGATGGAAAATTGGGAATTGGTAATAATTTTTGATAAATTGTTTCATCTTAAATTATAGAATATGATAGTAAATTATTACATATTTAAAGGGAAGGGGACTATTAGAATGGGATTAACACTTGGTGGGATAATCTATACACTAATCTAATTTTATTTTTATTTATAATAATTTATTAATAAATCTCCATTATTCTACTTTTTAATGTTATTTTTTCTTCTCCCTAACCCATTTTCTTCACATTTCTTGACCATTATGTTGTAACTGTGATATATTTCTTCCTGATTAAAAAGATGAACCAATTTGGGTGGATAAAATATAAATTTTAGTGGTATTAATGAATTTTTTAAATTAATTCCTAATATATTTTATTAATTTTAGTGAGTTAGTGGAGGAGGAGTGTAGAGAATGGGATAATCACCTCATTTTTGTATCAAATTTTTATAAATCATTTACTGTATTATCATAGACTTCGTGAAGGTATTTATTTAATTAATGTTTTTTTAATTTATTTTTTTAGATAATGAGTTTTTTATTGGGAGTATGAGGGGTCTCAGGGGTGTTTCAGGGGTTGGATATATGAAAAGAAGAAAAACTGGGCCAACCTATGCAAGACACACGATTAGCGCATGGTTAAGTAAACTATGTGGAATTTCAATTAAAAATATGTGGCCTTGGATAGTGGTGTTCCACATAGTCAGTGAAATATTTTCAATCCATTTTGATCTCCCTTGGTAACCATGCAACCTCACTTAACTTAGACAATGGATGGTTCATGGTTTGGAAAACCATGAGGTAAAACTGTGTGCCCTATTAAAAGTTAGAAAATTTACTATTTTTTCATCTAAGGATTTTTATGTCCTAACCGATATTTCTCCCCTTTATCCCACCTCCCACTGTAGTGATGGACTATAACCTGAATATCTATCAAGGATCAATATCCCTCATTTCTAGTCTATTTGGAGCACCATCGATTGTGGATTGAAGCTCCAGGGATGTCTAATCTTCTACTTTCTTCTCTTTTCCACATTGGGCATTGTAACTTGGGAAATATTATTCTGAATCCCTAAAAATCTCTTTCTTTGGTGGTATATTGGTTATATCAATAAATGGTGTTTTAATTTATATATAATTCTATTTTTAAGTGTGTGTTCATCATCAAATTTGAGTTAGGTGGTCTACAAGTCATATCCCATAGTCGTTTTGTTGATTTGTGCATGTTTAGTTGTGTTCTTTCTTACCCCTTGTTATAATTTTGTTTCCTTTGGCGAGATTTGGTAAAATGAGAATCTAAATAATAAATTGAAACCACAAAGATCCCTGGAGGATTCATTGAGGATTATTGACTAATTAAGGTCCATCCGTGGGGTGCATTGACATTACCGAACTTTAGAACTAGTAAAGTCAAGTATATAATTAATGTGTGAAAATGAAGAGGCCTTGTTTAACATGTCAATATTTTTAGTGTGGTTGAAAATTGAATATTTATAGTCATGCCTAGGGTTGATAAATTAATAATGGGTTTTTTGGAATGAAATGAAAATAAGATGACTAGGTTAATTTATATTATGTCTAAATGCTTAGGAATTATGTTAGAAATTCCTAAGAGGGTTAGTGCATATGAAATGATGATCATGTTAAATTGTTAATGTCTAGTGAAATAAAGAATGTGTGAATGGATATTTATAAGGTAATTGATGAATATTTTTAATGGGTTTATACATGGGAAATGAAGAATGGGTTAAGTGAGTTAACATATGGAAATGGTTGAATATGTTAAATGGGTTAATTTATGAGAATTAGTGAATACTATTAATGATCTTAGGCATAAAAATTGAGAATTTGGAAAAATGGAAATGAGGTGTAAATGGAAATGGGTTAATGGGTTATGGAATAACATTATTTTTTTAGTTTGATTGTTATGGTTTATAATTATTGATTTTATTGGATGTGTTTGGTTTTGATATCATATATATGCGGTGACTGGAATATAAGCATGTGTAAATGGATAGGTTGTGTTGTGTATTGACTAAGGTTATATTCCCTTGGGTTGAGTTAGATTGATGATGTAAATCCACCCCTCAATGCATGATTTAGAGAAGGGGACATAGCTCTATTACCCTAACAGTTTCATTCCACCTAGACCGAGGCTTCAAGGTGAGGATAATGTGGTTGTTGTGATGTGTTTATCCCTAGTGAGATAGGGAATCGACTTATTCTCTTATTCATAGTGATGATTGCATTAAACCCTTATGCAAAAGATATAATTAGCAATCCTATGGGACACATGTTTAAAATTAATTAAGTAATGAAGATGATACAATTATGGGAATAGAACTCAGGTAAGAAATGGATAAAGTAGATATTGTTATCAAATGGAACCCGAATTGTCTTTTGTTTACTTGTTTTTATTTAACTTTTTCATGAAATATATTTTTAAACTTGATATTTTGTAGACACTGTTTCTGGTGGCAGACTGAGTTGTACTCACACCCTGCTTTGGATGCCATTGGGTACCTGAGCAGATTTGATGCTTGAAGGCCTAGTTAAGGGAAAAGGACCCATGATTGAGAGTTGACTCAAGCTTGGGAGGAACATGGATGGGGTTACCGACATAGAGTTAGGACCATTTTTGGGACTTCACTGTTGTCTTTATTTTGGGTTATATTCACCAGTGACACTACTACTCTGACATGCCATATTTGTTTCTATTTTTTGGATTGTAACCTATTTGGGAGATTTTTGGTTATGCCTGATTCTGGTTAATTATTTTTGTTATGATATTTTATTTATTTTACATTGTGGATTACTATGGTGAAGAGGGTATAGTCTCCCCATGTGATCATTTATACCATCGCTGCTAGTTGGAAACATATGGCATATGGGGGGGGGGGCTCTTGAGGTCATGTGGAGACCTGGCTTAGAACACCTGTTTAGTGGATTCCAAGTGGCATAAGTTACAAATTGTTATGAGAGAAGGTAGTTTTTGTGACTTACTATTTAGGGATGGTATACCGGTGGTTAGGAGAGTGTTGGAACATGGAAATGTGCTCATTCCTGGGATTATTTGACCCATTTATGAGGGAAAACGCAAGTTACCTAGGGTGGAATTGTTGATATTGTTGTGCATTGTTACATTTGATAATATTTCACCATTGGGTGAGGCACTTTTTGTGTGATGTGATAGTTTTATGATTTTTATCTTATGGCCAGAATGATATGGGATTGTTCATTCATGCATCATTATATGCACCTAAGTATATAAGGGATATGCATCATGATAGGTACACACACGAGATGGGTGTGTGGGATATAAAGGGGTAGAATGAATTTGACCTTCTTGATCAACATAATGAAAATGGCATCTAATAAAATGGTGTAAAATGGAGAACATGAAATTAAATTTTGTATAATGGTTAAATAAAATGATTTTTGGGAATTTTTAAAGAATCATTCTTGATAAAAGATTTCATATGAGTTAAAATGATAATCGTAAAAAGTTTTAAAAAATGGAAATGAGTTTAGGAGGAAAAGGTTAGTTGTATAAAAGGGAAATGGTTTTGAAAAGGGTGTTTAATGGATAATTTGTCACCATTTAAAACTTGTTTACCCCATATTGTCTATATCCTATGGTTGGGATGGCTGATGGTAGTGTTTTGGAAATGTTAAGGTATATTTGGTTAGTTTGTGAAAAAGAGTTTGTTTATGGATAGCGGGGATCCTTCTTTTTATAATTATGTGGATTCATTTTGTCATGTGTTCTAAAGATAATGTTTGGAAATATAGAGAAATTACACCATGAAAACATGTTATAATAGGATGGAAAGAGGATGTTGTCGATAATTATCCCTCGATAGTGGAGTAAGAAGACCTAGTGATTTGGGGTAATTGAGAAGAGAAGTTCCATGAGAAATTCACTCATTTTTATGTAGATGATGGAATGAGAACTAGAGCAGGATGTACTGGGAATGTTCGAACTAACTAGAGAGTTCCAACTGCAACACCCTCTAACCTTTACTGAAGAGGGTGAGCTAGAGGTAGTCGAGTTCTAGATAGAGTCTATCCAAATGATTATCGATCATTTAGAGACTCATTCTAAAAATCAATTCAAGTTAACGACCTATATATTGTGAGGTTAGGAAAATCATTTGTGGGAAATCATGGTTACAATAGAGAATTATTAATGAATCATATGGGAGGATTTCTAGGAATAGTTTCTTGAACACTTCTACCCAGAGACCTTAATGTAGGACAAGGCTGCAGAGTGTATGAGTTTGACCTAAGGGTATGTGTTAGTGATGGATTCTTCTAGTCATTTCACTGACTTGCATCACATCATTCCAATATTGGCTGGAGATGAGGTAGTTATGTGGAAATTATTCATTGATGGGATTAGTCCTAATATCAGGTCCTAGTTGAAAATATTTTATTTGAATAATTTTGTAGAGGTAGTGGATTAGGATCTTATTTATGACGGGAACCTGAAGGGGGATTTTGGTAGTCAATTTTGGTTCCAGCTGGGTAGATGAGTGGTATGATTTTCTAGGGAAGGAAACATCATTTTGGGATTTTACATTTGGGAGGATGTGCATAGAGCAATCATAAGATAGGGACAACCACTCAGGGTGGTGATCAGGTGTTCTATTACCAGTGTGGAAGGACGGGCCACATGCATTGTTAGTGTCATCTACCACCATTTTAGTGATGGTCATACAATAGGTGGGGACATGTGAAAAGGTTATGCAGGAAATCACAGTTTTTGGGAAGTGATGGATGACCTAGACTAATGAAAAGTATTGGCAGGGGTTGGTTACCCCATACCAGGTAGGTTGTTAGAGATTGACCAGCCATACCGACAGATGTGGTTGATGTGGTACTCTGAGGTGAGAGCGTCCATATCAACAGAATAGTGTAACAATATGAACTCAGGTTGGGGCCTATGGTAGTGGGGCATGTCAGATTCATAAAGTTTAGACTACACCTAGGGGTGGAGAGGTTGGCCATCGATAGTTCAAGGCATGATTCTTAAAGCTTATATGAAATATAGTGATTTATTTTACATAGGCTCTCCATGCTATTTTATTTCATCTCAATATTTATTTTTGTTGGGAATTAAAGTGGAATGTTTTAGTTAGGTTATATCGATTGATAATACATTTGGGATGAGATATAAGGATATCAGATAGTGTGAGGGTTGTGTTGTAGAGGTTGGTGGGTGCCATTTTTTGTGGAACTTGTTCATACTCGAGATGTCTAGTTTTGACTTGATTTTTGGAATGGATTGGATGGTCATGTAACAGAACCATATCAACTGTTACCATCATCATGTAGTGTTTTCATATATTTAGGGATACACTTATGTCCTTCTTGGTGTGTGGTATTTTTGAGAAATCCATGTAGGGATTGTTTTCTAGAAATTAGGATAACTCATATCCCAAGTGGATTGTATTATTATTGATGATAGAGAAATAGAGAAAAATGTTTTTCCTCCAATGGTGTATCTGTTTCAGGATGCGTTTCTTGATGAATTATTGTGATTTCTACCCAAGAGAAATGTTAATTTCATGATAGAGTTGTTTCCTGGAGTGGATCCAGTTTCCATTCCGCTATATAGAATGGCACTAGTAGAACTTCAAAATCTTAAAAATCAGGTGGAGGAGTTGTAGAATAAAAGGTTTATTCATGCTAGTATGCACATTGGGGATCTCAAATGATTTTTTCCAAAAAGGATGATGATTTTTTTATGATTTTAAATAGAATATAGAAAGATGAATTAGATGAAAGTTAATAATAGATATCCTCCTCCTCAAATTGATTATATTTTTGAGCAACTGATTGGTGCTTCAGTGTTTTCTATGATTTAATTTAGGTTTGGGTATCAACAAATAAGGGTGACGAGTTCTAATATACCTCAAAAATACTTCATGAGAAGGTATAGATTTTATGATTTTATTGTTATTCTATTGGGGATGACTAATTCAACCATATCTGGATTAGTCTGTGGTTATGTTTTTCGATGACATATTTCTGTACTCTAATAATCATGATGATCATGCCAACCATCTTAACAATATCCTGAGTATAGTAAGTGAGCATATTCTATACACTATGCTATCCAAATTTCATTTATGGATTATTATATTTCATTTCATGGGTCACAAAATTTCTGAGGAAAGAGTTTTGATGGATCGTGAGAAAGTGAAAGAAGTTGTATCTTGGGAGAAATTGAGGAATGTTTCTAATGTCTATAGATTTCTATGTTTTTCCAGTTATTATCGATGATTTATCAAGGATTAATCTTAGTTGTAAGCACCACTTTCCGGCTTGACCAAGAAGGGAGTCAAGGGGAATGTGTGAATGAATTAAAATATTTGAAGAAGCGGTTGACAACCACACTGATTCTGATATTTCCTAAGTCGGGAAATGCTTATATTATGCTTTTTGATGCATCTCGTATTGGTATTGGAGTTTCTTTGATGCAGATAGGTTAGGTTGTTTCATAAGTGTCATTATAGTTGATTCATCATGAAATTAATTACCCAAAACATGATATTGAGTTAGCTGTAGTGGTTTACACCTTGAAATTTTGGAAGCATTACTTGTTGGGAGGACTTTTTACCATGTATACCAATCACAAAAGTATCAAGTACATCTTTTATCAATGTGATCTGAATCTTTGTTAGTGAAGGTGGGTTGAGTACCTAGGATCCTTTTATTTTGAGTTGGTTTACACACAAGGAAATGGGAATAGTGTTTCATATGCTTTGAGTTAGAAAAATCAAGGTCAATGAGTTTAGGAATCTAGTTCCAAGTGGAAAATGATGGAGTTGTTTTATAAAATGCATCTATATGTAGATGATGATAACGAGAAGACAACCCCTACTTCCTCAATAGTGGATTCCAAAAATTTGATCAAGGTCAATGATATTTATCTTGGGGATCCAGAATGTTTGGATATGAAGAAAAGTCATAAAGGCAGGGAGACACCTTCTAGTTGGGATGTTGGAGATGCTGGGATAGTCAGGTTTTTTGGTTGTACGGTTATGAGAGTGCGTGTGAAATAAAATTTGATGTCTGAGTTTCATGAATCAAATTGGGAAGTGCATCCTAGTTTGACTAAGATGTATCGTGATCTTCATAGGCAATACCGATGAATGAGAATGAATAAAGGGGTTGTAATTTTTTTGGCATGATGCCTTACCCGTCAGCAGGTGATGGTCAAGCATCAGTTCCCATGTTGTTTGATACCACCATTTCTCATTGAAAAAATGGAAGTAAGATGACGTAACAATGGATATAATAGTGGGTATTCTGAGGATGCTTTATAAGAATAATGAAATATAGGTAGTTTTCGATCAGATGAAAAAGGGGGATCATTTCTCGAAAATTCATGAGTTATTCACTGTTGACCAGTTGGGTGAGTTATATGTTCGAGAGATAGTTTGGTTGCATGGTGTTCCAACAACCATAGTTTTGAATCATGACCCGCATTTCACATCATACTTCTGGTAGGGATTATAGAAGGATCTTGGTACCCTTGTGTTTTTTAGTAGGTATTTTCAACCACAAACGAGAAGACAGTCAGGGTGTATGATTTTGGTCTTAGAGAATATGTTGAGGGGTTGTGCCTGATATTTCTATGGTTGATGGGAAAAATATTTGTTACTGGTTGTGTTTTCCTTAAAAAATATTTTCTAGAACACAATTGAAAGGTAACCTTTTGAGGAACTCTATGGGAGACTGTGTATATATCCTCTATGTTGGTTAGAAGCTAGAGAGTCTGAGATGTTGGGACCGAGTCTCATGCAGGAGTTGTTGGAAAAGGTTCAAATTATTCAAAAATGTATGGAAAAGGGATCAAAGTTGGAATAATTCATATTTAGATAGGCATTTTTGACCTCTTGAGTTTATGGTGGGTGATCGTGTGTTTCTTCTGGTGTCTCTAAGGTTGGGTCACTGTCATATTTGGAAGTAGTGCAAGTTGGAACTCATGTAGGCGAGACTATTTGAGATTGCGGATAGGATCAGACCGATGGGTTACCGATAGGATCTTCCATAGTGGTATTTTGGCATGCATGATGTTTTTAATTTTTCATGGATTCATTAGTATCACCCTGATCCATCTAATGTGGTTAATGTTTAGGATTTAGAGCTTGGGGATGATACGTCCTTTGAGGAGAGACCAGTCTATATCATGGATTGTAGTGAGAATGTTTTGGGGGGAATGGTTGTGACTTTAGTTTGCATCTTGTGGAAGCATAGAAACGTTCAATAAGAAACTTGGGAGTGGGAATTGGTTGTTTAATCCTAGATCCTCAATCTCTTTTCAATATAAACTTATTGATTCTTGTAAGCGTAACTCGAGGGAGATCCATTTTAAGGTGGGGATGCTATAAAATCCTATAACTTTTGAAGGTATGAATTCATTTAAATGTTGTTTTTAATTTATTTTTTTGCTTAATGATATTTTCACCAAGAGTATGAGGGGTATCAAGGGTGTTCTATGGGTTCGGGACATGAAAGGATGGAAAACCAGGCCAACTTGTGCAAGGAACATGATTTTCACACGGTTAAGTAAACTGTGCAACCTTTCCAGTCAAACAGTGTTGCCTTGGACATTGGATTTCCCAAAGGTTGGAACAAGGTTGTAAAACTGTGCAAAGCTCCCCAGGTAACCATGCATCCTCACTTTCCTTAAAAAGTGGTTGGTGTATGGTTTCTGTTTGGTTTGGTAAACCGTATAACC
This sequence comes from Viscum album, assembly GCA_963277665.1. Taxonomy (NCBI): domain Eukaryota; kingdom Viridiplantae; phylum Streptophyta; class Magnoliopsida; order Santalales; family Viscaceae; genus Viscum; species Viscum album. The sequence goes on from OY728122.1 coordinate 1,978,428,623, forward strand.
AAACCATACATCCCATTAAATAATAAAAAATATACATTTTTTATATCTCAGTATTTTTATTTCCCACTTAATATTTCACCCCTTTATCCTTCATCTATACCCAATGACAAAATATAACCCTCAACATCTCCCAAGGATCAATCTACCTTGTTTCTAGTCCATTTTACGTGTCTTTAGTTACAAATCAAAGATTCAGGCAATTATAATCTTCTATTTTATTCTCTTTTATGGATTAGGGCTTGTAACTTGGGAAATATTATTCTAAATCCATAAAACAATATTTTTATAGTGAGATATAGGTTGAAGCTTCAAAAGGTGTATGAATACAGATCTTAGGCTATGATTAATATTTTTTTCATCAATAGATTCAAGGTTGGTGGTCTACAAGTTATATCCCATAGTCATTGGGTTGATTTGATCATGTTTATTTGCATTCTTGGTTACCCCTTACTGCACTTTTGATGGCTTTGGTGAGATTTAGTAAAGTGATCATCTAAATAATGAATTGAACCCCTCATGATCCCCATGGGATGCATTGAGGATGATTTTAATGATTAAGGGCCATCCATGGGGTCTGTTGACATTCCTGAACCTTGGAAGTGGTAAAGTCAAGTGTGGAACTAACATGTGAAAATGCAGATCCCTTGTAGATCAAATTAATATGTTTAGTTTGGTTGAAAATATAATATTTATAGTTGTTACTTGGGTTGAAAAAGGCATTAGGGGTTGTTTTTCATGGCTTGAAAATATGTTAATTGGATTAATTTAGATTACATCTAAAGGATTATGAACTATGTTAGAAATGAAATAGAGGGTTATTTCATATGAAATGAAGAACATGTTGTATTTTTAATGGATTTTTAATTGAATAATACATGAATTTATCTTCATAAGGTAATTTATGGATGTGTTTAACAGGTTAATACATTGGAAATGAAGAATGGTTTAAGTGAGTTAACATATGGAAATGGCTGAATATGTTAAATAGGTTAATGTATGATAATTAATGAATATTATTATTGAGTTTAGGCATAAGAAATGAGAATTGGGATAGATGGATATGAAGTGTAAATGGAAATATGTTAATGGGTGACGAAGTAATATTATTCCCCATGCTGATTGTTATGGTTTGTGAATGCTATTTGTATTAGATGTGTTTGTTTGTGATATGGTATTTGTGCGGTGAATGGAATGATAATAATTTGAACATGTTTTGGTAGTGTGGGGTATTGATTGAGGTTCTACACCCACAGTTTGAGTTAGATTGAGGTTCTAAACTCCAGCCCTCAATGCATTGGTTAGGGAAGGGGACAAAGATCTATTCCCATAATGGTTTCATTCCACCCAGACCAAGGATTCGAGGTGTGGATAATGTGGATGTTGTGTTGTTCTTATCTATAGTGAGATAGGGACTTGACTAATTTTCTTAGGCATAATGATTAATTCCTTAAAAACCTTATGTGAATGATATAAATTCCTAACCAATGATTTGGATTTTGAAAATGAATTAAGCAATGAATGTGATGCAATGATGGAAATATAACTATGGTTCTAAATGGAGAAAGTAGATTTTGTTCACTAATGGAACCTGAGTTGTCTATTGTTTACTTTTTTTATTATACTTTTTCATGCACTATCTATTTAGAATTGATATTTTTTATACACCATAGGTGGTGGCCTACTAATTTGTACTCAAATAACGATCGGGCCACCAATGGGTACTCGATAAGATTCCATGATTATTTTTCAAGTTAAGGGAAAAGTCCCCAAGATTGCGAGTTGATTCGGGAATGGGAGATACATGGATTCTGGTTAATTCTTATTTTTATTCTATTTTATTTATTTTTTGATGTGTATTACTCTAGTAAAGAGGGTATAGTCTCCCCATGTGAAATTATAGACCCTTGATGCAAGTCGAAAACCTCTGGTGTGTGGGGAGGGACGATTTAAGGCACGTTATGTAGTGACTCGAGTTTTTGGCCCTGTCAGACTTTGGAATATTTCTAAAAATAATTCCAGAGCTAGGCGCGAAGACGGCGTGCGATTCTGAGGCCCGGTGTGCCCGAAATTAATTTTATAAAAATATTAAGTATTTTTATACTATTCACATGGTGGGGGTGTGATATATCCTAAAAAGTAGCTCAGAACCGGAATCTAAGGGCACGGTTGCGTCCAGAATGTGCCGTTTAACCTAGGCGAGGTGTAAACTTTGCTGGTGTGGGCCTGCGGTGAGAAATGCCACCAGGGGCATTTTCGTAATTAAATGGACAAGTTAGTGTGCGAGCGTCGGCTCGAATAACTTCTGAACGACATCTTGGATTGAAAATATGAGTCCTCTATTGCGTTCAGAATGACACATTTACCCTAGGGGTGACCTTACCTTTGTTCGCATCGGGCGTCGGGTCCGAGGCGGGTTTGGCACCGGCAGGCGGCTGATATAAATATCAGCACCCCCCTTATCATTCCTCTCAGCGTTCTTCATCGTTCTTCACCGCCGATCCGCTGAATCGAGCAAACAAAGCTCCCATGAGCTCGGATTTCGACGGCGGACATTCCAGGAGCGTGCTATGGAAGCTCTGGAGCGCGGATCTAAGGTAGAACGTCGATGTTTCGGCCGCGAGGTAGGCAGATTTGAGTTTTAACCCCCGATCCCATTTTTGCTGCGTTTTATTGAAAATTGAAGGCATAGCAGTGTATATCGGATCTCGAGGGTTGCACAGATACCTTCGTATCTCAAAACGGACTACCGAGGAGCTCCCGGCGGTCCGCGGAAGATCCGCCGGCGCGGCTCCGGCGCCGACGGAGGGCGGCCGGCCACGGCGGGCCGGCCCGGTGAGGCGGCGACGGCCACCCAGTGTGCGGCGGCGCAAGACGGCGGCGACGGCCGGACAGGCCGGCATGGGGGGGGGGGGGGGGGGTTCGGGCCGGCCGGACCGGCCAGGTGGGGCCGGTCCGGTCCAGTTTTGACCGGTGGTTCTAAAAACCCCCGTTTTGTGTAATCCAAAGGTCCGATTCGTGCGCCGTCTGTGGAGATGCAACCCTGGGATTGAGACGGATCTATTGGGATTGGTTCGAGTTTTTTTTGGGCTGGGTCCGTGACCCGGGGTCAGGAAACGTCGAATAATAATAATATTTTAATTATTATTCGACTTTGACCGGCCGTAACTTTTTCCTGGAATGTCCGTTTGACGTGCTGTCAGTGGAGTTGAGACCCTGATGGTACGACAGACTTTTTGAGATGGTTTTTGGGTGTTGGTAATAAGAACGGGGTGTGGGCCCCATGAGGTCGGGTTTTGGCGTTTGCGGAGAAACGCAGATTTCACACCAGGAGTCCAATTTTTACGGATGAATAGTCGATCCTGTGTGTTTTTCCGAGAGGATCGCAATGGAGCGATCCGTTCGATGAGTTTCAGGATCGAGGCGTGGGCTCCACCCGAGCTGGCTTCGGTGAATAGTAACTTTTAACCGGGTGTCCATTTCGGACGAGCGAGTAGTCGATTCCTCTTGTTTTTCCGAGGGGATCACCGTGGTATGGTATGCTCGATGGATTTCGGGATCGTTGTGTGGGCCCCGCACAAGCTAGCTACGGTGAATAGTGCTTTTTCATCGGTAGTCCGTTTCGGGTGAGTAAGCAGCCTATCCTACATGTTTTTCCGCGTAGATTGCGATGGTGGCCTCGGTATTAGCCTTGGAGGTGCGCAGTGTGGAGTTGTTGTGGGTCGCTCGGGTTAGCGACGTTTTGGAACAGTAGTGGTTGAGGGTACTCCCTTGGTTCATTCTCACGAGGGTTCGTGTGGCATCACAACCTTCGTTTAGGTTTGGGATCCTCTCGATGGGATGTTTAAACTGTTAGAGTTGTGGCATCCCTCCAGTGGGCCCGAGTGGGATCCTCTAGCATCTTTTCCCTAGATCAGGTTCTTGGTATCGTTGTGACCGCTTATTCACGGGCGACGATCCCCTATCTAGCAGGTTAACCCCGTGGGGTTTGTGGAATCATCAGGAATATAATCCCCTACGCAGTGGGCCGTGCTTAGTAGGGTTGTGAAATTTTCAGGTATACGATCCCTTGCTCAGCATCATGTTATAGTAGGGTTGCAGTATTGTTGGTTATGTGATCCCCTACTCAGCGCGTGGTTTCTTTAGGGTTGCAGCATCGTCAGTTAGATCCCCTACATCGCGAGTTATACCAGATAGGGTTCTGGTATCGTCATGACCACCTTTATATGGGCAATGATCCTCTATCTGAGTGTCGTGCTTCTGTCGAGCACCAGATCGGGTTGTGGTATCCTCCAGTGGATCCTGGGTGAGATACCCAATCTATGAGATCTATGAATACCAGATTGGGTTGTGGTATCCCCCAATGGATCCTGGGGGTGATCCCCTATCTATGAGATCTTCGTATACCGGACTAGGTTTTGGTATCCCCTAGCGGACCCTAGGAGTGATCCCATATCCGAGGAGTTTGGTGGTTATGTTGTTTCGGTGAGTTATCATCAGTGATGTTATCCAACGAGCGTGATCTCTCAGGTGAGCATCTAAGAGGTTTGAGAGAAACCTAATGGAGTGTATCTCTCGGATGAGTTTCATCTGGGATGACTGTGATCGTGTGGTGTACTCTTCGGGTTGTGGAAAATTGCTCGTGATGAGGTCGATATCTCTTGTGACTTGGTGCGTGAGCTGGGTAGGTTGGACGCGATTTGTAGTTTTATTTTGGTGGGCCCTGTTTTTCCCTTTTGTACTTTTGTTGTTGCACTCTGGTTTGGGATAGAATGTATGCATGCATTTACTTTTCGGTTTCCTATATCTCTGCACTGTTGCATGGAGGGGTTGGTGGGTGCGTGTGTACAGGCACCTTAGGCTAATGCCTCCCATGTGTGATAGCCTACTCGGCACTGGACGCCAGCCCCTGGCCTATTGGAGGCGGGCTTGGGGAATCGCGACTCGAGCCCCGTTGGGTCGGGTCGTGACAGAATGGTATCAAAGGAGGTTTCAGCTTGGGGATCTCAGTGCGTAGCTGGTCTAGCTGTGAGTTTGGTTTGCGTTGCATAACTGCAGTGTTAGGATTTTTGGAGTTCGGCTTTCAGTCCAAGGACTCCAGTGTTGGTGCGGCGGCTGGCGTATCCATACACCAGGACTCTCATAACCTGCCTTTCGAATCGGGACATTCGTACACTGGACGCAGGGACATAATGGTACATACATCATATAGGACTGGGTTTTGGGTTTTCCTTTTCCTTCTTGAGTCATCTATGTAGATATACTCTTTGAATTTGGTGCGTCTTGAATATATTTTAGGATGCCTCCACGACGACAACCAGCGAGGGTTCCGCAGCAGGATTGTGTTGATGACCCGCCCCGTGTAGAGGCCGTGGAGTAGGGCGCAAGTTCTGAGGTTGCACCTCTAGGTGGTCTGCCAGTTGAGCCACCACCTGTCGAGCAGCTGGTTGTGCCGGCAGTGCAGGACGAGGTTGCGCACATGCTGAGTGCACTGCACAAGTTCCAGAGGCAACGACCTCTGAGGTTTTGGGGTGATCTAGACCCCCAGGAAGCTGATGACTGGGTTGAGGCAGTCACCCGAGTTTTCCGCCTAGTTAGGACACCTCCAGATCAGATGGTGGTCCTAGCGGCGTGCCTTTTGCATGGTTATTCCGGGTGATGGTGGAACCTGGTGACGCAGTCCCATGATGAGGAGACGCTAACGTGGGCAGAGTTCGAGCAGCTCATCAGGGAGGTGTTCTATCCCATGACGCTGAGGTCAGTGCGGATTCAGGAGCTTATGTAGCTTCGACAGGAGGGCATGACCGTGTTGGAATACTCAGTGATGTTTACGAACCTATCGCGCTACTCCCAGGATATGGTTTGAGACCCATTCTTTAGGGCTCTGACCTTTGAGTAGGGTTTATTCAGTGACATCTGAGCAGGTGTGGTTTCCTTGTGCCTGCCCACCTATGCTGGAGTGTTGGAGAGAGCTTTGGTGGTGGAGAGATTTTTGGCTGAACAGATCCCGCCTGTTAGTGCTGGGCACATGAGAGCTGAGACTTCGTCAGTCAGATTGGAATATGGTAGCCGACGATAGACTCAGGGGTCTGGACGTGGCCGACGTTTCAGGAGGCGACCCCAGGATGGAGGATCTGAGGCTTAGGGCTCACAGGCCAGTTTTGGTCAGCCGCCGGAGAGGCTGTGTTACACTTGCGATGGTCGGGGACATCTTTCAAGAGATTGTTCGACCCGACGTGCTGCTGAGAGGGAGACGGTCGATGGACCAACTTGGCAAAGGCAGCGTCTCGAGAAAGGAAGTCCGCAGGGTGGCAGGCGTGGCGGGGGTGCGGGTGCAACAGGAGGAGGTGGTAGGCGGTATCAGTTGGCACCACCCCCACCCCCAGGTGGTCCACGCCAAGCTCAGGGAGCTGGTGGCCGAGGGCGTGGACAGCTGCATGCCCTGGAGGCTGTTGACCCAGAGGCACCACGAATGGATAGAGGTACGCCTTGTGTCCTTTCTACTTACTGCAATAGTTTGTTAGACCCTGGTTCGCGGTACTCTTTCCTTTTTTTTGCTTGCTCGAGTTTTGTTCAGGGCGTTGGTAAGACCCTGTGTGGGTGTTGTTTGGCATGCTTCGAATGCGTGAGGAAGAGATATCCTTCCCCCACTGAGATGCGCTTTTGTAACATGATTAAAACCGTGCGAGCGAGTCAGTGCTGCCCAAAGAGGATAGTATCGAGGTGTGGTGGATGAGTCCCTCTGACTTATGTGTTCGGGCATGGGCATTAGTGGTCGAACTCACTGGTGTGTGAGATCCAGTTGAGAGTCCAGTCGCTTTCCTTGTGCTTAGGGATTTTCGAGGATGAAAATTTCTAAGGGGGGAGGATGTAGCGACTCGGGTTTTTGGCCCTATCAGACTTTGGAATATTTATACAAATAATTCCAGAGCTAGGCGCGAAGACGGCGTGCGATTCCGAGGCCCAGTGTGCCCAGAATTAATTTGATAAAAATATTAAGTATTTTTATACTATGCACATGTCGGGGGTGTTATATCTCCTAAACGGTAGCTCAGAACCAGAATCTGAGGGCACAGTTGGGTCCGGAACATGCCTTTACCCTAGGTGATGTGTAAACTTTGCTGGCGCGGGCCTGTGGTGAGAAACGCCACTAGGGGCATTTTTGTAATTAAATAGAGACGTTAGTGTGCGAGCGTCAGCTCGAATAACTTCTGAACAGAGTCTCAGATTGAAAATCTGAGTCCCCTGTTGCATTCAGAACGACGCGTTTACCCTAGGGGTCACCTTACCTTTGTCCGCATCGGGCGTCGGGTCCGAGGCGGGTTTGGCATCGACGGGCGGCTGATATAAATATCATCACCCCCCCTTTATCGTCCCTCTCAGCGTTATTCACCATTCTTCTCCGCCGATCCACCAAATCGAGCAAACATAGCACCCACGAGCTCGGATTTCGACGGCGGACGTTCCAGGAGCGTGCAACGGAAGCTCTGGAGCGCGAATCTAAGGCAGAACGTCGGCGTTTCACCCGCGAGGTATAAGGATTTGAGTTTTAACCCCTGATCCCTTGTTTTCTGCGTTTTATTGAAAATTGAAGCCGTAACAGTGTAGATTGGGTCCCAAGGGTTGCGCAGACGCCTCCAGATCGCAAAACGGACAACTGGGGAGCTCCCGGAGGTCCGCGGAAGATCCGCCGGCGTCGCGCCGGCGGATGGCGGCTGACCACGGCGGGCCGGCCCGGTGAGGCGGAGGAGGCGCGCCACCCAACACGGCTGTCCCACAGAGGCGTGGGCCGGGGTGTGGCGGAGGGCCGCTGGCCGGCACGGGCCAGCAGCGGCGACAGCCGGACCGGCCAGGTGGGGCCGGTCCGGTCCAGTTTTGACCGGGGGTTCTAAAAACCCCCGTTTTGTGTAATCCAAAGGTCCGATTCGCGCACCGTCTGCGGCGACACAATCCTGGGATTGAGAGGGACCTATTGGGATTGGTTCAGGTTTTTTTGGGCTGGGTCCGTGACCCGGTGTCACGAAACGTCGAATAATAATAATATTTTAATTATTATTCGACTTTGACCGCCCGTAACATTTTCCTGGAATGTCCGTTTGACGTGCCGTCAGTGGAGTTGAGACCCTGATGGTACGATGGAATTTTTGAGATGGTTTCCGGGTGTTGGGACTGAGAACGGGGTGTGGGCCCCATGAGGCCGAGTTTTGGCGTTTGCGGAGAAACGCAGATTTGGCACGAGGAGTCCGATTTTGACAGATGAATAGGTTGATCCTGTATGTTTTTCTGAGATGCTCGCAATGTTGTGATCGGTTCGATGAGTTTCGGGTTTGAGGCATGGGCCCCACCCGAGATGGCTTCGGTGAATTATACCCTTTTCACCGGGTGTCCGTTTCGGACGAGAGAGTAGTCGATTCCGCTTGTTTTTCCGAGGGGATCGCTGTGGTATGGTCTGCTCGATGGGTTTCGGGATCGTTGTGTGGGCCCCGCATGGGCTAGCTACGGTGAATAGTTATTTTCACCGGTAGTCCGTTTCGGGCAAGTAAGCATCCTATCCTGTGTGTTTTTCCGCGTAGATCGTGATGGTGGCCTCAGTATTGGCCTTGGAGGTGCGAAATGTGGCATTGTTGTGGGTCGCTCAGGTTAGCGATGTTTTGGACCAACAGTGATTGAGGGTACTCCCTTGGTTCGTTCCCACGAGGGTTCGTGTGGCATCACAACCTTTGTATAGGTTTGTGATCCTCTCGATGGGATGTTTAAACTATTAGAGTTGTGGCATCCCTCCGGTGGGCCCGGAGTGGCATCGTCCAGCATCTTTTCCCTAGATTGGGTTCTTGGTATCACTGTGACCTCTTATTCACGGGCGACGATCCCCTATCTAGCAGGTTAACCCCATAGGGTTTGTGGCATCATCGGGAATATGATCCCCTACGCAGTGGGCCGTGTTCAGTAGGGTTGTGGCATCATCAGGTATACGATCCCCTACTCAGCATCATGTTATAGTAGGGTTGAGGTTTCGTTGGTTATGAGATCCCCTACTCAGCGCGTAGTTTCTATAGGGTTGCGGCCTTGTCAGTTCGATCCCCTACATCACAAGTTATAGAAGATAGTGTTCTGGTATCGTCATGACCACCTTTATATGGGCGATGATCCTCTATCTGAGTGTCGTGCTTCTGTCGAGCGCTAGATCGGGTTGTGGTATCCCCCAGTGGATCCTGGGTGTGATCCCTTATCTATGAGATCTACGAATGCCAGATTGGGTTGTGGTATCCCCCAGTGGATCCTGGGAGTGATCCCCTATCTGTGAGATCTCTGTATACCAGAGTGGGTTTTGGTATCCCCTAGCGGACCCTAGGAGTGATCCCCTATTTGAGGAGTTTGATGGTTTTGTTGTTTCAGTGAGTTATCCTCAGTGATGTTATCCGACGAGCGTGATCGCTCTGGTGAGCATCTAAGAGGTTTGAGAGAAACCTGATGGAGTGTATCTCTCGGATAAGTGTCATCTGGGATGACTGTGATCATGTGGTGTACTCTTCGGGTTGTGGACAGTTGCTGGTGACGAGTTTGGTACCTCTTGTGAATTGGTGCGTGAGCTGGGTATATCTGGTTTGTTCGAGGTTTATGTATGGGCATACACCTGAGCTGAGATGACGAGTTGTGTTTAGCCGAGGATGGTCACGAGATGGAGTTTCTCTCTCATCTGGGTTCCCTCTGGCTGGGATGAGCGGACCGTTGCCTTTCAGTTTCTCTCTTTGGTTTTTGGTTTTTGGGGGGCCTACTGAGTATGTTTATACTCACCCTTGCACGGGATTTTCCGCACATGTTTGTGTCTTGTGCAGACCACAGGCCTTTCGACGGAGTCCCAGGAGGACCCGGAGCAGACGGAGCTGATTGAGCGAGACTAATCGGGGTGTTTTCCAGTGCGGTGCCGAGGGAGCTTTCCGGAAGTGTTTGTGGAAGTGCCCCCCTTCTTCAGAGCAGGTTGGACGTGCTTTGTAGTTTTCTTTTGGTGGGCCCTGTTTTTCCCTTTTGTACTTTTGCTGTTGCACTCTGGTTTGGGATAGAATGTATACATGCTTTTACTTTTCAGCTTCCTATATCTCTGCACTATTTCATGGAGGGGTTTGTGGGTGCGTGTGTACAGGTACCTTAGGCTAATGCCTCCCATGTGTGATAGCCTACTCGACACTGGACGCCATCCCCTGGCCTATTGGAGGCGGGCTTGGGGAGTCGTGGCTCGAGCCCCGTTGGGTTGGGTCATGACACGTTATGACCTGAATCATAGCACTAGTTTAGTGTCTTTGGGGTTGGGGATGTTACATTTACATATATTCACTTTAAATCCTCCTAAAAATTGATTCACCCACCATACCATTGGATGTGAGTATGTTTAGAAATTGAATGGTGATATATCACTACTGAGTACTTGAGTGTGTACAGTCTCTTTATTGAGGAATAACTTTTCCCACTCACTGAGGGGGATAACTGGTAGACAAGTGATTTTGGGAGTTCTTGAGAAAAAAAAAGTAATCTTATAGTTTAAATGAAGTGAGATATGATATGGGATAATTGTATTTATTTTAGTTATTGATTTGGGATATTTTGATCAATATAAAATGATGATGAAACTCATTGGAATTCACCTAAGGACTAACCATTCTTCTTTATATCTACTCAGGTGTTTTATTTTCTAATGTTTCAATTTGATAAAAATTTATAACAAAAAAATCCCCTATATCATTTACTTATTTTAATAATAATTTAAAAAATAAAAAAAATTAATTAGTGATAACTAATATTATGTGATTTTCTAGATCCTCATAGAATAACTTAAGTTAAATCCATAAATTCACTCATGGGAGATTTTAAAATATCTATTTATCACATTAAATCCTTTGGAAAGATTTATTATCATCATTGTTCTCTAAATTAACCTAATTAATTACTTCATATATCAAGATCATGATATTAAACCCAAGGCTTATTAGAAAAAATTTACATAAATTCAAAAATATGCCTATACCAAACTACCAATAATTATTAGTTAATAACCATTTTTCTTTTTAATAAGTTTCATATAATAATAGTTATAATCATTAAAACCAAATTACAAACATTTATAATAAAAATTAAACTTATAACATCCCTTTAATATTTTTAAAAAAATTATTTTTTAAATTAATTTTCACAATTTTGTTTATTTTAAATCATTATTTATAAATCATCATTTACACAAAAAAATGATCAAAACTAAAAAATTAATTTAGAAGAAAATAAATAATTCAATTCATTTAATTAAAAAAATTCTCATTTAAATAAATATCATTATGATTTACATAATACACTTCCATGCACTTATTTAAGTTCATAAAATTATCAAATTCCACATCCCAACACCATAACTCAACCCTCTTTGAGTCATCCCCACAATCCCATATCATAATAATGTTCCCAAAAATATCTAATCATACAATAAACCCTTATTAGTATCATTTACAATTAAATACCTTCCCATTTTTGTATTTCAACATTTATTTGAGCCTATAAACCTCATGTTGACTACATAAATATCTTTAGGAAACATAAATGAATTTAAAGATTAGAGACACCTATTTTATAGAATTTATAATAATATTTTACTGTACTAATTCAAAAATTACTTCCTATATCTACTGTAAACATTTTTTTATAACTTTTACCCATTTAATCACATGTAATTTATATTAAAAACTTAATAATAATATTTAAAAAAAATCACTAAACTAAACATTCCATTTAAAACCCCTTTCAATTATATCATATATTAATTGCATAAAACTTTTGGTTCCAAGGAAAATGAACTTATTTTTATTTCAAATCATAAATATTTTATAATTTCTCATGTATTCTTGTAATTTACGCATAGAAAATCCAGTTATCACTTTCATCATTGATTTATTAATCAATTTCATGTCAAAGTAAAATAACACGAGTAAATTCATGTAGAACATTTACCAAAATTCACTAGTGTAATGAATTGGAAGACTAGATATGGTTGAAAAAATGTACATCAAGGTATGTCAAAAATTCCCAAGTGGAATATAATCCTAATTACTTCTCCATAATCAAATTCTAATAATTCATCAAATAATAGAAGATTTTTTTTAATTAGAACAAAGGAAGGGGTGAAAACTTGACACCTTTCACCAAAATGATCATTATTATAATTAACTAACCATTCAAAACCAAATGAAACAAATAGATCATCAATCAACCAATAAAAATGGGAAATACTTGAGAAAATATTTATAGTGGTTATGGGAGATTTTAAAGGAACAATAACGAGTTAAGCACTCACAATTGAGGAAAATAAAATTAAAACCCACATCCCATGACTAGGAAATGACAAAAAATCTCTATATAAATAAAAAAAATACCAATGAACTACTAGGTACTCAAAAAAATTCCATCGGGTGCCCATTATCCAGCCAATCCACCCCTTCTTATATACCTCCACTTATTTCCCTATACCCCACACTAGGTACATAGTAGAATATATAAGTATAATTCATAAATTTTGTACCTATTTCATTCTCTCCCAACTCCATACACTATAAAAACCACCAAAGATCAACTTTGAATAAATCAAAATAATCCAAAATACTTAAAAATTATAATGACAACATACCACAACCCGATAAATATGTTAAAAAATTCCCTCCAAAATGATTCTCATCCTTGACATGCATCTTTGAGGTTCTCTAGTGAACAAATACATCATTGATATTGAAATTTACTTCCCATTCCCATACATTGATATGAAAACCACATAAAAACTAAAATATTACTACCCAAGGATTGCCACCATAGTATTATCTATGTAACACTCCATGTTTTTAAATTTTTTTGAAAATTAAACTTATTTTGTAGCTTGAATTACATGCAACACCATGTTAATTTTTCACTACATGCATTACAAGGTTACCTTACAATATACACAATACTGAGTTTTAATAAATCCATGATATATTATTATTATTATTAAAATGTGATAGTTATAATCTAGATTTTAAACTGAGGGGTATGAATAGTAATATAGACTTTTTAAAATTTTGTATAATGGTTTTATATAATGAAACATATTTATAAAAAAATATTTATTTTTGGAAAAGTATATATATGTTTTTAAAATAATAATTTAAAAAATGATATTTATCTATGTATGTGGAAAATAATAAAATTAATCTGATAAAATAGAATCTTGTTTTTAAATCACAATGTAAAAATTATCTTATGGTTAATTTTTTTGATTTTTCTAAAAATATTCATTTCTTGATGAATAGTGAAAAATACTAAATTTTAATTGAAAACTACCTTTTTGTTTAATTTTTTTAAAATATAAATTATATTATAAATAGGTTTTAATGTAAAATTTGTTCAATTATATATCCATTAATCCAATTTGTGTCATTGTGATCAATTTAATATTGAATTTTAATATAAAAAACATTCAATATTTTAAACATTTTCTCTTTAAAATATTTAAATAAATATTTTCCACCTATGTTAATGGAATTTTGAAATATGTATTAAATAATTGGAATGAGAATAATTTATATTTTCTAAAAATTTCAACTTGATTTTTCTCCAAAATGAATAGTGAATGCATTAAAAATTCATTACTACGATTAAGGTAAAAATGGGTTTGTCGAGTGTTAAACTGAAATGATAAGGGAAAAAATGACCTATAAATATATCTAAAAACTAATTTCTAGACCTATGTCAACCATTAAACCTATAAGGTTCTATAATGGACCATTTTGACCCCTGCGACATATGAAAAACATGGGAGAACTTATTTATTTTAAAAAATACCAGTTGTGTCCTCTCCCCACTTATAAAAGGCTACCCCTATCATTTCTTATTCACACCTTCAAACAATTTTAGTTAATCTAAGACCTGACCATATCATTTCCCAAATTACCTCCCTTCTTTCTATAAGACTTATTTTGGCTATAAATCAAACCAATAAAGTCTTTTTGTGAAATCCTAAGGAGGATACTATAAGAAGAGGCAATATTCATCAATAAGCATTTTTGTTTTATTCCTTCATCCACATCATTAAATTAATATTATAACTTGGTGATATAATAACATCAGTATATTCTAAGTACTCATATTTTTTACGTTAATATCATGATCTACAACCATATACACTTCCATTAAATGGGTAACAAAATCATCGTTCATGTGTATGGTGGACTACCGCCTCATGAACCTATGTTCTTCGTTTTTCCATTACCACAAATCAAAGATTAAAATTATGATGGATTTATTATTTTTATATGATATTTTTTTTAAAAATATATCTATTATTGAAACCATGAAAATTTTTGAAGAAAAAAATGAATTCCAATTGTATGTGAAACACATCATTGGTGAATCGAGTACCAAATTTATTAGGGCGATAACAAATAGAAATAAAAAATAAATGGATTAAATAAAAGAACACAATGTAGAGCCCAAAATTTCTCACCATTTCTTTAATATATCACCATATATATAGTACATTTAATTATATCCAATGATTGATATTAACCCCACAATATCCAATAACAACTAGAAATTTCAATGTTATGAGAATATGGAAGGTTGGCCATTTTGAGGGAAATTTATTGGGAATTGAGGAGTCATAATTTTTATCATAATTATGAAATCCAATTTATAATTTTTCATAACATCCCCCCTTGGTTTTCATAATTTAATGACTTGATGCCTCATTAAAAACCTCCCTAGGAAAACCTAATGGGTAAAAACTCGATGAAGGGAAAAAGAGTAGCATTCCCAACTCACCCTGATTATATCATTTAATTTTGTCTTCCAAAATTGAATTAATATTACTATATAATTATGCATTTAAGAGTTGGGAGGGAGAACATAGGTAAAAATGAATGGTCAAAATGAATGTTATGACTTATGGTGAAGTCCAAAAATTTCTATTAATTACAAATATCAATAATAATTTATAACTCCCTTGGATATCTGTTATTATTTATTAATGAATCATTAAAAACCTCATCCTGGAAAACCCCTTTAGGGGAAAACCACTTGATTAGGGAGAAATAGTATAATAACATCAAGTACCAAAAGTTTTACCACATTAAAAACATTATCAAGAAAACCCAATTAAAAAAACTTCACTAAGGGGATAAGAGTACATCATATCCTACTCATAATGATCATCACTACATCATTTGACTTATAGAATGTCCTTAATCAATTCATAAACAAAGCATTCAATTTTAAATTTTTGAATAAAAAAATACTTTAAACGATTTAGAATTTAATTAATAGAAAAGAATATTCCCTCTTAATATAATATTATTTCTTGTTATTTTCAAGGTACATGTGCACATGTACATGCATATACTTCAGGGATAAAAAAATATTAATTCATATTTAACACTTTTAGGATAAGTAAGTTCTTAATAAACCCCTTATTTATGAAATATATCAGTCCTATAATCAAAGGATTTATTAATTCATTAAGGGTAAAACCATTTTAAAATTATATTTTAGCTTCGAGATGATTGATTCAAGATACAAGGATGTTGCATGAAATTTAATTATCAAATAAGTCATTAATTTTAGAAAATACTTCAGGAGTTTTGATGTTTTCCAAAACATGTTAATAATATGATAAATAAAATGATTCATAAAAACCATGGGAAAATAAATTCAATTTCCAAATTTTCCTTATATTAATATTGATACATGAAATAAAACTTATTTAGTTTGCTCCATAATTTACCAAGTTCGGTGAAACTTTCATTGTTTTGAATATGTTTTAGGAATTTTGAACCCTTTAAGAATTCATATATAGATGTTATAATCAATAAAAAATGACAAAATAAATTGGTAATGATCCAAGAATATATAAATATCCAAACATAAAAGGAATAATATTCTGTTTAATTATATAATTAATATTCTACAGTCTTGGTAGTTTGTATAATCAATCAAAAACCCTATTTGTTAAACATATAAAAATTTCCATTTCTATTTTTGTCCCATTATTATGATGTCGACATCTGTAAAAATAAATTTTCATCACTTATTTTTTTAAATCATTTATAAATTAAAAAATATTATCGGAAAAATTTAAAGAGATCTTATAATTTTTATTATAACAATGCCACTTCAGGGATAATATCTGAAAAAATATAATGTTGTCGACATATTTTTATAGAATGAATGGAATGAAGGCCTTCATTTTTTTTAATTTTGATAATACCCTTATTAAGGGTTGAAGGGTAACCCTTACATTACATTTCCCTATAGGATTCATGACATTACAGAACTAAGAGGTATTAAAGGAAACATCCCAGACTATGAACACTTCAAACTTCCCCTCCCTAACGTCTGCATTGTGATCCCCTCTCCACATTTTCATGGATGATTGACTAGATATTGTGTTTAGAGATACAAAAGCCTGGTACCAATGGAAAGTGTCATACCCTCTCATTCTTACAATTTGATAGTCCTACCCTAGGGAATGAGAATGCTCTTAATCCTTCTCTAGAGCTTGTTCCTTGTATAATATTTCTGGTTGTGTCTCTACATCTGGTGTCATGAAGGCCTTGAGGTGGCCCAAAGGCCTTAATATGGCCCGAAAGGATTACTAATCTATAGGCCTAGGTGGCCTGAAGGCATTAAGGAATCCAACCCCAAAACAGTGGCCTGAAGGTGAATTGTTCTGGATACTATTGTACCTAATAGTTTCTGCTACAATAACTTCTATAATACCTACTAAAATAATACTATAGTTCCCCCTGAAAATATGTCTCTACCAGGATTCAAACTTGGGTATTTTGTATGCACTTTAAGATTCCTAACCAACCAGGAAAATATATTTACTACTTTATAATCATCGTGAAAAATGATTTTATCTAATCAGTTCAACCACACATATGATGTGTATAATCTGACTATTGTTTTTTTACACTTTACATTCATGGTAATTTTGCGAGCATCATGGAAATAGTTATATAAGAAAAAAATTTATATAGTATTTGATAAAATATTTATTTCAATCAATATGAATAGAATGTAATGTATACTCACTAGTAGAAAATAACACACCTGATCATTTAGTGGATGCATCTTTTATATATTATTTAAATGGATCACATGGCAGGTGGGTGCACCAATATATACTTCATACTTTTTTCATAAATATATGGGAAATTAATTTCCAAAATAGCTCCTAATGATAAAAATAATTTACCTAATAAATGGATAAATCAGGATAAATTATTATATAATGGTAATTTATAATAACCTAATTGGATTGAATTTATTGATAATTTAGTATATATGCATCAATTTAATAAATTAATCATTATCCCCCCAATGAATGTATACAAGGTTATCAAAAATTTGATATCTGGTATACTGGAATAATTATTGTTCCATATAGTTGATACCAGATAGACAAAACCATCATGTCATATATTTGAATTTCCTGGATCTGTAAACTTATAGTTTACAATTATTGATTCAATTTTAAATAAAAAATTCTTGGTAATCAATTTTTATGAATACTTTTTACATATCAAGGAACCTATTTTATCTAGTTTCTCTTTATGATATTATTTTTAAGAATATCATCGATATATCTCATCCTGACTTCCAATATAACCAGGCATTGAGAATTTATACCTCTAGATAGGAATATGTTTTCTATTTCAGAGCTGTTAATTATTATCTGTATCTATAAATGTACTTACAATAGAATATAATAACTCATATATGATTTCTTTTAAACCATTTAATTAAAAAAATATTTATAATGTTTTTTCTTCAAGATAAACATATATAATATTTTCAGGATATTCTGTAGTGAAAACTTATATTTTTCTTTATAATTTACACTTATGGTGTTTGATGCATTTATAATATAATCTTAATGGGTTAATCCCATGACCAAGTGGATTATTTAGTTTTTCGGGACCTATAGACCAAATATTGTTTTACAATACATCTATTTGGCAGTGGAACCCACATGTATTTTAAAGCCGCTAAATGTGGTATTGAGAACCATTGTAGACAAATATTCTGGATTCACAACACCCAACTCATATCCATAAAAAATAATAACAACATTCACTTTACCAAATTAAGGAGAAATAATTTAATCAAATTTCCTCAACTCTCAAATATTTATGATAAAATTATATGATCAACACATATCATATCAATATTTTCATGAATTATTTCATTTTCATCATATAATGATATAATGTAATTACATTAACATCAAGGAATGAATTAATTCAATTAATTTCTTAATCCATGAATGATAATTCATTATTTATCGATAATGACCATCTTGTAAAAAATAATAATTTTAATTGATTATGATTATCATTTTTAAGAACTTATGGTGGTAAAACCATTTTCATAAAATAAATTGTATTATAAAAACTATGAAATTCAATCATCACTTTTATGAACAAAAACAATAATAAAATCCACTTCATGGAATAAAATTGAATTGATTATTTGATTTGATATTTGTAATTCATAAGAACCTCAAAAATAATTTTTCCCTTGATATTTCTACTATAGGAAATGTAATTGATAAATGAAGATATTATTAAATATAATATAAAAGGACATTATTTTTATATCATTATATTGGGATGAATTATTTAAAAAATACTAATAAAATTCATTGTGCTTTGTAAATACATATTATCATAAACCACTTCTAGTGGTCATATTGTTATTATTTTAAACAAATACAGAAAATGATCATTCAAAAAACACTTTATTAACATTAAAATTTATTTAAAATAAAATCATTTATTTTTTATTCACTTTAGGGAATTAAATAAATCATATTAAATAAATATTATCATTTACTTTAGGGAATAGAAAAACATTATTTTTTAGAGTTTTATAGCATCTTCAAGATAGTAACATGAATATTCAATTCATCAATTTCATCAATTTAATCCACTTAGGGAGATAGATATATGTAAAATATATTTTCACTTATTTGTGATGGAAATTTATTTTCTATCAAATATTTTATATGAAATAAAATGAAAGAGAAAAGAAATAAAACATTATGACATTTAAAAAATTGTTCAAAGTACATATCATCTCCATCATGATCCTTTATTCATCATAATCAAAATTCTCGCCTTTCGGATGAACAAATGAATATGATATATGAAATTTCTTGGTTCATGGATTGATCAATGAACTTCAGATCATTGCAGGAATGGTACACAATGTTCATTACTTATTAATTTTTTTTCTTGACATATAATAGGTACATGATGTTCATTATTTGACTACTTCAGGTGGTATCATATTTTCATTTGATAAATGATTTTTATCTCAACATAATCCTTGTAATCTATTAATCAAACACATTTTATTAAAAAAATGGAGAAAATTTTTCATCCGTGAGTCATCAAAGCTATTTAGGAGCTCATTATTTTTTCCAAAATAAAAGATTAATAAAATTATATATTATTTTCAAATTTATCATAAGGGAAAAAATAAGTAGAAAAATATCTTACATAGAAAATAATAATCCCCTCTATTTGAATGATTGGAGATCATGTGCAAGTGAAATAGCATGGAAAAAGGGAAACTTTTGAAAAACATGAGACATATCATTTTCAGGTAAAACATATCTTATGTCAATGATAGGGATAATGTTAGCATCGTCATGATGAAAATTTCAATGAAGATGACCATGTTGATTGAAACTGTGAAGAATTTTGAAACCAAAAAGGAAAGACCAATTGTAGGATAATCACATCATTTAAAAAGAGATCATTGAATTTGTGTATGAAGATGACAAATAGAAATATAAAATACATGAATTAATGAAAATAACACAATTTATACCCCAAAAAATCTCACCATTTCATTTAAATATCACCATATTTATAGAATATATATAATTCTTTCCAATAGGTGAGATTAATCACTATAACATCAAATCCAATGGATCTAATTACAATGGTCAGAGAATATTTAATGTTAGCCATTGTGAGGGTAATTTTTTGGGAATTGAAGGGTCAATATTATTATCATAATTATGACATCCATTTAATAATTTTTCATAAAATTTATGATTTCATTATGATTATAGAATTATTATATCCCATATACCTTCATAGTGCCCATTTTTTGGGAATACCACAACATCGCTCTTGTGTACAGTGGAATATCACCTCTTGACGTGATGTGAGTTGTTCAAAATTTTTATAGAATTAAATAAGGATGGATTTGATGTAAATATGTGATCTATATAACATAACAATGATTATGTATTGATAATATATCATTTACCTTTATTTATTCTAATCCAATAAGAAAATTAGTGACTGAAAATTTCCTTTTTATTATTTTCACACACTTTTGTGGGAAAATTGAGAAACCTCACAAATAAAAACCATAAAAAATAATGAACAGTAAGATATAATTGAACCATTAAAATAAATTTTTATACTATTAAAAGAATAGTCCCAATAATATCCATGGAAGACCAATTACCTTTGTGTCGAGCTGGTCCTTGATCAAGTCTTCAAACCAATAATCCATCTTGTCCCACATTTGATTAAACTGCTATATATTTTTGTTCCATTTATTGAATTAACTTTTAAAAATATGTTATTTCTTGTTGATCAAATAACAATTCTATTTATTGGTTTCCACTAGAATTAATCTCTCAAACATCTGGTCTGGAACATCTATGGGGGACTTAATCTAAAATGCATCCTCCAAAATTTCTTCTTTTGGATGGTTGATAAGAACCCATGTTTTCCATGTATTTGAAGTCTCTATACCTTTATCTTGTTGCTGACTGGCCATTCGAGATATAGATTGACTATTAGCATGATCTTCCACCATATATCCTCCCAACATTAGGTTAAGATATTCCATCACAACACTTGGTTTCTATTGTTACTTAGAATTCCAAACATTAGGGTCCTTTTCATTAAAAGTGAAGACAAAATCCGCATCCTTGGGCCTAAAATTTGAGATAAATATTATCTCCATTCGGTTGGGATGGTAAGAATAATTCTTTCTACTTTTTGATTTTTTCCCCTTCGTCAAAATGTAACTCCTTGAATCCAAGTTTCCCTTCCGCCACCCCATCTTTCACCTAGGGATGTGAAGACCTCTTCCATAGAATTATTCTACACTATATCTAGATAATTGTATAGATACCTCATAATTTGATTATACCCTATCCAGTCATTTCCCTTTCACGAAGGCATCTTCCTATTTATGTTCTCTTTGATTAGTGACTATCTCTTTAGTTCATAGACCTTCAAAGTAGTAATTATGGTTTAAATTAGGCAAGTTCATTCTTGAGAGACATCAATTAACTAATTTTACCCAACCATTTTTACCGTGAATTGAGTTCTCCCAGACCTTAAAACACATTTTACCTCCTTAACTGGTCACTTGTATCCCCACTTCTTGATTATTTTCATTTCCAGATCACAAAACCCCTGCATTAGAGTAGGAAATCAAATTGTAGAGGTTACGTTCCAAACAAACTACAGTACCCACCCAATAGTTTCCCACCACCCCCAAAAGAGCATGAAATATTGACATGGGGTCAACTAGATCATTCCTCAACTAGTTGAAAATGTTGAAAATCTTCAGATTAGTATTCCTAGGTCTTGATTCTTTCTGAATAGAATTATCCAGAACTGAACCAACATTACCCACCTCGTCCACTATTAGGGAAGTTACCTTCTAAGCTACATTCAAAATTAGAATCATGAAATTGGGTATCCCATATCCTTCCTTATAGCCTTGATGATATGATTGAGGTTGATGATACATATGCTTGTATGGTATATAATAATCCATCCAGGATTCAAAAAAACATATTTTTTCCTCATAAATATTCCCCAACTTCATTAGAAACCCACTACATAGGCAGATTTGAGATTTCAAATTAAACCCATATGCAGTGGGAAATCATGTGAAAAACTAAGTTTATTCTAGTATCTTAATAAAGAAACCGTCCAACCAAAATTCCAAGAAAGTGGATAATAAGTGTATTTTGGAAGGGAAATGGACATCTAGGGAAATCTAACCATAGAGCTATTGTAGGAGTATCCTGTTTCATATATAATTCATAGGACCACTGGAATAGATAGAAATTACTCCTATTATAGATATGTAGGGTATTATACCAAGAGTAAATAAGATCCTCAATCAAAAAAATGAATCATAATATTCTATTTTTTGAGTAGACCCAAAATCGATCATCCTTGGAAACCATATGATCAAATTAAGAACCCATCAAAGATATCAATTAATGGTCGATGAAACATTAATTGAGCCACCATAGTCCGATCAAGATGGAATGAGGCTTCCATTAATTCGGATGTCAAAATCGATATCTGAGCCGATCCAACCAAATGGACAGGAACATTCAGGAAAATTCCATTTGACATAAAATAAAATATAAAATCAGGATTTTAGAATGGAATAAAGGGGAATGACTGATCCCTATAAGAAGGTGCTGGTGGATCTCACCCCTCCAATGGTGTGTGTTTGTGTGTGTTTGTGTGGGGGGGGGGTCGTCATCATGACTAGGGAATCACAAAGAGGGAATGAAGAGAAAAACATCTACTATTAATTAATTATTGTTATGTTTTAATTTACAATGATCATGATGATATTATAATATTTTAGAATCAAATATATATCCCAAATCCAATAAGAAAATGAAATTTACCTTCATGCATATGTAAGACTTACCATATCTATGAATGGTGTATTTAATTTTTTATATTTAACTTTTATGGATCATTATGAATAAATATATACTAAATATATATGATATTTATTTTATAATTAACATTCTATAGATGATATATCAATGATTCAACTTAGAAGGCCCAAAATATTAAATCAAAAAATGTATATGAAAAAAGAGAGGTTATTGCCCAGAACATAACTTTAACAAAGAATTGTTAATAAATAGGTAATAAAAGTTCATAAGAAAATCATATATGTTATGATTTTGTATTTCTATATAATATATGGATGATAAAATTTAATTTAATATATAGGAGTTTTGAATGTGTATGACGGTATTCAAGACTTAAGATAAGGGATTTTTTTCTCAATTAACCTTTTTGATATGTACGTCATGTTATGCACCTATATTATTTCATGAGGTGCATATACAACCCCATTAAATTGTAATATCCTGAATTTATTAATCCTAATGATATTCTATGTTTAATTTTATTTTATTCTTTCATGGTGATTATGATTCAAATACACCAATGAGGTAATGATTTTATGTTACAATCTATTTGTTTATTCAGACTATTTATAATTATGTTTCCAATGATAACATCTTATGATCCATGACTTAAAAAAATCAAAAATTTTCTTCAACACAAGTTATTATTGTTATTGTTAGGTAAAAATACCATTTATACACTCTTTGGTACATAAAATAATTTATATTTTTTTAAGAAAACATGACCTTATTTATCTCTTTGGTCTAAAATCAATTTTCTTCCAAAACCATGTTTTTTAAAAATATTTTATTATTTTCCAATTATTTTTAAAAAAATTTTTTCCCATGTTTTCCCATTTTAATTTTTTTGAATGTAATCATAATATCATTTTCCAAAACAATTACCATTTTAAATTTACCAAAAATGTGAAAGTAACATTTGTTTTACCATGTATGGAATGATTGAAACCTCCCTTCTCCATGACCATTATTTTATTTGAATATTTATTTTTAATTTTTTCATGGTTATTTAAAATGGAAAATATTTTAAAGATGTTTTGTGTATCAAAAAGTGTCTTTCATACCAAAAAGGATTTTTTTCCAAAAATATTTTAAATGACCAATCCAAATAATTTTCCATCAATGATAAATTTTGTTAATGTTAATTATGAATTAATAGGGATATGATACCATTATTATTCTTTTCAGGAATGGGTTAAGATGAAAAGATATTTATGAAACACATTTCTCTTCCATGGTTATACATTGATGAATTTATTATGAAACCCGTCCCTTTACATAAGATAAGCTATATTGAAATGTTTTATTAAGACCACTTATTTTCTTGAGTTATAATATGATAAATGTTTTATGATATTGTTTCACACATATGTATGATTTTTATTATTTGAGAGTGGGTGCAGTGACCAAGAATTTTATCAATGTAATTTCCCTTCGTAAAATTATATCATGAAGTATAAAGAACACACATCACATTGAGGACTTAATACAAACATTATTATCATAAATGAAGAATGATACTATAGTATAAAAAAATTCCAATAATAATTCCAAATATTCTAATAGAAAAATTAATAGAAAATAAGATAATAAGAATATGAAAATTTGGATCTACTCTATGAACTTGAATGACTACAATCATAAACAAAGCTCTAGGAATAAAATATAATGATAATAATAAAATATTAATTCTGAATATGAATGTATATATATCCTTCAAGGAAAAAATAATTTACTAAATAATGGAATAAGAGTAATTTATAGGAAGTAGTATGCCCTTATTACAGTTAGAAATCTGACCGTTGGAATAGTAACCTGACCGTTGGAATAGTAATATGAGTTTAGGAATAGTAATCTATCCATTAGAATAGTTAAATAATTTATAAAAGTATAAATAATATTTAGGAATGTTATAAATGTAAATATGATATATTTATATCATGAAACAAGTAATTAAATGTTTTTAAAATGACAAATTTAGTGTTATTATTTTTGTAAAATGTAAATATTTATTTAAAATTTTACAATTAATATAATTATTTAAAATAAAATTTATTTTCATAATATTGATACATAAATTAATATATTTTTTAATATAATTATATGATAATTTTATGATACCTTAATTGTTTTTTCAAAGTGTTATAAAATCAGTTATAATATTAAATTTAGTATCTTTTCAAATAAATGATGCTTTTAATTAAAAAATAAATTTCTCATATTTATAAAATTAATTTCCTAAAATGGAGTGCATTCTTTAAATCTACCCATCGATAAATGTTTAGGGTAATATTCTTGTAATTTTCTAAAATAGTTGAATTTTTGGCAAATACTGAAATATGGTAATTTACGGTATTTAACAGATACATGAATTTTTGAGTCATGGATGATGTATGGAAGAGGTAAGAATCCATTGGTTCAAAATATACTAAATAATTTACATTATTTATTCATAGTAATCAACACTATTTGTAGTATTGATCCAAAATAATAGACAAATGAATGAAATAATAATAGAACACTCCTCTCCACCCCTGTAAAT
Source organism: Viscum album (assembly GCA_963277665.1). NCBI lineage: Eukaryota > Viridiplantae > Streptophyta > Magnoliopsida > Santalales > Viscaceae > Viscum > Viscum album. The sequence goes on from OY728122.1 coordinate 1,978,453,963, forward strand.
ACCACCCCTCACCACCCCTTCTCTTCACACATTCTAAGACTTTTATCATGTATAAATTTGGATAAATTACCTTCCCAAATATTCTGTCCACGTCTAATACATTCTGGTCTCAAAAAAATACCATACCCAGGTGCATTAGGGAGGTCTTAGGGAGATAATAATCAAGAGGTAAAATCCTCCACCTTTATCTTTAAAATTATTTCATTATTCTACCTAATCATTTACCCCATTATCCAAAGTGAAATGATAACTCCACTATCATAAATAAAATGTAATGTTATTATGATAATGTAACATCCATCATCAAATATATTCTCATATTCTTTTTTAACTTAAAAATGAAAAAACAACGTTTGTGATATGTCAATTCATCGCCTTCATGGATGATGTTTTTTTGTTTTACATTATCGCCTTAAAGGATGGTCATAAAACCTTTATAACGGGTTGAACAGATATTAAAACTTATATTACAAGTCTTTTATGTTTTGTATCAAATATATATACATGTAATATTAAATAATAAAACCAAACTAGTTCATGATGATCGTAAAACATCCAAAATAAACTAATCATTTATCCCTAACATTTTATCAATTAAATCATCCTCATATAAAAAAAATAATATATTATACTATTTAAAATCATCGAAGTATACTAATACCATTTAATTCCACTATTGGATTTTTTATTACTGTTTACAAGAACTCCCATAATTATACTCAAGGGGTCTAACTATAAAACCATAAAACAAACACTCCTGAAGCAACAAAATTAAACATTATAACACATAGAAATATCCATAAATGAACTTAATAAAATATTAATAAATAAAATATATGTTTAATGGATAATTAAATAATTATTAATGAATCTAATTTTGTTATATATGACATTAAGTGAAAGTTCAGAACTCATTCAGACATAAAGTAAGGAGTCTATCTGAACCTCCATTTTTACTTTGGTGACACTTTATCTCTCTCTACCACAATTTATTTCTTATTTACTCTTATATTATTATTCTAAATTATGTTTATATATTATAAAAATATTTATAAAGTTAAATTTGTCCTTATTTGAGGGGGAATTACAGGTTTTCAAATGTTTACTTCTCAATTCCTCCTAATAAGAATGCCCGATTAAAGGGAACTTCCACCAATTATCACCCATTTGCATGTACAGTACCTAAACTATTTTATCCCACATTTTTTTCTAAACTAAAGAATTTTTCAATGAATGAATATCTTAGTTCATTTAGGGTATTATTCAAACAATTATTTTTTTATCCGCTTTAAAAATCTTTATTCTTTTCCCTTAAATCGCTCTAAAGTTTCTCATTTCTAAATTTCCTACACACTATTTTTCATGTAATCACTTTATTTGGACATCATTATTCATGATATGTTTTTATTGTTCTTTGATTAGTGTCCAATAATGATTTAAATTCCTTATTTCATGGATAAAATTGTCATATTCCCTTTGTTTTTCCCTTATTGAATGCTTACAATACCCATTTCATTCCATGGGTTAACCTTATTTTTATTACTTATGTTTGATTATTTATGTGGTACACATTTGAATTAACATGTTATGATTGGTGTGACCAAATATCACTCTAACTAATTCGGAATTTTTTAGTCTCTTGAGACGTCCTATATGGGATTAGGGAGTAAACCTAAACTATTATGAGAGTTTGTCCACCAATTGAGTTAGACTTGACTCCTGTTTATGTCATGTTATATGTTGTTAACACATTCCTATTTTTGCATGATCACATGATCCCTTGTTATATATGTTATTATTCCATATGTGTATTCATGTGTCATGCATTTTTATGTCATCATGTAATTCCTTCTTACTCATGTTCTATTCTTTATTCCTATGTTTATTCCCATACAAGTATTTTTATCTCATCCCTTCGTTATGCTAGTGGTTTATCATTTTGATGGGGATACTAATAAGTGGTGGAAACTGATAAAGAAAAAAACTCAAAATAGGAAATATATTCCATGGAATGGTAGGCATTCAAGAAAATATTTTTCAATAAATATTTCCTGTGAACTCTCTCTATTAAAATGGAAAGGTAGTTCCTTGAACCAAAGTAAAAGGAGAACAAATCTATTGGGGCATAAAAGGAAATATTTCATGATATTGCTCTATATTTTTCATGAACATTGAAAGGAAGGTGGATTTCTTCTTTAACGGTTTAAATTTGAGCCAAAGAAATCCTTGGAAACTCGTGACTTCAGAAGTTATGAGGATATTGTTCATTATAAACTTAAGGTTGAAATGGAGATCATAGAATCTTAGTGATATAATGGTATTAGAGATAAAAAGTGTTAAATATAGTTTAATATAGGAGGATCAAGGGATAAATCCCATGATGTAAATAAAACCCAACATACCACATGTGAAAAGTTTGGTAAGAAGCATCTTGGGAACAATCTAATGGGAACCTATAGATGCTTCAAGTGTGTAAGAGTGGGGTATTGATCTAAGTGTTACTAAAGGGATATTAATAATCCGACAAATGAGTATGAATAAAGGAAGGTTCATATACACACTCATCCTATATTTCAGTGTTTTAACTATAAGAAACATGAGAATTATGCAATCCAATTCCCCCAGCCAAGGTTTTTTAGGGGAATCAACAAAAAGACCTCCTAGGAAACATTGAAGGTAATATGGTATCAATAATGCTAAGGTTGATCTCAAAAATGATATGGTTATAGGTAATTTTTTTATTCATTCAAGAATAGAGAATGTGCTATATGATTATGGTTCTACACATTCTTTCATATCTTGAAATTTTTGTAGAACAATTCAAAACCACATCAAAATATGATGGTTGAGTTATATGTGAGAATAGAAATTGGGGAAGTTATTTCATATAAATTATTTAACTCCTCATTTAATATTTGGGGATTTAACCTCCCATAAAATATTTTCTTACTTCCTTTGGTGGATTTTGATGCTATATTTGGTGTGAATTGTTTATATTTATATAAAGTTAATATCAACTATCAGAAAAGGGATATCACTCTTCACATTTTGAGGCATCCTCCAATTATTTAAAAGTGTAAGGAGGATGATGAATCTCTTTCAAAATCACCACATCAACTATGTATATTATTTCCTTATGAGAAATCATATCTATCAAAAATGATTGAAAATATGTATAGGATCATGCTTGAAGACATTCCCATTATGAGGGACTACACTGATGTGTTCCCCTGAGAGTTTTCTAGTCTTCCTCTTAACCAAGAGGTTGAGTTATCAACTGATCTTATACCAAGATATCTACCTATATCAAAGACTATTTATAGAATGGACACCATTTATTTGGAAGAACAAAAGAAGCATTTATAAGAGAATCTGGATAAGGGTTTCATACACTCGAGTGTTTCATCGTGGGGTGTCCCGGTCCACTTCTTAAAGAATACGGATGGATCAATGATCCTATAAATTGATTATTGTGAACTTTCAAAAATCAAGATAAAAAACTATAACCTTCCATAAATAGATTTCTTCTTTGATCAACTTTGGGGGGCTGAGTATTTATCTAAGGCGGGCCTTCAGTCGAGATATCACTAATTAAAGGTGAGGATGAAAGATATTCCCATGAATGCCTTTAGAAAAAGCTATGGAAACTATGAGTTCATAGTGATTCCCTTTAGAATCACTAATACTCCAACTATTTTTATTGACTTAGTTAATAGTGTCTTTAGATATTACCTCGAAAAATTTGTGGTAGTCTTTATAATGAATTTTTGAAATACTCTATGTGAAAGGTGAAACATGAAGAGTATTTGAACAATATGATAAAGAAATTATAGTTGGAGAAAGTATTAGAAAATTATAATAAATTTGAGTTATATATGGAGGAAGTATCATTCTCAATTAATGTTATCAGCATAAAAGGAATATTTGTGGACCCTTCTAAGATAAATTAAATTGAGGAGTTGCGTAGACCAACATATGTAATGGAGATCCATAGTTTAATTTGTATATATAGGTATTAATAGAGATTTTTGAAGAACTTTTCATGATTTTAAAACCTATTAACTAAGCTGAATCAGAATGGGGTAATGTTTTTCTGGACTAGTGAACATGAAGAATTCTTCAATGTGTTGAAAAAGTGGCTTATCACTACCCTAGTTTTTACACTATCAACGAGTGGGGAAATATTTATGGTATAAAAATATGCTTAAAAGAAGGTATTAGGATCTATAATAATGAAAACTTATCATGCGATATTCTAAACCTCAAGGTAGTTGAATGTTCTTGAGAAAAAATTTCCCACACATGATCTAGAGTTGGATGCTATTATCTTCGCATTGAAAATTTGGCAGCATTATCTCTATGGGGAGAAGTGTGATATATATATTGATCGTAAGAGACTCAAATATATATTCACATAGAAGGATATTAATTTGAGCCATCTAATATGGTTAGAGGTCATCATATATTATGAATCCTCAATACACTACCATCCTAGTAAAGAAAATAAAGTGGGAGATTCTCTAAGTAGAACGGATCCTACTACTTTATCAATGACGAGAATTGATAAGGATCCAATATTCTTGGAAATGAAAATTATTTACATGGGAATCATAAGGTAAGGTAAATCATCAATCCTTTCTCAAACTATTTCTCAACCATCCCTTTTATAAAAGATAAAGGATGCTCAAAGATATGATGTTAAAATTCAGAAAATGGTAGAAGCTATTAGAAAGGGTAAATCCTCAAAGTTCAAAATTTATGAGGAAGTAGTTGTAATATTTGGGTCATGAATCTATGAAACATACAATCTAGAGATAAATATAGAGCTTATAAATGATGTACAAATCTCGACCTTATCTTTTCACCCAGGGAGCACAAAGATAATTTGAGATCTCTAAGAGAACTATTGGTGGGACAATACGAAGAAGGTGATTGTTGAATATATATTTAAGTTCATGGTATGTAATAAATTGATGCTTTAAAAGAAAAATACTAAGGGGATGATGAAAACATTAATCATACCAAAATTAAAATGGGATAACATCACTATGGAATTTTTCATAGGAATTCCAAATAAATCCATAAGAAATAATGATATATGGGTTATTCTATACCATCTAACAAATAAAACTCACTTTATCATAATTTGATAGTACATAACAGTGGAAAAACTTGCATGGACATACATCAAGAAAGTTGTGAGGTTTTAGGAAGTACCATTATCGATTGTATCAGATTGAGATCCAAAATTTACCACCATGTTCAAGAAAATTATCCAAAATGCTCTATACAATGATGTGAACTTCTGTAAGGATTATCATTCTAAAATTTATGTACAATTAGAGAATATTATTTATACATTGTAAGACATGTTGATATCATGTTTTATGGGCTTAAATGAAGGATTGGATCATCATCTACCTCTGGTTCAGTTCTCTTACAATAATAGTTTCCACAAAAGTACCAGATGGCTCTATATGAATCCCTTTATGTAAAAAAGGATTAACACCTACATAATAGGATAAAGATGGTGAATTTAAGCTGTTGGGACTTTAAATGGTTAGGGATATGAAAGAAAAGTCAAGGACAATCTAATAACACATTCGGGCTTCCCAAACTTGATAGAAGAGATATGCAGGTAATCCTCAATGAGATATAGAGTTTTAGGGTGGTGATAATGTATTCCTCTATATATCTCCATCAAAGAGAGTCATGATATTTTGGAATAAATTAAAGATAAGTTCTAGGTAGATGGTCCCCTTTGAGATTCTTGATCATGTTGGAGCTGTGGCCTATAAACCATCACTTACATCAACCCTGTCTCAAATATATGATATATTATATGTATCTCTCTTGAAGAAGTACATAATGAATCCTTCCCATGTACTGAACTTAGAGGTAGAAGAGATGGAAAAAAATAGTTCTTATGAAAATCAATCGGTGTAAATCTTAGATCCTAGAGGTAAGGTTATACGCAATAAGACTACTCACCTAGTCAAAGTACTATGGAAAAATCATAAGTATGGAGATTCAACATGGGAAATAGAGGAAGTAATAAATAATAATTACCCTCAACTATTTTAACCTTCTTTTGTAAAATGAAATTTTATCGGGGGATGAAATTTCATTAGGGGGAAAGAATTTAATGACCTATAATTTTATTAATTAAATTTACCTTATTAAAATTATGTCATGAAGTATAAAGAACATACATCACAAATAGAACACAATAAAAACATTATTATCATAATTGAAGAATTATACTTTATTAATCAAATAAAACAATAGGAATTACAAATATTACATCTGGAAAATAAATATAAAATTATATAATAAGAATAAGAAAATTTGGATATGATCGATCCACTAAAATGACAGCACTCACAGAAAAGGATCTTTAAATAAAACATAATGTTAATAATAAAATATTCATTTTGAAGATTAAATTATATATAAAATAGATAGAAAATATAAGTTATGGATGAATGAAATAAGAGGAATTTATTGGTAGTATTTAACCCATATGACGGTTATAAATATGATTATTGAAATAGTAACCTGACCGGTTTAATAGTAATGTAACTATTAAGAATATTAATCTTTCCATTTAAATAGTATCATCACCGATAAAATTAAAAAAATAGGTATCTTATAATAAATAATTTAATAAAATAATAAAAAATACACCCCTCATCCCCAATAAATACCACCACTTAAAACCCCTTATTCTCACACATTTTAATCCTTTTATATTGTCTAAATTATGACCAAATACCTTCAATTACTCCTCCCCACATACAAGAGATTTTCATATCAACAAAAGACCAAACCTGGGTACCTTAAGGAGGTTCTCAAGGAGACAATATTCAAGAGGTAAAATCCTCCACCTTTATCTTATAAATTACTTCTTTCTTATACCTCATCCTTTCCACAAATGTCAAAAGTTACATGATACATAAAATGTCATATATATAAAGTAATTTTACTGTTTTAATGGAATATCCATAATCAAATATCTTCAACTTTTTATCATAAAAGAGTAAGCATCATCCATGATATATCGATTCATTATCTTCATGGGAATTTTTTTCCATTAACACCTTTATGGTTGGTCATAAAACCATTATAATGGTCATAAAAGATTTTAAAATGTATATTAAAACTTTTTTATGTTTTGGAACTAATATATATACATAATATTAAATAATAAAACAAAACAAATTCGTGATGATCGAAAAAATCCCCAAAATAAAATAAAAATTTATCGCTAATATTTTATCAAATTAATCATCCTTATATCCGAAAAAATGGTATATGAGAAAATTTAAAATTATGTAATTATATTAATACAATTTCATTACACATATGGAGTTTTTATTCGATTTTACTAGAACTCTCATAATTATTCTCAAGGGAGTCGATCATAAAACCATGAAACAAATGTTTTTAGAACAATAAAATTAAATATTATAACTCATCCAAATGGCCATAAATGAACTTATAAAAATCTAATAAATAAAAAATGTATTATATATTTTTTAAAGTAAATTATTAATGATTTTATTCTTTTTATCAATGAAATTATGTGCAATTTTTGAACACATTTATACATAAGGTAAAGGATATCTCTGAACCACCATTTTTTCCTTTGGCCACACCTTCTCTCTCACTACCCAAATGTATTTCTTCTTTACTCCTATATTATTCTTATAAGTTTTTTATACATTCTAAATATAAGTATCAAGGTCAATTCATCCTTATTTTATGGTGAATTATATGTTTTAAAAGTTTCCTTTCTCAATATCTCTCGATAAGAAAGCCCAATTAAAAGGAACTTCCCCATTTATTACCCATTTTGAAGTATACTCCAAAAACTATTTTAAGCCACCATTATTTTTCTAAAACCATTAATTTTATCATGAAAAAATATCTTAGTTCATTTATAGTTTTAGGAAAAAAATTATTCCTTTAGCCTCTTCAAACACTCTTTATTCTTTTCCCATAAACCATACTAATGTGGATCATTTATAGTGTTTCCAAGACACTATTTTTCATGTAATCACTTTATTTGGATATCATTATTCATTATATATTCTTATTTCTTCCTTTATTAATTTCAAATAATGATTTTAATCCATTATTTGATGGATACCATTGTAGTATTCCCTTTTAGTTATTCCATATAACATGATTATGATATCCACTTCTTTTCATGGGTTACCCTTATGTTTATTTATTATGTTTGATTATTTATGTGGAACACATATGCATGAACATGTTGTGAATGGTGAACCTATATAAATATCCAATTCACTGGGTAATTTTTAGTCTCATGATACCTCATGTATAAATTTGGGAGTAAACCTAATCTGTTATGGGACTTTTTCCACCCTGTGATACTGTCTTGGCAGTTAACCTTGACTCATTCTTATGTAATGTTATATGTTTCTTCCAAATTCATATGTTTCCATGATTACATGATCCCATATTTTATATATTATTCTTTAATATGTTTATTCATGTTCCATTCCTTTTTATTTCATAATGTCATTTCTTCTAACTCATGTGCTATGATTTATTACAATGTTTATTCTATTACTGAGCTTTTTAGATCATACCTTTGTCTATGTATTCCAAAATTTATCCTATGAATATGTATGAGATCAACGTAAGTTAAAATATCATTATGGAATATGAATATAAATATATTCTATTCTATTTCCATGTTTTCAATTTTATATACCTTATCTTCCAAAGACACTATACTTTATGATCCTTGCTTTTTATTTGATAGTTAATTATGATTAAAATCATGTATTAATATGTGAAAGGGGATAGGGTGACTATAGTGGTACCTATATATCCATACAGTGCATTGAATAAGGATTTATATCTAATGAGATATACAATAATAGAATGGGGTGTGAATCCAGTTCAATAAAGGGAATTTATCCACTATTACAGTCTTTGGAGTGAACCATTACTATTTTTTATGGTTTGGGGAATGAACCCCTTACAATGTTATATCATTGTAAATGATCCTTGAAAAATATTAAAATGATTTTCTAAGCTTATGTGTATGCACAAATCCATGTCTTATGCTAATGTTATGCTCTCATGGATCATGTTATTTGATTATTTTATGATTATTTCCCTATGAAATTCCAATATTTATGGAATGACTCAGAATTATGTTCTTTAATATGAATTTTATGGTTTAAAAATTTTATTCACATATTATCATATACCTTTTTTCATGTTATTTTTAAGCCTCTTTCTTGTTTACCCTTAATAAGCATCTGATCTCACCCTTTATTATGTTTACTTTTATCAGGTTATGAATAAATGTATTTTTTATGATATGTATCACAAGGGTGGTGGTTATTAATAACATAGTGGGAGCTTATGTAGTCTACCCATGTACCTATTGTTTTTGCTTCCAATTTTCAAAGGGCACTAAAATATTACTGTCCTCAGGCATGTGTTTTTGTAATGTAATAATTGTTCATATAAAAACATGTAATATGTATGTATGAAAATAATGGGTCAATATACTCCATACTAAAATTAATTCTTACAATATATATTTTCCACATGAGAATAAAATAATAGTGGTGATACTTATAACAAACTTTAATAAAATGTTATCTCAATCAAAAGTCTACATGAAAGTTGAATTCACTAACAAGATCACCAAAACTAGTATATACCCACTCGTTGATGAGGTTTTAACAAACTCTACTTAACCTAAACATCAAATAAAACATATGGAGTCATTATCTTGACTCATACTATCCATACCCCACTAATTCATAAAACAATCCCAAAAAAAACTCATTAAAAGAGATTACCATTTAATTTAATCATTTAATCATGGTTAATGATCATACAAATCCATTTATATTAAATTAAATTTACCCCCTTAAAATAATTTATAATTTATTTAAAACATTAACTCTTTAAATATTTCACCATAACTAAAAAACTTGACTACCAAAATAGATCACATTTATCTGATAAAATCATTTATTTTAGAAAGATTTTATAAGAAAATACCCACTTCAATCCAATGTTTAATGGTAACTAACTCTTTATAAAAAATTCAATAAACACACAATATTATCATCAAATAATATATTACATTTAATCATATAATCAAATGATATTAAAATCTTTATCAAATAAACATCATATTCATCCAAATATAAATTAAATTCAAATAATAATTTTTTTACAATACGCTAAATTCCCCTTTTAGTATTTGGGTTCAATATTTACTTTATAAAGTTTTTAAAAAATACACAAAATTACCTAAATTCATATATAAAAATCACCTTAAGTAATCTTGAACTTTATAATCACATGTTTTGACCAAATGAATACAAAAATAGTTCCTTTATGAATAAAAAAAATTAAGAACCTAATCCTTTTAATAATTATGATCTCATTTAATAAAAATAAGAAATCTAATCATGTTTATTAAACCTTTAACACTGGTTGTGGTGTATCATTATACCTATTTCTTTTATTAAATACAAAAAAAACAATTCATATATAATATCATTAAATCACATAAAATTAATATCTGTACCCATTTTAGCCTTAAATCAATAATTTACAACAATTTATGTCATCAACATAATAAAATTAAGCCACACAATTCATATCATAATGTCTTATGAATTTATTTAAATTCGAAAAATAACCAATATAAAATTATACTCAAACAATATTTTATTTGATTTATTAAAATTCACATCTAATCATGATTTAAGTATTAAATAATCACTTCAATATTTAAAATGGTCAGATATCATGCTATTAAAATCACAATACATAATGAAAAGAAATAATATTTATTTTATCTGAAATACAAAAAAAATGTCTTAATAGATCACAACAAATCAATGAAAAATTTAGTGAATTTTTAACAGTTTTAAAAACTTCAAAAATAAGTCAAAAAAATATAATTTATAAATTAATGAAACACTAAAAAGACAATATCCTATCCAATTCCCATTATCAATCAACAAAATCAATACATAGAAATCCATTTTAAAAATAAAATTATATTACATGAGAGTAAAAAAATCACTTATCTTAAAGAAATCATGTTTTATCATTGAGAGCACCCATTTAATCTTAGTTAAAATATAATTATTAATTACCTATTCAGAAAAATAGAGAATAGTATGTAAATAATTTAATTATTCAACTAAATAAATTTTCCCAAATCAAGCACAATAAAATATTCACACCCATACATGTCATATCCCAATATTATAACATTATCCATGAACACTACATTATTTATCCTCAATCTGGATGAATTTAGAAACCCTAATTAAAACTCATTTATTTAGAAATCACTAAATAAATTTCATCAAAACCATAAAAATAGATCCCAAACACCCAATTGACTTGAAATTATTCTATGGTTGTGTTGGATAGTAGGACATTAATATGTTTTATATCAATTCACAACCACTAGTATCCTTTCTAAAAACTCCCCAACATTTTGACCTCAAGACAATAACTGCTTTGAAATTTTTTTGTGACATCCCACTATGGGAAAACTATACCATCAAGGTAAAACATCACATTACCTTAAGTGTGCCCCCATTCAGTAGGAATTGGGGAAAAACATCAAGTTTATAAAAAAATTTGGTAATTGATTTACCCTCTAATCGAGTATTATAATATAATAAACAAAATCTGGTTAAAACATAAATAATGGAAACTGATACCAGAAGAAATCTTGGAATCTTTCAAATACTTCCATTGAATTACCACATTTCATAAAACTAGACAAATGAAATAAACACAACCAAATATATGTATAATAAAACAATACATTTAAAATAACCCAAAATAATGTCATGAAACACTATCTAAAAAACCTCCAAATTCCTTTAAAATCATAACTATGGACACATTCTTGTATTACCATCTATCTATGATACCTAATAATTACAACATAAAAACATATTTTACTAAACACCCATGATATGTGAACACATGGGTTGTGAGAAATATATCTCAATATGATACTACAAAGATCCCAAACATTTCTTTTTCCCAAAATATTCTTCTGTTTAATGTGAAATATTTATTTTAAATTAAAGAAACTAGTTTATAATGAACAACATAAAATTATCATTAAACCACATCAGTTTTTAATATACTTACATTAACTATTATCTGTGTGAACTCAAATTATTTTATAATAATTCATAGGTAAACTAATGTATAAACAAATAACCCAACCATACACATAACATAAAATTCTGAAAAACATAGTATAACCCCTTATTATTGACATCATGACATATATGAAGACATGGATTAATCATACAACTTTAGATCTCAAGAAATATCTCAAACTATTCTATCAAAATGGTTGAACCACATCATATCCATACCCCTAATTTCTCATTTCATATCTCAAGTATTTTCATTATAAAATATGTTAGTTGTAACATCTTGACTTTAAGTGAGTTACATTTTCTTTTAGTTTCAATTAAACCCTGGTGACTAGGCACTTTGACCAGTCAATTATTATTGAAAAGGAAGTGATGTATAGTAAGGAGTCTTCCTATAGGATAAATAGATGACAAGTATTATAAATACATGACATTAATTTATAATACACGATGTGTAATGGTCTAGCGATACCCCTTGCATATCATGAATGGTTTTTCCATAGAGGGGACAAACTGGATCATTACATGGAATGTAAAGATTACATACTGTGTAAATTTCTAGGGCATGCTTTTTTAAATAGAGGAAGGGGTCGTTTGACTGAACAACCTCCTCCCTTATCTCTCACAACAAGAACAATGTGCAAGGGAGCTCCCTCCAACTGAGATAAGGAAATTTCTTCTTACTCTATCTGGACTTCATTTTCATCGCCATCATGTGTGTTTAATTCCTTAAGTTTGGTTGCATTTATGTTATGTTATATTGTGCTCTGAGCCTAATTTTTCATGTGACATTCCTAAAATATTTAATAAGTTAAATTGAATGATTTACCATTGCTGATACGACCTAGCTAGCGGTGAATCAACCCTTTGGTTGATTGCCTTGATGCGATCCACCCTAAATGGGTGTTCCATCCTTAGAGACCTATTTACTCTTTCCCTTTGGTTTTTAAAAATACCTTTTATGGTGTGCATTCTATTGTAATAAATATATTGGGATTTCAACTGAATTAAGAATGATGTGGTACATTAGTTAGGCCCTATTTTATATGCATAGTTAAATTGTTCTCTTAAATATCTTGGAAAACATGATAAAAATGTGATAAGTGAAATACCTAGATAAATGGATGAATTGTGATAGATAATCCACTATTCATATTCAATCCATGAGTGATACATAGATCCTTATTGGATTCCTTATAATATGTAAATGGTTTGTAAATATGCCAGTTGTGATACTAGGTATTCTTGGGGTGGGATCACCATATATTTTCCTTACCTCCATGTGAGCGATACCAGTTTCCTATAGGAGTTATTGTTTTTGTGATTTGTGTATATATGGTTAGAACGGGTCCGGTGTGATACTCGCTCCCCATGTGATTTACTAGGGGTAGACTCACAGGGTTGATTTCAGGCCATGAAAACTAATACTTGGGATTCCATTTATAGATCATCTTTGACAGACTCTTATGGAATTTGGTATTTATAGTTCCCATGAAGTGATACCTAGGGTTCGTTTTGGATCTCCTTGTGCTGGATTAAGTAGCCTCTTCTTAAATTCTATGGATGAATTTTAATTATATAATAAAAATGTGTAACTGAAATTCCAGGAGCACATATGCCAAGACATATAACATGTTGGGAGATGGTATTTCTATTTATGGTCAATAAAAATGATATTTTTAATCACAAGATCATCCTAATTGTACCAGATAGCTTGGTTTAGAGATATCTGGAATAGGTTGAAGTAGTTACAGTCGGTCAGATGTCTTACAAGGAACCCGATCAGATGTATTTTATTTATTAATCTATCGAATTCCTTAAATTTTATATTATTGTAATTCTACTCATTTTGTGTGCACTAATTTTATTTGTATCGATGCCATTTGTGGGGGACTACTAAGTATATATCACACTCTTCTTGGGATACCCTTGGTACACATGTTGACTTTAAGATTGTAGGTATATAAAATGGGAAGAATCCAACTTTTGATGCTTGGTTTTCAGTTCTAGGATAGATTACTAGAGGAAAGGACTAAGAATATAATCTTGATTCAAATTTTGGTTGCTTTTGGTATTTTTGGTATTTTTGTATAGCCTGTGGCATATGCCTATATCACCTATATCCCAATGTACTCATTTTTTATAGTTACATGACATCATCATCATAATTTGTATCTATTTATTATTCACTGTCCACTTGATTATTTATTTGGATGTTCTATTATTATTCCATATCTCCTTATGGATTACTTCATATTCCATTTTCCATATTTTATTTACCATTTTGACTTAGTATTACTCATTAGTTCATAGTCTCCCCATAGACACACTCTAGGCCCATACTACAAGTCATCCACCTCTAGCATACAGGGAGGTACGCTTGGGGTCATGTGACCAATTGTATCATAGAATTAAGTAGTGGCATATAGGGAAGGATGCTATAAATTGGTATTAGAGATTTCTTTTTTTCTTTTTATCTTACAGTTTGGGTATTATATAAGGGTCTTGTATGCATTGGAATTTGATATAATCTTGTACTCGGGTGTATCTAACCCAAATAAAGTGGAAACAAAAATTTCCTAGGATGGGTTGATGTTGTTATTGGTTGTACCTATTAAAGTTATTCTAATTTTACAATTGGGTGATGAAAATGTTGTGTGGATTTATTATGGTTGATGTTTTTATAATGGAATTTATTTACCTTGACCTAATGATATGGGGGTGTATCTATTCATGTATCATACTAGGAACTATAGGAATTAAACTCCATTCATTATTCCATGCCAAATTTATATTTTCTACATGCATTTAAAGTGTTTATTATGAGTTCCATGATTATTATATATATTGAAATATGAAAAAATTTCTTATAGGATTAACATAATTTGATTAATTAAAGTTCTTAAATCTATCTAAATAGTTTTTTCCCACATAGATTGATGATGTCACTTTAATTTACCAGTCATGCCATGTTTGGGTCATGAACCACTGGTTCTATGGATTGAAATTTTAGTGGATTTTATTTATTAATGACAATTATAATTTTTGAAGTGGTTACTTATATAAATTGGGAATGGTAGTTTATTCAATTGTATCACTATAAATGACATGTTACATCCTGATACCTGATGTGAAGGTTAGATCGTGGTTACTTGGAATGCCTATTGCAATTTATAAAGAGTAAGAGCCTTTATAAATTGGGAATGTTGACACATTTTACTAGATAGAGATATATTAATACATATGAATACAAATTAATTTTATTAAATTAAATTTTAAAAATGATATTTCTTCTACTAAATGGGGATTCCAATTGCAAGGTAAATGATGTTTTCTTCTATACCTTGTAATCAACACTCAATATACCAAAACCTATATTGTGATATGTGTGTCTATGACCCTAACCCGACCTTATTAGTGAGAAGTAGGTATTGTCTCTTAAGACTTCAATTAATCCGATTATCTTCCATATCACATTGACCTTGCTTTAGGAGCAAAAAGAGAGGTGTGACTCATTATAGGAGGGATTTTTTCATGTTCTTCCTTTTATCAGTTTTCTGATCTTTTGTTGAATCTTATCTAAGGCATGAACTGAAAAATTATAAACCTCTACTACCTCAATGCCCTCAAGTAATATTCTATGAGGGTGGAGATGACTATTCTATAGAGGTTGGGTGCCCAGAACCACCGATGTTTGCTCCATAAATTCCACTTGATACAGCTCATATTGATCTTCCACTAAGTTTCGATGCTCAATTTCGAGATATTTTCTTCTACTATTTGCAGTCTGTTCAAGGTGTTACTTGACCTAATCCTTTTATGGTAGAGCTAATGCAGAAATTCCAACAGTAGTATCCTCCCACATTTTTGGGGGATGACGGTGCTTGGGATGTATAATCTTGGTTAGTGGCCATGAAGCTGATCTTCCAGCATCTTGGGATGATGATAGAGCATATGGTGAATCTCACTACCTATATGATATGTGATTATGCTAAAAGTTGTTCAGATTTCATTACTTAGGGCATAATTCATTAAGTTATGGTCTGGGTGGAATTTAAAATATCCTTCTCTGATGACTTCTTTCCCTAATTGTTGTGAGTAGACAATGAATGAGATTTTATGCATCTTCTATAGGGAACTATGTCAATGGTGGAATATTTTTCTTGTTTCATTGAGCTTAAATATTTTTCAACCAAAATTATTGATTATGAAATGACCACTTTGATATGTTTCAAGTATGGGATTCCATACACCATCGGATCATGGATGAATATGTTCCGACTGACTACCATTTTGGAGATAGTGAACCGGGCCCTAATAACAGAGCAGAACCTGATAGATGTTGGAAAGTGGGCCTAAGGGGTTTAGCTTCTAGGTTGGGAGATTTTTTTTATAGTGGTAGAAAATGTCTTTTAGAGGGAGCAAGTGGGGGGAGTACATGCTAGAGGAAATGCACAGAAAACTATGTAGTGTGTCACCAGTTTGGAAGTGCTAGGAAATACAAGACCCAGTGTACGTGGAACACAATTGAGTGCCGATATTTCACCATGATGGTTCACATTAATATATTCAATCAAATATTTCCACCAGTATCTAGTGATAGATGATCTATGTTAATGCTTCTTTCAGGTATAGGATCATTGAATCTTGGCCAGGTTGGGTGTTGTTCTACTACCGACTGATTGGGCTAAGGATGTGGTTATGACCAATGTAGTCAGACATTAGAGGTTCAACACCAGCAGAGCGGGCCTACCCAGGTTATTCTGTTTCCATCTCTACACTGTGGTTTGGGATATATTTATGTAGTGCAGTTTACACAAGAGGAGCAGAGTCTATGTCCTTTTATGGATAGAGGTACAATTCTACAAGAATGTACAATAGTATCTATCTTATTTGATATTGGTTTATCACACACCTTTATATGTGATACAATCACATAATGTTTGATCCTAGAAATAGAGTACTTCTATGGTTTCATGACTCTTCACATCCCTTTAGGTTTTTGATCCAAGACTGTGTGCCGGTATATAGAGTTCCCCTTGAGATAGGTGGGTACTATTTCCTATTGCATCTCTTTATCTTTGAGATGGTCGATTTTGACATCATTCTCAGTATGGAATGGCTAGTTACTTATCATGACCATGTTGATTTCTACAACTAGTGGGTTTCATTTACATTTTCTACGTGAAGTTTCTATACTCATTAGGTCGAATGAGATATCCAGGTGAGTAGAGTTGGACCTGAGCATCATGGGTTGTTTAGGGTGAAAATCTCGATGGCTATTCTCTTTATGAGTGATCATGGAAGGGAGCTTGTGGAATTGAATCCTATTATTGATCATTTTAGGGACATATCTCCTGAAAATTTTCCTAGATTACCTCCGATTATAGAGGTGGAGTTCACCATAAAGCTAGATTTAGGTGAAGCACTAGTTTCAATCCCTCCCTATAGGATTACACCTACAAAACTCCATAACCTCAAGAAACAGTTGGAATACTTATAATTGAAGGGTTTTGTATGATCCAACACTTCTTGATGGGGTCACCTGCCATTTTATCCTAGAAGGAATATGGTACCCTCAGATTGTGAATGTATTTCCATTTATTGTATATGTTCACGTAAAGAACCAGTATCCATTTCCTCTCATAGATGACCTCTTTGACCAGCTCCCTAGAGAAACATTTTTCTCTAAGATCGATTTGAGTTCATGATACCATTAGGTTCATGTGACACCAACATATATAGCACATATATCATTTCGAATCATGTAAAACTTTTACAAGTATATAGTTATTTTTTTGGCCTTATGAAAACACTAAAAATATTTATGGCCTTGATGAATCAAGTTTTCCACTCGTACATGGATTCATTTATTGTAGTATTTATAGAAGATATATTATTATATTCTTGAACTAGAAAAAACTGTTCCAACCATTTTAGATAATGCAGAATACATTGAGAAATCGTTAGAAATATATGATGCTCAGAAAAATCCACTTCTAGATCGATAAGGTTCACTTTTTGGTTTATATAATTTCAAAGGAATATGTGTCTATTGAACCAGTGAAGGTGAGTGTCATGGTTTCATAGGAGTATACTGTGATTTTATTTGACATACAAAATTTCTTAGGGATGGATATATTTTACCAGTGATTAATCTAGTATTTATGACACTTAGAAGTACCTGTTACAGTTATGAATAAAATGGGTGTGAAATTAATTTCGTAAAAATAATTGGAGACATCCTCTCAAGAGTTAAAATGTATATTGAATTAATCACTAATCCTAATTCTTCTAGAGTTGGGTAGAAGCTATACTGTATACTAAAGTTCTTCAAGAATCATCCTAGAAGATGTTTTTATGTATGGTGATCTGGTTGTAGTGTATGGGTCCCACCAACTGAGGTCTCATGAGAAAAATTTCCCTATTCACAAACTCAAGATAGTTATTATGTTCCATGGGTTATGCTATTAGAAGAATTTTCTTTTCGGAGAGTGGTTTATTGTTTACATGGATCATAAAAGTCTCAAATTAATCTCTATAGAGCATGAATTAAATCATAGGTGGTGTAGGTGGGTAGAGTACATACAGTCATTTGAATTGGAACTTTCTTATATTTCTAGAATGGGTAATGTAGTGGTTGATTCCCCGATATGGAAGACTCAGACACAATCCATTAAAGAGGCTATAAGTGAGTGGTAGTTGATTTCTCTACAACCTGAGATGCACTTGGAGGTTAAAGAATATCATGGGAAGTATATTTTAGTATATATAGCAATGAAATACTCCCTTTTAGAATGGGTGTCCAAGAGACAGTTATCAGATTCTAACGATCTCATCTTGAGGGAGAGCATCACAGGTGAGAAACCACCTCCTGGTTGTGTTGTCAATGAGAGCAAGACCCTACTTTTCTATGGGAAGGTATGGGTTCCTACTGATGTATGGGAAGAGATCATGCGATAATATTATGCCTCTGTTTGGATAGTTAACCCTCGTATTACCAAGATTTCCTGTGATATAAACCATCTGTATTGGTGGTTGAGTTTAAAGAGTTAGATTTAAGGTTTTATCCCTCGATTCTATACTTGTCAGCAGGTGAGGGTTGGGCACCAGTGACCTAACGAGATTATACATCCTCTTTCTATTCTGGAGTATAAATTTAATAAATTCATTATAGACTTCGTGATGGGATTTCTGAGATCCCCTTGAGGTAGTGATGCAATATGAGTAATCATTGATAGTTTGACCAAGTGTTCACACTCACTACCTATCCGGGAGGTTTTCCTAATTGATGATTTTGGGAGGTAATACATCTGAGATATTGCGTGCCTGTATGGTATTTCCCATTCTATCGTATGAGATAGAGTTTCATTTTTTACATAATAGTTCTTGAAAGGGTTGTAGAGGGCACCAGGGTCACAAGTGATCTTGAGTATAGAATATCACCCTCAGATTTATGGGAAGTCCGATTGAATGATACGAGTGTTAGAAGACATGATCCAAGTATTTGTTCATAATTTTTGAGGATCATTGGAAAATCATATACTTATCTTCGAGTTTTCTTACAAAAAAACTGTTAGGTAACAATTATTATGGATCTCTATGAGTCCTTTTATAGTAGCTTGTGATGTTCTCATCTACAAATTTTAGAGGTAGTTGAGGTAGCACTAATGGGTCCTTATCTCATTTAGAATACTTCTGAGAAAGTTCATCTGATTCAAAAACATATGGCTATAACCTATTCGAGTTTGAATTCTTATAATGATTGTCACCTTCGACCTCTAGATTTCAAGGTGGGACATTGGGTCTTCCTACGAGTATCACCTATATTGGGTCACAAATGGATTTAGAGATAGGGAAAGACATCACCTCATTATATTAGGTAATTTGAGATCATGGATAGAGTCGGGCTGATAGCCAATAAGTTGTAGTTTCCTCGAGTATACCATTCCATTCATGAAGACATCCATGTATCAATATTTAATCATCATTAAGATGACATATCACATTAGTTTAACCCTGAGTATATTGATATGGATCAATATTCCTCCTTTGATGAGCTTCCGATACATATCATTAATATGATCTTCAAGGATCTCTGAGGTAGGTTATTTCCACCGACCTTGGTGTTATGGCAGTAATACCATGTATATGATGATCCCTAGAAGTTGGAGGTCGATGTACATGCTCAATGAAAATGTATTTTATCATATGAAGCTTTTCTACCCTTGGAAGAGAAACTTGGGGATGTGTTTTCTTTAAGGAGGGTATGTTGTAACACCCCTAATTTTAAGAAGGGTATGTTTTCATTTAGTTTCTGTTAGACCCTGGTTATCAGTCCTTTATGATGGTTGGTTTTTAAAAAAACATTAAGAGACAGATATGTTGGAGGTTTTCTACAGGATAAATATATTATATGTATTATAAATACATGGAATTTATTTATAATACATGATGTGTAATGGTCTGGACAGACACCTTTCATGTCGTTAATGGGGTTTCCCTAGAGGAAAAAACCCAATATTTACATGTAATGTAAATCTTACATTCCATGTAAATTTCTAGGGATTTTTTTTAAAATTGGGAGGGGAACATTTGATAGAACACCCTCCCCTATTCTTTCACATAACATGAAAGACATTTTATGGAACTCCAATCACCTAATCTAGGGATACTTCTTCCTCCTCCATTCAGACTCCATTTTCATTACTTTTGGGTACGTTGGATTCCTCTTAGTAAGCTCTCTATTCAAATTTCTTCCATTCATCATTTATATACCCATGTATTGAACTATTTTGGTGCAAGTTAGTTTTCACTTTTTTTAGGTAATTTCACGATTCTTCTAATTCCTTCCATTCTAGTTTGATTCAGGGACCGACATGAAATGAGGAGAGTGCTACACAAGTGATAATAGGTATGACTGATATGGGTTCACTATGTGTCTGAATTATCTCTTGGTGATCAATACTAGTTCCCCAGGGGAGACACTGTGGACAGGCTTGGTGTCTAGATGGTTAGACCTGGCTAGGAGTGATACTTCCCCCTACATGAGATACCTTTGACTGGATGAGAGGGTTGATTTCACACCATGTAGAGAGTGATATGAGGGATTCCATTCATAGATCTCCTCGGATGGAATATTACAGTATTGAGCATTTACAGTTCCCCTAGAGTGACACTTGGGATTCATTTTAGATTTCCTTGGATGGGCTTGGGGTGCCTCTTCTTAAATTCTAAGTATAAATTTTAATTAATGAATAAGAATGTGTAAATCAAATTCTAGGAATGCATCTGATAAGCCAAATCACAAGCTTGGGGATGGACTATCTGTTTATTCATACTTACAAAGACCTTTTAATCACATCCACATCATAATTCTAAGGGTTACCTTGGTTCATAAATATCTAACATTAGATGATGCAGGTAGAGTCATTCGGTTATCCCACGTGGAACCCTGTCTGATTTATTTATTTATTTATCTAATTAATACATTTAATTTAATTTATTATTAGCACAATAAAAAATTTATGTGAACTGACTGGATTGATATTGACACCATTTGTGGTGACCTACAGAGTATATCCCACACCCTTCTTAGGCTTCCATTGTTACCCAAGCATACATCATCATTGAATAAATATATAAAAGGAACCAGTTAGCTTCTGATTTTTGATTTTTGGTTTTAAGATTGAGTACAAGAGAGGAGAACCGAGCCTATTATCATGATTCTAGTTGTTTCTAATTTTGTTCATTTTGTTTTTTTATATAATTTGGAATATGCATGTTTTTATTGTTTCTCGAGTGAACTCATTTTTTATAGATACATGACTTCATCATCATCATTTTGTATCTATTTATTATTCAACTTCCATTTGATTATTTATCTCAATGTTCTATTATTATTCCACTTCTACTTATGGATTTCATCTTCTGTTGTTCCCCAAATATTATTTACCATTGTGCATAACTCTAACTCATGAGGGAGTTTTCTCCCTATAGACACACCCTGGTCCCTCACTACAAGTCATTAGCCTCTAGCATATGGGGAGGCACACTTGATGTCATGTGGCCATACATCTTAAGGCACCACTTAGTAGAATATAGGGTGGGTTTCTACATTATTATAAATACTTTTAAAATCAATATGATGACATAAAATTTTCAAAAAATTACTTTTAAAATTTTAAATTAATACTAATTATAGTATCAAACGTTTCATCATTATATTATACTCACATAAAATTTTCCTCATCACTCATTCAATGTAACGACCAAAAATGTTATAATTTTTTCCCATTTTATTTAAATTAAATGTCTATGGTTATAAAAAACACATGAACTTATTTGGTTTTATTATATCATATCATATTTAAATTACTGTTAAGTATCTTTAATATTGAAAATATAGCCTTTGAATAGTGACAACTTTATTAGTATAAATATAGGTTTTTGAAAAATCCAATTGGCACAGAAAAAGGATGTGATGGCCTCAACCAGTAGGATCATACACTATGAAGCCCATTTATTAGTGCTTTATAGGGAAGGATCATCTATGGTATTTTACTTTAACCAATCCCAAGATGATATACAACAACTTAAGCTTGAGGAAAATCGTTTATGAGAGAAATTCAAACTCATCGAGATCACGACCCAAACCATGTACGATATACCACCCCAAGAAAGTCTCATTATCATGTACCTTACTCTTAGGGAATTTTCATGTGTATTTAATGGATATGAGTATGCACATTATTTTTTATAGAATAATGGTCATATTTTCATTCTATTATTGTTACATGATAAATTTTTTTTATTTTGATATAATAAAACACAAATAGTATTTTATGGTAATATTCTAATTCAATTAAGAAATTTAATTTGAAAAATTAATGTATTTTTTAAATAATAAATATTTTAATGAAATATTATTATTATATAATTTTATTAAATATAAATTATCATATAATTTTTATGAATGAAAAATGTTATTTTTAAGGGTTTGAAAATTGTTATTTTCAAAAAACCAACTTTTCTTAAAAAATATCATTTTTATTTTAAAAATTGAAAATTAACATATTTAGAAAATTATTTTGATAAAATGAATATTATTTTTGGATTCATAATTTCAAAATTATCCAATGATGAATTTTTCAATTTTTTTGAGACAGTTTAATTTTCTGTAAGGATTAAATACCATGTAAATATCATTTCTATATTATGACATCCCAATGACATAAAAGTAATGTAATAAATACTATAAAAGGTATACAAGACCAAATATTTTTTTTATATTTAAAATAATTATATTTTTTGTTTATTTGATTAATTTTATAAATCAATTATGGATCATTAAAAATCATTAATAAATTTTAAGGTTTTAAAATCATTTATTTTAAAGTACGACTCACCTCCTGATAATCAAGGGAATTATTATATTAATTTCTTCCTTGGACTTATAAATTGATGAAAACCACTACCATTTTTTAGAAACCATGGAAAAAAACCATGGTATGATTTGTGGTTTTGGTTATTTTATTACATAGAGTCTAAAACCTAAGTTTGAGAAATGATAAAGAATTTCACACTCTTTTCCCTTTACAAACCAACCTAAGATCCCACTTTCCTTTATTAAAAAATCTTAGAAAAAGTCCTTACTTAAATGGTTCTAGGAATAGTGGAAACATGCCTATGTGTGAGATATATTAAAATTTATTTTAATAATCATTTCCTGAAACCAATGGCGAGGATCTTTCACGTCAAATTTACAATTAATTTATTTAATATTTAATGAAATAAAATTCTAGGATTAGGAAATTTCTTCATTGTTGAATGTTGATCTTCCCAAAGGACCATTTCAGATTACCATTATTGTGTTATGAGTATCCATGGATGTAATCCCTCTAGTGGTGATGCACACTTTCTCCTATGATCTCTGAGTAACACAGCTTGATCTCTAAGTGCTAGCGCGATGAGTTGGATGTCTTGGGCTTTTCATTCTTGATAACTTGTTTTTAGGTCTTGAAGAAATATATCTTTCACTTATCATCCTTGAGAAGGAGAGAGAAGTAGGAGATGAGAGATAAAACAATATGAACAACAATTCTCTGTTCTCATGTTTTGGATGCTATAAACAATAGTCATAAACATATATTTATAGAGTTAGGATTTTTGTTAAAATTTTATTTAATTGTATACTGGCCATTGAATAATATTTATTAACTTTAATAAACCCCATGCCACTTTATAATAATTATATTATTACTATTTTAAGGAATGAACCAACTTGCGTGATAAAACAAAATGTAATGGTCTTGTTAATTAATATTTATCACTAGACTCTACCTTTGTCCATTTAAACTTATATATAATTTATTGAAAAACCAAATAAATATTTTATTCACAATATAGAGAATAGATATTTATCAAAATATTCAATAAATAAAATAAATATTTTACTCACATGTTGATGAATAAATATTTATTTAATTTATGTGATTAATATAACTTGAATAAAATTGTTCCTCATACATGAGAATAATATTTTTCCATTAATTAAACTCATATATAATTTAATCGAGATCAATGGAAACTCTCAGTGTGTGACCATGTAGTATTCTTTCTCATTGGAATTAATATGGCTTCCCTAAAGTCCAAGATTACTGTCTAACAACAGGTAAAGTCACCCAAGAGAAAGAACTTAATGTTGGAACATCGACAACAAAATACGAACACTCACTATATAATATAACCCCATTGTCACAATATCTCATCAAGAAGGTTACCTAACTATGTCACCAACCTATATGCTCAATATGTCGTTCTTTGACTGTCTGAAATAAACATGTCATTACAACATGGACATGAAATTTAATGTGGCGGTTCTATTCTAATCAATGGGTCCAGATATCACCTTCCATAACGATTAGAGGAAAAAAAATCCTTCCATGACTTATTCATTAATGGCATGTCACCCGTGACACGCCCAACATATCCAAATTGATGTTGAACTGTTATTGACATGGTTTACGAAATACTTCTAAGTACACAAGTTGTAACATGCATTAAAAATAATCTTAATGTCTAAGGACCATCACACACACTCATAGAGAGGAATTTATGATGACACCAAAACATGGGGAAATCATACTGGCGGGTCTATTTTCTTAATCTCCCATCTTATAGATTACCAAGTGTGAACTTAATGAGAAGAATCCTCATCTTCTTATAAGAACTCACACTAGATAATATATGTATTATGTGTCCCATCAGAGTATGTTATCCAAATACAAAATATTATTTGAGAATATCTTCATAGCACATCAAGGTTCTCGTCATAATGGGGAAATATTATGTCCATATCAATGAGATGTATACTCTAGGAAATTACTACATTAGAGTCATGCATAACAACAAACACTATGTAATAATATGTTTTTTTTAATAATAAATACATTGAATATTCATGTAATTAATGTAAAAGTAGTTGGTTCTAGGACACAAACTCCAACAAAATCCTACTTGGACTAGAGTGAACTAACCACAACCTTCAATCCACTAAGCCTAACATGATAGTTATGTTTCTACTGAGTCAAGGATTTAGTTAAGGGATCAACCACATTGTATTCCATGGAAATAATATTTTCTAAAACATCACCTCTATGAAAAAAACCCTTCAAGATTTGATATTTCCAAAGAATGTTCTTTTTCTATTGAGGTGACCTTGTCTATTTTTGAAGATACATGACTATAGTATTATCACAATAGAGTGTGATAGTATCTTTACTTATAGGTACCACAAAATGATCTTGGAAGAAGTTGTGCACCTATACTTCTTATTTAGCTACCTTATAATCTACAATATACTCAGAATCTATTATAGAATCTGCAACCACATCATATTTGAGCTCTTCTTGCTCATAAAACCTGTATTAAAAGTGAGGATGTTACATGTTTGTGACTTTATGTCATCTTGATAAGTTGGGTAACTAGCATATGCCTATCCTATGATGACTAGTTCCTTATCTCCTCAATAAAAAAGGAATATATCCATAGTATGCCTCAGATACATAAGGATAGTCTTGAATTCCATCTGGTGGTGGTCACGTTAATTATATTGAAATCTTATTACCATAATTAATTTATAGGGGACTTATAGTCTAGTACATAGAATAACATTCATGAATATCTGAATCACTGATGCCTATGGAATACTTATCATTCTTTTTCTTTCCTCTTGTATTTGATGAAATATTTTCCTAAAAAGATGAATGTCATGTGATGATAGAAACAATACATACTTGGATTGTTGAATAGTAAATCTATTCGGTATCTTTTTAATGTATGTACTTTGACTTTGGCTGATAATCCTATTTGATCTATCACAATAGGTATTGATCCCAAGAATATATGCTGCCTTTTTCAAGTCCTTCATACAAAAACATTTATTCAAACACACCTTTACAGATTATAGGACATGTATTTCATTTCCAATGAGTAATATGTCATTGACATATAATAATTTGAAAATGATCGTACTCCCACTAAACCATTTATAGAAACATGTCATTCATTCATTCTTTATGAAACCCAATTACATTATGACCCCATAAAAATGAAAGTTTCATGACCTTGATGTTTTCTTTAATAAATAAATGGAACTTTTCATCTTTCATATCGTTTTGGTATCATTTTGACTCACAAATCCTTTGAGATATATAATATAGACATCTTTCTGAAGGTTTCTATTAAGGAAGGTTATTTTGAAATCCATTTTAGAAATCACATAATCAAGAAAACTCACAGTGAATATTTTAATTCTGATGGATTTTAAAATTAAAACTGGTTAAAATGTTTCTTCATATTCAATTACTTGATGTTTTTAAGCCCCTTTTGAAACCTGTCATGCCTTATAGAAACTAAATCATCCTTCCATGTCTATTTTATTATTGAATACCAATTTTTAGCCAATTTTATTTACATATACTAGAGGTTCTACCAAAATCTAGACTTTGTTTTGGTATATGGAATCCATTTCATAATTCAGTGCTTAACTCCACTTGGAAACATTTGTTCCATTTTATGATTCCTTATAGGTTAGAAGATAATTATTATCCAATAATAATTATTCACCATTCTCTTTGACTATAAAACCATACCATTCTGGTCCTCTAACCTCTCTAGTATTCATATGCAGTAATTGTGTTTCTAGAAAAATTTCTTCTTCCACGTGGCTTTGTGTAATTTTTTCATATTCCAACTATTTCATATCTTAAGCATGTACTTCATTGAAGTATATCTCTCTCCCACCATTTATTTTTGAGATAATATCCTCCTCAATAAATTTTAGACATCTATCAACCAAAACCTTTTTGTTTGATGGATTGTATAGGTAGTATCCCATTGTTTCTTTGGGACATCCTATAAATATACACTTTGTGCCTTGGGGTGCAAGCTTGTTTCCTGAAGAGGCCTTAACAATTGATTCGCAACCCTACACATCTAAGTAAGACAATACATGTTTCTTTCCATTCCATAATTGGTATGGTATATCATCTATTTCATTAGTTGGAACTAGTTTTAGTACCTATGTTGTTGTTTGTAATGTGTATCCCCAAATAGATAACGGAAGACTCATGTGAGTCATCATTGATCTCACTATATCCAACAAGGTGTGGTTTATCATTTCACTTAAACCATTAAACTAAGGTGTATATATATCAGACATTTTAGATAATATCCTAAAATCTGGTAGATAATCAATAATTTTTTTATTAATATATTCTCCCACATAGTCTGAGTGAAGTTTCTTAATCTTCTTACCAAGATGGCTCTCAACTTCATTCTTGTATTGTCTAAATTTTTCCAAAATAATAAAACTTATTCCTCATTATGTAGACATATCCATATCTTTTAAAATAATCTTTAAAATTTATGAAGTATAAGTACCGAACCCTTGCATCAATAGTAAATGGTCCACACATATCATTATGAATTAGTTAAAGAAGCAATTTAACCCTTTCAACTTTCCCACTAAATGGGTATTTAGTCATTTTCCTTATAAACATGAATGACATAAAGAAACTAATTTTAGTTTAAAAGAATCTAAATATCCATCTTGATGTAATTTAGATAAGCACTTTTCATTTACATGACCAAGACAAGGATGCTAAAAGATGGGTGTGGTATGAATCATGTGAAGTAACTTTGTTACCAATTTACATTATTTCGTTCTTGTAATCCAACACATAAATACCATTATTTCAATGTACCTTACGATAATTTTTTTAATATTTATAAAATATGAAAAATGTATTCCCAAATTTGAAAATAAATCTATAGAGATCATGCTTGTATACAGAAATAATGTTTTTGGTAACTGAAGGTACATAATAAAAACCCTTTAAAACTAAGATCATTCTGGTTGGCAACATGAGGTAGTAGTCCTTGATAGATAATAAAAATTTATATCCATTGGCTGCTTGAATATATACTTCTCATCAGTGAATCTTAACAAATCTATATAGTTTCTATATTTGAATACATATGTGAGCACCATAAGCTGTATCTAATACCCAATTTTTAGAAACTGATATAGTATACTTGATAAAAATACACCTGAAGCTTCCACTTTCTTATTTTGATGGGTACATGTTTTCTTCAAGTGGCCCTTCTTGCCACATGTGAAATAGACAACATCTTGTTCCCTTTCTTACCCCTTGATCTTCCTCTTCTTGAAAGGTCCTGAAGAAGATTTGGGCTTAGAGATCTTCTCTTTTCCTTTCTATTTGTTCTACATATGTATGGAAGGATTTTCATAGTTACTATCCTTATTTACATGGTGAAAAAGAGTAATAATATATATAAGAGACTTCTCAATGTTGTTAATAAAAAAATTCCTAATAAAACTAGAGAATCTACATGGGAGTGATGCTAGAATGAGGTCGGTGTGCAGTTTTTCAAGGAGTACAAACCATAGAACCTCTAAGTGTGAAATGTATCCAATGATCCTAACAATGTGAGGACCATATATGTAACCATTTCTTGGATTCCTCTGTAAACAATCCTTGTAAATCTCAAACCATTCTTGTATAGGTCTCCCCTGGTAAAGACAACAGAGGTGCTCAAATATGCAATACAGATCCATTTTTCATGAGATTTCATTAGTTCACTAGACTTCTCTGAAATCATCAAACATTGAACGTCAACCACATAGCTAAAATGTTTTTCATAGATAAGGAACTCTTCATCACTCATCTCTTTAGAAGGAAGATCAGGCATTGAGGATTCAAAAATGTAATATTTACGTTCATGGCCTAACACAACCTGAAGGTGTCTGAACCACCCATGGAAGTTACTATCAATTATGAGGTCATATTTATCCAATATTAATCATAGGGATATTGTAGATGATGAAATTATAATTTTATTATAGAATTAAAAATAGTAGATTATTATTACTTTTCTTGATTATAAAAAAAGTGAGATATAATAAATTAAATGTTTTTATTTATTTATATATTAAATATCCTGTTATTTTATCAAGTCTCAATATCCCTCACCATTGAACTCGGAATGTCTAGTTGATTTAACTTTCTTATGTCATTGATCCCCATTACTTTTATTAATGATCAAGACTTTTGACATGAAAGCTATAATAAAGTAATTTTATAAGTGTCCATTCTAAATACAGACTTACAACTCCTTGATCCATTGAGGGCATTTCCATATACTAAAATCCAGAATTGGATTTCCTCAACACTTTCCTCAAAATTTTTATTGAACAAAATTTTTACTTTAAACTCAATATAATTTTGGTTATGTCAACCTAAACCTCTCACGTAAACTCCTCAAAAAAAGTAAGTGTCCATACTTTGACTCTATACTACACTTAGTTCTACGGTTTCATTCCCAATCATGTAATGGAAGTCTTATTCATACTTAATATTTAATTGAGGGATTTTAATTTATTATACATTAATTTTTATATTGTTTTATATTTTATACATATTTTTAATATTAAGTGGATGTTACTTAATTAATTAACCATATTGTATAAAACATTTAATCATAATTAATTAATTTATTTTTTATTTACACATTAATTAATTTATTTATGTGATCAGATCCTTGCATCCATAAAATAAATAATTTCATAGACAAAATTAATTAATTAATTAAATGACCTATTAACGATCTTTATCTAATAGTTTGTTTAATAATATGTCTTTAAATCTTCCTTTTAGCTAGCTGAAATTACTCTAATTTATGGTCTTTGCATGAGTTACATCATTCCACTTATCCACCTATGTATCACCAGGGTTTACATCATTATAGTTCCATCTTGAACTGCCTCCACATGCCTTGTAATTCTCCATTAATTATAAATATTTATTACCCACATCCAGGTGTGGGGAACCAAAGGATTTGTTAAATGGGGTTAAATAAATATCCATGGACATGTCGGTCCTACATAATAATGGAGGGATGAAAGAATCACATTACATCATTTAATTTAATACTAAATAATTGAAAACTCATGAAATAAATTAATTTAAAATATATAACACATATAAAGTTCTTGGTCAAGTTTATGAATGGTTATAAATGAAATGAATACACACAAGTAAACAACAAATATTCATTTCTTTACTCATTATTTTATTATTTAACATCAACATGATTTAATTAATTAATTAATAAATTAATTACATTTTATCTTAACGATCATCTAATATCATTTGGATATATCCATCATTAATGGAATTCAGGGAAAATAAATGGAAGAACTAATTATGAATTATGAATTACAAAAATTTTATTGAGAATTTATAATAATTTAAATCCATTATTAAAATTTCAAACACCCAGCGGTGTGCCAAACAATCAATTAAGATTTTTAATTCTACAATTTTCAAATATAATTTTGTTTTATTTTTTTCCATTAATGGGCGACTACACATCATATACATATACAATCTATATACCATGGGTTTTGTATATCTAAGTGATATTCCTCCAGCTTTTGCATATTAACTCCACTAGACTACATGGTGTTTAAATTCTAGCTACACACCCTATATAAACTTGTTTCATTCTAGGTTGGATCAGTCAATATGTAGTGTGCAATAAAATCACCAAATGTAATTAATTTCTCAGCACATATAGATACTATGTGCATGGGTATACAATGCATGCTTTGAATTCATGCTATGTAACCCAATTTTACTAGAAAATGATTTGGAACTTCTTGATGGAGTCTCTATACTTTCTTCATTTGTTCTTAAAACATTAAAAAATTGAAACCCCAAACTAACAAGATTAATATGTCGATGACATGTTAATTCAAATCACATTAAATAAAAAATAACTTTAAATGAAAATATAACCACAATTTCACATATATGAACAATCAAAATAATAATTATAAATTTAAACCTGACGAATCATATACCACTTGATAGTTCTAAGAAAAATAGAAGCCTGAAGATGTTAAAGATATATTAAAATTTCTTTTAGTAATTATTTCTTGAAACTGATAGAGATGTTCTTGCACGTCTTTTTTATAATTAATTTATTTAATATTTTATTAAATAAATACTTGGGATTATGAACATTCTTCATTAGTGAATGATGATCATGTGAATGCACCCATTTAGATGACCTTAATTGTGATGTGAGGATCCTATGATAGAATCCATCTTGTAGTGATCCACAAATAGTTCTATGATCTCCGAGAAACACCATTGGATCCCTGAGTGTAAGTGAAATTAGTCTAATGTCTTGAAATATTTGTTCTTGATCACTCATTCCTCAGTCATAAGGAAATTTCTATTGCACTTCTCATCCTTGAGAGGGATAGAGAAAGAGTATTTGAGATAGAATTTTTTGTGTGGAACAATTCACTATTCTCTTTTTTAGGATTCTCTACACAATAAACATAATTCTCTATTTATAGAGTTAGGATTTAAGTTCAAATATTATTTAATTTCATACTGGTAATTAAATAACATTTATTACATTTAATAAATCCCATTCAACATAATAATATTTATATTAAAATTATTTGTGTGGCACGTTCCAACTTGCACAATAACCAATATTATTTGACAGTATTGATAATTAATATTTTTCACTGGCCTTAGTCTTGGTCTATTCAAACTCCACTATAATTTATTGAACAACCTAATAAATATTTTATTCATAAATAACTATTTTGTAAACAATATAGTAAATATATATTTATTAAAACATTTTATAAATAAAATAAATATTTTATCCACATGATGTTGAATAAAAATTAATTTAATTTATGCGATCAATATAAGCTGAATAAAGTTATTCCTCAGACCTGATAATAATATTTATTCCATTAATTAAACTAAAATACAATTTAATTGAGATCAACATAAACTCTTAGTGTGTGAACCACTAGGATTATTTCTCATTGGAATTAACGGCGCTGGCTTATAGTCTATGATTTCTGTGTAGCAATGTGTCACGACACCCAAAAGAAATAAATTAATGTTTAAATGTTTAAAACCAAATAAGAATGATCATTGTATAATATAGTCCCTTTTTCACAATATCTCATCAATAAGACGTCATAACCATGTCACCAACTGAAATGATCAATTTGTATTTCTTTGATTATACAAAATAAACACGTTAGTAGACCATGGCCATGGAATTTAATGTGATGGTTCTATTCCAATCAAAGGGATGAGATAGAAACTTCCATAAATATTTAAGGGATAAACATTTCCTAGAATTATTAATTAATTAAATTTCACTCATTATGCATGCAAAATATCCGACTTCACCATGAACTATTAGCATTATGGTCTACAAAATACATCTCAGAACACGAGTTGTAACATGAATTAATAACAATATTATAATCTATGGACCATCACACCTTCCTGTAGATAAGAGTTTATAATGACACTAAGACATTCAAAATTTTTACTGGTGGGTATGTTATCATAATCTCTCATCTTTTATATTACCACATGAAAAATTCATGAGATGAATCCTCATCTACATATAAGTACTCACACTTAAAAGTCTATGTATGATGTGTCCCATCATAGTATGTTATCCAACCATATAAAAATTATTTGGATATATCTTCATAGAACATCATGGTTCTCATCATAGCGGGGAACTTCTCCAAACTTATCAATTTGATGTATAATATAGGCATTATTACATTAAAGTCTTGCTGAACAACAAAAAATATGTAATAAGAAGTTTTATTAATATTCAATACATCAAATATTAATTTAATAAAAGTAAAAACTATTGGTACAAGGAAAAAACTCCAAAATAATCTTCCCTCCCCTCTCTAGAGTCCTACCAAGGTTCTCCAAGCTCTCAATAATCTCCTCATAATAATTTGGAGTCACACACTCAAGTAAGGGATCCACATCTTCCTTTTTTTATTCTTGTTTCCTTATTATCTTATGAATTATATTTCCAATTCCTTATACTGGGAAATGTAATTCCATTTTCATTTTACTAACCATTTTATTTCTGAATTATGAGATACCTCTTTCCCTCTCATCAACCAATTTTATCAATTTTTATGTGATGTCATTGTGCTGCTGAAATTTCACCACAATTTTACATTCCAAAAAACTGTTTAGTGGATACCATACACATTTCATATCAAGGGTATTCAACTTTATACACTTGTACCTCTTTGAATTGGAACTTACATGTATGTATTATACACACATTTATCATGGAATAAAATATGATGATGAAAAAATCCATTTTTTATGATCTATGTGGCACACATAACCATGAGAATGAAATGAATGTAACGAGTGCACCCATAATTATATACTTCTCCAATGCATTGGGAAATTTCTAGGCTCATGATACATCATGTTGGGATAGGTATTGAAATAAATTCCTCTATGAGACCTTTTCCATCATTATTTATTGAAATTTATCCTTGACTTATGTTTATGATGCAGTGTTTTATGTTGTTTCCACATTTCCTGTATTTCTTTTATGATTATCATGCTATATCATGCCTTATTATTCATGTTTGTGATTTTAATACATTTTATTACCCCATTGACATGCCTATTTTCTAACATGTATCCCCTTATTCCATTTTTATTACCTTATTATGGTTTATAGATCACTCATTTCTTATATATTCCCCATGTTATCCCACACAGTTTTAAGTGTGAGCATGTTAAGGAAGTTTTCAATAAAGATGATGTTATTCCTATTTTAAATTTTTATTTGATGAACCTAATTCCAAAAGTCACTAGGATATCGATCTTTATGGTTTTATTATGTGTAATATTATGTAATAAATTGTGTATTAATGTGAAATAAAGAGAAGGGTTTTAATAGTTTGTATTAGAGGACACATTTAGTTATTTTTACGATGAGTATGAGAAAACTATAGAGAAAGTCTTAGGGATAAAATCAAGTATAATAAAATGACCAAAATGTTTTTAAGTATAGAGTTAGTAGTTTGTGAAATAAATAAATTCCTATCTAGATACTATAAGTGGACATGGTTCTAGAATAGATATACTTAGTGGTAAAAACTCTGACACAATGTGATTGGACTGACTCAGTGTAACTAGGTACATAACAATAGGCCTTACGATGCACCAAGTTTGACACTCCTGGGGGATATACTTTGGTAAATTCATAAGATCATTATGAACCATTATTAAGGGAATAAAAAATTTCCATAAGAGTATATGATAGGAAATAGATCATGGATAACATATATTGAATCCTAGAAATTAATAAGTTAAGGACATACACACAATTTATTAGTTATCTATTTAATGTCATTGGATTCCCCATTTTTGTGTTTAAAAGTTTAAAAATACTCAAACATTATTTTATATTTATTCAATCCAATGGATTGAAATTGGAGGAATTAGGTAAAAAATCAATGTGATGAGCAATGTAATGACTACCCCAATGAGATTCCCAACCCAATGGGAGCGTGAATTTAAAACTTTATGAAGATACTCTCTCATCTGACTCTTGTTATGATTAGAAATCTATACCATGAGGAGCATCCAAATCCCCCTAAGAGAGAACAATATGAAATTGAGTCTTATATGTTAGAATGACCTTGGACATTCATTGGATCATCTGATCCCTTAATCATGGAACAATAGATTGACTAAATTGATAATACATTCTCCCAACTTTAATGTTCTAAGAAAGATAAGGTTCTACTAGTTTTCTATAATATAGAGGGAGAATCTAATTAGTGGTTCAAATTGATCAAGAATATGAATCTTGAGAAATAGGTCAAAGAGATGGGGTGGAAGGAATTATGAAAAAAATTGATAAATATTTTCCTTTCACTCTCCATCTTAAAATATGATGGTATTTCAATTCCCTCAAGTAACAAGGATATGAATATATTGGGGTATATAAGGGAAAGTTCACAATACATTCATTATATTCCTTATACATTTTCATTACCCCCTAATGAAAGGTTGACCGCTTCTTTTTTGGGATAAATCATACTATACGAAAATACCAAGAGATCCATGACTTTGATAGCTATGATGAAATTGTCTGATGTTCCCTAAATGATAAAATGGAGATTGGTGTATCTCAAGAGTTTCATGAGGATAAGATAGGGAAAGTGGTGCTTAATTATGATGGTCTGATGGATAAATATAATGGAAATAAAAATTTCAACATCCCACTTGTCAATGGTGAGGACATAGGAACCTTGAAAATTGCCTAAGGGGGAGATGAAATAATTTAGGTGCGGGAAGGAAGGACACATAGCTAACATTTGATGATAGAAGAAACCTGCTAATATAGTGAAGTAAATGAATTCTTTGGTCAACCCTAAGTTTATTTTTCATTACTTAAACTATAAGGAACCATGGAACCTTGAAAATCAATTCCCTAAGACAAGGGCTTTCAGAGATAACCAACAACCACTAAGGTAGAAAGGGTGAGCTTTTTCCTTTGCAACCACTGAGGTGAATCCAGAAAATGAAGTGGTAACATGTATTCTTGTTATTCATTCAAGGATATAGAATCTAATTTTTAATTTTGATTCAATTAATTCATTCATATAATGAATGTTTAATAGAACTATTAAAACACCTAAATGGAGCATTAAAGTAGAGTTTTTGGTGAAAATGAAAAATGATGAAATTATTGCATCCCAAGTGTATAACTCCTCCCCTATCAAAATTTATTGGAAGAATATCCCATAGAACATTGTAATACTATCTAGGTTAGAATTTGATGCAATTATGGGAATGTAGTGACTTTCCCGAAATATATCCAATATAAATATCCATGAAAAAGAAACCACTATCCTTTTTATGAATTGAACCTTGATTTTGTACAAGTTAAAGGAGGTGGTACCCAACATATCAAGTGTGTATATTTTTTCCCCAGGAGTAAGAATATCTGGATCAAATTATTGAGTTTAAGGGAAAGACCATTATTGAAGAGATGCCTATATTTATTGAATACATTGATGTATTTACCTAGGAATTTCTTGGTCTTACTCCTAGAAAGGATGTTGAATTTTCAATCGAACATACACCTAGGGAATTTCTATTATAGAAGAATCCATATAGAATAGTTGTTGTGGAACTTGAGGAGTTGAAGAAAAAACTATTGAAAATCTGGATAAAGGGTCCATACACCCATGTGTTGTACCATAGGGTGCATCGGTCCTCATCATCATGAATAATGATGGGTCAATGAACATTTTCATTGATTATCACTAGATCAAAAGGATCATGATAAAGAAGAAGTATCCTCTTCCATAGATTGATGACTTGTTCGATCAAATATGTAGACCACAACACTTCTCCGTGGTGGATCTTCATAAAAGATATTATTAGTTTAGGGGGAAGAAGGAGGATATCCCCAAAATTTATTTTTGTACAATGTATGGGCACTATGAGTTCATAGTAATTCCATTTGGACTCACTAATGCTCCAACAATATTCACTGAATTAATGAATATAGTCTTTAGATATTACATCAAAAAATTTGTGGTAGTCTTCATAGATAATAGTCTAATATCCTCCAAAAATAATGAGAAGCATGAGGAGCTTATGATAATTGTGATAAATTCATTTCGAAAGGATAATCTTTATGAAAAGTATAGAAAATGTGATTTATGGTGGAAGGAAATCTCATTATATGGACATGTCATCAAAAGAAATGGGATATCTATAGACCCTTAAAAAAATTGAAGAAATTGAAGGATGGACAAGGCCAACATTTATGACAGATATCCATAGATTCCATGGATTAGCTGCTTATTATTATCATTTTTTTGGGAAATGTATCATGATTTTCAATCCCTTTGATGAGGATAACTTGGAATGGGGTATAATTTTCTTGGATTATGAATGTGCAGAGATATTCAAGGAACTAAAAAAGGAGAATTATCATTGTACCTGTGCTTACACTATCCACAAGTGGAGGTCTTTTGTGGTATTCCGCGATTCTTTGAATAATTAATTGGGATGTGCATTAATGAAAATTTACAAAGTCATGACATATGATTCAAGGAACATGAAGGTTCATGAATAGAACTACCCAACACATGATCTATTTTTTTGGAAGCAGGGATCTTGAATTTGAAAATAGGGAGACATTATCTATTTTTGGAGAGGTTTGAAATATATATAGATAAAAAAAGTCTCAAGTATATATTCACAGAAAAATATATGAATATGAACCAATGAAAATGGTTAGAACCGGTCAAGGACTATGAATAGTCAATTCACTACTATTCAGGGAATGTGAATAAATTAACTGACACTCTAAGTAGAAAGGATCCAACAATTATTTCATTGATGATAGTTTAGGGGAATCTGGTCTTTTTATATTTAGGAAGAATTTACATGGGAATAATAAAATAAAGAACACCATAAATCATTTAACAAATGATTTCTCTACCATCCCTTATTGAGAAGATAAAGGATGCTTATATTGATGATGTAGGAATTCATAATAAAGTAGAAACCATACGAAAAGGGAAATCATCTAAGTTTAATGTTAATGAAGAAGGTCTAGTGAGATTTGGGTCAATACATTGTGTACCATCAAATCCTGAGTTAAAGATGGATATGTTAGATCATGAACATAGGTCAAACTTCTCTATCCACCCAGGAAGCACAAATATGTATTATGATAACTGATAACACTATCGGTGGGACAATATGAAGAAATATATCACCAATTATACATCAAGGTTCCTGGTATGTTAGAAAGAAAATACTAAAAGGCATAAGTCTTATAGGATGATGGAACCATTATCCAAACCAACATGAAAATGGGAAAACATCGCCATGGAATTTTTAAATGGACTTTAAATGAAATATTGGGGAAACAATTATATATTGGTTATTCTAGATCATCATAAAAATAAAAATCACTTTATAACAATATGAGTGTACTTCTAACTAAATAAAATTTCATATATATATAGAAGAGAAGTGGTAATTCTGCACGGAGTACCACTATCAAATTTATGTGATTCAGATATGAGACTCACTTTAATGTTTTGGAAAATTCACAAACATTTTAAAAAAAATAATTTGAACTTTAGTACAACCTATTATCTTCAAACTAATGGCCAATTTTACTGGAATATTCAGACACAAGAATTCATGTTGAGAGAATGTTCCATGGACTTCAAAGAAGGATGGGACCGACATCTACATCTGGCTGAGTTCTCTTAAAAAAATAAATTTCCACTAAAGCATCCATATGTATCCCTATGAGTCCATTTATGGGAAGAGTAGCATAACACACACATGTAAGGATGATGTTGGGTAAAAAATCTTCTAGGTCATAAAATGGTCCATGAAATGGTAGAAAATTTTAAGACCATTCATCCCCACTTCAAGGCTTCTCAGGATTAACAGAAGAGCTATGATGAAAATCATCGACATGACCTAGAGTTTGATATTGGCGAAATGGTGTTCCTCCACATATCTCCATGGAAAAAGTGACGAGATTTGGGAAGAATGGAAGACTTATCCCAGAGTACATTGAACCCTTAGAGATATTTGATCAGATCAGAGCGGTGGCCTACCGACATGCACTCCCACATAACCTATCTCAAGTACATTATGTATTTCATGTATTCCTATTGATCAAGTACATACTAGACCCCTCACAAATTCTCTATCTAGAGGTGGTACTCTTGGAGAATGACATTTCCTATGGGTAGGAGCTTATGATTATGTTAGATCAAAGAGAAAAACTTATATGGAATAAGGAAATTCACTTGGTAAAAGTGCTGTGGAGAAACCACATGTTTGAAGAAGAAATGACAGAATAAGTTGAAATGATCAAACATAGTTACCATCATATTTTTTAGTGTGTAAAATGAAATTTTTTAAGGAAACATTCCTTAAGGGGGAATATTTTAACAACACGAACTTTTATAAATAAAATTCAAATTTGGATTTGAATTAAATTTCTATGGTTACAGAAAACACATGAACTAATTTGGTCTTATTATATCATATAATATTTTAATTAATGTTAAGAATATTTTCCATTGATAATATTTTTGTGGAACAGTGATCACATGATTATTATAAATATGGGGTTTTAATATATCCAATTGACATAGAAAAAGAAAGTGATGACCTCAACTAGAAGGATCATACCCTATGAAGCCCATTTATGAGAGATTTTTAAGGAGCTAATATATCTATGATTTTCCCATGACTATGCCCGTACTAATATCCAATAACATAAGAATGAGAAAACCCATTTTTGGGAGATGATCAAGCTCATCAATATCACATCCCAAACCACGTATTCTGAACCACCCCATGAAAGTCTCACAATCGCAAACCATAATCTTACGGAGTTTGTGGGTGTATTAAATAGATATGTAATGGGAACCGAGAGATATGAGTATGTACATTATTATTTATATAATAATGTATATATTTTCATCCTACTATTGTAAGTTTGTAAACTTTTTTTTATTTTGATACAATATAACACAAATATTATTTTTGGGTAATATTAAAATTCAATTAAAGAATTTATTTTGATGAATTAATGAATTTTTGAAATATATAATATTTTGATAAAGAATTATTATTAACTAATTTTTATTAAATATAAATTATCATTTAATTTTTAGGTAGTCAAATTTAATTTTTAATGGTTAGAAAACTATTATTATCAAAAACCCAATATTCCTTAATAAATGTAAATTTTATTTTCAATATTTAAATTTAAAATATTTATAAAATTATTTATATAAAATTAATATTATTTTTGGAATCATAATTATAAAATTATCCAATAGTGAGTTTTTCACAATTTTCTAAGCTTGTAATTTTTGGGTAAAATTTAATTACCATATAAATATACTTTCCATATTTTGGAATCATAATGACCCAAAAGTGATATAATAAAATCTATAAAAGGTATCCATGACCAAATAAATGTTTTCTATTTAAAATAATGATATTTCAAGTTTATTTGATCAATTTTATAAATCCATTATGAATCCTCCAAAACCATTAATATAATTCATGGTTTTAAAATCATTTATTTAAGAGTATGAATCAACTTTACATAAGAAAAAGAATTATTTTTTTATGTCAGGACCATGGAATTATAAAATAAAGAAAACAACTCCCATTTGGAAGACACCATGATTAGAATTTTTGGTTTTGGTTATTTTATTATATCGAGTCCAAAACTTAATTTTGAGAAATGATAAATAATTCCACACTCTTTCCCAACATATAGACAAAAAACTCCCACTTTTCTCCACTAAAAATTCTTCGATAACATCTATAATCTTTCCTCCCCACTATTTAGTCCTCCCAAGGTTCCCCCAATCTCTCAATAGGCTCCTACAAATCAATTAGAGTCACACACTTAGGTAAGGGATCGACACCCTCTCTTCTTTATTCAAGTTTCCTTATTATATTATACCTTCTATATCAAATTAATTGTGTTGGGATATGTATTTACATGTCCCTATTACTTCCAATTTTATTTCCAAATGATTATAGACCACATTTTATCTCATAAAACCATATTATAATTTTTTATCTAACATAGTTATGTAGCCAAAATTTCACGGTGATTTTCCATGACAAAACAATTATGTAGTTAATACCATACACATTTATTATCAATGGTATTAAACTTTATACACTTATACCTATTTGAATTGGTAGATACATGTATATATTCCACACTACTTGATCGTGGAATAAAATATGATGATGGATGAATCCATGTTGTATGATTTATATGTCAGACTTAAGCATGAGAATAAAATGAATGTGACAGGTGTACTTGAAATTATATAGTTCTCTAATGCATTGGGTAATGTGTAGTTTCATGATATGTCCTGTTAGGAAAGGGATTGAACCTGATTTCTTTATGGGAATTTTTATATCATTATGTCTTGGAATTTATCCTTGACCTATGTTTAAAATGCAGTGTTTTAAGTTGTTTCCACATTTACCATGTTGTATTTATGATTTTCATGTTATATCATGCATTATTATTCATGTTTTTGATTCTAATACATTCTATTCAACCATTGATATTCCTATTTTCTAACATGTATCACTTTATTCCATTTTTATTCCCTTATTACTCTTAATATCTCACCCCTTTCTTGT
Organism: Viscum album; assembly: GCA_963277665.1. NCBI lineage: Eukaryota > Viridiplantae > Streptophyta > Magnoliopsida > Santalales > Viscaceae > Viscum > Viscum album. The sequence goes on from OY728122.1 coordinate 1,978,495,826, forward strand.
GTACGTCCCAAGGTTATCCCATGATGTTTTAAGTGTGAGCATGTTAATGATGTTTTCAATAATGATGATGTTTTTAATGTTTTAAATTGTTATGAAATGTACCTAATTGAAAAAGAAACTAGACTTCCTTATCTTATAGGTTCTATTAAGTGAAATCATATGCAATAAATTAAGCATTAATATGCAATAAAGACCATGGTTTTTATACTAAACTTTTAATTTAATTTTAAAATATACAATTAAATTTGTTTATACATTCTCATTTTATCCTTTTAATCATATAATTTCAATATTATCATCTTTATTAAATACCCCTTTAACTTTATCTAAACACATCTCAATCATTTCTTCATATATCAAAATCATGATATTAACCTAAATTTTATAAGTGATAATTTAATAAATTTCAAAAAATAAACCAATTCCAAACACCAATCTATTTTTCCCAATGAAATTTATTGTCACTTATCATTTTTATAGAATAATAATTATAAATATAAGAAACCAATTAAACACATTAATTAAAATAATTAAAGAAAAAAATATTCCTTCAATCATTACCCAAATATTTTATTACCAACTATTTTTCCTAAAACAAATTCCCATTTAAAATCAATAATTCAAAACCATCATTTTAAAAGTAACTGATTAAGAAACACATAATCACTTCATAAGAAACCAGAACATTTATCTAAAATCAATAAATAATTATCAGCCCAAAAATTATTACTATATTTTATCTGACATAATACCGTGAAACTTTTAAGTTCAAATAATTATTCCTACTTGGCATCCCAATATCCTAACTCAACCCTCTAAAGTTCATCCCTATCAGACTATCATTTAAGTATTATCTTAATAATTTTGAAAAAAATATTCATTACTTATCTATGATCAGATAGAAATGAATCCTTTCCCATTAAAGTATTTAATAATTTACAAGAACTAATAAACCACCCATTTAATACTTAAAAGAATTTTAGAAACACAAATGAATTTAAAAGTTAAAAATCCAAAATTTCCTACTAAAAGAATAATATTTAATCATATAAATTAAATATTTTATTACTCCATTGAATATAAACATTATTTAATCAATTAATCCCATTTAATTAATAATAATAATAAATATTAAATTCCAAATAATTATGTGTTCACTACATCAAATCAAAAAATTAAACCTTAATTTATCATCCGATTTCAATAAAAAAATCATTATGACACACAAATATAAAATAATTTCATATCTTTTCTCACCATTAATCTATATAAAATCATGATATCACTTTCATATTTAAATTATTAACAAATTTTACTTCTAATAAATACAACATATGTAAATTGAATTAACAAATTAACCAAAATTAACCAAAACATTGAGCTCAAATAAAAAAAGCATTCAATACCATATATATCTAGGTATATTAAAAATACATAAAATTATTGGAATATTAATTCCTCTTCTATTATATAATTCTATGAATTCATCCAAAAGTTGAAGGAAATATCAAAATAAAACAAGATGGGGATGGAACCATGATAAATTTCATCAATATGATTAGGATTATAATATAATCACCATTATTGTTATATAACTATAAATGGATCATATATCTACTATAAAAAAGGATAAACCCATGGGAGAATATTTAGAGAGGTTTAGAGAGAATAGAGAGGAATAATCCCATCTTATGCACTTAAAATGGGAAAAAATTATATTAAATTCTTAAATCCCATGATGATGAAATAAAAAAAATTACTTCATAGATAAATTTCTCAGAACCCTAGTAGGTACCTGATACATAACTATCAGGCACCTAGTTAACAACCTAGGAACACACCACCATGTATCTCTATATGGAACCTGATACCCTGTAATGGGTACCTAATAGAACTTGTTGAAATAATTCTATAGATTTTCTATGTATTCCTGTCTTAAGAATTCATTTCGACAACAAAAATCCTAGAAATAATATTAAAATACATAAAAATAGATCCATATAAATAAAAATTAAAATAAAAAATATGAAAAACCTAGGATATTATAGTAAACTGAAGATCATTTACTATAGGTTGAAGAATTACCTCGGCAATGGATTGAGGTGGTTGATATATCTATATGTATAAATTTATAATAATGGCATCACATTAAAATATATTATTTAAAATAATTTTGTTATGAATAAATTATATTTATTACTTATGTATATGGAGTGTTTATTATAGGATCATGAAATCATAGAATTGATGAAGTATAAGGGAATTTGGTTGTGGATTCTACAGTGAAAGTCCATTGAGAAGCTAACTAGATTCTAATGCTTAATATCAGAAGATTTTGTGATGTTGGGACATTAATGTAGTCGAAATAATAATTCATTTTAATGTTTTTCATATGGTACATTATTATTGAATAAAATATAGTTTTTATTCCCTTGTAAATCCATTTTTCCCAAAAGGGTGAACACTAAAACTAAAAGAAGAAGTTATTTTCCTGGAAAATATTCCTTATACATAAGTACATAAAAGTTTGATATTTACCATTTTTTACCCAACCATATATTTATGATGAAATAAATATTTTGACTATGTATATCTCTAGTCTAGGAAAATACAATAATAAAGTTGTAAAGAGGATACTAAGGTATATGAAGGGAAGAAATGAAGCATCATAATACATTTGAAAAGGAAATTCATTACAGAGGTATGTGGATGACGACCTTGGAGGTTATGTTGATAATAAGAGGACTGTAAAAGTTTATCTTTTTAATTTTATATAAACTATTATAATTTGGTTATCATAGTTACATATTGTGATGGAACTATTCACCACACATGCATAGTATATTACTCTAAAAAAACATGGAAATTGATGGTTTTGATTAAAGAACTTATTAGATTATCTAGATTGAAAGAAGAGAAACTGTATTTTTCTGTGATAATTATTTTTTGATACATCTTACAGAGAATAAATTATTTCATTCTAGGGAGAATCATTCTAGGCTAATGTACCAATATATTATATGATTAATAGTGGGTTGTATTTTGACATTACAAAAGACCCAAGAAACTGAAAATCAGGATATATTGTTTATGTAGCTAGTAGTTATCAAGATGTTGAGGAAATATTTTTCCTCAATTAGACTTCATTGATGAATGGGAAAGGTGAGAGAGAATGTTGAATCTCACTTTAAGAATACAAAAGGAGGCCAATTACAGGTTTGATCTCTTAGTTTGAGATTATTAGATTGGTGGGGGTAACCGTTGAAATGGATTATTACCAATTACTAGAGGCCAACATAGAATACTGATTCAAACCACACTATAGATTTTTGTGCCACTATAGTTGATATAACTAGGCACACACTTGTGGATTAGTATATTATCATGAACCACACCGATGTGGGGTGTTATAGAACAATATAATATTGTGTAGATATAGGTACTATAACAACATTGTGCATGATACTACGGTATTTCTTTATGAGCTCCAAATTTATATTGGGAGTTTTTTATTTTTCTTGATCTATAGATTTTGTTATATGAAATAGTAAATTTTTATTACTAATTATAGATATTGGGATTATTATTTTACCATATAAATTTTTATGTTTTTTAATTATTTCCCATTCACTGTCATTTCTAAAACTATTTAATGTTTTTATTACTAGTTATAGATATTGGGATTATTGTTTTACCCTCTAAATTTTTATGTTCTTCTTTAATTATTTCCTATTTACTCAAATTTATAAAACTATTTAATGTTTTGATATCCCTCATTTCATAATAATTTTGTTAATTGTCATGAATTCTTAATGGCTGAAATCTGATATTAATAAATTTGGTAAACTTTTTGTGATTTTTCTAATGATTTGTATAAAATTTAGTGAAGGAAGAAAAAATATTATTGGGATAATTTGTCACTACCCGTCCTCGGGGCCCGTGCCGTGACTACCCCAAGCTCACCTTCCATAGGCCAGGGGCTGGTGACTAGCACCAAAGGCGTAAATCCCGATAAAAGGGAAGGCATTGCCTTTATAAAAGAAAAAAATCACCACAGAGTATGAAAACTGAAGTAAACACTAAGTAAACTGTATACAAAAGTATGTGCTGAAAGTAAATGGGTCAGTATACAAACCCAAATGAAAGTGAAGTACAACTGAAAAGTAAAGTACAACAACTGAAAGACAAGCAGCAACCGCTGGGTCTTCCTCTGGGAACCCACCTGAAGGGTGAGTACTGTCAGTCTCGTTAGCTCCTCGAGTCCATCCATCCTCTCCATGTACGTCCCACCTGATAGTCCACCTTCGGGTAACGTCTTCTCCTCAAGCCTCAGCCACGATCGGCGATATCCGTCGTTTGCAACCAACACATCGTAGTGCGGGCGTAGCTCGTGCGAGGGTGAGTATATGATACTTAGTAGGGACCCCGGGACTCCCGAAGGTCTCCCAGAATCCACCAAAGATAAGACAAAAAGGAAAGATACAAATACACATATCAAAAAAATCTACTTAGGTATATTTCTATACATATACCTAATTCATCAATTCTAGTTCTGCTCCAACTCAAGAGATGAAGTTCAACCCAGTCCACATAGGAAAGTTCAACCCAATCCACACAGGAAAACCCAACCCAATCCACATAGGAAAACAAGTCAATCATATCGAATATAATTATTGCAAGTCAAGACTCAGCTCACATAGGTATACCACTTCTTAAGAGTGGTGGATATGATTAGATGTAGCCTCTGAATCATCTCCTATGCCGACCCCACATAGGATCCTAGTACAGAAGTCATCACTGCAGAATCCACGGAGGATCCAAGTAGAGTAGACATCGCTGCCAAACCCACGGAGGATCCAAGTACAGTCGACAACGCTACTAAACCCACAGAGGATCCTAGTACAGAAGTCATCGTCGTCGAACCCACGGAGGATCCCAGCACGGTAGACGTCGTCGTCGAACCCATGGAGGATCCCAGTACGGTAGACGTCGTCGTCGAACCCACAAAGGATCCTAGTACGGTAGTCATCATCGTCAAACCAACTGAGGATCCTAGTACGGTAGTGGTCCTTGTCGAACCCACAGAGGATCCTAGTACGGTAGTCATCCTTGTCGAACCCACAAAGGATCCTTGTATGGAAGTCGTCATCTTCGTCGCAGCTAGCTCTAGGGTTCTCGCACACAGCACACTCGATTCCGGGAGGGTCCGCTCCACGAGCCAAGGGGGTCGATACATCAACTATCACGAAGTCCAGAGTTGATGTATCACAAAGTTCCGTCTCGTCAAAATGAACTCAACATGACAGACGACACACCAATCGGACACCCGGTCTAAGAGTTATTGGTTTTTTTGTCCCAAGGGCCCGATTGGTTTTTAAGCTAAAACCAACCTGATCATACTCTAGCTGCATCCAAACTTCAAGCGGAGTAAGACAAAAGAACCATCTCAGTAAGAGAAATCCAAAAAAGTCGACGACACGTCAATCGGACGTCCGGAGCTCAAGTTATAAGCGTTTCCGCTCCAAGGGCCCTGTTCGTTTCGTGTTCGAAACAACCCGACCATACCCAAAGTTCTCCGAAACCTTGAGTGTAATATACCGAAACGACTGGATCCATCCAAGTATCCCAACGCAACTGACGGTGTGTCGATCAGAGGTTTGTATCCCAAGTTATGCGCGTTTGAACGGATCTGTCTGTAAATAGGGGGTATGGGCCCGGTCAGACCCGGCCCATTACCCCCTGGGTCGGCCCGTTAGGGCGCATCCTGGCCCAACGCGGTGGCCCGGACCAGCCCGGGCGGCCCAAACCAGCATGGGCAGTCTGGACCAGCGCGGGCGGTCCGACCAAGCGCGGGCCGCGGCTCAGCACGTGGCCGAGCTGGACGCGAAGTGGGGGGGGGGGGGTGCCGCCCCCCTGATTTCCGAAACGGCGGACCCCTGTGGGGTCCAACCTAGCTATTCTAGCCGAGGGTTTTGAACCCCCGGACTTCTAGGAAATGGCCGGCAGTATTGGCCGGGCGGTGTGGCTGCTGCGGGACCCGCCAGTCCCGCCTCATGGTGCGCCGGCGGCCGGCTGAGTCCGACCGCCTCCTCTGCAACCGCCGCGTCCCCTGTCCGACCGGCGCGGCGCAGACCGTGGCCCACCCCAGCCGCGACCTCTTAGTACTCAGGCACGACACGACGGCGCCGCGCACCACCACCGCGGCCCGCTCGGGCCTCGGTTACTTCAGATTTACTGGCACGGCGTGATGGTGTCGCACATATCCGCCGCGGCCCGCTCCGGCCGTGGTTCTCTCGTCCCCGCGCGGTGCATCGGCACCGCGTCGCCTCCATTTCCAGCCACAAAGAAAACCAACAACAAAAATGGGAGGAGGTTCGGCCATGTTTGTTCCATCTGACCTCCTCCGTTATATTGATAATAAGCGGTAAAAAACACGATATGCTCGACGATAGACAGAGCGCAAATTTAATTGATTAAATTTGAACTTAACCCCTACCTGAAAGAAATTCGCGGAAGCTAGCGTTGCGGGGGTGGTTTCGATGACGGTGTTGGCGTGCGTCCAAGGAGGGGACGACGTTTCACACTGGCTGCGGAGAGGGAAAAGAATGGGACGTCGATCTCTCCTTGCGGTGACGACGTTCTTCGTCGAACTCTTGATGTTCTTCATCGAAGGCGATGGAGTTCTTCAAGACTTTGAGTTTTCTTCCCAAAATCTCCACAAAATGAAACAACCCCAAAATAAAATAAGGCTTTTGCCTTAATTTATTTACTTATACCAACATTTCAAAATTTTGAAAGTTGAATTCACTTAAATAATCTTGAGTTCTCAAAATGAATGGGGTGTTAAGTTGGCATTATTAAAGTGAGGGTGAGTCACATAATTTAAGAGGGGGGTTTAGAGGAGTTAGGGAATTTGAAAAAGTGGGGGCTCATGTGGGCCCCACCTCCCTCATAACCACACATGGGAAGGTGGGTGGTCGTGGGTCCCACCAAAAACTTCCCATGAGAGAGTTTAACTACCATGGATAAAATAAAATTGCACACAATTTTATTTTACTTATCATTTAATCCCCAATTTTTTTTAAACTCATCATGTGCGAACAAAACTCCAGAAAAGGTCTCCATAAGAAATTAACGGCACTGCAGTTTCATTGGTGCCCTCAGATTTTGATTCTGAGCACCAGTTCAAAAGTTGTAAAAACCCGCTCTTTCGTTCACTGAACGTACATGAGCTAAACATCAGAAATTGATTCCGGGCGAATCGGGCCTCAGAATCAGGTGCCGTCAGAAACTGCATACTCGTAAAATCTCAAAAAAATTAAGAAAAAAAAATTTATTGAAATTTTTGGGTCTTTACATTACTCTGACCTCAGGTCTTTACGTCCCCATAAAGATACATCACAAAGTAGGGAAAAAAATGAGGATACTGTGCATTCATCTGAGCCTCCTGCTCCCAAGTGATCTCCTGGAGGTTCCCGTGCTGCCAACTGATGTGCATTAGAGGAATCGAACGCCCACGTAGGACCCACTCCTGTCGATCCTCGATCTCCACCAGGACCTCCACAAAATTCGCCTCGTCATCGATGTCCAGCTCCCCATGGTCGATGATATGCATCGGGTCATGCACGCGTCTCCTCAGCTAAGATACGTGGAAGACATCGTGCACCCGATGCAACCGAGGTGGAAGAGCCAGGCGATAAGCCACCTCGCCTATACGGCTGTGAACATGAAATTGTCCGATGAAGTGCGGAGATAACTTGCTGCCCTGACCAATCCTCCATAATCCACGTCGAGGTGAGACCCGTAAGAAAATGTGGTCGCCATCTTTGAAACTCCAGTGGTCTCTACCTCCTGTCAGCATAAGACTTTTGTCGGCTCTGAGCTGTCCTCATCCACTCCTGGATGACCTGGACCTTCTCCGTCATAGCCTGAACCATCTCTTGTTCTACACGTACTCACTCTAACACTATCCACAAAGGATATCTGAAAACATTTCCAATTGTTGTCTCGCCACTCCTAAGAGCTGAATGCCCGATCTCCTACTAAGAGCATCCAATACAACGTTCCCCTTCCAAGGAGTATAAACTGTTTCTATGTCATAGTCCTGGAGGAACTCAAGCCATCACCACTATCTCAGGTTCATGTCCTTTTGAGAAAAGATACACCTGAGACTTTTGAGTTGGTGAGAAATGTAAACCATTCGCTCGACGAACAATGGTTGATACTACCCATTTGTAAGAACTCAACTCCACCCTTCTTCGTCTACAATCTACAAGAGCTGCTGAGATTCCTCCTCTTCCGACAAGATAAATCTAGTCTCATCCCCTGGATTAACCACTTCCTTTGCCTAATACAGTCAATCCTGACATGAATGGTACTATTTCATGACATGGACGACATCGTAAGGCCCAACACTACTACCAAGAGATCCAACCGTTACTCTCACCTCCAAGGGTCGAGTCACACTGTTGGCAGCAGCGTGTGGTCACTAGGTCTCCTCCAGTAGGAATCTCGAAAGTGAGGGTCAAGTCAACGATTTTATTCAAAACCTCTCAGTATCAACTACATAAAAAGGGCAGGGAAGAAAGCGTCCCAAGAACAAGTGTCTTTTATTACTGCATCTCAAGGTACAAAGACACAAAGCATCCACAAACAAAACATCCACAAAGCTAGAAGCAACATGAACATAGTCTCCATGTTTGGAGATAGTCCTGATCCTATCCATATGCTCCCAGAGCTCCGTGGTCTCAGGCCTCAGCTGCCTGAAGCTGATCTCTACCATGTCCACCCATTCCCTATGGTCGGGGTGTTCTTCCTGGTGGTGGTGGTGATAGGGCCTCAAAGCGTCGTCCACCACCCGCTGCTCGGCCAGCTCCTCTGCCTCATCCTCCTTCTCCCTGCGGACAGCCACAGTTGAAACTATGCCTGGGAGGTCCCTCTATAGCCTTATTCTCATCTGCAGGGCGGGTCGGGCAGTCTTGAGCCATGTGACCCTGCCCGCCGCATGCATAGCACTGTCTGCTCCTCATGTGGTTGGATCTGTTTCGTGTTCCCCACACAACCGAACCTGTATCCTGAGATTGATCATCTGATGGTCTGGATCACTTGGTTCTCTGCGTCATCTATCTACTGTCGGCTGCAGAAGACTCCGCTGTGGGTCGTCCTGCGGAGGGTCTCACCGCTGGTGACTGCTCAGTGAGAAAACTCTCCGCTAGAAGGGATCTCTCCAGCACCCTGCCTGCATTGGGATGTTGAGGGAGATCCTCGATGCCCCGATCTCATGCATCAGTCCCTGCTCGAAGGTCTGGGCCCTGAAGAATGGGCCCCATACCATATTTGTGGAGTAGTGCGAGACGTCCATAAATCTCGCCGAGTACTGGGCTACTGTCATGCTGCCCTGCCGCAGCTGTAGTAACTCCTGAATGCGCACCACAAGGAGGGTGGATGGAATGAAATCCGAGAAGAAGAGTCTCTCGAAGTCCATCCAAAGTAGAGATTCCTCTTCATTCACCTGGAGCATCAGGATCCACTATCTACCTACTGTCGTGTGCAGGAGACTCGCCACATGGATCACCATGAGGTCAGCTGGTGTCCCTACTAATCAGAAGACTCGAAAAACAGCCTCCATCCAATCCTTGGCTGCCTGAGGGTCTGTATCCCCATGGAACCTGGGCGGTCTCTAATCCTGAAACTCATGCAGTGCACTAAGGAAACGTGCACCCTCAGCTGCTGGGGTTGGTGGCATCGGTGGATCGGTAGGTAGAGGTACCGCCAGTGCCTCTGTTGTAATGGGGCCCTGCACTGAGGCCTTATCACTCGGTGGGCTACCGTCTCACACAAAGCTCGGAACCCTAGATGGCTACCATCGTGGGGCCATCCTAAAAGAAATAGGTGTTCCACGGTTAATACAGTATACCTTGTGAGATAACACAAATTAATCACAAAGAAAACTTTTGAAACACACATGCAATTAATGTTTTCGTGTACTGAGTCGGAAATCAGAAGTCAGGGTCCAGGTGTATGGATACGTCGGCCGCCGTTTTAACACTGGACTCCCTAGACTGATAACCACACTCAATACCATTAAAACTATTGCTTCACATAGTAGAAAGATCAGATTCCTGAGTTCTGCGGTAGAACCGAACTCATCTGATACCAATTTGTCACAACCCGTCCTCGGGGCCCATGCCGTGACTACCCCATGCCCGCCTTCCATAGGCCAGGGGCTGGCGACTGGCACTAAAGGAGTAAATCCCGATAAAAGGAAAGGCATTGCCTTTATAGAAGAAAACAATCACCATAGAGTATGAAAACTGAAGTAAACACTAAGTAAACTGTATACACAACTAAGTACTGGAAAGTAAATGGGCCAGTATAAAAACCCAACTGAAAGTTCAATACAACTAAATTGTAAATTAGAACAACTGAAAGACAAGAAGAAACCGCCAGGTCGTCCTCTAGGAACTCCTACCTGAAGGGTGAGTACAATCAGTCTCGTCAGCTCCTCGAGTCCGGCCGTCCTCTCTATTTACATCCCACCTGATATTCCACCTCCGGGTACCGTCTACTCCTCAAGCCTCAGCCACGATCAGCGCTGGCCGTCGTCTGCAACCAACACATCGTAGTGCGGGCATAGCCCGTGTAGTGGGGAGTATACGATACTCAGTAGGGACCCTGAGACTCCCGAAGGTCTCCTAGAATCCACAAAGGATAAACCCCAAAGGAAAGATAAAAATACACATATCAACCAAATATACTTAGGTATATGCCCATACCTATACCTAAGTCATAAATTCCAGTTCTGCTCCAACTCACAAGCTCAAGTTCAACTCAGTCCAAACAGGAAGGTCCAACCCAATCCGTACAGGAAAACACAACCCAATACACACAGGAAAACAAGTCAATTATATCGAATATAATGATTGCAAGTCAAGGATCAGCTCACATAGGTGTACTACTTCGTAGGAGTGGTGGAGATGATTAGATGTAGCCTCTGAATCATCTCCTCTGCCGACCCCACGTAGGATCCTAGTACAGAAGTGGTCACTGCCGAATCCACGGAGGATCCATGTAGAGTAGTCATCTCTGCCGAACCCACGGAGGATCCAAGTACAGTCGACAACGCTGCTGAACCCACAGAGGATCCTAGTATAGTAATCATCATCGTCGAAGCCACAGAGGATCCCAGCATGGTATACTTCATGGTCGAACCCATGAAGGATCCCAGTATGGTAGACGTCGTCGTCGAACCCACATAGGATCCTAGTATGATAGTCGTCCTCGTCGAAACCACTGAGTATCCTAGTACGATAGTCCTCCTCATCGAACCCACAGAGGATCCTAGTACGGTAGTCGTCCTCGTCAAACCCACAGAGGATCCTCGTATGGAAGTCATCATCTTCATCACAACCAGCTCTAGGGTTCCCGCACAGAGCACACTCGATTGCGGGAGGGTCCACTCCATGAGCCAAGGGTTTCAATACATAAACTTTAATGAAGTACAGAGTTGATGTATCAAAAAGTTCCATCTTGTCAAAAGGAACTCAACGCGACAGACGGCTCGTCAATCGGAATCTTGGTCTGAGAGTCATTGGGTTTTTCGTCCTAGTGGCCTGGTTGGTTTTTCAGTTAAAACCATCCCGAACGTACTCCATCTGCATCCAAAACTCGAGCGGAGTAAGCCAAAAGAACCGTCTCACTAAGTGTAATCCAACAAAGTCGACGACACGTCAATCAGACGTCCGAAGCTCAAGTTATAAGCGTTTCCACTCGGAGGGCCCGGTTGGTTTCGTGTTCAAACCAACCCAGCCATACCCAATGTTCTCCCAAACCTTGAGTGTAAATTAAAAAAATGACCATCTCGATCCACGAATCCCAACGCAACTGATGGTGCATCAATCTGAGGTTCGTAGCTCAAGTTATGGGCATTTTAATGGATCTGTCCGTAAATATGGGGTTTCGGTCTGGTCCGACCCTGCCCATTACCCCCTGGGTCGGCCCGAACTGGGCGACCCGACCCGGTTCCGGGTCCGGCCCGTTAGGGGGTGGTGCGGCCCGGCCCGGCGTGGGCGGTCCGGCCCAGCGCGGGCCGCTGCTCGGCTCGTGCCCGAGCTGGACGCGAAGGGGGGGGGGGCTGATTTTCGAAACAGCGGACCCCTGTGGGGTCCGCCCTAGCTGTGCTATCCGGGGGTTTTGAACCCCCTGACTTCTATGGAATGGTCGGCCGGTGTGGCTGCTGCGGGACCCACCGATCCCGCCTCCTGGTGCGCCGACAACCGACCGAGTCCGGCCGCCTCCTCTGCAACCGCCGCGGCCCGCCCCTACCGTGGCCTCTTGGTACTCCGGCGCGGCGCGACAGCGCCGCACACAACCGCCGAGGCCCGATCCGGCCGCAGTTCCTTCGGATTTACCGGCGCGGCGCGACGACGCCATGCATCTCCGCCGCGACCCGCTCTGGCCGCGGTTCTCTTATCCCCGTGCGGTGCATCGGCACTGCGTCGCCTCTATTTCCAGCCACAAAGAAAACCAACAAAAAAAGGGGAGGAGGTTCGACAGTGATTGTGCGGTCCGACCTCCTCCATTATATTGATAACAAGCGATCAAGAACACGATATTCTCGACGATAGACAAAGTGAAAATTTAATTTATTAAATTATAACTTAACCCCTACCTCGAAGAAAATCGCAGAAGCTAGCATCGCGGGGGTGGTTTCGATGACAGTGTTGGCGTGTGTCCAAGGAGGGGACGATGATTCACACCAGATACAAAGAGGGAAAAGAACGACACGTCGATATCTCCTTAGGGTGACAGTGTTCTTCGTTGAAGTATTTAAGTTCTTCCATGAAGGCGATGGAGTTCTTCAAGACTTTGAGTTTTCTTCCCAAAGTCTCCACACAATGAGACAACGCCAAAATAAAATAAGGCTTTTTCCTTATTTTATTTACTTATGCCAACATTTCAAAATTTCAAAAGTTTAATTCACTTAATTAATCTTGAGTTGTCAAAATGAATGGGGTGTTAAGTTGGCATTATTAAAGTGAGGGAGAGTCACATAATTTAAGAGGGGGGTTTAGAGGAGTTATGGAATTTGAAAAGGTGGGGGCTCGTGTGGGCCCCACCTCCCTCATAACCACACATGGGAAGTTGGGTGGTCATGGGCCCGACCAACAACTTCCCATGAGAGAGTTTAACTACCATGGATAAAATAAAATTGCACCCAATTTTATTTTACTTATCATTGAATCCCCAATTTTTTTACAACTCCTCCCGTGCGAACGCAACTCTAGAAAAGGTCTCCCTAAGCAATTATCGGCACTTCGGTTTCATAGGTGCCCTCAAATTTCGATTCCGAGCACCGGTTCAAAAGTTAGAAAAACCCGCTCATTCGTTCACTAAACGTACCCGAGCTAAACTTCAGAAATTGATTCCGGGCACACCGGGCCTCAGAATCAGTTTCCGTCAGAAACTGCATACTCGTAAAATCCCAAATAAATTAAGAAAAAATTTTCCTCAAAAATTACAGGTCTTTACATAATTATAAACACAATATGTTTATTCTATGGAGTTTAGAATATTTATATTTGGTTATATTGAAATAATTTATCAATAGTGGTATTAAGACACACTATAGTTTATTAAGATTTAGTAACAATGGATTAAACTCGTAAACATGTCAATGTGACATGACCATAGTGAGAAATAATGATTTGGAATATAGAGGATTTTTAAAGGATTTTAATAGTATGGTTTAGCCACCTCAAAATATTATATAATTTTTTATGTTATTCTTTTCAAAACAAACAAAAATTTGGATAAGTGAATTGGGAAAAGAAATAAACAATAGTTTGTTACTCCATAGTCGAAAGACTTGATTTTTTGAGGAATATAGAATGATATTGTTGTTTTAGTCATTACACTAGACTATATTTATTAGACTAATTTCCTATAATTCAAAAGTCAGTAGTTTTAAGATAAAATAATTTATATATTTCTGTTTTTTGATATCTAATATTCAATTCAAAACATTCCACACTGAACATCATTTTATTTTGGTTTAATGGAAATCTTCATATTTTACATAGTTTAATATTTTTTTAATATTATATGATATACTTGTTTATTGATAGATTTAACTCAACAATTATGGACAAATTTAAAAAGCTATTATGATAAGACACATGAGATAACAATTTAGATATACTTAGAGGAGTGATCTTTAAGATATAGGGGAATTAAATTAAATTAAATTTTAAATGTATATATTATAAAAAATTTGAGAGAAACTATTGAGTTTATGGGGTTCAGAGAGAGTTTCTATGAAATGGTTGAAGAACATATACATGAAAAGTGGTCTGGATTGACTCATGAAAATGAAATTAAAGTGAAATAACATCACCATAATAGTGAATTAATTTACATTTTTTTATTTCATTATAATGATTTATTATTTTAGTCTTTTAAACTTCATAATAAAGTATAGATAAATGGATAAGAATATTTGGTGACCCTTGGACTTAGTAGAAAACTAATTCTGAAATTTTTATTCCATTTATGATGAATTAGTGAATTTTTCGTACATTAAAACATAATAATTATATTATCCTTAGATAAATAATTTTTAGGTGAACCATGTAGAATCTCTATGTTTGTATGATTTTCATGATTTAAATTGATGGTGTGTTTGGTGTGATTTTGATGAAATATTCATGACTTATTTCTCACATAAGAACAAGATGCCATTAGTGAGAACAAATTCTTAGCCTACTTCCCCCCTGTAAAGGTAATTGGGACCTTAGTGGTTGAAAATGTTTGTATAATAATGTGGTTAGTATTTGGAAAATTATTTCCTAATGAAATTCATACATGGATGATTATGTAAAAAAGGGAGATTTATTAATTGAAAGATTCAATTACCAGATATAAAATAATCTCATGAGATCTCATCATTGTTTTCTTAGTCCATATGTATTCTCTATTTTAATACATGTAATTATAGTTAGTGATCCCAAGAATAAGTTTCTGAATTAAATATAATGAAATTTACTCAATATTCATTGGAAATAATAATAACACTCCTCAAAAGAAATCTCAATTCAAATATACAATAAGGTTATGTGTTTCACAAATTTTAAATTAATGTGGAATAAAGTTTATATTATCTGTGAAGGATGGTGAAGGAAAAAAATCTATTTTATATATATAAAACTTTATTAAATATGAACACTAATGTTAAAATCAATGGTTTTCTCAAGTTAATCATTTAGGATTTTAGTTCCATACTTGGATTTGGAGATGATATCAAGGATGTGAAAATCATGAAGAATGCACGGAGAAAATTGCACCATTATAAAATCAATTTTTTTAGTACTTGAAGAATGAAATTTAAAATATTTACATATTGATCATATATGATGTATCTTAGTGAAATATGAGATGTTTTTGGATACAAAAGGAATTAAAATCAACTTATCTAATGATATGCCTTTCATGGATATGGAAAATCTTTAGATCAATCATGAAATTTTTTTAAAGATAAGAGTTATGAATTTCCATCACTTGTGTCTAGTAAGTTCAAATGAGGTAAATGTATATTTGGAGGAAAAATACACAATTATTTTTCAGGTTTGAAAATGTTATTCATATAATAATATGATGTCCAAGAAGGTTTGATGAGGATGATACTGGAAATTATTTTTCACAAGATTTGTGAAAACAAATTCCTTCAAGAAGTAATTTGAATTTGAAAAACTTATAATGAAGAATGTTTCAAAGAAATGTCCTTATGAATAATTAGTAAAATAATGATGATTTATTTCCAAAATAAAGAGAAATTTAATTAAAATATGACCATAAATATAAAATGATAAAATATATAGAAATGATCAAGAAAAGATAAAAATATGGATGATCAATAAGAAAAATCAAGAGATTTAATGTGTAACCTATAGGAGTATATGAGGATCCATATATTCTTAGGTTAAAAAATATAATTATTAGTGTATTACCAATATAACCCTATGAGTAAGTTGATCAACTGAGACTAATACCACTAAGTTATATAAGGAATTAGAAGACCATAATTTTGGACAAGAAAATCCAAATGAATTAGAAGATTTAAATTTAAAAATTAATGAATGGATAATTTCAATGAACATTATTTTTTCAATAAACAATGAGTTAATAATATTGAATTTATTAAAGTATAATTGGTCAAACAGTTGAAATATAAAAAAATCTAATATCAAGAATTTATTTGAAAAGAAATCATATATAGAATTCAAATAATGATCTAAAATAAATATAATAAAATTATTAAATCAATTGAATAAGTAATTACCCAATTATATGGGTATTATTGAACTTTTATATGAGGTTATTCATCTATGAGTCAAGGGGTGAAAAGAAAGATAACCATTTAAGGAAATTATCCTACTCAATATTGTAAATTTATCCAAAAACTTGAAATCGATTCATATTTGTATAGATATAGAGTAATAATGATTTATCATTCCTTTTATTGAATTATCAATTATACAATTACATTGTTCACACCAAGGTATATTTTTGTGAGGAGTGAACTTACCTATTTGGAAAGTATCCCATGGGTAAGATAATAAGTATGAGAATATGTCTAAATTATAAAGTAGAAATTGTTTTTATGGATTCTATTTTCCCCACTCCAAATTTATCCAAAAGGTATATGATTGTAGGAAAATTAGAGAAAACATAATTCCATAGAGGCCTCAAAGACTATAAAGTGTAAAACCCTAAAAATATTACAATGGAGAATAAACTATCTGTATTAAAACTAGAGGATTATTTTTTTATTTCTCTAATATCAAAATATATGAAGGGAATTATTCATGTATCAACACATATGGCATTTTTTGGGAAGAAAATAAAGAATACATATAAGTATATATTATCTAAAATAGAACAAAACGCATATAGAAAATTATAACATGGATATAAAGTATTTTTTGTTCATAAAACATGATTGGAAAATCATGTTTCTCTAAATAAACCGAGTTGGGTTCATTATAATTCCTTAGTTATGTATCCCTATATATCAGAGGTTGCCGAATTGCGTTAAGGGTCTATATGTGATGTTTAGAGACTATAGCCTCTATCTCAGAAAACTGTAAATAATTTTAGATGCTATATTAATTCTTCATACACACTAAAAAATAAAATATACACATTATGGATACAATCCAACAAAAATTATTCATTTTATAAGTTATAAAAAAATGAGAATAAATTACAATGTTACAAGATACATATAAAGAAATGGAATTCTCTATATTCCAGTCTTATAAACTACTGTAAAAAATAATATAATATAATAAAAAAATAAAACTCTACTCCCATAAATTGTGGGCCATTTCACTCACGAATATCTCTTATCATAAAGTCAAAAAGTTCAATATGATTCCCATGTAGGGTGTGAGTGAAACTTAGTTAGCCACTGCTAATTATATTCTTAAAAAATAAAAAAAAATATATAAATGAATTCAAAATGTATTATTCTAATAATAAATAATTAGAAATGAAAATAATATTTCCTATAACATCATCAAGTGGTACTGAGCCACTTATTGAATTGGTACACCTTCTTAAGATAGTGATGATTTCATTCTGATCATGTCACACCAACTATATTGGGAGTATATATATTTCCCACTCAAATGTCCATCATAAACCAAAAAATAATAAATTATCTTAACCATAACCTATTATAATATTTATAAATTATCAATCTAGTTGGAAGTCTATGAAGTTTCACATAACCATAGGAAAAAAAAATTCTTATGATAATGATAGGGATAACATATTAGATATTTTTTTATGTATTTCAATGAATATATACCCACCATTGTTTCATTATATGTAAAATTGCATCATTTTTTTAATTTTGAATTATTTTGAGCTAAATTGTGAAAATTCATTAATTCTATAATTTAAAATTTTTCATCACTTAGGTATTTTGGGAATAACATTTTCAAAAAAAATACAGTAGTAGAAGTTTATTTCTTAATAACTATTGGATTATATGATTTATCTTTTTCAAATGGTCTAATTGTTGTGTTGAGAATCTTGAGGCACAAAAAATCACTAAATTTAGAAATTCATATTTCATCCAAAATTGTATCTCCTTCAATAAATTCATAATTAATCGGCCTACATGTGTCCAAATTGAGTGATTCCACCAAAAAAAGATATATGATTCGATTCAAATGTACAAATTTAATACCAATATTAAAATCATTCATTAATATGGTCATGCTCCATGTTTAAATGGGAGGAAGATGAAGTGACACTTTGTTCATAAAAAGTTCCATTCATTATTCTGAATATAATGTTTTCACCACATATCAGAAGGAGGTAACATTTTATAGGGGAAATATAAATCGTTTTCAAATAATATTCATGAAGAAAACCTCACCACAATTTGGATGTGAATGGTTCAAAATTGGAATAATATTTTGCGGGGCAATTTTTTGACAGAACATCCCTCCTTTTCCTTTATATTTAAGACATCAATTTCATTACAAATGATGTTTAGATTGATGGAGTGTGCTACGGTGGATAAAATTTATTGGATGAGTGGAGTATTCGATGAATTAATCAATCAATTAAGGGATAAAATCCATGTAGTGGTGGGCTGCTAAGATCTAATGAAATTTCCACTTTTGAGTTTGTTCTTTTCATTGTAAACTCTTATCTTTTGAATTATCATGGAAAATATTTTCTTTAATAAATGAGGTATCATTCTTTATGGTTTTCAATTTGTCATATTTTTTTCCGATTTTTTTCATATTATAAATCTGAAATAGTTTTATTTTTTCTTAAACTTATTTGGGTGGGGTCTCCCTATTGAGCACAACAAGTTCAATTAGTTTCAACTGTTCGAAGGTTTTTGGGAAATCTGCTCAAATTAATTAGCAGATAAAAACCCATATTTAATGTATCAATGTGGTTTTTGGAAATATAGGTGTATAACTTGAGATATCTAGGTAAAAATTGGATAATTTAATTGGAATACATTTTTTTATAATGATAAAGGCAGGGTTTGATGATCGAAGCTTGTCTACTCCTGCTACTGTTAGCTTTTTTTTTCACTCTGGTTTTCTTTTAATTTATAATAACTAACATAGATTTATAATCATAATCTTATTTTCTGTAACATAAAATAATTTAATCCCTTTGAAACCCCCATTTCTAATTCCAACATTTAATAATGAAAATTTATCAGAGTGGTAGTTTGTCAGCTTAGTCTGTAACCTCATCATGTGGTAAACCCTTGGTGACCATTGTACTATATTTGTTAGGGTAATTTTTTTTTGGATATTCATGAAAAAAACCCAATAATAAATTTTTCTCCATTATCAGGGAGGTTTCCTATTTTTTTGATTCATTTTGGACTTTATTGGATTTTATACACTAACATAGACTCTTAGAAAACAAAACAAATGGGTTTTTATAGTGACTACTACTATGATTATTTTGATTAGAAAAATTATGAAGTGCCTAGTCCTATTTAATTTTTAAAATTTTAACTTCATAAAAATAAATTTGAAATATAAAAAAATAACTTTGTGATTCAATAAAAATTTCAAGAACTAATAAAAAAAATGGAAATTCTTTGTAGTGATTTAAAAGAAATAGAATAATTAAATACAAAAAAAGATGATGCAAAAATTGAAAATATTTTCCCACAGAGTTTTTATATCAAGGAACCTTTTATAAGTGAGTTAAAAACTAATTTAAAATATCCCTTATTAAATTTAAAGTAAGAAATTATCACATATTCACTAATTAATTTGTCTTTTTAAAATCAAAATCCATTAGAAAATTATCACACTAGATTTTTAGAAAGTTAAATTAAATGTGAAATCCTTTTTTTTTAAATTTTAAATTAAGATCCTTCATTTGAATGCTTGGAAAATGGGGAAAACCAACTTGATCTATTAATTTTTGAAGATCGTATAGAGGAACCGAAGCTAGTTTCCACTTTTAATACAACTGTTATCTATTCCTAAATAGAGATAGAACCGGATATTCCATAGGGATATGTCTCAAATATTGATCCAATTTTACATGATTATATTTATAGTAGATTTATGAATGCTTCTCCATATGTTGATTTTGTTCCCATTACTTTCCAGTGGATATATTTTTCTGATGAAGTATATTTTAAGGTTGTAATTGAAGAAATAATGGTGTTCCTATTTCATTATATTTGTACACATGAGGATGGTGGTACCGAGTAGTTTTTGAAAGATGAAATAATTTTTCAAGATAAAATGGAAGATGGACCACATCATGAAATTACAATTCAATAACCAGTGGATCTCATTTGTGAAGATAATATTTTGGGAAGTCTCTTTTACATTTTTTTCATATTCCACTACTACATTGGAACCACAATGTAATTGAGGGGAATATGAAGTAATTTTATTTTAGGAGCTTCTAAAATTTCTGTTTGATAAGTAAAATTTTACAAATTTAATTTATATTGTTCCTGAGGAAGGAACTTCACCCACAATCAGATTGGGGATGATCAAATGGAACTGCCTAACTAGGGGAAGTGAAATTATTTCACCCACTTTCGGGTTCATACAAAGTCTATTTGACCATATCTTTAATTTTTTATTTTATTTCCTTTATTTCAATAAATTTTTATTCATTGTTTTTTTTCATGTAGGTTTATATATTTCAGCTTATAGGAGGATAGATCATGACCAATGTTGCTCTATAAAATCAATATTGTGTATTTCAACTCCACTTGTTTTTTTTTCATGTATTATATTCTTTATTTTCGCTTCAAAATTTTAAATACAATACACTAAGAGAACATTGTACAAAATAAGTTTGGATGATTAATATCCCTGGTTAGATTTTGAATTTTGTGTGTTTTTATTTCAAATTTCCCTTTTTAGTTACCCTTTAAAATTTTGTGTTTTCTTTTCAAAATTTGTATATTTATTTTAAATTTTTTCTTAAAAATATATTAACATCAATGTGAAATCCTTTTGGAATTGAAAAATATTTTTTTTTGAAAATAATTCATGGAAATGAACTTACACGATTGCTGAAATGTGCTTTGTTCTGGATTCAAATTGATGAAATTTATGAGAGAACCATTGAATTATAAATTCTACGCCATGAATACTTTCCAATATTGAAAACAAATTTTCCATGAGGACTCTACAACATGTTTTTCATATTATTCACATTCAAACCACTTATTTATTGAACTAAAGAATTATTGTTTCAACCAGAACCTTCTATTTTGTATTCAAAGGTTGTGATATTTAAAGAATTTTTGTTCAAAATTATTGATGGGTTTATTTGGATTTCAAAGACACCTTTTTAATAGAATAATTTTTATTATATCCTACCGTGTACATTTTATCTTTATAATATGCCATTATCAATGTAAAACCTCCTAGGTTTTCCACATTTCAAGCCATTTTTCCCTTTTTAACCTTATCTCGAAGTGTAAATGCAAGATATAGTTGAACATAAATGTGGGGGGAAGATGAATTGTGGTGTGATATATCCTTTGGTACAAATTTTGGTTGAAATTAAAATTATAAAGTGATGTTTTTACTATTAAAACAAATTTACTAGAAGCTATTCTAATTTGGAGCTTTCAAGGAAAATGGAGTTGGGCATTTTTGGAGCAACCAAAGAAATTAATTTGTGTCTTTCTAGAGATTTAAAATAATTATAAACATTGGAGAAGAAATTATTGTTCCATTTCTTATGAATTGGATATTTTTTGGGATGTTCATGAAAGAAAATTTAAGTTCTTTTAGATATGATTGTATTCCTTGAAGAAAGAAGAGAATACCATGCTTGAATGGAATCTAGAATCATTCAATTTTTCTTTAACAAAGATCCAAAACCTCTATTTTTTTATCATCATTTTTCATATTTTAAATAGAACAACATTAAAAACATATAAAATACATTATAATTCCTCATGCTATATATAATTAGTTTACCCAATTAGGTGGATATTTATGAATTTTTCAATCCTATGGTGACCATTGTATATATTTGGAGGAGAAAAACATTGTTCAAAATCAAAATCATGTGTTTAGGGTTAAAGAAATTAAGATATGAATAATTGTTCATGAAGGAATGAATGAAATGGAAATAAAATAAATTAACATGATGAATAATTTTTAATTTTATTTATTTAGAAGTCATGATAAGTTGGGTGACTTGATTTGATCTTTATATTTTCATTGACATTTGTTTTGAATTTAAATTGGTAATTTATTTTGAGTGATCACTTGTCTAGGATTCCAAGTGAAAAGTGTGGTCCTATTGATAGAGATCATATTTTAGATATTTATATGTTTATTTTGATGAATATAACCCCAATAATGTGTCATTATATGTGAAATTTCATCATTTTTGGAATTTTGAAGCGTTTTTAGCTAAATTGTCAAAATCCACTAATTCTAGAATATTAATAGTTTTTCATCACCTTGGTATTTTGGGGATTACTTTTTAACTATAGATAAAATTATCCAAATTAATTTTTATTGGAACCCTTGGATTATGGTATTCAAAATTTTCAAACTAGTCCAAGTGTTAATTTGAGCATTTTAAGGCCCAAAAATATCATTGAATTTTGAAAACAATTTTTTTAAAGAATTGAATCTTAATTAGTAAATAAATAATTACTCATCTTAATGGTGTAAATATTGATTTATTACACCTAGAAAAGAGAGAGGATTTGATGAATCATTTCTAAATTGAATACCATGATTAAATTAATTCACTAATATGGTCATGTTCTGAATTCAAATGGAGGAAGTTGGAGAGACACTTCAGGTAGAAAAATATATCTTCATTAATCCAAATATAACTTCTTCACCATTTATTAAAACAAACTAAAATTATATAAGTGGGGATAAATCACATGTGAAAATATTCATGAAGATCTTTAGAATGATTCACCCACAAAGGTCTCCAAATTGGATCAAACATTTGGGGGATATTTACTAGATAGAACATTTCCCCCCTCCTTCCCCTTTATATTCAAGTATTCACATTCATTTAAAAGGATGTTTAAATTTAGTAAATGAGATATAATGGAGAATATATTCTAGTGGATAAGATTATTACATGAATTAATAAATATATTAATGTATATAATCCAATTGGTGGCGGGAATTGAAGATCTGATGACATTTCCCCTTTTGAGTTTGTTCTTTTCATTTTAAACTATTTTCTTTTGAATTATCCTAGAAATTGTTCTCTTGAATGAAAGTGGTCTATTTATTTTTTGACTTTAATTTATTCTTTTTTTTGAAATTTTTATCAACTTTTGAATGTAAAATATTTGTCTTTTTGTTTAATTGTTTTGGTTCGGGTCTCCTCATTGAGCACAAAAAGTTCAATTAGTTTCGATTTCTCCAAGGTTTTTGGGCAATCAAATCACATTTTTAAGAAGATAAAACCCCGTATTTGAGGTATCAATGTGGTTTCAAGAAATTTAGATGTATAATTTGAGGTTTTTTGCTATATATTTTATAATTTAATTAGAATAAATTTTATATAATGATAAAGGGAGTGTCCAAGGTTAAATGCTTGTCGAATACTCCTACCTTTAGTTTTTTTTCAGTTTATATATTTTTTGAAATCTAATTACTAACATAGATTTCATAAAATAATATTATTTTATATAATTTAACATAGTTTAACCCATTTTAAACCCCCATTTATAATTATGAAATTTAACAAAAAATTAAAAAAGTGATAGTTTGATAGCATAGTCAGCAACATCCTCGTGATACAACACTTTGGTCATCTCTATACTTCATTTGTAATGGGAAAATATCTACTGGAGTTTCCTGATAAAAACCCCATAATATATTTTGCGTTATTTTTGTGGAGGATGGCTATAAGTTTTTTTATTTTTTTAACTTTCTAGGATTTTAACCATTAATTTAGAGTCTTAAAAAACTAAAAAAGGCTTTTCAATGTGACTGCTTATATGATTGGCCTTGTTATCAACAATATAGGTATCCAATTCATGATTAATTTTTAAAATTTCATCTCCAAAAAATCAATTCGAAATGAAATACAGAATTCAGTGATTCCACTAAATATTTTATAAGTAAGAAAACAAATATAAATTATTTTCAACGATTTAAAAGGATTGAAATAATTAAAATCTCAAAAAGATACCGATAAAATAGATAATCGTGCCCCACACATCATTGATGTTGAGTAACCTTTTATGGGTGAGTTTAAACCTAGATTAAAATCTAATTTTTCTAATTTAAATGATAAACTCATCATAGATTCAGATATTGATGTGTCTTTTGAAAATCAAAAGTCTTTATAAAATTATTGGACTTGATTTGTTGAAAATGAAATTACATAGGAAATTCTTTTTTCTGAAATTGAAAATTCCAAACCTTTATATGAATCATTGCTAAATGAGAAAAATAAACACAATCAATTCATTTTTGATGGGAATGTTGAAGAACCTGAGCTATGATCCACTTTTAATAGAATATTTATCCATTCCCAAACATAGTTGGAAGCAGAGATTCCACAGGAAGATTTCCAAAATCTTGATCCAAATTTTCCTAATTATTTTAATAATAAATTGATTACTGGTTCTTTTTATCTAGAATTATCTCCCAATACATGTGAGTGGATTGATTTTTAAGATAAATTGTATTTCAAGGATGAACCTAAGAAAGAATAGTGTTACCATTTGAGGTCACTGGTACACATGATAATGGTGGTACCAAGCTATTATTTCTAAGAATAAATAATTTTTCAAGATTAAATTAATGATTAGCCGAATCCTATTATTAAAATTAAGAAACTATTAGAGGTCATATGTGAGGAAAAAAGCTTGTGAAATTGATTTTAAATTTTGTTCCCTCTTCCAAAAAATCATTGGAACCAGAGATTCATGGAATGGAATATGAATAAATCTGATTATTCTAGATTATACAAGTTATGTTAGGTAAATAAAACATTAAAAATAACATTTGGCTTGTTCCTCAGTAAGAATATTCACCCACCATCAATTTAGTGATGATCATATGGAACTACCTAACTAATAACAATGAAATTATGGCACCCAATTGGGGGTTTTATACGAATTCTATTTTCCCTTCTATTTATTTCTTATTTTCATTGCTTATTTAAATTTTTTTATGATTTTTTTTATTTTTTATGTATGTTTCCAAGCTGTATCTTTTAGGAGGCTAGCATAATGTTTTTTTTTCTCAATAAAAACCAGGCTGTGTGTTTCCTCTCCACTTATTTTATTCGTGTATTATCTTATTAATTTTCAATTCCTAATTAGAACTATTATAAAAAATGAGGAAATTGTAAAAAATATGTTTAATGGGAGTAACATCATTGGTTATATTTGTAATTATTTGTGTTTTATTTTCAAATTTATCTCTTTAGTTTCCTTTCAAATTTTGAGTTATCTTTTCAAAAGTGGTGTGTTTATTTCAAATTTTGTGTAAAAAACCATGAGATTCATAGTTTTCACAACTCAACCCATGTCGTGGCTCGAGCCACAACTACCCCAATCCCATATTTATAGGCTAGGGGCTGGCGACCAGTATTGAAGGCATAACTAACATGGGGAGGCATTTTCCTATGTACCTACACCCACACACACACACATCCATCTCAATGAAAAAGTATATTGGGATAAATAAAAATATGAAAAACTATAGGGAAAAAACTATACATGAAAAAACACTAGACACTAAAAGTGTATGGTAGTGTAAACTGAAAAGTAAAGGAAAAAATACCCAACAAACCATAAATATTTCCCAACCTAACAAAACTGGAAAAGTGAATTGTTGAGAGAGCCCAGCTCCAGATCACTAATCTATGACCACTGTACACAATTTACAAAAACTAGTACCCCTAACCTCCAATGAATTCACTTACAACCTATGAGTAATCTATGAAATACATGACAGGTGTGGTAAAATCCCATGTAGAGGTGAATATATACCTACCTAGTAGGATGCCCTGAAAACTAAAGGGGTGGAGTAAGAGATACAGTAGGAAAATACATACATTAGAATAATACAAAGGATAAAACTCAACCCTGGAAAGATAATGTTTAACCACATCCAAGAAAAATGGGACCAACATGATATGTAGATTGACTACACATAGATACTTTTCCACCAATGAAAGGAGAGTGAACTCCTCCAATTGTGATATGTTAATTACAGAAAGAATGTGTATTACCCTACACGTCTTCACAACCCATTGAAGGATAGTAACCAAACCCAAAATTTTGGATATATATATATATATATATATATATATATATATTCTAATTCAAAATAACCCCAAATGATAGAGAAAGGGGATCTCCATATCATAGCTTAGACCCAGAATAAGAGTCAACAATAGTTCCAAAATTCCATCAATGATGACCATCATCCCACATTTATTCCAAAAATAATATTCCAAGTCAAGTCATACCTCATTTTTATACCACACAGTCATGCAGAAATAACTTCTATGTAAAAGACTCATTACCTTTTACAATAGTAGGGTTCTAGTTAGTGGTAGAGGACCCATGCCCAGCCCACCTGGAGGGTTCCACTCTAGAAGTCGGTAGAGCACCCATGCCCATCCCAGCTAGAGGGTTCCATTCTAGAAGTCAATAGGGGACCCATGCCCAGCTCACCGGGAGGGTTCCACACTAGAATTCATTGAGGAACCATGACTATCCCTATGGTAGTGTCCCCCTTGGGAGCCAGTAGAGGACCCATGCCTAGCATAGATTGAGGGTTCTACTCTAGAAGTCATAAAGGACCCATGACCATCCCAACTAGAGGGTTGTACTCAAGATTCGGTAGAGGACCATTGCCCAACCTAGATGGAGGGTCCCACTCTATAAGTCATCAAGGATACATTCTAATCCCAGCTAGAGGGTTCTACTCAGGAGGCCTCTAGTGATCTTGTGTGATCACTACCATCATTGAGCATCGCCTAACCAAGAGTTATTATCATAAAATTCAATATCATATCCCAAAATCAACAACCAAGGGAACCATCACATTCTATACAGAAAAGAACATATTATAGAATACTCATGGAACGAAAATTTGAGTCCAAAGGAAGGATATATGGAAGCTTAAAGTTACCTCAAAAAGAGACAAGATCTAAAAGACATGTGAGGGGTCCCACATGGATTGTGGTAATAGTCCACCACTTGAGAGTGAACTTGAAGGTACATGACTCACCAATCATGTAGGTATACATGTAGTGTAGGGAATATAAATGGTGTTCCCACACCACTCGAGGTACCACCCATGTGATTGACCATTTCTGAGTATCCCCCCATGTCTGTGTACTGTACCATGTGTATATATTCTTTTATAAATAGTGTGTCTCTCTACATGCGGTGCCACCCATGTTCTATGGCTATGTCTATGTACTCGAGAACCTAGCATGTGTCTGGATATGTGACCTTATACACAACTCATTCACATAGAGAGGGGGTACACGGTGTATAGAGAGTCTACACATCATGACATCATTATAAAATCCCTAAAACCCAATCTCCCACAGTCAAGGGGATACACATTGTGTGTTCATCGCAGTACATGGCGTGTAGTGGGGTATTTCATAGTTTCTCAGATCCATATCCCAAAATTATAATCTAGAAATTAATCCATAGATATCGCCTCATTTATTCTCTAGATTATATGACTTAGTATAGATCCTCAATTTTCAGCCATCTGTGGTTGAAAATCTATTCCATTAACCCCTAGGGGTCCCAATGTATGCACCACATTCTATGGTTTCCTTTAGAAAACATGAATCAATCCCCAATTTTTATGAATATATTTTAAATCCGAAAAAAACCCAGATATATCATTTATCCATTGATCCATCCCCCACACATGATTTCATCACAATTCCAGGGGTCTGATTGGGTTTTATTACCACCCGAAAATGTCAAACTAGGACCATAGTGTCCAGTCGGTGAAGAATGTGAATCAATTGAGGGAGAAAGATACAAGAAATTTTTTTAACCATTATTCACCATGCATTCTCGGAAAATGATCATTAAGGGAAACATATGGGTTAGAAAATAAGAATAACAAATCAAAATTCCAATAAACGATGGCATGATAAATACACAACTGGCATAAATCCAAGATATGAATAAATATACTCATTCATTTCAATCAAAATGGGTGTAATTAAGTATTGAATAGTTCTACCAGGAGACTGGATCTTTTTTCATGAAATAATTTGATTTCCAATGATCAAAGGAAGTGTTTTTGTTCGCTATGTCCTGATATACTCTGTTCCGAAGTTTCATCTTTATTGAGGTGATTTTTCCAATATAAGGATGAGAAGATTCTCTGGATTACTCCCAAGGTTTACTCAACTAACCCTAGAGGATTATCCATGAAAATTTTCTTATATATATTTTTTAGTTCATAAAAATAAATTATTTAATTAAATTAAATAATTTATCAACTAAATGTACCTATAATGGGTGAGATATCTGAACACCCCATGCTGACCTATTTTAGGTTATACCTAGGGTAAAAATTATATTTTGAACTCAAAAGTCATCTTAGATTTATGTTCAAAGTTTCAATTTAAGAGTTATACCATTTTCTATAAGAAACTGTATTTGACTGATATAAAATATATTTATTATTTTTATAAAATATATTCTCAGAAAACCAGGCTTTGGAATTGCATGCTATCTTAGCGATTGACTATGGAAATATATATAGATTCATTTTAAAATCATTAAATAAAAAAAACAAGGTCTTTAAATAATTCCCTCATTCCTGATTTTCATCCTAGAAAAGAGAAATTAAACAGACTTAGGATACTGAGCCCTTATATGGACCTACCGCTCCTAGGAGATCTATTGCACATTATCGTGTTGCCACAATAAGAAAACCAAGGGGATTGCTTGTCCATGTAAGTTGTTCTCCTTCAAATGATCGATCTCCATCAGGTGTTCCTAATTAGTAGACCCATCCTCAATTTACATTTCTCCCTTATCAATAACAATGGATTCATGCACATATATTCTTAGATACAACACATGGAAGACATCGTGTACCTGATCCAACCGTGGGGGTGGGGGTAGGTTGAGGATGAAGCAACCTATCCAGCCCTCTACAAAATATCGAATAGCCCGATGAACCTCAGGGATAAATTTCCTACCTTGCTGAAACTCTGCAATCTTTATCATGGGGAGACTCTCAGAAAAATATTATCCCCATGATCAAACTTCAAGGGCCTATGAAGATGATCTGTATATGATTTCTGCCAACTATTGGCCATCCTCATCTAGTGAAGAATGACCTATAGCTTCTCTATCATTACCTGCATCATCTTGGGACCCATAAGAGATATATATCTGATCCTTGTACATCACAAGGGTGATATTTAGATTCTCCCTTAAAGGGACTCAAAAGGTTCCATGCCTGATGGTATAGTGGAAGATGTTGTTGTACGCAAACTCTACATAGGGAAAGTAATCCCACAAGCTCTAGCCAAAGTCTGACATGCAAGCCCCATGCATATTATCCCATACCTAAATAGTGTGATTGGTCGTCTCTTTATTCTGGGGGTGAAAGAATGTACTCATCCTCATCTAGGTCCTGAATGTTTAATTTAGGCCTCTTTACAATCAAGAAATAAACCACATTCCACAATAGGAGAAAATTATTGAGGGAACCTGATAAAGGAAAACGATAACCCATACATAAAACTTCCCCAAACCCACCACCAAAATATTCTCCCAAATATATTGGAAGTGTAATGACTTCATGATTTGGTAAACTATCACCTAGATGGAATCATAACCCTTTGATTTGTGTAGAAGACTTGTCATAAAGTCTATGGATATTCTGTCCCAGTTCAACTTCAAGATCTTAAGGGGCTACAAAAAACATACTGGAACATGTTTCTCAGACTTCACATAATGATAGGTGAGGCACTGAGATATGAACTCAGCTATGCTCCATCTCTTTATGGACAACCAAAACATCTTTGATGATCTCTGTGAATCTTCCCCACATTGGGATATATAGGTAGGAGAGAAGTGTGGAACTCTTTCATCACCTCCTCCCACATCATGACTGGAGAAACGTTCTATACCTAGAAAAAGGATGACATGATTACCTCATTAATAATATCCAAATTGGAAATCAACTATGGATATTTGTTCATGTAAGACTTATCATTCGATATCTCCTAGTTGGGACTTTCCCACACACTTGATGAGTGGATGAGTCCACACCGTCGACTAAAGGAATGTTTTACCCTCCTGCCCCACTAAGGTAACCTTCAAGGAAGACAATTACTCAAAATTTTCCTACACTAAGAAAGAATGGGACTTACTACTAAGGTATACTTATACTATGTTTTACTTCCCTAGTGTATAGACTATATAGATGTTATATTCTAATAGGAACTCTAAGCAGCACCACTGTGTCATGTTAAAGTCTCTCTGCATGAAGATGTAACTGAGAATCTGGTGGTCTGAGTAAACCATGTTGTAATCTACTAAAGATAGTTCCTAAACATCCTTATCGAGTAGACTAACACTTTTATATATAGGTCATGGTTCATGTAGTTATTCTTAGGGGGCCTCAACTTCCTCGACCTGTATGTTCTATTTTCCTACCACCACACGTCTGAGCCTAGATCTTGAGGAAACACAATACACTATGTACTGTACATCCAACCCCAGTAGTATTAACACATGATAACTCATCAACCTCAGTCTCATCTCCTCAAAGGCCCTCCAACACTGCTTATTCTGGGTATGTAGATTCCCTTTCTACATTTGGGAATTTAAAGTGGCTACAATACTAGAGAAGTCTTCCACAAACCACATATAGTACACTACCTATCCAAGAATGATCCACACCTCTAACATGCACATGGTTGGATTCAATGAAATCCCCGTATCAATATTTAATGGGTCCATGTATAAACTATACTCATAAATGAAATGCCCTAGAAATTGAACCTCATGAATTCAAAACTAGCACTTCAATAGTTAACCATAAAGCTGGTGGTCTTGAAGAAAATATGGAACCATCCTCAAGTTCTCTACATATTCCTCATATGATGCAAAGTAAATGAGTATGTTGTTAATGAAGACAAACACAGATTGGTCCAAATATGACTGGAATAAATGGTTTATCAAAGGCATAAACATGGCGGGGGAATTCGTCACATCAAATGGCATCACTATGACCTCACATTGTTCATAGTGACATCATAATGACAGCTATAGAGAATTTTCCTTGAGAACCCTCAACTGGTGGTATTCAGACCAGAGGAAAATATTTATGAACCATATCACACCTAAACATTGGTCAAAGAGGTTGTCAATCCTAGGAAATGGGTATTTTTTCTTCATCAAATACTAGTTTAGGTGATTATAATCCATTCAAATCTACAAGATCTCATTCTCCTTTTTCATGAACAACATCAAATATGGCCAAGGGACCCACTGGGGCTGATGAAACCCTTCACTTGAAGGTCCTCCAAATAAAAATTCATCTCACGTAGCTTGGTAATGGATTTATAATATGTTAGAGAATATATCAGAGTGGTATTGGAATGTAAGTTGGTGAAAAACATCATCTTCAACCTTAATAGTAGTCTCAAAACATAATCGAGGAAGACATCCATATAATCCTCTACAACTGATGTAATATAGATACTTGAAGATATTTATGCAATATGGGATATAGTATCCAATTTATGGATGATGGGATGCAACCTCCTTCCCACAAAACCCCCTCATCCCTCCATGAGATTTATCTCTCCCATAAAGATGCATCTAATACCAACATTTTAAAGGAATCTGAGCCATCTGGAATGATAATAAATCTAGGCTTGGAACATTGAATGCCAATCCATAATGAATATGAAGTCGTAGGGTTGAATGATGATTAAAAATTTCCCATGTGAACCTATGTCCACCAAATGATTGCTTGCACTTTATTAAGGTAAAAGATATAGAAAAAGAGATCCCTGTAGGAACCTTACGATGAACCTGATGGGCTGGCTCCACAACGGTGAGATCCAAATCTCACATGAGGAGTATAGAGATTAAGGAATGACTAGAACCTATGTTTAATAATTCTAAATAAAGAGTATAATAAACCCAGATTTTAAATTTAATCATCTCGTGTGTTGGGGGGTCATAATCCTACAAAGCTTGCAGCTTTCTGTAGCCATGGTCCCCATCTACCTCAGCCTAACGTGGGCCGCCTAGTGGTGGTGGTGGAAGGATCTCATATCATCATCCACCTTCAACAACTCCCCCTTCTATTCTAGATCTACCTCCCTAGGGACCCCCCTGACCTCACCTGGGAGATCCCTGATCATGGTGCTTCCACTACCTTGGAAATCCATCATCTATATTCCTACACTCCTCAGCACATCTGCTCAGGTATTCTCATGCTCTATGACCCCACCCATCACAAGCATAGCATCGAACCTCCCCCAGATTCCCTTGTGATATTTTCTATCCTTATACCACATGACCACACACCTGATTCAAATCGTTAAAGGATTTCCAGTACTAAGATCCTACCTACTATAACCTATTAGTTACTGCAGATGACTTAGCTTTGTGAAACCCACTAAAAACTCCAAATTTTTTTGTTCCTCTAAAAATATATATCTATTACTTGTGACATCTCTAGAACCCCTACATAAATGGGGATTCACAAGGTAACCATGCTGGCATGAATCTATTTATGGAGTCCCCTATCAAACTTTTGTTCCCAGAAGTATCCATCACAAATCATTTAAATGGGCCACATGGTAAGGTATGAAAACCATATTTTATACTCATCCTCCATCATCCCTCCCTACTATAGATCCTAGAGCTCCTGAATATTTACTAAGCGCAAAAATGAGGGGGTATTACTACTCATGGAACAAGTTCTGGAAGTCGTACCATGATAGTGTCGACTCATCGTGCATTTGTTTAACAAGGCTCCACCAGCGCCCAACTACTCCCCAGAAAAGGCCAGATTTTAATGAAAAAACATGATCCATTATTTTCCAAATGATTTTTGGAACACAAACCACTGAATATAGCAAATCCTTTGCTGGATAAGGATATAGATCACTACGTAACATCAGTAGCCTTTGGCATTAGAACTCATGTAGTGTGATCATACAATATACATTCGTAGCCTACTCAGCTAGTAAAATATGCCACTTGATCGGTGTAGGTGTTGATACCATCCCACCTAAAAGTAGATTCTCATGGGATAGATCTTGAACTAAGGCCTGGTCATTCATCATATCATCTTCACAATCCAAAATTGTTATCCCGGATAATTATCATTGTGGAGGCATCATGAAATTTAATCCAGATGTACCATTGTAATATGATCATATATATATATATAAACAATGGGGAGATAACTCAATATGGAAAGTCAAAGAATCAATCCTATATGATTCATGTACCATTGATCACCACAACCAATGTCTCAGTAAG
Source organism: Viscum album (assembly GCA_963277665.1). NCBI lineage: Eukaryota > Viridiplantae > Streptophyta > Magnoliopsida > Santalales > Viscaceae > Viscum > Viscum album. Next base: position 1,978,529,376 of record OY728122.1, read on the forward strand.
ACAAGTCAACAAGGAGGTAGTCAAGGTCATGGTGAAGGGATACGTCATCCAATGATACCATCGCTATATTCCCTGGCCTGAGAGCCGCACTTGAGACACTCTAACACTATTTCCTTGATCCGAACCAAATACTTGTAAGGGGACTACTCCATACAATGTAAAAATAATAAACTTATCGGAAAACAATCTATCATGACTCGGACCAAGCCGAGGATCGAGCCGAAATTTCTCTAAACCTGTCTCAATACGCCAAGGGATGGCGACTAGTGATGATAGCATATCAATCATAAGGAGTATTTTCCCTTTGTATCTGTATGCACACAAACACAAATCTAAATGAAAAAGTGTATATGAATAATGAAAAAAATGAATTTTTTTTGAAAGAATCATGAATGTAAAACCTATAGATAGTATAAGAGTTCGGTAATGTAAACTGAATGGTATGGAGTAAAAATACAAAACCAACCAAAAATAGTTCTCATCCAAACAAAACTAGAAAATTAAACTGCTGAGAGATTCCAACTCCTTATCTCTAAGATATGACTACCGTATGATATCCACATCACCCAATATCCCAAAGCTCCTCTGAAGTCACCAGAAACCTATCCATTGTCTTCATAATACATGACATGTGAGGTAATAGACCATGCATGGGTGTTTATATACATACCTATTAGTACACATCGAAAGATGAAGGGGGAGCAGTATGAGATACAAAAAGGAAATAAATATAGTGTAATTTTACATAGGATGCAACTCAACCAAAGTAAGAGAAAGTGTAACCTCATTCAAGCACAAGGGGGTCAACACTATGTGTAGATGGACTACACCAAGAGTATTTTACAGTCATAATTGGAGAGTGAACTCATCTAACTATGAGAAGTTAAACACTGAAATCACATGGCATAACCCATGCATATTTGTAACCCATGGAAGTAGAGTATCCAAACCCAAAGGTATAGATACAAATATAAGAATATTCTTAGTAAAAAGAATCCCAAATGATAGAGAAAGGGGATATCCAACTCACAGATCATCCCAAGAAGAAGTTCTACAAACATTTTGAAAAGTCCATCAATGATTCCCAACGTCTCAAGAATCTTCAATGAAGTATTCTTCCAATTTAATTCAGGACTCGTCACTGTGGCACATAGTCTTGAGGCCAAAATATCTATTTTGAGAACCCATTCCCTGGTATAATAGAAGGTTTCCACTCAGTGGTAGAGGACCCATACCCAGCCTAGATAGAGGGTTACACTCTAGAAATTAGTAAAGGACACATGCCCAGCTTAGATAGTAGGTTCTTCTCTAGATGTTGATAGAGGAACAATGCCCAACTATGCTGGAGGGTTCCACTATAAAATTTATTGAGGTCCCATGCCCAGCCCAGTCGGAGGGTTCCACTTGGGAGTCGGTAGAGGACTCATGCCTAGCGCTGTTTGAGGGTTCCACTTTAGAAGTCACCAAGGACCCATGCCCAACCCATTTTGTGGGATCCACTTGGGTTTCTAGAGTGGAATCATGCACAATCTAACTGAAGAGTTAGATTCTAGAATTTATTGAGGTCCCACGTACAACTTAGATGAAGGTTTACACTCATCATTCGGTAGGGGACCCATGCCTAGCTGAGTTGATGGGTTCCACTCTAGAAGTCATTGAGTTCCTCTGCACATCACAGTTGCAGGGTTCAACTTGGGAGGTAGCTGGTGATCCTGTGTGATCACTTCCATCATTGACCATCACCTAACAAAGTTACACTCTTGAAACATTCTACATCTTATCCAAAAATCCACAACACTAGGCCCCATCACATTCTATGAAGAAAAACAATCAGGATAGGGTAATATGGTGAAAAATCTGATTCCAAAAAAGAAGATGAGAAATCATGAAGTTTCCTAAAAATTATCCAAGCAGTACATAATGTGTCAGGGGTCACATAAGGCGTGTGGTCCTGATCCACCGACGATCCATGTCGAAAATGTTACAAGGATCACATATCATGTAGGTATACACAGAGTGTGGGGGATATACCTAGAGTTGGAAAGCCATGCAGGTCGCATCCATGTACATGGTCATGTCAATGTATTCACCCCTTGTCTATGTACTTTACCCCATATCCATGTAGTTTTTTACATGACATGCCTCTCCATTTGGGGGATGGATCCCATTCTCTATCCATGTATGTGTACTTTAGAACATGGATTTTTTAGGCATTGTGCTCAACCACTTGGATCATCTAGATGGGAAAGGGGGTACATGGTATGTATATATTCTACACAACATTCCATCATTATGAAAATCCCCAAAACCCTAGATTCCGTAGTCAAGGGGATACACACCATGTGTTCATCACAGTACACACCGTGTAGTCAGGTTTTTCACAGTTTCTTATATCTAAATCCCATGATTTGAATATAGACATCCCATAATATATATCACCTTGTGTCTACCTAAAATTAGTGGATTTATTCTTGATTAGACATTTCTATCCATTAGGTGGACAGAAATCAATTTTATCGAGCCATGTGGGTTTCTCCATATACACTACACACCCCGATTTCCTTCGGAATTCATTATTTGATCCTTGATTGTTAATAAAATATACAAAAAACCTTTATTTTCCATTTATTAACCAATCTATCCCCTTCACGTGATTTCATCATGATTATGGGGGTCTGATCAGGCTCTGTACTTCCTGACAATGTCGAACTAGGACCGCGGGGTCCAAACGGTGAAGAACACAATGAATTTCAGGAAAAACATACAAGAATAGATGTTTAACCATATTTAGTGATGTTTTCTTTGTGAATGATCAAGAACAGGGATATCGAGGTTTGAAAACAAGAATAAAAAATTAAAATTCCAATACGCGGGCACATGCTCAGACCACAATTTTTGCAGATCCATGAAAGGAATCGATCTTATTAATAAATTTAATCGAAATGGGAATAATAAAAAAATTGAATAGTCCTACCTATAGGTTGGATCATTAATTATAAAATAAATCACTATCCAATGATCAAAGGAAGTTGTTGTATTTGATGCATCCCAATATGATCCGATCAAGAGTTCCTTTGACGTCTGAGGAGAATCCACAAATGGAAGGAGGTTAATAAGCTCTATAATCCTCCTATGATTTATATTGATAACCCTATAATATTATCCATGATAATATTCTTATATAATTTTCAATTAGTTTATATAAATAGAAAAATACATTTAATTAACCAATTTATCCATTTAACATTCCACCAATGGTTAAGATATCCCAATGCCCAATACCTATATATTTTAGGTTTTACCAACGGTAAACATTGTGTTAAAAACTAAAAAATGGTCTCATATTTCTGATATGAGATTATATTTAATAGTTAACCTATTTTCTTTAAGAAACCATGTGTGCGTGATATAAAATATATTTAATATTTTTATAAAATTAATTATAGGCTCCCCGAGCCATAGGATCGTATGCCATCTCAGCTCCTAGCTCTAGAAATATATATATAAATATTTCAAAGTATTAAAAGTAAAAAAAATAGGTCTCTATAAAATTAATATCCTTTTTACTTTAAAAATTATTTTCTATGAAGAGAACTAAATTAATTCATGGAATTAAACTTAAATGATTATTGAAATGCGTTTTTTTGTATTCAAATAGTGGAAATTCATGAAATGAAGATTGAATTATGAATTCCATGCCATGAATTATTTCCGATATTGAAAAACAATTGCATGTGGAGACTATGAATCATTTTTTCATCTTCTTCAAATTCACCCCATTTCTTGAGTGAACCCAAGAATGCATGTTTTAACCAAAACATTCTATTTTTCTTTCAAAACTGGTGAGATTTAAGTAATTTGTGTCCAAAATTATTGGGGAATTTATTTTTATTAAGAATCCACCTTTTCAAGATAATAATTTTTATTTTTTCCTACATTGTACATTTTATCCTTTGATAACTTATTATTCATTTACATACTATTAGGTTATCCACTTTACAAGACAATTTTCCCTTTCTAACCTTCTCTGGAATTGTAAATTCATGAACTAGTTGAACATAAATGTGTGGGGTGGGGCAGAAGATGATTTTTTTGGTTTGAAACATAATTTGGTACTGATTTGGATGGAAATTCAAACTATGAAGAGATATTTTTGCAGCTGAAAATAAATTACTAATTTTTTTTCCCATCTAGATCTATCAAGGAAATGGGAGGTTTGCCTTTTTGGAGCTCCTAAATAAATAAATTTCTTCCTTTTTGGGGGATTTAAAATAATTAATAAATTTTGATAAAATTTTTTTGTACCATTACATTTAATTGTATATTTTGTGGGTTACTGATGAAAGACAATTTTAATTTGTTTTGAGGATGATTTTCTTACATGATGAAATAGGATAAGACCATTCTTGAGTGGAAACTGCAATAATGCAGTTTTGGTGTAATGAAGAGCCAAAACCACACTTTCTAACTCAGATTTTTGAACATTTCAAACCCAATATCCTTAAAACCTTATAACAACCCTTTATTAGTCCTAATTATTTATATAATTATTTGAATCAATTAGGTGAATATTTAGATCTTTTTCAATCCTATGGTGACCATTTCATTTATTTGAAGGAGAAAAACCTTTTTTTTTCAAAATAAGAATCATGTGTTGAGAGGAAAAAAAGTGAGGTAAGAATAATTTTTCATGGAGGAATAAATGAAATTGGAATGGTATGAATGAAAATAATTAATAATTTTTAATTTCATCAATTAATGATGCATGATAATTTGGGTGACTTTATTTTGTGCATGATATTTTCATTGACATATATTTTTAATTTTTATTGGAAATTTATTTTGAGTGATCACTTATATAGGAGTCTAAGTGCTAAGTGGTGGGGATTGATAGAGATGATATTTTTGTCTTTTTTTCTTAATTTCAATGAATATATCCTCACCAATGTTCTATTATACGTGAAATAATATATTTTTAGTAATTTTGAAGTATTTTGATCTAAATAATGAAAATTCCATAATTTTGGAATTTTAACAGTGTGTCATCATTTTTTATTTTGTGAATAATTTTTTTACAACAGAGCCAATTTTGAAAATTATTTTTTTAAGAATAATTGTATAATTTTAATAATATTTTTCAACTAGTAAAAGTTTTTATTTGAGCATCTTGAGTCCTAAATAAATAACTCAAATTGGAAAATCCTTTTTAGATAAAATTGAATCCCCATCAGTAACTAAAGAATAAATTGGCATACATGTGTCCAAATTTAGTGAATCTACTAGGAAACTATATATTATTATAATGTGAATTTCCACATTTAATTCCACTATTAAATTAATTAATTAATATGGGAATGCTCTACATTAAAATGAAGGATGTTTAAGATAAACTTTGGGCCTAATGTGTTCTCTTCATTAATCCAGATATAACATTTTCAACACATGTCAAAATAAGAATCAAATTGTTGAGGGAAAGATAACTTACATTTTAAAACCATTTATTCAGAAACATCAGCACTATTTATCAAGGAAGGGTTTCAAATAGGATAAAACATTTTTGGGATAGTTTTTGGACATAAAATTTCCCCCTGCATTTACTTTATATTCAAGACTTAACTTTCATTTAAAATTGTGGTATATTTGAAGGTGTGGTCTATTATAGAGAGAATATTTTGGTGGATATTAGTATTACACAAAGTCATCAAGCAATTAAGAAAATAAAATCCATGTTGTGGTGTGAAGATAAGATTCTATGAAATTTACACTTTTGAGTTTGTTCATTTCATTTAAAACTCTTTTCTTTTGAATTATCCTGGAAACTATTTTCTTGAATGAAGGAGGTATATTTCATTTTAGTTTTCAATTTATTATAATTTTTCTTGATTTTTTATGAATTTATGAATTTAAAATAGTTTTATTTTTGTTTGAAATTATTTCAGTGAGGCCTCTCAATTAAGCACAACACGTTCAATTAGTATTGATTTCTTGAAGGAGTTTGGGAAATCTAATCACACTCATAAGCAGATAAAAACCCATATTTGAGTTATAAATGTGGTTTTAGAAAATATAGTGGTAAAATTTTGTTCTTAAGATATAAATTTTATATTTTAATTGGAAGAAATTTCTATATAATGACAGAGGGAGTCTATGAGGAATAAATATTGTCCATTGTTGCTACCTTTAGATTGTTTTTTAATCTAGTTTGCTTCAGATTTCAAGTCTAAAACATATATTTATTTTAATAATCTTATAATATATAATTCAACATAGTTTAACCCCTTTAAACCGCCCATTTATAATTATTTCATTTGACAAAAATATTAACAAATTGATAGTGTGATAGCTTAGTCTGTAACCTCCTCATGAGACAACCCTGTATTCACCACTATGCTACATTTTTGGGGAACATATTGACTTGGGTAACACAAATGAAAACCCTAGCATCATATTCATAACATCCAACCTCCTTTACCATATCAAGTGTGATTAAATAATAATGAAACAATTCATAAATGAAATAAAAGGATGAATGTAAATAATGTCCCTTACTCTAATAAAAAAATACTGAATGAATTTTACATTGTAAATGATAATAAATAACTTAATTTATTGGGAATAACAATCCAATTAATACCCATGGTCATGACGGAATGGTTATGACATCCTATAACATAAACAACACCATAGATGAGTGATAATAACCTCCAATAATATTTATATGAAAATAAAAGTATGGGAATATAATTTCACACCATTTCCAAGTCTATTATGGAAGGGTGATAATATCCAAAACCATTTAAGAAACCAACTTGATTAGAATAGAATTCAGCCTCTACCATATCACTGTAAATTTTATATGTTATGAACTCATCTCAAAACATTCCCAAGAGTATAACATAACAAAACAATTAATATATAAAGATACCAATGGATGTGTCAAAGTGTTTTCTTTTTTCATGATTTAATGAGAATCATCGAAAGAAATTGATATTGGTTTATTAGTTTTGAGCATATTTTCTAGTTTATTTTATGTTTTTGATTATTTTTTAAGACTATTTGAGTTGAGATGAATCAATTATGTAAGCTACATGTTTTGGTGAATAAGATAATGTCTAGAACCTTATTGAAATTCATATGGTTGATCATGTGACGTCAGATGGTTAGATATGAGTATAATATTGAGAATATAACAAAGGAACACACCTTTTGAGGTTAAATCAGCCTTCATAAGGTAAAAGTAGATGTAAAAAATGAAAAGGAAATATCTTGAGGTTGTTTCCTAAATGTTGTAACGTTGTTTCAGAACTCCATATGGTTGAAACAACACTTAATAAGGTTAATTATAATGTTCAAAAGGTTTATTTGGAATGTTTATAAGGTTTATGTGTAACTTCATAGGGTTCCTTAAATATATAAAGAGAACATTTCAAATTTGTTTGATTCACTTCAAAATGTTGATATTAAACTTTTTTAGGTTCATCTAACAATATAAAATATATACTCAGCTACAATTTGAAAAAGGAAACTTCATAAGGATGAGTATTGGCTTCATAAGGTTTAGACACATTGTGAAATTTGGAGTTTTATAAGGAATAAAATATCACAGAAATTTAAAAATAAATATTGTGAGGAAATTAAATTAAATTTTTTCAAAGGAAATATTTTGTGGATTAATAACCACAAAAAAAATTTTGAATGAGGATTTTATTAAAGAAATTTCAAAAGTAATAGATTCTCTAAACAGTTAAAATATTCATATATATTTATTTAAAAAATATCAATGGTGACCAAAGTAGGAAATAGGAATGAACTTTTTAAGGTTTCCTAGGTCTTTATATATTTATCTCATATGTAAAAAATTGTAATGGAAATATCAAAATGTTTTTTTTCTGAAACATCATAAGGTTATTTTAGAGTTCGATAAAGAAGAAAAAATAAGTCCTACGGTTAAATTTTGGGTTGTAATGTTCATTAGGAAATTTTATAAGAATTATGTGGTACTTCTTAAGGTTTATTCAAAAGTTAAAGAGAACGTTGAAAATTTGATTCATGCACTTAATAAGGTTGACATAAAACTTTGTAATTTTCATTTAACCATGAAAAATGGAATTTGAGATAAAATTTTGAAATGGAAATTTTGTATGGTTGTGTGTTAACTTTGTGAGGTTTAGATACTATGAAATGATGAGTTTTATAAAGTATAAAATATATGAAAAATTGGAAGACAAATTTTCTTCAAAAATAAAATTTGAGGATTCTTATGATAATATTCAGGGTATTAAAGAATACAAATCAAATTTTGATGGAACATTTTTTTGTATGAAATTTAAAAAATGACCACTTATCTAATTGTTTGAACTTTTCATATAATTTTTTTTAAAATATCAATGGATATTGAAGATGGATGGTTTTTATATTCTAAATGGGATGATAATTTATAGTTATGAAATTCATAAATCACATGTAACTGAATATGTTATGATTCAAGAAGAGTATTAAAATTGTTTCATCATTAGAAGAAATTTAACTATGTGAATAAAAAATGAGGGATTATTTGAACAAAGTTTCTTCACCTAAAAGGAGATATGATATCATGATAGGATCTTTTTGTATTTTAAAAAATCATTTATTTGTGATTTTTTTCAATGGTGATCACTATTGAAGGTAATCACACAAAACAATTCTTAAATGAGAAATGAATATTATTAGATAATGGTAGGAATCACATATGAATAGATGATTTAGGAAACACATGGAGGATATAATTATACCATTATATTAAGATAATTATATCAAAGATGACCTATAATTTATTTTTTAGAATTTATATAATTCTGTAATATTGAGGATACTAGATTAAGGGGACCAATCTGGTAAGAACCACATTATTGTTGAGGCTAAAAAATATTAATAATTTTTTTAATGAATCTTGGAATCTGATAGAGAGGGAAAAAATATCAAGAGCCTAAATATTTAGTGAGAAATAGATTATGAAGTAAATAAACAATTTATGCTGCATGATTTGAGCAAGTAAGACCAATTTGAGTTTATCCAATGATATCAGAGGTAAAAGTTATTAATGGAAAGAATATTTTGACTCCAATGGAACATTATCTATTTTTTGAAACACATTTTGGTAGAGAATGATACATACCTAAAAAATTTTAATTTTTTATTCATTATAGTGGAGTGTCTATGACTCAGAAATTCTATTTTGGAGTCATAGTTCCCCAAAACCAACCACCATTATACTTTTGATCACATTATAATTTCATGATATTTGAATATAATTTAATTTCTTACCAAATACAACCTGTTTTTCTAAGTGATAGTGTATGTTATAATGTTATATAAACAATTGGTATGTTGGATGTATATAGAAGTTCCCCAAAATGATGATACTATTTTGAGGATATTGAAATATTACATAAACCCATGTTCTATGGTTGGATGATATTGTCTGAAGGGAAATAGATGATATAAGTTATTTTAGATAAGGTCTCATAAGACATTAAAACCCAGTTTAATGATGTTTGAACATTTTTATCATTAAAAAGGGTGGTTATGAGAATTAACTCTCCAAAAGTAACTTCAAATGTTTTATATGTCATCAGATATTATTATCTAGGGACTTTTGTAGCGGTATTTTGACTCTAATATTATTATTATTGTGTGTCAGGTCTCTCATGATTATATTTATTTTATAAAATATAATGATAAAACTTCGTTGTGAAGTTGGGTACATTGAATGCATCCTGAGTTTCATTACATTAATGAATATCAAGGTAGAGAATTTATCCCTTCCATTGGAAGTGAATATCTCCAAACCTTTGATGGAATAGAACAACAAAATTATGTCCATCGCCATGGATGTTTATCAATCAGTTTTGTTCTAAAATTATAAAGAAAGAGATTCAAACATATATGATGATGACATAAGTTATATAACATATCTGATGAGAGATTTCATGACAAAGGTAATAAATTATACAATAAATGTTTATAAGATTTTGAATATCATAGTGATGTTATCAATTTAATCTATGTGTTCCTTGGAATGTTTCTTGATAATAACATTGGACTTTAGGTATTTTAGCCTAATTCTACTCAGAAAATGGATGATATGGTTACACCATAAGTGTGTTGAAGAACCGTAGCTAAGTTCTATATGATTTTAATTGGTAGATTATAATTTATTCTCAATTTTGAGGAATAGTATTTAATCATATGTTTTTCTAGATCAAAAATATATATTTATCAGTGTATAAAACCATTTTATTTATTTATTTAATTAAATTAAAAAATATTATACTTGGTTTAATAAATAATTAAACTCACAGACTAAATTTCGGTTATGTGTTAATGGAAAATTATTTGAATAAATATTAATTTAGTTACTTTTGATAAATAATATATCATTAGTCAGCAAGTTATGAACATATAAATTAAATAATTAAAATAATAATATTATTAATACATTATGTAGGGTGAGGGTTAAGAGAATATTAACAGGGGATTTATAACAAATTTTTTAATAGTAGCACTATAAACACCTAATTGTGGAATTATAATGGTAGATATACAGTTGGATTTTATTAAGAATTGTTATGAAAAACATTTTTCACCCTACAGAATACTCTCGTCACCTATGTATTCTGAAGAATTCTATAAGTTCCATGAGAATTGATGATTCAAATCCTTTCTATCTAGTTGTGAGATAACTAATAGAATTCAAAAAGCCCTAATGTGACTCAAATGCGTGGTCAACAACAAGAAATACATGGAATAAAGACATTTTCACTAGCATCTGAAGAACCCTACCACAACTTTTAGAGACTCTTGGTGAAAATATGGATCACTGGTAGTGGTAATATACCCTTAATTCCTCCTTCATAATAATGGTTCGACAAGAAGATTATAACGTTTCTAAAAACAAATAATGAATTACAAGATGAGGTTATTCTTGATATATCTATATTAATTATAAATTACTTCTGAGATCCAATATTTGGGGATTTTGGGAATGTTATTTTATTTAGTTCAAAAAATAAATTCAAAGAAGTTAATGGAAAAAATTAATTAGGCATGGGCCTAACCAATTTCATTTCACCCTAAAACCTTCATCATTATCCTAGAATGGTGTAGGTACACGTACTTTGTCTAAACATAATAAAAACTAAGTGTTCATTTCACTTATTCTATTTCTATTTTATACAAATTAAGAGAAGAATTATAATTTTATGAGATCATATCCAAACATATTATTGTGGTTTATTTCAAGACCAAATAAATTTTAAACATAAAAATAATGGATTCATACCCCTTCTTAGTGGTGTATCCATTCTTTGGAAGCATCAAGTGGTATCAGAGCATCTAGGTTCCCAAATTAATAACCTATAATTATTAGATATGGAAAATTTAAACTCATTCAATAGTAGGTCAATCCTTACTTTCGATGGAATGAACTATCATGGATGAAAAAAAATACTTCTCTATCTTATTTATATTAACTTAGAGGTGGTTTATGTATGAACTAGGAATTATATTATCATATATTTATTTTAAAAATAATATACTAATGTGAGGGGCTTCAAATAGTAGAAAAAATATTAGAAAATATGAAAATAATTTTTAAAGGAAATGTGAATGTTAAATAAGATAAGTTGAAAATTTATATGATCATATTTGAAGATATAAAAATTTATAAAGTGGGAAACATTGATTACTAATTCACAAGATTAAATGAAATGTCTAGTAGCATCATTAATTGTATTTAAAGTATATATGATACTATAATGTTCAATAAGTTTAAGAGAAAATGTCATTATTGGTTTGATCATAAAAGTTTTATATTGGGAGATAGAGATTATTATATAATTGATGAATTTAATAATATTATAATTGTATAAAAGTTAATAAAGGAGCATATATTAAAAAAAATTAGAGCGGAAATAAAATTTGAATCCATGATAAAACTCATATTCAAGGATGAATCAGTTGAAGGATATTATGAATCTAGTGATAATAAAGATATATATGGGGATTATAATTTTATCACGTCTCTTACCTAAAATAACTTAAAAAGTAAAGAGAATGTGTATAAGAAAACCCTAACTCAATTGTTTTAAATGTGGTGGCATTGGACACTTTTCTATAAATTTTCCAACAATGAGACGCATTGATTATGAAGCTAATGATCATAATGAGAATACATAAAAGAAGAAATAAGGTTGAAACCCAAAAGATAAGTCAAGATATATTTTGTGAAAGAAGAAATTTCTAATAAGAAAAAAAATTATGATAGTTGAAGAGAGAAGAAGATCACCCATATTGAAACTTCCAATTGAAAGTAGAATTTTTTGATAAATTCACAAAACTGATGGGATCTATTGATAAAATGGAAGAATTATAAAGTATTGAAGACTAATAAGGTGAGATAAGATATATGGAACACATGTTGAAATAATAATTTTAAGAATGACTTGATTAAAATACTAAAATCAAGAAAAAATCACAATTTTTAAGAAATAATATGGAATGAAAAATGAAGCTAAGAAGGTTCTTATCAAGATAAAATTTGATCACATCAATGAAATCATAAAACTCAAGTTGAAATTAGTTGATAAAGGAATGATAATGAAATATCATGAACAAAAACTCTAATTGAAAGAATCATACCCAAGTAAGACATAATCAAAATTTCATAGAGCAATTTTTTTAATAATATAAAGTATATCTATGATTAATCTATGGATGTAATACCTGAGACATTACTATATCAAGTAAATGATATATCCCAAAACTATTTTACATAATGCACACTATATTTCCTTTACTCATGAACTTATTTATAAGTTAAATTTTAGAATTTTAAATTATATAAATTAAATTAATTTTTAAATTTATCATATTAAAATTACATTATTATGAATTTTTCAATTTTTTAAAAACAATTTGGGTTTGTAAAAAAATATGGTTTTCAGGAAACATATAAGTTTTATCAATTTATCATTATACAACAATGACCAGGAAGTTTAATTTTTTTTGATACAATCAAATATGAATTTAATGAATAACAAGATGCATTTTAAATTTTTTTTAACCTAGAAAACCTATAGAAAATATTTTCCGATGTAATGTAAAATGTAACTTTAATAAAAAATTATGTTCTGTATTTTCATTGAATTAAGTATTTTCAAGGAGAGATTCATTTTTTTCTTTCCTTGATAGCCTCATACCCATTTTTAGGATAAATCAATTTATATCATTAAAATAAGTGTCCAAGATAATTTTATCATATATATAAATTTAATTCTTAGAAAAGTTTTTTTTCTAAAAAACTATTGTTTTCTACGATTAAGTGTGTTTATTTTAACATTAAATTTCAATAAAGTCAAAAAAATGATATAATTAGTTTTAATTTTGAAATTAAAAGTATCAAATTAGTTAAAATGTTAAATATTAATCTTTTAATTAATATTAATTACTATGGTTTGAAATTAACTACAAACTCAAATGTGAATAAGTAAAAAAGGTAAAAAGTTAGAGGAAAAATCCCTAAACCACCCTAAATTTTTGAAAAACGAGTTTTTTTGGAGATTTTCATCCCACAATATCATTAAACTCTTATTTTTTTTCAATTTTTTTGGCCATTGACAGTTGAATATTAACTTTATATTTATAAAAATGTTTGACTTACTCACAAAACTACCCTTCCATTCACTTATAAAAGAGTAACTTCTCCACCAATTCCTGACTAACCTTACTTAGACTTTCTACTTGAAACTATTCCAATTTTATAATCATATAACCCTATATAATATTCAAAATATTTTAGTCACCATTAGGTAGCAAAATTCCTTCATTTATAAGGATAATTCGAAGGAAAACTAAAATCCCCCCGAAATGAGTATTATCAAGTACTTAACTTTTATTCTCATTTATCTTCATTAAATTTTATTCTATCTAAACTAATAAAATTATATTAGTTTCATTTATATACTTTAATGTTATTTTATTATGGGTATTATTATTTTTATCCATATATTCCATCTAATAATAAAAAAATAAATCGTTGCTTGTGTGTACATGTAGACTACTGCCACCATGAGAAAAATAATAATTTTTCATCACCACCCATCATTGATAGTTCCTAGAATGGTTTAATAAGGAAATATTATGTTTATTATATTATTAATGTTCTGGTATAACATTTTTACAACCTATTAATGATATGATCAATAAATTATCATCATTAATTCAATCGTTTTAAATAGGCATGCTAAGTGGAAAATATTTTATTCAAATTATGTATTATTTTATTATACATTAATTATTCTTGAAATTACTTTATAATTTTTATATATAACACTAATAAACACTAAATAATATCATCAATATTCTAGTGTAATGATATTTCAACAAAATCACTTCATAATATTTCATTAAATTAGGGTATGTTCGTGTTTGGGATAGATTAACCACTTATTCGAACAATAATATGAATTTATATAAAGAATTAATATAGTTAAACAATTAATGGTATAATATAATAAAAAAAATTAAAAATTGTTTTTATACTGGAGATTTCATATCAATATTTAATTCCCCAATTTCAAAAAACACCATTCGATCGTCAAGAATCACTGAAACATGATCTTTATCGATTTCATATTCAAGGATAAAGACTAAAGCACTCATAATATAAATTTGAAAAATCATAATTAATTATAATACATCCATAAAATTATCTTTAATTACCGATTAATTATGAAATTCTTAGGAAAAACTAATATAGGCAACACTATTATGAAATTAATACAAACAATCAAAACAATAAAAACAAGATAAGGAAAATATGTAGAATTAATATCGATAATTACTATTTATGAATATTATAAATGAAAATGGATATGATTATGTTTCTTAATTATCTTATTAATATAGATATGGTTGTGAAACATGAGGTCAGAGTGAGTTCATGGATGTTAGGACAAGATATAAGGGTTTTCCTTATCAAATTCCTCTATTTGATGCATGTTTGGTATTATGAAAATAATTTCCTTTATATGGTTTATATAATGACTATTTGAAATTTTATAACATCAAATTTTGTTATTCATGGTATTTTAAGAGAAATATTTATTACTATCCTTTAACAGGTTTTTTATTGAATTTTTACCCAAGCCCTAAGTAGTGTTTTCTTTGTCTCAATTTTCATTATTTTGGAATCAAGTTATATTCTGAAAATATTTCCTTTTGTGTATTATATATATTGAAATAAAATATTTTTTTCTTATTAATAATTAAATTAAAGGAATTTAAAACTCTATATTATTATATATACCTCATATTATTTTGATGCAATATTTAACTAGACTGTCATAAAACTCAATCATTTCCATGGTGATAAAACCATCCTATGTTTTGGTAAAGTAAAAGTGTGTGTAGTTCCCTAGAAAATACATACCTATATGGATACTAGCTAGTTGATATTTGTTTTCTATAGATTCAACTGTGGTTAATCATCTTAAAAAGTATTGGTCGATGGTTTTCTTGATCATCACTATGATAAAGATTGAGTTGGCCAAAGACTGAACACCTAGCTAGACACTCCCGAGGAATATGCTTTGGGATATTCACATTCTCTTTATGATTCTTGATGTATGATTTTCCACCATTTCCTTGGTCACAAAACAATGTGAAATATTGAACCCAATTACAATCTTCCATAGACAACCCAATACTTTTAAATTACCCACACAATTATATTTCTTTGATAAGGGTACTTATTATTACGTTGATGACACCCCACAACTTCAATGTTTATTGAGGGATGTTCTTCTAAAAATTCATAGTATTATTTTTGGAATGGCGAATTATTTTTTCCATATTTATCATTATATGGATATCCATGTTTTAATTAATATATTTGTTCATTGGTGAATCATATGAAAGGTATTTTTGATGCTTATGGTGAATGGATTGGACTTAACCAGGTGACAGGTGGGGCCAATATTATATCGCCACTCGATGCAAAAACTGGTCTAATGAGATAAAATAGATTTTTTTTGATTTATTCCTATCCACATATTATTATATTGTAATATCATAAGTCCTTGACAACATGTTTTTACATCTGACATTATTCATTCCATCAGTATGAGTTCAATGATTGTTGTTATCCATGTTTTCTTTTATTATCTTATATATACCATCCCATCTTTTTTAGTTGATTATGGATTTATTTATTTTATTTATTCCTTACATATTGATTATTCCATGTTTATTTTATGAAATATTCTACTTTATTATACTTGTTACAAATAATCGGAGCTCACCCTCAATTATTTTCTTTTCCCAAAAAACCCTAGAGGAGAATTATGTTTAATTTTCAAGGATACGTCAGAAGGTATAATAATGTTATTGTAATGTGTTTAGGGTGTCTTTTTTTTTCAAATTTAATGTATGCATGTACCTATTTTTACAATAATACTAAGTTGTTGGATCATTCCGAATGTCTTGTATTATATACCAATAATGTAATATTACTACTGACATTAAGTTTCTACAGTCTAGGATGTTATAGTTGATATCAAATAAAATTTAGTAGAAACCATGGGGAATATATTTAGAGGAACCCAGTTATAAATCCTAATACAATGAAAAATAAAAATATTTCTATGGAACAATATTGAAAACAAAATATAAATTGTTTTTTATAATTCAATATCATGGTCTAATTAAATATATTATTTTATTAAAGATAGAGTCCAGTAAGAAACATTAGTATCATTTAAGGGGGGAATAGAATCCAATATTTTCAAGTTGGATATTTCATATCCTAAGTCTTTTCTAGACCCTCTATAGTGTCTCTCCTTAATAAATTTTAAGGAATATTGGAAGATAAAGTGTGATCTATAGTCAAATAAGATATTCAAAAAATAGAGGATTTACCCAAGGCACAAAATCCTATTATTGTTTTTATAAAAGAAAATATTTTTCATCCTAAGGATCATGAAGTTGAGTTCTCAATTGACCTCATTCTTGATGCATGACTGATATCTAAAATTCATTCTAATATCGAACTACTAGAGTTTATGGATTTGAAGAAACTACTACATCAGTTGTATGCTAAGGGATTTATACACCCTAGTGTTTCATTGTTGGGATCCCCTATTTTATTCATGAAAATAAAGGATGGGTCTATGAGATAATGCATAATTTATATAGAGATCAATCCCAATACTATAAATAATAAGCATCATTTACCACAAATTGATGACTTATTTTATCAACATCATGTATCCAAATACTTTTAAAATAATGATCTTCACTCTTGTTATCATCATATAAGGGTGAATAATGTTGATATTCCAAAGACAACATTTTGAATAATTTATGGGAAATATGAGTTTACAATATTTCCTTTTGAATTGAATAATGTACCTTCAATCATCGTATATTTTATTAATATATAATTCAATGAGTATCTTGATAAATGTATGGTGGTATTTATTGATTATATATTGATGCACTCTAAGATTTAAAAGTTTTATAAGGGACATATCTAAATAATTATAGGTACCCTCAGAAAAAATAATTATATGGGAAATATAGTAAGTTTGAGTTTTTTCTCAATGATGTTTTTTCTCCACCATATTTTCACTGAGGATGAAATATATGTTGACTCTTTAAAGAAAAGTGTAGTAAAATAATGACCTACACCAACAAACATAACTGATAATTTAAGATTCATATGTTTAGCAGGTTACTATTTGTAGTATGATCAATACTTTTTATAGTTGGAAAAACCATTGACCAAGTTGATATATAAAGGTTTTAAACTCACAAGATCAAGAGAATATTCGGAAATTTTTTAATATATGAAGTTTAGAATAATCAATTCACCGGTATTAAATATAACACTAGTTTAGGAAATATTTTTAATATATTATGATGCATTGATGGAATCACATGGTTGTGTCCTTATGAATAGAGATAGAGTGATATCTAATTTATTAATAATATTAAAAATCAACAAATAAAACTAACAAACTCATGACCTTTAGCTGTTAGCTGCAATATTTTATTTGAATGTATAGAGATAATACCTCTATGGTGAGAGATGTGATATATATGTTCATGGTATACAAGATTTTGAGGTTTATATTATCTCATAATTATCACAACATGTGTAAAAGAATATGGTTGGAACTACTCATTGACAATTATTACTTCAAGTATTACCACCCTTGAATAGAAAACATGGTGGTTCTGGCATTGACTAGGATAGACCATAGAGTTCTAACCATGATATGTATTAAGAAGGATCCTATATGTAGATTTATATTAAAGATATTTATAGTGTTTTTTAGTTAAGGTGATCCATCATTACTTTTACTAGAAATTGATAAACTATCCATACTATAAATGATATGGAGATCCCAACAAGATAAATATGACTTAAAAAAGCATGTTTTAAGAAATAAATGTAGTGAAATTGGTAGAATTTATCTATATAGATTGATTGTGAATTTTTGTGAAGTGGTTATGCGTTCCATATATACTTGATTTTAAAACGGAACATCTAGATAAAACACATAGCTCAAATCTCCCTATACACCATGGTAGCAACAATTTGTATAGGGACTTAACAGGTTATTTCTAGTTAGATGGTATGATGTAGGAAATTATGGAATATGTTTATAGATGCTTAGTATGCCAACATGTGAAGGATAAAAGAACACATCCTTTGGGAATCTAGAAACCTTTTTATATACCTACATATATATGGGAAAATTTTATAGTGGACACTATGATTGGACTCCCAAAGACTCCATGGAAGAACAATTCTATATGGGCCATCATTAAAAATATTTTTATGTATTATAATTTATTATTTATAAGAGAATATCTACCATTTGAGATCCCTTACCAATTTTATATCCATGAAATCATAAGTCTTCAGGAGTCACCAATATCAATTTTATCTATTCATGACTCTTGATTCACATCAAGATTCTAGAACAATTTTCAATGGGTTCTAAATGTTGTGAAATATTTATGTATTACCTACCATCACTAAAATAATGGTTGGTTTTAATGGAATATTTATGGTATCCTATATGGAAATCCATTTACTTTATGATTTTTGGTTCTTGCACATGGGCCGAGGAGGTTTTTGGTGGTTTAGAGGGTGTTTGAGGAGTTTTGGTGGAGACACTGCAAAAAATGGCATGGTTGTAGTGTAGAGTTAGGTGTTGTGCCCTGTTTTAAAAATTTGGTAGCATAATAGACATAGGATCTGATATACGGAAGATCTACAGTATAAATGAGGCTAATACCAAATGGGGGGTAGTAACTCCATGGAATATAGGCTGTAGCGTGGTCACGTTCTTGGAATGGGGGTCATGTGGTATGGTGCTTATGGCTATGTCATAAACCCCAAAACCTCTTTTATTAGATATATCCTAGATTATAATAATAAACATTTACCAAAAGGTGAAAGTGGAATGGTCCCTCCGATTACAGAGTATATTAATATATGTCAAGGAGGGCTGCGGTGTGGCCCATCTACATGTGTTTACATCTTCTTATTTTCAAGATTCCTATAAGTACTTATGGCGCATCTAAACCCCATTTTCCCCAATCATCTCCCTTAAACACCAGGAAACCTAAATAGGTGTTTCAAAGACTTTTAATCACCTTCGGATAGTGATTGATCCCCAAATATGAGAGATCAATATGTCCTGATCAAGTGTGAGTTCTACCTATTCTCTCAAGCAGTTTTCCCCATTTAATTTCTTATTTCTTTAATTTATTCTTTGCATGATATGGTGATTTATCTCTAACATATTTATTAGTTTAATGTGTTTTTTAGTGTGTTTTTGTCACAATGTCTTTGGGACATCACATTTTCCTCATATGGGAGGTGGTTATAGATCAACAACATTGGTCTATTTTGATGCAAATAACATTGATGCGTTTTAGGTAGGGGATTAATTGCATATCCTATTTATTTACATGCTATCATAAATATATCATAGATTATCTCTTTGGATTTTAGTTCAATTATAATAATAAATATTGAACCAAATTAGTAAAGTAATTTGTTATATATATTTAATGTCGATGTTAGATACCATGATAAAATTTTACCTCTTGATTTGAAAGACAGTGTTCTATTTATGTTATGCTTGTGTACCATGTTGTTATGTTCATTTTAGCATGTTTTTATTAATGGAAAATGGTAAATAATATAGAGACAAAACTAATTGATTAATTTTTCAAATAATTAAAAAATATATTTTTAAAGGAGTATGATGTTTCATGTAATTTTATGGTAATTAAAATTTTTGCAATGTGAATGTTTAATTGAAAATGTCCTTCTATGTGCTAATGGAATTGAAAAATATTATAAACCATTATAATGATGGTTTAAAATGATGAAATAAGAAGAAATGTTAAATGATTTTTTTCCACAATTTTATTAAACTAGAATTAATTATATGATCATTTTAAAATTTTGGATAGTTTTTGAAAACAATATACCTTATGTTGCCTTTAGTTTGAAGCTATGAATAATGAATCCATTAATAAATGAGAGAGTAATAACTGGTTATTTTTTAAAGATAAACCATTGAGTAAATGAGTTTCCATTTTCTTATAAATTTTGTATTCCTTGTGTTGGGGTGGTGAGATCCTTGTGTGAAGAGGTTTAATGCTACATTTTTTTGGAAAAGTTGAACTATTATTTGTGCTTATTTTCATTCTGCCTTGTTATTTTCTCTCGATGTGAGCCTTTCTATATGATATTCTCTTATGATGGATGATGAGATATGGGATGGGGATGCCCAAATGATGTGGTAGTAGTTAATGTATGTGATGGTGAGATGCATTGGTATATTCATGTAGGTGTAGGGGATAAAACCTAATATGATAAAATGGGATGAAGCCAGGCTTACTTATTGTTGTGGTAAAGTTGGGATGCTTTCTTGGGTATGGATTTTTTATGGACAATGGTCAAGTTTCTTGTTATATGTATTCCTTTCCCCACTTATTGAAGTATTTAGATGTGCTTGGTTTCTTTTTTTATCTTGGCGGTGGGATATGATCATTTTCCTAAATTACCTGGAATTATAGAATTGTTAACAAACTTTAATAAATGTTTAATCCATGGGGTTGGTGTTTATAAAAGGAAAAGGATATTCTTCAATTGAGAAACCATGAACTCCATTTGAATTATTCATGGAGGGAATGGGCTTTTCGTGATGGATAATTATTCTTAATGTGGATTAATGTTGCTGTTTAATTTATAGACAATGAATTAATTAATTAAAGTAATTTAAAAGATGAAGATAAAAAATTTATTGTAATTATTTAAAAGGTTTGTGTGCTTATAATATATCTAGTCCCTAGAAGTTGAATCTTGGTGTCTAAGTTACGATAGCTATAATTGAGCCTAGGACTAGATTATGAAAATAGTGTGGTTATTTTTTATATTATACCCTTGGTTCTATTTTCAGACTCAGGGCCAACTGGAGGTAGGTCTCAGGCAGTCACAATATCCCTAACCTCATTGTAGGTCCGTGAGGGGTATTATTTGGCGGGAGGGGGTTGTGAAAACTTTTTTTCAAAGGTTAAGGTTAAGGGATTTGATGTATTTTGGAGTTATTCATAAGTGAGGTTTCATGGGTTGGTAAGGAAACGATGTCCGCTAAATTTGGGAAGCGATGTAAACACAGGAGACCTACTATGTCATGAGTATTTTGGGCCCCTATGATATGACGGATAGACCTTTATGTTTACTAAGCCCACTAAATAAAGTGATACTGATTGTAGCGAAGAGGCTATGAAAGGTATCATGCATCATACTTCTTTTCACCTATGTTTTAAATGGGTAGAACTTGGTATATGTTAAACCAAAAAATAATAAATTGAAAGAATCAGTTAAATTATATTAAATATTTAATATTCAAGGTTTATGAGTCTATCTATTTGTTCTTATTGAAGGCATAGATATAGGTCAACATCCTCATCAGTTTCTCACCAAAGATGTTCAGTGGGATGTTCTAGCTGATTGCTACAGAGTAGTGGTCAATGATGACAACACATGGAGGAGGAAACTTCTAGAGTTTTAGAACCATATTTTGTCTAAGTATGAGTGCACCATTTCATATTTAGTCATAGAATACTTGTTAGATGAGGTTGAGATAACTTTCAGTTTTATTTGTTCTTGGAGGGAGGATGGTGTTTTTTAGCTGTAATGATGTTGTGCGGGGCAACGAGGTAGTTGTGGTGTTTGTTCCTTAGGTATTATGAGTAGTCAATGGTCTTATGGGAGAAGTTTAGGGACTCATTTTTAGAAACAATTCCTTAATCAAATGTTAAGGTAACCAGTTTCCAATAACTACTTACCATTTTACTAGGGTGGGGGAGTTTGGAATCCATTTCAAGACACTTCTCCAATATTCTTTAGAACTGTTTTCAGATGAGGAGGCAAGGAGATCTATTTTAATGAGGCTTTGTCCATATATCCATCCCTATGTCACCGCTTTATGTTAAAGGTATACAACAAGGTGTTTTAAAGTGTATAGTTCATTGAGAAGACACTAAATAGATTTGGATCAATATGGTAGGGGATTCCTAAAAATTCCTCTCAAAGTATAGTTGTGGTTCATTTTTCCCAGTTTCTTGGATAGAAGTGCCTCGGGTTGGTCCCAACACTCATCATATAATTTCTCCAGGGGTAGAGTCTCTTTTATATTTTCTAGGTAATAAGATAGATGATTTTATTATCGATGATTATGTCATAAGTAGTGATATTTCATGATATTTCTGATCAGTCAACATGTAACATGTGTTTTACTTTAGAATCCTCTTTTGATGTTTTTTTAGCAGAGGGAGAAACAGCAGGGTGTTTCTATTTGGAATTTGCATAGAGGAGACAAAACGGGAAGAGGAAAACCAAAATATTCCATAATAACTTATATTGTAGAGTGTGGTCATATAGGTGGTCGCTAGAATGGAAATAGAGGTTGTGGAGTTTCACGTGACTAGTTTCATGCTAAAAACATAGAGAGACAAACATTGTTTGAGGAACCCTTTGATATTTTTCTTCATTGGTGAATGTTTATTTTGAATTGAGAGCTAGGTGATCCTTAATATCACCGGAAATTTTCCATAATTTGGCAGTTTAGTTAGAGAGGATTCTTGTTCCCTCAGCATTGAACTCACCAGTAATAAGTCGATATGACTTGTATGAAGTATATAGGGACCGTGAGCTAGTGCTGGGGTTGCATCGCTATTGGGGATACTTCTTATGCTTACAAATAAAACCATATGACAACATACTAAACATGGACTAGTTTTATTTGGTGTAAGATATAATGGATTTATTAATGAGTAATGTTTTTTCATATAATATCTATGGAGAACTAGAAAATTTTGTTGGTGAGAAATATCCTCATATAAGTCAAAGGAGTGTTCTGTCTTTCTCTTAATAGATGGCTAAGTTGATGCTATGTTCATCATGGATTCTGAAGATACTATTTCCTAGGGTTATGGAAGATTACCCTGATGTCTTCTGTGAAGAAGTTTCAGTATTACCCCCATGATGGGAGATTGATTTTGGGATTGAGCAACAACTAGGAATTCCCTATATGTCAAGGTATCCATATGGGATGTTACCATCAACATTGTGAGAGATACATATATAGCATTATGATCTATTATAGTGGGGGTTTTTTCCTATGTGTGTCAACTTGGGGAGAACCATTTATTTTTGTGAATGGGTAATGGATGTTTGTGGCTTAATATCGATTATCATCACATAAAACAAGTGACAAGGAAGAAACACTATCTTCTTATATGGATTGATGATTTATTCAACATGTTAAAAAGATAAAGTTGGTTCTTGAAAATATATTTGTGATAAATATATCATTATATATGGGTGAATGAAGTGTATATTCTTAAAACAACTTTTTATTGTCATCCTAGGGATTATGAGTTTGTTGTGATGACTTTTGTTGTGACGAATGCTTCATCTATGTTCACCGGTTTGATAAACATAATTTTTAGATAGTTCCTGGAAAATATCATGGTGGTTTTCAGTGAAAATATGCTTTTGTACTCTTTATATGAGAAGAATAATGCAGAGAAAATATATTCCATTTTGGGAGTCCTTCGTCATCAGCAGTTTTTTAGGAAGTTATTGAAGATTGAGATCAGGGATCATGAGGTTCATTTCCTGGGGCATGTCATGTTCCATCAAGGAGTATATATGGATTCATTGAAGAGAGAGGAAGTTATTTTGTAGGAATCCCCATGATAGTTTTATATTTTGAAAGTTTCCTTGGTCTTGTGATCTATTATAGGAGGTTTATAGAAAATTTATCTGAGGTTCTGACTCCTATGAAATCCTTGACCAAGAAGGATCATGTATTATTATGGGTTTAAAAGTTTTAATAATTATTCATGTACCTAAAGGGAATGTTATTCAACACTCTAGTCATTTATTTTCTAGTAGAGGGATTTTAGTTTGAAGTTTTATATTATGATTTTCATCTTGGGTTGGCCTTTATTCTGATGTTGTAGAGATCATGTTCTTGTATTGGGTATCTATAGTTACATGCCCATTAGTTTAACAACACCACCCTTGATCTCATGTTGGTGGAAATTGTGTTTTCCTTGATGTTGATGCGATGTTACCTCATCATTGAGTGATTTTTTGTTTTTACCAAGCATAAGATCCTAAGGTATGACTTATACAAACAAGAATTAACCATACCGTATTGATGGTGGATGTAATTATTGAAATATTATGACTTTGAGATTTTCTATAACCAAAGGAAAGGAGAAATTTTAGCTGATGCAAAGAGAAGGAAGTTATGTAGTAATGTCGTGTTTGAATCTTATGATTCCTGGAGAGTGATGGAAGTTGTCTTAGTGATGCGTATAGTCATGGGAGAGGTTTGAGGTATAGGTTTTCTTTTTCAGATGAAAGTTTAGTCTTCCTTCGTGCTGTAGGGGGGTCCCAATTAAGTTATTTTAAGGTTGGAATTTGGAAGGACCGAATTGTTTTTGGATATTCCATTGACGGTTGGAATAAGGATAACCAACACTAGTTGTTGTTCAAGGGGGAATTTTTATCCCATCATATATGTGGGTGATGGTTCTTTGAGAATTACATAGCTGAAACATGGAATTCCATCCTAGGTTGAAAAATCTGTACTAAGAATTGAGCAAAAAATTTTGGTGGTTTAGTTTGAAAAATGTAGTTTCAGAACTTCTTTCCCAATGTTTATCCTTCCATAAGGTTAGGGTCAAATACAACGTTCCTAATGTTTTTATCTAGTAGTTATATATTCCCCAGTGTAAGTGGCAGGACATCTGAATGGTCTTTATTACTGGTTTACCTCTATATTAGGGATTATATAATACTATATTGGTGAAAGTGGATCATTTGATGAAATCATACCACTTTATAGTAATTAAGAAGTCAATATTAGTGGAGGTTTTTCAAGGTGGTATTTTGAGGAGGTGATTCCATGGAGTCCTTATGATGATAATCTCTAATTGAAATCCTCACTTTACCTTGAGTCTGTAGAGAGGCCTAGAATATGATTTATTATCTCAATTATTCCTCAGTACTACTTTTCATTCATAGATAGATAACCAAACAGAGTAGACCATTGAGACTCTTGAATACATGTTTCACTCTTGTGTCCTTGATTTCAGATGTTCATGAATGAGGAACCTTCCATTGGTTTATTTTTCTTACAATAACAGTTTCGACACCACCATTAGTATTAAACACTTTGAATATTGTTATATCCAACCTTTTTGTAATCCATTTTTCATGACTTGGTTTGGAGAGTCAACAATTATTGGACCAAAATTAGTATAAAATATGATAGAGATGGTTCAATTGAATTTAAAAAGGATACAAGCATCATTGGATCATCATAAATCCAATGATTATTATAGTATGCAACATATGGAGTTCTAAATTGGAGATTTTTTGTTCTTGAAAGAAAATCCTCATCATTGGAAACAATGTTTGGTTATTGGAGTAAGATTTCTCCCCATTTTGTGGGGCCTTTTGAGGTGTTGTATCATGTCAATGCTGTGAAATATCTGATAGCACTTCCCTCATAGATGAGTCTGATACATGATGTTTTTTAAGTGTCACATATCCATCATTATCCTCATGATAACTCTCATTTCATTGATTAGGGTGAGATCAATGTTGATGATGATTCAACCTTTGAGGTGAGGCCTGTAGAGATCCATGATCACTAAGAGAAAGTGTTCCATAAAAATTATATTCAATTATTTTTTCATTTAGTGAGATGGTGGTATAAATTAGAGTACCTAAGAATGTGATTCATAGATACACACTTATTACCCCCAAGCTATTTGTTGTTTATAACCTATCTTGTAACATTTTTTGTTTTAACGTTGATGGACTTTTTGGTCAATGATATGGTTTTCTCTCATTAACTTATTGAGTCCTTACTCTCATTTGAGATGTATCTTCCCTAGGATAGTGTTTTAAGATATCGTTGTTAATTTTTTTTGGTTTTGCGACTTTCCCTATGATGATGTTATTGATCTCCTATGATGGAAAGATTCATGATATGTGTCTCGTGGGGTCGTTGTTCGGCAAACCCATTTCTATTTCATTCTCTTTAATTCGATTTTTAATTATGAAGGAATAGAATGTGTTGAGATGTAACTGATGTAATGGAAAAAAAACATTGAAGCACTTTCCCTTGAACCCTAGGAAAACTAGAGAGGTTTTTCAAAGCCTTTCAATCACCTTCTGATTGTGAATTATCCATAAATCCAATAGATCGATATGTGGTGATCCCAGGTGATTTCTATCTCTTCTCTCAATAACTTATCTCTTTTTGATTTCATATTCCTCCCAATTCTTCTTTCCATGAGATGGATCTTGATATAATTTATTTTTGTTAGGTATAATTGTTTTCTTAGTGATTTTGGGGCACAAAATCTTTAGGATATCAAAGTTTCCTCATGGGGGAGGTGATCAGAGATAGGAAATGTGGGTCCATTCCTGTATGAAGAATGTTGATTCTTTTTAGGCATAGGATTCATTGATATGGATGATGATGATTTTATTTTTTAAAAACCAAAAGATGGTAAATAATACTTTATCATTGAGATTTGAAATAGTGTATCCCAAGAGAGTATAAAATAACGAGGGTAACACAATCAGTTAAGTGGGACTCCAAAAAGGAAAAGGAGATAAACTACCCTTCATGGGGAAACCTGGAAGGTAGATAGTCAGACACCTAGTTACCCTCATGAAAAGAGTGGGATAAGCTCATTCCATTTTTCTTGAGAGATCAACATATTATGATTTGATAAAGAATGCCTGATGTTGTGAGTGATTATTCTTTCACGTCATTAATGACCACCATAGATTTGGTTTCGACCACTTCTAGAGAGATGTTCCTTGAAGTGTAGAATTAAATACCTTTCATCATAGCCCAATTTTCTTCATGTTCAGAAAATCCCATCCCAAATAAAGATGAGAATATAGTGACCACATGACCGGTGGGGGACTTAACCACCCCCCGGGCATGAAAACCATGTTACTCAAGGCATTTATATTTAGATTAAGACCACTATTGTTGGGTTTCCAACAAACCCATGGCCCCTAGGGGAAATCCTTTGTGTGAGTTTGGGTTAATTTAACTATGTGATAATACTCCTTTAGGAATTGGAATCATTGAATTTTGGTAGGAGTTTACCCAATTCCACAACAAAACTATTCGGTTTGATGATCTATTACATGTTCTAGCTAAAAAGTCATTTAACTCATGACTTTATATTTATTTATTGTTGAAATTTGATACCATTAGAATTATTTACCTCTTTATTTTCGATATAGTGTGATATCTATGTTATTCTTGGGTTACATGTTGTTTTTTTGTTTTAGCATGTTGTTCTTAATGGAATATGGTAAAAGAATGTGCAGTCAGAATTAATTTATTAATTGGATTATGAAGTAAAGAAGAGTCTTGTTAAAGGAATATGATGTTTCTTTTATTTTTATTGAAATTCAAATTTACGTTATTTTCATTTTTTTTCAAAATGACCTTCCATATGCTAAATGAATTGACAAATCATGTAAACCAAGATAATACTTATTGATAATTATGAAATGAAAATGAATGTTAAATGATATTTTTTCTTCTCATGATATTTTTAAAATTGAATTAATTCTAAGATCATGTTAATTTTTTTTTATTATTAATACATTATTCCTTAGGTTTCCTGTAATTGCAACCATGTAAAAATGAATTTGTTGTTTCAAGATGGAATAACAATTGGTTGTTTTTTAAGAAAAACTTTTGGGTTGATGAGTTCTCATTTTATTATAAAGGCTATATTCCTTGTGTAGGGGCAGTTAGAGCCTTATGTGGAAAAGTTGAATGCATCGTTTTGGGTCGAATTTTCAATGGTATTTATGATTATTTTATTTCTTCCTTGTCAATTTCTCTGAATGTGATCCTTTATCTGTGATATGATCATTAGATGGATGATGAGATATGGGATGGGGAGGCTCAAAGGATGTGGAAATAGTTAATTCATTTGATGGTTATATGCATTGGGATATACGTTTGGGTTTTGGGTATGGAACCTGAGTTCATGAAATGGGTTGAAGGCATGATTACTTGTTGTTGTGGTAAAACATGGACGATTTCTTAGGTATAAATTGATTTAATATCCAGTGGACTAGTTTCTTTTTATATGTATTCCTTTCCCCAATACTTGAGGTAGTCAGATGTTCTTGGTTTCATATTATCTCTTGGTGGCGGAACCAGATCATTTTCTTAGAGTACTTAGAATTACAGAATTTTTAATAATGTTTAATAAATGTTTTACCTGTGGGGTTTGTGTTACTGGAATGAAAATGAAATACTACTCTTGAGAAACTGTGGACTTAGTTTGGATTATTACTTATTGTAATGGAATTTTCTTTATGGATAATAATGCATAATTTGGATAAATTTTTATCGTTAATTTATGTATATTGAATTAATTAATGACAACAAATTATATGTTGAAAATAAAAAAAATTATTTTAGTTATTTAAAATGTTTTTGTGCTTGTTAGATAAATAGTCCATAGAAGGGGCATCTTGGTTTATGATAGATGATAGCTATAGTTGAGGCTAGGACTAGATTATGGCCATCGAGTGGTTGTGATTTATATTATACCCCTGATGATATTCACCAACTCCAGACCTAACAGATGCAGGACTCGAGCAGTCACTATCTCCCTTCCCTCATTGCGGGCCCATGATGGGTAATCATTTTGGGGGAGGGGGTTGTGAAATAGTTGTGTCTAAGGTTCAGTTTGGGGGATATGATGGATTTTGGAGTCATTCATATGTGAGGTTTCATGGGTTAGTAAGGAAACAATGTCTAATAAATTTGGAAAGTGATGTAAACATAAGAGACTAGCGGAGGCATGAGTATTTTGGGCCCACTTGATCTTATGGATAGACAATTAAGTTTATTGATCCTACTAAATGAAGTGACACTAGTTGCAAGGTATAGACCTTTGAAAGGATCATGCACCATACTTTTTTTTGCCTATGTTAGAAATGGGTAGACAATTGTACAGGCTAAACTGTAAAAGAATAAATTGATAGAATCAATTAAATTGTCTTAAATATTCCATATTACTTGTTTAAGAGTATATATATCTATTCTTATTGTAGGAATGGTTATTGTTCAACATCATCATAAGTTTCATACCAAACATGTTCTGTGGGATGTGTCAGCAGATCACCGTAGAGTAGTTTTCAATGATGAAAACACTTAGAGGGGGACACTTTGAGAGTTTCAGCACTCGATTCTGTTGAAGTATGAGTGCAAAATTTTAGATTCAGTCATAGAATAATTGTTATATGAGCTTGAGATAGCTCTTAGTTTGATATGTTCTCATAGTGAGAACATAGTTTTGTTAGCTTTAACGATGTTGTGTGGGGGAAGTGAGGTAGTGGGGTTTTTTATTCCATAGGGATTGCTAGGAGTTGGTGGTCATGTGGGATAAGTTCAGGGGATAGTTCTGAGAAAAGTTTATTTGTTTCACTGTGAAGGTAACTAGTTTCTAGCAACTGGTAACCCTTAAACCTGGGATTCCTAGTGGTTGGAACTTTGAGATCCATTTCAAGACCCTTCTCCAATATTCTTCAGACTTGTTTCTAGATGAGGAGGTCAGGGCGAGGCATTATGAGGAGGATTTTATCCATACATCCATCACCAGGTAACAACTTTTATGTTGAAGGAATATATTATGATGCTGTAAAGAGTAGTGTTCATTGAGAGGAATGTGACCATAATTGGATAATCATGAGAGGGGATTCATCTATATTCCTCCAATGTATAGTTGTGATTTAGTATTGCTAGTTTCTGGGATAGAAGATATTTTGGTTAGCTAGGGGTAGGTCCCATCACTCATTATATCATTTGTCTAAGGGTGGCAGATCTTAGACATTTTACATGGGATTGGATGCATAATTTTATTGTATAGAATGAGGTCATCAGTAGTTAGAGTGATTAATCTTTCTGAACAGTCATCATGTGCCATGTCTTTCACTTTAAATTCCTCAATTGAAGTAGTTTTAGCCGATGCAGCAGTAACAAGGTGTTCCTGCTTGGGATCTGTAGAGAGGAAATATAACGGGAATAAGACATCCCCAAGATTATTATAAAAATTATATAGAAAATATTGGTCATTGTGTGGTAACTAGAATATTTAAAGAGGGCATGGAGTAGGTATTGTCCAGGTTCACGCCCAAACTAAGAGAGTGAGACGTTGTTTTTGGAACCCTTTCCTTATTTTATTCATGGGAGCATGGTTCAATTGATTAGAGAGCCATGCTCTCCTTTATATCACATGGACTTTCCCATATTTTGGGACTTTAGTTAGGGATTATTCTAGTTCCCTTGGCATTACCTACAATAGTTAGAAGATGAGATGACTTGTATAGGGTATGTAGGGACTGTGACCTAGTACTGGGGCATCATTGCAGTTGGGGATACTTTCTATTTTTATAGATACAACCATATGGAATCATCCTCAATAAGAGATATTTTATTTCGGTATAGGATATCATGGCTTGATTTAGGAGAAAGGTTTTTTTAATAATACCAATAAAGATCTAGATTTTTTTTTAGAAAGAAATATCCACAGATGGGTCAAAGGCATGTTCTGTATTTCACTTTCTTGATTGTTGAGTTTATGCTATGTTCTTCATTGGTTCAGCCGATAGTGTTTAATAGAGTTGTGGAAGAGTACCCTGATGTCTTCCCAATGGAGGTTTCAATATTACCCAATTAATGAGAGATAGATTTTGGGATCGATCTCCAACTTGAAACTTCTCATATATCAGTGTATCCATGTACGACATTTCCTTCTGCATTGTGAGAGCTACTTGCATTGCTTGATGATCTATTGTAGTGGGGTTTTTTTTGGCCATGTATGTCAACTTGGGGTGAACCAGTTCTATTTATGAAGTGGGATAATGCAATTTTCACCTTTTTATTGATTATATTCTCTTGAACCCAGTGACAATGACGAGATTATATCTTTTGGTATGGATTGATGATTTATTCAAATATTAAAAAGATAATATAGGTTGTTGAAAATAAATATCTAATCAACATATCATTATATTCTAGTTAAGGATGAGGATATTCAGAAATCATTTTTTTCATCGTGGGAATTTGGAGTTTGTTGTGATTTTATTTGGTGTGATGAATACTCCAACCATGTTCATGGGTTCGATAAAAACAATTTTTTTATAGTTCCTAGATGATTTTGTGGTGGTTTTAATCGATAATACCCATTTATACTCCATATATGAGGAGGATAATTTAGAGAAAATATGTTCCATTTTGGATTTCCTTCATCATCATCAGCTATTTGAGAAGTTGTTGGAGTATGAGTTTTGGGATCATGAGGTTCATTTCACCAGGCATGTGATGTTCCAGCAAAGAGTTTATGTGGATCCTTTGAATTGATAAGAATTTATTTCTTAGGAATCCCGAGGATTGTTTCATAGTGTAGAAGATTCCTTACTCTTGTGAGATATTATAGGAGCATCATAGAAAATTTATTATAGGATCATTATAGACAATTTATCATAGGTTGTGAATCCTATGTTAACCTTCATATAGAAGGATCTTGCATTCCTATGGGCCGACCAGTTTCATGAAAATTTCACGTACCTGAAGGAGAATTTGTTCCACACCCTATTCATTTATTTTCAATTAGAGGGAGTTTATTTTAAGGTTTTATAGGACACTTTTCATCTTATGTTGAGATTTATTTTGATTATGTGAAGATCAATTGTTTTTAATGTGTCACTAATGTTACATTCCCATTATTGTAACTATATGACCCATTATCTTATATAGGAGACAATTTTATTTCCCTTTAATTCTTTGTGACATTAACTCATCAAAGAGTTTTTTATTGTTTATACTGATCAGAAGATCCTAAGGTATGAATTATCCTAATGTGAATTGAACTTATGGAAATGATAGTGGATGGATATGTTGAAATATTACGACTTTTATATTTTTATGAATTGGAAAAGGAAACATTGTAGGTAATGCACTGACTAGGAAGTTACATAGTAATGTCATGCTTGAAACATGGGATTCCAAGAGAGTTATGGAAGTTACCCCAGTGATGCAACTAGACTTGGTAGAGGATTGAGGTAGAGGTTTTCTTTTTCATATGAAGGCGTTTTATTCCATGGTGTATTAGGTGAATGAATCAAAATTGGTTGATTTTGAGGTGGAGGTTTGGATGGACCGAGTTGTTTCTGGAGATTCCCTTGATGGTTGGTCTAATGATGACCAACATCAGGTTTTGTTCCATGGATTTCTCTTCATCCCTTAGTAAATGTATGAGATGGTTCTTTGAGAATTCCATAGCTCACCCTTCTAATTAAATAATTGTGTGACAACAATGTACTAATCTTTGAGGAGTCAATTTTTGTTGTTTGGGTTGAAACATGCAGTTTCAAATCTCGTTTCCAAATGTTTTTCCTTCTAGAAGGTGAAGGTCAAACACCGTGTTCCTGATGATTTTCTACAGTAGTAATATATTCCCCAGTAGAAGTGGGAGGACATAGTGACAGTCTTGGTTACTAGTTTACCTCAATCTTAGGGATGTTATAATGATATATGGGGGATAATATATCAATGATCAAATCATACCACTTTATAGCAATCAAGGAGTCAATATTAGTGCCTATTTAATCATGGTGGTATTTTGAGTAGTTGATCCCATAGGGTATTAAGGTTAATATTATATGATTGTAATCCCCATATTACCTCCAAGGTGTGAATTGGTCTCTTGAAATATTTTCAATCTCAATTATTCCTTAGTACTACTTTTCATTCACAGATAGATGGCCAGATAGAGCAGACCATCCAAACACTTGAAGACATGTTTCACTCTTATGTCCATGATTTTGGAGGTTCATGGATGAGGGACCTTCCCTTGGTTTATTTTTATTAAAGTAATATTTTCCACTCCACTATTGGTACAACATATCTTGATAGTTTTTATATCCAACCTTTTCATTCTCCATTATGCATGACTTGGTTTGGAGAGTCAACAATTATTAGACAATAACTAGTATAAAATATGATTGAGATGATTCAAGTGATTATAAAAAGGATATGAGTAGTACAGGATCAACAGAAATCCTATACTGATTATAGGTGGTGACCTATGGGGTTCATCATTAGAGATGACGTGTTCTTTAAAGTTACTCTTCATCATGGGAAACAATTTTTGGTACTTGGAGTAAGCTTTATCCCCATTTTTTTGGGTCCTTAGAGGTGTTGGTTCATGTTAGAGCCATAGAATATCTGATAGCACATCCCTCGTAGATTATTCAGATACAAGATGTTTTTCAAGTGTCGTATCTCCTTTGTTATCTTTATGATGACTCACATTTCATCGATTAAGGTGAGATTGATGTTGATGAAGACGAGACCATCGAGGAGAGTCCTATAAGGATCTATGACCACCAAGAAAAGGTGTTGTATAAGTATTCTATACCCTTTTTGTCTCCTTTGGTGACATGGTGTTATAGAGTAGAATACCTGTGAATGTGAGTCATATATAAAGGCTTATTACCCAAATCTATTTGTTGTTTAACAAGTCTAATGTATTGTTGTTCATTTCAATGATGTTGGAATTTTTTGTCAATGAGACAGTTTTCTCTCATTACCTTATTGAGTCCTTAATCTCATTTGAGAGGTATGTCCCCTAGAATAGTGTTTTAGGATATGGTTGCTACTATTTTTTGGTTTTGAGACTGCCACTCTGATGAGGTGGTTTATCTATTGCTATTGTGAGATTCTTGAGAGGTGTCTAGTGGGGTGGTTGTTCAAAAATCCCCTTTATATTTCATTCTCTCCAATTTTGATTTGAATCCCTAAGGAATATAATTTTTTGAGAGGTATCTGATGTGAGAAACGAAAATGTAGAATCCCTTTCCTTTAGGATTTTTATGCGTCGTAGATTCAAAAACATGGTTCTAGGGTGTTGGGAGGGTGTTTGGGGAATTTTTGGGGAGACACTACCAAAAAATGGAATGGTTACGGCGTAGGAGTATTTTTTCTATTGGTTTATACATTCTATGGAATAGTGGACTTATGTTATGGATTAGGTGATATTTATAGGATAAATGGGGCTATTTATAATTTTTGTGTTGGGGGGGGTAGCTATGTTGTGGCCTATAGGCTCCCATGTGGTTCCTTTCTTAAAAGTGGGGCCCTTTGGTGCTGCACTTATGGATTCTAAATAACCCACCAATCCTCTTTTATAGGATATGATATATATTCTCTAAATAAACTTTGATCAAGGGTGACTATGGAATAGTACCTCTAGCTACACCATAGAGTACCCTATGTCAGGGAGGGCTATGTCATCATCCCTATAGTTATTCAACATTATTTTAATTTTCAGACTACCTATAAGTGATTATAGGACATCCAAACCCCGTTATATTCTATTACATTACCTTGAACCCCAACCACCCAAGATATTTTTTTCTCTGCCTCTTAATCCTCTTCATATTGGGATTGATCCCTAACTCCTAGAGATCAATCCATAGCAATCAATGGTGAGTTACACATCTTCTATTTAATGGTTTCACTCCATTTTGAGTTTTTCCTTATGTTTCTTATTTACATGATACATTTTTGGATCTATTCTATTCTAATTTGGTTTCATTGTTTTATTTTTTTTGAATTTCTGGAATTATTTCTTTGGGAGATCATAGTTACCTCTCAGGGGAGGTAATTAGAGATCGGTCACTTTAGTTTTTTCTCTTGTGAAGAATGTTTATTATTTTGAGGTAGAGAATTCATTTATTCTTATCTTTTTTTTAGATAAAAAATAAAGTTAACATTGGTTTTACATTTATATTGAATTGGAATTAACCTAATAAATATTAAATCATGTTAATAAAGTAATTGGTTATAGTGATCATATGTCGACGATTGATACCATGATAAAAATTTACATATAATTTTTATAGACAGTGTACTATCTATGTTATTATTGAGTAGCATGCATATATTATTATTTTAAAATATTTTTTTATTATAATATGTAAATGAACTTAAATATATAATTAATTAATTAATTATATTAAGAAGTAACTAGGAGTAATCTTAAAGGAATTCAATGTTTCATGTAATTTGATAGTAATTAAAATTTATGAAATGAAAATTTGTTATTTAAAATTAAATTCCATGTGTTAATAGAATTGATCAATAATTTTAATAATGATAATTATTGTTGATAATGTTGAAATAAAAAGTCATATAAAATGATATATTTTCTTCTAGTAGTTTAAAAAATTTAGAATTAATGTTAATAGAATGTTAAAAATTTTGATAGTATGTTACAACTCGATGCATTTGGATTCCCATAGTTTGAACCTATTTATATTGAACAAGATAATTCAAGATGGAATAAACTATATTTTTTTTAATGATAATACTTTTGGGTTGTGAGTTCATGTTTTCTTATAATGTATGTATGCATTGTGTTGGGGTTATGAGAGCCTGGTTGTGTGCATAGGATGAATGAATTATTATAGGGATCATTTTCTCAATTGTTTATGAATTTTTTATTTATTCCTTGTGATTTTATCAAGATATGATCTGATATTTTTGATATGTGAAGAATATAGGTTATCCAGGGATGGTTTTTTAGATATGGGATGGGGTGGCCCAGATGATGTGGAAGCAGTTGACACCTATGATGGAGATATGCATTAGGATATACATGTGTGGATTTTGGATGGGATTAGATATTATGGAATAGGTTGAGGTTGGGTTTTCCCATTATTACAATAAATAAGGGATGATTTCTAGTGTATTACTCTGTTTAATGTTCTATGGATGTGTTGCATGTTATTTTTATTCTTTTCCCAACTACTTGAGGTAGGTGGATGTGATTGGTTGTATGTTTTATCTCATGAAATATTTGGATGGTTTTCCAAGAGTAACAGGAAGTATTAAATTTTTAATAATGATTAATAAATTTTAAACCTATGGGGTTGGTGTTGCTGGAATGAAAAGGAGTTATTACTATTTAGAAAATATGGACATGGTTTGGAATATGATGAGACAGAATGGACTTGGATTATTGGATAATAATGATTAATTTGGTTTCATATTGTTAGTGAATTAATGGATAATGAATTTATTAATGATAGGAAATGATAAAATGGAAATAAATAACTTAATGTATCTTGTTAAACTGTTTTTGCGCTTATAGGATATCTAGACCCTAGAAATGGTATCCATGTGTCTGAGAAATGATAACTAGATTTGATCCTTGGACTATATTATGTCTATAGTGTGGTTGTGAGCCATATTATACACTTGGTTCTAGCCACCAACATTGGGCCTACTTGAGGCAGAAATCAGGCAGTCACCAAATCCCTTCCCTAATTGTTGTCATGATTTGGAACTCTTTGGGGGGATGGATCATGATAGTCAATCTATACATTAGAGGACATGAAGAGATCATTTTTTATTGACTTATATGGTATGTGGTGGAATTTTCATACAATAATTACTTCCGTTTTTGTATCATATGGTACAATATCAAGCATTATATGGGAAGAGTTATCATACTCTTACCTGCAGGGATGAATTTTGAGAAACAAATCTAGTCATCCCATATCTTTTAGCAGAGATGATAGTTAAATTATGGACTATTCAAGATCATATTAAAGTTTTCTGAATAAGAAAAATTATTATACTAATAAATAAAGTAAATACATGGAATTAAGTAAGGGATAATGTATTATAGAAGGAATCACGATGGAAGGGAATTGTAATATTTGAGAAAATGGGGAATTTAATACCTGGGTAGATTGGGCCTTTTTAAATACTATAATAAATTAGATCTTTAGCTTACGTTTGGCTATAATTCCCAACCTTTATAAAGTATATAACATATTCCATGTTACATTACTAAGTAAATACATGCTAAATACAATTTATGTGATTATATATGAGGGAAACGAGTTGGATAATGAAATTCCTTAAAATGAATAAAAAATTTATATTCTTGACACTAGAGAGAAAGTGTTTCTAAATTAGTCTACTCGATTGGTGAAAGTCCTTTAGAGTAATAAAAAATTTGAAGAGAAAACCTAAGATCCTGAAGAAGCTATGTGAAAGAAACATATACATTTTTTAACAGTTGATATATAAATGAAATTCAAGGATGAAATTATTTGGTGGGGGGGGGGGGGGTAGTAACACCCGATACGCTACTATAACAGATAAATGCTACATCATGAAACTATTGCACAATGCACGCTCTAAAGAGTATTAATCTATTAATTTATTTAGATTGTTAACTTTTTGAATTTCAAATTGGCCAAATTAACTTCATTTTTAAATTTTCATATCAAAATTATCTTATTATTAAATTTATAAACTTTTTTTTTCTTATATGGTTGTATTTTAGTTGATAATTTTGTATTTCACGAAACTTGCAATTTTTATGAAATTATCATTAAATAGGAATAAAATAGAATACTATAGAACCTTTTAAGTAATAAAATATGTATATAAGGAGTAACATGATTCATTTTAAAATATTTTTTGAACATAGAAAACCTATAGAAATCATTTTCAGAACTTAAGTAAAATGACGCTTTAATAAAAGAACTTTTTTTTCATTATTCTCATTAAATAAATTATTTTCAAGGTGAGATTTAGTTTTGGATTGACCTGAAAGTTGAATATATATTTTTTATTTGATAATAAATAAATTTATTTCATTAAAATAATTATCAAATATAATTTTAATTTATATATACATTTAAATCATGCAAGTATTATTTTTCTAAAAAATGTTTTTCTTTGATTAAGTGTGCTTATTTTAACATTAAATTTTCATAAATTTATAAATGATAGATTATAAAATTATTTTAATATTTTAAATAATAATAATAAAGTTAATAAAAAATTTCAAGTTTAATATTTTTCATTAAAATTATTTACAAGGTTAGAAATTAGTTACTATGTAATATAAAATTTGGGTAAAAAATAAATAGTTAAATGAAAATTCATTAAAACACTCAAAGATCTACAAAAATAGTTTTTATGTGTTTTTCAATCCAAAATCACATTACAATAATTTTTTTTTTACTTTTTACACTTATCCATTAATTGTTAATGTACATAATTTAAAATGTATGGGTTACTCCAGAAACTATCCATCCCTTCACTTATAAAAGAGTAACATCTCCAACACTTCAATACTAAAATTAACATAAAATTTCTCTATATAAATATATATATATTATCCTACAATAAAAATATACCATTGTTGAAAATATTCTCATCACTATTACTTATAATGAGGCCTTTATTTCGAAGGATTATTCAATGAAAATTCAAAGTCACCAACGTTAGTCTAATCAACTATTTTTATTTTCTTCTTAATTATCTTCATTAAAAATTTTTAACTCAACAAAAAGAAATTATATTAATGTAATTTATATATTTAAATGTTACTATGTTTAGGATATTATCATTTTCTATTCATCTACCCCACACATCATGAAAAACAAATCGTGGTTCGTGCAGACTTGAAGACTACCTCCACCATGAGTGATTAAATTCATTTTCATAGCCACTCATAATTTATGGTTTTTAGAATATTTTAATCAAAAAATATTATTTTTTTGATATCATAGTGGTTTTTGTATGAAATATTTGGCAAACTAGAAATGATATGATCAATAAATGGTCGATGTTAATTCAATATTTTTAAATTAGTATGTTAAGGGGGGAATATTTTACTCAAATTATGTAATATTTTCATATCCATTTCTGATTCATCAATTTAATTTATAACTATTATACATCGCACTAATAAACACTAAATAATATCGTTATTCATCAGGTAAAATGATATTAGAACAAAACCACCACATATTCTTTCATTAAATCAGGGCGTGCTCATGTTTTTATCGACTTAAGAAACTACTTGAACAATACTATGAATGTATATAATGTATTATTATGGGAACTAATTAACTATATTATTAAGTATATATGGGTAAATAATGAATTTTTTATTATGGATATGTTATATAAATATTTAATTTATTAATTAAAAAACTTCCTTCAATCATCAAGATTCACTGAAACATGCTTGTTATCAATTTCATCTTCAAGGATAAAGACTAATTCACTCATGGAATTAATTTTAAATATAATAAAAATTAATAAGACACAACTTTCTGTAAATTTAATTACATTTAGTGATGAATTTTTTAATAATAATTAATACAGACACTACTATTATAGAACTAGTACAAATGGTGAAAACTATAAACACCCGATGTAGAAATTGTTTAGAATTAATATTGAGAATTACTATATATGAGGAGAATAAATGATAATTTATATTATTAATGTTATGAATTATTTTTTTAAGATTGTTTTTTATATATATGGTTGAATTTTAATCATGGAAGTTAGAAATAAATAAGGGCTATAATATTGGGAATGTTTGTAGAGAACATAACTTCACAACTGATGGGATAGCTCTTGACAGAAGAGAATATGAGGATATCATAATTAAAAATATCATGGTATTATTTAATAATGAATTAAAAAATATTAACCATAGATATTCCTTCAGAATACATCATTTCAGGACACCATGATTTTCTTTTTTCTTTCCTTTCCATCTTTGTTGTTGTTGTACATTTTGTTTTTTATTTTAAAAAAATTTAATTTTCTATTAGCCATAACCCTAATGCATGATGAGTGGGCCTAAGAATACACACCAAGAAATACACTCTTGAGGAATATGATTTATAATATTCACATTCGCTTTATGCGTCCTAATGAGGTATTTTTACTATAATTTCCTTGGTCACATACCTATTAAAAATATTGAACATAATTACTATCTTCCATGGATAACCTAACACCATGAAAGTACCCACACCACTATATTTCATTAATAATGGTAATTATTTTTTTTGATGATTCCTCATAACTCTATTTTTTTATGGGGTGTTCTCATATATATCCAAAATTTTCCATTGAATTTGGAAGTATTTTTTACATATTTTTTCATTTTATAGATAGTCATTTTTTATTCTTCCATAGGTTCCATAAAAAATTATATGAAAAGTGTTTTGACTCTTACAAGGAATGAATTTAACATAATCAGGTGATTTTTGAGGCTTGGAATTATATATGCCCTTCGATGCATCAATAGGTCTCTTAAAAAAACAATTGGGTTTTTGGTGTATACCTCTCCCCATATCAGTATAGTGTGTTGATAGAAGACCTTGAAAACATGTTTTGATATCTATAATTATGAATAACATTATTATGATATCAATGATTATTGTAATCCAAATTTTTAGGGCTATATAATTCCCTTAGTTTAATTTTATTATTAATTCATGTTTATTTATTCTTCTCATATCACTTATTCCATGCTAATGTTATTATAACTTCTATAGTATGCTACTCCTTATTGAAAAACTAATCACGACCTTATTTTTTCCATTATCTTGGAAACCTATATGATAGAAATTTTTAATTTTAATGGATACTCTATAAGGTATAATAATATTATTTTAATTATTTCATGTTGTATAATATGATTTCAAATGTAATGTATTCATGAATCCAGTATTCCAAGACTACTAAGATATTATATCCTTCTGTAACTCTTGTATTATTCACCAATAATGTAATATGAATAAAATATTATAGTTTTCGGATTTTATGATGTTCTAGTGGAAGTCAAGTGTGAGACATAAAAAATTGCTAAGAAAATGAACTCAAATGAACATGTTAGATATTAACTAGAGAGGTCCCAAATTAAGACTCTTATGACTAATAGTACAGGTTTAAACTCCGAATCTAGAAACATTTAAGCTAGGAAAAACAATGAAACACTCTTACCATAAAATAGAGGAAATTATTAAAAAATAATAATATCTTCTCAATGTAAAATAAATATGTTACTTTATTGTAAAAAAATACATGATATAATTTATTTTACCTTGGAAAAACCAAATTCAATGGAAATTACTAATGTTGTCAATTTTTTTCCCAAATCCAATTCATTCCCATAAAAATGTATATACATGGGATAAGGAATGAATCAAGTGAGATTATTTATAAGAATACAAGAAAATATTTAAAAAATATGAAATCAATGACTATAAAATAATAATAAAACTATTCTCATGAAATATATTTTAGTGTTTGGATGAAATATTTTAAATATGTTACTAACAATGTCACTATTTTGGGAAATACATTACAGATATTCCTTCATAGATTTTATATAATGAAAAATTAAAATAATTATAAAGATAAATTAGGAATAGAAATATCTTATTGTTGAATTTATATTTAAATCATGCAGTATAGGTGTGTTGGAACTATTAAGATTGAAGCAGAAAAGATCAAATGTAAAGATACATCTATGTGGAAGAGATTAAACAAAATATTATTAGTATAAAGAAATTTTGTTATTATGGGAATAACCTTTCCTATAATTAAAATTCATGATTCATCTTGATTTCAATGCAATGAATATTCATATTAAATGCAAACATAATAAGTGGAATATTGTTTTAATTTGCTGATCAAACAAGTTTTTCATACTTGAGTACCAACTATGGGAATAATAAATGTCAAAAGAGACATGGACACCTTGGTAAGATTAAATTGGTTAAAATATCAATGTTTTGTTTAGTGAGAGAACTCCCCCAACTTGAAAGATAAAAAAATCTTGTTTTCATAACTTTTCAATGGGTGAAAATGGTTTAAGGAACATTAAAAAACTATAGATTTTGTCCTCCAGGTAACTGAAACTTATTTAGTTAGATGTGTGTATCCCAATGAGACATTATACAACCCTAGTTGATCTAAATTTTATTACATTAATTTATGATTAAACTCAAATTAAAAATTTGTTTTCCTTGAAACATAAGTCACAGTCAATTGAGATGGTAAAAATATTTAGAAGTTATGTTGAGAAAGAGTTAAGATTATACATAAAAAACTAAGATTAGACAGTTGTAAATAATACAGATATAATTATTTTAAAATTTTTATTATAAAACATAAAATAAATTATCATCATATTACGCCATATTTTCTTTAATAGGATGGTTTGGAAGAAAGGAAAATTATAATTATTATTTAATATGGAAAAAACCATGCAATCTAAGTGTAAAATTATATAATTTATCTGAAGAAAAGATGCTTATACTATAGTTAAAATTAATAATAAGTGTTTAATGAAACTCGAGACACATATATTTAACATTATAGAATATGGTGAAAAGGAAATAAAAATTTTATGTACATTAATGTTTTTGGAATCTCCTGTTATATGAAGAAAAAAATTCTAATTTGGGAAAGTATGAGAAAAATAATAAGAAGGAATATTGATGGAATACATATCCTATGAAAGTCACTATAATATCTAGAAAAAAGTTTAAAAAACTTATTGGTACCATTTATGTTAAAATTATTGAAAATAATTTCATAATGGAAATGATAGTTGAAGAAAGAGTATAGAATATTGATACTGGAAACTTGAAAATTAATTTAAAATAGATTGAAGAAGAAGTCAGAACTGTGCAGATTCTTGGTTATTATTTATTTTTGAGTAAAACTAATGAATATAATGAATCTATTGAAACTCCAAGTCCACATAATCATATATCATAAAAAATATTTATTTATAAAATACCATTTATAATCAATTGGCACCAGTTCAAACAAGAAGAGGATTGATGCTTGAAAATCATACTATCCTAGTTTATCATGTAAAACCAAAAAATGATTCTGGATAAGTTGAACTTAAGGAATAGATAGATGATATTAATAAACAAATTTATTATATTTATATTAAATCTTATTCTGATCTTAGTTCATGACATGAGAATAATAATTTAATTTCCACTAAGTTGGATTTTAGATAAAAATAAATTATTATGGTGAAGTGCTAACAAAAATGGTAGATTAGAATGCAATGGAACTAATAATTTTAAGGGATAGACTTTGAGGAGAAATTTACACCAATGGAATGTGTACAATCAATTAAAATATTATTTATAGTGGAGGAACACATAAATTTCAAGGATTATAAAATGGATATGAAATGTACCTTATGTTTGAGAGATATAGAATTTTCAAATGGAATGGTTTATAGGAGAAAATACATGAAATAAATTTCCATACATACTATACTTTACAATATATATGTTGTTGAAATTTTATTTAATGATGTCAAAGAGTTTATTTTTGATGTACTTTCAGTGAAAATGAAGATACATAATGAGATTCCAATATTGTATGAAATGAATTAATTTTTAGGATTATATATTATAAAGAAATATCACTATATATTCTTATCCTAA
The DNA here is from genome assembly GCA_963277665.1 of Viscum album. Taxonomy (NCBI): domain Eukaryota; kingdom Viridiplantae; phylum Streptophyta; class Magnoliopsida; order Santalales; family Viscaceae; genus Viscum; species Viscum album. The sequence goes on from OY728122.1 coordinate 1,978,573,402, forward strand.
GAGAAGTATTATAAAAAATTGTTGTAGAAATTTTGAATGAAATATAATAAATAAATATCCACAGGCATTTTAAATTTCAATAAGCTGAGTAATGATGGCGTTGGAAGTAGTGTAAATCAAAAGGAATTCATGATAAATATTAGAAGTCTACATTATCATCAAAAATCCAGACCACATATTATATTTGTGATGTATATTTGTGCAAGGTTTCAGAGTGATCATAAAGAGTCTCATATTCTATCAGTTAATGATTTTTTAGATTTTTTAAAGGAACTCATAATTATTTATTGGTTGATAGAAATATATTATATTTTAAAATACAGGAACACATAGATCTTGATTGTTTATGTTATTGTTATTATATAATGTCCGAATATGATAGATCATTCCTTATTAGTGAGAGCTATGTGAGTTGGCATAATAAGTAAATTAATTTAATTTCGTTGATCATAGATGATATAGATTATATTTAAGAAAAAGACGCATGTACATATATACTATGATTAATGTGAATTTATAATATTTTATAGTTGAAGTTGAGAATATATTGATAATCACTTATGATAATCAATGTTGAAGTGATCAATTAAAAAATCTAGTTCAACAATATTTATCAAAGAAGATTGATATCATTTATCATTTCATTTAACCTAGAGTTTCTAATTGTGATGTGAAACCTAAATACATTTAGAAAAAATATTATATTTCATATATTTTTACAATGTAAATTAAAATATAGAGGTTTCTGAATTAAATATTAAATATTCTTTTCATCCTTCCCTGAACACTTGAGGATGCATGTAACTAGACCAAAAAAGACTATGGATTATGTTTTTAATTTTCTAGAGAGAGTGGACTCATATTCTTCATAGTGGGAGAGGTATACATACATTATTATATTTTTTTATATAGACAAATTTTTATTACTTAATTGGGGAGAAATTCAAGAATGAATTTAGGTGCAGAAAATCTATGTTGCATACCCAAATTTTATTATCATTGAGAGAGTAAATTCTCTCAAAACAATTACTTTATCAAGTATTATGGTTTTATAAATCTTATATTTTGAGAAATGTTTTTATTTATTTATTCTTCTATGAATTGTTTATATTTTTCATAAATTATTAATGGAGTTGAAATATATTAGTTCATTTGAAATATTTTGTTGGGATTGAAGAAAATAAATGGGGTGATTAATGTATTTGATGGTTTTTCATTGTTTTAATCATAAAATAAGAATCATTAGAGTAATTTTAGATCTATCTCTACATTATGAGAATATTTTTCAGTTTATTTGAAGTGTTTGGGGGTTTCTGATATCATTTGAGTTGTCTTGAATAAATTTTTGCAAGTTATAGGTATTGGTGGATTTGATAATTATAAATATCCTATTGGTAAAAAAAAGTTTTGTCCTATTAATTTGAATGGTTGGATCTGAGAAAAAGTCTTATAATATGATAAATGAAAAAATTTCATAAGGTTCACTCGGGCTTGTTATGCTTAACCAAGATGTAAAAAATGATAAAAGAAAATAGCATAAGGTTGTTTCTTGAATATAATATGTAGGTTTTGGGACTTAATAAGGTTGTCAAAACACTTGAAATGGTGAAAAATGAAGTTCATAAGGTTCAATTGGATGAGTTATATGGTTCATGTGAGATATCATAAGGTTTATTCCAAAGGCAAGGAGTAAATTGTAAGGTCTTTTCATACTCATTATAAGATTGAAAAATAACCTTTTTAGGTTCATTCAAATTTATAAAATGGAAGCGGTGAAATAATTTTGTAAAGGAAACCTTGTAATGTTTTCATACAGGATTATTGATATTGGGTTTCAACTTTGAAAGGTTCACACACAATTCAATTTTTTTGTTGTTTTATAAAGGATAAGATATATAATAAATTTTAGAATAAATATTTCATAGAAAATAAATCTGATGATGATCAAGTGGATCTTCAGGGGATCAAAAATCATAAATCAAATTTCTATTCAGTATTTTTTTGTGATAAATTTAAAATTTAATCACTACTTTAATGGATTGATGTTTTAAAATGAATTCAGTTGAAAAATATCAATGGTGATCAAAGATAGATGAATTAATTGATTGTAAATAGGAGATGTTGTGCTATTATAGAATTAATAAGTAACATGAAACTAAATATACTATGATTCAATATAAGTTTTTAAAGTGTTGTGATAATATAAAATTCTTAACACCATGAATAAAAATTGAAGTAGTATACCACTAATGTTTTTTAGTAAAATTAAGAGAGGGGATCATGGCTGGAACTTTCCATAATTCACAAATGTATTTATTTTTGAATTATTTTTAATGGAAATTACTTCTAAATGAAAAACTCAAATTTTTATTTAACAACTGAAATGTGATGGAATATATTATTGGAAAATCACTAGATATAGAGTTTTAATGAGAAAGGAATATTTATAGATCATGAGAGATTTCCTTTAAGGACCCAAACTTTTTAATTATATTTGTTTCTGAATTTTGTGGGTATAATTAAAATGTGACTGTTGTGCTTCGACTTGTTATATGACCATTGGTCAATATGACCGTTAAAAACTATAAACTTAACATTGTGTTTTTATAAATACGGATATCTTGGTGAATTAATACAGAAAGAAGATTGAATGGCCTCATCCAGTAGACTCGAGCCATATGAAGCCCATCTGTCAGAGCTTGGGAAAGAGGTAGCATCACTGGGCTTTGCTCTGGACCAAGCCCAAGTCGAACTTCAACATATTAATCTTGAACGGAATCACCTAAGGGAGAAGTTCAAGCTGATAGAAATCCCCAGTCAAGTAATGTTGTCCGAGCCTCCCCAAGATTTTATCACCATAGCACACCTAACACTTTGGTCCTATACTGGTGTTATAAGGGGCTATGTGACGAGACCTTAGCTTCTTTGTGTAGTCCTTTTATATAAATAAAATTGTTATTTCTTCTTATGGAAAATTTAATGAATTTGAAATATCCGGATAAATATAGGTTGTGTATTATTGATGAATTTAGGAAAAAAGGGGTATTTTAAAATGTTTTTGTATTCATTAAATAATTAATAATGTGAAACGATTTTTAAAAAATGGTCTTGTATATTTGTGATCATTGAGAAATTTAGAGTCTAATAAGATCAACTTGGTTTTTAGTGAATAGTAAAGTAGAAATAGTAACATACCCATATGAATAGTAATGAATAGTAATTTGACCAAAAAAATAGAAACTCCAGCCCTGAATGTATAAATACATTTTAGACATCTTAGAAGTGAAAAACGATAATAATTTAAGTTTTGGTATTTCTGAATGTCATAAATATTTTATTTAAAATTTTATAATTAATTTTATAATTTAAAATGGAAATGTATTTTCATAAAATTTAATCATAAGTTGTTACTTTATTATTTTATGGGTATATGATATTTTTATGGGACCTTGATTAAGTAATGAGATTCAATAAAATAGGTAAATAACTATTTCATAAATTATTATTCATGTATTAGTTTTTTTGGGTGAATAGTGTTTTTTAATTAAAAATTAAATTATAAATATTTAGAAAATTATTTTTATAAAATGATGTTCATTTTTGAATTCATAGAAACAATATTAGGTTAGAGTGAATTTTTGGGATTTTTCTGAAACGGTTGAATTATCGGCGAATAGTAAAAATGTAGTTTTGAGTTTCAGGTATTTAATGACATCATTAATGATGTAATAATTATGTAAGATTTTTGGATGACTTATGATTAATGAGATATGATATGAGGTGTTCCAAGTGGCCAATACCATTGGAAAATACCATGGGCAAGCCCATGGTTTTGCAAATACCCCTGATGAGGTGTCCCTTGGAAATTAATAATTTATTCACTTAAATACCAAGCCATTTTCCTCATTCATTTGATTTCCAAATCCTCCCCAATGATGTTCTGGTCTCTTTACCTCCCAAGGAGTCCTCCCAAGGTTCCCTCAAGCCTCCAAGGTCCCGACCTTCATGCTTTCAAAGTTACTCTTCAAGGTAAGGGATCCTTTCACTCTCTTCTTTTAAGTCATGAATTCCTTTATGTTGCATCTTCTAGTTTACATCTCTTTATGTTGATGGTATGTTCTTATATGTTCTCATTACTTTCCATTGCATGTATAATTGTTAAGAGACCCTTTCTGCTCTCATCAATTTTTTTTCTTAATTTTTAAGTGACGTGGTTAGGTTGGATAATTTCTCGTAAAAGAAATTGCATCTTCTATTTGCTTTCAAGTTTACTTTTCTTGTGGTATGTCATTCAAATATACATACCATGTTATGATCTCTATGTTATTAGGTATTTATATTGTATTATGATTTATTTATGAGTGGGTTACCCTTTTACCCTCTCTATTTATTATTTTCTAAAACCATGTTATATAGCTGTTATGTTATAGAAATTTCGCCTCAATATTTCTATCTCTTTCTCTCAAGAAATTATATTGTTTATTTATGTGAATACCCAAAACTATTTAGTTTCTATTGGTGTTCATAAATATATTAAAAGGATATATTTTATTCTATAATGGACATACATATAACCCTCACTCCCTTTCCATGGGTTATAAATGATATAATGATCTTATTTTTAAGAACTTTTAAAACGTCACGATTTTGAAATGAAACCCATTTCTTTTATTCTCTATGGATTATTTATGAAATGTTTTCTTATGATCTATGTGGCACACCTAAAAATAAAGAAATATTAAGGGTACTCCCTGATAGCACTCCAATGCATTGGGTAATGAATTAATCTCTAGAGATGACAAGTTTCAGGATACCTTGGGGAATAAACTTGGTAATTTTTATGACACCTCGGGGATAAACCTTGGTGATATGTTCATGAATGTCTAAATGAAATGCTGTATCCACATATTCGTGTTATGATTCATGTTATTTTTATCATGATATTCCTATTCTTCCATTAATCATTCCTTTATGACTTTTATCATGTTCTTATTAATGTTGCTCAAGATTACATGTCAATTGTTTCTCTGGTTTTCCTTACTGAGCCTTCTGCTATCCCTTTTCTTTGATGTATGTATCCATGATATGAGACAAAGTAATTTTACATAGGATAAACCAATTATGAAGCCTTAAAAGTGGTTTATAAGAATGTTTTATGTTGTTTTCATATATTATGTTCCTGATTTCCAAGAAACTAGACTTTAAAGATCCTCTATTTGTAAATGTAATGAAAAGTTATGTAATAAAAATGTGGGATTCCATAGTTGGTATCGAAGGATAGTTTAGTTATTTATTGAAATTAGTATATGAAATATTAGGGAATAATCCTATAGAAAAGTTTAAATATAGTAAAAATTCCTTTTATTTTGGAGAGTATTAAGTAAGTGGTTTATCAAGCAAATACATCCATGTATGGATACGAGCCGGTAGAGGCGGCTCTAGAACAGATGTACCTAGGGGTAAAACCTGAAAAAACTTCTTTGAGCTTGACTTGAACGGGAACTGGTACATGAAAACAGGACTTGCTGCACTCTTGGTTATGACACTCTTGGGGGATATGTTTGGTTATTCGTAAGCTTTTTATGAATCATTAAGAGGAATTATATAGAAATGTAATTGTTTAAGCATGATGTTTTAAGGCATAAATACTTTATTGGTAAAAGATTATTAAATGAAATAAGTTTCTCATTAAGGTTTTATTATTTTAGAAAATGGCGGGCAATAGGAGGAACCATGCAAAAGGTTACCTCAATGGACCATGTGATGACAGACCTCCAATGGAAGCCAAAATGGAAACATTCATGCGAATGATGAAACAACTAACTCAAGTTTTGGGAAATAACATGAAACAAGCTGAGAGACCGATCTCACCACGAAGGGAACAAAATTCTATTGAGTCCTTTATGCATCAACTACCACCAACCTTTAGTGGATCGACAGACCCATTGATTGCTGAGCAGTGGATCAGCTCTATCGAGAAGATATTTTCTTTGCTCCACTGTTCAGAGCAAGAGAAGGTCCCCCTGGATGTCTATTTCGTAGAAGGAGATGCTGATCAGTGGTTTGAACTGATTAAAAACACATGAAAAATAGTGGAAGTTAAAGCTATGGAGTGGTAAGAGTTTAGAGGGATCTTTTTCAGTAAGTATTTCCCTCATTCCATGAGAACTAGAATGGAGAATGAGTTTCTCGGGCTGCAGCGGAAGGAGAATAAATATGTGGGAAGCTACGAAATGAACATCACAAAGCATTCATTATATACCTCTAGATTTGTCATGGATCTAAATGGCATGGTTGATAGATTCTTCAGTGGACTAAGACCTTATCTGCAGAAGAATCTAGCCAACCGAGACTATGATAGCTATGAGGAGATCGTGCGGAGTGTGATGAAAATTGAGCTAGAGTTTGGTGAGACCCAGTGGTCTCATAAATCCAATGAAAAGAAGAGATTCATGGATCCCATATTAGGGAGGACCTTCGATCATGGAAGATGAGGCAATCAAGTGCAAATTTCCACATGTAATAAATGTGGGAAGAAGTATTCAGGGAACTGCCTGCTCAGGAGCTGGAAATGCTACAAGTGTGGAAGAGATGGCCATATTGCGAGGAATTGTCGTAGTGAGGTAAAACCTCAACTTAAAAACACTAAAGAAAAGGGGAAGATAGTTCAGGCCCTACCTGATGTCCTGTGCTTTAAGTGTTGACAACATCGGCACTTTTCTAATCATTGTCCAAATCCGAGGGCAGTGGATGGGAACCACCATCCGCATCAGCAAAGGGAAAGGGATCAAAGCCGTGCTTTTTCTATCACGACACCTGAAGTTGAAGCTCCAAATTATGTGGTAGTAGGTAGTATTTTTGTTCTCTCAAAGCTAGAAAGTACTTTGTGTGAATCAGGTTCTACGCATTCCTTTATTTCCTCCAAGTTTTCAAAGAATTTAGAATCAACCCCTGACTTACTAAAAGTATTGTTATCAGTCAAGACTCCTAGTGGGATTACCTAAGAATCATTAGTGTTTAGAAACTCTAGTATCTACTTTGGCGAGCACAATATTATCCCAAATCTAGTAGTCATTCCCATGATGGAATTTGACATTATACTAGGGATGGATTGGCTCTCAAAGCATAATTCTAAGATCAAATGCAGAAGTAAGGAAATATCAGAAGTTTTGAATGAAAAAACTATAGTGATCTTCCAAGGAGAGATATATCAACCTGATCTTTTCTATAATAACCTCTTATATCCTTCTTTACGGATTTGATCAGTGAATAAGAAGAAGGAAATGAGAGTTTGAGGATAGAAAATTTACCAACCATCTTGTAATACATGGACGTATTTCCAGAGGAGTTTCCTGGACCTCCCCTAGAAAGAGAGGTGGAGTTCTCCATTGAACTCATACCTGGATCTCATCCAATATCAAAGAACCCATATAGGATGTCAAATATAGATCTAGTGGAATTAAAGAAACTAATCCAAGATCTTTTGGAGAAGGGGTTTATCTGACCGAGTGTGTCTCCTTGGGGAGAAACTGTTCTCTTTGTAAAGAAGAAGGATGGATCAATGCGGCTATGCAATGATTATAGAGAACCGAACGGGATCACAGTAAAGAACAAATACCCTCTTCTAGGAATTGATGACTTATTTGAACAACTTCATGGGGCTCAATTCTTCTCTAAGATTGATCTTTTATGTGGTTATCATCAATTGAGGGTGAATAATGAAGATATCACAAAAACTACCTTCCGATCATGATATGGGCATTATGAGTTTTTTTATGCCCTTAAGAATGAATAATGCACCAACTATTTTTATGGATCTGTTGAATATAGTCTTTAAGGACTACCTTGATTACTTTGTGGTAGTTTTTATTGATAATATTCTAATATATTCTAAAATTCGTGAGGAGCATGAGGATCATCTAAGAGATATTTTTCAAACTCTACAGAAGGAGAGGCTTTTTGGGAAGTTCAGAAAATGTGAATTTTGGTTACAACAAGTTTCTTTCTTGGGGAACATTGTAACCGATGAAGGAATCACAATTGACCTTGAAAAGGCAAAACTTGTAGAGCAGTGGCCTCAAACTACAACAATAACTATGATTCACAGTTTTATTGGATTAACAGGATATTATAGGTGGTTTGTGGAAAACGTTTCTCGACTTTCTAATCCATTAACCATGATAACTAGAAAAGGGATAAAGTTCATCTGGAAAAAAGAGTGTGAGGAAAGTTTCCAAGAGCTAAAGAAGAGATTGGTTACTGAACCCATGTTAACTCTTCCCTCAAGTAGAGAAGGATTCATTATTTTTAGTGATTCATATCTAAAAGGGCTTGGGTGTGTCCTCATGCAAAATGATAAGGTCATTACTTATGCATCTCGACAGTTGAAGACTCCTGAGAAGAATTATCCTATGCATGATCTGGAGCTATCTACGGTCGTTTTTGATTTGAAGATATGGAGGCACTATCTTTATGGGGAGAAATGTGATATATACACAGACCATCAGAGTTTGATGTAAATTTTCACAAAAAAGGAATTGAGCATGGGACAAAGGAGATGGTTGAAGCTTCTTAATGACTATGATTGTTCAATTCATTATCATCTCGGAAGAGAAAACAATGTTTTTGATGCATTAAGTAGGAAATATCCAGTTGTTATTTCTATGATGAAGATTCAAAGAGATCCATTGATCAATGACCTAGTAAAGTTGGGCATAGGAATTATAAGGGAAGGTAAATCATCAACCCTAACCCAAATGATTTCTCAACCATCATTACTAGAGAAGATCAAGAAAGCACAGAAAGAAGATCCTTTGTTGCAGAAAACATTTGAGGCTATAAAGGATGGGAAGTTTCCTTATTTTAATATTGATCAAGAAGGTGTACTAAAATTTCATACAAGACTATGTGTTCCATCTTTTCTAGAAATAAAGAAGGAGCTGATGGATGATGCTCATAGCTCTACTTTCTCTATACATCCTGGAAGCACAAAAATTTATAGGGACCTTTGTGATAATTATTGGTGGGATAATATGAAAATGGAGATTTCTGACTACACTTAAAAGTGCCAAGTATGTCAGCAAGTGAAGGCAGAGCAAAAAATTCCTAAAGGGGTATTGCAACCACTACCCATACCAGCATGGAAGTGGGGCAATATCACTATGGGCATTGTCACTAGTCTTCCAGGAACTTCCAAAGGAATTAATGCGATATGGGTTATTGTGGACTGTCTCACCAAGATTTCCCATTTTATCTCCATTTGGGAAGATTTCTCTCTTGATCAACTTGCCAGGATTTATGTGAAGGAAGTTGTAAGGCTGCATGGATATCCACTTTCCATCGTATCTGATCGTGATCCAAGGTTTACATCAAAATTATAGAGATGTCTTCAACATGCTCTAAGCACTGAATTGAATTTCAGTACGACCTATCAACCCCAAACTTATAGCCAATCTGAAAGGACTATTCAAACACTTGAGGACATGATGAGAATGTGTTCAATGGAATTTAAGGGTGGATGGGATCAACATCTCCCTTTAGTTGAGTTCTCTTACAACAACAACTTCCACTTGAGTAATCAAATGGAACCCTATGAAGCTCTATATGGGAAGTGATATAGAACTCCTACTTGTTGGGATGAATATGGTGAGAGAAAGATTCTTTCTCCTGATCTTGTGGAAGAGATGATAGAAAAATTCCATGTCATCCAACAACACATTAAGGCTGATCAGAGTCGGAAAAAGAGCTATGTAGACAACCGTCGAAGGGAATTGGAGTTTGATGTCAGTGACAAGGTCATTATTTGAATTTCACCTTGGAAGAGTGTCATGAGGTTTGGGAAGAAAGGGAAGATCTGGCCTAGGTATATCGACCCCTATAAAATCCTTGATCGCGTGGGAGAAGTGGCCTATCTACTTTCACTTCCTCCAAATCTCGCACAAGTTCATGATGTCTTCCATGTATCCCTCTTGAGTAAGTACATACCTGACCCTTCACTTGTACTAAATCCAGAGGTCATACAACTAGAACATGACCTCTCTTATGAGGAGCAGTTGGTGGAGATCTTGGATCATAGAGACAAGGTTCTACGCAACAAGACTACCAACCTTCTTAATGTGTTGTGGAGGAACCAAAAATATGAAGAAGCCACAAGGGAACCGGAGGAGTCTATGAGACAGAAGTACCCACACCTTTTCCCATTAGAGGGTATGTGAAAAAATTTTGGGGACGAAATTTCATAAGGTGGGAAGAATGTAATGACCCGAACTTTTTAATTATATTTGATTCCTAATTTTGTGGGTATAATTAAAATTTGATCATTGTGTTTCAACTGTTATACGACCATTGGTCAATATGAATGATGGAAACTATAATATTAACATTTTTTTTATAAATATGGTTATCTAGGTTAATTAATATAGAAATAAGATTGAATGACCTCATCTAGTAGAGTCGAGCCATATGAGGCCCATCTGTCAGAGCTTGGGAAGGATGTAGCAACAATGGGATTTTCTCTAGACCAAGCCCAAGACGAACTTCAATGTATGAAGCTTGAACAGAATCGCCTAAGGGAGAATTTCAAGCTGATGGAAATCACCACTCGGGAAATGTTGTCCAAGCCACCCCAAGATTCAATCACCATAGCACACCTAACACTTATTTCCTATGCTGGTGTTATAAGGTGCTATGTAACGAGACCTTAGCTGCTTTATGTAATCCTTTTATATAAATAAAATTTTTATTTCTTATTATGGAAATGTTTGTGAATTTCAAATATCCGGATAAATATAGGATGTGTATTATTGATGAATTTAGGAAAAAAGGCGTATTTTAAAATGTTTTTGTATTCCTTAAATAATTAATAATGTGAAATGATTTTCAAAAAATGGTCTTCTATAGTTGTGATCAGTGAGAAATTTATAGTCTAATAAGATCATATTGGGTTTTAGTTAATAGTAAAGTAGGAATAGTAACATACCCATTTGAATAGTAATGAATAGTAATTTGACCAAAAAATAGAAACTCCACCCATGAATGTATAAATACATTTTAGACCTCTTAAAAGTAAAAAAACAATCATAGTTTAAGTTTTGGTATTTTTTTATGCTATAAATATTTTATTTAAAATTTTATAATTAATTTAATAATTTAAAATGGAAATTTATTTTCAGAAAATTTAATCACAAATTTTTACTTTATTGTCTTATGAGTATATGATATTTTTATGGGACCTTGATTAATTAATGTGATTCAATAAAATAGGTAAATAACTGTTTCAGAAATTATTAGTCAAGTATTAGTTTTTATGGCTGAATAGTTTTTTTTAATTAAAAATTAAATTAAAAATATTTAATTTTTTTTATAAAATGGTGTTCATTTTTTAATTCAGAGCATCAATATTAGGTTAGGGTGAATTTTGGGGATGTTTCTGAAATAGTTGAATTATCGGTGAACAGTAAAAATGCAGTTTTGAGTTTTTGGTGTTTAATGACATCATTAATGATGTAATAATGATGTAAGCTTTCTGGTAGACTTATTAATAATGAGATATTCTATGAGGTGTACCAAGTGGCCAATACCAGCGGCAAATACCATGGGAAATCCCATGGTTTCTCAAATACCACTGATGAGGTGTCCCTTGGAAATTAATAATTTATTCCCTCACTTTTCTTATAAATACCAAGCCATTTCCCTCATTCATTTGATTTCCAAATCATCCAAAATAATTTTCTGGTCTCTTTACCTTCCTTGTAGTCCTCCCAAGGTTCCCTCAAGCCTCCAAGGTCCCTACCTTCATGCTTTCATAGTTACTCTTCAAGGTAAGGGATCCTTTAACCCTCCTCTTTTAAGTCATGAATTCCATTATGTTGTGTCTTATAGTTTCCATCTCTTTATGTTGAGGGTATGTTATTATATGTTCTCATTACTTTCCATTTCATGTCTAATTGTTGGTATACCCTTTCCTCTCTCATCAATATGTTTTCTGAATTTTTAAGTGACACCGTTTGGCTGCCGAATTTTTCGTAATAAAAATTGCATCTTCACTTTCCTTTCAAGTTTCCTTTTCTTATGGTATGTTATTAAAATATCCATACCATGTTCTTATCACCATGTTATTATGTATTTATATTTTAGTATGAGTTATTTATTAGTGGGTTACCCTTGTATCCTATCTTTTTATTATTTTCTAAAACCATGTTATATAGCCGTTATGCTGCAGAAATTTCACCTCAAAATTTCTATCTCTTTCTCTCAAGAAATTATCTTGTTTATTTATGTGAATACCCAGACCTATTTCGTTTCTATGGGTGTTCATAAGTATATAAAAGGTATATGTTTTATTCTGTAATGGACATAGATATAACCCTCACTCCCTTTCCATGGGTTATAAATGATATAATGATCTTATTTTTAAGAACTTTTAAAACGTCACAATTTTGAAATGAAACCCATTTCTTTTATTATCTATGGGTTATTTAGGAAATGTTTTCTTATGATATATGTGGCTCACATGAATATAAAGACATATTAAGGGTTCACTTGTTTTCCTTACTAAAACTTCTGCTCTCCCTTTTCTTTGATGTATGTCTCCAGGATATGAGATGAAGTAATTGTTCATAGTATTAAACTGTGAGGAAGCCTTACAAGTGGTTTAGAAGAATTGTTTATGTTGTTTTCATATATTATGTTCATTATTTCCAAGACGCTAGACTTTAAATATCCTCTATTTGAAAATGTAATGAAAAGTTATGTAATAAAAAGGTGGGATTCCATATTTCCCACATGAGTGAAAAATTGTGGAAAAAAAATTGAGGAACATATTATAAAATTAAGTTATGAGTATTGACTTGATGATATATAATTGATTATAAATATTTTATCTAGTTATATAATGACAGTGACACCCTATTAAAGGGTTAATTTTGGTAAGAAATGATGTATCACTGAGACTAAAAAATAATGAGAAAAAAATGAATGATGTTGGGAGTCTGGGGGGAGTGAGAAGAAAACATCATGATCCTGATTATTTAGTGAGAAGTAGATTATGAAGCAAATTATTAACTAATTATACATGACTTTAGTAAGCTCAACTCATCTGAGTTTATCAACTGATATTATTGGTTGATTTTCATAAAGTATTTAATTTTTTTACACTAGAAAGACATTGTGTAGTATTGATAAACACGTCTAGGTAGAAGATGATACCTCAAAAACAACTCGTAATTGGTTATCAATTTTAGTATAGATTATATGATTTATATATCATGATCATAGAAAAGAGTATTTATAATGATCCATGCATTTAACAACCCATAATTATGAGTTTAATATAAAGGCTTGAATTTTCTTACATTCCTCTGATATCTTAGGTTTAGTGTATTAAATAATGATGAAAAACTCTTACATATCAAACCATTTGAAATAAAAGTGGACTCTTCTACTAAAAATATAATTCATCCACAAAAACAAGATACTAAAATTGAAGCACCTAAAGTATTGAAAACGTGTTCACATATTTTAATACGAATCCCTATACTATAAATATATAAATTGTGAAAAACACTTGGAAACTTATTATGAGAAAAATAATCTCATCAAGGGATATAAAAATGAAAGTAACTTGATGTATCATTTAAAAAAATATGAAATCTATAATTACATATTACCTATTTATTAATAAACATTGAGATCAAATATTTGTGTACTTACACATAAAATTAATTTTATTACCAAATGTATTTCAAGAAACCTTTCTTAAGAAATAATGAAAAAATCATAATCATCAGGGTTCCTTTGGAAACATGAGATCCTAAAAAAAAATTCCTTTGAAAACACATCTTTTACAATTAAAAGGGTCATAAATTTATTAAAACATATAGTTGTTTTCTTACCTTGTGAAATTCAAATATTTACATAACATATATTTTTCAATTCTAGAATATTATTTTAGATGACTTGGGAAATCATCTTCATAGAATCTTTATAATAATCCTTTCAATAAACCATACAAATGGAATAACATACTCGATTAATTCCATGATAGGTATCTAGAAAACAATATCATTACTCAATGCATTAGAGAGATATATTGGGATCTCCATCATTATACACAACTTACAAGGATAATAACAAAAAAATCATAAAAAATATTTAATTACCGTTATAAAGTTTCATAAAATATTCTTTTTAATATATATGAAGAAACACTTTTAGGCTTCACTTAAAAATAAGGATAAAAATATTTTTCATTAAAAATTTTAAAATGAAAATTTATGAGAAGAATCAGAAGATTTATTTTATTTTAAAAACCATGAAAAATTATATATTAATATTAATGACATATAAAATCTTTGATATTGGAAAAATATAGTGAATCTATATACGTTATAAAATTTTTTTGCACATGGGTATAAATATTCAAAAGTGACCCATTTGGAAAACATTAAATACATTCCATTTTTTAAACCTTTATAAAAATTGAATTATATTTTAAAAATACTTTAAAAATCATTGGAGTATATATAATAACATTATTAAAAAAATTTATGAACATGAATATGGGGGGAAAAGATTTTAAATTGTTTAAAATAATGTTTTAAAAAAAATCTTGTACCTTGAGTCTGAATTTCAAAATAAGTTTATTAAATCATACATAATAAATTTTTAATATTAATTTATTATCAAAAGAGCCTTTTATGGTTTATTACCTTATTAAAATCTCTGATACATCATCTATTAACAGATATTATGCAGTTACCAATTCGATTAAGTTCATGTTATATGTTTTTAGGACGTTTGTTTCATAATCCAAAAACAACTTTGGTAGGTTAACCATTGACAAATTTTTCATGGTTTAATTATATTTATAATATTTATCATGAAATTATTTTAATGAATATTCCTTAAATAAAATTTTAGAACCATCTTTGAAAGGAATACAATAAGAATGAATCATATCACTTTGTGGTGGTGGCAGTTCACATGTACACACAATTGATGTTTTCATTTTCAAAAGGATGTAATGGTAAAATGGTAAGTAATATATTATATTTCATGAATAATAATTTAATGGACAAAATTTTATATAGTCTAAGAATTCATGAAGGAATTTTTTCTTTTGAGTTGATAGATGGGTTGAATTTGAATTAGGATTTGGGAAAGAATTATAATAGTTTGAGTGTTATAAGAGGCATATTTTGGATGGGTTTGAGACTAATAAGTGATTTTGAGATATAAAAGGAAATATGGAGGAAACTAGGAGTGGAAGGGATATATGTTATAATGTCCTGAACTAACTGACCACTATGACGGTATTCAGACTGGTGGGGCACATGGCCTCAAGAGCACCTCCTCGTACGCTAGAGGCTTCTGACTAGCAGCGGGGGTCTCAAGAGGTGATAACAAGGATAATATACCTTCATATTAGAGTATAAAAATGTTATAGTAGAGGGTAAATAACATATAATATTATAAGTAACAAAATAAATATAGTTTATTGGAATAATAATAATAAACTGAATATAAATGATATGGTTGACACAAACATACATAGATTCATGAATGTCCTGATGATGATACATAAACAAATATAATAGACATACAATAGGATTCAAGATACAATATAGTACAAAATTAATAAATAAAATAAAATAAAATCCCCACGGGGGACCTCCATGTGATTATCAAGCTCCCGCTCAGTCCAGTTTCTTCTAACTGCAAGGTATAAGATAAACGAAATGTGAAATCAACCATGGTCCCCCCCAGAAAAAGGTCTACTCAAGCACCCCTATATAATGGAGGCATGAGCTGGGTGTGAGATATAAATTCTAATGAGTTACCACCCTTGGTGTCTACGACCGAATCTAGCCCATGAATAATAATTAAATAAGTATTTAAGTAATATGAATAAATAAAAAGAATTGAAATAAACAAACAACCAACCCACTTAGGTTCCTATGGGAAACCTGGCGGCTCTACCTGATTTAGCTCATGGTCAGAAAAAGAGCCTGAATAGTATTCATATATATATATATATTATAATAATATATACATATTATAGTTCTATATTCCATCCACCTATATGAACCAAGTACACAAGGATGTAAGTGTCCATATTCCAAGAATACTAGGTGATGGAAAGACCAAGGTGTAGCTAAGTCATCCAAAACTAATCTAAATGAGCCTATATGATCAAGAAATATGGTAAATTCCCTATATAACAATATATTGTGAGACTTCATGATCGTCACTCAAGATGGTGAGTGTTCCATCATGTCAACAATCAAATTCTAGAATTTGGTGCGCAAAGCCAAATGCCTATATGGTATCACTGGTGCGAGGCATCATGCTCAACACCCGCTATAAGGGAGTGGGATATCACCTTGTTAAATAGAAACCTTACCATTTTTCCACAACATATATTCTAGAATAATCATATATATATCTATATATATAATGAACATCCATGAGGAAGAACACATCTCATGCTTCACATTTATCATCCTTGTATATAGGCGTCATCATATATATAATACAAGCCATGAGGAAATACCTATCATGTTTTTAATTTAATAGGCCTTGTATAACAAGGGTGTTCGATTTATAAAAATTCAAACTAAACATGTACTTAATAAAGCACATAAGAATGTGGCCTTACCACCCTTTACATTTCATTTCACATAAAATTTTAATATATACTAGTCAAATCATTTAAAAAATTTAGAATCATTTAAGGAAGGCATTCCAACATCTCAACCCATTAAATTTATTCCATTCCATTTAATTAAACAATGAATTTAAATTCATTCAAAATTGATCAACAATATATTTAAAAGGTCCCATGGTCCATTAAGAAATTACCTACATAGGTAATCCCATTTATTAAGCAATCCAATCCCTTAGGCGAATCTTGGTTCATTGTACATTTAGTTATTAGTGTCCATGAGATTCACTTAGAAGGTTCAATGGTTAAAGAACATTTATATAGAATGGGGCCACTCCATTTAATGATGTCACTTGAGGTAACTAAAAAAATTCCTTATAGCCATCAAAACATAGGTAGAGGATAAAACCAAAGGAAAATGGAAAATAATGCATTAAATCAATAATAAAAAGTTTATGATTTCAAAGACACCACACCTCATCTGAGGGGTTTTATTACAAAACAATGACATTCCTCTTCAGACAATTCATTTATCATATTTTAACATGCATTCCTAAAGCATGTCTAAATTCCAAAAAATAAGAATTTAAAAAAACTACAACACATTTCAAATCACTATAATTCTTAACATGGAACATAAAAGGTGCCGTTATCATTTGAAAAATTGATTATAAGGGTAAATTCCTATCAACACAACCATGAGGTGTCCATAATAACGGTTGGACACCTCAAAGTACTAAACAACGATCATATTGAGTATATCTAGGTGTGATTATCCATTTGATATTATGAACCCTATTATAAGGTGTCTCTCAATAAAGGAAAATGTGAAGAACAATGAAACAATTTATAAAATGATGGAAATTATGGAAAATGTAATATTCCACCTACCTAATACCATGTATAATCTACTCTTCCAATATAAGGCTTTGATTTGGCCTAGTTTGGAAGAAATATTAGAAATGGAACTTCACCCTAAAAATAGGTAAAATGATCTTAAACCTTGATAACTCTATTGAGAGAATATTAAAAGAAGATTTATCAAAATGGAATCAAGAGATTATTGAAGTGGTTCCATAGAGACCGACAATAAACAATTCAGATGACGAATGGAGGAGATCCATTTATTACAAGAATAGGTAGGAGAGGAATCCATAATTACAGAAGGGAAATCTCACATGGATGGATGAGAGGAAGAAAGAAAAAAAGAAAAAAAGAAATAAAAGGTTTAATTTAAGGGAAAAACAAAATTTCACCCTAAAATCTGGGTCGCCGGGTTTGGCCAAACCCTCCACCAACCATGTGGAAACCACTACCATAGAAACCTATATCTCATGGGTATGCCACACAGTTTTCCTAACCATTCACTAATCATTAGATGAATAGTTCTTAGGTACTAACTAAGTGGAACTACCTGTGCGGTCCAGGCACACAGTTTGGGTAAACCATGCACAGATCATACTGGGCTCTTCTGCTCCTCTGAAATATGCCACATGGTTTTCTGCTAGGGTCACACAGCTTTAGAAAAACTATGAGCCCTTTGGAGACCCTCTAAACCTTTTTTATTTGGGACCCGAAACTCCTGAAACTAAACGAGACACCCGTGAAATCTCTTGTCCTTTAACCAAGTATAAAAATAACACCTTGAAGTATTCCAAATCTCACAATTTCATTTTAATTCATAGTTTGAAAAACAGATATTCCATCAAAATCCAAAATTCAAATTCCTTTGGATTTTTGTTCGGTTCAAAAATATGGTTTGTTACAACCTCCGTTACTTATAACTTCTCATCCCCAAGAAGCCTTTAAGAGAAATGAAAACCTCACCCAACCTACAAGGGTTTTGAATTATCATTAAAATTGACACATTGTCTTTTTAAATGCATAATCCACCTTCAAGAAACACTTAAATAATTAATCACTGAAGCAAAGAAAGTCTGATCCAATTCTCATTTATACCTAAAACATAGAAATAGAGCTTACTTGAATCCATTTATCTAGAGACATGATCATGTCATAATCTTGTTAAACATCTAGCCAAAGGTTCTCCCCATCTATGGTTTTAACATAATGAGGGGAAATTCCAAACCATGAAACCTACACCATGATAATTACATTCAAAGAAATACATACGCATTCTAGTGACTCTCTTGGTGTGATTTATTGTACTAGAAAACCCAAATTATGTTCTGAATCCATAACGGATACTTCAACATAGAGAAGTGGTCAAACACCAATTGACCACACTAAAATTGGTCCCTCTAGATTTCCATGAAGAAATAAACAACCGTTAAAACCACACCCAACATAACCTGTAGACATGTTTTAAATGGTTTCATTGGACCATAAACATCAAATAAGAAGGAAAATAGGATGATCCACCTTCTACAAAAAATTATCAAGATTACCAACATAGATCCCAAGTGCTTTATAAATAAGTATTTGATTCATTAGTCCATGGAATCCTTAATTTACATAAGGAAGTTCACCGAGCCCATTCATGACTTCTGGTGGCGTTTCTAGAACAAACCATCACCTGATCATTTAAACTATTGTGCCTCACCACAAACAAGGGGGTATCCTAGATACAACCCACTGGAATCTTCAAACTTTTAATCATCACCTCCGATCCTGAAATGAAGTCTGAGATAACCTTAGATTAATTGAACAAGAGTCCAAGAAACTAACACAAAGTACTACAACTTCAACTTCATAAGGGAGATGTTGAAATGAGGCCATAATGTCCACAGTTGATAATTAAATGAGCCAAGAGTGGAATCCTACTGGAATTCAAGTCAATGAGAAACAAATGGTGTCCAAGAGTCCATCCAAGGTGTTCCTACAGGGGAATATCGGTATCAATCGAGACCAACCAAGCCTCTAAGAAAACTATGCATTGAGAAATAAACTAATAGAAAACCATTATAACAAACCCAAAGAATTTTAAAACTTTTGATCAACATAGTACCAATGCTTTATTAGTGCGTCAAGGAAGAAGTTAAGATATGGGACATTATCATCACTAAAACAGAGAACAATAATGGGATTAGAAGATTACTAAGAAGACTAGTCAAACTACCATTTTTTTAATTCTTGAAAGAAGATCGACTACACATGATGAAGGATCATTACAAACCAATAAAAAAGTTTTTTTCACCTGTGGAGTTACATGATCAATCACTCATTACCACCAAAGGTCATCCAAGAACAATAGTGTTTCATAGTAGTTACATACACCACCAACCACATCAAAGTCATACTTCCAATAAATAACTGACACGATTTCAAAAATTGAAAAACCCAAGGGAATTCAGGATTGACCGATCATTTTAAAAGGCACCCTTCTATTTTGTTCCTTCTACTTGGAAGGACACAGATTCTCTTGAACTAACATGATGCTTTCCACCTTAGGAGTGTCATATCTATTTATGGAAGGAATAGACTATCCACCCACAAGTACATTGGATCAAAAACAACTTAAATCTAGACATGACTCTCCTTTGAGTCACGATCATAACATAAACAAATACGAGCATTTTGCATTAAATCTAGAACTAAACTGAATGGAATTTCAAAACACATGATCCTCACTAAAAAGTAATCCCAAGCATTGGGATGAATTGATTCCTTTAACTTTAAGTCCACTTTAGTTCAGAGATGACCTAATAATGTACAAAATAGTTCAATTCTAAATGATTCCACTTAACTCAACCAATTCGTTATAACATTTAGAAACTAGATGAGTACCATGTATATCAAAACATTCTATTTTTAGATTAACTAAGTAAAATAGCACATCCTATATACTACCCATAGGATAATTAGCACTATGTATTAGAGTATCAAATTCCCCACACAAAAACTGGCCCAAAAGAACATTATCTCATACAACCATAAAACAGATTAGTGGCCTCTTGAATCACCCAAGGAAAGAGGAAAGGGTCACAAGACCTACAAAGTGGTTGAACATGCCCTTGGAACATCTATCCCTCTAAAACCAAGAATTATTTAATGCTAACACCCATTAAAAAGTTAAAGGAAAAAATGAACATCCATCCGAACAAGGGTGATAGAAGAAGATAAAATTCATACTCGGGACAATGGAACCCGAATAGAACCAAGCGGTAGAAACTCATGACATTTTACAAGGAATTTAAAACATAATTGTGATACCTACCTCGGGATATCCCCTTAAAAAATCCAAATGTGTCGACCCATAATGAGTTCATTTGAACTGAAAAGTCACTTGGCTTGAAAGCTCATAAGTTAAGAAATTTCTAACAGTAAGGCCTATAGAAAATTCTCATGTTGATGTTCCAGGGTAACTCATAGGAAAGTTTAATCTACCCTTTCATGAGATTTTAAATAAAGGACATAGCCAAGGGTTCCACTTTTAAGTCATTACATTAATTCACATTCAATATTTTAAAATTTAAAGGATTTTAAACAAAAAACTAAGTCATAAAAGGAATGTCTTATCAAAATTTCTTTTTAAACCATATACATTTATTGGCATACTGTCACTTTTAGGTAGTTTAACACATAAAATCCTTTTTATGTAGTTAAAGATGAGGTGTACAATAAGGGTCATTTTAATCAAATATGGGTTCATCAAAGTTCATCCCAATAGCCATTACATAATTTTTAATGTTTCAAAACACCCATAGAGGGTTAACTCATAAGAAACATTCCTCCACTAAACTACATGGGTCTAGTTGTGCATTTAGGTTAGTTATCCAATTCATTTCAGATCAATTTTTTTTTACATTTTTAACAATTCCAAAATGCACTATGGTTATATATATAATGGTTCGTTTATATGGGTCCCCATATGCCAATATATAAAGCACTGATACACTTTACAGTTTAGAATTTTGCTCCAATTAACCAAAATCATTCCACTACAAAATTTTATCTTTAATAGATTTTAAATTTTAGTAGTGGTATCTAGACATATATAAATAACCAAGTTGGTTTGATCATATGGGTTACCTTTCCCCAATTATAAGGCGCACATAAACCTTAGAAACAAATATTGAATCCCATTTAATTGAGACAAGTAACTTTAAAAGAAATTCAAACTCATACATCCTTTTCATTTTAACAATAGTTTTTAAATACGTGTAAAGATAATGGATGGATTGATTACATGGGTTAGGTTTTCCAATCATAAGGTGCCCAAACACCTTACAACTGAAAATTGGCTCCCTTTTTCTCACAACCCATATATTTATCCCATGCCATCATTTATATATAAAAACCAGCATATCATTAAAATAAGTAAACACACCAAGAAATCTAATAATAACAGAAGAAAAATATAAGAAAAACATTATAAATAATTAGGAATCATGGAATATAATATGTAATTTATAAACAGGCATGCTAAAGAAAACAAAACCACAGAGCAACACTCAATGCACACAATAAAAAATAGTATGTATCATATAAATGAAACTACGTGGTATAGAATATACATGACATGTGAATTTCTATGTGCCTATAATGATGCACATCATGTTACTTCCTTACCGTACAAGGATAATGAAAAAATTCCATAAACTCTATAAATTAATAAGTAGTGGAAATTACACCAATAAATCGAGGTGGAAATATGTAATCTATAATATCCAACAACATGAACATCAATCCTAATGTTGGACACTTGGAAATTTCCCCATGGGTGGGGTGATCAGTCTTAGACATAACTATTTACCAAACACCGACGCATTCCAAATATCATGTCTACCAATTCTGGAAATAGTAATATGAAGGAAACAAAAAACTCTTATACGACTTTGTAACATTATAGATCGAATGACCACTAATACGTTTGCTGGACTGGTGGGTCACATGGCCTCAAGCATGCCTCCCCATATTCCATACAATGATAACTATTAGTGAGGGTATCAAGAGGTGATAATGAGGAGACTATACCCTCATATCAGAACAACACAATAGTATATCAGAAGGTAAATAATAGATAATAGAAGAAGTAATAATAAAATAAAGAAAGAGTAGTAGTAGAATAATAATAATTTAAATATAAATGATATGGCCAATTCCAATATACAACATATGCATGGATTTCCTAATGATGATACATAAATTAAAACAATAAACATAAAATAAGAATCAAGATGAAATACAGTACAAAATTAATAATGAAATGAAAATTCACAATGGTGATATCCACGAACATCCCAACCACCCACTCAGTCCTATGCTGCTAACTCCCAGGTACAAGGTAAATGGCACAAGAAATAAACTAAGGTTCCACAAGAAAGAGGTCCATCCAGGTACCTCAGTGCAATAGAATAACGAGCAAGGTGTGAGATATAAATTCCAATAGGTTACCACCCATGGTTTTTAAAACTGAATCTTGCCGATGATTCACAACTAAAGTAATGTGTAGGAAATATGAATAAATAAAAAGAACTAAAATAAATAAAAACTAGCCCGCTCTAGTTTCTAAGGGACACCTAGAAGCTCTATATGCTTCGGATCATGGCAGGAAAAGAGTCTGAATAGTAACTATATGTATATAGTAATAATATATACATAGTATATTTTTATATTTCATCCAACTATATGAACAAAGTATGTGCGGATGTAAGTGTCCATATACCTAGAATACTAGGTGTTGTATGGATCGAGGTGTAACTCAATCATCTATAACCAGTATGGACGATCTTATAATCCCAAGCAATAGAATACATTCCCTATATTCCAATAGAATGTGAGACTTCATGTTGGTCACTTGGGATGGTGAGTGTCATCATGTAAACACTCAAATAATGGAATGTAGCGCATAAATACCAATTCCCATATAGTATCACATGTGTGAGACATCATGCTCAACACCCAATGTAAGGGAGCGTGACACCACTATGCTCAAGAGAACCCTTACCATCATTTAACATCATATATCAATGTGTAATAATATATATATATATATAATGAATAGCCATGAAACAAAACATATCTCATTCTATACATTTATCAAGCCTGTATAAAGGCATCATCAAATTTATAATACAAGTTGTGTGGAAATACCTCCCATGATTTTCATTTTATGGTCCCAATATATCCATGGTTTTCTATTTATAACAATTCAAACTAAGAATGTACTTAATTGAGAAATAAATAGAATGGACTTATAACCCTTTATATTTCACCTCACACAAATAGTTTAATATAAAAAAGTTATATCATTTAAAACATTTAGAATCATTTAAGGAATGAATTCCACTATATCAATCCATTCCATATATTTCATTCCATTTAATTAAAGATTCCATTAAAATTCATTCAAAAATGCTGAAAAATATACTTTGACAGTACCATAGTTCATTGAGTAATTACCATAATTGTAAATCACATTTATTAAGAAAGACAATACCTTAGGTGGAGCTTGGTTCATGGGTCATTTAGTTATGAGTGGCCAATCCATTAACTTAGAAGGTTCCACGGTTAAATGAACATCTATATAGAAGAGGGCCACTCTATTTATCTATTTCATTGAAGTCAATGCACCATACATGCCTTATAGATATCAAAACAAAGGTAGAAGATAACACTAAAGACAAATGTCCAAGCATTCATTAAATCACTAATAAACACTTTTTGATTTTGAAGATAGTGCACCTCATCTGATGAGTTTTATTATAAAATCATTAAATTGTTCTTCAAACAATTAATTTATCATATTTAAACATCCATTCCAGAAATTTCCTAAATTTATCAAAAGAAGAATTTAAAACAAAATACCATGCATGGAAAATCACTATAAGGAATAACATGGAACTTAAGAGGTGTTGTTGTTAATTGAGAAATTGATTAGAAGGGGAAATTCATGCTAGAACACCAATATGGTGTCTGTAATTAATTTTTTCCATCTAAAAATACTAATAAATTATCATAGGGTGTTAATATATGTGTGATGATCAATTTGATATGAAGAACCCAAGTATAATACATCTCTCAAAAAATGCCAACATGCAACACAACAACACTATTCATTAAATGTTCGAAATTAAGGAAAATGTCAAAGACCTCCGTCCTTATACCATGGATGATATTCTAATCGAATATTAAACAATAATTTTTCCTATTTTGGAAGAAATATAATAAAAAAAACTTTTCCATAAAAATAGATCTAATGATATTTTACCTAGATAACTCAATCGAGAGGACATTAAATAAAGAACAGTAAAAAAGGAATCAAGAGATTACTGGTGAAGTTCCCTAGATATTTACATCAATTGATTCATAAAATTGTTGGTTGAGATCCATTGATTCCCAGAATAGGGAGGAGAGGCACGCACAACCCAAGAAGCAAAAGTTCACATGGGTAGAGAAGAGAAAGAAAGAATAAAAACGACGAAAAAGAATAAAAGGTTTCATTTTGGAAAAAAATATAATTTCACACAAAAAAAACTGAGCTTCATAGTTTTTCCATAGGGTTTGGCCAAACGATGCTCCAACCAAGAAGCACCCTCTACCTTAGAAACCTACCTCACATGGTTGAGCCACATATTTTTCCTAATGGTGTTGCATTCATATGATGAATAGTGAATGGGGATTACTAAGTGAAACTAGACATTCATTATAGACACACAGTTTGGGTAAACCACGTGAAACCCATGTGGGGAACTTTTACTCCTCTGAATAGACTGCATAGTTTTCTATTGGGGGTGCATAGTTTTAGAAAAACCATGTTCCATATGAAGACCGTAAAAACCTATTATTTCTAGGACCTGCCACTCCGGAAACTCAATAAGATTCCCAAGAAACCACTAATGCCATTAACAAAGTCTAAAAATAAAACCTTCAAGTGTTCCAACTCTTGAAATTTCATTTCAAATCCCAATTTTCAGAATGGGCCATCCACCAAATTCCAAAATTCGAATTCATTTGGATTTTCGTCTAGTTCAAAAAAATGGGTCATTACATAGGGTGGCTACATCCTTTATCCACCAGAAAGCTTTGGGTGAGCCACTAGCTAGTCGATTTGTAGTCCTATAGCTGGTAAATCTTGATTGGATCACCACTAATTAACGGCCCTATACTGGCTAGATGGTATTCCATAATGTGGAAGAAAGACAGTTACCCCTTCTGGGTTTTTAGGGGGTACAACCCCTACTATACCTATAATTTCTCTTGTGTGGAATGGGGGATCCATCCCATTTCTCTTCTCCTTTAATACTCTTCATGTGGGTTTCTTAACTAGTTTTTATCACTGATTTATGTTATGATTCAACCTCAATTGGAATATGTTGATCCTCTATTCTATAATTCATAATTTTACACTCTCCTAGATAGGATTTCAATTCATATTCCACCAAATCATGGTGGAATTGGATGAATGGGTTGGTGATTCCACTAAAACCTCATTATGAAAGTATTGAGATATTATCTTAGAGTTTTCATTGGTAAAATCATCAATGGTATTCCACACATCATAATTTTTTAAGGTTTTTCATTAAAATTAAAATTAATTAGTTATTAAATTGGGAGAGTGGGTGGGAAATTTTTCCTAGTTTGGTTTTGGGGTGTTCCCCAGGTGGCCAACACCCCAATTCTCAATGAACCGAAAATATTTTGATTCAGGGTGAGTTTCACGAATTTATGCTACCCTTTTATAAATTTTATAATTAATTATTATTATTTATTGTTATTTTTTTTATTTAATGGAATCATATAGGTGTATTAGAGAGGTGACCATTGGAGCTGATACAAGCTTGGGTGGGGTAAAAAGTGAGTTCTCAAGATGGGGAAAATGGTAATGGATTCGGGATAAGGTAGGTTATACTTGGTACTTTCCTAATAACTTAATGTGAGTTATTTTTTATTCATGTATTGTGTCATAACATCTAGAGGTTGTTGTCCATATTAATTAATTATGTGATATTTCAATTTATATTAATTTTTTAATTGAAATGAAATTCCTTAAGACAAAGGGAATAAGGTTTCTAGGCCATGTGAGATTTGTGAGTTAACTAATTTCTTTGACCACCAATGGGAAAGGTTGTGAGTTTTCATGAATGAAATTTTAAATTTGGTCCTTTTTGTGAATGTCTGAGGTATGTGTGACTAAGTGCCATTGTTAAAGAACCATTGGCCACATACATATAGATTTGTGGCCTAACTTAAATGGAGCATCTTGAATAGGTCATGTGAGGACCTTGAGACATGTGGGATTCATTTAGCTTATTTAGGTTGGTTTGGTGAGTTCCCAACCTTGATTAATGATTGATTTTGATATGTGATATACCCCATATTTTAGTGGTTTTCCTATGTGGCATTCCCTAGTTGGCCTATGAGGCCATTCCATGAATATTAACCGGGTGATGGAAGTTCTACCCCTAAGTAAAAGGAGTTGAACCTAGTGGTTCAGTGAGTGGAAAGGCCTCCATGTGGAATGACTGATATTCTCTTAACCATCAAGACTCCAGCGGATACCTTAGTAGCTGAACTTAGTAGGCCAGTAGAAGAATGTTTTTCCTTCATGATATACTCCCTATGGGTGTTTTGTATTCCAATTTAGTTAAGTGTAATTAACAACCTATTTTGTATTTTTCCAAATAACTTTTAATGTAATTATACTTAACTAAGCCCATGGATGTGTTTCCCTTATCATGGATCATTTAGGATGATGTCGTTGGATGTGATAGTCGTTACTGATAAGTGGGGACCCTCAAGAGATCATCCCCGTAGGTGGATTCCTAGTGAGGATTGGTGCCTAGTGGGATTATATTTTTGACATATGATTATGATTTTATAGGTGAAAAACCATAGATTAGGTAATTTGGCTTATTGGATGATATCATCTTTTTAGATGGGAGCACATATAACAACCTGCGAGCTACGAAATTTTTTGATACTTGACCATTGAGTTGGGTGGGATAACCTAGTGACCCTTGAGACATAGCTCAGTTTCTTAGAGAGTTGGTACCAAGGGTTGCGTGTGAGTAAAACTTGTTATAGGGTTTGTTCTGGTCTTGTTATTCCATTATAATAAGGATCATGAGTAGGTGTGTTTGTTAGAGTCTAATGCATGCGAGGTTCTCAGGGGATTGTATCATAGGCATTCTAATGCATTCGATTTGTGGGGACTCACCTTGATTGATTTGGTTGTGAGGATAGTTCAAAATGGTATACAATAGATGTGATTTTACAGCACAAAATAAGAATGTGTAGAATATTTTTGTGTTTGGAATGGCATCAGTGGGTGGGAGGTCTTGTGGTGAAAAATGGTACACATGAAGTTGCAGACTTTGAATAAAAGTTTAATAAATCTCTAATCAGTTAAAATGAAAATTCCAAGTAGCATGGTAAGTGAATATATGTATGGGAAACAATATTATGGTGTACAGATCACAAAATCATGAGTTGGGTTCTATGGAGAGGTTGTTTGGCAGTATACACCTACTGTGTTTAAATATTATAAAGGAGACACACACTTTTCATGTATGAGGCCAATTGAGATAAAATTAGTGATGACCATATGTGAATAGGGTCTAATTGAAATTAATGGTAATAATTTGGGAGTGATATATATAGTTTATAAGGTATGTATAAATGTTCCCCTATGGTTTAGGAAATATCAATAATGGATTGGATGTAGTGGAATGATTTATATGGATCAATTATGGCTAGGTATTGATAGGATGAGAAGAGTGGCTCGGAAGGAGTGATATGTGAGTAGTGATGGAAAATGTTGGGGTGGTTCTCGTGAATTGGAATGATGGAAAACATATTTTTGGGTGTGCACTATTGTTCGTTTAATGCAATGAAATTATTATTTATATTTATATTATAGGTTTCCAAAAATGAAATTTACATGAGTTTGGAATGGGAGGTAAACGATCATTTGTTGATATTTCTTGGTCATGGGGGAGTTTGGCCACATTCAACCATTGGGTTAAGTGATAATAGGGACATGGACCGTGGTGATCTGAGTTTTGGTTTGTAGTGTGACTATAAGGACACTCCAATGATAGGAAGTATGTTAATGATTGTAATGATATGAACCGCACGTAAGAGGGGTTATGGATAGATAATAACATTTATTGGATAATAAGTATGGTTTTCTCAAGGCCAGTGAGGATCCAATTTTATTGGTATTTCGTAGAGAGTGACATAGATTAATTAGGTTGTGTTATCAGATGGAGACTGATCATTGAATTTAGGTTCAGGGTAATTTGGAATGTTCTAAACAAGACTAAATGTAGAATGAATCGGTGATCATGTTTGGAGAAAGAAGAAGGGTTTGTTAAATTTCCGTTTTTACCATGTAATCACCCCAATAGATAGTTTTATACTTTAGGTGATGTAATAGAATGGTCTCGGGATTCCACAAGGAGTAAAGGCATAAAAATTATGCAATTTAAAGGAATATTAGTGATTATAGTTGAGTATTTTGAGGCAGTCCAGAGAGAGGAGTTTAGAATAGTCATTTTACGGATAAATATATGTATTTAGATGAAAAAATATCTAATACAACAATTTGGTTATGAAGGGTATTTTTTTTCATTGGCCATGAATTTTGAGGAAAAACGAATGTGCTCATGTTATCCTTGGATAGTAGAGACAAAATCATTTTTAGAAAGGAATTAGGGAATGAAAATTTGTATTAGTGTTTTAATGATATTCTCATGTATTTTTGAGTGTGGCTAATTGGGAACCGTACATATGGGTTTAGTGGACCAATCAGATCATATTTCATTAGGTAATTCCATTGTAGGGGTGAACTGAAGTATTTAAATTTGTCTTGGTGATCTTGAGATTATGAAGGGGAGAATCATTGGCTATATGATCAAATGGATGATTAAATGTGGGTGTCTTGGGGTAGGCCCGTTTCAATATGTTTTTATTGATTTGATAATGGTTACAATCATTGACTTGTGTTTTGGTGGTTGAACTCCAAGGTTTTAGAGAGATTCTTTAGAAATGTGTTGGACATTCAAGGATGGAATGTGGTTATTTGAACAGTAACTGGAGACCTGATTAAGGAAATACCAATGAGAGAATAATTTATAAGACTTCTTAGGGAAGATAATTACTTTGGTGGGGAGATTTAAAGATACCACATTCATATGGCCTAAAAATTCTTGAAAGGAATTTGTGATTTTGAGTTGGTGGACATACCGAAGATTGAATCTAGATTTAGAATGGATTTATGAGAGTTTGACCACCACATTTTGGATGGGGTTTGAGGATTTTAAGGGAGTTTGAGGGATCATAGGAGTTTGGTATGATGGATGGGATATAGGGTGGCTGCAGTATGCACCCATCGGTCCACTATGAGTGATAAAATGGATCCACAGTTGGATGGAAAGGAGTCTGGCTAGCCTCCTAGGCTCACCAGCTAAACGGTTGCCTAGTGCCAACTAAAAGATGGCCATTCAGTGGGGAAATGAAAATATTTAACCCATAGGTATTTTATGGGGTAATACCTTCCTATCCCTCCCATTTACACACACAACATGGGGGATCTCTCCCCTCCCTTACCTCCTTCATAAGTTCACTAGTGGGTATGTTAAGTGGTGTTTATTGCTGATTCGATCTATGATTTATCCTATGATAATATAAATTGATCCTCTCTTAAATTAATTTTAGTTTTTTTCTCTCTAAAATAGGGTTTATTTTCTAATTCCCCTTATATTTTTTTGAATCAACTAAAAGGGTAAACGATTATACTTAGCCCTCGTAGGGGATGTCTTGAGACTACATTTGAGTTTTATCATTGGTTGAATAAATGAAGGTATGAATCATATCCTAATTAATTAATGTCTTTTCATAAAAAAATAAATTTAATTGGTTATGTAATTATTATATTCATTTGGTGATTTATCTTGATTTGGGTTCAGAGGTGTTCTGGGTGTTTCAAACACCCCATTTCTCAAATATTCGATAATCATTGGATGCCCAATGAATTTCCAAAATTTATGATACCTTTAAATAAATGTTATAATTAATTATAATTGTTTGAAATTAATTTTTTTATTAGTTGAATGAGATACGTGCCTTATATTGTGGGTGGTGGATTCTTGAGCGGAAACAATCTTGGTTAAAGTTGAGTAGCCAGTTATCTGGATATGGAAAATATAAAGGGCTTCTCGATAATGTAGGTTGTCCTTGATACTTGCCTTATGTCGTAATGTGAGTTATTTATGATGAATGTAATGTTTTTTTACACATGAGAGGGGTTTTGACCTCATTATTAACTATATTAACTATCAAATTAAATTAAATTGTATAATTTAAGTCAAACTTCTTTTGACATAGGGAATGATGTTCTAAGGACACATTATATTTGAACATTTTCTGATTTCCTTGACCCCTGGTTATTGAAAACATGAGTTTTATGGTATGACCAGTGATGATTGTAAATTTTCAGGTGTGATCAAGGTGAGTGTGAGTTAGTGTCCTTTTATAGGATCCTTTTACCACCTCCATGTAAATGTGTGGCCTAACTTGAATGTGGAGGACCGAGTAGGTCATGTGAGAACCTTGATACATGTGAGAGCCATTAATCTTATTGATCTAGGTTGTATGAGTGAAAATACTTGAGTAAAAACGGGGTTATAGATTTTATTTACCCCTTATCTTATTGGATTGAGTTTTAGGTATACCTCAGTTGTACTATGTGGTCATTCCTTGGAAATGAACTGGGTGAGGGAAGTGCTACCCCTGAGTAATTGAAGTAGGCCCTGGTGGCTCAATGATTTAGAAGGACCCACAGTGGTGTTCTTATCATTATCTTAACCATAGGGAGCCCAGTGGGTACCCTAGTATATGAATATCCTTGATAAGGTCTATTGGGCTTGTATGAAGAGGGTAGTTGGGGTCACATTTGAACCCACACCAAACATGTTATCCCACAGGGTTATAGATAATGACTATGGTTTTAGTCATTTGGCTAGCCCAAATCATTTTTTATTCTTTATTTATTTATGTTGATGCATTGTGGATGCCAATATGTACTTACTAGTGTATCACCTATGAGCCTTATATGAGATTATGGTGACATGGTGGGTGCCTTGATATGCTTTCCAATACTGAGAATTTGAGCCTCTTGAGATATTGGTGTGGTATGATGCAAATTTGATGAAGCCTTTGTGGATTTATTTTGTGCACCATGGGATATGGATTTTGATCCATGTGAGGAATTACGAATATGTGAGGATTAAACCATGGGTTAGTTTGGGATTCCCGATTGGTTTGGGGTCAAAATTAGGCCTAGATTTTCATTGATCCACTAGTTATGGCTTGTGTTTGTGATCATAGTTATTATTTTTATTATGAGATTCCTTGGTTCGCCCTAAGATCTATCGAGCCGATCATGTTGAAATTACATGATGATTGGGATATATGATATTCCCATGATCTAGTAGATTGGAATTATGACATAAAGGTGTTTCAAATATAGTGATTTCCTTGTAAGCCAAGAATTGGATTTGAGCCATCCATTATACATGGTGTTTGAGAGAAGCCCTAGATTCATGGGATACAGCCAGGGAGATATTCATAATGAGTTGTTAGAATGTTGTGCATCGTTATTTGTTATTCCTATGTTTCACACTAGTATCCATCATTTATATGGTTTAATTGATATTGTGATGTTCTTAGAGACACCCATGTATTGATTGAAGTTGGTATCATTAATCAAGCTCGAGTACCTAAGGATTGACAATATGTTATTTGTTTGTTTATTTATTTAATATAGTAATTTTTTTAGATGAAAATTTCACATGAACATGTCATTGTATTGTAGTTATAATAAAATATCACTTTTGTGGTTCCCTACTGAGTTATGAACTCACCCCCAACTCGAGATTCCATTACATTGGGTCACTTGAGAAGACTCTCACTTTGTTGTAGGAATGAGTTATGTTGGGGCCCAAGATTGACAAACAAAGATAACCCAGATTTTACATGGATCTTATGATGAGGTGAGTCTTGTATTGGGGGAAGAGAATAATTATTAATTTATTAATTTATTTATTCTTTATATGCGATTGACCTAATGGGAACTGATCTTGTATGCCATATATCAGAATTTCTTTTTGATCTCACATGTTCTATTTATTTATTCCTTATACATAAACTGATATATATGATTCTTATTTGTTTTATTATGATTATTCACTATAATATGGGGGGAATAGTCTAACCATGATACCATATTAGACCCATATTGCTAGTTCATAGCCTTTGGAATATGGGGAGGCATGCCCAATTTCATGTGGCGAACCAGGTCGTGGAAGTAGTCTACTAACCTCTAAATTGAGGTGTTATAATAATTATACCATTAGTATCATATACATAAATTAAAATAATAACAATCACCCGAAATGTGAGGCTATTATGAAAACATAAACACATCAATATGTGGAGGTGATATTCCACAAGTATGCATGAGTGATGTTTTTATATTATATAGGTTGGAAAAAGGATATGAAAAATTGTTGTGGAATATATATAATAACATTTAATCATATGGAAGATACTGATTTTATCATATCAGTATGGTTATTTAATTTTTTAAGGAGGTATAATATGAAATAGTAATGAAAAAACTCAGTTTTGACTTATACATCTTATTTGGAAAAAACTATTTTGTCTTATACACTAAGACTTCTAGGTTGGGATTTTGTTGAAACTAGGACCTCTAGGACATGGGGAGGGAATATGGAACTGTTGTAATTTTTATAGAGTTTTATAATAATATAAAGTCATATTCCTAGGAAATCGAAACTAATTCTATCCCATTACAACACTAAGGTGAAAATGGTTTAAATAATATTATCCAATAAGATTTAATATGATATTTTATGACCATATCACTTAGTTTACCCTCAATTAAATGTTTTACCCTTTACCGTGGTGAGAACATTTTACCCTAGTTAATATTCATTATGAAAAAAATTGGAATTGATTTCAAATATAAAAACCCATTTTGATGATTCAATTTGTAGAAGTGGATGAAATTACTTTAAATATATGTTCGGAAAACACAATGAATTTTTTTTAAAAAAATTAATTTTTAAGCCAGAAAAATAATTTAAACTAAAATATAGATTAATGTTGATTCCCATGGAATTAATTGGGTTATTTTTATCAAATTTTATTAATTTTACTTTAAAAATAATCCAAAATAAAATGAACCATTTTAAATAAATGACAACAAATGACATTTTATATAAAAATTGGTAATTTTCACTATTCACTCAAAAATCAATTTTTTTTAAAATCCCAAAAATTAACCAAATGATATTTTGATATGGTGATATAAAAATTTCATTACATTATATAAAATTAAATTTATATTTTTTAGATATTTATATTTTAAATAACATTGTATAATATATGGAAACACTTTTGTTAGAGTAAATCTATTTCTTTCTTCGATTTAAAAAATAATATAAAATCATTATATTGAGTGTGAATCCATAAGATATAATTATTAATATTGATAAGGAAATAAATTTATTTATTATTAAAATTTCATGGGTTGTTACATTGTTTCCTCCTTAAATAAATTTAATTCTCAGAATTTTATTTATCACTTAATCTGTTAGGGATATTTTTCCCTCACAATGTTTTTAGGTTCTCATGTTACATACTAAATCATGTGGTAATTAGAAAAAAAATTAACTAGATGAGTGGAGTTATTATATAAAACCTTATTATTTAAATATATAATATTTACTAAATTTTACTCATAATAAATTTTTTCTTCCAACTATACCACCTTAGGGATCAAAACATGAGAGGCATTTGGTATATATTTCCTTAATAAAGAAACATGAAACAAATCATTTACCTGAGATAAACTCAAAGAAAAAGAAACGTGGTAAAAAATGATCCCTACTTTTCCAAAATTTCATAAGGTTTACTAATCACATACTAAACTTTATCTCCTTTCCAAATTTCATAACAACATTCCACGAATATATTTTAAGAACAATGTAATATCATACCCCAAATAAAGGTATTTCCTCTAAATAGTTTCATAAATATTCTACATACTTTGAGCTATCCTCATATAATTCCAAGTAATATTTAAATTTTAAATAAATTATTCTACTAGTTAGGGTCCTAAAAACTTCCTTTCACTAAATCCATCCATCATTATAGACTTCAAAACCTCTTTCAATATAAATACTTTGAAGTTTCCATTTGTTTACAAGAATAGAAACTATTATTATAATAAAATTAATCTAATAAAGGATAATGATCAACACTTATATGGTAGTCCAGTGTGAAGGGTAAATACATTTATTCTATATTTTTAATCTTGTTCACTCAATAATGAACACATTGTTAATGAAAATTTATAATAAAATTTATTTTTGTACCCAATGAAAATTCATTTTAAAAAATTAGAGGTAATTATGGGATCAAGTTTAGATACATTTGAGAGAGGAAATCCAGGTAACCAGATTATCATCTTAAGATTCTTTTTGGGAATATGATCCAATGATATAGTATCTTTAATAGGATTAAAATGTACAGATTTAGTCAATCAACCAATAATAACCCAAATCACATTATTACCTCAAGATTCCTTTTGTTATCACACCATGAAATCCATGGATATATTGACCAATTTCCATTCTAGATCAAAAAAATACTAATCATCCCCTTTATTAGTTTTCACTAAATTAACCTTTTAATATGTAAATTATTTCATTGTAAAATAATTAATATGTTTTTTCATTTCTTCCAAATAGTAATGTTATAAAAGGCCTTTATACAACTTATTATTTCTAGGATGATAAAGAAAATGAGAATTAGGAGTTTCACTAAATAATTAATTATTTAACTAGGGACACATGGCACACACAACCTCTTTCAAAATCTAATAAAAACATCAATTTAAATTTTATATTTTGGAAATATATGTTTCTTAACAAAGTATACAATTTATTGTAAAATAGAATCTTCAATCAAATAATTATTAATTTTATATAACAAGGATTAATAAATATACACCTGAACCAAAATATATAGAGTTCCTAAATGCACAATTTATAGGTTTATATTCATTAAATCATTAACTGAAGGGTAATATTCAAAATATAGCATTGCTAATGATTTATTGTCAATTAACTCAAGGAATAAAATCATTTTTTTCATTACCTAGATGATAGTGAACTATGAAATAATAATTCTTTATTAATTCCAATCACCTTCTCTTCCTTAGGTTTATGTCTTTTTGAGTGAATATATAATTTGAAATTTTATAGTCATTATATATTTCAGATTTTACAACATATAAGATAGGTCTATAAATTTTTAAATAAAAAAATATTATTGCAAGATCAGGATAATGTATATTTTAATTCTTCTCATGGAGTTTTAATTGATGTGAAGCACATGCAATTACCTGATAAATGTGCATCGACACACAAAAAATTCCATTTAAATAAGCATCACTATAAATGAAAAATTGACCACTTAATTCTGGAAAATAAAACATAAAAGTATTAATAAATCTTTTTTTAAATTCTTAGAAACATTTATCGCTCATTTTTTTCAGTTGAATTTAACTCCTTTTCGAGTTAACTTAGAGATTGGTCTAGATAAATGAATTTTTTTCAGAAACATTTTGGTAAAAACCCACAAATCCAAGAAAAATTAAATATAAATGTAATTTTTATGTCATGTACATTCTTCTACCACATTAGTATTAGTAAGATAAATTGTTATACCATATTTAGAAACAATATGACCATGGAATGAAATAGTTTGTAAAAAAATTTACATTATCTAAATTTTCCATACAACTTATTTTCTTTTGAGGACTGTAGAAAATTCTTTAAATGTTTCTCATTTTCCTCATAAACTTTATAATAAACCGTAATTTCTTCAATAAAAAAGCACAAAAAAATACCCAAATATACATGAAAAAATCTATTAATAAGATCCATAATTATAGTGGGTGAATTCAACAAATCAAAAATCATTTACATAAACTTGTAATGGTCATACCTAATACAAAACACTATCGTTAGAATTAATTCCACATTTACATTCAGTTGATGAAATGAAAACCTAATATTAATCTTTCAATAATACAAAACTTTCTGTATAATTCTCCACATCATTTGATGGTCGTTCATTTCCTAAGGTAGTGGAAAATGTCTTATACACACCCTTATAGTTATAATTTTGATTATTTACACGCTTCAAGTTTATCTTTGGGAAAACATTATAATAATGGAGCATCTAATTTAAATTATAACACCTTACTACAAGATTTTCATTAATGGTTTACCTATTTCCATTACCGTTTCCCTTGAAATCACTAGATATATATCACAACATAAAACACTTGGAACACTTCGCTGATTTCATGAGAAACTCACTAGGATGATTCTTACCACACTTATCACACTAAGGAAATTTATTCCTCTTACCTTTAGATGTATTTGATAGGTTCTTTCCCATTTCTTCCACCGAGATCACTTCTTATTTTTATTTTTTAAAAAGTAAAAATACTATATCTCAATTGTAACACCCTGAACATAGAAGACTAGAGCCAGTGAATTATTTTAATACATTGGAATGATTACAAGGAATCTATTCCCAAAGGACCAATAGGTTTAGCAGTCTTGGAAAATATATTACATACATGAACTTTACATTGCAATTTCTAACATAAAACACAACATAAATAATCTTTTGAGAACACCATTATTCCCCTAGAATAACCCTACATATAAATAAAAAAAACTTCATGGAATCCTGGGAAAAAATTATTCATAAGAAATGGGTGAGATCAGATGATCTGTAAGGATAAAAAATATAGAATAACCTATCACAATGAAGTATAGACTTTTAACGCAAGGTAAAAAACTAAAATAAAAGCCTTTTAAAACATTATAGTTATCAGAATATGGAAATAAGAAATAAAATAATCCCATTTAAACATTCACATGAATATTCTAATAGTCTAATAATCATAAGTAAAATAAATAACAAATCTCATAATGAGGTAATTTGTAACGCCCCGACCCCAGTGACCCAGAGTCGGTGCATTATTACATAACATTGGCATAATCACAAGAAATATAAAATCTTGAAAGACTGATTGGTTTAGTAGCCTTGGAAACACTAGATATATTCATAAAGTTTTACATTACATCATAAAAATGAAAACTACAACAATATAGTCTCCATATTCAACACTCATATCCCCAAATACTATCCCTGTAGGTCATTCATAAATTTCTTCTTCACATCTTGGGAAAAATAAAACATAGAAAAGGGGTGAGCTCAAATTCCCAGCAAGGATAACAATATAGCGGAAACTTTCATAAATAAGAATAAACATTTAAGTTAATGTATAACTTAAAACAAAAGACTTTTACACTTGAACTTCAACATAGTATGGCAAAAATAAAATGAAATAATTCCATTTACTTATTCACATGGATATTCTACTAATCGAATAATCACATGCAATATTAATAACCACTTTCATAATGATGGAATGCATAATGCCAGACTATCATAACCACATAGCCAAGGACTCATGCCAAGACTACACATAAGATTTTTCCAAGGCCTTGTGCCAAGACACTAGTTTGTCTCATGAGACCTACCGATGCATCTAGGAGCTATAGCGGGCTCCACCCGTCACATATTAAGTCCAATGCATTCCCATATGAAAAGTTTTAAACATAACGTAAACATTCGTATTAAAACTAGCATAGGAAATGTAAATACTTCATCCATAAGCCATGAAGGGTATAAAAATAACACATCCACAGTCAAACATATCTCAAAACCTTCAATACAATATATAAGTTTTGTATCATAATAAATAAACTTCAAATAAGCGTAAAATCCATCAAAGGATGTTGACATAGATGAAATCAAAACTCTTTTTAGAGAAATATCTCTTTCTATTTCGAAATCATTTAAGAGTCATATATTTATAAAATAAAACATTTTCTTTGAAAATATTCGTATAAGATTTTAATGGAAGCTTCGACGATTTTATAACGGCGGAAAATAGCCGTACCCGCCGTATAAGTTAAAAACACAATCTTACCTTGATTTTGTCGAAAAGGTTAAAAAGCACCTTGTTTGGAAAATGACAGAAAGATTCCTTTACAAACCTCTTATAAAAAGTCAAACAAGAGTATAAATGACTTTAACCCATATGCTAGTAAATAGTAAAAATGTTTTGAAATTCATTTTTTAAGAAGCATGGATGTGGATGATAAAGAGATCCCAGTAGATTATTGCGTATAAACAACCTCGGATAATGAAGAGATTGCGAAGTAAACCCTTACCTTGTACTTTTCCTTAGTTGGGGTAGTTTAACCTCTTGTATAATGGTGAAATAATTTTTATTAAATTATACAAGAATCATATACATTAATATGATATCATATATGATCTTTTAACATTTATTTATTAATAATATCTTAGTATTATCGTTGTTTCGGGTGTTAACTTACTCATTTTATTTTATATGTTTTGTTATGTTAGAAATGTTTGTAATGTATAGGTTGTATATTAATCATATAAAGAATGATATCAAGTCCTTAGATACTATTATTAATCATCAAATGACAATTATTCTTGAATGGATACGATGGAGAATGAATCTCATCGCGTTCGTGGAAACGGTAGTCCGTACGCACGCACAAGCGACAATATCATTCTTTTGATATTAAAATAATATATAATTTAATGGTATATAATATATAAAGAATCATTATCATGTTACATTTATTATTTACATGAATTACACATCATTATTATACCCATTCAAATAATAATTAATTGAATAACAATTACACCACGACGTGGAGACGGTAAGCCGTACGTACGCACGTATGGTGACATGTTATTCAAAGGATGGATAGAATAATGAATATCGTTGTACCGTATTTATAATAACATCACAGTATATATATGATACTGGAGTTATTATTTTATAATGGTAACAATAAAGGAAGAGGAAGTGGAAGAAGAAGGGAACTTGAAAAAGGGTGGTGAAATCATTACCTCTTCTTCGGGTTCTTCCTTTTGATTTGATCAAAAGGGATCCTTAAGTTGGATTTATGACTAAACTAATTACTCTAGGATGAAGTTAGGGAAGTTGAGAGATTATTTGGGCAGAGGTTGGCCGAACCAAAATTCTTTGAAGGTGTGAAGTAATGAGAAGGGGGAGTGCCTTTTTATAAGAGGGGTGAGGGGAACCTTTGGAAAAGCTAGAAATATTAATTTATAATAAATTCATATTCGGTTTATAATGGCTCCAATGTTTATTATTTAAAGGCTAAGGTGGGGATGGGTCTAAAAACACTCAACCAATATAATTTAGACAGGTTTGGGTCATTATATTAACCTTATCTTTAAGTATTAACTCTTAGTTAATTTGTTTCACTTTTACAATGTCTCTTTGTATTTTTATATTATATGGTCAATAAACTTACTATATACATCCAATCGACCCCAAAGTGGTCCAGTAATGATACAACTATCATTATATAAGTCTCTTGGCCGAAACGTAGATTTTTAGGAATTTAATATCAATTAATAATATAATATTTGTTTTAAAAACTCTTTTATGTCAATTTTGACACTATTCAATAATTGATTTTTGTGAAAATTATAACAGTATTATTACTTCTAAAAAAGTCCATTAAATCAATCCTAACATATCATATTAACCTATAAAATTAGTTTAATTCATAAAAAGTCTCAAATAATATTTATTTGGGTATTTATAATATCAATTATTTTAATTTGTCACTATTATGGTAATTACTGCATCATCATTGTGTCATAAATAAATTAACTTATTTAATGTATAAAAATTATAAATATATTACAATAATGTAGGAAATTTTTTTAGATTTCTAATTAATATTTATAGTCTAAAATCCAACATATATAAACCTATGTAAAAATTGTTTTTCTAAAAGATATATTCTTGTGTCATTTTTGTATTCATTTTAACTTAATTAAAATAAAGTGTCCCTATCACTTATAAGTGGCACCATGTGGTCCCAAAATAGACCCAAAGATGCCTATGGTCGAACTTGTATCAACCAATAAGGTTAGGACACGTTTTAGGGTAATTTTTTTATTATTATAATATTATTTTTTAACCCTTATTTACCGGATTTACCCTTTAACCATGGTAAATAAAATATTTACCGAAGTAATTATTCAAAATGTCAAAAAATAAAAGTTACCTATTTACACAATTTGAACATCCTGATTCCAAATATTGAATCCATTTTTCCAAATTCAAAACATGGAAGTGGCGGAAATTAATTTAAAATTAATTCCCACTGTCAAAACAAAAAGCGTGTTTTTAAGATATAATAACTATCAAAAGATTGATACTTGTTTATGTTTGGTTTAATTGTTTAATTATGCCGAATGACCAACATTATATTAAATGGTAAAAATATATTCTAAATATATACTTTAAAATCACTCAAATTAATAATTTATTGCTATTAATTATTTTGATTAAAAAAGTTGTTTTTAATTAAAATTTCATAATTTTCACTATTCATCAAAATATGAAAGTTATCCGAAAAGTACCAAAATTTCACCTTAGGCTAAATTCGATTCTCCGAATCCAAAAATTAAGTCTATTTTGAAATATAAAATATATATAATTTCAAAAAATAGGTATTACTATTCATAACGGCTAGTTAGATTAGTTATGGTGTGTTAGAACTCGGTGTTGCGTACAACACACGCTATCGCATTATTCCAAGAGAAGCGTACCGTAGAAGCTTCGGGTGTTACATTATCCCCTACTTCAAATAATTTTGTCCTCGAAATTTCTAGAAAACTACCACATGAAAAGACCCGGGTGGTTCTTCATCATATGTTCCTCGGGTTCCCACATTGCCTCTTCCATCTTATGGTTTCTCCATAAAACTTTTACCAGACGCGTCGTCCGGTTTCTCAGTACTTGTTCTCTCGTATCAAGAATCCTGACGGGCTCCTCGCAATAAGACAGATCGGGTTCCAGTTCTAATTCCTCATAGGTGAGTACATGCGTTGGGTCAGTCATGTGTTTACTCAATAGAGATACATGGAACACATCGTGAACTTTGGAGAGACTTGGCAGCATTGCAAATCGGTAAGCTACAGCCCCAATTCGTTCTAGAATTTCGAAAGGTCCGATGTACCTGGGACTCAATTTACATTTCTTACCAAAACATATGACTCCCTTCCATAGATATACCTTTCGGAAAACATGATCACCGACTTGAAATTCCAAATCCTTCCTTCGATTATCGGCATAGATCTTCTGCCTACTTTGAGCTGATTTGATGTGATTTTGGATTACCTTCACCTTTTCCGTCGTTTCCTCTACCAGTTCTGGACCTACAAGTTTTCTTTCACCAACGTCATCCCAACAGGTTGGTGTGAGACATCTCTTTCCATATAATGTTTCATATGGTGCCATCTGAATACTCGAATGGAAGCTATTGTTATAGGAAAATTCTACCAGAGGTAAATATTGATCCCACATACCCTGAAAGTCAAGTTAGCAGGATCTCAACATGTCTTCTATGGTTTGAATATTTCGTTCTGATTGTCCATCCATTTGAGGGTGGTAGGCAGTGCTCAAATGAAGTTCTGTATCCATGGATTTTTAAAGACTTTTCCAGAATCTTGAAGTAAAATGGGGATCAAGATCAGAAATAATGGATTGGGGTACTCCATGAAGTCTCACAACTTCATCAATGTATAGTCTTTCTAGACGTTCCAGTGGTAGATCCTCTCTTATATCAAGAAAATGTGCTAACTTGGTAATATGATCAACAATAACCCATATTGCATCGTTCCTTCTAGGTGTCTTTGGTAGACCCATGAAAAAGTCCATCGTAATATTGTCCTATTTCCACTCCGGTATGGGAAGAGGTTGCATGACTCCTCCAGGGTGTTGCCTTCCAGCTTTCACTTGTTGACAAACCATACATCTTGACACAAAATCAGCAATCTCCCTCTTCATATTGTCCCACCAAAAATGTTCCTTCAAATATCTATACATTTTGGTGCTCCCAGGGTGTATAGAGAAATTGGAACTATGAGCATCATCCAACAATTACCTTTTTAGATCAGGTATATCGGGAACACAAAGTCTCTTCCCAAATTTCAAAATTCTATCTTCATACACAAAGTCTCTCAATCTCCCATCATTCACAACTTTAATCTTCTTTTGAAATTCATCATCATCAGTCTGAGAACTCTTAATCCTTTCTAGTAAAGATGGGTTGGCAACCATTTGAAAAAGCATTGATGTTTCACCTTCCCTGGTCATTCCCATGTCCATCTTCACTAGATCCATCAAAATTGGATCCCTTTCAATTCTCATCACGTTCAAAACTCCATGGTCTTTTCTGCTCAAAGCATCTGCCACCTTGTTTGATTTCCCTGGGTGGTATTGTATCGTACAATCATAATCCATGAGTAATTCAAGCCATCTCCTTTGCCTCATGTTGAGTTCTTTTTGTGAGAAAATATACTTCAAACTCTTATGATCAGTATAAATCTCACATTTTTCACCATAGAGGTAGTGCCTCCATATCTTCAAAGCAAATATCGCAGCTGCTAACTTGAGATCATGAGTAGGATAGTTTTGTTCATGAATTTTCAACTTCCGTGATGCATAGGCAATAACTCTATCATTCTGCATAAGGACACAACCAAGTCCTTTCTTCGATGCATCCCTATAAATAACGAACCCATCATTCCCCGATGGTAGAGTCAATATAGGAGAATTGAATAATCTTCTCTTTAGTTCTTCGAAACATTCTTCACACTCTTTTTTCCAAACAAATTTAATCCCATTTACGTGTGAGCTTCATTAATGGGTTAGCCAACCGGGCAAAATTCTGGATGAAACGTCGATAATAACCTGCCAAACCAATAAAACTGCGTACCTCAGTTCTACTCATAGGTGCTGGCCATTCTTGGATTTCCTTGGTCTTAGAAGGATCAACAGAGATTCCATCTTTAGAGATAATATGTCCAAGAAAAGAAATCTCATAAAGCCAGAATTCACACTTGCTAAACTTCCCATATAATTCATGTCTTCTCAGAGTCTTCAGGATAATGTGCAAGTGACTTTCATGATCCTCGTAGATTTTAGAGTATACCAAGATATCATCAAAAAATACCACCACAAATTCATCGAGATATTCCTTGAAAACTCTATTCATCAGATCCATGAATACAGAGGATGCATTAGTCAATCCAAAGGGCATTACATTAAACTCGTAATGCCCATACCTGGTTCAAAATACTGTCTTCGGAATATCTTCCTTCTTCATACACAACTGATGGTATCCAGATCAAAGGTCAATCTTTGAAATGTATTGATCTCCATGCATTTGGTCAAATAAATCATCAATGCGAGGTAGGGGATACTTGTTCTTTATCATTATAGCATTGATCTCCCTATAATCGATACATAACCTCATAGATCCATCTTTCTTTTTAACAAAAAGAAAAGGGGATCCCCCTGGAGAAACACTAGGGCAAATAAATCCCATATTACTCAATTCCTCTAGTTGTTTATTTAGTTCAACTAATTCTACAGTGGCAATTCTATAAGGGGTCTTCGATATAGGCCTTGATCCAGGAATTAAATCAATGGAAAACTCAACTTCTCGTTCTGGAGGATGTCCAGGTAAATATTACAGAAATACATCTACATATTCTTTCACAATAGGTACATCCTCTATTTGAACATTCCTTTCCTCACCCATAGTCATTTCATTCTGTTCCTCCCCAATAATTGAATTTAGTTGAGCTACTGGGGGTGGATCTAGAAAAGAAATAGGTGGTGATGATTCTACTCTAAAGATAAGGTGTTCCTTATCATCATCATCAAGAATCATAACCTCTTTATTATTTCAATAAATATTCACATCATAGTCCAAAATCCAGTCCATGCCGAGGATTATATCAAACTCAATCATAGGTATGACGATGAGATCAGCAGATAAAGAACATTTATGTGCTCTAATGGGGAATGATTCACA
This sequence comes from Viscum album, assembly GCA_963277665.1. Taxonomy (NCBI): domain Eukaryota; kingdom Viridiplantae; phylum Streptophyta; class Magnoliopsida; order Santalales; family Viscaceae; genus Viscum; species Viscum album. Next base: position 1,978,618,120 of record OY728122.1, read on the forward strand.
AAACTTTGTTGCAATGGTACTTCCCTTAGGAGTTTTAACAGACAACTCCCTTGTTAAATAAAATTGGAAATATCTAATTTTCTTAGCAAACTGGGAAGATATGAAACAATGCGATGATCCAGAATCAAAAAATGCATTTGCTAAACTTGAGGAAACCATTAAATTACCTGCCACCATGTCTTTCGGAGCTTCTACCTCAGCAGTAGTGATAGCATAAGCTTGGCCTTGATCCCTTGGCCTTTTCTGAGGTAAGTTCTCCTGATGCTTGGGATATTCATTTGCGTAATGCCCCATCTCCCTACAATTGTAGCACTGAACATTGGTAGCTTCCTTGTTCCCCTTAAAATCACGAGCTTGGTGGCCTTTTTCACTACACTTGTAACAGACTCCCGTTCCATTCAAGCAAGTACCGGGGTGCTTCTTACCACATTTACCAAAGGATGGATATTCAACATTTCCCTTCTTCCCCTTATTTCCATTCCCAGATTGATCAGCAGGTCTCTTCTTCTCTTGATTTTCTTTAAAGTCATAAGACTTAGAGAATTCCTTTTTGGTCTTGATAGCACATGAGACAATGTCTTCGTACAACGAGAAGGATTGTGAGACTAATGCTCAACAGAGAAATGGTTTTAACCCATCAATGAAATGATCAATCTTACATCTTGGGTTACATATATAATCTCTAGCATACCTTGCTAACCTTGTAAAGTTATCCTCATACTTCGTGACATTCTCATCCTCCTTTTGTCTTAGGCTCAGAAATTGCCTTTCCATATCTGCTCGATGGTCACGAGGAATTTTTTTTCTTCTAAAAATAGATCTTTGAACTCCCTCCATTCCATATTTTATACTTCATCATCTTCCTTCGTGTTTTGAATCAATGACCACCATTGATCAGCATCTCCAGTGAGGTGGTAAACTACCATGATAACTTCTTCCCTTTCACTACTCCCCAAAGCCTGAAATATTTTCTCTAGGGAACTTATCCATTACTCAGCTACTAATAGATTTTTACTCCCATTGAATGTTGGTGGTCGTTGCCTCATAAATAGATCTAACATTGATCCTCCACGCTACGGATCAGGGTGCTCCATACGGGTAAGGTTATTATTCATAACCTGAGTGAGTTGTCCCAGTATGGTGATTAGATGATCAGCACCAGTTGCATCACCAGCTCCACTATAATTATCTTGAGAAGGAGGGAAATCCCTTCATGGAGTGCATGCATTGATACAGTTTCAATTTCTTCCACTAGGCGCCATTTCTAAACAATGGAATAAACTAGATCAGTTTATGAATCAAAATACATAATTCCATACTTATAAAACACTTAACATAAATTGAACTATTTATGGATATAATCCATAATCATAAAAATGTTTTCTTTGAGGAATTATATACTCATAAACCCTTCATAATGATTTGTAAATAAAATGAGAGTTATCCTAAGCATATCCCCTGGGAGTGTCGTAACCAAGAGTGCAGCAAGGCCCGTTGTCGTGCACCAGTTCCCATTCGAGTCTAGCTCAAAGCGGTGTTTTTGGGTTTTACCCCTAGGTACATCTGTGCCAGAGCCGCCTCTACCTGCTCATATCTAGAAAGGGATGTATTGTTCAGAAAACTCACAAAATCTCTACAATACCAAAATTCTAGGAAGTTCTTCTATACTAATCCTCGAAGTTCATCTTAGGACTACGTTCTCTAATCAGATTTTATCTAAATGTAGCTTCCAAGTTTTGTACTAAACTTCCTTTGATACCAACTGTAACGCCCCGACCCCAGTGACCCAGAGTCGGGGCATTATTACATAACATTGGCATGGTCACAATAAAGATCAAATCTCGAAAGACTGATTGGTTTAGTAGCCTTGGAAACACTAGATATATTCATAAAGTTTTACATTACATCATAAAAATGAAAACTACAACAATATAGTCTCCATATTCCACACTCATATCCCCACATACTATCCCTACAAGTCATTCATAGATTACTTCTTCACATCCTGGGAAAAATAAAACATAGAAAAGGGGTGAGCTCAAATTCCCAGTAAGGATAACAATATAGCAGAAACGTTCATAAATAAGAATAAACATTTAAGGAAATGTATAACTTAAAACAAAAGCCTTTTAAACTTGAACTTCAACATAGCATGGAAAAAATAAAATGAAATAATTCCATTTACTTATTCACATGGATATTCTACTAATTGAATAATCACATGCAATATCAATAACTACTTTCATAATGATGGAATGCATAATTCCAGACTATCATAACCACATAGCCAAGGCCTTGTTCCAAGACTACACATATGATTTTGACAAGGCCTTATGCCAAGACACTAGTTTGTCTCATGAGACCTACCGATGCATCGAGGAGCTATAGCGGGCTCCACCCGTCACATATTAAGTCCAATGCATTCCCATATGAAAAGGTTTAAACATAACATAAACATTCATATTAAAACTAGCATACGAAATGTAAATACTTCATCCATAAAACATGAATGGTATAAAAATAACACATACACAGTCAAACATATCTCAAAATCCTCAATACAATATAGAAGTTTTGTATCATAATAAATCAACTTCAAATAAGCGTAAAATCCATCAAAGGATGTTGACATAGATGAAATCAAAACTCTTTTTAGAGAAATATCTCTTTCTATTTTGAAATCATTTAAGAGTAATATATTTATAAAATAAAACTTTTTCTTTGGAAATATTCTTATAATCTTGTAAGGGAAGCTTCGACGATTTTATAACGGCCAAAAATATCCATACCCGCCGTATAAGTTAAAAAAACATTCTTACCTTAATTTTGTCGAAAAGGTTAAAAAGCACCTTGTTTGGAAAATGACGGAAATATTCCTTTAAAAACCTCTTATAAAAAGTCAAAAAAGAGTATAAATTAATTTAACCCATATTCTATTAAATATTAAAAATGTTTTGAAATTCATTTTTTAAGAAACATGGATGTGGATGATAAAGAGATCCCAGTAGATTATTACGTATAAACAACCTTGGATAATGAAGAGATTGCGAAATAAACCCTTAACTTGTACTTTTCCTTGTTTGGGGTAGGTTAAACTCCTGTATAATGGGGAAATAATTGTTATTAAATTATACAAGAATCATATACATTAATATGATATCATATATGATCTTTTAACATTGATTTGTTAATAATATCTTAGTATTATCGTTGTTTCGGGTGTTAACTTACTCGTTTTTTTATATTTTTTGTTACGTAAGCCATGTTTGTAATGGGTAGGTTCTATCATAATCATATAAAGAATGATATCAAGTCCTTAGATACTATTATTAATCATCAAATGAGAATTATACTTGAATGGATACGATGGAGAATGAATCTCATCGTGTTCATGGAGACGGTAGTCCGTACGTACGTACGAGTGACAATATCATTCTTTTGATATTAGAATGACATATAATTGGATGGTATATCATTTATACAGAATCATTATCATGTTAAATTTATTATTTACATGAATTACACATCATTATTATACTCATCCAAATAATAATTTATTGAATAACAATTACACCACGACGTGGAGACGGTAAGCCGTACGTATGCACGTATGGTGACATGTTATTCAAAGGATGGATAGAATACTGAATATAGTTTTACCATATTTATAATAACATCACAGTATATATATGATACTGGAGTTATTATTTTAGAATTGTAACAACAAAGGAAGAGGAAGTGGAAGAAGAAAGGAACTTGAAAAAGGGTGGTGAAATCATTACCTCTTTTTTGGGTTATTTTTTTTGATTTGATCAAAAGGGCTCCTTAAGTTGGATTTCTGACTAAAGTAAGGCCTCTAGGATGAAGTGAGGGAAGTTGGGAGTGTATTTGGGCTGAGTTTGGCCGAACCAAAAGGCTTTGATGGTGTGAAGTAATGAGAAGGGGGAGTGCCCTTTTATAAGAGGGGTGAGGGGAACCTTTTGAAAAGCTATAAATATTAATTTATAATAAATTCATATTCGGTTTCTAATGGCTCAAAAGTTTATTATTTAAAAGTTAAGGTGTGGATGGGTCGAAAAACACTCAACCAATATAATTTAGACAGGTTTGGGTCATTATATTAACCTTATCTTTGAGTATTAACTCTTAGTTAATTTGTTTCACTTTTACAATGTCTCTTTGTATTTTTATATTATAAGGTTAATAAACATACTATATACATCCAAGTTACCCCCAAGTGGTCCATTAATGATACAACTATCATGATATAAGTCTCTTGGCCGAACGTTAGATTTTAAGGAATTTAATATCAATTAATAATATAATATTTGTTTTAAAAACTCTTTTATATCAATTTTGACACTTTTCAATAATTGATTTTTGTGAAAATCATAACAGAATGAATACTTTGAAAAAAGTCAATTAAATCAATCATAACATGTCATATTATCCTATAAAATTATTTCAATTCATAAAAAGTCTCAAAGAATATTTATTTGGGTATTTATAATATCAATTATTTTAATTTTTCACTATTATGGTAATTACTGCATCATCATTGTGTCATAAATAAATTAAATTATTTAATGTCTAAAAATTATAAATAAATTTCCATTATGTAGGAAATATTTTTATATTTCTAATTAATATTTATAGTCGAAAATACAACATATATAACCCTATGTAAAAAATGTTTTTCTAAAAGATATATGCTTGTGTCATTTTTGTATTCATTTTAACTTAATTAAAATAAAGTGTCCCTATCACTTACAAGTGGAACCATGGGGTCAAAAAATCGACCCAAATATGCCTATGGTATAATTTTTATCAACCAATAAGGTTAGGACACGTTTTAGGGTAATTGTTTTTTATTATAATATTATTTTTTAACCCTTATTTACCGGATTTACCCTTTTACCATGGTAAATAAAATATTTACCGAAGTAATTATTCCAAATGTATAAAAATAAAAGTTACCTATTTACACAATTTGAACATCCTGATTCCAAATATGGAATCCATTTTTCCAAATTCAAAACACGGAAGTGGCAGAAATTAATTTAAAATTAATTCCCGCTGTCAAAACAAAAAAGCGTGTTTTTAAGATATAATAACTATCAAAAGATTGATACTTGTTTATGTTCGGTTTAATTGTGAAACTATGTACAATGACCAAAATTTTATTAAATGGTAAAACTATATTCTAAATATAATTTAAAACCACTCAAATTCATAATTTATCACTATTAATTATTTTGATTTAAAAAGTAGTTTTTAATTAAAATTTAGTAATTTTCATTATTCATCAAAATATGAAAGTTATCCGAAAAGTACCAAAATTTCACCTTAGGCTAAATTAGATACTTCGAATCCAAAAATAAAGTCCATTTTAAAATATAAGATATATATAATTTCCAAAGGTAGGTATTACTATTCATAATAGCTAGTTTGATTAGTTGTGGTGTGTTAGAACTCGGTGTTGCGTACAACACACGCTATCACATTATTCCAAGAGAAGCATACCGTAGAAGCTTGGGGTGTTACATAATTCATAATAATGGAAATCTAAAACATACAGTCGAGGCCTCGACCAAGAAATCAAAAATTAAATGGTTATGGCTTCGTCCAAATCCATATTTAAAAAAAAATGTGAAAGTACATGGAAAATCCATATCTAGTTTGTCTCATGAGATCTACTGATGTATCGATGGGATATAGAAAGCCCTTCATGTCACTTACTAAGTCCAATACATTCCTCATATGAAACGGGTGAAATATAACATAAACACTCATATTAAAACTAGCATAAAAAATGTTAATAATTTAACTATAAACCATGAATGGTATTAAAATAGAACATACATAGTCCAAAATATCATAAAACCTTCAATAAAATATGGAATTTTGTATCATAATAAATCAATTTCAATTAAGCATAAAATCATCAAAGGATGTTGGCATATATGAAAATAATCATTAAAACTATTTGAGAGAAATATCCCTTTTTTACATTGAAATAATTTACTAAAAATCCAAGAACTTATAAAATAAAATATTTAAAAATATATTTTGGAATCAAGGATTCATATACCACTTTGTGACTTTTGAAATGAATTAAAATTTTAAAACATTTATGTCCATAAAAATAAATCTTTGAAACCATTTTGAAAACATTGACATTAAGGAGAATGGTTTAGATGTATAAATCTTTATAATATTTATAATGATGATTTAGTTAACAAGTAACTTAAATAAAACCTTAAAATTATTCCTTTTGAAAACATTTTAAGAATCATGTACGTGTATGATAAATATTTCCCATTAAATACATATACATAAACAATCTCGGATAATAATGAGATTGCGAAATTAACCCTTACCATAGGTTTGGTACTCTACGTATGTGTCCAAAATTACTTTATAATGTTTTTAAACATATTATTAACTTATATAAGAATAAAAATAATATTTATTATACCATATATGATTCTTTTATGACTTTATATTACCCTTTTATTAACAATTCCAATTTAGTACAATATTTTGGGTAAAATTCGCTTTGTTTATCGTACATGTTTTGACTTGTTATTCTTGATCATATTACATACATCATGATTTAAATAATTAAATAATGTATAATATGATTTATAAATCATATATATTCATAATATATATATAATAGATATATAAATGAAATGGAATACACCGTAGATGGAGACGGTAGGTCGTATGTACGCATGAATGTTGTTTCCGTTTTATTATCGTATTAAATGGAAGTAAGTGAATGAAATATATGTATATATATATATATATAATATTAAAATATCCTTATCTTGTCTTATATTACATAATTATTCATTATATATATATATATATATATAATTTTTATAATTAATCTTGGATGGTGAATGTGGAAGATGGGTCTCATTGCGTTGTGGATGCGGTAAGTCGCACGTACGCACGAGCCAAAATATCATTTAATTAATGGTTAAATGTTATTGAATTGGATGTAACATGAATTTTACAGAAATAATATCATGATATATTAATTTTTTAAGTCATTTATATTCCTCATTATACCCGTCAAAATAATGTATAGATGAAAAACAGTTTACACCACGATGTGGAGATGGTATGTCATACGTACGCATGCATGGTGATATTATTTTTCATATTATGGGTAAAATGAGGAATATATTTGTCCCATAATCAAACAAAAATCTCAGAATATAGTATATTATGGATTTATTACTTTATTATGGTAACATATTTGGAAGAGTAAGTAGAAGAATAAAATAAATTTGAAAGAAGGGATAAAAGAATTACCTTTTAATCAGGTGTATCCTTTTGATTTTACCAAAAGGACTCCATAAGTTGGTATTATTCCCAAATATTGGCCTCTAGGATGAATTTAGGGAATTTGGTAGGAGATTTGGGCAGGGTTTTTCCAAGCCAAAGGTCTTTGGATGTGTGAATAAAAGATAAGGAGACGTGCCCTTTTATGGCGAGGGACACTTTAGGAAAGCCTTGAAATATTAATTTATTATAAATTTATTTTCGGTTTCCAATTACTCAAAATTGATTTATTTCTAGGATAGGATGAGTATGGGTCAAAATAATCTTATCCAATAGGTTTTATATTATTGTAGGTCCTAGAATTGACTTTATCTTTTAACTTTAACCCTTAGTTAAAAACCATAACTCTTACAATGTCTAGTTTTATTTTCATAATATATGGTCACTATTGTTACTATAAAATTCCAATAGAACCACAAGTGCATACTTAATGAAATTTTTAACATTATATAAGTTAGTTTTTCCAAATATTTTATTTTTAGTACTAGTAAATCATTTAATAAAATAGTATTTGTTTTAAAAACACATTTATGTCGATTTTGACACTATTTAGTAATTGATTTTTTTTAAAGTCATAAAAACTTGATTATTTAGAAAAATATAAATTAAATTAAATATAATATGTAATAATCATCCATAAAATTCGTTTATGGAATAAAAATGTTCAAATTAAATTTATTTTAATATTTATAATATCATTCATTTTAATATTTCATTAATTAGGTAATCATCACATCATCATTGTGTCATAAATAAATTTATTTATTTAATGTAAAAATTTGTAAATAAAATACAATGATGTAGGAAATATTTATATCTTTATAATTACTATTTATAGTATAAGAGATAATTTATATACTCCAAAATAAATTTGTTTTAGTTATAAGATACATGTTTATGTTATATTTCCATTTTATTAAAAATAAATATTATATAAGGTCATTATCACACCCAAGTGGCACCATGGGGTCTTAAAATATACCCAAGTATGATCATGGTAAGCCATATCTCATAAAATATTATTATGACTTGTGTTTGGGTAGTTTTATTTTATTATAATATTATTTTTTACCCTTATTTACCTTATTTACACTTTAACCATGATAAATAAAAATAATTACTAAAGTTACTATTCATAATGTCAAAAAAGAAAATTTTCCTATTTAATAAATTTGTACCTTTTGATTCCATGTATGTAATCCATTTTTCCAAATTCAGAAAAAATAATTGTAAGAAATTTATTTAAAATTAATTCCCATTGTCAAAACCAAAAAGTGGGTTTTTAAGAAGTAAAAACTATCAAAAGATTGACATGTGTTTATGTCCAATTTCAAAGTGAAATGATATTAAATTAAAATATTTGGATTAAATGATAAAAAGATAATACAATTACACTTTAAAACCAATTTAAAGGATAATCTAACAATCTAAATAAATTACATCAAAAAACTGTTTTGAATTAAAATGCGTTATTTTTCACTAATAATTAATATATGAAAGTTATCAGAAAAACATCAAAAATTTATCCAAACTACATTTTATATACCTTTTATAAATAAGAATTTAATTTTGTTAAATTTAATTTATAAAAGTTTTAAATATTGAATTTAAAAACGGTTCTCCATTAAAAGACAGAAAAACTGCATTTTTTTAAAAAATACTTCTTTTATCTGAAAAATTGAATTTGTCCTCATATTATTCTTACGAAACACATAATATGAATGTTAAAATTATATGGGATATATATAAAATTAAAAATTTGGATTGTAATAATCATAAATATTTTTTAAACAACTAGTTTTATAGGTCACGGTGTGCTCGAACACAATGTTGCGTGTAGCGCAAGCTACAGAATTATTAAGAAGAAGCATACCTTGGAAGTTTGGGGTGTTACATTGACCGTATCATCAAACCGCATAACATTATCAAATATTTTAAATTCACAAGTGGCCAAATAGCTTCACGAACCTTATTTTCATCTTATGTAAACATATAAATTTAATTATAATAGTCTTCTATAGTGCCACATAACTTAAACAACCCTTAATTATATGATTTTTCAAAAGGGTATAACTTTCATAAATTTTGAGTATTTATCAATTTATAGTTTTATAGAATTAGGAAAAACTCTTATATATGAAACAATTATGATAAAATAGTGTAAAATTCCAAGCAATATCCATTTTTACTATAAAAATTGAATTCTTTAATTTGAAATTAAATTTCCTTCAAAACTCATATGCATTTTTTAAGATGAATCCCCAAAGAAGAGATATAAACCTTATTATAGTTTTCACTCATCCTTAACCCCTCTAAAAAAATATAAAAATGTGAGATGAATAAAAAAATCATTATAAGGGATATTAAATGAAAAGAGAACCATTAAACCATTTAAAATTCATGAAAACTTTTAAAAACGTTTTCATTTTTTCATAATAAACTTTTTAGCTCAAAATAATAATTTAATCACTCATGAAATTGAATTCAATGCCTAGAGTTTTCCTATAACATTTTGTAATCATGTATAAAGGGAAAATCAAATTATTTAAATGTACATAGGAAATCATATGAGATCATTAATATAAACCTTTCACCTTCATTAGATGATAAAATTTCCTTATACCATGAATTTATTTTTTCCTTATGAAATAAAACAATTCCATTAAAACACATAGAAATAACTAAAAATCCCTGAAGGTAAAAAATGAAGTTATCCTTATAATATCCCTTTAAATAGAATCACCAAACAAGATAATTCACACATCTATTAGGTGTAAACAATCACTAGTAAACTCCATCACTTTACCTAATGAATTGGAGAGATATATTAAGAACACTTGTAATTAGAGCTATTTTGGGATCACCCATCATTAATATATAATTTTCAGTAACCATATAATCAATAAAATACACATATATGTTACTTTAATAATAAAACTAATTTTAATTTTAATGAAAACCCATATTTAATTAAAAATTCAATTATCTCATAAAAATGAGGAGATATGAACTGTTTCCTAGAAAATATTTTAAACTAAAAATTTATAAAATATTTAGAGGAATATTTTCATCAAAAATAACCATAGAAACATTTAATGTAATTTTCGAAGAAAATAATGGTATTGAAAGTGTGAAAATACACTCATTTGATGACGGTTAAAATAAATATTGCTTTTACACATTGGTAAAGAAAATAAAATATGTCTCTTATGAAAAATATTGAAAAATTAATTTTTAATTCTCTATAACGAAAGAAAAAATAGCCTATGATGACCTTTATCAACATATTTGCATAAATAAGAATATTCTTGAAAATATTTAAAATAACCCTAATGTGGAAGAGAAAAACTTTGAAGGGATAATTTAAAATAATATTTTTAAAATAAATTCCCATACGTGTGAGTTACTTGTTGATTATTGGTCCAGCAAGAGATGAAATTGAATATAAAAATATAAACACCTAACAAATAAAGTAGAAAAAATGATTTGGTTTTTAAGAGATTATTATTAAAAAAAATTACAATGGAAATATGAACATAAACAATCCAAAAATAAAATGATATTGTAACAGAAACTCCTTACATTGAGACCTGACTCATATCATTCATATTTCTACCCTCCTTATTTTTTAGAAACCTCCTTAGGACTATAACTTAAGCTCTATAAGTTTGTAATTTGGAGAGAACAAAACCTCTATAACATATGGAGGAAGGTTGTGAAATGATTAAGGTAGAGCTCGGTTGAGCTAAATGGACCAAGGGGTGTCATTAAAAGAAGAGAGGAGACTCCTTTTTCTATGTGACGTTGGAAAAATCATGAAAATACGAGAAATATTAACATATAATATGTGGAAAAATACTATAAAATTTCTCCAAAGTGTTATATGTTTTAATATACGTAATATAAGACTTAAATATAGATAATGATGCCAAAATCTGGAGAAGGGGCACATCGGGGGATAAACGAGCAAAGAATGAATCTGGGAAGAAAAAAAGGAGATCTCGGGGCCCAGGAGGCGGGCATGTGCAAGATTTAGAAGGTGTGTGCAAGAGGACTTACCGATGTGCAAACCATTCTGAGATGGTCATCCTTTCCATTACCAAAACACTGCCCTTCGTGACTAGCCACCCCTGGCCCCGTTTCCGCGCCCAAGGCGACGTCAAATGGAGATTTGCGCACCCGACCCCATTTCTGCAGACAATGTGATGACAAACGGTGGTTTGCGTGCCTGGCCCCATTTCCACACCCAAGACGACAACGAACGGTGGTTTGTGCGCCCAACCCTGTTTTCGCACCCAAGGTGACGACGATTGGGGGTTAGGGTGCCCAACCCCGATTTCGCACACAAGGTGACACCGAACACCTGTTTGAGAGTGCGACCCCATTTCTGCGCCCAAGACGACGACGAATGGGGGTTAGTGTGCCCAGCCCTGATTCCTTGAACAAGGCGACGAAAAATGCCCGTTTGTGCGCTCGGCCACATTTTCATGCCCAGGGTGATGATGAAAAATGGTTAGCACGCTCAGCCCCATTTCCGCACACAAGGCAACGAAAAATGTCCGTTTGCATGGCATGCCCCCACTGCACACACAAGCCAATGCCGGACCGGAGTTTGCACACCCCTCTGAGGACTAAGGCAATAAAACAAATTGTATCCCCGCCATTCAAGGATGGTAACCAAAGATGAAGTGATGCTATGCTGTGAAAAAACCCCGTCTTCCAGGACCGTGAAAAAAACCCTTGGCTGTCAGGTAATGGTAGTTGCACGATAGGTTCCCAAGGGGCGCCTTCAGATGGGCCCTCTGATCCTCATGAATTTCATTTCTTCCCAAAGTTATTTGTGTGCAAGGGGTCCCTTCTTGCATGCCAGTTCCCTCTATGTCAGGAGTTCTTATGTTCAACCCTTCCAAACTGCACGCAAACTACCCATATAGCACGCAACCCTTCGAGCTTATGGGATACCAGTCCAACATGCGCACCACCAGTCTAACTTGTGCGCAACCCCTCTGTCTTGTGCGCCACCTATACCACTTGTGCTCCACCAGTACCACTTGTGCGCAACCTGTACCTCTTGCGGGAAACCTCTTCATATTGCACGCAAACCTTGCGTCTTGCACGTGGACTTCCTATCTTGCCTCGACCCATTCTCTTACACGCACTCCATGTGCTACCCCCACATTTAGGTACCTTGTTCGAGCCTCTCTTATGTGCGACACATCAACATCACACACTCTTTTCCCATGTGGACCCTTAGGTTTGCATATGGAAATTTCAAAGTCCCTCGGACAATACTGCATGTTGCGTTGCTTCGCCTCATGCTCCTTCGCATCGACATACTAACGGCTATTGCTTCTTCGCATAGTCATGCTATCGTAGACCCCCAATGGTTTTCTCTATAAAACCCCCTCACCACGGTGATTCATTTCCATTCTCTGCACTAGGATATAGAGGGTGTCACGTATGTAAGTCCTAGGGGTGCAGAGCGCACCCACCTCGTCCGAGCCGCATGACGTTAAACTGAGACCTCGCCCCATGCCCTGCACGTGGGGGCCCCGTCTTAGACATTCTCTACACCCACAGGTCTCCACAGTAGTGAAATCATTAATCACATGGAATGATATCCTCTTTATTGGTATCATAGAGGCATCTTTCTGCAGGGAAAGGTCAACCAACCTGGTGTAAGCCCCTAGCTATCCTTGCAGGCGGTAGCACCCTTGGTCCTCCTCTCTTACTGGGTTCCATATCCCTCTCCTGCTTGTCTTTGTCACCACCCGGGCCTCCACCCTGGAGTAAGTCCCAATCACCATCTCCCTAGGCTGCGAACCGCGCGTAAGCCCCTGTTTCCTCTTTGGGACGCTAACCACGCATTTCCCCCACTTCAAATCCCATGGAATCACCTTCCATGATGTGATCATCAGGTCTTTGTTTTCTCTTGTTTCTCACACCAAGCATGACTCACGTGGGCTTAGAGAAAGCATCAACAATGACATCCTCTCCGGGCAGCCTAGAGTGTAAGCCCCAAACCATACCTGAACTATGAGGTATTTGATCCCTACCAAGGAAGGGTTCGTAGGAAGCCTCCAAGAGGTTCAAGCCCAACACCCAGTCATTCTGACCATCTTCACATTGGTTCCCACACCATCTTGAACTATGGGGTCTTTGATCCCTGCCAAGTTAGGGTACGTAGGAAGCCTCCCTAAGGTTCAAGCCCAACACCCGGTCATTCCGACCATCTTCATGTCGGTTCCCACACCATCCTTGACTACAAGTTATTTGATCCTTGCCAAGGTGAGGTATGTAGGAAGCCTCCTTGAGGTTCAATCACACCATCCATTGGTCCCGACCAACCTCACATTGATTCACCATCACCCCTTCTGAACTACGTGGTCTTTGATCCCTACCAAGGTAGGGCATGTAGGAAGCATCCATGAGGTTCAATCCCACCATCTATCTGGGCCCCAAGTCCTCCTTCACATCGGTTCACCCCCGTCATAAATGACGTTAAACTATGAACCTCAATCAGTGGTAAGTCATTGTTTCTCACAATCAGCGGTAAGTTGTTGATTCCCCCAATCAGCGGTAAGACTTTGGTTCCCCCAGTCAGCGGTAAGCCGTTGCACCCACCCAAACTACATGGACATTGATCCATACCAAGGCAAGGTACGTGGGACACCTCCTTGAGGTCCAATACCAACAATCATTGGACCCCAGGTCCTCCTCCATGTCAGTTCACCGACCCCCATCCCACAGGAACTACGTGGGTTTAATCTCTGTCTCCTAGATAAGGTATGTAGGAAGCCTCCCTCAGGTTTGACCCTGTCCAGTAGTAATCCTTTGCGACTCCATATAGTGGTAATCCATTTTCAACTCCATACAGCGGTAAGACGTTGTAACCCCGTACAACAGTAAGCCGTTGCGACTCCATACAGCGGCAAGCCATTGTCAAATCTGTACAGTAGTAAGCCGTTGTCAACTCCATCCAGCGGTAAGCCGTTGCAATCATGTCCAGGGGTAAGCCGTCGAATTCCCTATCTAGAGGTGAACATTTTGACCCCATTTAGAGGTAAGACATTATCAACCCCATTCAGCAGTAATTCTTTGACATCCCTATCCAGCCGTAAGACGTTGTGACCCCATCCAGCGGTAAGCTGTTGAAATCCCCAATCGGTGGTAAGCCGTCATCAGATGAACTATGAGGTCTTTGATTCCCTTCCACAAGGATACATAGGAAGCCTCCTTCACACTCAATCCCAACATCACCATCGTCCTCGAGACGACTCCATCTCATTCTCCGTCCACTTCATTAAACCTTCCATCATCCATCCTGATTCTTACCCGGGCCGCCACAAACCAGTGGGATCCCTCCACCTCATTCCCCATTACCCTTAACAACAACCGGGAAGCTAACCACACATTGGCCCCAACATCAGTGTTCCCTACAAGGTTTACACCCATCTGATCTACTCTAATTAGTGTTATGATCAGTCCAATCCGTCTCTGCTGGACGTTAAACCAGTGGCATACCCTGTGTCAAACATTGGAAGCTGAGGAAAACCTCTGATACATTCCCATGTCATAAGATATCACACATTCAATTTGGGATGAATTGGGATTCTGTGACCTCGAGAAGACCTATAATAAGGGAATGAAACCAGACGTGTTAGTGTCCTAGTTCCCAGACATGCTAGTGAGGTCCAACATGACTACTCCCCTGGCCAAAGGTTTCTACCTTGAACAGACCCTTTGGAATATCCCGACAGAAGTAGTGGAATTAACTTGGGTCCATGAAGATATGGCACTAGGAAGAGTTTCACAAAAAAATGTCTTAAATCTATAAGTTAGAATAGACTAGGTGACGAGTTATGAGGAGGAATATATGGTAGAAAGAACCGACATCCCATCATCCCATTTTGATCAATGATAAAACGTCCCTAAATAAGGAACGGATGTCGCCCACCTTTGGAAAGCGGGAATGCGGGGAAACAAACAGTGCCTCCATCCTCCAACTAGACGGACGTGCGTGCCCTGGTGAAAGCGTTGGAAACAGAAATGGTGAACCTGAGGTGAATTTCTTCTCCTAAACAAGGAAATAAGTAGTGTTCAAGACATCAATGGGTTAGCATGTCACCAGATCCAGCTATCCAGTGTCGGGTCCCGCAAAGAAAATAGCTTTCCTGGCATGAAACTAACCAAAAGTTGAGGCAGTAGAACGTTGGACATCCCGGTCTATGACATTGTTAGTGTGGACCCCTCTTACCTGTCATGGAAGATGAGATGGCGCAGGGGCACTAGTCGTCGATTCCTTTTTTCTTTCAGCACTGATGAGTTAATCTCCCTACTTTCAGAAACCAAGCTGCTGCATCCATAACTCGGTCACTGCCTTCCCAATAATACAGGGGAAGGGAAAGTATGAGAATGACAGTCCCATGTGGTTCTGCCTCGTCTGTGATGGTCTCAATGTCCCTGACCACTGGGCACCTCTACCCCATCCCTCCCTCAGAGTTCATCCAAAAAAGGGTGATCAATGACCTCATATTCCAGTATGAGGTGGATGGTATTATCCCGACTTGGGATATAGCCTGCTTAGATTTAGAGGCATCTGCAACTCATTGTATAAACTGCCCCTGAGGGCCTTGCAGGGAGCCACTACTCACTACTCCAACATATAACTGTTTCGGGAGCCTTTTCCCAGAATGCTTCAACGAATCCCTGCCTTACACTGACGAGGTAGGGGATATCCTGTTTAGCCTAGCCAGGGTCCCATTCTAGGGGATCCCAATAAGGGCTCCCCCCATACCATGTTAGCACCACCACCTGATATTACTAGATGAAGAGTAGGTAAGCCATGTACCTACACCACTGGCTCCAGTCCATCCGACCCGATGATAGCGTTGGGCACAAGATGAAGAGGACACCTGCCAAGGGGAATCAACATTACCGGTTAATGTGGCCTGAGCCACCACTGATTCATACCACTAGCTCCCTATATATGCTGAGTAGGGGAATTTGTATGCTCGGCCTGGATCGAGACCCCAACTGCCCCACAGGCAGGCTGGGTTGACTATCTTGGTTGTCAGCATAGGCAGTGGCCACCGTTGACTAACCCGTGGCAACGAAACCCATTACAGAGGTCCTCCCTATACTGCTACCATGGAGAATGTAGATCTTCCCCACTTCCAAGATCAGCATGGAGTCCCACTATGTTCCACCTTCAATCGAAATGAGGGTCCTCCCCGGAGTGGTGACGTTCACTACAGAAGTCTCTCCCGTGCCCACTACACCGGATATGGAGTCATTTCTCCTGCCATAGACCATTGGTGTGTGGACGTTGCACATTTGGTCGCTCTTCGATGTGGGGAACCTCCTTGTGTCCTCGTAGCAGCTGGAGAAGGTCCTCCTCCCCTCAACAACCAGGGGGTGAAGGCTGGCCTCACCTCACCAGCACCCAGCAGGGAGGTCCTACCCGTGTTCAGCTAGACCAGTACAAGGACCCTCCTCATATTGATTTCACCACGGGAAACAATCATGGACATCCTCCCCATGCTCCTACCTATTCATCTAAGGTCTTTCCCGCTCTAGTGCTACCCATGGAGGTCCTCCCCATGTCCCCTTTGATATCTGTCCCGGTGCTCCTCACACACCAGCTTACTCAGGTGGAAACCCTCTCTGCCCCAACACCAGTGCAACCGAAGGACCTCCTCATGTCAGGAGTCTACCCTTTCCTGAAGAGCCATCTAGGGGTAGGAAGGCGGGTCATCACCACCATAAGAAGAATTCTAGGAAGGTCTAGATAGAGGTCAAACCATTCCGCTTCTCAGAATCCGAAGTAGAGTATGACTCAGCACGGGAACCCTCCCCTCTCTCAATCGAGTCAAGGGTTGGAGAAGGAATGAGGCACATCATCCTAGTACCCCCAAAAATGTTATGTCCATCGAATTCATGCCTCCCTCCATAGGAATATCTAGGAGGATGAAAATTTGGAAACCCTACAGGTTACGATCATGAAATCACCACCGTCGTCACCAGAATCACTCTCTACCTCGACTAGAGATCAAGAAGTGATATTCTAGAGACAAATGGCGGGAAAGCAGTAGCGTGGAATATCGCCAGTAGCCCCATCCCCTGTGCCCGGAACAGCGTCTGTCAGCCCATCCTACTACGATGTGGTGGCTAGGTCGCTACACTCTCTGGAGGACAACCCAAGATTCAGCGGCCAGTCAACCCATTCGCCGTATTCCCCACCGGCTAGCCTATCGTCCTAGTAGTCTAATTTCGTACCTCTACCGGTTCCTCAGCCACCCTAGTTGACGAATGGGTCAATCAAGGTCCAAAACCTGAATATGAGCCAAGGATCTTATGAAATATCCTCGCAGCAGACCACATCCCTGAGATGTTCTGGTCCGTGGTAGTGCCGAATTTCTGTGCACCGGAATCCCTCACCCTAGAGGAATTTGAGTGTTTCTGTCAAAACCTCTAGGCAATGCACTTTCTCCTTCATCATCAATGAGTGGTTTATCCCAAGAGCCAAGCGCATTTTGAAGAAATTGGTGAGCAATGTCGTCTAGTTGATTTCGTTGCACTCCCTATGGCCTAGTGCCTTGAGTCACCAGGATGCCATAGGTCCATCCAAAAACAATTCATTCAGAGTTTCAAGGTAGACCATAAGATTATCAAGGAGGATTCCCCTACATGAAAATCCATGGCTGGGGGAAGTATGCTTCCCTCCTCTTCAGTCCTATCTGACAAAAGAATGACTCTCTAGGCGATTGATAGAGATAATATTTTCATAATTTTTCATTTGTGTTTCAATGATTTAACCCCTTCTAATTAATCAATTTGATCTGATTTGTATCATTTTAGTATTTCAGTGAATTATGGGCTTAATTGTGGAAATTGGTTAATTATGGAAATTTAGCATTTTTTTGGAGCTTCTATATTTAGGGAATATCTTTTAAATTTTTGATCCAAATTGTATGATTCCTTTTTTTTAGGATTTATATGCTCGTGGACTTCATTTTATCCTTCTGGACCAAAAGCTCAATCCATCATTTAAAATCTCAAATTCAGCTCAGAAGTCAGGCCTCGAAAATGGTGTACAGAACTATAGAATTTTATTGTGGGGACCATATCTCATACATTTACGAACCATGGGAGCTGAAATTTTACATGGAGCTATAATAAATCCATAGTAACAAATTTCATTAAGATGTACGCGCCTGATTCTTTCCTTTTCAAGGTCATTAATTTGTTGGAACTCGCTGTTTTGGAATACGAAGAGTCACCTAGACAGAATTAAATATCCAGAGTAGTTTGGCCATATCTCCTTAATACCTGGACCAATAAGGCACAAATGGTGTGGGTCGACAGAAACAATCGAGGGGAACAACTTTCAAGAAGGACCCATTCCAAAATTCTGTCAGTTACTATTCCAACCAGACTCAAACATTCGGGGGAGTAATTCTGGAGGGAAATTTTCTACTCCCCAAGCCTATAAATAAGAGAGTTCACTTCCATTAAAATGGGTTGAAGATGGTGAAAGATGGGCTGTGCTATAGGATTAAGTTCTTGAAGTTATTTGTATTTTATATTTTCTTTTTTACTTAGTTTCATTGTGCTCTCTTCTTCCCCTTTCAACTCTAATACCCTTCACATGGAGAGGTAAAACCTTTGAGTGATCGGGGAAGGGTGAGTTTCTCTTTTGTAATGTCGGAGTTTTGTGCTTAAATGTAAAACCTTATCTTTATTTTTAATGACATATATTATTAGTGTTTCTCAATTCTCTTAATACAGTCGTGCTTTGAGTTTGTTGTATTCATTTTTAATAGCTCTGGTTAAATACATTTAATCTCCCTCCGCCTAGTGCAATTTGTCTCGATCGAGGAGATTGTGTTAGGTGGTGAGTGTCTAACGATCGTTGGAATGTGTGTGGAACTAGTAGACTTTTTCTAGAGTTTTAAGGGGAAACAATTCCTGATCGGGACTTTCCTTAGTTGTTTAGGAATTTTTTATGAACTTCCATGCACATAGGAGTGAGTTCTATTTTCTTCTTTAACCAAGGGTGATAGATAACTTGATCCAGGAGTCTTTCATTTTTCATTCAAAAGGAAGATAGGTAAGATGATATTTGTGACTATTATGTAATTAAAAAAAGGTGATACTACCCTGACCCCATAACTCTCTTCATCCATTAGTGTTCAACCTTTCTTTTCAATTGCTTGCTTTATTTTTCAACTTAAACAACTGTAAAAAAGAACCTCCTCTTCTTTCTTTAATTTAAGTGACAAACGTAATTGTTGTGCACTCCACTATAGAGAAAACTAAGGATACCTACTTTTCTGCATTTTAACTTAAGTTTTATTTGTTTTTTTCACACCCCACGATAGGCACATGTCAAAACTTGGCGCCGTTTCTGGGGAGGTAGTGCCAACAGTTTTTTTTCTTTCTTCTTTCTTTTCTCTTTTCTTATTTTCATTCCAAAGTTGCATGAATAGAACCTCAAACACTAAACCTTTCCCCATTGATCCTGAAATTGAATGAAATTTGTTGAATAGGCTACAAAACATTAATTTACAATCTGAATTTGAGGAAATTTCTCTCACAGACTGGAGTGAAACTTCAAGTGTTCACTATGAGCCTGTCATAATGGCTGGAAATCAAAACCCAACTTTCAGAGACCTTTGTGCCCCAAAATTCCTTAATCAGAATAATAAACTTATCATTCCAGTGTTACAAAATGATTTTGAGATGAAACCTAATATGATACCATTGCTTCCAAATTTTCATGGCTTGGCAGGTGAAGATCCCAACAAGTATATTAAAGAGTTCACACATGTCTACTCAACCTTTAGACCATGTGGAGTAGCTGAGGAACAAGTAAAATGGAAGGCGTTCCTGTTTTCATTGGAAGGAGCTATGAAATGATGGTTTCATGGTCTACAACTAGGAGATGTGGATGATTGGAATGACTTGGTGAGATGATTCATGCAAAGATTATTCCCCACCTTTGGAAGCACAACCATCAGAAAGGAGATCTATTCCATCAAACAATCATCTGGAGAAACCCTTTATGAGTACTGGGAAAGATTTAAAAAGCTATATGTCAACTGCCCACATCAAGCCATCGAGGATCATCACTTTCTTGTCTTCTTCTATCAAGGCTTACTGGAAAATGATAAGACCCTTCTTGATGCATCATCTGGAGGTTCATTGATTGACAAGTTACCAGAAGAAGCAAAAGGTTCGATGGAGAAGATTTCTCAAAACTCGGAACAGTTTGGAACAAGAGGTACTGGAATAAGAGGTATTAATGAGGTACAAACTTCTCATCCTTTACCCTTAATAGAATCTAATATTGAAGAGATAACTAGTTTGGTGAGATAGACATCATTAAAACAAGTTGGCAACCAACAAGCACCAGCTAAGGTATGTGGTTTATGCACATCACCTGATCATTTCACTAACCAATGTGTTGAAATACAGGGAATGGAAACTTGTTTGGAAACCTTTCAACCAAGTAAGTACCAAAAAAATCAAGGATGGAGAGAGCCAAACCATGTTCAATATGGGTTTGAAAATTAGCAGAATCAAGCTAGACCCCCATTCCAGCAACGATTCCAAAACCCCCCCACCATTTCAACAAAAGCAATCCTATAGCCAACCTTCTCTTCACGAACCAACAACTTTATTAAAATATTATGAGCATTAATCAACCAGTACAGAACCCATAATTTTAATCCAACAACATATATCTGATATTGAGGGACTGAAAGGATTTGTAAAATATTTGACCACCAAGTTTGAAGTTCTCATGGAATTCCTAACCAACAATCCTAGGAAACTTCCTTCCCAAACAATCCCAAACCCAAAGGAGAATGTCAGTATGATAACAAAATGAAGTGGAAAAGATATCTCACCACCAGAATCCCATGAAACTGAAACAAGACCACTTGAGTTGAGGGAGAATGAAGTTGAAAAATCTGAAAAGTTTATGAAAATTCATTGTGAAGAAGAGAAGAAAGAGGAGGAAGAGAAGGATATGACAAGGAAGAAGAGACCAAAAACACCATTTCAAAGGAAACAATGAGAGAGGAAAGACTTAACACCTCTATTTCCATCAAGTATGATTGAATCAAAGAAATTGCAGGAGGAATCACTTCAAAAAGAAATTATGGACACCTTATAGAAAGTGGAAATCAAAATCCCCTTACTTGAAGCAGTCAAAAAAAATTCAAAGTATGCTAAATTTTTGAAGGATCTATGCACTAAGAAGAGGAGACTTCAAAGGAATGAAAGGATCAACTTGGGAAGAAGTGTCTCAACCCTTATCACACCACAATTTCCAACCAAATGTCAAGATCCAGTGACATTTTCTATTCCATGCACCATTGGTTCTTTGAATTTCTCTAATGATTTGTGTGATTTAGGTGCACCGATTATTGTATTGCCTCACTCAGTATACACTTCTTTGCAGATGGGAGACTTGAAGCCCATAAGAGTGGTGGTCTAGCTTGCAAACAGATCCATAGTTTTCCCTGCAGGAGTTTTGGAGGATGTCCTTGTGAAAGTCAATGATCTCATCTTCCCAGCTGACTTCTATGTGCTCAATATGGAAGAAGATAGGAGCATGTCACATTCACCCATCATTTTGGGGATTCATTTCTTGAAAACGGATAAAACCATCATTAATGTCCATGAGGGGACACTCACCATGGAGTTTGGAGAGAGCACGGTACACTTCAATATTTTTGAATCCATGAGGCACCCATCAGAATATCACTCCCTCTTTTCACTTTCTCATGAAGTTGGTGCAGAAACCATTGAATAATCAGGTATTCTCTGTGAATTCTTAGACTTAGGAGATACTTCTTCCATTGAAAATATCATTGAATGTGTGGATGCCCAACATGCTGGTGATTCTGACTTCATGTGGGGGGAAGAGGTAAAATATGATTTCTTTGATGATTTTTTAAATGATGAGGAAGATGATATGGTTTCTTGTGTGCAGGAGGTCCAAAGTTTGGAATTGGGAGATGTCAATTTAGTTTCATCCCTTGAGAATCCCCCTGATTTGGAACTCAAATCACTCCCCACTGATTTGAAATATGTGTACCTTAGGGAGGGAGAGAAACTACAAGTGATAATTGCTAATAATCTCTCTGAAATCCAATAGAAATCATTGATAGATCTTTTAAGAGAGAATATCCAACTGATAGGGTGGAGTTTAGGTGATATTCTAGGAATCAACCCAAAAATATGCTCACATAGAATTTTTCTTGAGGGAGATTCCAAACCAATCAGGCAACCCCAAAGGAGGTTTAATCCCACTTTAATGGAGGTTGTGAAGGAGGAGGTTGAGAAGCTATTGGAAGTTGGGATCATATGTCCTTTCTCAGATTCATAGTGGGTTAGTCCAATTCATGTAGTTCCAAAAAAAACTCTCCTAACCACTGTGAGGAATGAAAAGAATGAATTAATCCTTGTGAGAATTCAAAATAGTTGGAGGGTGTCCATTGATTTTAGGAAGTTGGATCAGGTCACTCAGAAAGATCATTTCCCCATTCCCTTCATTGATCAGATGTTAGAAAGATTGGCTGGGAGAACTCATTATTGCTTTTTGGATGGATTTTCAGGTTATTTCCAGGTACCCATTGCTCCTAAGGATCAAGATAAGACAACCTTTACATGTCCCATTGGCACTTTTGTATATAAAAGGATTCCATTTGGATTATGTAGTGCTCCAGGTACATTTCATAGGTGCATGGTAAGTATATTTTCTGATCACATTGAATATTTCTTGGAGGTTTTCTTGGATGATTTCACGGTGTTTGGAAAATCTTTTGACCATTTTTTGAAAAATCTGGAAAAAGTTTTGAAAACCTGCATTGAAAAGAATCTTGTTTCAAATTTTGAAAAGTTTCATTTCATGGTTGAGAGATGGATTTTTCTTGGTCATGTCATTTCCAAAAAGGGCATTGAAGTTGATAAGTCAAAAAATTGAAGTGATAGATTCTTTGACTTACCCAACTTGTGTGAAGCATGTTAGATTGTTTTTAGGACCTTCAGGATTATATATGAGGTTTATCAAGGATTTCAGTAAGATTTCTCTCCCTCTCTCTAGATTTATTTTGAAAGATGCTGATTTTTATTTCAATGGTGCATGTAGTTAATCCTTTGATGAGATGAAGAGGAGATTGATTGAACCACCAGTGATGCAACCACCAAAAAGGGAAGAACCATTTGAGCTACTTTGTGATGCTTCCAACCAAACAGTTGGAGCAGTCCTTTCTCAGCGAATTGAGGGCAGGCCACAAGTCATTGCATATGCTTTAAGAACATTGGATGCAGCTCAATTCAATTACACAACCATAGAAAATGAGTTTTTAGCATTTATTTTTTTCTTTGGAAAGATTTAGATCATATCTGCTTGGAACTAAAGTCACTGTATTTT
Source organism: Viscum album (assembly GCA_963277665.1). Lineage (NCBI taxonomy): Eukaryota > Viridiplantae > Streptophyta > Magnoliopsida > Santalales > Viscaceae > Viscum > Viscum album. The sequence goes on from OY728122.1 coordinate 1,978,641,923, forward strand.
CTGATCATGCAGCTCTCAGGTACTTGATGAGGTAGGCGGAAGATAAACCGAGGATGGTGAGATGGATGTTACTGCTACAGGAGTTCAACATAGAAATCAAGGACAAAAAGGGATCTGAGAACCAAGTGGCTGATCATTTAAGCAGACTTCCTAATACTGCTGAAGTTGAAATTCTAGAGAAAGAACCATTGAATGATCACCTTCCAGGAGAGAAACTATACTTGGTTAAAGGAGAAGTGCCTTGGTATGCTGACATGGTCAATTATCTGGTAACATCTCAGGTTCTATCTCATTCCAATTCTCATCAAATTCACAAACTGAATGCTGAATCTAGATATTACATTTGGGATGATCCATTTCTTTCGAAGATTTACAATGACCAAGTGATAAGAAGATGTTTTCCTGAGAGTGAAACTCGTTATGTCTTTCATTTTTGTCACACATTATCTTGTGGAGGCCACTTTGGACCTCAAAGGACATCACATAAGTTTTTAGAATCTGGACATTATTGGCTAACCATTTTTAAAGATTCTCATGAATTTTGCAAAAGGTGTCCAAAATGTCAGTTTTCTGGAAACATTTCAAAGAGACAAGAAATTCCCCAAAACCACTTAATTTTTGTGATATTTTTGAAGTCTGGGGGATAGATTTTATGGGACCTTTCCCAATTTCATTTGTAAATTCTTATATCTTGCTTGCGGTGGATTATGTTTCCAAATGGGTGGAAGCAAAAGCCACTGGGACTGATGATGCTAATGTTGTTTGTGATTTTGTTAGGACTAACATATTTTGTAGGTTTGGAGTTCCTAGAGCCGTCATCAGTGATCAAGGGACTCAATTTTTCAACAGGAGAATGGAGGTTTTGCTGAAGAAGTATGGGGTGCATCATAAAACATCAACTCCCTATCACCCACAAAAAACGGTCAAGCTGAAGTGTCCAACAGAGAAATCAAAGGAATTTTGGAGAAGACTGTTAAACCAAACATGAAGGATTGGAGCCAGAAGCTGGAAGACACATTATGGGCTTATAGGACAGCCTACAAGACCCTAATTAGAATGAGTCCATATAGGCTGATTTATGGAAAAAGTTTTCACCTACCTGTGGAACTGGAGCATAAGGCGTATTGGGATGTAGGGAAGATGAATTTGGACCTTAAAAGTACTGGGGAAGAGGGAAGGTTGCAGTTACAGGAGCTGGAGGAAATGAGAAGAGAAGAATTTGAAAATTCCAAGATTTACAAAGAGATAACAGGAGTGGCTCATGACAAGCTGATCCAACCGAAAGAATTCCATCCTAGAGAGAAAGTGCTACTATTAAATTCAAGACTCAAGATGATGCCAGGTAAACTTCGTTCCAAATGGGAGGGTCCTTTTATAGTTACTCATGTATATCCTTTCGGTGCTATGCAGATTTTAAAGGATGGAGAGTAGGATCCATTGACTATTAATGGGCACAGGCTAAAGAAATTCCATGGGACCATTCCATTAGATCCAGGGGAGGAGATCCCGCTCCTCCGTGCTGTCTATTAATAAGAGCCATCAGGTTGTACATCTCCTTTACACTTGTTTGCTGCTGTGATTCATTCTAAAATCTGCTTACATGTTAAATCCACTTGAATTTATTGAGGACACCGCATCATTTAAGTGTGGGGAGGGAACCCTGGTAGTTTAGGATTTTAATTTATTGTTTGTTTTCTAAAAAAAATTTGCGTGTTTTCAAATTTTTGTTTGTTTATTTTTCAATTTTTGGTGTGTTTTTGAAACTTTTGAGCTGAAATGATTATCATTTCCATTTTTGAAACCCATTTCATTAAGTTAACCAATTTATTCCATGAAACTGAGCTTAAATGAATACTGAAAATGATTTTTTTTCAAGTTCAATTCTTTGGGAATTTCATGAATAGTACTCAGGTTTTTGAATCCCATGCCACATCTCGCTGTCTTTATCTTTGAAATCACTTTCCTATGAGGCTTTTGAACCATTGTTGTTATATTCTTTTCATTCACCTCACTTCTTGAGAGAACCATACCATGCTTGTTTTAACCATAATTTGATTCATTCCTTTCGAAACTTGAGGGTTTGGTGTACATGTGTTTTAAATGATTGAGGCATTTCTTTGGTTTGAAAGCCCCCTTTTCAAGATAATCCATTTAATTATGGTCTACCTTGTAAATTAATACTTGTATCCCATAGAATCTATGAACATCATGTTAGGTTAGCCACATTACAAGACAATTTTCCCTTTCCAACCTGCTCTTGAAGTTAAATTGCATGATCTAGTTGAACTTAAGTGTGGGGGAAGCTGTCTTGTGTTGTGCTACCTCATTTTGGTGAAACTTTGGGTGGAAATTAAAATTCTGAATAGATGTGTGTGCTGATGAAAAATAATTATGTTGAAATCTGTTCCTTTTCTGGATCTTTCATGATAAATGAAGCTGTGCCTTTTTAGAGCTTCTAATGGAGGAATAATGTTGTGCCTTTTCTGGAGCTTTCATGAAAATCATGCTTAAGAAGATTGAAATTTTTGCTACTGAAATGCTGAGCTGTTTGAACATTTCGTGATATTTCATGACGATGGAGCTGAATTTCTACTAAGGGGAGTGAGGAGGATACCATACTTGAGTGAAAATTAGAATTGTGCAATTTTTCTTCAAAAAGTGCCAAACACTCCTCATTCGCACTCAAAATGTTTCAAATAAAATCCTACCATCCAAAATCCACAGAACAACCTTGAAAAGTCCTAATGATAAAAAAATTTCCTTGACTCACATCAGGTGGAGAAGTAATAGTTTTTCAAACCTATGGTGACCCTTGCATTGGTTTGGATGAGAAAAACTTTGATGAAATGTGATATTTGTGAGATGAGGGAAAATTCATGTGAGGTAGGTGACTTGTGTGCATTTGAGGAGAAAGGATGAGGAAAAATATTGAATGATCTGATTTTAGAACTTGGAATAATTTTATGGAGAGTCATGATATCTTATATTTCGTGGTGTGGAATTGGTGGATCTCAATGGCATGCATTTCTAATTTGGTTTGATTTGATTTTGATTTTAACTTGCCTAGGAGTCCAAGTGATAAGTGTGAGGGAATTGATAAAGATAATATTTTCATAATTTTTCATATGTGTTTCAATGATTTAACACCTTCCAATTAATCAATTTGAGCTGATTTGTATCATTTTAGTATTTTGGTGAATTATGGGCTTAATTGTTGAAATTGGTTAATTCTGGAAATTTAGCAGTTTTTTGGAGCTTTTGTATTTCGGGCATATCTTTTATATTTTTGACCCAAATTGTATGATTCATTTTTAAGGATTTATATGCTCTTGGGATTCATTTTATCCTTTTGGACCCAAAGCTCAATCCATAATTTGAAAGCTCAAATTTAGCTCACAAGTTAGGCCTTGAAAACTATGTACAGAACTGTAGAATTTTATTGTGGGGACCATATATCATAAATGGAGGAACCATGGGAGCTGAACTTTTACATGGAGATCGAATAAATCTAGAGTAACAACTTTCAATAAGATGTCTACACTTGATTCTTTCATTTTCAAGGTCATTAATTCGTTGGAACTCGGTGTTTTGGAATACGAAGAGTCACCTGGACATAATTAAATATCCGGAGTAGTTTGGACACATCTCCTTCATAAGTGGACCAATAAGGCTCGAAATTTGTGGGTTGATAGAAGAGATATTGGGGAACAACATTCAAGAATGACTAATTCCGAAATTTGGTCTTTAATATGCCAACCAGACTCAAAAATTCAGGCGAGTAATTTTGGAGTGAAATTTTCTACTCCCCAAGCCTATAAATTAGAGAGTTCACTTCCATTCAAAGGGGTTGAAGAAGGTGCAAGAAGGGATATGCTGGAGGATTCAGTTCTTGATGTTATTTTTATTTTCTTTTTTTTAATTAGTTCCATTATTCTCTATTCTTACCCTTTCAACTCTAATACCTTTCAAATGGAGGGGTAAAACCTTTGAGTGATCGGGGAAGGGGGAGTTTCTCTTTTGTAATGTCGGAGTTTTGTGATTAAATGTAAAACCTTATCTTTATTTTGAATGACATATGTTATTAATTTTTCCCAATTATATTAATGCGATCGTGTTTTGAGTTTGGTGTATTAATTTTTAATAGCTTTGGTTAAAGACTTTTAATCTCCCTCTGCCTAGTGCAATTTGTCTTGATCGAGCAGATTGAGTTAGGTGGTGAGTGTCTAACAATCGTTGGAACGTGTTTGGAACTAGTATACTTTTTCTAGAGTTCTAAGGAGTAAGAATTCCCGATTGGGACTTGCCTTAGTTGATTAGGAATTTTTTATGAACATCCATGCACATAGGAGTGAGTTCTATTTTCTTCTTTAACCAAGGGTGATAGATAACTCGATCGAGGAGTCTTTCATTTGTCATTCAAAAGGAAGAGAGGTAAGATGATATTTGTGACTATGATGATATTACAAAAGGTGATCGTACCCTGACCCCATCACTCTCTTCATCCATTAGTGTTCAACCTTTCTTTTCAATTTCTTGCTTTATTTTTCAACTTAGTCAACTATAAAAAAGAACCTCTCCTTCTTTCTTTAATTTAAGTGACAGACATAATTGTTGTGCACTTCTCTCTAGAGAAAACTTAGGTTACCTACTTTACTAAATTTTAACATAGGTTTTATTTGTTTTTGTCACACCCCATGACAGGCACATTTCAGCGATATTGGGGACATGACCCCAAGAATGTTCACGGTCAACATGGCCGACATAGTGGATGAGGAGGACGAGGAGGACGAGCTGGAGCTTCTTTATGGGGACTTACCTCCCTAGGGAATTCCACCACTACTGGATCCATCAAGAAGTGTTACTTTCCAGTAGAGGAACCTACTAGGTATCCCTGTGAAAACTGAGGCATTAGTCTTTATTTGAAATCACGGTAAGGGTAAAGAGCATCTCAGAGATGCAAAAAACTTCAACCCATCCACCTCTGTGAAGAAGATAGAGGAGGACCCTAAGAATGCTGCATTGCGCCAAAAACTTTCGGAACAAAAAAAGTTGGTCAACGACCTCTAGGATGAACGCGCTGCTAAACGACAACCAGATTATGGGGATCTGCAACTAGTACAACAGGGGCAGGAAAAACTTCCTCTCAGTGAGCTGCCTCTAGGAAACCCTAACCTTCTAGCCCCCACAGACAGGGTTGAAGCCAAAACATAGGGAAATAGGGCGTGGTATGTCTCACCAACCCCTCCGGAACAGCACGAAAATCCAAGGGACCCAGCTCAGGTTCCCCCACCTGCCACAAGGGTCGTGCGACCAGCCGATCCACGAGCCACTAGGCCTGCTTTCCATGTTTAAGAACCTGCCAACGCCCTCGTTGTTAGGGATCCCCTTCAAGACATGGACCCCACCCAGATGTTCCAAAGACGACACTCATTTCCAGATTTGAGGCATTGGAAATGCGACTGGTGTAAATCCTACCTGATGGAAAGAAATATCCCGCATGGGTGGATGATATGCTAGAACCAATGGGTTTCTGGAATCCCACCTTCTCCCCCTTCAATGGGTCAGGGGACCCACCACAACATCTGTAACACTTCACCTCATGTTGTGGGCCCATGTTAGGGACTCCAGTGCAGCAGGAGGCCGCCAAGCTCTGATGTTTTGTGCAAACATTGGAGGGGCCTCCGTTTGTCTGGTACATCTAGCTTCCCATCGGATCAGTAACCAGCTGGGAGGACCTCCGTTGGCAATTCCTCTACCAGTTCAGCTCCATGATGTGGGAAAAAAGTATTTCGGACCTCTTCAAGTGCAAGCAGAGTCCTGATGAGCATGTTGCCGACTTTGTCACCTAGTTGAAAGGAATATCTTACTCCCATGACATGCCACTGAATCAGGAGAAATTACTGACAATGTGTGTGCGAAATGTTAATCCAGAATTGGTTCCCTCTCTAATCACCCTAAACTACCCTGGAGGATTCTGATTTTTCTCTTCTAAGGCCCAGCGTCCAGAAGAAGCGCTGCAACAGGCTGTCCATGCACGTCTGTTGCATCCTGAAATTCCCGCGAGGAGGGATGTCAGAACTGAGCCCACCTCGGTGGCCAAAATAGAGGCCCCTATACAACAAGAATTATTACCATTAGAGATACTTCTGTTTCCTCACAGAGGCCCCCCTCCATAGGCATAGCCTCTAGCCCAGCAGAGGCCCCCTTAGAACCGGAAGGTGCCCCTGCGTAATGCGTCTCCACCGCCTAGGAGGGACAATCAGGCCTTGCCTCCTTAATAGACTCCACCAGCCCCCTGTTAGGGTGAGGCTCCAAGGGCTCCCTTTACTGATAGGAGAAACCGGACCTACTTTTTCAATGAGAATCAGGTCCTCGCCTATTTCCAAAGTGCCTTGGAACAAGGGATTGTGCATTTTCCTGAGTGCAGAACTCCAAAAGAGGAAAACCTCACAGAATTCCCCAACTAATACCCCTATCACCGGATCCTATGGCACACCCTCAAGTAATGTTATGTGTTCAAAGACTATCTTCAAGACCAGGTCGATAACAACATAGTTAGGTTGGGCCTGACCCCGACACAAGTGGCATGTGTGTTCCTAAGGCCAGATAGAAACAACGACGATGAAGGTGAGTGGCAACAGGTTTCTAACCATTGGTCCTAGAAGTATGAAGACTGGATGGATCGCAAAACGGTTTCCCATTCCCATGGTATCATTCATGCACGCCTGAATCGGCCAGAGCATTAAGAAGCCACATCCACCACTTTTACATCTTCGTCTCAGCTGGACTCTTCCCAGAAGAGAAATAATCGACGACATAAGGGAAATCAACGTGCCCTACCAATGCCATCGTTTCCCCGTACTCTCAGTGACATAATGCCCCCGGAGATGGCAATTCCTCCCAGAATCTTTCCAGTAGTGGATGAATTTTCAAGATAGTCAAGGGTACACTTCAATTAACACTGTGGAGTTGGTAAACTCCTACATGACTCTCGACGATGAGGAGCGCTGGGAGGATCTCCCCAACATCCCCAGTCAAGGCCAACGTCGGCGGAGCCGTGGACATATGGGTCGTCGAGGAACATCAGTTGGAACTTATAGCCAGGTCGTGCATACCACTAAGACTAGACAGCAGACCCAGCACAGAGCTCAGCACGTACAGCCTCTTTATCCAGTGTCATCAGTCCCGCCTCCACCGCCGTTTGTGCTGCTGGATCAGGAAAATCCACCTTGACCATGTCGTGGCCAACCATGCCCTGCTACAGGCTAGTCTCAGTCATCTAACGCTCATCCGATAGCCACTCTGCAGGCTTTAACTAGTGACCAGTGGGATATTCCCAGCACCTATTAGCCATCGGCCCAGATAGAAGAGGCCACCATACCGCCTATCATAGAGCGACCTCCTACAAACAAAAGTTCCCACCTGGCGTGGACGTATGATTTTCTCAAGCACATTTCCAGCATCCCAGCAAGGCTTTCTAACCTTGATTCCCTTATCCTATCATCATATATGCGTGAGGCCCTCACTGAGGCTTTAGAAATCCCCTTCCAATTTGAGACGATGGTAGCAGCTACAAAGGCCTTTCATACAAAAGTGATAGATAATGATGAATGCCAGACCATTATCTCATTATCCAGAGAAGATGATAGTTCTCGTATATAGAGGAACATTCTCCCACTATACATCACTGGACAATTCAATGGCGTGGAGGTTCAATGTTGTCTTATTATCACCGACTCCGGGATTAACCTTATCCTGACATGGACACTGTGAAAGCTAGGGTTATTCGAAGATGACTTGACTCCCTCCGACCTGAAAATCCAGGAATACGACAGGAGAGAGCAGAACCTGGTCAGCAGGATCTGTTTGAAGACCCGGTTTGGTGGCATAGTTTCCAGCACCGAGTTTATGGTTGTCTGCCAAGACACCGTGTACAATGCATTCATGGGAATAACATGGATCCACATGCACACGGTGGTTCCCTCATCATATCACCAGTGCCTCAAGTACTCCCTCAATGGTCGAGTGGGCGAGCTCCAAGGTGATGCGTCTCCTTTTTCCTCTTTTGAAGATCACTATCTGGATGCTGACTATTACAAGATTAAGGAAAAGAAGATTCAGGCCAGTGAGGTTGAACCAGTTGCAGTTGCAACTGACCCCTGGCTAGGTCTGGATGACGCCTACGTCTTCCCAATCCATCGATTTAAGGACACGACCCCCGATATGGGAAAATCTGTTGTTGTATTTGGTATAAGGGGGAAGCATATTATCAGGTCCAAGTGATGTCGGGATATCACTTAGTACTCCTACAAAAATCAGGATCAGGTGATCCCGGAGCCTCCTACCCCTATAAGGTATCAGGATGTAAACCCCATGGCAACGACAATACATCATACGTTCCTGTTTCACCGGGATGGAATTAACTGGATCAAGAAAACACACCACTATTTATTTGATATCATCAAACGTGGCCCCTTGGGCTGAAGACCTGATGGGATTGGATCGACAGCCTTCATTGCTATGGTTTCTGAAGCATTGGAATCTCCTAATGCAGTGACCACTGCCGCTTAGGTAGGTTCAGGTAAACCTTGGTAGTGAGGCAGATCTGAGACCTACATTAATCAGTGTCTCCATGTCCCTCGAGGAGCATAAGCGGTATGTAGACGTCCTGAACCAACATCTTGATGTATTCTCTAGGAGATATGATGAGATGCTGGGACTAGATCCTCAGGTAGTCGTACACCTCCAAGGTCTCCCAACAAATCATCGCGGGTTCAAACAGCCTCCCAGAATGATGCACCCTTCTAAAGGTTCCATAGTAGAGGCGGAATTTGATAAGATCATCTGATCCAATATCGTTAAGGAGGTCTAGTACCCCAAATGGCTATCCAACATTGTGCCAGTCAAGAAAAAGAACAATCTGATTAGAGTCTGCATCGACTTTTGTGATCTCATCCATCACTGTTCAAAGGATGATTTTCCCCTTCCTGGGACAAAATTGTTGATTGAGGCTACAAATGGGTTCCAAGCCCTCTCCTTCATGGATGGTTACTCCGGATACAATCAGATCTGGATGGCCCCCAAGGATGAGGTTTTTACAACATTCATGGCACCACAAGGTATGTTTTGTTACCAAGTCATACCCTTCGGCTTAAAGAATGCAGGAGGCACCTATCAGTGGGCCATGCATTGCATATTCAAGCTAATTGTTGGGACATTGGTAGAATGTTATGTGGCCGATCTGGTGGTTAAATCTCACCGGCTCCATTACTATCTGAAGGACCTTAAGAAAGTGTTTGTCTTCCTCCGTTCTCGCAACCTGAAGATGAACCGATTAAAATGTGCCTTTGGGGACCCCTATGGGAAGTTCCTCAGCTTTTTTATAAAATACCGGGGTATCAAGATTGACCCTGAGAAGAACAAGGTCATCAGCCAGATGTCTCCCCTGAGCAACATTCAGGAACTTTGGGGCTTCCAAGGCCATTTAGCCTACATACGCCGATTCATTGAGAATCTGGCCAGCACGTGTAAGCCCTTTTCTCGGCTCATGAAGAGAGGAACTGATTAAAAATGGGAAAAAGTGCTAGATCACGTTCGAGGAAATCAAGCAGTATCTGCTCCAGCCTCCGATCTTGATGCCACCTATCTCCGGAAAACCACGGGTCCTTTATGTGACTACCATGAAACGATCTCTTGGTGTCATTATCTCCCAGATGAACAATGAAGGGATGGAGAATATCCTTTACTACCTCAGCCACATGCTCCTCGATATGGAGACCAGATAATCCCCATAAAAAAGATCTTCCTTGCGCTGGTATTCACAGTACAAAAATTGCGACATTACATGAAACATCACGAGGTACAGATGGTGTCCCAAGTAGAACCGATAAAGTACATCCTGAGTCTCCCCATACTGATAGGCTGCCTAGCACGATGGGAAGTAATCCTCCAGTAGTTCGACATCAAGTTTTTCCCTCAGAAGGATATTAAGGTGAATGGATTGGAAAATTTCCTTAATGCCTATCCAACCCCTACAGCCCAGTCTTTGGACCTTGATTTTCCTGATGAGGAAATACTCTCAGTAGATAATGTCATTCCGTGTTAGAAGATTCATTTCTATGGGGATTCCTGGAGTCCCACCAGTAGGAGGCTCAATGATCCCAGGATCAACAGGGTAGGCTTGGGTATCGTCTTTTTTACTCAAGCACAAGACATTCTACTATACTCATTCCTTTTGTTAGAAGGCTTCACCAACAATGAGGTAGATTATCAGGCTCTCATCACTGGCATCGAGCTGGACCTCAATATTGATGTGCCACATTTTCATGTGAAAGGGGATTCTGAACTAGTCATCAAGGAGATCAATGGTGACTACGTTGTCAGAAATCCAGAGCTCATGCCATTGTTGGAGTGAATTCTAAAGCTAATGTCCCAAGTCTTATCACAGTCGGAAGTTACCCATGTCCCTCGATCTCAGAATGTTCGAGCTGACACCCTGGACAGCCTGGCTACATCACATACAGAACCATAGAAAGATGATCCAATTATCCACGTGGCGCATCAGAGAGTCATTGCTCTTGTCTCTCCAGATGATGACGATGGCATGCGGGTAAGCCATCCTACCGCTAAAACCTCCACGTAAGGGCCCTTAGGTCCCTTAGATGTGTTTATTGAGGTAGCTCCCGATTGAAGGATACCATTGGTTGAATACCTACAACATGATAATCAACCAATAGATCGGCCCAAGCATGAGTGAATCTGACACCGCGCATTACTGTTTTCCCTCCAGAGTGGTCCCAGTCTTGAGCAGATCCTCTACAAGCGTGGGTTCTATGGTGTTCTCCTCCGTTGCATCCAAGGATTTGATTTTTCTATTGACATAAAGGAGGTTCATGCCGGTTCTTGAGGCACCCACTAGACTGGGCTGAAGCTGTCCCATCTTATCTGAAGACTGGGGTACTTTTGGCCCTCTATGATCCATGAATTTATCATGTTCTCCAAAAGGTGTCATGCATGTGAAGTTCATTCCAACTTCATGCATTGGCCACCAGAGCCTCTCCACACTAACAAGTACTCTTGGACCTTCATAGTCTGGGGACTGGAAGTCATGGGACCATATCCGCTGGTGACAGCTTGCTAATGTCGGTTCATCCTGACCACTATAGATTTCTTTTCCAAGTGGGCAGAGGCAGTTCCGCTCAAGGAGGTTAAGTCATGTTCTATTGTTTTCTTCATGAGATCCAATATCATCTATATGTTTGGAGTCCCTCACACCATCCTCACTGATAATGGCACCAAATTCCAAGCAGGTGAGTTGAAGAAGTTGCACGCCAAGTACAACATCCGTTCAAACCATACCTCCCACTACCATGCATAGGAAAATGGGAAAATTGAAGCATTCAAAAAAAACCTCTCTAAAATTTTGTAGAAAATAGTTGTTCATAACAATAAGAGTTGGCCGAACAAGCTACCCAATGCCCTTTGGGCATATCGGATGACAACTCGCAATTCCACTCAGGTGACCCCATATTCCCTGGTGTATGGAACTGAGGTTGTCCGGCCCATTGATATTCAATTGCCTTCATTATGAATAGTACTCTATGACTAGTAGGCGCTAGACAAGGCATCAGAAATTTGTCTGGATAAATTTTAAGTACTTGATGAGAATAAGCTTCGTGCCTAGAACAATATGTAAAGGCATCGAAACAAGGTATCCAGTTCTTTTAACAAGAAAGTTCACCTCCGCTCTTTTCTGCAATGTGATCTGGTATTGTCCCTCAAGACACTAATGATACCTGGAAGGAAACCACCCAAGTTAGAGACCAAATGGTAAGGACCTTACATAATTCATAGGGTCTACCCCAATGGTGTATACTCACTAGTGACCATGGATGGTGTGCGTATAACTCCTGCCACCAACGCCAAATTCCTCAAGCAATACTTTTCCTGAGCCAACTAGTCCTGCATGACCCTAAACTGCTCCATCCTCCATAACGTTAAATTGTTCATCATCATACAAGATGTTAAATTGTATGGCTCTTCTAGAACTACGTAAGACTTGATTCCCATCCTTATGGGATACCTAGGAATGCTCAGAGGCTCGGTCCTGAGTTCAGCCCCTGAATCTTCTCTTTGACTATCCCCCTGGGTATAATTCTCTCAGAGGGTCCTTTAATGGTATAGTGTAGGCTTATTTAGCCCCAATCATGTCAGGATTATGACGGTCATACCATGTGCCCCTCCCCATTCTTCTATCCTCCCACGTCCTCACCTAACGACGTTAAACTACATGGACTTTATGAAATACGTACGACTTGATTCCCATCTTAATGGGATACATAGGAATTCCTAGACATTTTGTCTATTGGCCCAGCCCAAACATCAAAATTCTCCCTTGGGTTGGGAAATATGGTTTTATAGTCTTTTTCCCCAATTCACATCGAGCTCATCTAGATCCCGCCATACATCCCACTCCCCGAACATGTCCATCACTCTCACTGCCTTACTTGACATTAAAATGCATGGCCATAGGTGTGCTTCACCAACTCCTTTCATTGGAACTCCATAATCTTTTACATCCAAAAGGACCCTCGACTGGCATGGATGCTTAGCCCAAGGGATATCATACCACTTCAGTCCAATGCCCTCGAGGATGTTGAGAAACAAATTGACACAAGTCTCGTGTTGCAAATATGGTCAGCAGTTCATGCTCATTTGTCGTTCCCATTTCAGGTCACACTATAAGGACACTGTGTTTCAAGAATGGTCAGTGGCTATCATTTGTCGTTGTCACCACCCCCATAGATCCCAAACATTTAATGTGGTGGTTCATCCTGCCCGATGTATCTTTGAGTTGTGACTCCCTTCGGGTGATGCCAACTATGAGACCCTTATATGATAGGGAAAGTCGAATATGAATCCCTGTTTCCCACAACAATCATTACTCATGTGGGATTAGGAGAAGTGATGAGGTGGTAACTTCACAAGAGGTCATATGGACACAGTTGGATAGGATGCCCAGTCTCTGGTCCTTTGACCCCTTTGGGTCCCTCGCCCAAGTTCTCATTTAGGATTGGGTGATGTGGTGCGGACTCTTGTCATCATTCACATCCGGCTATTTCTCCACGCCACACATATCACCTTGAGATTTCCCTTCCTTAATTTATCATCTGCTCCATAGGCACAATCCCTTCCATGCTCGACATGACCCATCATTTGGGTTTCCGTCACCCTTTATATCCAGAATGGCCCTCGAATGGCATGGTTGATCGGCCCAAGGGCTCTCCTTACATTACAGGCTAACACCCTTGAGGATTTTTAGAGACAAGTTGATTCAAGTCTCGTGTTGAGAATATGGTCAATGGTCGATGCTCAATTGTTTTCCCTAAATTCTGGTCACACAAGGGTTGATACTGTGTTGTGAACCTGGTAAATAGTTTTCCTCAATCATTTTTGTCTCTTTGTGGCCTTCCATAAGGATGATGATTCTCCCTTTCTGTCCCATGCATATGACATTAAACTAGGCATATACGGTCAGAAATCTATGAACCTACACTAAGATCACCTTCATCCTAACTGAAAGATGTTATACTGCAAACTATCCAAAACTTTCCGTCTGAGGCCCAGCTTCTGGCCCCTTGACCTTTTCGGGCCCCGAACCAAGTTCTCACATAGGGTTTCACAGTGTGGGGCGGGATTATGTCATCTTTCACATAGGGTTACTTGTCGTGTCGTACACATCCCTGGATGAGATACCTTACCCCTACCTTCATCTTCACTACAAGACGTTAAACTGAAATCTTTCCACGACATTCTATCTATGGACCAATCTTGAGCCCCTGGCCCAAGTCTTAAATCATGTAGGATTGTGTAATGTGGTATCAGATTATTTCCTCATTCACGATGGGTTACTCGCTCTACCTTACACCTCCCTTGATTGGGGTATCTTACCCCTTTCTTCATCCTCACTGTAAGACATTAAATGGAAAGCTAGATGGGACTTTCCATCGGAGGCCTAGCCTCAGACACCTTGGATTTCTCGGGTCCCCAACCCTAGTATTTACTCAGGATTTGATAATGTGGTTTGGGATTATGTCCTCATTCATGTCGGGTTAATCGCTACACCATACATCTCTTTTTTCTGGGGTATCTTACCCATCTGCGTCCCTACTACATGATGGTTAACTGCACATTACCCTCTTCTAGAACTATTTGTGGCTAGATTCCCATACTCATGGTATATGTAGGGCTTCCCAAACGTCTAGACTTCGGGTCCAGCCCCATCTCTTAGAAATATTCCTTTCACCTTGGCCCCTTGGCCTGCACTTTCCCAGGGAGAGGGGTATATGCTGTGGTATGGGACTATGTATTCATTCATGTCGGGTTTCTTACAACCATGCCATGTACCTATTTCACCTGAGAGTTCTCTATAACCTTATTCTATACTCATATTTTCAAATTGTCCACTCTCAAGTTGATCCCCTTGACCATCTTTGGTGATTCACCTATGTGTCCAAGAGTACTTTGGTTCATTGTTTGGAGTGTTGGATTTTATGTGGACATGCTTTCATCCATTTTTCAGGCTTCGTGTTCCCCTTCATTTGGGATTCCATATTCTTTCACACCCAAAGGGACCCCCAAATGGCATGGATGCTAGGCCTAAGGGCTCTCCTACCATTACGACCCAATGTCCTCGAGGGTTTCAGACAATAAATTGATACAAGTCCCGCACTGCAAATATGGTCACCAGTCGATGCTCATTTGTTTTCATCATTATAGGATAACATGATATAGATGATGTGTTTCAAACACGGTCAACAGTCATCCTCCATTGTCATTACAGCCCCTTCAAGTGTTGAATGTTGGTTACATGATTCATATTATTTTCCACCCCATCATGTCCAAATGGAATTTTTACACTCTTGTCATTATCCCTTAGTGTGTATTCACACGTTAAGAGGATGAAAGCCATGGTAAAGGTGTCATTTGGGGCTCCAGACTGACATCCCTTGGACTTGCATTCCTGATATTGCAAAAACCTCTTCCGCCCTTGTTTCCCACACCGATTTTTACTCACAGGGGCTTCGAGATCGGGTTGAGGTCCACACTTACTTAAAATGATTTCTCACATCTATGGTCTGAGCTATAAGACCATAAACTAAGATCTCTTTTAGAATTACGTACATCTTTATTCCCATTCCCATGGGATACGTAGGAATTCCTAGGCTCTTGTCTTTGTGTCCAGCTCGAGTTCCACTAATTTATCTCTTCTATTATGCCTTTGGGGATTTAAATCATATGGGACTATGTGGAGTGGTATGGGATTATGTCCTCGTTCACATTGGGTTTGCATTAGCCACACCACGTACACCCCTTTCTAGGAGTTAGCCCCCTACTTCCTGTCCCATAATCAAGAACTATGTGTGGATTTATTCCCATTCTCATAGGATACATAGGAACACCCAGACATCTCGTCTTCAGGTCCAGCTCAATTGGGAGCTATTTTATCCTACCCAGATCCTCTAATCTTTCCTAGCCCATTGGCTAGGGTTTTCTTCCTTGAAATTGCACACAGTATGGTGTGGACCTCTTCCTCATTCACATCGGGTATGCTTTATCCCGCCGTGCATATCCCATCCGGAACCTCATCTCTCCTATATACATCTGAGCCATATGAATTTAAACTATGATTCCTAGTCCCACATGACTTTAAACTATTGAGTATATCCTACATGACATTAAAAATGCATGGTTTGTCCAATCACATTACCCAAAACTGTGACATTATTGTTCTGGCCGCACGATGAAAAATGACACTTCATTGTGATGTCCCCACCAGAGGGGACATCATGTTTGGTATCGATTATAAACCATACCATTTTTCAACGCCTTCATATGGCTTGATTCCTATGGTGATACCCAGACCTTCCATCCTAGGTCCATCACTTCAAAAAAAAACCTCATTCATCATAAAGGACAAACAAGGTATATTAAATGTCATTCTCTTGGTACAAGGGCCAGAACCAAATAAACTTATTATCCTTAACACTGGTATCCTACCGTTCCATCCTTAGAACCATGTGAAGCTTGATCCCCATCCTCATGGGGTACGTAGGAACGTCTGTGAACCTTGTTTCAGGATCATCCTAACATTCGTTTTTAGTCGCTCGACTTGAAACCTCCCCCAAGAATCACAAGGTGATCCAGGAACGATCCTAATTCACGTAGGGTCTTGTAATTACATAGCTGCGTGTCTCTCATTTCCTACCATACGTGGTCCAAGCTCTATGACCATAAACTAAGACCACTCCACATCCTTGCCGAAAGACATTAAACTGCATAG
This sequence comes from Viscum album, assembly GCA_963277665.1. NCBI lineage: Eukaryota > Viridiplantae > Streptophyta > Magnoliopsida > Santalales > Viscaceae > Viscum > Viscum album. The sequence goes on from OY728122.1 coordinate 1,978,658,265, forward strand.
CATCTTCCAGAACTACGTTTGGCTTCAATCCCATCCTCATGGGATACGTAGGAACGCCCATACATTTTTATCTCCAGGTCAAGCCCCAGGAATCCAAAATCTTGCCCCTTCTTTTTTGGCCCCATGGCCCAAACTCGTTTGGGAACATGGGGTGTGGCGAGTACCTCTTAGGTTCTCGGTCACATCAAGTTTTTCAATATACTCACCATGTGCTTCCCATATCTTTTCACAATGTGGTATGAGTTATATTACCCAAAACTAATATCTCCCTTTGGGAACTGCATGTCCCGTTTGGTTGTCCTGCACACAATCCATTGAATCAAGACCCCTTAATGGTCCATCCTAGGACCTTAAGTTGAAAGCCTGCGACCCTAGAACCCTTGTACTTTGGAAGGGACTCGACTCCCTCTATTTGATGCATCTTATAGTCATATTCAGATGTGCTTCGACAAAGAGCCTGAAGAATGGAATTTTCACAGGGACACTTCACTCGTTCCACTTCCAAGCATCGTGAGCCCGTCATTTAGATCCTCTTCATCTTCCATGTCTAAAGGGACCCCATTTGCAGCCTGGTCTCATGCCACACTGGCTTACCTACCGTCTTGGGACAACGTCCCTGAAGATATCATATGACATTTGTGATAGGTCCTATGTTTTGAACATGGTCAACAGTCGACCCTCATTTTATTGTCCCCATTTTAGGATAAAACGATATGGATACTGTGTTTCAAACATGGTCAACAGCTATCCCCTATCGTCACGCCACCATCATTGTGGTCCAGATATCAAGCAAGATGATTCACATATTTCCACTTACTTATGTTCAAGTGGAATTCCAACATAATCAGCTTTACTCTTCAGTGCATCTAGGTGTGTTATATAGGTAGTTCAACATCAGTGGGACATCATTCAACTAGTGTCCCATCATCCCTAATGTGTGCCTCCCTATACTAGGAAAGTCCCATCCCCACTTCTTGTTTACCACATTGAGCATGACTCACATGTGCTTAATAATTCTTGTAGGACATGTACTGGCACAACCATGCCACATGTATATTTCCTCATCCTGCATGACGTTAAACTGTGCTCTCACAACTACGTGTGGCTTGATTCCCATCCTCATGGGGTATATAGGAATGCCTAACCAGTTTTTTTTGAGCCCAACCTAATTTTCACTTTTTGTCCCTTGACCTGAAGAGTTTTCTCTAGGGATACATGGTGTGATCTGGACACCAATTCCTCATTCACATCGGTTTTACAGCTACCGCACCACATACGCCCTTCATGGGAACTTCCCTTTGAGTCATCATCATTTATTATGTTGTTAGACTATATGATTCCATATGTCCTCAATGCATGACACTAAACTATGGTTTTACCCTGAACAAGTTCGGGATGCCCTATGTTAATCATGGGATGCGTCAGTTTCCTTTCCATAGATGATTATCTCTACTAGTGTTGGTCTCTAAACACACTATTCCACAAGAACTATGTTTGTCTTGATTCCCATTCTCATGGGATACGTAAGAACCCTCATACATCCTGTCTTCGGGTCCATCCCTAGGAATCATAATTCTCGTTCCCCCCTCTTTTTTTGGTCCCTTGAGCTGAGCTCTTTTGGGGAACCATGAAATTGTAGTTTTACCCTAAACAAATTCAGGATGCCCCACGATAACGTTGGGAGGATACAGCTCGCTCATTTGAGAGGTCATATTTATAAGAAGGAATGATCCATGATCGGGCAGGTGTGCCCCCCTAATGTGTTCTCATTAAGGTGGCGTAACACCAAGAGTGTTGGATTCCATTCGGGCACCCCACCACTCCACCTTCCACACTTCGTGTGCCTGTTATTTGGAACCACATCCTCTTTAATGTCTAAAGGAACCCCATAACAATATGGATGCTCAGCCTATGGATTGCCTACATTCTGGGCCCAACGTTCCAGAAGACTAATGGATGACATTCTGAGTTAGGCCCCACGTTTCAAACATGGTCAGTGGTTAGCCCTCGTTTTTCATCCCCATTTCAGGTTAAAACAATATGGATACTGTTTTTCGAACAAATTCAATATTTATCCTCTATTTCCCTTCCACCCCCACAGTGTTCCGAATTTGGGGTATTTTGATTCACACTTTCCACTCCCTTATGTTCGGGTTGATTTCAGACACCCCTGGAATTACCCTACTCGTGCACTAGAGCACATTGGCAAGACGAAAGGTCGATAGTTCTGATGTCCCCATCCCCTAATCGGGCCTCTCCCTTCTCTTCCTGGAAATATGTATTGTTTGTTTGAACATCGGATGCCCGAATCATGGTTGGTACTCCTACATTCAAACAAAGTAATAATGCGAGCATCCCTTGTTTCTCCCATTAGGTACGACCCACAGTAGCTTAGGAATGTATTGATATTTATTTCAGGATTGTTTCTAAATGCATTAAACCAAACGAAAAAGTAAATAAATCTATCCATATATGAAATTCAGAACAAGAGGCAGTGAGGAGAAATAAGTTTATGAGTTCGACCAAAATAGGGCCCTTAGGGATCAGCATCTTGGATAAATCTCTTTGGCACAACAACCTTTTGGCTTGTGACCTCTAGGATTGCCTCCCGCCCCCTAAGATCCCTTTCTTCATTAGTGGACACATGGAATAGTTCACTGACCCTAGCATGTTCTTGTGCCTGTTCAGTTTGGATTACAGTCATTTGGTGACCCACTTCCACTAGTTTCTCTTGGGCGTCCGCCAGCTGGGCCCTCAATTTATCCACAATCTTGGAACAATTTTCAATGAATACCTCTTTCTCTTTCATCTGTTATTTGAGGTGTCAGACCTCTTGTTCTTCCTTCAGGAACACTTGGGTAATCCCCAAATCTTCCTGACATAGGGAAACATCAGAGCATCGGCTGCTCTCACGCAGCTTCTCGACCATTTAGTCACGGACTGTCGAATGAAGAAGTTGAGTGTCCACCACTCCATCACAGAGAAAGCGCATGCAGATATGGAGTGATCCCATCATTTTTATCCATTCTATCTAAGGATGACTGAAAACGTTCTTGATACACTTCCACCCTTTGAGCCACATCAAACGGCTCTCATCGGCCACCTCCAAATCAGAATCATCTATCTCCTCATGATCCACAGGCCGATAGTTGGGGAAAGTAGCGAGGAGTTCAGTAGTATGGTCTTCTTCGGGAACCTCCACCTCATCAGCGACTTCGATCTCGTCGGGCTGGAGTTCCACCCCAACGACATTACTATTCCTTAATACAATCTCCAAGTCACTAAGTACGGGGGTAGGGTTTCCTAGAATGGTTGCTTCTATAATGGCCGACGCGGTCGCTTCCCATCCCGCTCCGGCAGATGTCCCGGACTCAATGGTTTGTCGTACCTCCAACCTTGTGATCACTACATCAGGTATCAGTGTCTTGGACAATGGGGATGGTAGGGGGCTCTCCTTCTGGCTCATTATCTCCCATTCTAGCTGAAAGTGGTTCTCCATTATGCCCAATCCCAAGGTCCGGCCCCCGAGGTTGCTCCCCGATCTCCATAGGCATACCCGTGGCCTCGATGGGGAAGGCTTCTTGGGGACTGTCGCCCACGTGTTCTTGAATAGGACATGGGTTTGTCGATGGATTGAGACTATGAAAAGATAAAGGCTAATATAAGGTTTTAACCATACCTCAAGCTTCTCTACCAGTTCTGCATTGAAGCCTACTGTTTCGCCACTCTCTCGGGAACTCCACTGGTGAGTGGGAGCTTCTAAAGACCCCTCTCCAACAAGACCCTCAACTTGTTCCTCTTATTCCATTCCTCCTCATCCTCCTCCTCCTCCTTATTCTTCCTCCTCTACACTTTTATCCTTAGACGGTAGCCTCTATGGGTCCTGCTCATGGCCAAGCATTACTTTCACCAAGAGATGCAGTTCTTCATATCGCCCCTGATGGAATGCATATGTGTCCATGGCTGTCAGTTATGAATGCCGGTGATTAAAGTTTACTTTATCTAGTATATGGATGTGAGCTATGTCTAGTAGATCGAGCCCAGTGCATATCAACCTCCACTATAACTCTTCAGCGGACATGGACTGTCAGAGTATTCTCTAAGAATACCTTGTATAAGGGAAGATAGAATTGGCGGACAACATCAGGAGGTACCTGAGTTGATTTCCTAGGAGGTCCCTAGTTGGAACCCGAGGCCGTGCACGAGACCGCCCTTCCTCGGAGGGCAGAGGCACGTTCTCGGTCTGCACTGCCCCTGTTGATGAAGTGGCAGCCTGCTCCACACTAGCCCCCGACCTGTTCTTTTCCTCACTTCCCCCAAGACACCTCGCCCAACTTCCTTCTTTTCGGGATCTGCACTAGTTGCCTTGATTTTCTGAATGCATTTTCAAAGAATCGCCTTGGGGTATGTTCTTGTCCAGTGTTCAGCATACTCTATTGACAGTCTGACACTGACATCGGTGGGGGGAAGATTAAGGATTTATCCCAAGCCTTCCGTCATGGACATAATCCATATCCGGTGGAGAATGCAGGGATTCCTCTCTTCCCGTACCACTTTATATACTTTATTGGGTATCTGTTGCATGCACCCAAATTGCCTGGAAAACCTTGTCGGCACATAGGGTTTGCAGAAGATTTTGCAATCAATTCGGGCTACCAGCACGCCACCCTGGATGCTTTGAAGGTACTCCCTATAATCTAGTGGACCTTGCCCATCATCAAACATTTGGGAAATTGGAGTTCATAATGGGTGGAAGTCAAAGTGAGTGTGGCTTCTGATCTTAAGCTTGACTACGTCATCCCTAAGCATCAATGGGTGAATCCCAGCGATGTTCAAGAGGTACGGCTGCATACCTTTACCAGGGGTGGATGGAATTTGGGAAGTTGTACCCACCACAGTGGGAAATGATCCAACTTTGGAGGATCTGGAATGGCCTGCATATCCTCCTGGGTGTAATTCCCCTCGAAATGTGCCCTAAGATACTATATATCCTAGCCAACACTAGTACCCCTCGGTTAACCTTGTTCTTTGCCGCCATAATCTTCGCCATCACTAGCGTCCCTGGGCAGACTCCCATACTCATGTCCCTCATAGGTATCCACTAGCTGCACAAGAACGCGGTCAGGAACACGGCATATCGCACATTCGGGTCTCAACTTTTATTGATCCCAAATCCCCATGATCGATACTCTCCCGTCTCCAAAATCTTCCAATATGATCCTTCTTTTTCCCCTATGAGATGTGTTCGAGCATTAGTTCCCTCAGCCTAACATCTTCGTGGCCATGTCCTGGGTTAGGAAGAGACTAAACCACCTTGAATAGGGTATGTCCTTTAGGATATATTTTATTCTAAGTTTCTCATTAACCATCACCTTCATGTGCCATAATAGGATTGTGGTGTGGGTCCTATCCCCCTAGAAATTATCTGTCGGGAGGAACTCATCATACTAATAACCCTCCAAGGGTATTCCCCCTATAAAATGGAAATCCCACAGACTCATTCCCACCTCCCCATGATGATGGTGTAAAGTGTTGGTATTAGGCGACCAGTGACTGAACAACTCTACTACCAAGTCCAGTTGTCGGTAAAAGTGGAATTAAGACATCCAAACGGCCTCGAAAAGCCCAATGGACCATAGCTCCGGACTAAATTACTTGAATGTCTGATGTGCCCCATACGCATATGACCATTCATTGATAAAGTTTCCCTTGTATCTAAAATTTCACTCCTGACAGTCTGTCGTCTCGTCAATAATGCTGCTTCTCATAGTACTTGCATAAATAGCGGGATATTCCACAAAAACTGGATCACTTCCCGCAACCGTCCTGGTATTCAGATTTAGGAAATAGATGTCTGTGTTCTGTGTTTCCCTAGAAGGATGGAATTTTTTGGTAATGTGAATTTCTGGATGACTATCCTCACGCGTCACCCATGACCGCAGTGTGTCCGTCTCAAAACCTGGCATCAACACCTCTTCCAGAAGACCGAAGTTCCATAGCGGCAGGCTACCGCTTCGGACATAATCCTTTTGAGCTTGAGTAAGCATGCTGAATATCATTTGGTTATCAGACATGACCCCCCTCATGTGAATAATCTGAGGGTTTGCGATCATTTGGGTTCCTCTTGCTGCAGCAGCAACCTCCCTCTCAACGTCGATCTGTTGAGCGGACATTTTTAGAACTCTGAAGGGGTCGAAGTGAAAGAAGGAAGATTCGGTGTGCAAAAGTGGTGGTAGTGAGAAATAAGGAAGATTCAGCATGCAATAGCGGTGATGACATGAATGAAGGTAAACGTGCATGGAAAAAGATGGATGGCGCACCAAACCCAGAGTCGGTCCTGGAAGCTTACACATGGATCAATACTGTTTTCGCACATGAGAGAAAGAAATCCTGTCACACGGAAAAAGTCAAAGTAGGGCCTAGGGGGACCGTGGCCTATTTATAAAGCACTGACTCATCTTCCGTGCCCTCGCAGCCCTCTTGCACACGCAAAATGCATTTTTTCGCACCACCGAGGATATTGTTTCTATTTTTCAGCGTACCCTTAGAATCTAACCTTCAGGTTCCCTTTCAGCTCCGATTCAGACAGGGGGAATTTATTGACAGCGAATTCCGGAGAAGGGATGTATTGGGTAGATAAATGAGCAACGAATGAATCCAAAATGAAAAAAAGGAGATCCTGGGGCCTGGGAGGCGGGTGTGCGCATGATTTGGAAGGCGCACGCAAGAGGACTTACCAACGCGCAAACCGTTTCATACCGACCTTCCCTTATGCGCCCAAAACACCGCCCTCCATGACTGGCTGCCCTCGGACCCGTTTCCATTCCCAAAGAGACATCAAACATGGGTTTGCGTGCCTATCCCCGATTCCGTGGCCAAGGCGACGACAAACGATAGTTTGCGCCCCCGACCCCGTTTCTGCACCCAAGGCGACGACGAACAATGGTTTTCGCACCTGACCCTATTTCCACACCCAAGGAGGCGACAAAAGGGGTTAGCACACCCGACCCCGATTACGCACACCAGGTGACGTCGAATGCACGTTTGCGTGCACAACCCCGTTTCCACGTCTAAGGAGACGACGAATGACAGTTAGCACAACCGACCCCGATTCAGTGAACAAGGTGATAGTGAACACCTGTTTGCGCGTGCTGCCCCGTTTCCACACCCCAGGCGATGATGAACGGTGGTTTGCACACCCGACCCCCACTACGCACACAAGCCGACAACTGACCAAAGTTTGCGCGCTAGGCACTTGCGTGCCCCTCCGAGGAATTTATCTATAAAATGAATCATATCCCCACCCTTCTGGGATAGTAACCAAAGATGAAGCAATGCACTGCTGCACGAAAACCCCGTCTTATGAAACTGCTTGAAAAACCCATGGCCTTCAGGTAATGGTTGTTTTGTGATAACTTCCCAGTGGGTGCCTTCAGAAGGGCCCTCGATCCTTCTGAAATTCGTTTCTTGCCTAAGTTATTTGTGCGCAAGGGGTCCCATCTTGCGTGCTAGTTCCCTCTATGTTAGGTGTTCTTGTGCGCAACCCATCTAAACTGCATGCCAACTGCTCGTCTCGCGCGCAACCTCTCAGGCATGCACATTACCAGTCCAACTTGCGTGCCACTGGTCCAACTTGCGCACAACCACTCCATCTTACATGCCACCAGTACCACTTTCGCACCACCCATACCTCTTTTGCGCAACTCGTACCTCTTGCGCACAACCTATTCCTCTTGCACAAAAACATTTCTTCTTGCGCGTGGACTTCCTATCTTTCCCCGACCAATTCTTTTACGCGCACTCCATGTGCTTCCCTCACCATAAGGCACCGTGTTCGAGACTCTCTTATCCGTGACACACCTACGTCACATGCACATTTCTTGTGTGGCCCCTCAGGTTTTCATAGGGCAATTTCAATGTCCCATGGATGATACTACCTGTTGCGTTGCTTCGCCTCATGCTCCTTCGCTTAGGCATGCTAACGGCTATTGCTTCTTCGCATAGCCACACAAACGTGGAACCCAAAAGGTTCACTCCATTACACCCCTCGCGACAGCATTTCTTGTTCCTTATCTTACCAGGGTGTAGAGGGTGTCGGTTAGGTAAGTCCTAGGGGTGCGGCGAACTCCCACCTCGTCCGAGCTGTAGAATGATAAACTGTCGAGAACCTTAATCCTCATCACATGATGTTAAATTGCGACCTCCCCCAATGCCATGCACAAGGGGAGCCCTATCTCGGACATTCTCTATGCCCACTGGTATCCACGAAATTGAAATCATTCCTCAAATGGAATGACATCCTCTTTATCAGTATCGGAGCGACGTCTGTCTGCAGGGTAAGGGAAACCACCCTGGTGTAAGCCCCTAGATTTCCTTGCATGAGGCAGAACCCCTGCTCCTCCTCTCTTCCTAGGAGCCAAATCCCTCTCCCGCTGGTCTTTTTCCCCACCCAGGCCTCCACCCTGGAGTAAGTCCCAATCTCCATCTCCCAGGGATGCGAACCGCGCGTAAGCCTCTATTTCCTCTTTGGACCACTAACCACGCATGATCCCCACTTCACATTCAACAGAGGCACCTTCCATGACGTGATCGTCAGGTATTTTATATCTCTTGTTTCGCACACCGATCATGAATCACATGGTCTTAGAGTAAGCATCAACCAAGACATCCTCTCCGGGTATCCTAGAGTGTAAGCCCCAAACCATACTTGAACTACGAGGTCTTTGATCCCTTCTAAGGAAGGGTATGTAGGAAGCCTCCCTGAGGTTCAAGCCCAACACCTCCTTCATTCCGACCATCTTCACGTCTGTTCTCACCCCATCCTGAACTACGAGGTCTTTGATCCCTTCCAAGGTAGGGTACGTAGGAAGCCTCTCAGAGGTTCAATCCCAACACTCAGTCATTCTAACCATCTTCATGTCGGTTCCCACACCATTCTAAACTATGAGGTCTTTGATCCATGCCAAGGAAAGGTACGTAGGAAGCCTCCTTGAGGTTCAAGCCCACCATACATTGGTGCCGACCATCCTCACATCGGTTCACCATCACCCCTTCTGAACTTTGTGGTCAATGATCCCTACCAAGGCAGGGTGCGTAGGATGCCTCCATGAGGTTCAAACCCACCATCTATCTAGGCCCCAGGTCCTCTTTCATGTCGGTTCACCCTCGTCCTTCATGACGTTAAACTGTGAACCTCAATCATTGGCAATTAGTTGTTTCCCTCAATCATCAGTAAGTCGTTGTTTCCCAAAATCTGTGTTAAGACATTGTTTCCCCCAGTCAGCAGTATGCCGTTGAACCCACCCGAACTACATGGAATTTGATTCTTGCCAAGGCAAGGTACATAGGACACCTCCCTGAGGTCCGAGCCCAACAACCATTGGACCCCAGGTCCTCCTCCATGCCAGTTCACCAAACCATATCCCATAGGAACTATGTGGGTTTGATCCTTGTCTCCTAGATTAGGTACGTAGGAAGCCTCCCTGAGGTTCTTCCTCATCCATCGGTAATATGTTGCGACTCCCTACAGAAGTAATCCTTTTTCAACTCCACCCAACAGTAATATGTTTTGACCCCATTGAACGGTAAGATTTTGCAACTACATACAGCGGTAAGTCGTTTTCAACTCTGTCCAGTAGTAAGCCATTGTCAACTCCATCCAGCGGTTAGCCGTTGCGACCCTATCCAGCGGTAAGCCGTCGATATCCCTATCTAGTGGTGAGCCTTTGTGACCCCATTAATCGGTAGTCCATATTCAACGCCAATCAGTGGTAAGTCATTGACATCCCTATCCAACGGTAAGCCATTGTGACCCTATCCAGCGGTAAGCCGTTGAAATCCCCAATCGGCGGTAAGCCGTCATCAGATGAACTACGAGGACTTTGATTCCCTGCCATGGGGATACATAGGATGCCTCTTCAAGACTCAATACCAATATCACCATTGTCCTCAAGACGCTCCATCTCATTCTCCATCCACTTCATTAAACCTTCCATCATCCATCCTGATTCTTACTAGAGCCTCCACATCCCAGTGGGATCCCGCCACCTCATTCTCCATTCCCCTTAACAACAACCGGGAAGCTAACCACATGTCATCCCCAACATTAGTGTTCCCTATAGGGGTTTCACCCGTATGATCCACTCTAATTAGTGTTCTAATCAGTCGTATCCGTCTCTTATTGATGTTAAACCTGCAACATACCCTGTGTTAAACAAGGGATGCTATGTAAAACATCAGATATATGCCAATGGCATAAGATTCCCCGCATTCGACATGGGATGCCATGGGATTCCGCACCCTTGAGAATCCTTATAATAAGGGAAAGAAACCTAGATGTTCCAGTGTCCCAGTGCCCAAACATGCCAGTGATGTCCTAAGTGACTAGTCCCCTGACCGAAGGTTGCTTCCCTGATCGGACCCTTTGGAATGTCCCAACAGAAGCAGTGTAATTAACTCGTTTCTATAAAGATATGACACTAGGAAGAGTTTCACGAACAATGTCTTAAATCTATAAGGGAGACCAAGACTAGGTGATGAATTCCAAGGAGGAATCCACAAAAGGAAGAACTGACTTCCCATCATCCTGTTTCAATCAAGGAGCAAACATCTCTGAACAAGGAATGGATGACGCCCGCCTTTGGAAAGCGAGAATCCGGGGCAACAAATGGCGTCGTCATCCCCCAACAAGATGGACACACATGCCCTGATGAAAGCATCAGAAACAATAGTCAACCAATCAAATTTAGATATATTTTGGTGTCATTTTAATGACTATATTTTTCTTTAACCCCCTTGCTAACCCCTTTTAACCATCACAATTATAATAGATTTTCTAATATTTATAGGTCATGGAAGTGATTTCAAAATCAACAAGACTAAAATATCTGATCCATTCATTATATACTAAAAACAATTCTATCCAATTGAGTCTTGATTGGATTTTTATTATTTTCTAACGATTTAAAAAGGATTTTAAAACATTAAATACCATTTAATGTCCTTTTCATGAATATTAAAATATTAGGACTTAAAATACTTAAATATGAAAATTTAATTCGAATTAAAACACATAAATTGTCACTTTTCATTCAAAAGAAACTACAAAATTCATTGAATATCATAACTCATCTAAATATTATCACTTTTAATATTTTTGAAATAATTTATTAGAATTTTCATTTTCTTGCATAAGCTTTGTATCAACACTAAAAATTTGTTTTAAATAATTATAATATATTTGAAAATAAAAAATAAAATATTTTGAATAATTTAAAATTATTATAAATAATTATGTTCATCTTGGTTTATTCATAATGTATATTTAGTCTTATCCTAATCTTATCAAGATATTTGAGAAATAAAATTATAAAAAATGTCATTTTGTTAAATATAAAACTTCCTTATCTTGGAATACAAAAAATATTTTAAAGGAATCTTTCCAAAACATTAAAATAAGTTGGATAGATTAATACTTTAAAATAAAATGATTTAACGAAAAAATGACAGTTTTGTAAAAAACATCATTTTTTACCATTCACTTAAAAATAAATCTACTCAAAAACAACAATTAACCCTAAGAATATTATGAAAATATAATTTAAAAAATTATATCCAATGAGTTAAATAAAATTTCTAAAAGTTGTACAAATTAATTATAATATCAGTGCAATAAATGAAACAAAAACTATTTTTTGATGAAAATGAATTTTCAAGCATAGAATGACATTGTTCTAATTCCTTTCCTAGTAAACATAATAAAATGAAAGATAATTATTAAATTTTATATATTATCTAATTATTTCATTAGTATAATTTATCAATCGTGATTAATTTAATATATTAAGATAAAAATATATTTCATATATAAAAATAGTTTTTTTAAATATCATTTAAATTCAAAAGATTTTATCTACATTTCCAACCAGTTAATAATAAATAAATGATTCAATAGTCATTTTATTAAGGAATAAATTTCTATATATATATTATAATATGGTTATTTCCATTCTTACCCACCAACCAATGACTAGGTGATAACAATCACAAATAAATAATAATATTTCTATAGTATATCATGGTTTGTTTATGTTCGGTGTTGTGTATATCACATTCTATAAAATATATTATTTATATAAAATTAATTTAAAAATAATATGGTGTTACATTCTACCCCCTTAAATAAATTAATCCATCACAATTTTATTTTGATTCTCCCAAAATTAAAATACAATATTTATTTTATTGTGGACATTATTTTCTTGGTCAAAACTAGGAAACTCGTTGTTTTATAAATTCACATACCTCTATAAGTCTCGTTGTAACACACAAATATATTTGTTTCCTTTAAAATAAAACATGGAGTGTTTGATAGCTTTAAATACAAGCAACGTCATGTTTATATGAACTCTGATATAGTAAACCATTGTATCATAGCCATTAAATTGATAGGTCTGAAAAGAATTTATCAATTTATGGAAAAAATATATAAAGGTTTTTATTAATATAAATTTATTTATTAATCCATACAAATATGTTTTTAGTTTTCAATAATGTCATTTTATGCTTCAACAATACATTTTCTTATAAAAAATTATAACATTTTTGAAAGTGCAATTTATAAATAATTATTTTATTTTTTGAAATTTTATTTGAGGAAATTAATAACTTTTTTAAAATAAAAATGTAAATATTTTCATAGGGTAAATATTTAATATTTTTCTAAAAATGTTTTTTTAGGTGAATAGGGGAAAAATAATTTTTAAAGAATTTGTATTTATTATCAAGTAAATATCCCATTATGTTTTTAATTAAATATTAAATTAGATTATTATCATTTAATTATTATTTATATAATTAATTATGTATGAATCATGATTATAATTTATCTTCAAATAAGTTAATTTCTTCTCTTAAAAAACATTTATCTAAATACTATTTTTATGAATGCAATGTGTTTTGACTTTATAAATTATTTAAATCTCTCTTGATTAATGTTTTTAATGAAATTTATAGAATATATATTCTATATAATCTTTTAACTTTCAATTTAAGGGTTTTATATGGTAAATAATGGAAGTAAATAATATTTTAAGCATAAAAAATTAATTTTTTAAAACCTATTTTCATTGTGGTTTGAGTGATAAATTAAAATTAAATTACTACACTCATATATTTTAAATCTGATAAAATGTATTCTGTATATTTTATTATAATAATTGATATAATCTAATAGCTTTGACCTAATTTTTTTCCCGAATGAAGAGTAAAAATAGAAAAATTTTATTAGCATAGACAATGTTAAACTGTGTTTACTAGGGGGATGGAGTGCGGTTAGACCATTAGATAATGGTAGAATTTACAATAAAATATATAAAATTATTTTTAGTTGAAGATATCTCAACCTTATATTATACTACCATTGAATCCCTATTCATTTGGAGCCACTTTTCTTTGAATGTGACTTAAAATCATTAAAATCTTTTAAGTGATTTCTTGTGTGTCTGTCAAATCACTTATAAAAGGGCACATATTATCTTCCCTTATTGGGAGAATTTTATTATTGAAGAATAAAAAAATACCTACATTTAAATTTTCTACACCCTTCCCTTCATCCTACATCTTCTAGTTTTCTCCTTATATCAATCACTCAATGCGTAAATAATAAACTAAAGGAGCTCACTCCAGGAAGAGGTATATATATTAACAAAACACTTTCAATTTTATTCCTTATTATGCTTCTTATAAACTTGTTCTAAACATAGAATAATGATTAATATAGCGTAATCAATATAATAATATTTTATTATGATGATGGAGTATCCATTTTCCACTTCTTCTCAATACAATGGAAGATGAAAGTTTTGCTCATGCGTACCTGTGGACTACAACCTATTCTTAAAGATACCACTCATTTTATACCACCATATTTAATGTTTTTAATTATGAAAATGTCAGTGTTATTATATTATATTTATATTATAATACTGATTCAGGAAATATGAAATAATATTTACCTTTCTTTCATTCTGTCTTTTGAAAACTGGAAAGGTCCCTCACGCGTACGTATGAACTATTGCCTTGATATAATTATGTAATTAATTTTTCATCACCAATTTATAAGAATGGTAATAAATATGTGTATAATTAATATATATTATATTTTTATAACTATTAAAATTATTTAGATGAATTAACTATAATCAATGTTTAAGGACCACAACCATCTAACTTCACCATAAATTAAAAACAAAACATTTAACAACCAAAAATAATGACGATAATAAAATATTGTTAATGATAAAGTGATAATATATTATAATAATACAATTAACAGTATAATAGGTATGACCATTTTTTATTATATATTTATCATTAATTTAAATTTATTATATGGGAGGTTAGTAATTCTTACGGAGAAAAACAAATATGAGGTAAGGGTTTTATGTCACAATTTAATTTTTATCAGAATTATTTATGCTTAAAGTTTACATTAGTGATACATACCTTTCATTCATATATATTACATCCTAATATTTTAGTATTCATTTAATTTTACAAAAAGACACTTGAGAACCATAATGTTTTATTGTTTTTTGAAACTGGGATACATAAACAACAGGTTCCTAAGTAAAATACCTCGTAACGCTCTAAGATATTCATAACTATAATCCTTCTCATTAATATCATTTATAATACTTTTATCCAAAAACACAGGAAAGGAAACATAATAAAGGGTGAGATCATATTATTAGAAAGGGTAAACAAGGGAGATATCAATGATCACTTAAACATAACATCAAAATAAGGGAATGAGAACATGAATATAGAAAGGCTCGTCTTTATTAAAAACTTAAACACGATTTATTACATAAAATTGTAGTTAATTCACCTCATAATATCAAGTGGTATAGTGTATTTATGTTTGAGGAACATTACATGAAAACTTAAGACATAAAATAAAACAACTTTATTGAAAACTTCCTTTACATAACCGCAACATTCCTTCATACTTAGAACTGCAGGGGATAACCTGAGGACATACATAAGAAAAGGGTGAGATATAAATCCTAATAAGGGACTAAATATGGAATAAAATTTAAAATACAAAACATTTTAGGCAATAGACATATCAATGGATCATAAGATAAACATGAACCTAGAGGCATGGTATAACATGATCATCATAACATGGAAATGTGGCAACAACTTAAAACACTGCATCATTAACATAAAGGAATCAGGTAAACCCCTATCTCAACATGATGGAAAATATTATGATAAAGGAATCATGTAAATCCATGTCCCAAAATGACATATCATGATACTAAACATTACCCGATGCATTGGAGTGCTATCATCGTGAACCCTTCATAATCATTTCAATCTCATTATTAAGTGTCTCGCATAGATCATATAACATGGATTTATTCAACATAATAATTTATTACATTATAATGGAATGTTTAATACATAAATAAAAGTATATAATCAATGAGTATATGTGAATAAACATGAATACCCTTAATAGAGAAATGGGCATGGTATTCCTTACACGATGATTTCAGCACATAAAATCGCGGTGCAATTTCAGCCGCATAAGGATGTGACATTGAAATTCATAAAAATGGTTCATGATATATAAAGTTGTATCCCATCATATATAAATGAAATGTATAGTTAGGGGGTCATATAAATACATTTCCCAACACAAGTAATTTGGAAATAGATGGCGTATCATAATAAAGATATATGAGGAAAGAAAAGAAATGGAATAACTCTTATGAAATTTCCGCATGGTAACGGGTGTAAATGGGAGGGATTAATAAAATATAAAGTGTTATATCATCATAAAAACATAATAATGGAATTCTGGTACTTGTTAAAAAACATACCCCATCATTTTTAATTAAAAAATAAAAGGGTATAACAATATATGGAAACTTAGACAAAAATGAAAAAGGAAGGAAACCCTTACTTGGTTGTGTGATCCCAAAGGATTGGAAGAGGCATCTTTGAAGATTGGGGGAGCCTTGGGATGACTCTATGGAGTGTATATCAGAGTGAGTATGATCTTCAAAGATCTTGGGTGAAGATTAATTGGTGCTTGGGTGGGTTTATATAGGAAAGGTGGGGTATTTATATATTATTTTGGATTTGGACCCTACACACTAAAATACTCAAAACCTCAAACCATATCTTCATTTATGCCTATGTTTTATGGTAAAGTTGAGTGGTATAAATTATTTTAAAATTATAAGGGCGGAAGATATTAAAATATTTCTGTTTCTTATATGGCGGTGTGTCACACTTTCAACGAAATGATTTAAAATCTTAAAATATTTTATATGTCTTGGAGGATTCACTAAGGATTTATAAAATAAATAAAATGAACATAAAATTACATTATTATAAATGAAAAATTTATTTGGACTAATATACCATTTAAAATATTTTATTACATCACTATTTGGTCATGTTGATGTCAAAAAACACATTATATATTGATACGATATTTAATTTCTATCTGAAAATTTGATTATCTCAGAAAATTATGATAAATTCACCATTAGATAATTCAAACATCCTGATTCAAAAAATAATATTAATTTTTTCTAAATAATTTTCTAAATATTTTAATTTTCACATTTAAAATAAAAATTGACATTTATTGAAAATTAACGGGTTTTGATAAAAATGGTTTCCAATCCATAATAAATATTACAATAGAATTCATAAAAATTATATGATCATTTATATTTAATAAAAGTAATTTAATAAAAATATATTATTAAAATTTTATTTAATTCAAAATTCCATTAATTCATCAACATATATTACTTAATTAAATTTTAATATTATCAAAAAATACTATTTATGATTTAAAAATCATTTACAAAGTTTCAATAATAGAATGAAAGTATATTAATTAATCTATAAAAGAATAATTCACATAATCACATTTCTATGTTATTGTTACATATCCCTTTATTACACCAAAATACACCCTAAAAGTAAGGTATGTGATGGTGGGGATTTCAGGGGGTCATTCGGTGAACATGGTTTGGGTCGTGATCTCGATGAGCCTGAACTTCTCCCATAAATGGTTTTTCTCATGCTTAAGTTGTTGGATATAGGATTGGGATTGGTCTAGGTAAATGTATAGAAATGATATCTCTATCAAAATCTCTGATAAATGGGCATTATAGGGTACAATCCTGCTAGTTGAGACCATAACTTCATTTGTTCATGTCAAAAGGATTTTTTAAAGCCCTATGTCAATACTATTCATATAATCACTATTCAATTACCATATTATCAACAGTAAGGATATTTACCTATCATTTAAATCCAATTGTATATAATAAAACAAAAGGATTTCATATGTTTTCTATATCTCGAAAAAATTCAATTAAATGAAAGGAATTTTATTCATAATAGATTCGATGGTTACAACCATCCCCCCCTAAGAAATATCACCTTAGAAATTTCATTTTCTAAAACTAAAATAGATGAGGGTAGCTCTACCGCATCACTTCCTCTGGTTCCCACATTTCTTCTTCAAACTTTTGGTTTCTCCAAAAAATATTGACGAGATTTTTTGTCTTATTTAGTATAACTTTTTCCCTACGATCTAAGATCTTCACCAAATTATCTTCATAGAAGAGTTCATTATCCAATGGTACGACCTCTATATTGAGTACATGTGATGGTTATGGTATGTACATCCTTATGAGTGATACATGGAACACATCATGTACTCAAGATAGGTTCGGTGGGAGTGATAATTGATAGGTCACTACTCCAATGCGAATAAGGATCCCAAAGGGATGACATACCGTGAAATAAGTTTTCCATTCTTCCCAAATCTATTAAGTATCTTCTATAGTGATATAAAGAGGATAACCATATCTCCAACATCAAACTCTAGGTTTCATCTATGGTATCTAGAATAGCTCTTTTATCTACTATGAGTAGCTTTGATGTGCTACTAGATGTTCTTAACATTCTACACCATTTCTTCAACCATTTCCAGACCTAGAAGTTTTTATTCCCTAACTTCATCCCAACATTTTGGTGTTATGCACCTATTCCCATAAAGGTCTTCATAAATATCCATTTGGATACTTAAGTAAAAACTATTTTTGTAAGAGATCTCCACCAAAGCAAGATGATGGTCCCATCCTCCTTTGAAGTCCATTGAGTAAGGTCTCAACATGTCCTCAACTTTCTCGATGGTCCACTCATATTGGAAATCAATTTTAGAGTGATAGGCGGTGCAGAAGTTCAACTCAACATTTAGATCATATTAGAGACTCTTATAGATATTATTGATTAATATTGGATCTCGATCAGACACAATTGATAGTGGAACTCCATGCAGCCTTATCCCTTCTCTGATGTGTATCTGTGCCAGTTGATCCAATGGGAAATACTCTCGAATTTAAATGAAGTGTGCAATATTTATAAGACGATCCAAAACAACGCAGTTAGAATTAGTTCCTTTGTATGTATTTGGAAGTCTAATGGAAAAGTCAATGGTGATGTTTTCCCATTTCCGTTTGGGTAGGGGTAATGGTTGCATCACCCCCTTAGACTTCGGCCTCTGATCCTTCACTTACTAACATACTAGGAACATTGAGGTATATTCAAAGATCTCTTTCTTCATGTTATTTCACAAGTAATTCTCTCAAAGATCCGGATACATCTTTTTTTCCCAAGTGAATAGGGAAATTCGAACTATGTGAACCATATAAATGTTTTTTCTTTATCTCCCGATTTTATGGAACACATAGTCTGGACCCAAATCTCACAATTCATTTTTAGTTGACATTGAACTATAAGGATTTACCTTTTTTGATAGCTTCCACTTTCTTCTGAATTCCCACATCATCTTTTTTTATCATATTATAACCTTTCCAATAGAGAGGGTTGAGAAATAATTTGTGAAAGGATTAATTATATTCCCTTATTTATGATTCCCATGTCCATAATCACCAATTATATGAAGATTAGATCCTTTTCAATTATCATTAATGATATAATCACTCGGCCCTTCCTAATTAGATAATCTGCCACATTGTTTGCTTACCCAGGGTGGTAATGGATTGATCAGTCATAATCCTTGACGACCTCTAACCATATTCAATGGTGCACATTCATATCTTTATTTGTGAATATATATTTTAGATTTTTTTGATCCATATATATTTAAAAATTTTCCCCCAAGATATATTGCCTCCATATTTTCAATGCAAAGATAAAAGAATCCAAATCCAGATCATGTGTGGGATAGTTTTACTCATGAATTTTCAACTTCCATGAGGCATTAGTGATGAATTTGTCATTATGCGTCAACAGACATCCCAGGTTGTTCTTTGAAGTATCTCTGAAGATTACGAAAATCTACCCACTTGTGGGTAGTGTGTGCATAGTGGAAGTGGTAATCCTCTTCTTCAACTCCATGAGTATTTTTTTACATTCATCATTCCATGAAAACTTCACTCCCTTATGAGTTTTCTTTGGTAAGTGGGTTTAAAAAACATGAAAAGCTTCCCACAAATCAGCAATAATATCCATCTAAACTCATGAATCTATGGATATTAATCACATATTTCGGCATTGGATATCCCTCAATTGCTTTTATTTTAGATGGATCCATAGATATCCCATTTCGTGTGATGATATTCCCCAAGAATGAGACTTCCTTCAACCAGAACTCACACTTTTTGTACTTTTCGTAGATCTTCCCCTTTCGCAAGGTCTCTAGCACAGTGCTTAGATGCTTCTCATGATCCTCCCTGGTTTTGGAGTATATTATAATATCTTCAATAAATACTACCAAAACTTTGTTGAGGTAATCTCTAAAGACTCTATTCATCAATTCCATAAATATTGCTGGTGTATTAATGAGTCCGAAAGGTATTACTATGAATTCATAGTGCCTGTACCTTGTATGAAAATCCCTCTTAGGGATATCATCCTTTTTCACCCATAATTTGTAATATCTCGACCATAGATCAACCTTGGATAAGTATTTTGATCCACGTAGTTGGTCAAACAAGTATTAAATTCTTAGAAAAGATTACTAGTTCTTTATTGTGATTTTGTTGAGGTCACGATAATCAATGAAAAGGGGCATTGACCCATCTTTCTTCCTCACAAAGAGGATTGGTTCACCCCATGGTGAATCACTTGGGCATATAAAACCTTTATCCAAATTCTCATGTACTTATTTCTTTATCTCATTAATCTCCACAACATCCATTTTATATAGAGTCTTGGACATTGGAAATTCCCCTAGGGTAAGATCAATCGATAATTCAACATCTCTTCAAGGAGGATGACTAATAAATTCCTCACAAAACACATCAGAAAATTCTCTCACAATAAGCATTTGTTTGGGGATGGTTCCTTGAATCAATAATATAAGAAATATACACATTCTCATAGTGAATTAATATCCACTCTTGAGATGATGGTGTTAAAGAATATTCATCCTTCTCCTTGCACATGTATAGACTTGCGGGTCAATTCACCATATGGAGAGTGATTTCCCTCTCAGAAAAATTTATGTTGGCTCCATATAGGGGAAGCCAATATAGGCCAATAATTGCACCAAAATCCACCAAGTTAAGTATGATGAGGTTTTATCAGAATTTCAATCCAAAAATTGTGATAGGGGAGGAGTTCTATTCATGGGATGCTATAATTTCCCTATTTGTCATTTTCACCAACATCTCAACATCCATTTTCTATGGTGATATTTGGATTGTTCTACAAAACTTTTGTGATATTAAAGAATATGTAGAACTATAGATAATAAAACTACTTTTACTTTTTGATTCTAGTTATACTATTTCCAATATAGACTTGGGTATGATTTCTTTTGAACTATTAATCTCATAAAGGGGAATCCAATGTCATTAAAGGGATAACTTATAAATTACATTAATATCATTAACTTATGATTTTCTAGGCTTCAATATATGTTATCCATATACTTTCTAACATATATTCATAGGGGATTTTTTTATTCCCTTAATAATTATTTTTACTAAGATTAAGAATTTACCAAAGCATATCTCTGGGAATTTTAGAACCAGGAGTGTATCAAGACCCATTGTCGTACACTAGTTGTCGTTCAAATCTAGCTGAAAGTGGGGTTTTCAGGTTTTACCCCTAGATACACCAGTTCCAAAGAGACCTCTACTTATTCATATTCATACAGGGATGTATTTTCTTGAGAAACCAATTACTCTATACTCACCATAATTTAGGGATCCTTTTCTTATAATTAGTCTTATCCAAAAGATTTTCACTAGAGTTATATAATCTTAATCCCAAAAATAACTAAACCTATCATTTTATACTAACTATAACAACTTTTATCTTTATTAAAAATTTAAACATGATTTAATACATAAACATGCACTTAATACAAACCATAAGAGTTGGAGGTATAGTGTCTCTGGGGATTAGGAAAATTACATGAAAACTTAAGACATTAACTACAACATCATTATTGGAAAATTCGTTTACATGACCACAACATTCTTCATACTTAACATTGCATGGGATAACCTTAGGACATATATAAGAAAAATGGTGAAATATAAAGCACAATAAGGGATTATATAGGGCATAACATGAATAATACAATATATTTTAGGTAGTATACATATCGATAGAGAATAAGAGAAACATGAACATAAAGGCACTATATAGCATGATCATCTTAACAAGGAAATGTGGAAAAACATTAAAAATTGCATCATTAACATAATAGAATCAGGTAACACCCTATCTCATCATGATGGAAAAAATCATATAAAGGAATCAGGTAAACCCCTATCCCAACATAACATACCAACATAATAAACATTACCCATTTCATAGGAGTGTTATCCGGGTGCACCCTTCATAATCATTTCAATATCATGCTTATGTGTGCCACATAGATCAAAAAAAATGTATTAATCCAACATAATCATTTATTCCACGATAAAGGAATTTTGAATACATACATGAAAGTATATAATCAATAATTATACGTACATAAAGATGAATACGCTTGATAGATAAATGTGCATGGTATTCCCTAAAAGATGATTTTGGCATTGTAAATCACGGTGCAATTTTGGAAGCCTAACGATGTGGCATAAAAATCCATAAAAATGGTTTATGAGAGATAAAGGGGTATATAATAATATATAAATGAAATTTAAATCGATGGGGTCATATAAATACATGTCCCAACACAAGGAATTTGGAAATATAAACTGTAACATAATAAAAAAAACTTGAGGAAAGCTGAGAAATGGAATAACTCATACAAAATTTTTTCATGGTAACCGGTGTACATGGGAGGGTTTAATTAAAGATAAATAGGTATATCATCATTAAAAAATTATAAGGGAAGTATGTGGGAGGTGATAAAACATACCCCATAATTTTTAATTGAAAAAATGTTATAACAATATAAGGAAACTTGGATAAAATGAGAGGGGAAGGAAACCCTTACATGGATGTGTGATCCGAAAGGCTAGGAAGAGACCTCTTGGGAGATTTGGGGTGACTTTGGAGGACTCTAGGATGTGGAGAGAAGAGTTAGGATGAGCTTAAAACATATTGAGTGAAGATTAATGGGTTCTTGGGTGGTTTTATATTTGAAAGGTGTGGGGATTCTTTATTATTTGGGTTTTGGACACTACACACTAAAATATTTAAAACTACAAATCATCCAATGGTTTTTTCCCATGGTTTCTAGAAAAAAAGAGTGGTATAAATTATTTAAAAATTATAGGGGCTGAAGATATTAAAATATTTCCCTTTTTTATGTGCAGTTGAGGCACACTTTCTAAGAAAGGATTTTAAAATCATAAAATATTTTATACGTCTTAGGGATTCCCTAAGGCTTTATAAAATAAATAAGATAAAACAAAAATTAAATTATTTTGAATTTAAACATATATTTGGCCAAATATACCCTTTATAGTATTTTATTATATCACTATTGGGTCATTATGATTTCATAAAACACATTATATATTTGTACTTCATTTAATATTTACCCAAAAATTTGATTATCTCAGAAAATTATGAAAACTTCACCATTGGATAATTTTTCCATCCTAATTACAACAAAATATTCATTTTATCTAAATAATTTTTTAAATATTTTAATTTTCACATTTAAAATAAAAACCTTCATATATTGAAATTTAATGGGTTTTTATAAAAACAGTTTTCAAACCATATTAAAAATTACACCTCACTTAATAAAAATTATACAATCATTTATATTTAATAAAAGTAATTTAATTATAAAATTTTATAAAAATATTATTTAATTAAAAAATGCATTAATTCATCAAAATATATTACTTAATTAAATTTCAATATTATCCAAAAATTATATTTGTTCTTTAAAAATCATTTACAAAGTAGTAATTATATATTGAAAGTATATTCATTATTCTATAAAAAAATAATACACACTATAATAATTCTATGGTCTTGTTACATAACCCTTTATTACACTAGCATACAACCTAAGTGTAAGGTGTGGAATGATGGAGATTTTATGGGGCCATTCGGTGAATATGGTTTGGTTTGTGATCTCGGGGAGATTAAACTTCCCCCGTAAAAAGTTTTTCTCATGACTAAGTTGTTGGATCTAGGATTGGGATTATTCTAGGTAAAATATCATAAATTATATCTCTATTTGAAGCTCCGATAAATGGGATTCATAGGGTATGATCCTTGTGGTTGAGGTCGTCAATTCATTTTTCTGTGTCAAAAGGATTTGCTAAAACCCTATATTTATACTAGAAATGTGATCACATTCAACAACTATATTATCAACGATAATGATATTTATTATTAATTTAAATCCAATTTGATATAATAAAATAAATGGAGTGCATGCATTTTCTATATCCATAATACATTTAATTAAAAGAAAAAGAATTTTATTCATAACATTTTGGGTCATTACAACAATCACATAATTCAAAAACCATACACTATATATCATTGGTCATAATATTATGTGATAGAATAAATCATGAATTTTAATAAGATAATAATAAAAAAGGTATCAAATTAAATGATCCCTGAGATTATAACATTAGAATAAAACTTATATTTTTGGTATACATATAAGAATATAAAATCTTATTTCAATTCTACCCATCAAGACATTCATAACAAGGGATGATTGGGATAAACACCCATGAAAATACTCCATGCATGGTATAACCTCATGTGTACCCCATTTTTTTCTTGGTATAACCAACCATAAACCCAATTTTGTTCTTGGGATAACCTCCCATTGTAAACTATTGTTTCGGGGTTCAGATAAGCTCTTGTGTAACCAGATATCTCATAGAACATAAATGTTTAGCCAATTAATTGGAGAGATATATAATTCTAGGACCTCCTATCACATAATGAAAATAATTCCCAGTTGTACCACAATACCATTAAAAATTTCTCATATCATAACTAATAGAAAGGAATTGAGTTTCATAAAAATTTCATCATAGAAAAACCCATAAAAATGAATGGTGCTTAATAAAAATAATATTTTTAAAAGAAATGGGATTCATAAACATAACCCAAGGAAAATAAATAGGTTTTATAAAAATATTGTAATCAAAATCATAAAACATACATAAAAACAATAGGGAGGGTATCATTGGATCATATCACTAGCATATCATATGTAGAATCAAGGGTTATTGACATTGATGAATTGAAGTACCAATACAAGATCATTAAAAACATTCTTGATGAAAATAAAATCTCTACATTAAAAATAAAATTTTAAAATATAAAATATCTCAAATATTATAAAAAATATTTCCTTTTAAAATGCGTTTATAAAATTTCAATGGAATATTTAATTTATTTATCATCCATGATGATAGGAAATAACATTAATGATTTACATAATAAAATAAAGATTCCCCTCACATTTTTCAAAAAAAATAAAAATTAAACCATTAAAAAAATTAAATTAAGATTCATTTTAATCAATTTTTTGAAAATTCTTAAAAAGATTCTGTAGAATACACATACATGGAAGAGAATGGATTTTCTACCGAAGAGATAAATAAAATCAGTTTTCTTTAAAAAATTCTTTTGGACTCTTGAGTATATAAATAGAGAGAAATTAAAGTAACACATGTAATTTATATAAATAACTAAGGAGAATAGATTTAATAATTATATTATTAGATAAATCATATTATTTTATCATCAGAAATGTAGAACCCTCAGTTTCTGGTATGTAACCCTTACTTGATACTTTTCTTGGTTTTAAAAGTTTTAGGGGATGTATGGGAGAATTGGAAGATCCTAGAGTGATGTTTGAAGCAAAGGGGAAGGAACATGGGTGGCACACGATTTGTGAAACCGTTCGGCCAAACCGTGTGTGTCTAACTGAGGAGGCGGTGGCTTCTGCACGGCCGGCGCACGGTTAAGGGAAACTGTTGGATGAGGCCGTGCGTGAAGGATGACTGAGGTAGAAGCTAACGCATGGTTAGCGCACGGTTTGTCAAACTGTGTGGACTAACCACGCGGTCACTTAAAGTTAGAACCTAAAATTGTGGATCTAACTCTTTTTGCCTTTAATTTCCTTTTTTATACCTCCTAAGTGGCCCTAAATCGGGATTACTCTCGCTTGAAGATTGGAAGACTTATCCCAAGAATTTCGGAGGCGATTCGAAGGATTCTCTTGGCGAATCGAAGTCTGATTCTTAAGGTATGTGATCGATCATGATCGGTTTATTAGATCTACATATATTTAATTCTCTTCTTCTCTCGTTTTCTTAGATATACACCCATTATGGGTATATTTAAGGGTGTGGATGCCAAATATTACAAGTTTTGGTCTTGGTTGTGTTAGGAGAAGAGATCTAAGGAGGGGTTTTGATGTTTTGACCCGGTGTTCTTGAGAGTTCTTTGTCTATGGCTTGGTTTTTCCCAATTTGTTGAGGTATGTGGCTTTACTCTCAATTCCTATTTCTTAGAAATTGAAGGTTTAGTTCAAATTGATTTAATTTCTTGGTTTTCATTTTGAAATTTTGGTGAAAATCATGTTATAAATCTTCTTTAGTGACGATTTATGGGTCTTGATGAAATTGTGGAAATTGAAGGAATGATTTTTGAAAAGTGTTTTGGTTTCTTGATTTTAAAATAGTGATTTTAAAATATGGATTTGTGGGATTTGGAAAATAGTTTGTGGGAAAAAGGTTTCCAATAAAAGGGTGTTTTATTGAAATTGTTTTGGTATCGTTGAAATGGTGTGGTTTTGGGCATACTTAGTGTGTGTGTTCATATTGCATTTACGAGGCTTGGTTGAAATATGACCTTATGCTCGGTGCCAAAGGTGTAATGGAACATGGGGAATAATTACCTTATAACGGCTTGGTAGATCGACAAGAAACTGCTCATGAATATGGAACTGTCATAACGATGCATGCATAGTAGATTTCATGGGTTGTGAAATGGTTGGTTCAATGGATTTGTGAAATGGAATGAAAGTTGCAAAATGGAAATGTGAATTTTATTGGGAAAATTTACTTGTTTGATTTGTTGTAAAATAGTTTTTGTTGGAAAAATGGCTTTGACATGGAATTTTCTATATTATGAACTATTTTGGAATTTTTTTATATAAATTGTTTTATATAAATATGCTAACATGTTTTATTCTAGAGGCATGGGTTGGGAAGTTGTCGGGGAAAACCTACTGGGTTACATTACTCACCCCATGCTTTGGCACGTTGGTGCTTTTGTATATTTCATATACCAGGATGTTGGAAAAGGTAAAGTGTCATACTTTTATAGCACTACTTCGTGACTCTTGGGCTGGTTCGTGATGTTAGAGCTTGGAACTTGTGGAGCATGGAGTTGGGTTGTCACCTTAAAGTTTTATAGTTGTCTTTCCACTGTTTACTCTGATTTGGTTTTGTACTCCATTGTTGCACTTAGTTGGGTTTTTATGAAAATGGTGGTTGAGTTGTTTTGGTTTTAAATCATGCATCATATAGTGGTTGCTTGGAGATGTTTATCTAGTTTTCTCCATTTGTTGGTTGTTTTCAGTTAAAGGGTAAATCGTCCCCCGTGTATTTTGAAACTCTTCGGCATTTATTGCCAGCCTTTGGAACCTTGGGGATGTCACTTAAGGCCTAGTAATGACTCGTTGAGATCTCAAGCCAATGAGAATTGGCGGGTCATTACAGATGGTATCAGCTTGTTCAGTCCTTGCCTAACAAGTAGTCATTGATGTTCTTAGTCTTGGAGTTGAAATTCCATCTTGTCTATTCCTTGGGTGGTCATATTAGAGAGGAGTAGGATTTTTGGAACGTGAAATGTATAGCATAAAAAGGCATAGCTAACCCATTTATGATGATCTTCAAGTTACCAGGGTGTTGGGTACATAAGTGTTTTGGATACACTTCTAGAATTTTGGAAATCTCATTGTCATGGGTTTATCCAATGAGATGAGAATGGAATGCATTATAGAGTAATGAATTCCCACTAGGATTGCATAAATCATTTTGAGAAATTGATTATGGTTTGATGGAAAATCGTGATTTTGGAAAATTTTAAGCACGTTTTCAAATGAATGATTTTGAAAAGACAATGGTTGATGTATTTTGAAAATAGATTGATTTTCAAAAGAAAGAAAAGATTTGTTTTAGAAATGGTTGGAAATAGATGTTGCGATAGTGGTGTAATAGAGATTGAAATTCTAATCCTTTAGTTTTTAGGAAGTGAGACTAACGGTGTACATTGTTTGTATAGAAAATGGCACCCATTAGACGTCGTAGAAACCAAACAGAAGAAGCTGCGGAGAATGTGGTTACACCTGAACCACATGTGAACCAAGAGCTGGTTTAGAGTATCATTCAAGCATTTTAGGTGGTGGACATGGGGAATCGGAGGGATGAGTCAAGGCATGTATACCATTCCTTCCAGTTCCAGAAGCAGAATCCACCCATCTTTCAGGGTGATTCTGAACCAGAAAAGGTGGAGTTGTGGATGAGTAGGATGAATCGTATCTTCGATTTCATCAGCACACCAGCAGAACTGAAAGTAAAGTTGGCGACGTACATACTGGAGGATCTTGCACGACAGTGGTGGGAGCTGGTGGTCCAGGCTAAGCTGGATCAAGGCCTGGGATGGGAGGAATTTGAGGAATTGTTTAATAAAAAATTCATTCCTCACATGTTCAAGATCCAAAGGACAACTGACTTTTTCAGCATGAAGAAGAAAAATCTCTATGTCATGGAATATGCGGCTAAATTCATGAATTTATTTCACTTTGCACTAGAAGTTACTGCAAGTGCATCGCTGATGGCACACATCTTTGAATTAGGGTTGCGACAGGAGATTCGTTTGAAGATACTTGTGCTCTGTATTACTGATTATATAGATATGGTAAATAGAGAAAAAGTAGCAGAAAGAGACATCTTAGGAGTTATGGGATGAGGAAGTATGATGATACCCATGGGAACAGGTGATAACTCTAATGCTGGGAACAAGCAGAAGAGGGGCACCTACTTCCAAGGTGGGAGTGCAAATCAGAATCAGACGGCTGGATCGGTGAATTTTCTTCCATGACCCATGATAAAAGCTGGGTGTTTTCAATGTGGCGCGATTGACCACATGAAAAAATAATGTACAACACCACCAAGAGCTTGCAATAATTGTAACAAGATGAGGCATCTTCAGCCATATTGTCGCAGTGCTCCGAGTTCATGTGCGCGTGACACCTCCCAAGCGTCGCAAGCATCTTATAATTCGACAGGGAGAGGATAGAAAAATCAGCCTCGCCAGCAGAACAGAACTAGTTTTGGTGATTCGATGAATACCATGCCACCTCAGGTAGGGAAACCTCAATAAGGCAATAAGGAGCAATGTGCAGCGACATTGAAATTGTATGGAGCGGAACAGGTGATTGTGGATGACCAGTCTGGACCATCTATGGTGAGAGGTATGGTTCTTTTGAATTCTACCATCATGAAAGTGTTGTTCGATACTGGCACATCCCATTTTTTTCTTGCTTCTCGGATTGCTGATTTGCTGAACTTACAACTTGAAATGATGCCTTCTGTGTTAAAACTACAAACTCCTTTGGGTGAAAGATAATGTCAATCCTTCGTGTGTAGAGCATGTGCTATAACAATTGATGGAGTTGAGATAAAATGGGACTTCTCCATGTTGGAGATGGATGTAGATGATATAATCCTAGGTATGGATTGGCTGACAACGTTTAAGGATCACATCGAATGTTATGGGAGAACGGTTAGTTTCACGATGGAGGATGTAATCGACCATCTCTTCAGAGGAGAGAGGATGGTAAAGAAAGGTGAAAAGAGATTGTTGGTACTAATGGTCGGAACGATCTCTTAACAATTGGCAGCGTTGACTTTGGAATCATTATAATAAATCGCGGAAAAATAGTTTTCCAGCTGTGGTGGATCAATTTTTTGATGTTTTTCTTGAAAACTTCTCAGGGTTACCACCTGTAAGAGAAGTGGAGTTTACGATTCATATCCTTCAGGGGACCAGTCCTATATCACTTACATATTATAGGATGGAACCAATAGAGTTAAAGGAATTGAAGGTGCAGTTAGAGGATCTAGAATGCAAAGGTTTTATTCGGCCAAGCGTGTATCCATGGGGAGCACCAGTTTTGTTTGTAAAGAAAGAAGATGGAACTTTGAGGCTATGTGTGGATTATCGTAAACTTAACCAAGTTATGATAAAGAATAGATATCCAATTCCACGCATTGATGACCTATTTGATCAATTGAGGGGAGATCAGTGGTTCTATAAAATTAACTTAGGGTCAGGATATCACTAGTTGCGAGTTCGGAAGGAGGATATTCCGAAGATAGCCTTCAGAAGTAGATACAGCCACTATGAATACACAGTCATGCCTTTTGGTCTTACAAATGCACCAATGGTCTTTATGGCTTTGATGAATTAGATATTTCAGCCATATCTGGATTCTTTTGTTGTGGTGTTTGTGGAAGACATATTGGTGTATTCAAGAACAAGGGCTGAACATGAGCAACACTTAGCGATAGTGTTGGAAATCTTGAGGGACCATCAGTTGTATGCCAAATTATCAAAGTGTGATTTTTGGATACAAGAGGTACTTTTTCTAGGCCATGTCGTTTCTAAGATAGGTGTTTCAGTGGATCCAGAAAAGATAGAAGCTGTTCTTTCTTGGAAACCTCCAAAGAATGTATTTGAAATATGAAGTTTTCTTGGTCTAGCTGGTTATTACCGATTCTTTGTGTGTGACTTCTCACGACTAGCTTCTCCCATGATAGCTTTGACAAAGAAAAATAGTGCATTTTAATGGACGAAATAATGTCAGCGATCTTTTCAAGAGTTGAAAGATCGCCTTACATCAGCACCCATCTTGATTTTTCTGGAATCAGGACAGGGGTATGTGTTGTATTGTGATGCTTCGGGAACAGGGTTGGGTTGTGTTCTCATGAAAAGAGACCATGTTGTTGCTTGTGGTTCAAGGCAGTTGAGGGTGCATGAGAAGAATTACCCAACACACGATTTGGAGTTAGCTGTAGTTGTCCATGACTTGAAGACTTGGCGTCATTATATCATTGATGAGAAGTTCACTGTGTTTATAGTTCACAAAATCCTGAAACATATTTTCTCACAGCGAGATTTGAATCCGACGAAGAAGAGATGGATGGATTATCTTCAAATGTTCAACTTTGTCATGATTTATACACTGGGTAAGGGTAATTCGGTTGCCGATGTATTAAGCAGAAAGTTGTATGCTCAGTTGGCGAATGAAGCTTCAGATGAATGGCAGTTGATGTTGGTCTTAGACAACATGCATGTGGAATGTGAAAAACAAGGTGATGTTGTAGTTTTTTTCAGCTATGCTTGTTCCTGAACTGGTAAAAGTTGTAAAGACCCATAAAATTGAAGAGAAATTTTTTCTTAATTTTCTTTGGGATTTTACAAGAACGCAGTTTCTGACAGCACCTGATTCTAAGGCCTGGTGAGCCCGAAATAATTTTCCGAAGATTAGCTCGGGTACGTTCAGTGAACGGACGAGCGGGTTTTTCTAAATTTTGATCCAGTGCTCAGAATTGAAATCTGAGGGCACCGATGAAACCGCAACACCAATTATTGCTTAAGAACACCTTTTCTGGGGTTTCTTTTGCTCGGGAGGAGATGTTAAAAATTGTGGAATGTAAAAATAAAATTGAGCTACAATTTTATTTCTTTTTAAGTGGTTATATCCTTTGAGTGGATGTTGGGGAACTACCCTTGAGAGGTTAAGAGGGTGGTGGGGCCCACACAAACTCCACCTCTTCAAATTCTCTAACCCCCATATCTCTTCCCCTCTAAACCCCCAGGTATTAAAATATGTGACTTCCTTCACATTAAAGTTTGCTATTTATTTTAGGATTTAAGAATTTGAATTTTAATATTTTAAATGCATTGCATGTTATAATAAAATAAGCTTAACACTTATTTTATTTGGGGGTTGTTTCGTGGTGTTGGGTTTTTGAGAGAGGGAGCAATATTCCCTTGAAGAAGTTCATCTTCCACGTTAAATAACGCGAAGAACGCAACTCTCCGACAAAGAACACCAATACCAAAGAAAGACGACGTGTGTTTCTACTCCTCTCCGCAGCCAGTGTGAGATGCCACCCCACCTCGGACGATCTCCATCAAGCATGTACGGAACCCTATTCTGCGACGCCTTCTTTCACGACGTTCAATTCTGCGACAAACCTTCGTTCAATGATTCCATCAAGGTAGGGGTTCGATTTTATGTCGTGAATAATTTTGGGCATCCATCGTTAATGTTTTAGCCGCATGCTATCGTTTAACAGGAGGGGGCCAGACCACACAAACACGGCTGACCCCCTCCCTTATTATTTGTTGTCCTTCTTTGTGGTTTGGAATGGAGATGGCGCGGTGCCGTCGCACCGCGCGGAAACGAGAGAACCACGGCAAAGCAGCGCGACGCCATCGTGCCGCGCCAGGAAACAACGAAGACACCGCGGACGGAGCGGGTCCTGATAGAGGGGCGCGGCGCCGTCGCGCCGCACCGGTCGGACCAATGCCGGGGCCTTTGGCCGCGGTGGAGCAGGGAGCGGCGGCCGGCTACCAGCCGCCGGCACTGGAGCCGGAGGGCGGGACCGCGGGGTCCCGCGGTAGTAGCGCGACCGGCCAGACGGGCCGGCCAAACGAGGAACTGGGGGTCGTAACCCACTGCCGGCCGAAGGAGTGCCCCCACCCCCCACATGGGGGCCGCGGTTTTCCAAACAGGGGGGCATCCCCCCCCCCCCCCCCCCACCTTCCGCTCGGCCGTTTCGGCCGTGCCACCTGGCCCCGCCGGCCCGGCCGAGCGCGCTAGGCCAGACGGCGCCCAGGCTGGGACGGGACACGCCCACCGGGCCAGGCCGTGCCCTATTGGTCCAGACCCAGACCCGGGATGGGTCAACCCGGTTCGTGCCGACCCAGGGGGTATCGGGCCGGGTCGGACCGTGCCCGAACCCCTATTTCAGGACCTCTTTCGGTCTTTTGCCCATAACTTGGGCTGCAGACCTCCGATCGACACACCGTCAGCTGCGATGTGATCCTTGGAGCGAGACGGTCATTTAGGTATATTACACTTATGGTTTCAGAGAACTTTGGGTTCGGTTGAGTTGGTTCGTACACAAAACCAACCGGGCCCTCGGAGTGGAAACACTTATAACTTGATCTATGGATGTCCGATTGACATGCCATCGACTTGATGGATTCCTCTTAGTGAGACGGACCTTTTGGATTACTCCGCTTGAGGTTAGGATTTAATTGGAGTATGTTCAGGTTGGTTATGACTTAAAAACCAACCGGGCCCCTAGGACGAAAAATACAATAACTCACAGACCGGACGTCCGATTGACGCATCGTCTGTGGCGTTGAGTTCTTGTTGATGATACAGAACTTTTGGATACATCAACTCTGGACTTCATGTCAGTTGATGTATCAGCCCCTCGGCTCATGGAGCGGACCCTCTCGAACAAGCTTGATATGTGCGGAACCCTAGAGATGGCTGCAAGTGCGACGACGATGAAGACAGCACGGGAATCCTCCATGGGTTCGACAACGATGACTACAAAACTCAGCAATCCTCAGTGGATCAGTGCTACCGATCCTCTGTGGGTCAGATCCTATGTGGGTCATTGCGGGGGTTAGTACCTATCGATCCTATGTGGGTCATTGCGCGGGTTAGTACCTATCAATCCTTTGTGGTTCATTGCGGGGGTTAGTACCTATCGATCCGATTTGGGTCCGACGACTTAGATGAATCAGTGGCTATATCTGATCATCTCTATCGTCTTACGAAGAAGTATTCCTGTGTGAGCTAACTCTTGACTTTAAATCCTTATCTTCGATAAGTTTTACTTGATATTCGGTGTGGATTACATTATTCATTCCTGTGTGGACTAGGTTGTACTTGGGCTCGAATGTTGGAGCCGAACGAGAATTGATGACTTAGGTATATGTATGATCATATACCTATGTAGTGTCGGATGTTACTTTGTGATTGTATCTTTCCTTTGTGGATTATCCTTTTTGGATTTTGGGAGACCTTCGGGGGTCTCGGGGTCCCTACTGAGTAGCGTATACTCACGCCTGCATGGGCTATGCCCACACTATGTTTTGTTCGTTGCAGACAACTGACAACGCTGATCGTGGTTGAGGCTTGCAGAGCGGGTCAGTACCTGGAGGTGGACCACTGGGCGGGAAGTACACAGATCGGATGGCTGGAACCGAGGAGATGATGTGTCTATCTGTACCCACCATTCAGGTGGGAGTACCAGCGGACAGCTCAACGTTGCGGATTTACTTTTCAGTTGTTGTACTCCCTTTTTCAGTTGTACTTTACTTTCAGTTTGGGTTTGTATTCTGGACCATTTACTTTTCGCACTTACTTTTACTCAGTTTACTTAGTGTTTACTTCTACTGGCTTACTCTGTGGTGTTTGTTTACTTTTAAAGGAAATGCGTTCCATTTTTGTTGGGATTTAAGCCTTGGTGCTAGTCACCAACCCCTGGCCTATGGAAGGCGGGCTTGGGGTAGTCACGACACGGGCCCCGAGGACGGGTCGTGACAAATTCGTATCAGAGGAGTTCAGTTCTACCGAAGAACTTAGGACCCTGATATTTTCTATGTGAAGCAATGGTGTTAAGAGTATTGAGTGTGGTTTTCAGTCCAGGGAGTCCAGTGTTGGTGCGGCGGCCGACGTATCCGTACACCAGGACCCTGACTTTTGATTTCCGACTTAGTGCACGAAAACATTGATTGCATGGGTGTTTCATGTTTTCTTTGTGATTACTTTGTGTCAGCTCACCAGGTATACTGTATTAACCGTGGTGAACCTATTTCTTTTCAGTATGGCCCCACGAAGGCAGCCAGCTAGGGTTCCGAGCATTGTGCGAGACGACATCCCACCGAGCGACGGGGCCTCGGTGCAGGGCCCTTTAATAGCAGAGGCACTGGCGGTACCACTACCCGCCGAGCCACCGATGCTACCAGCTGTATCCACTGTGAGTGCACATCGCCTTGGTGCACTGCACGAGTTTCAACGTCAGCGGCAGCCCAGGTTCCGCAGGGAGACGGACCCTCAGGGAGCCGAGGATTGGCTGGAGGTAGTTGTATGAGTTTTCTATTTGGTAGGGACACTAGCAGACCTCATCGTGATCCTTGTAGCGAGTCTCCTGCACGTGGTAGTAGGTAGATGGTGAAGATTAA
The DNA here is from genome assembly GCA_963277665.1 of Viscum album. Lineage (NCBI taxonomy): Eukaryota > Viridiplantae > Streptophyta > Magnoliopsida > Santalales > Viscaceae > Viscum > Viscum album. The sequence goes on from OY728122.1 coordinate 1,978,693,074, forward strand.
TGCTCTGGGTACACAACGAGGCATCACTCCTCTCGACGGACTTTGAGAGCCTCTTCCGCTCGGAGTTCGTCCCAGCCACCCTCCATGCGGTGCGCATCCAGGAGCTTCTACAGCTGCGGCAGGGCAGCTTGACGATCGCCCAGTACTCGGCGAGATTTACTGATATCTCACGCTATTCGAAGGACATGGTACGAGACCCATTCATCCAGGCCCGAACCTTTGATTAGGGACTGAGGCATGAGATCAGGGAATCGCTGATATCACTCAACATTCCAACACAGGCAGGAGTACTGGAGCGAGCCCTTCTCATTGATATCTTTTTTGCTGAGCCTACATCAGCAGCGAGACCTACCACAGGGCGACACATAGCAGATTCTTCTGCAGCTGGTAGTCAACGGATGACACATGGGTCCAGGCGGACCATACCCTCATACGGACGACCTCAGGACACTGGCTCAGAGGTGCAGGGCAAACAGCGTAGAGCCAGTCTTAAGAGAGGCAGACAGTGCTACACATGCGGCGGGCAGGGCCACCTGGCTCATGACTGCCCGAACCTCCGTTCAAAGGATCAGCAGACAGTTGATGGACCACCTAGGTAGAGGCAGAGGGTCGACCGTGGCGGTCTGCAAGGAGCAGGCGGACGAGGCAGAGGAGCTGGCCGAGCAGCAGGTGGTGGGCGACGCTTTGAGGCTCTACCACCACCACCACTAGGAGGACTACCCTGACCACAGGGAGCTTGCGGGCAGAGACAGTCACAACTCTAGGCAGTGGAGGCCTACGACCACGGCATGCCCGAGATGATTCAAGGTATTATCTGTGTCTACACCACCCTTGCTGCAGTTCTTATAGACACAGGAGAGAGTCATTATTTCATAGCCACTACACTTGTTCGGAGTACGGAGATTGCGACAGAGCCGTTGGCTCGATCCTTACGGCTAGAGAATCCTATGGTAGAAGACTCGACGATTACACACTGGCCCCGGTAGTGTGAGCTTACTCTAGGAGGTGAGAACTTCGGTTGGGATCTTCTTGTAGCAGCGTCGAGGCCTTATGAGATCATCTTGGGCACGGATTGGTTATCTACAGTCCATGCTCAGATCGACTGCATTAGGCGCAAGGTGTAATGTGTTCGCACCGATGGGAGCAGGTTCACCTTCACTGACAAGAAGGGAGAATTTGCAGCACATGATGGACCCACGCAAAGGAGAGGACAACCCGTCACTCATCATTTGGCCAACCTCATCCTAGGAGCAGTTGACATGCAGAATCTGAGCTTACCTGTAGTGGTTGATCAGTATGCGGACGTTTTTCCCGATGACGTTCCAGGACTACCTCCTCGCAGAGAGGTAGACTTTTATATTGACCTGTACCCCAGGACAACCCCAATATCCACCCCAGTATATTGGATGGCTCCATCCGAGCTTTGAGAGCTACAGGTATAGCTGGAGGACTTGTAGGGCAAGGGATTCATCCGACCCAGTGTTTCACCTGGTGCTTCCCCGATATTTTTCTCCAAGAAGGAGGACAGGAGAGTGTGACTATGTGTCGACTATCGTTGCCTGAACCAGGTGACCATGAGGAACAAGTATCCGCTACCGATAATTGAAGACCTCTTTGATCAGATCAAGGGAGCACGGTGGTTCTCGAAGATAGACCTCACGTCAGGCTATCATTAGCTCAGAGTTCGGGATGAGGACATGCAGAAGATGACCTTTAGATGTCAGTATGGACACTATGAGTCCTTGTTATGCCTTTAGGACTAAACAATGCTCCGGCAGTGTTCATGGTCCTCATGAACATGATCTCTCAGCATTACCTCGATTGATTTGTTGTGGTCTTCATCGACGACATATTGATATACTCGACGACTGAGGAAGAGCATTCCTACCACCTGTGGGTTGTACTGAACACACTCTGTGAGCACCAGATTTATGGAAATCTCTCAAAGTGTCAGTTCTGGATACGTGAGGTCCACTTCTTGGGACATGTCATCTCTGAGTCAGGAGTTGCGGTGGATCCTGCGAAGATCGAGGCAATGCTAGCTTGGGACCCACCGAGGAGCGTGACAGAGGTGAGAAGTTTCTTGGGGATAGCTGGGTACTACTAGAGATTCATGCCAGACTTTTCCAGAGTTGCAGCACCACTCTCAGCCTTGACGAAGAAGGGGAAACCCTTTGTATGGTCAGACAGATGTCAGAAGAGATTCCAGGAGCTGAGACAGAGATTGACCAGTGCGCCTATCTTGAGGCTATCGGAGGAGGGAGTAGGGTACGTAGTTTACTACGATGCATCAGGGACTGGACTCGGATGTGTCCTGATGTAGGAGCGGGCAGTGATCACCTATGGATCACGTCAGTTGAGGCAGCATTAACAGAACTACGCTACCCATGACCTGGATTTAGCAGTAGTGGTCTTCGCTCTGAAGATGTGGTGACACTATCTGATGGGCGAGTGCTTTACAGTCTATTCTGACCACCAGAGTCTGAGGTAAATCTTCTCGCAGAAGGACCTGAAACTGAGACAGTGGCGATGGCTCTAGTTCCTCCAGGACTATGAATTTGAGATAGTCTATACTCCTGGAAATGGGAACGTAGTAGCTGATGCCCTCAGCAGGAGGACGGGCATCCAACAACTTGGTGAGGTGACAGAGTAGCTAGCCGCTTTGCAGATATCCTTCATGGATAGTGATGGAGCAGGATTTCTGCAGTTACTCACAGTCACTCCTCCACTACTGCAGCGGGTCAGAGAGCCACAACGTGGGGACGCCGACTATGAGACACGACGTGCGTAGATATCCTCAGGACATGCACCTGATGGATTCTATTTAGGAGGAGAGAACGACGTCCTTTTCAGAGTACGTACCTTGGTACCAGTTGATTTACAGGAGGAGGTGATGAGAGAGTTTCACACTTCCCCATTAGCGGTACATCCTGGAGTGGCGAAGATGTACCAGGACCTCAAATGACAGCACTGGTGGCCGAGTATGAAGAAGGTTGTGGCAGAGTTCGTTTCTCGATGCCTCAACTGTCAGCAGGTGAAGGCAGAGCACCAGGTACCAACAGGCTTGGTACATCCTTTGGATGTCCCAGAGTGGAAGTGGGACAAGATATCTATGGACTTTGTTACTAGGCTTTCACGCTCTTCCAGAGGTCATGACTCCATTTGGGTGATTGTCGACCGACTCACCAAGTCGGCTCACTTCTTATCCATCAGAGAGCAGGGCTCAGTAGAGAGCTTGGGAAGTCTCTACGTTCAAGAGATTGAAAGGATTCATGGTGTGCCATCATCTATCGTCTCCCATCAAGGTGCTCTCTTTACTTCCTGGCTTTGGAAGGGATTGTAGGAGGCATTCGGGATGCAGCTACGTCTGAGCACCACCTTTCACCCTCAGACGGATGGTCAGACGGAGAGAACCATTCAGACCCTCGAGGACATGCTCCGTGCATGTGTCCTAGACTTTGGTCACAGCTGGGAAGATCACCTACCCTTGGTGGAGTTCATGTACAACAACAGCTACCACTCCACCATTGGGATGGAACCTTACGAGGCATTGTAAGACCGACCTTGAAAATCACCGTTGTGCTAGACAGACCCTGGGGAGTCAGCACTTGTGGGACCGAAGATGGTCCAGGCCACAAAAGAGAAGGACCAGGTCATCCTGGAGCGGATGAGGACAGCTCCGAGCTGGCAGAAGTCTTATGCTGACAGGAGGTGGAGGCCAATAGAGTTCGAGGATGGCGACCACGTCTTCTTGCGGGTCTCACCTCGATGTTGATTATGGAGATTTGGCCGAGGCAGAAAGTTGTCTCCGTGCTTCATCGGACCATTACAGGTCTTTAGTAGGATTGGCGAGGTGGCTTACCATTTGGCTCTACCACCTCAGTTTCACCGGGTGCATGACGTCTTCCATGTATCTCAGCTAAGGAGATACGTGCAAAACCCGACGCATATCATTGACCATGGGGAGCTGGACATTGATGATGAGATGAATTTTGTGGAGGACCCTGTGGAGATTGAGGATCGACAGGAGCGGGTCCTACGTGGATAGTGAATTCCTCTACTGCTCATCAGATGGCAGCACAAGAACCGCCAGGAGAGCACTTGGGAGCGGGAGGCTCAGATGCATGCTCAGTACCCACATTTGCTTCACTAGTTTATGATGTGTCTTTACAGGGACGTAAAGCCCTGAGGTGGGAGTAATGTAAAGACCTGTAAAATTCAAGAGAAATTTTTTCTTAATTTTCTTTTTGGATTTTACAAGAACGCAGTTTCTGACGGCACCTGATTCTGAGGCCCGGTGATCCCGGAATAATTTTCCGAAGATTAGCTCGGGTACGTTCAGTGAACAGACAAGCAGGTTTTTTAACTTTTGATCCCGTGCTTGGAATTGAAATCTGAGGGCACCGATGAAACCGCAGCGCCAATTATTGCTTAATAACACGTTTTCTGGGGTTGCGTTTTCTCGGGATGAGATCTTAAAAATTGTAGAAGGTAAAAATAAAATTGAGCTGTAATTTTATTTCTTTTTAAGTGGTTATATCTTTTGCGTGGAAGTTGGGGAACTACCCATGAGAGGTTAAGAGGGTGGTGGGGCCCACACGAACTCCACCACTTAAAATTCTCTAACCCCCCATAACTCTTCCCCTTTAAACCCCCAGGTATTAAAAGATGTGACTTCCTTCACATTAAAGCATTCCATTTATTTTGGGAGTTAAGCATTTGAATTTTAAAAATTTAAATGCATGGCATGTTATAATAAAATAAGCATAACACTTATTTTATTTGGGGGTTGTTTCGTGGTGTTGGGTTTTTGAGAGAGGGGGAAATCTTCCTCTGAATAAGTTCATATTCCACGTTGAAGAACGCGAAGAACACAACTCTCCGACGAAGAATTCCAATACCAAAGAAAGACGACTTGTCTTTATACTCCTCTCTGTAGCCGGTGTGAGATGTCGCCCCACCTCGGACGATCTCCATCAAGCATTTACAAAACCCAATTCCGCGATGCCTTCTTCCGCGACGTTCAATTCCGCGATGAACCTTCGTTTAATGATTCCATCAAGGTAGGGGTTTGGTTTTATTCTGTGAATAATTTTGGGCATTCATCGTTAAACTTTTAGCCGCATGCTATCATTTAACAATAGGGGGCCAGACCGCAAAAACACGGCTGACCCCCCTCCCTTATTATTTGTTGTCCTTAGTTGTGGTTTGGAACGAAGATGGCGCGGTGCCGTCGCACCGCGTGGAAATGAGAGAACCGCGGCAAAGCAGTGCAATGCCATCATGCCACGCCGGGAAACCATGAAGACACTACTGCCGGAGTGGGCCATAATGGAGGGGCGTGGCACCGTCGTGCCACGCCGGTCGGACCAAGGCCGCGGCGGAGCAGGGGGTAGCGGCCGGCTACCGGCCGCCGACGCCGCAGCCGGAGGGCAGGACCGCGGGGTCCTGCGATAGCAGCACGGCCATCCAGCCGGGCCGACCAAATGAGGAACCGGGGGTCGTAACCCCCGGTCGACCGAAGGAGTGGCCCCCCACATGGGGGCCGCGGTTTGCCAAACAGGGGGGCATGGCCCCCCCAACCTTCTGCTCGGCCGTTACGGCTGAGCCGCTTGGCCACGCCGGCCAGGCCGAGCGCGCCAGGCCGGGCCGCGCCCGGGCTGGGTCGGGCCGCGCCCACCGGTCCGGGCCGCACCCTATTGGGCCGGACCCGATTCGGGCTGACCCAGGGGGTATCGGGTCAGGTCGGACCGGGCCCGAACCCCTATTTCTGGACCTCTTTCGGCATTTTTTCCATAACTTGGGATGCAGACCTCCGATTGACGCACCGTCCACTGCGATGTGATCCTTGGATCGAGATGGTCTTTTCGGTATATTACACTCAAGGTTTTGAAGAACTTTGGGTTCGGGTGGGTTGATTCATACACGAAACCAACCGGGCCCTCGGAGCGGAAACGCTTATAACTTGAGCTTTGGACGTCCGATTGACGTGTCATCGACTTGATGGATTCCTCTTAGTGAGAGGGACCTTTTGGCTTACTCCGCTCGAGGTTTGGACGTAGTTGGAGTATGGTCGGGTTGGTTTTGACTTAAAAACCAACCGGGCCCCTGAGACGAAAAAGCCAATAACTCACAAACCGGATGTCCGATTGACGCGCCGTCTGTGACGTAGAGTTCCTGTTGATGATACGGAACTTTTGGATACATCAACTCCGGACTTCGTGTCAATTGATGTATCAGCCCCTTGGATCGTGGAGCGGACCCTCCCGAACGAGCTTGCTGTGTGCGAAACCCTAGAGCTGGCTGCGACTGTGATGACGATGAAGACAATACGTGAATCCTCCGTGGGTTTGACAACGACGACTACAACACTCAGCGATCCTCAGCGGATCAGTGCTACCGATCCTGTGTGGGTCAGATCCTGTGTGGGTCAGCGCTCAGCGGTCCTGTGTGGGCCAGCGCATTCCGATCCTGTGTGGGTCAGATCCTATGTGGGTCATTGCATGGGTTAGTACCTATCGAACCTTTGTGGGTCATTGTGGGGGTTAGTACCTATCTATCCTTTGTATTTCATTGCGGGGGTTAGTACCTATCGATCCAGTGTGGGTCCGACGACTTAGATGAATCAGTGGCTACATCTGATCATCTCTATCGTCTTACGAAGAAATATTCCTATGTGAGGTGAGTCTTTACTTTCAATCCTTTTCTTCGATAAGTTTGACTTGATATCCTGTGTGGATTATGTTATGATTTCCTGTGTGGACTGGGTTGTAGTTGGGCTCGGATGTTGGAGCCGAACAAGAATTGATGACTTAGGTATATGTATGGGCATATATTTAAGTAGTGTCATATGTTACATCGTGATTGTATCTTACCTTTGTGGATTATCCATTTTGGATTCTGGGAGACCTTCGGGGGTCTCGGGGTCCCTACTGAGTAGCGTATACTCACCCCTGCATGGGTTATGCCCGCACTACGTTGTGTTGGTTGCAGATGACGTACAACACTGATTGTGGTTGAGGCTTGCGGAGCAGGTCGGTACCTGGAGGTGGACCACTGGGCGGGACGTACACGGAGCAGACGGCTGGACCCGAGGAGCTGAGGTGGCTATCTGTACCCACCCTTCAGGTGGGAGTACCATTGGACGGCACGACATTGCGGATTTACTTTTCAGTTGTTGTACTCACTTTTTCAGTTGTACTTTACTTTCAGTTTGGGTTTGTATTCTGGCCCATTTAATTTCCGCACTTACTTGTACTCAGTTTGCATAGTGTTTACTTCTGCTGGCTTACTCTGTGGTGTTTGTTTACTTTTAAAGGCTATTCCTTCCCTTTTTGTTGGGATTTACGCCTTCGTGCTAGTCGCCAACCCCTGGTCTATGGAAGGCGGGCTTGGGGTAGTCACGAGACGGGCCCCGAGGATGGGTCGTGACAAAAGTGGTCAAAGAGGCACAAATATCTGATGCGGATTATCTGATAATGAGTTCAAAACACAATGTTGGGGAGACCATTGATGGATGGAAACTGGAAGCGTGTTCAGTTTTGTGTTTCAGATATTGGATTGTTGTACCTATAGTTTGTCAAGAACAACTCCCTAATGCTTACCGCCATTCCAGATGGGTTGTTCATCCAGGTACACAGAAGATGTATAAGGCGCTAAAGGCGCAATTTTGGTGGAGCGGCATGAAAAGAAAGGTTTCTGAATTCATATCACGATGCTTAACTTATCAGCAGGTTAAAGCAGAGCATCAGAGACTAGCTGGTATGTTACAGTATTTACCTATCCTAGTATGGAAATGGGAGCAGATAACAATGGATTTTTTTACAAGTATTCTAAGAATGGTCTGGAGACATGATGCCCTTTGGGTGATAGTGGATCATCTAAGCAAGTTGGACCATTTCATCCCAATTTGTGAAACCCATATGGTGGAAGATCTTTCAAAAATATATATACGGGAAGTGGTAAAGAGACATGGTGTACCAGTTTCTATCGTCTCAGATAAAGATCTGAGGTTCACATCTCGTTTCTGAAAATCCTTACAACAAGCCCTTGGGACTTAGTTGACTATGACCACGTCGTATCATCCTCAGACGGATGGGAAATCTGAGATGATGATACAGATGTTGGAAGACATGTTGCGGGCTTGTGTAATGGATTTTGGTGGCTAATGGGAGGAGAATATACCCTTAGTGGAGTTCTCATACAATAACAGCTATCAAGCCTTGATACGCATGGCTTCGTTTGAAGCATTGTATGGGCGTCCTTGTCGTTCTCCACTGTGCTGGGTGGAAACTGGTGAAACTTCACTAGTCGGGCCGAGCCTTGTCCAAGAAATAGAAGAGAAGATTCAGTTGATTAGAAATAGGATGGAGACGGCTCAGAGACATCAGAATTATTATGTGGATCATCGCCGAAGACCATTGTCATTTGCAGTGGGTGATTGCGTCTTTTTGAGAATCTCTCCAAGACTTGGACAATGGCGTTTTGGGAAGCATGGAAAATTATCTCCTTGATATATAGGCCCTTTTGAGATACTGGAACGGGTTGGAGAGGTGGCATATCAGTTGGAATTACCACCTCGGTTCAGTGCAGTGCATAATGTCTTCCATGTATCTCAGTTGAAGAAGTATCAGCCTGATCCTGACCATGTGATCAGATGGGATCACGTTGACCTAGAGCTGGATGATTCGTTGGTACATATCCTAGCGAGGATTGTGGATTGGCAGGATAATGTCTTGTGTGGAAAAAGCATCGGCCTAGTGCGGGTTTTGTGTCAACATGGTCAGATTCAGGAGAGACTTGGGAACGTGAGAAAGAAATGAAGGAGCAGTGACAAGAACTCTTTCAGTCAAGCAATGGTTTTATACTTTCCTGGGACGGAAAGGCTAATGGTGGGGAGAATGTAGTACCCCCAGTTTGTAGTATGTAACCCTTACTTGATACTTTTCTTGGTTTTAAATGTTTTAGGTGACGTATTGGAGAATCAGAAGATCCTAGAGTGAAGTTTTAAGCAAAGGGGAAGGCGCACGGGCGGCACACGGTTTGCCAAACCGTGCAGCCAAACCGTGCGTTTCTATCTGAGTAGGTAGTGGCTTCCGCACTATTGGCACACGGTTAAGGGAAACCGTGTGATGAGGCTGTGCGTGATGGATGGCCGAGGCAGAAGCTAACGCACAGTTAGCGCACAGTTTGTCAAACCGTGCGGACTAACTGTGCGGTCACTTAAAGTTAGATCCTAAAATTGTGGATCTAACTCATTTTACCTTTAATTTACTTGTTTAAACCTCTTAATCAGACCTAACTCAGGATTAATCTCCCTTGAAGGTTGGAAGACTTATTTCAAGCGTTCTGGAGGCGATCCGAAGGCTTCTCTTGGTAAATCGAAGCCGGATTCTTAAGGTATGTGATCGATCTTGATCGGTTTCTTAGATCTACTTAGATATACTTCTCATATTCTCTCATTTTCTTAGATATATGCCCGTTATGGGTAGATCTAAAGGTGTGGATGCCAAATATGACAAGTTTTGGTCTTGGTTGTGTTAAGAGAAGAGATCTAAAGAGGGTTTTTTAAGTTTTGACCTAGTGTTCTTGAGCGTTCTTTGTCCGTGGCTTGGTTTTTCCCAATTTTTTGAGGTTGGTGGCTTCACTCTTGATTCCTATTTCTTAAAACTTGAAGGATTAATTCAAATTGATTTAATCGCTTGGTTTTTATTGTAAAATTGTGGTGCAAGGCATGTTATAAATCTTCTTTAGTGATGATTTATGGATTTTGATGAAATTGTGGAAATTGAAGGAATGGTTTGTGAAAAGTGTTTTGGTTTCTTGATTTTAAAATAGTGATTTTAAAATATATATTTTTGGGATTTGGAAAATAGTTTGTTGGAAAAAGGTTTTCAATAAAAGGGTGTTTTATTGAAATGGTTTTGGCATGGTTTAAATGGTGTGGTTTTGGGCATACTTGGTGTGTGTGTTCATATTTCATTTACGAGTCTTGGTTGAAATATGACCTTGTGCTCGGTGCCAATGGTGTAATGGAACATGGAGAATAATTACCTTATGACAACTTGGTATATCGATGAGAAACAACTCATGAGTATGGAACTGTCATAACGATGCATGCATAGTGGATTTCATGGGTTATAAAATGGTTGGTTATGTGGATTTGTGAAATGGAATGAAAGTGCCAAACTGGAAATGTGAATTTGATTGGGAATCTTTGATTGGTTGTTTTTTGGAAAATTATTTTTGTTAGAAAAATGGATTTGACATGGAATTTCCTATATTGTGAACTGTTTTGGAATTTTTTTATTTAAATTATTTTATATAAATGTGCTAACATGTTTTATCCTAGAGGCATGGGTTATGAAGTCATTGGGGAAAACCTTATGAGTTACATTACTCACCTCCTACTTTGGCACGTTGGTGATTTTGTAGATGTCATATTCCGGGATGTTAGCAAAGGTAAAGTGTCACATGTTTATTCCACTACTTCGTGACTCTTGGGCTGGTTCGTGATGTTGGAGCTTGGAACTTGTGGAGCATGGAGTTGGGTTGTCGCCTTAATGTCTTGTAGTTGTCTTTTCTCTGTTTACTCTGATTTTGTTTTTTACTCCATTGTTGCACTTAGTTGGGTTTTTATGAAAATGGTGGTTGAGTTGTTTTGGTTTTAAATCATGCATTATATAGTGGTTTCTTGGAGATGTTTATCTAGTTTTCTCTGTTTGTTGGTTGTTTTCAGTTAAAGGGTAAATCGTCCCCCATGTATTTTGAAACCCTTCAGCATTTATTGCCAGCCTTTGGGGCCTTGGGGATGTCGCTTAAGGCATAGCAATGACTCTTTGAGCTCTCAACCTAATGATAATTTGAGGGTCATTATAGGAAACTTTATCATATACAATCCCGATAAATAATCAGATTATACTGTAAAACCCTTACCATGCTGGAAACTTTTGAATTTTTTGCCCCATGAAAGAAATAACCTTATATTTATATTTATGTATAATAAATTTAAAAATAATAACTATAAAATATATTTATGTAAATAATATAAAACACACAAAAGTAACATGAGGTGAATAAGGTATGTGTCCCATAGAAATAAAAGTAAGACTAAAAAACATATACATTGACTATCGACTTCCATGATACATATTCAAACCCATAGTATAATAAATATAGGTTTATTATAAATATATTCCCTAACCATAATAATATATATCATACAATATATGATTACTCATCAACCTTTTATCACCAATTTATTAACAATTATTTTTTAAAAACATGGTTCCAGATGAAAATGAATTGTTTTTCATATATGTTTTGGTTGAATAGTTTTTGTCCTTGTAAATTGATATGGGTTCAATCATCTAAATAATGTTTATAATTATATGAATATCATTTATATATATATATATTAATTGAATGAATATTTATATTAATCTATATAAGTAAATATAGAAAATGAAATTACCCCATTTATGGAGACGGTAGGTTGTACGTACGTGTGAACATTGTTTCCAATTTTTTGATAGATGGAATTAAATAAGGGTAAATATTATATAACCTTTATATAGTAATAATTATTTAATTAATATGATATATATTAATTAAATCTATCTTTTTTTTTTCCAGAAATGTGAAAATAAAATGAAAAATGAATCATATCGCTTCCTATAGGAGGTAGTCCACACATACACACGAGCGACATTGTCATTTCCAAATAGATTAGATGGCAAGAAGGTAGATGTAATATTATAATTAAAATATTATAATTATTTTATAAATATTATATATAATCATTAAATACATCATTATATCATCCGTGATAGGAAATTATTAAAAAGAAATTACATCAGTTCACGAGGCAGTTGTTTATCGTACGCACGATCAATGGTTTTGTTTACAATTTTTCTATAGAGGAAAAAGATATATATAATTACATTGAAATAATAAAATATAAGTATATTAAATATTTTTTTTTATTTTAAAAAAAATTATGAATACTTGAAGGATTTGAAAGAAGAAATAAAACAAAAAATAATATTGTTTAAGAAGAATACATATTCTTCGGATAACATCTTTATGTTAACACTATAAAAATTCCTAAGATGGTTTTATAATAAAACCAAGGCATCTATGAAATGGGGAGGAAGGGAGTAAGGGATATTGGTAGGTAATTTCTGAACCCATTGGATTTGTAAGTGTGACGTGTAGAGGAGAGTGGGAGACCTTTTATAATTCAAGTGAGTGACACACTTGTAATCATTCAATGTTTTACAATAATTCATGGTCACTTTTGTGGAAACAATTCTCCAACATGTACTTTTCATAAAAATTATATGATATTAGGTAGAAATATCTCCATATAATTTAAATTATATAAGTTTTTGGGTCATCTTAAACCATATATCTTTAGTTTATCCCCCCCTGGAAATTTATTTCAAACATAATTGGGATAATATATTTTTATTCGTTTTACTATATATTAACAAGAAAAATTAAGTAGAAAATATAATATAATATTAATTATGATTATTTTAAATATTTAATAAATTTTACCAAATTAAATTCACAATATTATAATAATTTACTTTGAAAATAGAACCTCATGATGAAAAAGTTGTTTTACAATGAAAATGATTCTATAAGTATAAAAAGATTATATATTAAAATTGAACATAAAATTTAACATAAAATTGAATCCAATGACCTAAATTGGATTCATAATAATATAATTTATATAATTTTACTTTTAAACCCATATTAAAATAAAATTAAACCTTTTAAATTCATTAATCAAAAGGTATGTTTTCAATAAAAATTAATATTTTTGACTATTCATTGAAAATTTTATATTTTTAGAAGATTATTAAAAAATAACACTATATTAATTTTAACATTTTGACATAAAAATTATGTTCATTTTTTAATAAAAAATTTAATAAATTTCTCAAAAAAATAATCTTAAAAAATTGAAAAAAACAAGATAAAATGTCTTTTTATAAAAAAATATAGTTTTTAAGCATAAAACTAGATTTATCCTAATAAAATGTATAGAAAAAATATGAGATGAATGGTAAAACAATAATTAAATATATAATGTATTTATTTAATTAAAATAATCTAATAATATTTATTAATTTAATTTATTTATATAAAAACACATTTCAAGCATAAGAACTATTTTTCCGAAAAACATTTTATTTTCTTCCAAATGTTTTTTATTTTTATTTATAATAAATTGATAAAAATGAATTAATTTTATTCATGTTTAAATCATATTATTTTCATAATTTCTTTATTTTAACTCATACCCACTAATTTAATGGCTATATTATAATGGTATACTATATTATGGTTCATTAGAACTTAGTGTTGCATGTAACAGAAGCTATAAAATAAAGGAAATTTATTTGAAAAAATGTATTTCATAAAATATCAGGGTGATAATTGTCCCCCCCTTAAAATTAAATTTTCATTCAAAATTCCATTACTCTGATACAAAACACTATGCATACCACTTCCTCATCATATGATCTGGTTCCCATGTAGCCTCTTCAAATTGGTGGTTTTTTCGCAAAACATTGACCAAGTAAGTGGTATTATTTTGTTTCACATTATATTTAAGATCCAAACTCTCCAAAGGTTGTTCCTCATAATAGAGGTAATTATATAGTGGTATAAACAATGATTTCTTTAAAAGTGATGGTCAAGGAATGTACTTACTCTAGATAGATACATGGAACACATCATGGACTTTAGAGAGGTTTGGATAAAGTTCCAACTAATAATATATCGTCCACACTCAATCATAATCTCAAAAGGGAAAATATACCTAGGGCTTGAATTTAATTTATTTTAGAATATTATAAACTTATTCTATGGTGAAATAAAAAATCTTCTCACCAACTTCATATTCATTACCACTCTTATGATTTCCAGTACAACAATTTTGTTGACTCTGAGCATCCTTGATGTGTTATTGAATGGTTATGACTTTCTCTCTCAATTACTTATCTAGATCAGGTCCCAATACATTTATTTTTCTAGCTTTATCTTTATATATTGGTGTAATACACTTCTTTCCATGTAAGGTATCATAAGGATCCTTCAAAATTATTGAGTGAATGATATTATTGTATGAAAAGTTGAATAGAAAAATATGTTAATTCCAACCACCTTTGAAATCTACAGGACAAGATCTCAAAATTTCCACTATTATTTTAATGGTTCTCTCAGATTGACCATCTATATGAGGAATACACACAGTGCAGAAACACAACTCTGAATCACATGCTATCTGAAGTCTTTTCCTAAACATTGAGGTAAACCTCATTTCCCAATCTGATATAATATATCGTGGTAATCCATGAAACCTTACAGGTTCCTTAATGTGTATCCTAGAAATATGGTCCACAGAGAAATTTAGTCTAATTTTAATTAAGAATGCTGACTTTCTATGGTGATCAACTATATAACCTGAATAATATTATATCAGTTATATGTTTTGTGGAGTTTTACAACAAAATACATTTTAATGTTTTCCCTATTCCATTTTGGTATAGGTAATGTTTTTAACATTCCCTTATAATTTTTTATCTCAAACTTATCATTATGACATACCAAGAACCGAGATACAAAATATGAAATATCCCACTTTATTTTTTCCGACCATAAATGATAATTCAAATACATTTATAAATTCATACATTTGGGATGAATAGAAAATAATGAACTGTGACCCTCTTCTAATATCTCCTTCTTAAAATCTGATATGGATATCAAACAAAAATAATTCCTCAACCTTATTATTCTTTCATAATAAGGTTTAAACTCAAGATCATTTCTAAACTTCTTCTATAGATCTATATCTTTTTCTACAACTCTTTAATATTCACTTGGATATATAGATGAACAATCATATGAGAAAGATAAAAATTCAACCCTTCCTTCAATATTCCAAGATACATCCTTTAAAAATATAAAAAATCTAGATTTTTATGCTCATTAAGGATAAGCTAACATGATCCTTTTGAAATAAAGATTTATCTACCTTATTTACTTTTCTAGGGTGGTAATTTATTGAGCATCATAATCATTAATTAGTTCCAAACATCTTCTATGATGCATATTCAAATATTTCAGTGTGAATATATACTTTAAATTTTATTGATTATTATATATATATATATAATCTTTATCTGTAAAGAGAATTCTTATACATCATTATTGTATAATTTACCATAACTAACCCTAGTTCAACGTCTATGTAATTCTGATCATGGAACTTCAATTTTCATGAAGTAATAGCTATAACCATATCATTTTGTATGGTAAATAATTCCAATCCCTTCTTAAATGCATCAGTATAGATTACAAGACCTTATCCACCATAGGGTAATGGAGTAATATGTTCACTGATTATCTTTCTCTTCAGTTCCTTGAATTTTTATTTATATTAAATTTTCTAAAAGAACCTAACTCCCTTATTAGTTAACACGGTGAGTTGATTAGTTAGTTGTGAGAAACTATCCACATACTATTGATAATATCCAGTTAAAATAAGAAAACTTTGGATATCAATCACCAAGGCTAGTCAAGGAAAACATCCAATAACATTCATCATTGAGGGATCCACAAATATACCGTATCTTGAGATTATATGAATTTAAAATAAAACCTTTTATAGAAAAAATTATTACTTTGTAAAATTTCTAAAGAGTTTCTCCTTACATAGGGTCTCCAACACCATTATAAAGTGATCTTCCTACTCTTTTTTATCTTTGAATATATAAGAATATCATCTATAATGTCTACTACAAACTGATCAAGGTAACATCTAAAGGCTCTATTCATTAAACCCATGAAGATATTGGGGGAATTAATAAACCAGATGGCACAACTATATATTTATAGTGTCCAAACCTTTTATGGAAAGTTTTCTTGGTTATAACATCCTTCTTTACTCTAAATTGATGATATCCTGAAATAATTTCAATCATATAAAAGTATTCAGCTCTATGAAATTATATAGGGATTCTTTAAAATAGGCATAACACTATGTATGAGTTATGTTAAAGACTAAACATCATGAATCAGTGGAAGACTCAGAAACTCTTCTTAAGAGACATAAAAAAACTCCAAAACAACAAGAATGTATTCAATGATGGGTTTCCCACCAACAATATGATATAAACACCCCATTTTTATAAGTATCAAGACACATACAATAGATGTGATATCCAAAAGAAGTTTATATTTATCATCTCACTAATAGATGATCATTGGTTGGTTGGGAATTTCAAACATGACTTCCCTTCCTTTAAATTTGATGTTATATTTATATAGATAAATACAATCCATTCATGCTATAACATTAAATTCAATCAGAGGGAAAATAAGAATATTTTAAAGAATAAAATTTCCAAAAAAAGTCAATCAGAGAAGAATCATAGATTTGTGATGAAATCATCATACCATCAGGGGTTTTCACTTATAATTCATCTTCTAATAAATGAGTTGGTATTGTGATACCCATATAAAATTATTTATATATAAAATATCATTTTTATAAATATTTAAATAATAAAAAACAGTTCTAGAGTGGATGGTAAGTGTTCCTTTCACCATATCATTATCATACCCCTCATCCAAAATTACAATTAGTTGATATTTTACTTTTCCTCTCACATTAAGAGGTTCCTTTCATTGATAATATTCATTTACCTTTATATTTTAGTTCTAGTTATAACAATACCCATACTAATTCCATTCGAATATTTAGAGTGTGGGGGGGAGTTCTTTCGAGATTTCTTTCTTTTCACATCATTAGTTATCTTCTTCCCATCACTTTGTTATTTTTCAACTCAATGACCTTAATTTCCACACTTAAAACAATTATTTGTACCCTTATGAAAGTTTCATTCATAAGTTCTTCCACATTTTGATCATGAAGGATAGATCATATCCTTCTCTCCATGGTTTTTATAGTTTTCTTTGAATTCAATCTTATTTTCTTATCAAAACCATGAGATTAATGGGTAACATCAATATATATTTCCACATTGATAGAACACTGAATTATTTCTTTATATATACTAAAGTACATTATGGGTAACTCCCTTACAAGAATTTTTTTTAAGCTACTAAATAATTAGTCAACCTTAATTTTAGGTTGGATGATAATTCTAGAAGCATACCTCATAAGTCTTGTAAATTTGCAACATATGTTCCAAGCGATTTATCATCCTTCTACTTTAGCACAAGGATGTCCCTATCCATTTTTCAAATGAATAATATTACAAAAGTATTTATTAAAAAAGTATATATTAAACACATCCCACTCTATAGAGTCAATTTCTTCTTATTGCCTTGTATTCGTGGTAACAATTAACCATTGATCTGACTCACCTTTAAAAGTCTTAGACATCAAAAATGAAAATTTCATTCTAAAAATAATAGATAATGGAAAATACATTTTGTATAATACTAATACGTCATTAAAAAATTAGGGGAACAATGGGACTACTAAAATAATGTCGACATTTCCTTATAAAGGACTAAATAGAATGTTGTTTTATCCACTGTTAATTAGAAAGTTTAGCATGATTAATATCTTGAGAAATATATGTAAACATACTAATTATATTTTTCATTCCATATCCAATAAAATTTGGTTTTTTAGGAGGACAATCATTTCATTTCCCCTGACATTCAGAATTAACATGGTTCCTTCAAGTTCTATCCACTAACTAAAAACAAAAATCAAAGCACAAGTAACAATAATCATAGTGGAAAATCAGATAATCATGAAAAATCATTTATAAATTCTTTTTAATCTATAAAACTTTATATTTATCCTATTTAATTCATGTTTCAACTATAAAAATCCTTCATAATGGTTAATAAACATTTTATAAATTTCCAAAACATATCCCTAGGAGTGTCAAACCAGGTGTTTAGAAAGTCACCTTGTCAAGCACCGAGTGATGATCGTTTCAAATACCAATGAATCCTTTTCATAGTTATTAAACCTAGGTAAAAATGTATCATACCAATATCTACTTGAATTATATATAAAAATAGGTAATTTTATTTAAACCACTTTCAGTATCCTTCACCAAAATTCTAGGACATTTTCCCATACTTTGACTTATCTCTACAGTTCTCATTTAACTTTTCTCATCATACCATAAAAATTCTAGTTAAATAAGTACTATGAAACCAACTATAGAGACCCAAAATTTTCATACATATATTTTACATCTTAATATATTAATATTCATTTCATTTTACAAAAAACCTGCATGAGGACTTTAAAGGTGCAGTGCCTTTTAAAATGTGATACATAAACAACCGGTTCCTAAGTGAACTATATCATGTGTGTTTTTGTTCTTCATAAATAGAACCATTCCTAGAAAAATAATATATAATACCTTTCTTAAAGACATAGGGAAAGGAAATATAATAAAGGGTGAACTTAAATATTCAGTAAGGGTAAAAAGGGATATATCAATGATCATTTGAACATAACATAAGAATAATTGTATGAGAACAAGAGAATAATATTTAAAAAAAATACCCTATATAACACATATCATGATATTGTTCCATGGAATAAATCATGGTATTTCATAATACATTAAAAAAAGTAATCAATGAATATAATCCATGAAAGCATAACATTGGAATAAAAATTATATTTTTGGTATTCACAAAATCATATAAAATATTATGTGTAGGCTACCCACCAAGACATTAATAACATGTTTTGTTTGGGATAACCACCCAAGTTCCTAATTTAGGCTTTATATAGCCTCCAATGTACCATATTTTGGTCTTAGGATAACCTCCCATGTACCCACTTTTGGGCTTTGGATAACCTCTAATATTCCCTCTTTTTTTAGTAATGGGATAACCTCTAGTGTACCCTTTGAGTTCATAAAATATTAATTTTTACCCAATGCATTCGAGAGATATAGAATTATCTTCCCACAAATAAAATAATTAATATAATTCACATATTTTTAATAAGAACATAAAACATTCATCATGTCATAACCCCTATAAATGAAATTGTTATTATAAACATTCCTTCACTACATAACCTTTGGAAAAGAAATTGGTTTCATAAGAAAAACTCGTGAAGAAGAAATGAGTTTCATAAACATAACCCATAGAAAAGAAAAAAATTTCATAAAAAACATTCCATAATATTCATAAACCATACAAAGAAAGAATAAGTACGGTAACATTTGATCATATCCCTATTATATGATAAGTAGAATCAAGGGTTGTTTTCATTTATTAACATAATTACCATTAAAATATGGTTAAAACAAATCTTTTGGAAAATACCATTTATACTTATAAAATCATTTTTTTAAAGTCTAAAATTTTACAAAATATTAAGGAAACATTTCCTTTTAAAAAAATATTTTAAACCTGTAAAGGATTCTTTAAAAAATTGAGTATTCAAGATGATAGGTAATACTGTACATGACGTACATGTTAAAATAAAAATCCCTTCCACAATTTTAGTAAAATGAAAAAAGTACCTGATTAGAAAAATGAAAAAAAATATTACAATTAATTTGTTATAAAAATTAAAAAAATGGTAAAAATTAATTAAAAAATAATTGGATAATATTAAAAATATTCTTCAAAAATATTATTTAGAAAACATGTACAATGAAGATAATTGATTTTCAATTGAAGAGATAAATAAAGTTGTTTCCCTTAAAAAAATTATTTTTGACTCATGATTACATAAAGAGAGAAAAACGAATTGAGAATTTATAATTTATAGAAATTACAAGTGAAGAATATAATTCATGATTTTGTTGGGAGATATATCATAACATTTCATCATCACAAACATAATCATAAAAATCCTAATAAATAATGAGATTTTAACGTAATACCCTGACCACTTTTTAACTTTTGAATTATGGGCCCTATTAAGGAAATAAAATTATATGGATAGGTTCATCCCATAATTTTTTATAATAAAACCATACAGTTAATTCTTGGGTAGTGTATGAGCCACATAAAATATACAAGTGGTGAATCTGGATTGTGTCCCATAGAAATAAAAGTGAAATGAAAAGCCCTTATCTCATGTATCGACAACCATCATATGTGTTCAAACATCATATATAAAAAATATAGGTTTATTATATATATATATATATTATAGAACCATAGTAATATATATAAAATCATATATGATTACTTAAAACCCCTTTACCAACTATTCAGGGTAATCACTGCTTTGTTTTTCATGTATGTTTTTGATTGATAGTTTTTTTCTTATAATTTTTTCAATTTTACACAATTTATATTATTTTAATCATGATATAAATATTATATATCTATATATATATATATTATAAATGTATTTAGATTTATCCATAAAAATTTAGATAGAAAAATGAATTACACCGTTCATGGAGATGGTTGGTCGTATGCATGCATGAACAATGTTTCCTTTTTTTAAAAGATGAAATGAAAGAAAGGTGAATAATATATCAAACTTGTAGAATAATTTTTATTTAATTTAAATAATATAAATTAAATAAATATATATTTATTATTATCAATTTAAAAATAAAATTAATAACAAATCACATCGTTTCTTGGAGTTTGTAGTCCACACATACGCAAGCATGACATTATCGTTTTCCATTGGATTAGAATTTAAGAATGTAGATGTGATATTATAATTTCAGGAGTATAATTATGTAATAAATATCATATATAATCATTAAATACATAATTATCTGCATCCATTATAGGTTGTGATGGAAAATGAGTTACACTGGTTCAAGAGGTGATAAACTGCCGTACACATGATCGATGGTTTAATCTACCACTTTATTGAAGTTGTTATGGATATAGGTTATTAAAATTTTATAATAATATAAAATTATATGTAATATAATAGTAATATTATTTAATGATATTTGATTAATATTTTACTGAGGTGGAGGAATAAATGAAATAAAAATTCTTAGTTAAGAATGATACCTCTTTTTCAATCAACCTCTGTGGGATTTCACTAAAAGACTTCCTAGGACGGTTTTATAATAATAAAATTAATCTAGGAAATGGGAAGGGAATTTAATAAGTTATTTTTTGAGGTATTTTCCAAACCAAAAGGCTTTTTATGTGTGAATAAGATAGGAGAGTGTGTGTTATTTTATATCTGAGGTGAGTGGAACACTTGTAATCTTTCAAAGTTTCACAATAATTACATATCAATTTCATGGATATAATGATTCAAAATGGACCATTCTATGACAATATATTATATAAGGTTAAAATATGTCCATATAATTGAATTTTTACATATTTTTAGGTCATTTTAACCCTATCTATTTTGGTTAGCCCTAGGTAAATCTGTTTTAACCATAACCATGGAAACATATTTGTACTTTTTTTACTATTCACTAAAAAAAATTAAGTTGAACTTATTATATAGTATTAATTATTGTGATTCCAAATATGGAATCCATTTTACCATATTAAATTCACATAATAGTATAATTAAATATAAGAAGAACCCAATAGATGCGAAAAAAAGGCAGTTTTCCAAAGAAAAAGTTCTCATAAGTATAAAAATATTTTATATTAAAATTGAATATAAAAGTGATTAAAATGACCTAAATTAGATTAATAATAAAATAATTAAACTTATATTAATTTTAAAAGAATATTGAAATAAAACATGACAATGTGAATTCTTTAAATGAAATGTTTGTTTAAAATAAAAATTAGTATTTTTCAATATTTATAAAAAAATTATTCATTTTAGAAAATTTTGAAAAACGCACTCGAAGATAGATTTTCCATATTTATTTAAAAATGAATTTAATTATTTTTAATAAAATTTAAATGTGGAAATGAAATTATTTTTAAAATAAATGTTCAAAATGGGATGTAAGTTCTCTTTAAAAAATAATTTCCAAGTATAAAACCAGATTTATCCTTATAGCATGCCAAGAAAAATATTAGATGAATGGTAAAATTTTTTTGGAATATATTATATATATATATATATATTTAAAATCAGCTATAATATTATTTAATGTAATTTATCAAGATAAAAGAAATTTCACACATAAAAATAGTTTTTCAAAAAAACATTTCTTTTACTTTATAATGAATTTTACTTTCATTTATATTAAATTAATAACAAAATAATTTATTTTATTAGTTTTTAAACCATAAAAGTTTAATAATTTAGTTATTACTATTCATACAAATCAATTTAATGATTATTTTGTAATAGTACACTATATAATAGTTTGTTAAAACTCGTTGTTTCGTGTAGTGCATACTATCAAATAAAATAAACTTATTTGAAAAAAATATTTCAAAAAATATCAGGGTCATAGATTTCTAATGATGAAATTTTAGAATCTATCTCTCCCAAATCATATGTGTTTTCTTCTCTAAGGTATATTTTTGTATATTTCATATTTTCCTTTCATTTTCCTCTCTTTAAGTACTAAAGAGATAAAAAGAACGTTTTTTAGGTAAACCAACCATTCTTTTCATTTAAATTGGGAATCTTTTTCTATGTCTATATTTTTCATAAAAAAATAAGAATGTGTTTTACTATTTTGAAAATATTATTTAAAGTCATTTTTAACTATATTTGACTTTTCTTTCCAATTTTTAAATGCAACCTTCTTATATTTTTCTAAATGTGGCACTTTTAGGTTCTTTTTTTCATTGAAACAAATTTTTTTTCTTATTATATTGAAAATTTACTAATTCTAAATAAGTGATTTCAAATAAAAGGGTATTTTTCTCAATAATTTTTCTAGGGATCTTCCAACATAATTTTCATATATAAAGACATACCTTTATGTTTCCTTTTATTCATTAGGGATGAAATCCAATAATACCATCTTTATTACTTCTATGGATGATCTATAATTATAATGATGAAATGTGACTGAAACAAGAATCCTTTTGAGGGGTTATGATTTGAGGAATTCTTTATAATATTTTGGAACACAAATGTATGGGCTTTATTATGTGATGTGTGGGAACAAAATTATATATACCTCCATTAAATTGGGTAAAGAAGGATATCTCCCTGAGATAATAAGGGTTTGAAAGGGGTTTTGAAACCATTTTGTAAGGGAATTTTTATAATAGGATAGTCTTGATATTGAACCCTAACTTAGGAATATATGGTATGGGGGGTGAACCCAATCCACTATGGTTGTCTTGGTAGTGATACTTGACTAAGGAAATGATTTTCTATGATTATGTGTATGTCAAAAAATTATGTATTATGTTTTTAAAATATTATATGGGATAATGTTTGATTATTAAGGATTCCACACTTTTGTTCCTTATATATTTCAATTTACAAAACATTATGTCATGTTTCATGATTACGATATATGAATTGATGGGTATGATTTTTTATTATTAATATCATGTTCTCAATCCCTTATTCTTATCTTATTCTTTCTTATGAAAAATTATTTACATATCATGTGTTTACCATTACAGAGAATTTATTCTCATGCTTTATTATGTTTTCCATCCCCAGGTTGTAGAGAATGATTTTAAGAATGTTTTGTTTTAGAAGGGTGATAGTTATGAAGAACTTTAAGGGAAATGATATAGATCTTTTATGTAACATTTTTTATGCATGAAAGTTTCCAAATACACAAAACACTATAGTTATAAAGCATGTATTCTTGTGATTTGTATTGAATAACCATATAAGATGACATAATATTTATATGTTAATAGTGTGGGTTTCTATAGTTGGTATTGGAAGAATGGTTTAGTACTTTGTGTAAATAAATATCGGGAACATTTAGTGGTAACCCTAAGGATAATCCTAAGTATAGGAGATCATCATAATTTATCACAAGTAAAGGAGTTTGTTTCCCATAAGAAAATACATCCCTATGTGTATACTATATGTAGAGGTGGTTTTAGCATTGTTTCATCTATGGTTAATAACCCCAAAAAGAGTTGGTGGACTTTATATTGACCATAATTATAGTGTATAATGAATGATACCTTACTAGACACATGTTTTACACTCCATGGGGATAATATTAGGTTAATCAACTTTTTATTTAAGATACCATAAGAAGGATTTAAATAAATAATGACCACAAATGATTTATCCTTCCTAAAAATTATTTTAGTGATTATATGTTTGATCAACTAGTTAATGATGTTTTATGGTCATTCTAACCATTTTTGTTTTTGGTAGGGGTTTAAGATAAAATGATAAAGTTGAGGTGGTTACATTTATGCTCAAATATTGATGTAACCTATTTAATATTAGTTATATTGATTCCTTATATATCATGAAAACTCAATATTAATGTTAATTCATATCATCAATGACTATATATTGAAATATTAGTAACATATTTTATTGGTATAATGATCACATCTCAAGTATATGAATCTTACCAAATTCAATTTTGTGCGAATATATTTCCTATAATTGTTTTTATTATTCCAATAGTTAAATTTGATGTAAAATTTTTCATGGATTGGATTTATTTATAAAAAACATATCAATTACCAAGGAAGGGAAGAAATATTTGATATTCTAAACCAACCTATGATTATCTATTAGTGTGAGGAAAAATATAAAAATATAATTGAAATTAAACCAAATTTGTTGGTATTTATTCCTATTAAAAGAGGGGATTTATCTCATATGGTTTTGTATAAGCTCAACAATGATGGTATTACTATGTAATAGGAGTTTATTTATGCCTTTATAAAAACGTTTCCATGGATTCCCCCAAAATTTTAAAATTATTTGTCAGTAAAATTATTACCAAAGCTACCCTAATTTCAAATACTCTATATAGAATATCCCTGATTCAGTTATAGGAATTAACAAAGACACTCTACGAGAATCATGATAAGGGATTCCTTTTTCTTGTTCATCACAATGGGGAACACCTATACTTTTTTTAACAACAAATATGGATTAATGATACTATTAATTTATTATTGGGAACTTAACAAGTTCATAATCAATAATATGTAACCTCTTCCTTGTATTAAGGATTTTTTTGATTAATTATGAGCATCTCAATATTTTTCCAAGATAGATCTTTGAACAAGATACTATCAGTTGTGGGTAAAAACTGAAGAGTTAAAATGAAAATTTTGTGTTCAAGGTATGAAAACTGTGAATTTATTGTGATTTCATTTTTCTTTACTATTTCCTCCATTATCTTTCAATATTTAATGAATAGAGTCTTTATTGTTTACCTTGATCAGTTTTGGCAGTCATTATAGATGATATTATTATATATTCCATGAGTAAGGATGAATATTGAGATAACTAATGGAATATACTGAAGTCCATAAATAAGGATATGTTTTATGTAAAATTTGTCAAGATTTAATTTTGGCTATAAAGAGTTTCATTTTTGGCTCATATAAGATCAAGAGAGGGTATATCAGTGGACCCATTAAAGACCGATGTAATTAGACTTTCTCTCAGACCTACCATTATGACTAAAGTCCATAGTTTTCCTGGATTTTATGTATATTATAAACTCAATTTTAAGTATTACTCATGGATATCTAATCCAATCTCCAATTTAACTAAGAATAGATTTAAGTTCCTTTAGGATGACCAGTGTGAAGAAAAATTCAAGGAACTCAATAGAAGATTATTTAGTGAACCTATGGTCACACCTCCCTAGAGTGGAGAAGGTTTTGTTATTTTCATTAATTCATCAATGGAATTGACGGGTTATTCTCTCATGCAGAATGATATGGTGGTCTCTTATTCCACACACCAATTTATGTTTCATGAGAGTGTTCAACCATATATCAATTTAATGACTAAAGAGGTGTAAACTGAGGATTTGAAGCTGTAAAAGAAGATGACAAAAGTTCTTGTGTAAAACCTTGATTGTGATGGAATGATAAGGTTTTAGAACCATGTATGTTTCCCTTTAATAGAGGACTTGAAAAATGAACTATTGGAAGAATCTCATAGTTAAATCATTTTCAATTGATCCTAGAGGTGGGGAGATATATGAAGATATAAAAGAGTATTTTTCATGGGAAAACATGTAGAAAGATACTGTTGAGTATTTATCTCAATTATTAACATGTTTATAAGTTAATATTGAGAGAAAAAAAGTACAAGGGGATGTTACAACCATTACCCGTACTAGAATGTAAATGGGTAATCATCAACATGGATTTATTTATTGGAATCTCCAAATAATCAAAAGTCTATAGTTCTATTTGGATTGAAATTTATCACCTTATAAACTCAGTTCTATTCATTTTTGTCATATAATTTTTTACGCATGACCAAATATCTAGGATGTAACTTAAGGAAGGGTTAAGTTTACTTGGGTTACCTTGTTCTATTAAACATGGTCAGAATTTGAGGTTTACCTTGATGTTATATAGTTGTCTTATAACATATATAAAAATAAATTTGTGTTTCAGTACTACATGTCATCCTCATAAAAAATGGTTAGTATGAGAGGACTTTTCAAACCTTGGATGATATATTGATATCCTCTCCTCTATAAGTCAATGGTGTTTGGGATAAACACCTTCCTCTAGTCTTGTTTTATTACTAAAATAGCATTCAATCATGCTTTCAGAAAACTCCACATGAAGCCGTCTATTTAGAAATACAATATGATGTGATATATTTTTTGAAAAGAAATTTGGGCCTAATTATATTATGAAATATATAATATGCTTTGATCCATTTAGAAACACATCAAGGAAGCACATAGTCAAAAGAAGAGTTATGATAATAATTATCGGTGAGATTTGAAATTCACAGTTGGTGAGTAGGATTTCTTGTGATTTTCTCCATGGATGAAGGTTATGCGATTTTTAATGAAGGGAATGCTAATCCTTATGTCTATTGGTCCCTTTGACATCCTTGGTTTATTTGGTCATGTATCTTATTGTTTGCATTCCCACCAAACCTCTTGGAGGTTCACAAAGTGTTCCACGTGTATCATCTAAGGAAGTAGATACCTAAACCTACACATTTATTGAACTCAAAGTATATATTACTAGAGAATGATCTTTTCTGTGAAGGAAAACTAGTAGAAATATTTGATCAAATTGATAAATATCTATGGAAAAAGACTACTCATTAGTTTAATGTTTTTTAGATGAATTATAAATTTGAGGAGGCGACATGGAAACCCAAGGATGTTATAAAGCATATATTTTTTATTTTATTTACTAAAGAGACATAAATTTAAAGGAAAATTCATTTTATGGAGGGTATAATGCAACAAAAAAATATTTTATATGTATTTAATTTGAAATAAAACATTATGTATTTGATATCTTTCCTTACAAGAAACCCTGAGTCTATATGAATAACGATATAGTAAACCATTATAACCTAGTCATTAAATTAGTATGTATGAATAGTAATAAAAACATTATGTAAAATATGTATAATGGTTTTTATTAACACAAATTTATTGATTACTATATAATAAATAATTCCTCAATTTTTAGTAAATTAATTTTACGCTATAAAAATATGTTTTCTTCCAAAATAGTTATTATATAATTTTTTATGTGTTAACATTATAATTAATTTATACCATTTTTATAAATTATATTTTAGAAAATTAATATAAATTTTTATATTATGACTTTAATATTATCTTAGCAAGAATTTTTAGGATTTTTCTAAAAGATTTATTTTTCATTAAATATTAAAAATATAAATTTTAGTAAAAAAGATGATTTCATTTCAATTAAATATTCCATCATATTTTTAATTTGATCATAAATTACACTAAGAATCCTTTAATTATAAATAATATAATTAATTACATTGGAATCATCATTAAAATATATTTTGGTTTAAATTAATTTTCAATATTAAAAAAACATTTTTCTAAAAAACTATTTTGGTTCATAAAATGTGTTATTATATTAATAAATTAAATAAATATTTTTTTACTGATTGCTTTAATGATATTTATAAATTATATATTCAATATAATATTTTAAAATTAATATCATGGTTTTTAAAAAGAATTAAATGGATGTAAATTATGTTTTTTTCTTGAAAATTCAGTTTCTGAAAACGAGTTTTCATTTGTAGTTTTCACAATCGATTAAAATTAAACTATGAAAATTACAGAAATTAAATCTAGTAAAATGGATTCCATATTTGGGATCATAATAATTAATAAAATTTAATATATCCAATTTAATTTCTTTTCATAACAAATACTAAAAATAGTAAAATTTTGTTACCATAATTAAGGTTAAAAAAAGTTTACCAAAAGTTAAACCATGAGATAATGGAATGATTACCGCCAAAAAATGTAAAAATATAATTTTTTGAATATATTTAAACCTTGTACAATCCTAAATTTTTATCCCTACTTATTTGGTTACTTTTTAACATTAAATCGTCTTTCAATCACTGAAAGCTTATAATAAATTTGATGTGTGTCCCTCCCCTCACTTATTAAAGGGAACCACTTATCATCTATTATTCACAAAATTTTAGCCTTCTATATCCTAAATTACATTTTGAAAAACCATTATATAATACTAAAATTAATTATAAATATTTTTTTATTATCCTAAGTCCAATATTCCATGTCCCAAGGAGTAAGCCAGTACAGGTCTCTCAAAGAAGAGGTATAGATCTTAACTAGTATCTTTATATTTATTTTTTCCTATAAAAATTATAAACATTTTTTATCCATAAAAACATTATGAATCCTGTATATTCAATATAAATATATTTTCTTATGACAATTTGAAAACCATTTACCCCCTCTTCTAACTCTAATGGGAGATGAAAGTATAGCTCAGGAGTACATGTGGACTAGTGCCTCTACAAAGCGATATGACCCATTTGACACCAACATAATTAATAGTTTGTTATCATAATGAATTTATGGATTTTAAATTATAAATATTTGATAATAATTATTCACATAAATTTAATTAATATTTTACTTTAATTTCATCTATCAAAATATGGAAATGTCACTCGTGCATATGTATGGCCAACTATCTCTACGTAGTGATGTAATTCATTTTTCTTCCATAATTTATATTAATTGTTATAATTTTGTATATAATTTATATATTTGATATTAATATCATTATTTACATTCGAGGCATGATTTAACCATAATGAAAGTGCAGGGACCATAATCATCAATCGAAAACCTACATGAAAAATGAAGTAGTTAACATTCAAAATCATGATGAAAATGGAATTTTTTAATGAATGAGTCATAATATATTATAATAAAACCATGTATCATATGTTGGGTATGGGTATGGTTCTTTAATAAAATTTAATAATTTGAAATTTATTAAATAGGAGGTTAGAGCGCTTATAAAGAAAGAAGTGCTTGAGGTAAGAGTTTTATGTTGTCTCATTTTTATCAGGATTGTATATGAATAAATAATTCAATGATAAAATTTTATTATATATATATATATATATATTATTATTTATTTTCATATACTATGGGTATTTTTTTATTTCAAATTTTCCTTTAATTTTCCCCTTTTTAGCACTCAAGAGACTGAAATAATGTTTGTAAGGAAAATCAACCATATTCTTTCAATTGGCCTTGAATAGTTTCTTAAATGGATTTAGTTTTCTTCAATATGCATTGAAGATTGTTTTTTGAATAATATCCTAATATTATTTAAATTATTTATTAAAAAAATTAACTTTTCTTACCAATTCTTAAATGGTTCCTTCTTATTGTTTCCAAATGTGGCACTTTTAACCTTTTTAAGGAAAATGCGAATGGAAATTTTTTTATATACACCACATGAATGTGTTTCCCTTCAATCATGAGAAATTTTTTCTTTAAATATTCTTTTATAATTTTCCTTTTTTATTTGAAAATAATTTTTTCCCTTTATATTTTTAAAACATACTAATTCTAAATAATCGAGGACAAATAAAAATTGGATTTTCCTCAATAAATGTTCGAGTTATATTTTAAATGAATTATTATAAAAAAATACAATGATGTTTATATTGATTTATGGGGTATATTATCCAATGTTACATTATTTCTTATTTCCCTATATGGTTTATAATTCTGATGATGATTTTTTTTATAAAAAATTATCATTTCCAATAGATTGGTTTTGATGATATGATGAATGCTTTACGATGTTATGGCACACAAATGTATGTTTATAAATATGTGAAGGTTGGAACTATAATTATATATCTATCCAATGAAATAAGTAAATGAGGATATCTCATGAGATAATATGTATTGGAATGGGGATTGAACCCAGTTAATAAAGGACTTTTTCTGATAAGAGAGTCTTTGTAGAGAAACTTGAATATAGAAATGATATAATGGGGCATGAACTAGGTAAAAATTTATTGTATTGGAAGTTATCATTGACTAAGTAAATGGTTTAATATTCTAATGAGTATTTTCAAAAAATATGTCTTTTTGTTTGGATATGTTCTCATATAGAGTATTTTTTTTGTAACACCCCGGGATTTCAGAGTGTGTTATTTCTTAAAAATAATTCAATAACTTGCACTACACGCAACACCGAGTTCAATCACACCATTAAAAGAGGTCATGAATAGTATTAACTACATTTTGAACTTTATATAATCCTTATAATTTTAGAATCCCTATTATGAGTTTCTTAGTCATAATGCAAGAACAAATTCATTTTCAGTATTTCACTTTTATCAACTTCTAATAGTGAAACCTTTTTAAATAAAATATTTTAAACTTTTTGAATAAATGGAGACATCAAAAAAATTTAAAATGAAACATCCCAAGCGTCCACGTTACGCTTTCCTTTGGATAAAACAGTAGCGTGTGTTGTACGCAACTTCGAGTTCTAACACACCGTAACCAATCAAACTAGTTGTTATGAATAGTAATACCTACTTTTTGAAGTTATATATATTTTATATTTTAAAATGGACTTCATTTTTGGATTCGGAATATCAAATTTAGCCTAAGGCGAAATTTTGGTACTTTTCGGATAACTTTCATATTTTGATGAATAGTGAAAATTACTAAATTTTAATTAAAAACAACTTTTTTAATCAAAATAATTAATAGTGATAAATTATGAATTTGAGTGGTTTTAAAGTATATTTAGAATATATTTTTACTATTTAATATAATTTTGGTCATTGGACATAATTTTACAATTAAACCGGACATAAACAAGTGTCAATCTTTTGATAGTTATTATCTCTTAAAAACACGCTTTTTGTTTTGACAGCGGGAATTAATTTTAAATTAATTTCTGCCACTTCTGTGTTTTGAATTTAGGAAAATGGATTACATATTTGGAATCAGGATGTTCAAATTGTGTAAATAGGTAACTTTTATTTTTAGACATTTTGAATAATTACTGCGGTAAATATTTTATTTACCATGGTTAAGGGTAAATCCGGTAAATAAGGGTTAAAAAAAAATAATATTATAATAATACTAAATTTACCTAAAACGTGTCCTAACCTTATTGGTGGACACATACCCGACCATGGGCATCCTTGGGTCAATTTGGGGACCCCTTGGAGCCACTTGTATGTGGTAGGGACACATTATATTAATAAAGTTAAAATAAAAATAAAAATGGCATAAGCTTACATCTTTTATAAGAACAATTTTTACATAAGGTTATACATGTTGGATTTTCGATTATAAATATTCATTAGAAATCTAAGAAGATTTCCTACATAATGATATTTTATTTATAATTTTTAGACATTAAATAATTTATTTTATTTATGACACAATGATGATGCAGTAATTACTATAATAGTGAAAAATTAAAATAAGTGATATTATAAATACCCAAATAAATATAATATGAAACTTTTAATGAATTAAACTAATTTTCTAGGATAATATGATATATTAGGATTGATTTAATTGACTTTGTTAGAAGTAATAAATCTGTTATGAGTTTCACAAAAATCAACTAATGAATAGTGTCAAAATTGACATAAAAGAGTTCTTAAAACAAATATTATATTATGAATTGATATTAAATTCCTAAAAATCTAAGGTTCGGCCAAGAGACTTATATCATGATAGGTTAATCATTAATGGACCACTTGGGGGTCGCTTGGATGTATATGGTAAGTTTATTAACCATATAATATAAAAATACAAAGAGACATTGTAAAAGTGAAACTAATTAACTTAGAGTTAATACTTAAAGATAAGGTTAATATAAGTACCCAAACCTGTCTAAATTCTATTGGATGAGTTGTTTTCGACCTATCCCCACCTTAACCTTTGAATAGTCAACTTTGGAGCCATTAGAAACCGAATATGAATTTATTATAAATTAATATTTCTAGCTTTTCCAAAGGTGCCCCTCACCCCTCTTATAAAAGGGCACTCCTCCTTCTCTTTTCCTCACACCTCTCAAGCCACTTGGCTCGTCCAAACTCTGCCCAACTAAGCTCCCCACATCCCTCTCCTCCTCCTTGAAGCTTCCCCTTAGGCAGAAAGCATTTCAAGAAGTCCTTTGGTTCCAACCAAAGTGAGTTACCTAAATTAAAGGTAACAATTTCTCTTAAAGTATCTTCATTTATTTTGCTTCTCCAACCCCCAAAATCTTTTTATTTCCTTTCTTTTGTAACAACACCAGTATCCTCAATATACTAGGATGTTGTTATAAGAAGGATTCAAACTACACATACACACAACTCCATCTAATGGATGATGAACATAATGTTTCTGTGGATGGCAAACTAACGCCTCACGAAACGATGATTGTTCAAATACATCTTACCACCTCTCATGGTGGCCATT
The DNA here is from genome assembly GCA_963277665.1 of Viscum album. Classification (NCBI taxonomy): domain Eukaryota; kingdom Viridiplantae; phylum Streptophyta; class Magnoliopsida; order Santalales; family Viscaceae; genus Viscum; species Viscum album. The sequence goes on from OY728122.1 coordinate 1,978,725,902, forward strand.
ATGATGGCACTGTAATTAAATATGATATTAATGATATATATTTTATATATAAGCTTCTGTAATTCTATTTTATTTCATTCCATTATTCGTTTCATGTTGTATATACATACGATAATTTCATTTGAGGAAGTGCGGACTACCGCCCCCTTAAAATGATATGACTCGTTCATACCACACATGGAACGTATAAAGGATGGTGTTAATGAACTTAAGTAACATATATAAAATATTATATTATACTGGAATAGTAATATACCTATGTATCATTTGGATTTGATTCTTTTAAAATAAAAATTAAATGGAAGTAGCGTTCGTGCGTACGTACGGACTACCGTCTCCACGAACGCGATAAGATTCGTTCTCCATCATATCCATTCAAGTATTATTCTCATTTTAGGGTTAAAAATGATGTTAATATCATTCTTATTATGAATAAGATATAATCTATCCATTACAAACATGTCTTACGTAACCAAACATTTAAGAAGAACGAATCGATTATCACCGAAACAACGATAATACTAAGATATTATTAATAAAGCAATGTTAAAAGATCATATATGATATCATATTAATGTATATGATTCTTGTACAATTTAATAACAATTATTTCACCATTATACAGGAGGTTAACCTACCCCAACCAAGGAAAAGTACATGGTAAGGGTTATTTCACAATCTCTTCATTATCCGAGGTTGTATTATACGTAATATTCTACTGGGATCTCTTTATCATCCACATCCATGTTTCTTCGAAATGTATTTCAAAACATTTTTAATATTTACAAGAATATGGGTTAAAGTCATTTATACCCTTGTTTTACTTTTTATAAGAGGTTTATAAAGGAATCTTTCCGTCGTTTTCAAAACAAGGTCCTTTTTAACCTTTTCGACAGAATTGAGGTAAGAATGTTTTTTTTACTTATACGGTGGGTGCGGTTATTTTCCGCCATTATAAAATCGTCAAAGCTTTCCTTACAAGCTTACAAGAATATTTTCAAGAAAATGTTTTATTTTATATGGCTCTTAAATGATTTCAAAAATAGAAAGAGATATTTCTCTAAAAAGTGTTTTGATTTCATCTATGTCAACATCCTTTAATGGATTTTACGCTTATTTGAAGTTGATTTATTATAATACAAAACTTCTATATTGTATTGAAGGTTTTGTGATATGTTTGACTGTGGATGTGCTATTTTATACCATTCATAGTTTATGGTGAAACTATTGACATTTCGTATGCTAGTTTTAATCCGAATGATTATGTTATATTTCAAACTTTTCTTCAGATGAATGTGCTAAACAAGTATGTTCCGGGTTGGGGACCGGTAAAAGTAAGCCCTCCAGGTTGGGGACTGGTAAAAGTAAGCCCTCCAGGTTGGGGACTGGTTAAAGTAAGCCCTCCAGGTTAGGGACTGGTAAAATTATGCCCTCCGGGTTGGTGTCCGGTTATTAGAGGCACTCCGGGTTGGTGTCCGGTTATTAGAGGCACTCCGGGTTGGTGTCCGGTTATTAGAGGCACTCCGGGTTGGGTTCCGGTTAGAAGTAACCCCTAGGTCTTGGGATGAGGCCTAGAAAAAGAAATTAACGTTTAGCATTATGCATTCCAACATTATGAAAGTGGTTATTGATTTTTGCATGTGATTATTCGATTAGTAGAATATCCATGTGAACAAGTAAATGGCATTATTTCATTTTACTTTTGCCATACTATGTTGAAGTTCAAGTTAAAAAGGCTTTTGTTTTAGTAATTCATTGCCTTAAATGTTTATGCTTATTTTGAATGTTCCGCTATATTGTTATCCTTACTGGGCATTTGAGCTCACCCCTTTTCTATGTTTTATTTTTCCCAGGTAGTGAAGAAGTAAATTATGATTGACTTGAAGGGATATTATGAGGGGTTAATAGTGTGGATATGAAGACTTTGTTGTTGTAGTCGTTTTTCACTTTGAAATGTAATGTAAACCTTATGAATATATCTAGTGTTTCCAAGGCTACTAAACCAATCGGTCTTTCGAGATTTGATCTTTCTTGTGATCATGCCAATGTTATGAAGTAATGCACCGACTCTGGGTAGCTGGGGTCGGGGCGTTACAGTTGGTATCAGAGGAAGTTTAGTACAAACCTTGAAAGCTAGATTTAGATAAACTCTGATTAGAGCACGTAGACCTAAGATGAACTTTGAGGATTAGTATAGAAGAACTTCCTAGAATTTTGGTATTGTAGAGATTTTGTGAGTTTTCCAAGCAATACATCCCTGTCTGGATACGAGCAGGTAGAGGCGGCTCTGGCACAGATGTACCTAGGGGTAAAACCCGAAAACACTGCTTTGAGCTAGACTCGAACGGGAACTGGTGCACGACAACGGGCCTTGCTGCACTCTTGGTTACGACACTCCCGGGGGATATGCTTAAGATAACTCTCATTTTCTTTACAAATCATTATGAAGGGTTTATGTGTATATACATCCTCAAAGGAGACATTCTTATGATTATGGATTATATCCATAAATAGTTCAATTTATGTTAAGTGTTTTATAAGTATGGGATTATGTATTTTGATTCATAAACTGATCTAGTTTATGCCATTGTTTAGAAATGGCGCCCAGTAGAAGGAATGAGAACTCCAGAAATGCACATGATACAAAGAGAAGGAAGGATCATATCTTTCATGGTATTAAGCTAGAATTTATAATAGAAATAGTATCCCATGTATTATCATCATATGAAGAAATAATATCATGTATTGATAAGATAAGTAAAGAGATTACTAAGTCCTATGGCTTTGAAGGGAAGCAAGAGAAGAAAAGGATAGAAGAGAGAAAGATGGATAAAGGGAAGAGGGAAAAGAATAATTTTCCCATATGTGGTAACTGTGGAAAGAAACACCCTGGAACTTGCCTGAAAGGAATGGGAGTTTGTTATAAGTGTGGAGAAAAAGGGCACAAAGTACGTGACTGCAAGGGTAAGAAAATGGTTTTAAATGTACAATGCTTCATTTGCAAGGAGTTTGGACACTACGCGAACCTATGTCCCAGTCATCAGACTATGACGCAAATGATGCTATTGGATAATAATCAAGTTATGATACTACCACAGATGAAGAGGAATGATTAGAGTTCTTATGTTGATTATGTCAATTGAGTGTTGTATCAACAATGTACTTGTTATAATAATTATGGAGTATATAAGGATTGTACTGCAGTACTATTTCATTAAGGACTTGAGATTGTGTGGAACAAAGAAAAGTGACTCATTAGCAGGATAGATTTTTGGAAAATATATGGTTGAGAGAATGATAAACCATAATATAGTTCTGATACCGAGGTAGTGATTTTCGAATAATACATGATTATTTTGGAAAAAAATATATTGGATATTCTTGACTACCTTGGAACTGATTAATGATTTGTATATTCCATCATTTTTGGGGTTTAAAACATTTTTGGATTGATGAAGTATATCTAGTATTCTATATGGAATAAGGGAGCATGAATGTAATCAATAAAGAATATGGTAATACATGATGAAGGTATTCATATGCTATTACGGGGTAAAAAGGATCTATATTATGTTTACCTTCCTTATAAATGTTAGACTGTGAGTTTGGACAGAAGTATTTTGGATAGTTCTAGTTTGGATTATTTTGGATTGCCATAAAAGGACAACCCGGAGGTCGGGCGGCAACCCGTCGCGTCCGGCAAGGCTGCGAGACTTGAACCCGCAACCGAAGGGCGACAAGGGTGTATCACCTACCACTGGACCATGAGATGTCCTAGATTAAATAATGTAGTTTTTATTAAAAGATCATGTAGATGAATTATAAATTCATTTATTTTGGAACCCTATACGAATAGTGTAAATAGAATTTTTTTTACATTCTATTATCTTTTAGAGTGAAAGATGAGTTTGTGGTAGAAATTTATTAATGAATAAAACTCTAATTATAAAGTATGTATAACTCCTTATTATCTTATCCAAATCTCATAAATAAATTCCTCAACATTAATAATAGAAACTTAGAACAAAAATGTTGTCCTAGATGGTACCTTAAATCATCACAAATTTATAGCTTTGGGATTGTTGGCCTTTTCATAGCCATGTTCTCTACCACTCTCCATCAGATAATTGATGGCTATATTTTTCTTCCATATCCATATTTTCTTACATGGAACCCTAGTATGTGTTATTTTCGGTAATCTTCATACTTTCAACTCTTTATTTTAAATAGAGGCCTCGTTAATTCATTTTTCGATGTGGGATTTCAACTAAGATATTTTGAAACGTCAAAATGTGTTATCCCAATACCCTATATTTTGTTGAACCGATGGTACTTTAAATCATCATAGATTGATGAGTTTAAGGACCTCAATTATACACTTGTTTGTGATTGATGACCTCAATCACTACCTATAAATATTTACGTTTTTCCTCCGATTATATGTCTCTAATTGCCACCAATGTTCTTCTAATCGAGATCATAATTTGGTGGTGACCCTTTAATTTCTCTTTTCCTCATATTAAGACTAAATTTTAGTAACCCAATTTCCAATGTGGGTTTTCCCACAAATATATTTTCTACTTTCATCCTTTTATCTTCGAAGAACAATTTCAAATTGTGAGGACGCAATTTATTGAAGGAGGGGAGAATGTAACACCCCGGGATTTCAGAGTGTGTTATTTCTTAAAAATAATTCAATAACTTGCACTACACGCAACACCGAGTTCAATCACACCATTAAAAGAGGTCATGAATAGTATTAACTACATTTTGAACTTTATATAATCCTTATAATTTTAGAATCCCTATTATGAGTTTCTTAGTCATAATGCAAGAACAAATTCATTTTCAGTATTTCACTTTTATCAACTTCTAATAGTGAAACCTTTTTAAATACAATATTTTAAACTTTTTGAATAAATGGAGACATCAAAAAAATTTAAAATGAAACATCCCAAGCGTCCACGGTACGCTTTCCTTTGGATAAAACAGTAGCGTGTGTTGTACGCAACTTCGAGTTCTAACACACCGTAACCAATCAAACTAGTTGTTATGAATAGTAATACCTACTTTTTGAAGTTATATATATTTTATATTTTAAAATGGACTTCATTTTTGGATTCGGAATATCAAATTTAGCCTAAGGCGAAATTTTGGTACTTTTCGGATAACTTTCATATTTTGATGAATAGTGAAAATTACTAAATTTTAATTAAAAACAACTTTTTTAATCAAAATAATTAATAGTGATAAATTATGAATTTGAGTGGTTTTAAAGTATATTTAGAATATATTTTTACTATTTAATATAATTTTGGTCATTGGACATAATTTTACAATTAAACCGGACATAAACAAGTGTCAATCTTTTGATAGTTATTATCTCTTAAAAACACGCTTTTTGTTTTGACAGCGGGAATTAATTTTAAATTAATTTCTGCCACTTCTGTGTTTTGAATTTAGGAAAATGGATTCCATATTTGGAATCAGGATGTTCAAATTGTGTAAATAGGTAACTTTTATTTTTAGACATTTTGAATAATTACTGCGGTAAATATTTTATTTACCATGGTTAAGGGTAAATCCGGTAAATAAGGGTTAAAAAAAATAATATTATAATAATACTAAATTTACCTAAAACGTGTCCTAACCTTATTGGTGGACACATACCCGACCATGGGCATCCTTGGGTCAATTTGGGGACCCCTTGGAGCCACTTGTATGTGGTAGGGACACATTATATTAATAAAGTTAAAATAAAAATAAAAATGGCATAAGCTTACATCTTTTATAAGAACAATTTTTACATAAGGTTATACATGTTGGATTTTCGATTATAAATATTCATTAGAAAGCTAAGAAGATTTCCTAAATAATGATATTTTATTTATAATTTTTAGACATTAAATAATTTATTTTATTTATGACACAATGATGATGCAGTAATTACTATAATAGTGAAAAATTAAAATAAGTGATATTATAAATACCCAAATAAATATAATATGAAACTTTTAATGAATTAAACTAATTTTCTAGGATAATATGATATATTAGGATTGATTTAATTGACTTTTTTAGAAGTAATAAATCTTTTATGAGTTTCACAAAAATCAACTAATGAATAGTGTCAAAATTGACATAAAAGAGTTCTTAAAACAAATATTATATTATGAATTGATATTAAATTCCTAAAAATCTAAGGTTCGGCCAAGAGACTTATATCATGATAGGTTAATCATTAATGGACCACTTGGGGGTCGCTTGGATGTATATGGTAAGTTTATTAACCATATAATATAAAAATACAAAGAGACATTGTAAAAGTGAAACTAATTAACTTAGAGTTAATACTTAAAGATAAGGTTAATATAAGTACCCAAACCTGTCTAAATTCTATTGGATGAGTTGTTTTCGACCTATCCCCACCTTAACCTTTGAATAGTCAAATTTGGAGCCATTAGAAACCGAATATGAATTTATTATAAATTAATATTTCTAGCTTTTCCAAAGGTGCCCCTCACCCCTCTTATAAAAGGGCACTCCTCCTTCTCTTTTCCTCACACCTCTCAAGCCACTTGGCTCGTCCAAACTCTGCCCAACTAAGCTCCCCACATCCCTCTCCTCCTCCTTGAAGCTTCCCCTTAGGCAGAAAGCATTTCAAGAAGTCCTTTGGTTCCAACCAAAGTGAGTTACCTAAATTAAAGGTAACAATTTCTCTTAAAGTATCTTCATTTATTTTGCTTCTCCAACCCCCAAAATCTTTTTATTTACTTTCTTTTGTAACAACACCAGTATCCTCAATATACTAGGATGTTGTTATAATAAGGATTCAAACTACACATACACACAACTCCATCTAATGGATGATGAACATAATGTTTCTGTGGATGGCAAACTAACGCCTCACGAAACGATGATTGTTCAAATACATCTTACCACCTCTCATGGTGGCCATTATGATGGCACTGTAATTAAATATGATATTAATGATATATATTTTATATATAAGCTTCTGTAATTCCATTTTATTTCATTCCATTATTCGTTTCATGTTGTATATACATACGATAATTTCATTTGAGGAAGTGCGGACTACCGCCCCCTTAAAATGATATGACTCGTTCATACCACACATGGAACGTATAAAGGATGGTGTTAATGAACTTAAGTAACATATATAAAATATTATATTATACTGGAATAGTAATATACCTATGTATCATTTGGATTTGATTCTTTTAAAATAAAAATTAAATGGAAGTAGCGTTCGTGCGTACGTACGGACTACCGTCTCCACGAACGCGATAAGATTCGTTCTCCATCATATCCATTCAAGTATTATTCTCATTTTAGGGTTAAAAATGATGTTAATATCATTCTGATTATGAATAAGATATAATCTATCCATTACAAACATGTCTTACGTAACCAAACATTTAAGAAGAACGAATCGATTATCACCGAAACAACGATAATACTAAGATATTATTAATAAAGCAATGTTAAAAGATCATATATGATATCATATTAATGTATATGATTCTTGTACAATTTAATAACAATTATTTCACCATTATACAGGAGGTTAACCTACCCCAACCAAGGAAAAGTACATGGTAAGGGTTATTTCACAATCTCTTCATTATCCGAGGTTGTATTATACGTAATATTCTACTGGGATCTCTTTATCATCCACATCCATGTTTCTTCGAAATGTATTTCAAAACATTTTTAATATTTACAAGAATATGGGTTAAAGTCATTTATACCCTTGTTTTACTTTTTATAAGAGGTTTATAAAGGAATCTTTCCGTCGTTTTCAAAACAAGGTCCTTTTTAACCTTTTCGACAGAATTGAGGTAAGAATGTTTTTTTTTACTTATACGGCGGGTGCGGTTATTTTCCGCCATTATAAAATCGTCAAAGCTTTCCTTACAAGCTTACAAGAATATTTTCAAGAAAATGTTTTATTTTATATGGCTCTTAAATGATTTCAAAAATAGAAAGAGATATTTCTCTAAAAAGTGTTTTGATTTCATCTATGTCAACATCCTTTAATGGATTTTACGCTTATTTGAAGTTGATTTATTATAATACAAAACTTCTATATTGTATTGAAGGTTTTGTGATATATTTGACTGTGGATGTGCTATTTTATACCATTCATAGTTTATGGTGAAACTATTGACATTTCGTATGCTAGTTTTAATCCGAATGATTATGTTATATTTCAAACTTTTCTTCAGATGAATGTGCTAAACAAGTATGTTCCGGGTTGGGGACCGGTAAAAGTAAGACCTCCAGGTTGGGGACTTGTAAAAGTAAGCCCTCCAGGTTGGGGACTGGTTAAAGTAAGCCCTCCAGGTTAGGGACTGGTAAAATTATGCCCTCCGGGTTGGTGTCCGGTTATTAGAGGCACTCCGGGTTGGTGTCCGGTTATTAGAGGCACTCCGGGTTGGTGTCCGGTTATTAGAGGCACTCCGGGTTGGGTTCCGGTTAGAAGTAACCCCTAGGTCTTGGGATGAGGCCTAGAAAAAGAAATTAACGTTTAGCATTATGCATTCCAACATTATGAAAGTGGTTATTGATTTTTGCATGTGATTATTCGATTAGTAGAATATCCATGTGAACAAGTAAATGGCATTATTTCATTTTACTTTTGCCATACTATGTTGAAGTTCAAGTTAAAAAGGCTTTTGTTTTAGTAATTCATTGCCTTAAATGTTTATGCTTATTTTGAATGTTCCGCTATATTGTTATCCTTACTGGGCATTTGAGCTCACCCCTTTTCTATGTTTTATTTTTCCCAGGTAGTGAAGAAGTAAATTATGATTGACTTGAAGGGATATTATGAGGGGTTAATAGTGTGGATATGAAGACTTTGTTGTTGTAGTAGTTTTTCACTTTGAAATGTAATGTAAACCTTATGAATATATCTAGTGTTTCCAAGGCTACTAAACCAATCGGTCTTTCGAGATTTGATCTTTCTTGTGATCATGCCAATGTTATGAAGTAATGCACCGACTCTGGGTAGCTGGGGTCGGGGCGTTACATTTTTTGATGGTTCCATAGTCTTACGTGTTATGTAATTTGATTGATAAAAAATTATGTCATGTTTTAATATTTTTTTTACTTTGTTAAAGGTAATTCTTGGAGCTTGTTTTAATTGTGATTTGGTTGCACCTATCTTTGGGATCACCTTGAGTGTTTTCAAAAAACAATTGGGATCCCCTGCAGTTTTTCATTGTTGGGGAACGGTTAGGGAAAACCATGTTGTTTGTCCTAGGAAACTGTGTGGCCAACAATAGTCCATTAGAAGTGGTACATATTTTTTTCCAACCACGTAGCCACCCCTCCAAACTATAAACACCTAGAAAATGGGTTTATGAATGGTTAGTGAATGTTTAAGGTAACATTGTGGCCATACCGAGCACCAAAAACATGATCTCTATATAGGGAATATAGTTAGGGTGCACGATTACTCCAAACTATGTGTCATATCCCTCAAACCATACTTTTAGATTTTAAATGTTCTGAATTTTTAATTAAAAAACCTTGATACCCCAGTTTAAACTCTAATAAAAAAAATCTAATATTTTCATGATTTAATCCTTCTTTAGTGGTCTATAGCCTTCTCTCTTGTGATTATAGGCAGATTTCCATCATTCTTGACAGATCAACTCAAGGTATGTTGTCTTTATTATCCAGTTTTTCTTTCCCTTCATATATCCTCATTGGGTCCCTTCTCCACTCATCACATTGAACCATAAGATACTAGGTATTCCAAATAGAGTGGGTTTTATAAATAATTTATGTGTTTTTATGAATCTATAATCATTAAGACCAGATCAAATCTTCCGCAATCTCCCTTTTGAAAGGTGATTAGTTCGACGTCTATTATTGAGCAAGGCGTCTCTATACAAAGGGATATTTGTATGAACTTCTTATTTTTCTTTTAATGTTTTTTGAGATATTAACGTAATTGAATTTATTTATGATTATAATGGATTTTTTGGAAAGAAAATATGTTTTTAAGGTGGTATTTATTTAAAAATAGGTTTTTCACACTAAGTGTTTCATAAAATTCTTGAATGGTGTTTTGTTTAAAATGGTATTTCAAGAACTAAAGAGGATTGGGTTTTATTTGAAAATGTTTTATAAATTTTGAGAATATATTTTTAAATGGTTTTGGAAAAACATATCACATTGGGTAACATTGGGTGACTCAAGAATATAAATTTCACTCATGGTGTGTGTAATTCCAGATAAGGTTTTATTTATCTTTTGTGGGTTTTTTACCACTAGAGGTTACACTAGTTGGATCCATAATAGGATTGGAATAGGGATTTAATTTTTATCTCTATTATGTATACCCATAGGTTAGAGACCAAACCTTGGGATTTGTTAGATTTTATTGGATTATCACCAGATGGATTGTTCATTTTAATTTTCTCACATGATTTCCTGTGATGGATTGGTTATTGTTATTTTCTTACATGTTTACCTTTTGATTTATTCAAGGATTGAATTTATTGAGCTTTCAGGATTTATCACTTTTCAAATTCCTTTATTTGAGAATTTTAAAGGCTCTTATGAAAAAAGGGACGATTTAAAAATGGTTTTGATTTATGAAAATGATTATAAAACAATATTTTCTAAATATATAATATCTAAATTCTTAATATTATACTTTGTAGATATTCTATGGTGGAATCCTTCTGGGATTTGTTCTCACACCCTACTTTTTCTGTTGGGTATTTGTTGATATATTTTTATATTTTGGTTAATATAAGGTCATTAAAAAGTATTCAAACTTATCCTTTCATCATAACATTCATAGTAGGATGGCATGAAGGTGATGGTTGGTCACATGGAGACTTGTTGGAATTGTATTTTCATACTTTTTTTAGTCGGTCTAACATGATTTTTATAGACCATGGTTGTATTAATTTATTTTTATTTGCACTGGGGTTGTAAGTCTTTTTTATGAATAAGACACTTATTTTCAATATCCTTTCACACCTTACCACCATGACATGCCGATTCATGCGGCTTGTCTAGTTCACTCAGGTTCGTTCATTACAGAATGGTATCAAAGGAAAATTATTAGCCAAAAGTTTGTTAACACTAATTTAGAATGGTTTTTTGTCTTGGGTAGAAAGGATTTAGGATGATCAAGAATTAGGTAATAATTATGGGAGAGTTCCAGGCCACCTCACTTCCATGTCTGAACACGAGTTACCATGTGTGATGTAAATTTTTTACCATGTTCGGGACTTTGAGTTTGAGGTCATTCAAATGAATTGGATTGGGAGTTTTTTAAATGGACCTATTCCTTTTTAATGTATTGATTTTCATTGGTGGAATTCATTTTTAATTAAATTATCATTATTTAAAGTTGTTGACATTAATTCTTGAAGTTTGTCTATTTATTTTGGATTTTTTGTCAACAAGATGATTGTTTATTATCTTGTTTTTATTAGATGATGCTTCATAGAATAGCTCTTCCAAATTTGGGTGTGGATGCTATAATAAAACTTATGTAGGAAGATCCTCTTGTGCACCCTAATTTGGTAGAAGCCATAATATGGACTATTTAGACTCTTGGTCAAGTGTGTGTTGGGATCCTATGACTTATAGTGGATCATGGTTCGGAATTCACTAAGTAGGATCCTCTCATATTTCATGATGACAAAGGTCCACAATAATCAATGGATTTAATTGAGAAGATTAAGAGGATCCTATAATTCTTAATGAGTCTTAAGGACTCGAAGGATGATTTTCCATGTATATACTAGATGGACTAGGAACGATATGGTGTGAATCTACTTTGCAAGCTAAGTTGCATGAGGATCTTACATGGAATTATTTTCATAAAACATTCAATTAGTAATTTCACATTGAGATGTTTCGTGCAATGAAGATATATATGTTTATGAACTTGGATAAATGATAGAGTAATTTTCTTGAATATTCCACATTTCTATTTGAGTTGGTTTATTTGTAACTAGAGATAGTCACCAATGAGTACCTAATGTATTGATGGTTTGAGTTGGTATTGAGTCCTGATATTTGGTTTGTGTTTATTCTCATGTTTCTTCCAACCTTTGTAAAGGTATTCAATAAAGTATCTTTGGTTGAAGTTGACATAGAAAGAAACACTAGTATAGATGGAGCTTATGTTAGGGAAGTTGTTAGTCAGGGTGTGTCCTTTCACCAAAAAAGGAAGTGAGAGGGTGGTCATTTATCTTCAGGACTATTTTTAGGGACTTCTTCTAGACTTTAAAAGTTTGTATTCTTCCAATGTAGAAGGTGGGTCTATACAAAACCAAACTTTACAGAGACTCCAATAACTTGTCATTTTTGAAGACTATCAGTCCATTTGAGTATTTATGGTGAAAGGATATCACAGGAAATAATATAGGATGACTTCATACAACAGATTTTACACCAGAGGAATGTAATAAGGGTTATCTACTTTTAGAGGTATGGTTTTAATTTCATAATCAATAATGCTATATTTGTTTTGATATGAGTGTCACTACTTCCTTTATATGATGAATATTAGTTGATGATTTTTCCTACATTTGAAACATATTTTGTTGTTGTTGGATATTTCTATTACTTCATGGAAGAGTCACAAATATGGGTTCATGTGTCTCATGTGTCGGGTGGTGATAGATGACTTCGAGGTCATGTGATACTTTTATGTTCATGATTTTAACATCTTCAAACTAATACATGGAATTGATTCGATGATCAATTATAATGACCAAATAGAATGTAATCATCATCAGGTTTATTTTTTTTCTTCAAATGGGGCCACTAATGTTTCTCAAGATGAGTGGGACCCTAGATCAGGAATTGTGGGGAATATTGTTCTTTATACTATGGTAATATTGTTCTAGTTGTATGAGTTTTTTCTTAATGTTTTTGACCCATATTTGGGTTTTATACTGCCTAAAGTGGTGTTTGTGTATGAAAAATTAATTCTAGTTGATTTTTATGGTTTACCATAATAGAGAGAGTTCTAGTTTACTATTTACATACTCTCTAGTACGATGACCATTTTTATTCCATCTTATCAAATGGCACCTCCAAATTTGTTGGAACTTAAATTCTAGGTTGAGAACCCAAACTCCAAGGGATTCCTTCATCATTTTTTGTCACCATGGTCTTTTCCTGTCCTCCTTTCTATGAAGGTAGAATGAAGTCTCAAACATTTTATGGATCATCAAATGTTTAATTGAGTGACTATTAATAACAATAATTATTTTCCCATGAATGAGGATCTCTTTGACCATCATAGAGGGGTATGTTTCTTTTCAAGGATTAACATTCTACTAGGGTACCATTATTTGAGATTCTAAGAAGAGAATATACTTAGGATAGAATTTAGTAGTTGGTATGGGAATTTCAAGTTTCTAGTTATGTCATTCGTTCTCACTAACACTCCAACAATATTTATAGATTTGATGAAACTTATGCTCCATCAATTGTTATACTATTATTTAATTGTGTTCATGGATTTTATTTTTGAGTACACAACGATATATTAGGAATATATAGATCATTTTTATATCATTCATAAAACCTTGAATAAATATCGTTTATATATTAATATTTTTTAATGTGAATTTTGGATCTCAGAAGTGAAACTTTTAGGGCATGTGATATTTTAGAGGGGTGTTTCAGTGGATTAAAAAAGGATATAGGTAGTTATATCCTATGATAATTCTAAAAATATGGTTAAGATCCAAAGAATCCAGGGTTTGGTAATTACTATAGATGGTGTTTTAGTATTTCTCCAAGATTTAATCTTTGTTGATAGTTTAACATCCCTAAACCAAGATCCACTAAACTGGTTCCCCAAGATAAGTCACAACATGAACTCAAACACAACTCCTCATACACCAAAGGTTAGTGACTAGCAGTAAGGGTATAATAATCCACATGGTGATACTATACCCTCTTTACTATTGTAATCTTGAACATATGACAATGTGATAGAGGAAACAAATTTTAATAACCAATGAACATAAATAAAAAACCATTTCCTTAATAGGGTATAAGTCCAAAACCATTTAGTAAATATGCCATTTCATGATAATTGATCCAAAAGTGAAGGAATATGAAAATAAATACAAACAATATAATCCCAAGAGGGTCCCAAATCCAAGTCCAGAACCACATCCCTAGACATACCATGCCCAACTAAACCCCCTATGATGGGCCTTTTACCTTATCCAAACCAGCAAGAATGAAGTCTGCTATGGTACCCAACAATGGACTGGAAAGGGTGTGATTATAACCCAGTAGGACACCATAAACGGTGTCAATAAATATACAGTTTAAATAGATAGTTCATGAAACTAATAAATAAATGAAAAATAGACATAGATAACTCAAGTTCAATTAGTTAACAATATTTAATTTAACCCATTATATCATTATTACCATAACCATCATTTATTCCATCTTTATTACTTAATCTATTTTCATCACATGTTCCATGGGTTAGGAATTTAGATCATCTATACAAGGGTCTATTGAAATAAATCAATATGCATAAGTAAATAAGTCAAGTCCCTATCACACTAAGGGAGAAGAACCTCAATTAAATACCCCACACTACCAATCCATGTGTACATGCTTATTTATCCAGTCACCACTCACATACCATATCAAAACCCATACTCGAAACAATACTCATATTAATCACCATCCAGAACAATAAAATTGGGAATTAATATTAATCCATAAACCATCAACCAATTTTCCATTTACATTATAAAGTGCATTTAACCCATTTTCCTTTTCTTATGACAAGCCCACTAAGAATAGTAGATAATTCCCATATACTATCTCATTCTGTATACACATCAATCTACATATGTAAATCCATTTAACCCATTCTTCATTTCACAAACAAAAACACACTTATGAATTCTGTGTACAACTCATAAGACATTTGGCACATTCACATTAATCCAATTAACACATTTATAATTTTTAAAAATCTTTATTCATTATCCCATTTAACACTTCCATAAAATAATAATAATTGACCCATTAACCCACTCACATTTACATTTATTAACCCAAATATCCCATTTATCATTAATAATCCTTAGACCATCAACCATTTACCCTTCTACATTTCTTATTTCATATATCCCATTTGAATTTACCCAAAAGACACCTTAATAAATTATCCAAGTTTAGAAAAATGTATTAATATTACACTTTTAACTAAAATTAGTATTTTAACATGTTCATCATGGATCTATTTTATCACATATCAATTCCATGTTAAAACACTAGAAATGTCAAGGTTTAGGAATGTATCTGCACCCCATGAGAGGCCCTAGATCGATCTAATAATCCTCCATGCATCCCATAGGAGTCATGAGGGTTTCACTTCACAATTCATACAACAATTTTACCCAAATATCACTAAATTAATCAAAAAACAATAATATAGAACAAATAACACAATCACACGTGCAAAACCCGACATCAAAACATTGGGATATAATTTATAGACCACATACTTCAAGTCTGATGATGAACACACTCTTAATCATAGCCTTAGATCTAGATATAAATAACCTTTTAATCCCCAACGTAGGTTCCACTAGAAAAATTGGGTTTTAGGGATTCCAAAGAATATGGGAGTAACTAAAAACCCAAATCTTGATAAAGGAATCAATAAGAGTGTTATACCTACCCGGACCTTCGATCTGTAACCAAAGGCACTCCAAACAGCCAAGAATCGAAGGAGAACTCCCCTTGGGAAGACTGGGCCAATATGGTTCATCCTTATGGTTGAGAGGGGTATAAATTAGGGAAAAATTGGGTGGGAATATAAAAATCCAAATATGGAAAAACTCTAAATTTTCGGGTGCACGGTTTTCCCACATTGTTTAGAAAATGGTGCGCAAACCATGCACAATAATGTTTCTAATGGAAGTTGGATCACATGGTTACCTGGGAGACACCACATGGTTTGAAATGTCTAGAACTAACCATTCATCATTCAACTTTCCAAGGATACAATTTGTTCCAAGGGGGGCCACACAATTTACTTAATTATGCACTAACCATGCACCTTGCACATGTTGGCTTAGTTTTCCTTCATTTCATGCCCCGAACCCATAGAACACACTCATAACAACCCCAAGACCCCTAAAACAACAACTGAAAATTTAATTAATACATTGTAATATATTTAAACAAAAATTTAAACAAGGACTTACCTCCCTGAAAATCGAGATCTTATAACCTCCCCACCATATAACGGATCATCCTTGTGTTTCTATTCTTGAGCATCAGTAAGCTTTAAAGGTTTGAATATCGGGCCACTGATCCCATACACCTGAGTCACTTTCTGAAAGTTTCTTCCTAAACATTACCCTAATACCACATACTTATCTTTAAGATGAAACCGTACCACAAAAACCTTCTCATTATGATCCACTAGATGACCTAGATGCTCCTCAAGGACACATCATCCTAAAACCACACATTATCCACTAGAACTTAATAGGGAAGCCTCGAAAAAACTACCAAAATCATAGCACATGGGAACTTCTCACACAAAACCGTGCCACTGTGGAAGATAAAATTAGCACCCCATTGGTCTAGTCTTCTTTTTAACTCACGATAAATTCACTTGGCGCCATTTGACTATGTTTTCAAAACTCTAACGGTGAAAAAAACATTGCATCACTCAATGGAATTACATGATCCTTCCAACCTCATTTTTTTACTTACAAAAATCCATAACTGTAATGTCCCAGACCTGAAGAGCCACAAGAACTGTGCTAAATGGGCCAGGTGTTTTTACCTTAGGCACACCTCCCCAAACACAAAAGGCTGCTGACTAGCATCGAGGGTCTAAACAGGTATATTGGGGAGGAAATACCCTCTTGGAGGATAATAACGGTATTGGCCTGAGTATAATATAAAATAAGAGACTTTGCAGACTCGAACTAGACCCACATAGTGGAAGCACAACAATATCAAATAAATATCGAAACCTATAAACAAATAGAAGCAGTGAAATGTAAACAAAACAGCATGCTAAAACCGCATGTAACAACTACCAGAACATACAATTCATGCATCTATAGAATGTCAAGATATAAAGGGGTGCCAATGGATAACCAATAGTAAATAAAATAAACAAGTTAAGCATGCTGATACAAAAAATAATGAAAAACAAAGTAAAATCCACTTAGGAATGACCTCAAGGTCTATACCATCTCCATGTGACAACTAGTACAGTCCTGCTCAAGAAGCTTATCTCTTTCCTGCACACAAATATATAAAGTCTACACGCGCTCCGAAGGGCCCAAGGAGGGTGTGAGACAAATATCAGTAGGATACCACCCAAATGGTGTGTATATAATATAAGTGTTTAATAAGGAATACATTTATAAGGAAGTTAGTAAATAGTATGATGAACTATAACACCCCAATCTTCCACGGTACGCTTCCCTTTGAATAATACAATAACATGTGTTGTACCCAACTTCGAGTTCTAACACACACCACAACCAATCAAACTAGCTGTTATGAATAGTAATACCCACTTTTTGAATTTTTTTAAATTTTATCTTTCAAAATGGAAATCATTTTTGGATTTGGAATATAAAAATTAGCTTAGGGTGAATTTTTGGTATTTTTCTAAAAACTTTCAATTTTTGATAAATTTGTGAAAAACACTGAGTTATAGTTTAAAACTGAATTTTTATTTAAAAAATTATTTATTTTATTTAAATTTATTTTAGGTCAAAATAGATACATAATACCTATATAAGTTCAATGTAATTCATTGGAGTTAGTTTATAACAATTTTAGATATATAAAATTTTTATTGAACTATTCACCGTCTTTTACCAATCTCCAAGGAGAATTTGCATATTCACATAAAACTTAATTTTACCGCTTCTGTGAGTGGAATTACGAAAATATGAGAGGCATGGTTAAATATAAATTAGTAAAATGTTTTTTAATAAGATAAAATTAATTTTTGGTGAATAGTAACTTTTTACTTTTATTTACCACGACTAAATGTAAATAGGGTAATTAGGTGTAAAAATGATATTTGTATTACCCTAAAACATGTCCTAATTTTATTGGATAAGTATAATTCTACCAAAAAAACCTTAGGAATAAAGTATTAACCTCTTTGATCCACTTGGATTAGATTAGGACATTTATTATTATTTAATTCAAAGAAGAGTTAAAAGAGTTAAAATCAATGTATAAGAACAAAAACATTTTTAATATAGGTTTATACATAAGATAAATTAGATTATAAATATTAATTAGAAATGTAAAAATATTTCCTACATAGTGGTATTTTATTTATAATTTTTAGACATTAAATAATTTAGTTATTTATGACACAATGGTGATGGAGCAATTACCTAATTAATGAAATATTAAAATAATTGATATTATAAATATCCAAATAAATGTAATTTGAGACTTTTTATGAATTAAACTAATTATCTAGGTTAAGATGACATATTAGGGTTGGTTAGATGAATTTTTTTCAAAGTAATAATTCTTTTATGAATTTAGAAAAAACAAAATACCAAATAGTGTCAAAATTGACATAAAAGAGTTTTTAAAAGAAATATTATATTACTAATGGATATTCTATTCCTAAAAATCTATGGTTCAGAAAAATTACTTATATAGTGATAGGTGTATCATTAATTAACCAATTTGGGTTCTATTGGAAGTATATAGTAAATTTATTAACCATATAATATAAAAATATAAAGAGACATGGTAAATGTCAAACTATTTAACTAAGAGTTAAATCTAAAAGATAAAGTTAATATAGTGACCCAAACCTATCTAAAACCTATTGGTTGAGTGGTTTTCGACCCATCCCAACCTTATCCTTTATATAATCCATTTTTTATCTACTAGAAACCGAAAAATATTTTATTATAAATAATATTTCTAGATTTTTCTAAGGTTCCCCTCACCCCTCTTATAAAAGGGAACTCCTCCTTCTGTCAAATTCATACCTTCAAAGCCTTTTGGTTCAGACAAAACTTTCCCAAATATCCTATAAAATTACATAAATACATCATAGAGTCCTTCCTTTAGTCATAAATCCATCTTAAGGAGACCTTTTGATCAAATCAAAAGGAAGAACCCAATGAAAAGGTAAAAATCTCACCACATCTTTCAAGATCATTTCTTCTTCCACTTCCTTTTTCTTTGTTGCTTCCATTATAAAATAATAAATACAGTAAACTCTATATACTATGATATTATTATAAATATGGTAAAACAAAATTCATTATTCTATCCATCCCTTGAATGACATGTCACCATACGTGCGTACGTACGGCTTACCGTCACCACGTCGTGGTGTAATTGTTATTCAATACATTACTATTTGGATGGGTATAATAATGATGTGTAATTCATTTAAATAATAAATAGAAAATGATAATTACACTGTATATATGATACACCATCCAATTATATATTATATAAAATAATGATATTATCACTCGTGCGTACGTACAGATTATCGTCTCCACGAACGCGATGAGATTCTTTCACCATCGTATCCATTCAAGACTAATTTTCATTTGATGATTAAAAATAATGTTTAAGTACTTGATATAAGTCTACATATGAATAAGATACAACCTATGGATAACAAACATGACTTATGTAACAAAGCATATAAAAGAAAATGAGAAAGTGAACACCTAAAATGACGATAATACTACAATATTATTAACAAAGCAATATTAAAAGATCATATATGATATCATATTTATGTATATGATTATTGTATAATTTAATAACAATGATTTAACTATTATACAGGAGGTTAACCTATCCTCGACTAAGGAAAAGTACAAGGTAAGGGTTTATTTCACAATCTCTTCATTATCTGAGGTTGTTTATATATAATTATCTAATGGGACCTCTTAATCATCCACATCCATGTTTCTTAAAAATGCATTTCAAAACATTCTTAATATTTTATAGACATTGGGTTAAAGTCATTTATACAATTTTCTGACTTTTATATTATTTTTATAAAGGAATATTTCCGTTGTTTTCCAAATAAGGTCCTTTTTAACCTTTTCGACAAAATTAAGGTAAGAATGTCTTTTTTTAACTTATACGACGGGTGTGGATATTTTCTGCCATTATAAAATCGTAAAAGCATCCCTTATAAGCTTATAAGAATATTTTCAAAGTAAATATTTTCTTTTATAAATATGCAACTTTTAAATGATTTAAAAAAACAGATGTTTTTCTCAAATAGTTTTGATTTCATCTATGTCAACATCCTTTGATGGATTTTAAGCTTATTTGAAGTTGATTCATTATGATACGAAACTTCCATAGTGTATTGAAGGTTTTGTGATATGTTTGAACATGGATGTGTAACTTTTATACCATTTATGGTTTATGGAGAATGTATTGACATCTTTTATTCTAGTTTTAATACGAAATTTTATGTTATGTTTAAACCTGTTCATATGAGGAATGTATTGGACTTAGTAAGTGACGGGTGGAGCCTGCTATAGCTCCTTGATGCATCGGTAGGTATCAAGAGACAAACTAGTGTCTTGGAACAAGGCCTTGGAAAAATCTTAATTTTAGTCTTGGCACAAGGCCTTAAATATGTGGTTATGATAGTCTGGAATTATGCGTTCCATCATTATGAAAGTGGCTATTGATATTGCATGTGATTATTTGACTAGTAGAAAATCCATGTGAATAAGTAAATAGAATTATTTCATTTTATTTTTTCCATATTATACTGAAGATAAAGTTTAAAAGGATTTTGTTTTAGTCATACATTGCCTTAAATGCTTATTCTTATTTAGAAAAAGTTTCTACTATATTGTTTTCTTTACTGAGCATCTGATCTCACCCCTTTCTATGTTTTATTTTTCCCAGGATGTGAAGAAGTATTTTATTACTGACCGGTAGGGATAGTCTGAGGGGATATGAGTGTGGACTATGGAGACTATGTTGTTGTAGTTTTCACTTTATGATGTAATGTAAGACTTATTAATATATCTAGTGTTTCCAAGTATAATAAACTAATCGGTCTTTCGAGACTTGATCTTTTGTGATAATGCCAATGTTATGTAATAATGCACAGACTCTGGGTAACTAGGGTCAGGCATTATAGTGTCTATCAGAGTAAGTTTAGTAGAAACCTTATAAGCTAGATTTAGATATACTATTATTAGAGAACATATCCCTAAGATAGACTTTGAGGATTAGTATACAAGAACTTCCTAGAATTTTGGTATTATAGAGATTTTTTGAGTTTTCCGAGAAATAGATCCATGTATGGATATGAGCAGGAAGAGGTGGATCTGGCATAGATGCACCTAGGGGTAAAACCAGAAAACACCGCTTTGAGATAGACTCGAACGGGAACTGGTGCACGATAACAGGCCTTACTGCACTCTTGGTTACGAAACTCCCAGGGGATATGCTTAGGATAATTCTCATTTTCTTTAGAAACCATTATGAAGGGTTTATGAGTATATAATTACTCAAAGAAAACATTTTTATGATTATGGATTATATTCCTAAACTGTTCAATTTATGTTAACTGCTTTACATGTTTGGATTTATGTATTGTGATTCATAAACTAATCTAGTGTATGCCGTTGTTTATAAACAGAACCTAGTGGAAGGAATGGAAAATGTATCAATGCACACACTCCATATAGGGACTTCCCTTCTGCCTAAGATAATTATAGTAGAGCTGGTGATGCAACTGGTACTGATCAGATAATCTCCATACTGGGACAACTCACTCAGGTTATGAATAATAACCTTACCCGTATGGAGCACCCTGATCCACAGCATGGAGGATAAATGTTAGATCACCTTATAAGGCAAAAACCACCAATATTCAATGGGGGTAAAAATCCAATAGTAGCTGCGAAATGGATAAATTCCTTAGAGAAAATATTCCATGCCATGGGGAGTAGCGAAAAGGAAAAAGTTGTCATGGCAGTTTACCGCCTCACTGGAAATGCTGATCAATGGTGGTCATTGATTCAAAAAAATAAGGAAGATGATGAAGTATCAAATATAGAATGTAGGGAGCTTAAAGAGATTTTATTAGAAAAATACTTTCATCCTGACCATCGAGTGGATATGGAAAGACAATTTCAAAGTCTGAGGAAAAAGAAGGACGAGAATGATGCAAAGTATGAGTCTAACTTTACAAGGTTAGGAAGGCATGCTGTAGATTATATACGTAACACAAGAAGTAAGATTTATCATTTCTTTGATGTGTTAAAACCATTTCTCCATTGATCATTAGTCTCACAATCCTTCTCGTCATACGAAGATATTGTCTCATGTGCTATCAAGAGATAAAAGGAATTCTTTAAGTCTTACGACTTTAGAGCAAAGCAAGAGAAGAAGAGATCTACGGATCAATCCAGAAATGGAAATAAGTGGAAGAAGGGAAAAGTTGAATATCCATCCTATAGTAAATATGGGAAGAAACACCCAGGTACTTTCTTAAATGGAATGGGAGTCTGTTACAAGTGTGGTGGAAAAGGCCACCAAGCTCGTGATTGCAAGGGGAAGAAATAAGCTATCGATGTTCAATGCTACAATTGCAGGGAGATGGGACATTATGCAAGTGAATGTCCTAAGCGTCAGGGGGAATTACCTCATAAAAGGCCAAGGGATCAAGGCCAAGCTTAAGCTATTACTACTGCTGAGGTAGAAACTCCGAAAGATGTGGTGGTAGGCAATTTAATGGTTTCCTCATGTTTATAAAATGCTTTATTTGATTTTGGATCATCGCATTGTTTCATATCTTCCCATTTTGCAAAGAAAATTAGATATTTCCAATTTGATTTAATAAGGGAGTTGTTAGTTAAAACTCTTAAGGGAAGTATCATTGCTACAAAGTTATGTGAATCAGTTCCCATTAGAGCATATAAATGTTCTTTATCTGCATATCTCATCGTCATACCAATGATTTAGTTTGATATAATCCTTGGTATGGATTTGATTTCGGACTATGATGTGAATATTTATTGTAATAAGATGGAGGTTATGATTTTTGATGATGATGATAAGGAACACCTTATCTTTAGAGAAGAATCGTCCCCCCTAATTCTTATGTATATCCACCCCCAATAGCTCAACTAAAGTCAATTATTGGGGAGGAAGAGAATGAAATTACTATGGGTGAGGAAAGTAATGTTCAAATAGAGTATGCACCTATTGTGAAACAATATGTTGATATTTTTCTAAGGATTTATCTGGACATCCTCCAGAATGAGAAATTGAGTTTTCTATTGATTTAATTCCTGGATCAAGTCCCATATCGAAGACCCCTTATAGAATGGACACTATGGAATTAGTGGAACTAAAGAAAAAACTAGAGGAATTGAGTAATAAGGGATTTATTCACCCTAGTGTTTCTCTATGGGGAGCCTGTGTTCTATTTGTTAAGAAGAAAGATGGATCTATGAGCTTTTTCATTGACTACCGGGAGATCAATGCTATAACAATAATGAACAAGTATCCCCTACCTCACATTGATGATTTATTTGACCAAATACATGGAGCTCAATACTTTTCAAAGATTGACCTTCGATATGGATACCATCAGTTGTGTGTGAAGAAGGAAGAAATTCTGAAAACAGCATTTCGAACCATGTACTGGCATTACGAGTTTACATTAATTCCTATTGGGCTGACTAATGCACCCTCTGTTTTCATGGATCTAATCAATAGAGTTTTCAAGGAATATCTTGATTAATTTGTAGTGGTATTTATTGATGATATCTTGGTATACTCCAAATCATGAAAATCACTTGCGCATTATATTTAAGACTATGAGAAGACATGAATTTTATGGGAAGTTTAGAAAGTGTGAATTCTGGCTTCAGGAGATTTCTTTTCTTGGCCATATTGTCTCTAAGGATGGAATCTCTGTTGATCCTTCTAAGAGTAGAGCAATCCAAGAATGGCCAGCACCAATGAGTTTAACTGAGGTACACTGTTTTATTAGTTTAGTAGGTTATTATCGACTTTTCGTCTAGAAATTTTCCTGATTGGCTAACCCATTAACAAAGATCACACATAAAGGGGTTAAATTTTTTTGGTAAAAAGAGTGTGAAGAATGTTTTGAATAACTGAAGAGATGATTAGTCAATGACCCTATATTGACTCTACCATCGGGGAATTATGGGTTCGTTATTCATAGTGACGCATTGAAGAAAGGACTTGGTTGTGTCCTTATACAGAATGATAGGGTTATTGCATATGCCTCACGACAGCTAAAAATTCATGAGGAAAACTATCATACTCATGTTCTTGGGTTAGCTGATGTAATCTTTGCTTTGAAGATATGGATACATTATCTCTATGGTGAAAAATGTGAGATATATAACGATCACAAGAGTTTGAAGTTTATTTTCTCACTGAAAGAACTCAACATGAGGGAAAGGAGATGGCTTGAACTACTCAAGGATTATTATTACATGATACACTACCACCCGGGGAAGGCAAATAAGGTGGAATATTCTTTAAGAAGAAAGGATCATGGAGTTTTGAACAAGATGAGTGTTGAAAGGGATCCTATATTCATGGATCTAGTAAAGATGGATATGGGAAAAAAATGGAATGTGAAACATAAATGATTTTTCAAATGGTTTCCAAACCATCTTTACTAGAAAGGATAAAGAGTTCTTAGACCGTTGATGAAGAGTTTCAAAAGAAGATTAAATCTGTGAATGATGGGAGATTGAGTGACATTGTGTATGAAGATGGAATTTTGAAATTTGGGAAGAGACTTTTTGTTCCCGATATTCCTGATCTAAAAAGGGAATTGTTGAACGATGATCATAGTTCTAATTTCACTATACACCCTAGGAGCACCAAAATGTATAGAGATTTGAAGGAACATTTTTGGTGGGACAACATGAAGAGGGAGATTGCTGATTTTGTGTCAAGATGTATGGTTTTTCAACAAGTGAAAGCTAGAAGGAAACAACCTGGAGGTGTCATGCAAGCTCTTCCCATACCTGAGTGGAAATGGGATAAAATCACGATGTACTTTTTCATGGGACTACCAAAGACTCCTAGAAGGAATGATGAAATATGGGTCATTGTTGATCATCATACCAAGTCAGAACATTTTATTTCTATAAGGTAAGATCTACCACTTGAACGTATAGCAAGACTATATATTAATGAAGTAGTGAGGCTTCATGGAGTGACCCTATCGATTGTTTCTGATCGTGATCCCCGTTTTACTTTAAGATTCTGGAAGAGTATTCAGAATCCCTTGGATACTGAACTTCATTTTAGCATTGCCTACGACCCTCAAACAGATGGACAATCAGAATGGGCTATTCAAACCGTAGAAGACATGTTAAGATCTTTCTCACTTGACATTCAAGGTATGTGGGATTAATATTTACCTGTGGTAGAATTTTTCTATAACAATAGCTTCAATTCCAGTATTCAGATGGCACCATATGAAGCGTTATATGGAAAGAGATGTCGCACACCAACCTGTTGGGATGATATTAGTGAAAGAAAACTCATAGGACCAGAATTGGTGAAGGAAATGATGGAAATGGTGAAGGTAATCGGAAACCACATCAAAGCAACTCAAAGTAGGCAGAAGAGCTTTGCTGATAACCGAAGTAAGGATTTGGAATTTCAGGTAGGAGGTCATGTTTTCTTGAAGGTATCTCCATGGAAGGGTGTTATATGTTTTGGTAGGAAAGGTAAATTGAGTCCCAGGTACATTGTTCCTTTCGAAATTATAGAACGAATTGGGGTTGTAGCTTACGGTTTGGAAATGCCGCCAAATCTCTCCAAAGTTCATGATGTGTTCCACATATCACTGTTGAGAAAATACATGCCTGACCCAACGCATGTACTCA
Source organism: Viscum album (assembly GCA_963277665.1). Classification (NCBI taxonomy): domain Eukaryota; kingdom Viridiplantae; phylum Streptophyta; class Magnoliopsida; order Santalales; family Viscaceae; genus Viscum; species Viscum album. Next base: position 1,978,751,857 of record OY728122.1, read on the forward strand.
CCTATGATGAATTATAATTGGAACCCGATCTGTCTTATTGCGAAGAGCCTGTCAAGGTTCATGAAATAAGAGAACAAGTGCTGAGAAACCAGACGACTCATCTGGTAAAAGTTTTATGGAGAAACCTTAAGATTGGAGAGGCAACGTGGGAACCCAAGGAACTTATGATGAAGAAACATCGAGTCTTTTTATGTAATAATATTCTAGAAATTTCGAGGATGAAATTATTTGAAGGAGGGTTGAATGTAACAACCCAATATTCCATGGCACACTTCTCTTTGAATAATACAATAGCGTGTGTTGTACGTAACTTCGAGTTCTAACACACACCACAACCAATCAAACAAGCTGTTATGAATAGTAATACCCAATTTTTGAAATTTTATAAATTTTATCATTCAAAATGGACTTCAGTTTTGGATTTGGAATATTGAAATTAGCTTAGGATGAATTTTTTGTATTTTTCTGAAAACTTTCAAAATTTTGATGAATAGTGAAAAACACAGAGTTATAGTTTAAAACCAAATTTTTATTTAAATAATTATTTATTTTATTTATATTTATTTTAGATAAAAATAGATAAATAATACCTATATAAGTTCAAATTAAATCATTGGAGTCAGTTTAAAATAATTTTAGATATATAAAACTTTTATTGAACTTTTCACTGTCTTTTACCCATCTCCTAGGAGAATTTTCAAATTCACGTAAAACTTAATATTACCGCATCTGTGAGTGGAATTTCGAAAATATAAGAGACATTGTTAATATCAAGGAGTAAAATGTGGTTCAATAAGATAAAAATTATTTTTGGTGAATAGTAATATTTTACTTTTATTTACCACGGTTAAAAGTAAATAGGGTAATTAAGGGTAAAAATGGTATTATTATTATCCTAAAACATGTCCTAATTATATTGGATAAGTATAAATAGACCAAAAAAAACCTTAGGAATAAAATATGAACCTCTTTGTTCCACTTGGATTAGATTAGGACATTTATTATTATTTAATTCAAAGAAGAGTTAAAAGAGTTAAAATCAATGTTTAAGAACTAAATTTTTTTATATATGGTTATACATAAGATAAATTAGATTATTAATATTCATTAGAAATATAAAAATAATTCATACATAATTTTATTTTATTTATAATTTTTAGACATTAAATAAATTAATTTATTTATGACACAATGGTGATGGAGTTATTACCTAATTAATGGAATATTAAAATAATTGATATTATAAATATCAAAATAAATGTCAATTGAGACTTTTTATAAATTACACAATTTTTCTAGGTTAATATGACTTATTAGGGTTGGTTAGAGGAATTTGTTTCGATGTAATAATACTGTTATGAATTCAGCAAAAACAAAATACCAAATAGTGTCAAAATTGACAAAAAATAGTTTTTAAAAAAAATATTATATTATTAATTAATATTCTATTCTTCAAAATCTAAGGTTTATCCAAAGGACTTATATAGTGATAGGTGTATCTTTAATGAACTAATTGGGGTTCAATTGGATGTATATAGTAAGTTTATTAACCATATAATATAAAAATACAAAGAGACATGGTAAATGTCAGACTATTTAACTAAGAGTTAAATCTAAAAGATAAAGGTAATATAGTGACCCAAACTTGTATAAAACCTATTGGTTTAGTGTATTTCGACCCATCCCCACCTTAAACTTTAAATAATACATTTTGGAGCCATTAGAAACCGAAAATGATTTTATTATAAAATAATATTTCTAGTTTTTTCTAAGCTGCCCCTCACCCCTCTTATAAAAGGGCACTCACCCTTCTCTCAAATTCATACCGTCAAAGCCTTTTGGATCGGCCAACCCCTGCCCAAATATCCTCTCAACTTCCCTCAATTCATCCTAGAGGACTCCCTTTAGTTATAAATTCATCTGAAGGATCTCTTTTGATCAAATCTAAAGGAAGAACCCGAAGAAGAGGTAAATATCTCACCACCTCTTTCAAGTTCTATTATTCTTCCACTTCCATTTTCTTTGTTTCATCCATTATAAAATAATAACTCTAGTATATTTTATATACTTTGATGTTATTATAAATATGGTACAACCAAATTCATTATTCTATCCATCCCTTGAATGACATGTCACCATACGTGCGTACGTACGACTTCCCGTCTCCACGTCATGGTGTGATTATTATTCAATACGTTATTATTTTCATGGGTATAATAATGATGTTTAATTCATATAAATAATTAATATAACATGATAATTATTCAGTATATATGATAAACCATCCAATTATTTATTATATCAAAATAATGTTATTGTCGCTCGTGCATACCTACGGACTACCGTCTCCACGAACGCGATGAGATTCTTTCCCCAACGTATCCATTCAAGACTAACATTCATTTGATGATTAAAAATAATGTTTAAGGACTTTATATCATTCTGGATATGAATAAGATACACCCTATAGATACAAAACATTGCTTATATAACAAAACATATAAAATAAAACGAGTAAGTGAACACCTGAAATGACGATAATACTAAAATATTATTAACAAAGAAATATTAAAAGATCATATATGATATCAAATTTATGTATATGATTATTTTATAATTTAATAACAATGATTTAGCTATTATAAAGGAGGTTAACCTACCCTCGACCAAGGAAATGTACAAGTTAAGGTTTTATTTCACAATCTCTTCATTATCCGAGGTTGTTTATTCATAATTATCTACTAGGACCTCTTTATCATCCACATCCATATTTCGTAAAAATGTATTTCAAAACATTATTATTATTTTATAGACTATGTGTTAAAGTCATTTATACCCATTTTTGACTTTTATAAGATGTTTATAAATGGTTTTTTCCATCGTTTTCCAAAAAAGTTCCTTTTTAACCTTTTCTACACAATTAAGGTAACAATGTCTTTTTTAACTTATATGGCGGGTGTATCTATTTTACACCATTATAAAATCATCAAATCTTATTTGAAGCTTATAAGAATATTTTCGATGTAAATGTTTTCTTTTATAATTATGTTACTTTTAAATGATTAAAAAAAGAGATATTTCTCTCAAATTGTTTTGATTTCATCAATGTCAACATCCTTTGATGGATTTTAAGCTTATTTGAAGTTGATTTATTATGATACAAAACATCCATATTGTGTTGAAGGTTTTGTGATATGTTTGACTGTGGATGTGTTATTTTTATACCATTCATGATTTATGGAGAAAGTATTGACATTTCGTATGCTAGTTTTAATATGAGTGTTTATGTTATGTTTAAACCTATTCATATGAGGAAGGAATTGGACTTAGTAAGTGATTGGTGGAGCCCTCTATAGTTCCTCGATGCATCGGTAGGTCTCATGAGACAAACTAGTGTCTTGACATAAGGCCCTGGAAAAATTTTACTTGTAGTCTTGGCACAAGGCCTTGACTTTGTGGTTATGATAGTCTGGCATTATGCATTCTATCATTATGAAAGTGGTTATTGATATTGCATGTGATTATTTGACTAGTAGAATATCCATGTGAATAAGTAAATGGAATTATTTAATTTTATTTTTTCCATATTATGATGAATTTCAAGTTTAAAAGGCTTTTGTTTTAGTTATACATTGCCTTAAATGTTTATTCTTATTTATGAAAGTTTCCGCTATATTGTAATCCTTACTGAGCATCTGAGCTCACCCCTTTCTATGTTTTATTTTTCCCAAGATGTGAAGAATTATTTTATGACTGACCTGTAGGGACAGTCTGAGGGGATACGAGTGTGGACTATGGAGACTATGTTGTTGTAGTTTTCACTTTATGATGTAATGTAAGACTTATGAATGTATCTAGTGTTTCCAAGGATACTAAACTAATCGGTCTTTCGAGTCTTGATGTTTTGTTTATATGACAATGTTATGTAATAATGCACCGACTTTGGGTAACTGGGGTCGGGGAATTACATGAACAAATAAACATAAACTCTATTGGTTCTCAGCAGCCACTGTGGAGTGTCACCTACTTCGACCAACGACAGAATATCTGTCATGTCACCCGACACAATTTTCCCCCTGACACCATGGGTCTCAAGTACCGAAGTCCTGAAGGAATGAACAAGAAGTAGTAACACGTAGAGACAGCAACGCTTGTCCTCCAATAAGTAACCGAAGGGACAACTATGTATTCCCTCAATAACCTAACTGTAGGGACATCGATGTCTTCCCTCAAACCACAGTGTGCCTCTTCCCCAACCCGATAGCTTCAATGCTACCCCCTAAAGGATCCTCATCTTCCACATGGATTATTATGGTAACCACCCCCAAACCAATAGTACCTAAACTGAAACAAATGTGTTACTCTACCCATATGATTAGTCAAAATGACCTCATCATAGAGTCTCTCTATGTGCACACTACTCAAAGTTCCTGGTGAGCAGTAATCCCCAAAATAGTACCCAAGCCACAACATCCCAGACACCTCGTGCCCCTGCGACCATTTCTCTCAAGTCCTATGGTAACACCATCCTTGATACCCAGGCCATGTCCAACTTGACAGTCACACTGCCTCAAGATAACGTCCAATAAGCCCAATCCCATGGTCAGAACAATCTAGTGTAACCTAGGCCAATCCCAACATCTGATCAGCATCACTGAACAATACCCAGACCATTCCCAACACAACCCAAAGGTTCCAAAATGTGAAATATCTCACATCACATATATATATTCAAAATAAATACTTTAAATAGGAAAAACAAACTAAATAGTTGAATTAAACTATCTCTTTGTTGTCCCATTCCAACACCAAGGTCTTGAAAGCCTCTAACAATTCATATCATCAGTTAAAAAATGGAACTCAATAGTTTAATCAAAATAATTAATTTTAATGCATTTTGGCATACTCGTCCAAAATTCACCAAGTCATAAAGGACCCCTATCCCAACCCTGCTTAAGAAAAATATGTAAAAGGGCATACCCAAAGGCATCCCATAGGTCAAATATGAAATTTAATATGAGATTGTAGATAAAACAGGGTCTCGATCAAAATACCCAAATAACCATTAAAGGGTGAATCACCCAAAAGTCCAAAAAAACATGAATAAGGCATTCACTAACTACCCGAGGCTCATAGACATAAGCCCGTCCGATATTGAAATCCATTTAGATGATTATTTTCATAGATCTATGTTTCCATCAAATCCTAGAAACTTTGTTCAGATGGGATTTTTGTTGTCCGAGGTAAAAAATACTGGAATGAAAAATGGTGTGTGGTTTATCCTCCCCAATATGATCCAAAAACACCGACGGATTGAAAAAGGGATGTCGGATAATGAATCTAGGGTGAGAAATGTTCTTCAAAATTTTAGAACGAACCTGTTCTGAAGTTGAGGAAGAAAAATGTTTTTTCTGAAATAAGAAGTGATGCTCTTTCATTTAAGAAGATAAAAATAAAAATACATGGTGTGTATAAAGGACTATGCACCATGTCATAGCCTAGTCCATACCAAAACTTAATACGAGGTATTCACATGGCTTGGACGTGCCATACGGGTCGACACATAGCTAAAACTCAGCCGGTACGTGGAAGGAAAAATACATGGCGTGTTAAGCAACACTACACGCCGTGTAGTAGGGAATTATTACACGGTTATCACATGTTATGTACCCAACGATCACATGTCCGATACATGCCTAACCCATACATGGCATGTACTTTTGAATACGTGGCGTGTAATCTGTAAATTTCTAGAACATCCCAAATTTTACTAGTTTTCTCAGAACAAGTCAAAATTCTAACAGGGTCAGGATTTTGACCCATTCCAGAAAACTCAGGTTCTTAAAATAACTCAAGAATCAAAGGTCCCATTTCTTAATCGAACATCTAAAACACAACTGCCACTCTCAAGGCACTCAACCTTTCAAAACCAAGCCAATGCTTGCTATCTTGGATGATTCCCCTAAATGGTAAATACTCGAGTTAATCCAACCCAAAACATTGATCTCAGCCTCAAATAAGAATTTATCCACTGTGGTTCTCTCCACCATACACATTAACTCACCCCTACCATATTTCAAAAATTGACACCCCCACTATCGAGAAGTACCACCATCACCACAACTAAACTTCACAACATACCCGATGTGTTTCCAACTCACAGCATCTAAAAAGTCAGAAGGGATTCTCCCTATATTGACATCTAGCCTCACTATTGAAACCACTAAGGATGAAATTACAACACCATCCATTCATGTAAAAAGAACTACTTGACCCCACTAAAGTAAGAATTTACTTCCTAATGTAAATTTAGTCTTCAAATATCAAAACCAGAGTGATGTCATGCTTACCACATCCATTCCATTTATTGCTTCATGTCAGACGAACTCGACTCAATTTTCCTTGAACAACCAGCTTCCACTCTATTTTTACTACTCTTTATTATCAACCATGACGCTTCATTACTTTGGTAATACCACTATTATCGAGAAAACTACTGGGTCACTGCCTAACATCTGGTTACTATACTGTTAACGGATCCACTGCCTTCCAAACCATCATCAAGCTCCACCACACCAATTAATATCTTAAAGAAATACCCTCATCATCTCTACATTGACTGAGGTTTATTAGGTTCCTACTAAAAACCCATATCTATTATAAAATTGTACTTTTAATTCCAAAAACATCGACATAAAGTGGTTTAAAAAGAACCACATCGGTACCTATTTTAAACAGAATCCGGCCATCCCTGGTAGACTCATCCTAGGACACCCACCTTCACTATTGGAATGACATAACATCACATGGACCGGGTGCCTTCACACTTCTAAATATTCTGATGTCACCAAAATCCACCAAGCTAAGTCCATGCCTAATTTTTTTAATGATGTTCTAGAATCCATTCTCCCTTACCAAGAACCATTGTCATGTCTTACCATGCCGATCAATGACTCAATCATAGGCTACCTGAATTTCATTTTGAACCACCCTAATCATGATTCCAACACATGGATAATTCAATTACCTGATAAAAATCTCACCTAGAATCTTTGATTCCCCTAATGTCTAACTCACAAATTTAACATTGGTATTTAGATGTCACCACATCATCTCCATGCCCTGCACCACACATCCAAGACAGGCTTATCACTAACCACCTTAGGAGTGTTGTTACCCTCACTTTCCTCAAAAAATTTCAACCACTATGGATCACTTTTTTATCATATGTTTAACACCATAACTTTGACGTGTCCAAGTATCTTTTCCTAGATTAAAAAAACAAGCATCACCTCATGCTCATACCCAACTGTTGTGATCGGCACCCATAGTGCTTTTAGACACTCGATCAATCCTAAGGACGTCACCCGTAACCTACCAATGGTGTAAATCCCACCATCTTTCTCCACATATAATACTCCATTAGTGAAACCATAATGATTTCCCAAATCTATCCCAGACACACTCAAGTCGCTTGGTGTAAAACTAGATCCTTCTTAGCATTCCAGGAATGATGTTAAGATGTTGAGCGTGATCATCACTAGAAAAAAGTACACTAAGAATTTGTTGAATAAAACACCACAACTCATCCATCACTAATGTAACCTCCACTATGGGACACCATGACCTTCCAAGAGTTTGGGGATTCCATGCCTGCACACATCTCCTCAGCACATAACCACCACCCCTTAAGTGTGATTGTCAAACAATTCTCACCATCTCCCTACAACCATTCTAAAATATCCATGAATCATTTTTTACATTGGAACTGCTGGCACTACATCACTCGAGTCCTTTCGAAATGACCCTAGTAGTTAACACCCAAAAAGAATGGTTCACCACACCAAACAAAACCAATGGTCTCTCACATATCCATGCTTCCAACATTTGTTTCATAAAGGATGGTAGGTGCTTATCCGAGGTCACCTATTTTTCCATCCTAATAAGAATCATTTCTTGCCAGTGTGTGCCCACATTTGGACCACGTCAGAGTCCTCAAGGTCTCACACATTCATTTGACCATGCACTAAGACCAAATTGGATCACATTTTCTAAACAACATGATAGCCTATCCCAATGCCCACTCCCTCTCCGGACCATTCCTTCTAGTATGTCGGCCTCATCGGGCTCAAGTCATTCTCAACATCTCACACAATGACAAAATTGTTTGTATTATCAATCCCAACCCCATGACCGCCATTACATATGGTGTCACATTCATTACAAAAGAATTCATACAAGCTCCAACCACTCTTGTATCGTTCACCTAAAACAAATATTGAGTCCCCATTAATCATCATCTAAATAGACAATTAATAAATCTGAAGGATACAACCCATCAAACTAACCTCACACCCAACTACAAGCACTTATGTTCCATTCTAAAAGAACCTGGTCACAACCCTACCATTTAATAAAATTTGATGGTACCCATTTTTTGTCGAATACATCTCTAAAGAAACTCATATTGTTCCTACTCTGACACACCTACAACATTGGGCTACCCTCCCTTGAGTTCACACATGATTTTTCCAAGACTATCAACTAAATTTCACAACTCAGGTCACACCTTCCCAAAATAATTGACCATCTCACTTAGACCTCTATGAAAAATATGAACCTGTCCAGACTCAAAATATAAACCTGTACCCCATGTTCCCAAGAGAACTCAACAAATGGCTGACCACCCTCTCATGGGTTTCTCTTGAGGTTTGAACAATAGCATCTTTTGAACTAGGGTTTAGGGAAATAAGTCACCAATCCCTCTCTCTAGGCCACACACATCAAAATTCCAAAATTTCATCACTCCCGAATGTCTCTCATATCCCCATTATAGAATACTGTGTCCAATGAACCCTAGAAAAAAATCCAAATTAAGCCTCATTCCATGTTTACTCACAGACATACATCAAAACCATTAGTCTAAACACACACTTCTAGGATCCAAAACACCCCTGAAAGTTATGAAACCTCATGTGTATCTGCACCTTTTAAAACACCTATCAGTATTGGATCCACAACCAAGACACTCATTCTTAAATCCAATGCACAACCCATGCTAACACAACCCAAATGGGTTACCACTTTAACATTATCACGAGACTCCTCAAATACTCAAGGTCAAAACCCCTGTTGAAATAATAACAAGAAACAAACCTTTATCCAAACATTGAGACCCATCAAAGTCTCACAACATATAATCAAGATCTACTCCCAGGGCACTATCACTACCCAAATCACCCACACAAGGGGACAAGTGAAAAATAGAAGGGGTAGTTAATATCAGTCATCATCAAATGCTCCATAATCACACCTCCCCTTATAATTAACTTCACTATTTTGAGATCCAAAGTTTCACCCTTTAGAACATTCTGTTTACCTAGAATTTCAAACATCACTACTTTATTTGGATTTGTACTCCAAAAAATTTTCGCCAACAACATTTTTAGAAAATTAAATTAATGGAGAACACAAAGAAACCCCAATATCTTCCTTAATTTAATTACTCCACATACACTCTCTCAATGGATATAATCACATTTCTAACACTACCCTCAACCATCCCTATGATGGGTCTTGTTCAACAAGGGGGAAGCCACAAAACATGGATACACACCTTTCATTAAACATCTTATTTTTAAACCATTTCTTCCTTCCAAATGAAAATACTTCCCCTTATTGAATATTTCCCATTTTTCAACTTATTACAACAAAAATATTAAATCATTCAAAACATTTATTAATCACAATTATTAAACCAATTTACCATCATAAAGTAAATATTTATCTTTTATTCACCATTCTATATTTATTTAAGAGTACTATTCTTGAGATTTATTTAAGAGTATTATTCTTTAACAATTCATTTACATTCTTTATATTTACCCATTTGCATCACCCTTATTAGAAACAATTTTATTCAAATTTTTAAAGAATTTAAAATTCATATTTCCTCCCATGTCCCACACACCCATCCTATGTGTTCCTACCATGATGCATGCCACCTATATTTCTAGGAGCTATAATGATGCATGATCCCGATATCTTGTGTACTTCTAGACATGAGAAAATATCCTAAAAAAGCTTCATAACAAAACATGTGCATCAACAAATGAAAAAATATCATTAAACCATAAAAAAACAGACACGAAGAACAACAATCCCACCTTAGTTGACTTTCCCCCCCTCACAGATGGATCAACTACTCCTAAAAAATAGATTATTTCTAAGACCTATCACTTATGAATCTCTTATATACCATACCAAATAGTAAGACAACAGAAATGAACCTCCTCTGATACCACTTTGAAATATCCAAAACCCAAAATCCAATAATCTGGTGCCCAAATTCGAGTCTCCACATTCCATCCAGCATGCTACCCCGTATGACATAGGTTTCTGATTAGCAGTGAAGGTCTAATAAGACAATTTGGGAGACTATAGACACTTTTCCAGAGTAATCCAAAATAGATAACAATGAGATTTTAGAAAAAATATGTAATAAACTATGAACATTCATAACAAACCATTTCCCAATCAGGGTACAAGTCTACAACAAAATAGTAAATATGGCATGTCATGCTAACTAATAGAAAAGTATAGGAAAAACAAAACAAAAGTAAACAACAAAATCCACAAGATGACCATGTCTCCAAGTCTGAAACCATATCCCTAAATATCCCAAACCCAAATAAACTCCTCAACACATGCCTTTTTCTTTATCAAAACCTACAATAATGAAGTCTTCTCAGGAACCCAGCAAAAGCTCGAACAAGGTGTGAGTATAACTCAGTATTCCACCCCCAATAGTGTCTACAAAATATATAGTTTAAATATACAGTTCCTTAAAAAAAAAAAAATTAAAAGTAGAAAAGGAAAACTTGAGTTCCAGTAGTTAAAAATATTTAGTTTACCCTATTATATCATTATTACCATAACCATAATTTATTCCATATTCCTTACTTAATCCATTTTCATCACATGTTCAATGGGTTAGTTTACCCCATTCTATCATTATTACCCTGAAACATTATGTTTCTTAGGAATTTGTTTCTATAGTGAAATGAATATTCATATAAAAAGATGTAATATCTATGTATGATAATTCTGGTTTTTTATATGATTGTTTTTCGAGGCATGATACATTAAAATCTACCCTGAATTGGTCTTGCATGACCATCCTGGAAATCCCACTCATCCTGGTGATTATAGATTTCAACTTATTTTGATTGAAAGTTAAATTTCCTATAATAACATTTAATATGAAATTAGTATATAACTATCCAATCCATACAAATAATAAAATTTAATCCTATCATTTCAAGAACAAAAATCTCCCAGAGAAAATGGTATCCAACATTTTCTAGTGAATATTCCTTTTAATATTTGATATCCTCTGATTGTACTCCCAATAGTTTTTCGATGGTCATAACTCCATTAACATACTCCCAAAAAAACACAAATAATTTTTAATATAAAAATATAAAAAGTAATGTGACTCTCTTGTATAAAAAAAAGACAAGAAATGTAGATTACACAAGAATTATACCTCAGACAGTAGAAGGTCCTACATCCAAACTAGATAGAGCAGATGTTATAACGTGAAGATGAATCACCCATATACCATGGCCTCCAATAAAACATACCTAGTATATTCCTTGTAGCTTGTAATTTATTACCTTTTTAGGGGTACCACATCCCCTTATTTAACCGGATCATCTAGTGGGACTATAGATACCAGTTTGCTGAGGGGAAGTTGATTCCCTCCTTAACTCAGGTTCTGGTCATGATCAACTAAAATTTCTCTATTGTATTAGGAATCTATTTTTTTAATATGAACCGACTTTACACTATAATAAAACACTATAGTGGGGTAAAAAAACTTATGGTTCTTTTGGATATCCTATCCACATTGAAATCAATACAACGGGCCATTATTCTATGATGAACACACACTTCCCAGGCTGTCTAGTCCACTACTTCCCTAATGGTAACTGTCATAGGTGTGTCTTATGTAGGAAGATGATAAGATCCCAAATTTCATTAATGAAACTACCTATTCACCATTCATGGCCTCTTTTAGATTCCCTTTAGGGATGGGAACAATATTAATCACAACCATAAAACTACTAAGATGGAAGATGTTCACTTTTGACCTAATGTTATAAAAACACCCATCTAGAAAACTCCTCACCCTCGTTTCCTACTCATCTTCAATGTATTAAAAAATCAACATTGGTCTATGATTTTTCTATCATAGTCCATAAATGAAATTACCTCCCCTATCAAGTGCATGAACTAGCAATCCTTCTCATCCCTCAATGTATTTGGGTAGATGTGGTACAAAATCTTCACATCAAAATCCTTCTAGGATTAGTCCTCATCCTATCCAACTTACTATAGGATGTCCCACCATTTCTTGAATGGTGATAAAATCATATATTCCATAAGATTCACCCTCTTACTAGTGGGAACATCAAGGTTCTTGATGATTTTATATATTTAATAAATGAATAAAATTGATGCATATGGGCCTCCCTCCCTAGTTAATATAGGTAGATACTGTAGTTTTAACTATTTCTTAAACTCATACATCAAATATGTTGTGAAAATATTATTCCTTTACATGGATCTCATTTTCCTTGGTTATCTATCTTAAACTGATCTTTTATGAAATTATTTAATGAAAATGGATGTTTTAGCTTAGCTACTTTCATATTGTGTTGATTACCACTCCCCTAAGGCTCAACTTAAGGATGATGAAGAGGAATTTTCTATTCAAAGACCAACACACTCTTTATACCACAATATCTCAACAAGATCAACCTCAAAATGATAAAAAATAGAGAACTATTAGTTCATGGTTCCTCTACACTTGGTTTAATATGTTTTTTGGTATAACATAACTATTGATTTCATCATTAGTATCATGTATATAAATGGATTTCATTTCACAGTACATATAGGGAAGTATGTCAAATGTGGTAAATATATCCCTATCACGAATAATGCATGTAAATATATATCCCAATGTTCCTATCATGATGCATGTGTACTCAACTCATTCCATAACGGGCTATGAGTAAAAATACAAATAACCAATAACATCAGGCATTAATTGAATCCCCTATGGTGAAATAACATCAAAACCAGAACAAGAAAATATCATGAACCAAAAACTAATCCCTTGGAACTAGGATTTTCCCATGTACATGGGTTTTCTACTACTATATAAAATCTCATTACCAAGTCCCAACACATATTTATATCATTTACTCTATTCCCAAATAGTAAATCAATATAAAAAATCCTAAACCTCTAATATGACAAAGTCACATCCCCAAATCTGTGCTCCCTCATGTGACTAAGCTAGTTGTATACGTGATTGTAGGCACACCTACCCATATGCCAGATTCTGCAGAATAGTAGTGATGGTGTAAAAGATATAATGGGGAGACTAAAACCTTTGGAATAGAGTATCAATATAGTATAAATAATAAAATAGTGGAGGAAATATAATAATAAACAATATTAATCCATATAAAAATAAAGAACAACTCCAATATCCCAACAAAGAAAGAATTATGTAATTACTGACTGAAAATTAACTAAACAATGTGTTGAAGTTCAAAAAATAAAATACTAATAAAGTTCAAATAAAATACTCTATGTCCCTAATTCTGATACCCATATCATTATCGTCTGCACACTCTTACCCATTAGGTAAGCAACAATAAACCAAAAGGTCCCTTTCCCTTGTCCAGACTTATATTGATTAAATATGTCCAGATACCTAATGGTGGTCTATCAAATGTGTGAGTAGAAATAAATAGCTCAAAACCACCATGTATAAACAAATCAAGTTTGAGATATATAGTTCATGTAACAATGTGATAATAAAAAAATTAATTTAATCAATTAATATTGTATATGAAATAATTCAACTGACCCTTGAACTCTGGGGAACCACCAGGGTTCATCCGAAACCTGCTTCAATACTTAACTAGAATATCTATGAGCATACCATGGAACCATTCTAACCATCTATGTAACCCTACCAGAGTATATCCTGTAGATTATCTTAGGAGAACAAGGTAATGACATATAATAATAATAGTATGTTTGGGGCAATCCCATTAAGAATTACAATATGTCTGGGTTAAGCCATATAAGCATTAAAATATTAAAAAAGTCATCAAAATACATTTTTTAAAATATTTATATTACTATTTATCTATCCATTTACATTTCTATAAGGTCATAAAACAAATTATCATCATAATTTCATCAATTCAAATTTGAATTTTCTTTCAAACCCCCACAGTCGTTAGCTTGCTAATTAAACAAATTTTATTCTTTTTGATCTTATATCTTGCATTCACACCAAATTCAAAAGTTACAAAAAATCATATTATTTGGGCAATAATCATAAAATAAATCCTTTAAAGGGGTGTAGAGTTCTATATAAACATAGTCTCAAGCAATGTCTTAGTTTGGTGCACTTATCTGGTGGACACATGTCTTCGTATCAACACCAAAATACCCATCAAGATCAATTGGTGGTTATATATATGAGAATATCATCAACCAATAGTTTATTCAATTATTTGGAATGCATTCATCTTGTGTGGGAATGACCACACTTATTAAAAATACAATGATTTATTTAAATTGACAAAAAGGAAAATTTATAGACCTCCCAAAAAAACAAAGTAGATGTGGACATGATATCAATATCAAATATAGTGTTCGACACCTCGTCTAGTCCCTTCAATTGATGAAAAATAAAGTCTTTTAATAAGGTATGTTTAAGAGGAAAAAAATTAATGAGAGGAATAAGAGAATATTGAAGGCTTAAATTCAATTTCTAGGATTGAAACACCACAGTTGGATGGATTCAGTCACCATTGATTGGTATCTAGAATGTGTGGGTTTAATCTAATGTAAAATTAATCCAAAATCCATAAAAATATATTCAGTGATACTAGGGGTTGAGAGGAAAATGTTTAATCCAAACCAGTTCAGATGGGTTAAGGAATTAATAGACATACATCTAAAAGGTGGAACACAGAACATCCCATTGGGCCACTCCAAAGAACTTCCTAACACAAAGTACATTATGGAACGACCTAAGAGACTATATCGCAGACCCCTAGTCATACCATGTGTGAGATCCATAAATTATACATCAATGTGGATCCTTTAAACATGGGGACATGCTAAAGAGTATCCTAATACACCATTCCAAAAAACCTTGAATCCATGAGGGATGGACATGAGGAATCTTGCCTCCATGTCACAGGGGTGTTAAAATCATAAAAAACAACCATATTTTCCCATAATGACATTTTTTGTAGCCACCCTTCTATGTTCTAGATATGCCTAAATTAGTAGTAACTTGAAGTCTCATCCTTCTGGATCATATGCCACATCCTTGAGCATTATTTCACTATAACCAAAACTATGGAATAAACCAATACTCCATGACATAGCCTACACATCTCCATGGGATTTTCTAGCTCCACTAATCCTTCTTCCATTATTCGATCAACTATCCCTAAATAAGGCTTAAAAATGGTTCTAATAAAAACTACTAACTCAAATAGGTTAAAAAAACTAAAACGAAAATTAATACCCCTATAAGAAGATGATATCTTACATCCCTAGCTTGGTTCTCCCTCACATTAACATGATGTGTGGGTTACTAGACCTTGATCATGTGCCCCCATACACCAGAGACAATCAACTAGCAGTGATTGTGTAAGGAATAGAGCGGGGAGACTGTACACTATGGTACAAAGTAGTGATAATAGTGGAATAATATAAATAATCATTTATTAAACAAAATATAATAAATGAAAAACTTATGAATCCAACTAATAATAAATACCATGTATTTTCATGATGAATATGACTAAATTACATTCTAAAAGTCATATCAGTAATAGACTAAAGACTCAATAAAATAATTCACAAACCCCAATTCAAACCCGCTTATAGAACATATAACCAAGATCCAACCCATGTAGAAAACAAATCAATCAATGGAAGGAATCATTTTCTTTTCTAGACATACATCTAAGAAATATACTCCTTTACTAAATGATGACATAAATATGGTGTGATTAAAACTCAATAGGCTGACACACATGATGTCAAAACAATCCTGTATGAATATATTGTTCATTTGATAACATAACAAAGATCAATATTATTTCATAAATTATTACATTGAATCAAACAACCCTTCCAACACTTGGTCTCCAAGTAGACATTGAGGGTCATCCAAATTTAATTTTTCTCCATGCTGTATATCTATATCATGTGTTGAATCATCCTATATAGGATTATTCAACCAAACTAATGGTATAATATTCTATATCAAAAAAAAATCTCCAGCATCATTTCTCATGTAACTATCCCATTGGGTTCCATGTAGGCATCCCTATTCTAGTGTTACATGCGTCTTCCCATGGAATATTTCACCTAGGGGAAAGTAACCAAAACATAGTTGACTAAGTACCTATACTAAATCCACTTATGTGTTTCTAGGTTGTACATCGACAAGGTAAAAGAAACTGTCTCATATCAGTTGTTGGATTATCCTACCCAGGATGAACCATTGAAATCATGTCTCACTAGACAGTGCAGTAGCCCCTCATGTATCTTGTTAGAAAACAACAATTATGACAATCTATAATCATTCGTATGTCAATTGGGCAATTATCTAGTCTAGATAGAATCAACAGTACTATCTGTCATGAAATAAAACATTAGAAAAGTCACATGTTATCGTAATTCATATTGGTCAATTCATCCAATTACTAATTTTAATTTTTTTTTATTTTCAGTTGGTGTACTCTCTTATTGAGGATGAATCATCGATATTATATAATGTCCAATACCATTTATCACAATTCAGAATTTTTTCTAAGGGTTAACAATTATTCCAATTCTAAAAAATCCATTTAATCAAGGGTTGGAATACATATCAGGTAGCCCCAAGTCCAGATCACAATACCTAGAGACCCAATGGGTCCTTGAAAATTCTAACAATATGAATTCCCCTCAATGTAGTAGATTAACAATTTATTTATGTTGTGTGCATGACATTCTAGTGTGACTGCTCTAATTTAACATAACAAAGAAAAAAATATAGACATTTTAATGTTGTTCTAGACCACCCACCTAAAAAATAATTGAAGACATAGATAATACCTCAATGCCTGATGTAGCGATCAAATTATTCCTTCACTTAAAAATATGGGAAGACATAGATAACCCCACAATTCCTGATGCAGTGATCAAATTCTTCCTTCCCATCAATGAAGACCAATAAATCTATTAACAAAGTTTCATATTTCAAATCAAAATTAAATTTAGGATAACCAAACTAGGGTTCACCCATTAGAATTAAAAAGCTAAAAACATTGAAAGAATTAGAGGGTATGACACCTGCCATCGGGACAAGCCTGTACTTTTCGTATAAAGCCTAGATGAACAGCCATGCGAAGGTGAATAGATGATTTCACAATGAAGAAGTTGGGGAGAAGCAGTTCCAAGTTGTTACACTAGGTTTTATGTAATTTTTGAATCCTACAGGGAATGAATTCTTCTAAGGCCCATGTGCCATTAATACTTACACCTATAGGCATTGTAAGGGTTCCACCTCACCACTTGAAAGGTTGATTATCAAAAATCAATAAAAAATTAAGGCCTTAGGGCCATTGGAGTGGAATTAAGTTCATGGAGTCATCCCAAAACCATTTAGACCTTGTACGGTATTCATAGGGTCCACCCAAACTAATTCACATCTTGACATGGAAATTCATGGTCTGAATTTTTTTAGTAGATAGACATCATACCCTCTATACTTCCATATAACATATTTCCCAACCAGAACATCAACTGAATTACCATGTTATAAAATATAATTTAATGCACATGAGCCTCAGCCCAGTCAGTGAGGACTCATTATGTTCATCCAAGTGACATGAGATAAAATACGGGCAGAGACATAATTTCGAGTACAGTAGCATTATTGTAGCAAGCACTATTATAGCTAGAACTATTTTTCTAGTTAGGCCTTTGAGCGATCAGTTTGGTCCTCGAGTCCTTCAAGGTATTCGGGAAACCTCAAGGCCTTTGAGCCACCACAAGTCCTTCATGACACCTGAAGGCCTTTGGGCCACCTGAAAATGCTGATTTAACAGACAGATTACATTGAACAAGGATCCAGTTGAGGATTCAGAGCAAGAACATTCAACATAGAAGAGCTAACCTGATATGGGAGAATGAGAGGGTATGAAATTTTCATCGTTACCAGGCCTGTGCAACTCTGTATAGGATAGTTATCTGACCAGTCATGCGAATGTAGAGAGATGATATCATGAAATTTTCACAGGAGGGTTAGTTCCATGTTTTCTTGTTTGGGTTGATATCCTAAGGCCTATGGGTCATGTAATGTCACATAAGCCTTCAGAACTTCTAATGGTTCCCCATCATCCCTTTAAAGGTTCATTTTCAAAAATAAATAAAAATTAATGGCTTTTAGGCCATTTAGGTATATATAATTTAATGAACACAATGATGTTAAACAAAGATTCAAAGGAGGACGTAAATAATGAAGATGGGAGGCTACATGGTGCTCTTCCTCAAACTCTAGAGGATGACATGCCCAATCTACAAATAATATATTTCTACTTGATGTGGCCATAAACCACTTTCAAATAAATTGAATACACTCCAATACCTATTGTATAAGACTCATTCCGATAATATAATACTCCCATACCTCCAACCAATATAGAGGTTATTATAATATCCTACCATAAAGGACTAGAAAGGTTATATATAAATAAACACATGATAATCATTGTTATATGTGAAATTTACTAAGGCATGACGAATCTCCCATAAACCCCAAAAATCTAGAACTCATGCTCAATGAATTTCCACCATAATCAAAATTATTTTCTTAAACTACTCCTTTTTCCATGTATAGTATGCTGTTATCAAATTAACATAAGTATCTAAGGCATTTCTTAATCCCTATAAAAATTGGGACATAAATTGGGTATCCCAATCAGATATAATACTAAATGATACACCATAACCAAAAAATATCCCAAACATAAATTAAATATAGCTTCAATCAAATTGGTCTCTTTGATCATTAGAAAATTATCAACATTAATCAACTAATTGATTTTAACTCACACAGAATCACTTTTGTGAGGTGACTTTCGAAACACTATCCTGAAATTCATTATCAAATAATTCAATTTTCCGTCTATATTTAATAGAGTAAATATATTTCCTATGATTTTCTACATCTTGGATGTCACCCCATAAAATTTGAAACACTTATAAGAGACCCCCCATATCCTTTATCTCTGGATACCAAAACAATATTTTGATATTGTGATACATCTTGGTCAAGCCCTAGTGGAAAACCTATCTCATGTTGTGTGAATACCAAATTATCTTCTCAAAAAATATACATAGGGTCCACAATTCGATCATATACTTATATAATCCTATCATCATACTAGATCATATTTTTTATTGCCACCCCACTATGTATACTATCCCTCATGAAATATAAATCAATGTCTGATATAAAACATTCCTTTACTCTATTAAGGAGGGTGGATTTAATGTTTAGTATTATGAGAATATCCATCCCTATATACCCCTATACATCAAAATGAATCTTATTAAAAAGTCATATCAACTATCACATACAAATATCACCTTACACCACCTAAGACTAAGTCTTCTTACTCAGTGCATTAGGCACAATCTTCCCCTTCCAAGGGGTATGCATCTTCTCAGAAATAGGGAGACTATATATACCCAAACCATATTCTAGACCAATGGTCTAGGTTATTATATAAAAATATATAATTTAGGATCATGGGGTTAGTGTAGATCAAGAACCTCTAACCTTTTGGCTGTGACACAAATATTGTAGTGCATAAACCACCACCACTAGCTCCAAATCATGTATTGGGTAATGTTTCTCATAAAATTTCAACAACCAAGACCCATAAGTGACTAAAAAACCATCCTATATTTACAAAACTCTTATCCTAACTCATAATGTATTATAATAAAATATAAAATCCTTAATCCACTTTTTTACGGTTTGGATTAGTATATATTTAATCCCCCTTCATCTATTGGAAGGATCTCTCATAATTATTAGAGAATTGGGACTTATTACCATCATGATTGAATACATAATCTATGATTCAAATTGTGGGAAGTCAAGAATAAATATTCTCTAGTATCCTTTTAATCCTAAGAATATATGAATCTTGAAAACATTCATGGGTCACCTCGAAGAAACTATAGTACAAACCTTCTCAGGTCCCACTAATATATGAGACTCAACTATCACATGCTATATGACTTGTTATTTTTTAATCTATAATTGAATCTGAGAGATCTTGGAATAAAGTATATTCTCACTCAATATTCCTAATATTATATTTTTATATTTAACATTATCCTCTCGTATATATTAGTACACCCAAATTTAATCCATGAGACCATGATAGATTCTAAATATGAGTGGAAGACCGAATTTTTCATGGTTATGAATATTTTTGGTGTGTTTTTTAAACTGAATATCATGACAAGAAACTCATATAGTCTATATATTATTCTAAATGTATTTAT
Organism: Viscum album; assembly: GCA_963277665.1. NCBI lineage: Eukaryota > Viridiplantae > Streptophyta > Magnoliopsida > Santalales > Viscaceae > Viscum > Viscum album. The sequence goes on from OY728122.1 coordinate 1,978,772,542, forward strand.
AGGAACATCTTATAGACTCAATCTCAATTTGAGATATCTAAATAACATATCAATATTATATAATTACTTATATCCTCTCATATAATCAAACATGTCATTTATGAAAAAGACTAGAATACTTGTTCTTAAATGTCTGTTGGTTTTACCTCTAGTAATTTAGATATAAATAAAATTTATCATCTCCCTTCTTGAAGAACAAAATAAGAGTATATTCATGGGGGAAATTATCCCCTACCGCAAGAAAAAGTAACCAAAGGGTTGTACGCCACATGATGGGTTTATAACTACAACAATGGAATTACCTACACTCATATTACTAAAAGTTGATTTTGGAAATAGAATGTACAATAATTACAATGGGAGGTCTATACACCATGATGCACTGCAATTACCTCATTGTATAGAACTAGAAAAATATAATACCCTAATTACCATGATTGTATATTATCCTTTAGTTAGAATTCTATATATTTCTTCTTTAGACAATATATTCCAAAAGTGATCAAAAGCTTGTATGAAAATGAAAATGAACATTTAGATGAACTCACCAGTAACATCAATAGTAGAAACTACATTTTTCCATGTTAAGAAACTATTCGCGTGTGAAGGGAACTATGTTATGGAATACTTACCAGATACAAATAGATGAACTCATCAGTAAGATAAATAGTAGAAATCACTATCTATAAGTGATCCATGAGGAATCTCGTCCATAGGTACAAATACTATACTATCCTTTTATAAATTTTATCTTACTCTATCATTATTTCTCACCACCAACTAAATGTTCCAAAATAACTTATTTATAGGGTGCTCCATAACCACCAATATTCTTTTCCAATTACACCTTCTTCTAAAATTTACATTTAATAATCTATCCATCTAGAGGAATTGACTATGAATCGTTGACTAAATTTTATCATCTAATAAATAGTTACTGATCCAAAATATCTTCCATTATTCCCTCATTCACATGCCAACTTTTAGAATTACATCATTTAGCTTACATACTCCATGATAATAGCAAGAAAATTATCTTATTATTTTTTCAATCTTATATAAATATTAATTTTTATCTAATGTTTCCTATGAAACACCAAGGTTACACCTACACAAAACTAGTTTAATTTTACTTATACAATGTCAGAATAATTAGCTTTTTCTAACTTTTACGGATCCTTTGGATCTTCCATGTTGTATTAAAAAATACTCATATCTAACTTCATCCAGATGTGGATATTGATTCTTCTATCAAAATCCTGGATCAAAAAAATTCCATAATGAAGGTAAACCACTCTTCTACTTGGTTCATAATGTGTAATTCCATAAAAAAGGTTTTGTAAACTCCAAAAAGATAACCCTGAAATAGTTTTCCGACTAACCCCGACAATATCCCACCAAAGAACTATTTTTTTAGGTTAATCCTAACAATCACTCACTTAAGGAATATTCTCAAGGATTTCACCATAGTAAAATTCTTCAACTATTGAATGATGTCTCTAGATCTCCGTCTATTGTCATGTCTGTATGGTTCTTCAAAACACTAAAACCATCAAGACCCAAATAAGATAAAGTGCCTAAATAGATTTTGGATTCTAACTGCCCAATCTATTATCTATAAGAACACTTTAATTATTTCCTAGAATTTTCTCCAAATTAAATAGTTTTGATCACCATCTGAGTTTATTAATGTCGCATCAAAATACTAATAGTGACCCAAAATTTCTTTATATAAATATTAAATAATTTTAGATGAATATTAAATAAATAAAATTAAAATACATGACCAAACCATAATGTTTCAGTTTAATTTGATGATAGATACATAATCCTCATATTTTGTTAAAATATTCAATGTTTACCATGTAGAATACTTATTAGGTGTACCCTCATAAAAACCTTTCTTCTTAACCTAGGGACAGAAAACATAAGAATGTGTGAGCTTTGATGCTCAGTAAGGGAAAACATATAATGTAAAGACCCGTAAAATTCAAGGAAATTTTTTTCATAATTTTCTTGGTATTTTTACAAGAATACAGTTTCTGACGGCACCTGATTCCGTGGCCCGGTATGCCCAGAAACATTTTCCGAAGTTTAGCTTGGGTACGTTCAGTGAACGAACGAGCGAGGTTTTATAACTTTTGAACTGGTGCTCGGAATCGAATTCCGAGGACACCCATGGAATCACATCGCCGATATTTTCTTAGAAATGTCTTTTTCGGGGTTGCGTTTTCTCGGGTGTGGTTTCTAATTTTTTGGGGTTAAGTTATGAAATAAAATATAGTGGTGCGACAAATTTATTTTATATCACTTAAATCCACTTAATCCATGTTAAGAGGATAGGGTGGAACCCAAAATATCCTACCCACTTGGTAGGATATTTTTGAGGTGGGGCCCACTTGAGCCCCACTGTTTCTTCCTTCCTATGTAACGCACCTGCAACCCCCTTTTAATGAAAGTCAAACCTTACGTTTTTCTGGTTACGAAACGCCCCCTTAAATTGGGCGGTTAAATTGTTACAATTAATTCTTCGAATTAATTGTTCATTTCTTATCTTTTGATTTTCAAATTCTTAAGTTAATAATAAAATAAGAAGAGGACTTATTTTATTATTGTTGGGGGTTTGTGTTGTGTTAAACCTTTGGGAGAACAAAGAGAGGATTCTTCGTTCTTCGACGAAGAACGCGAAGAACGCTCTACCGCCAATGAAAAATGTGAAGAAAGCTCTACCACCAACAAAGAATTCCAACCTCTAACGGTGAGAGACGCCTTTCTCAGAGATCACCCAACACCAACGGTGAACCTCTTCTTCCACGGTGATCCTCTTCTTCCGTGACAAACAACTTCTTCCCTGACGGTTAATTCCGCGACGAACGCTCGTTCAACAACAGCGTTGAGGTAGGGGTTTTATGCATTTCTATTTTGTGTTTTTCTTCCGTCGATTTTCCCCTTTCAATTGAACCTCCTGTTATCGCATTAACAGGAGGAGGTCAGACCGCACGAACACGACCGACACTCCTCCCCTTTTTGGTTGTGGATTTTTGTTACGGCGAACAAGGCAATGCGGTGCCGAAACACTGCACAGAAATTGTTAAAGGGAGAGCGGAGAAACGCAGCGCCGCCGCACCACGCCGTGGGAATCAACAAATCCGTGGTGCCGTCGCGCTGCGCCGTAGAAGATGTACAAAGGACGTGACGCCATCACGCCGCGCCGAAGGACATCAGAAGCACCGCGACCGGAGTGGGGCCACGACAGAGGGGTGTGGCGCCGTCACACCGCACCGTATGGATGAAGGCCGCGATCAGTTCCGGGCCGCGACAGAGGAGGGGAACCGGCGGCAGGTTTTGGGCCGCCGGCGTCGGAGCGAGGGGGCCAGCCCCTACCGGTCCCGTGATGGCGGCAGCCGGCCGGCCAGCCGGGCTGGCCGGTTCGAGGAGAGCGCCAGGGGTCGTAACCCCCGGCCGACCAGCTGAGCGGTCCCAGTAAAGGGGCCGCGGTTTACTTCACGCGGGGGTAGCGCCCCCCACCCCGAAAGAGTTCGGCCGTTCGGCCGAACCTCTGGTGGCGCGCCAGCGAGCCACGTGGCGGGCGGCTGCCCTGGCCGGTCCGCTGAACCGGACCGCTAGGCTGGGCAGGGGCCAGGCCGGGCCGGGCCGCGCCCAAGCGAGCCGGACCCAGACCTGGTTTGGGTCGACCCCGGGTCGGGCCGACCCTGGGGGTATCGGGCCGGGTCGGACCGGGCCCGAACCCCCTATTACCGAACCATTTCAGTCTGTCGCCCATAACATGAGATACGGCCCTCCGATCGATGAACCGTCAGTTGCGATGCGATACTTGGATCGAGAAGGTCGTTTCGGTATATCGAACTCAAGGTTTCAGAATACTTTGGGTTTGGCCGGGTTGGTTCGTACACGAAACTAACCGGGCCCTCGGAGCGGAAACGTAGGTGGAGTATGGTCAAGTTGGTTTTGACTTAAAAAACAACAGGGCCCCTGGGACGAAAAATCCAATAACTCTCAGACCGGGCGTCCGTTTGACGCGCCTTCTGTGGCGTTGAGTTCCTGTTGACGATACGGAACTTTTGAATACATCAAATATGGACTATGTGTCAGTTGATGTATCAGCCTCTCATCTCATGGAGCAGGCCCTCCCGAATGAGCTTGCTGTGTGCGGGAACCCTAGAGCTGGCTGCGACTGCGACTACGACGACGACTATACAAAGATCCTTAGTGGATTCGACGACGACAACTATAGCACTCAACAATCCTACGTGGATCAGTGCTACAGATTCTGTGTGGGTCCGATCCTGTGTGGGTCAGCACTCAGCGGTCTTGTGTGGGCCAACGCCTACAGATCCTGTGTGGGTCTGATCCTTTGTGGGTCATTGCGGGGGTTAGTTACCTATCGATCCTTTGTGGGTCAGATCCTTTGTGGGTCATTGCGGGGGTTAGTTATCTATCAATCCTATGTGGGTCAGATCCTGTGTGGGTCAGAGTACCTTTTGATCCTTTGTGGGTCTGACGGCTTAGATGAATCAGTGGATATATCTGATCATCTCTATCTTCTTACGAAGAAGTTTACCTAGGTGAGCTGAATCCTGTTTTGTCTTCCTATGTAGATTGTGTTGTGCTATCCTGTGTGGATTTACATTTTGCTTTCCTATGTGGACTGGGTTTTACTTGGGCTTGGATGTTGGAGCTGAACGAGAATTGATGACTTAGGTATATGTATGGGCATATACATAAGCAGTGTCGAATTTTACTTCGTGATTGTATTTTTCCTTTGTGGATTATCCTTTGTGGATTCTGGGAGACCTTCAGGGGTCTCAGGGTCCCTACTGAGTATCTTATACTCACCCCTGCACGGGATATGCCTGCACTACGTTGTGTTGGTTGCAGACGACGGACATCACTGATCGTGGTTGAGGCTTGCGCAGCAGGATGGTACTTGGAGGTGGACCACTAGACGGGACGTTCTCGGAGCGAACGACTGGACCTGAGGAGCTATGGAGGATATCTGTACTCACCCTTCAGGTGGGAATTCTAGTGGACAGCTCGACGTTGCGGCTTTACTTTCAGTTGTTGTTTCCCCTTTCTAGTTGTACATTACTTTCAGTTTCGGTTTGTATTTTGGCCCACTTTCCTTTCCGCACTTATTTTGTATCAGCTTTTACTTAGTGTTTACTTATACTGCTTTCTTATTCTGTGGTGTTTGTTTACTTTACAAAGGCAATGCCTTCCCGTTTTACGGGGATTTATGCCTTGGTGCTAGTCACCAGCCCCTGGCCTATGGAAGGCAGGCTTGGGGTAGTCACGACACAGGCCCCGATGACGGGTCATGACAAATTGGTATCAGAGGAGTTTGTTTCTACCGCAGAACTTGGGACTCTGATCTTTTTCTATGTGAAGCAATAGTGTTAAGCGTATTGGGTGTGGTTATCAGTCCATGGAGTCCAGTGTTGGTGCGGTGACGGACATATCCGTACTGCAGGACCCTGACTTTTGATTTCCGACTTAATGCACGAAAACATTGATTACATGTCTGTTTCAAGTTTTCTTTGTGATTACTTTGTGTCAGCTCACCAGGTATACTATTTTGACCATAGCGCACCTGTTCCTTTTCAGGATGGCCCCACGACGGCAGCCAGCTAGGGTTCCAAGAGTTGTGTGCAACGACAGCCCACCGAGCGATGAAGCCTCAGTACAGGGCCCTTTGACAGCTGAGGCACCGATGGTACCTCTACCTGCCGAGCCACCGATTCTTCCAGCCCCAGCCGCTGATGATGCACGTCACCTATGTGCACTGCACGTGTTTTAGCGCCAGCCACTACCTAGGTTCCGCGGGGAGACGGACCCCCAGGCAGCCGAGGATTGGCTGGAGGCAGTGGTATGAGTTTTCAGGTTAGTGAGGACACCAGTAGACCTCATGGTGATCCTCGCAGCGAGCCTACTACACGCGGAAGTGGGCCGATGGTGGAGATTGATGCTCCAGGTGCACGATGAGACATATCTTCTATGGACAGACTTTGAGAGCCTCTTTCACTCAGATTTCATCCCAGCCACCCTCCATTCGGTACAGATCCAGGAGCTTCTACAGCAGCGGTAGGGCAGCTTGTCGGCTGCCCAGTGCTCGACGATATTTACCAATCTCTCGCGCTACTCGACAGACACGGTATGGGAGCCATTCTTCCGGGCCCGGACCTTTGAGCAGGGATTGAGGCATGAGATCAGGGCATCACTGATCTCCCTCAGCATTCTGACTCAGGCAGGAGTACTAGAGCGAGCCCTTTTGATCGAGAGCTTTCTTGGTGAGATTTCTTCAGCAGTGAGACCTACCCCGGGGCGGCACGTAGTAGAGTCTTTTGTAGCAAGTAGTCGACGGATAACTCATGGGTCCAGGCAGACCATACCCTCACGCAGACGACCTCAGGACACTGGCTCAGCAGTGCGGGGCACACAACACAGAGCCAGTCTTTCGAGAGGCAGGAAATGATACACATGTGGCGGGTAGGGCCACATGGCTCGTGACTGCCCGACCCGCCGTGCCGAGGAGCAGCAGACGGTTGAGGGGCCACCCAGGCAGAGGAAGAGGGTCGACCGTGGTGGTCCACAGGGACCAGGCGGATGAGGCAGAGGAGCTGGCCGAGCAGCAGGTGGTGGGAGACGCTTTGAGGCTCTACCACCACCACCACCACCAGGAGGTCCACCCCGACCCTAGGGAGCTGGCGGGCAGGGACAGGCACAGCTCCCGACAGTGGAGGCCTACGACCACGGCGCACCTGAGATGATTCGAGGTACTATTTGTGTCTATTAAACCCTTTCTTCAGTTCTTATAGACACAAGAGCAAGTCATTCTTTCATAGCCGCTGCCCTTGTTTGGAGCTCGGAGATTCCGACAGAGCCGTTGGCTCGATCCTTACGGCTAGAGACTCCTACGGGAGCAGACTCGACGATTACGCACTGGTGGCGACATTGTGAGCTTACTATAGGAGGCAAGAGCTTCTGCTGGGATCTTCTTGTAGCGGCGTCGATTCCTTACGAAGTAATCTTGGGCATGGATTGGTTATCTACAGTCCATGCTCAGATTGACTGTATTAGGTGCAAGGTGCGATATGTACGCACCGATGGGAGCAGGTTCACCTTCACCGTTGAGAAGGGAGCCTTCGCAGCACAGGATGGACTTCCGCAGAGGAGAGGACAACCCATCACTCATCAGTTGGCTAGCCTCATCCTAGGAGCAGTTGATGTGCAGAGTCCTAGTTTTCATGCAGTGGTGGATCAGTATGTGGACGTCTTCCCCAACGACGTTGCAGGACTACCTCCTCATAGAGAGGTTGACTTTTATATTGATCTGTACCCCAGGACAACCCCGATATCCACCCCAGCATATCGGATGGCTCACGCCGAGCTTTGAGAGCTACGGGTACAGTTGGAGGACTTGTAGGGCAAGGGTTTCATCCGACCCAGTGTTTCACCCTGGGCTTCCCTGATATTGTTCTCCAAGAAGGTGTACGGGAGCTTGCGACTTTGTGTCGACTATCGTTGCCTGAACTAGGTGGGAATGAGGAACAAGTATCTGCTACCGAGGATTGATGACATCTTCGATCAGCTCAAGAGAGCACGATGGTTCTCAAAGATAGACCTCAGGTCAGGCTATCATCAGCTCAGAGTTCGGGATGAGGATGTGCAGAAGACGACCTTCAGATGTCGGTATGGCCACTATGAGTTCTTGGTTATGCCCTTTGGCGTAACCAACGATCCGGCAGTGTTCATGGGCCTCATGAACAAGATATTCCAGCCATACCTCGATCGATTTTTCATGGTCTTCATCGACAACATTTTTATTTACTGAACCACTGAGGAGGAGCATGCCTACCACTTGCGAGTTATACTAGAAACACTCCAAGAGCACTAGCTTTATGGAAAGCTCTCGAAGTTTCAGTTATGGATACGTGAGGTCCACTTCTTGGGACACGCCATCTTTGAGGCGGGAGTTTCTGCGGATCCTGCAAAGATCGAGGTAGTGCTAGCTTGGGAGCTACCCAGGAGCATGATAGAGGTGCAGTGTTTCTTGGGACTAGCTGGATACTATCAAAGATTTCTGCCAGACTTCTCCAGAGTTGTGGCACCACTCTCAGCTCTTACGAAGAAGGGGAAACCCTTTGTGTGGTTAGACAGATGTCAGCAGAGCTTCCAGGAGCTGAGACAGAGATTGACCATCGCCCCTATCTTGAGGCTTCCGGATGAGAGAGTGTGGTATGTAGTCTTCTGCGATGCATCAGGGACCGGACTCAAATGTGTCTTGATGTAGGAGTGGGCAATGATCGCCTATGGATCACGTCATTTGAGGCCGCATTAGCAGAACTATGCTACCCATGGCCTGGAGTTAGCAGTAGGGGTCTTCGGTCTAATGACATGGCAACACTACCTGATGGGAGGGCACTTTACAGTCTTTTCTGACCATCAGAGTCTCAGGTACATCTTCTCTCATAAGGACCTGAACCTGAGATAGCGGCGATGGCTCGAGTTCCTCCAGGACTATGAGTTTGAGATAGTCTATACTCTTGTGAAGGGGAACGTAGTAGCCGATGCTCTAAGCAGGAGGACGAGCATTCAGCTACTTGAGGAGGCGACATAGCAGATAGTCTCTTTGCAGATATCCTTCATGGACAGAGATGGAGCAGCCTTACTTCAGTCTCTCACAGTCACCCCTCCACTACTGCAGCGAGGCAGAGAGGCACAGCGTGGGGACGCCGACTGTGAGATGCGGCATGCACAGATATCCTCAGGATAGGCACCTGATGGTTTCTCCTTTGGAGCAGAGCACAACGTCCTTCTTAGAGGACGTACCTTGGTACCAATTGCATTACGGGAGGAGGTGCTGAGAGAGTTTCACACTTCTCCCTTGGCGGTACATCCTGGAGTGGCGAAGATGTACCAGGACCTCAGACGACAGCACAGGTGGCCGGGCATGAAGAAGGCTGTGGCAGAGTTCGTTTCTCAATGCCTCACCTGCCAGCTGGTGAAGGCAGAGCAGCAGGTACCATCTAGCTTGGTACAACCCTTGGAGGTCCCGGAGTGGAAGTGGGACGGGATATCTACGGACTTTGTGACTGGACTTCCACACACTTCCAGAGGTCACGACTCCATTTAGGTGATTGTCGACTGACTCACCAAGTTGGCTCACTTATTACCCATCAGAGAGCAGGGCTCAGTGGAGAGATTGGGGCGTCTCTACATTCATGAGATTGTATGGATTCACGGTGTTCCATCATCTATCGTCTCCAATCGAGATGCTCTCTTTACTTCCCAGCTTTGGAAGGGGTTGTAGGAGGCATTCGGGACGCAGCTACGTTTGAGCACTGCCTTTCACCCTCAGACGGATGGTCAGACAGAGAGGACCATTCAGACTCTCTAGGACATGCTCCGCGCATGTGTCCTCGACTTTGGTTTCAGCTAGGAGCCACCATCGGGATGGCACCATACGAAGCGTTGTACGACCGACCTTGCAAATCTCCTCTGTGCTGGACAGACCCTGGGGAGTCAACACTTGTGGGACCGGAGATGGTCCAGGCCATGACAGAGAAGGTCCAGGTCATCCAGGAGCGGATGAGGATAGCTCAGAGCCAGCAGAAGTCTTATGCTGTCAGGAGGTGGAGGCCACTGGAGTTCGAGGATGGCGACCACGTCTTCTTGCGGGTCTCACCTCGATGTGGATTATAGAGATTTGGCCGATGCGGCAAGTTGTCTCCACGCTTCATCGGACCATTACAGGTCCTCAGTAGGATTGGCGAGGTAGCTTATCGCCTGGCTCTACCACCTAAGTTGCACTGGGTGCACGACGTCTTCCATGTATCTCAGCTGAGGAGATATATGCACGACACGACACATATCATTGACCATGGAGAGCTGTACGTTGATGATGGGGTGACTTTTGCAGAGATTCCGGTGGAGATCGAGGATCGACAGGAGCAGGTCCTATGTGGACGGTCGATTCCTCTAGTGCGCATCAGATGGCAGCACGAGAACCTCCAGGAGAGCACTTGGGAGCGGGAGGCTCAAATGTGTGCTCAGTACCCACTTTTCCCCCTAGTTTTGATGTATCTTTACGGGGGACGTAAAGCCCCGAGGTGGGAGTGATGTAAAGACCCGTAAAATTCAAGGAAATTTTTTTCTTAATTTTATTGGGATTTTTACAAGAACGCTGTTTCTGACAGCACCAAATTCCGAGGCCCGGTGTGCCCGGAAACATTTTCCAAAGTTTAGCTCGGGTACGTTCAGTGAATGGACGAGCGGGGTTTTCTAACTTTTGAATCGTTGCTCGGAATCGAATTCCGAGGACACCGATGGAATCGCAGCACCGATATTTGCTTCAAAACACCTTTTCCGGAGTTGCGTTTTCTCGGGTGTGGTTTTTTATTTTTTTGGGGTTAAGTTAAGAAATAAAATAAAGTGGTGCGACAAATTTATTTTATTTCACTTAAAGCCACTTAAGCCTAGTTAAGCGGATAGGGTGGAACCCAAAATATCCTACCCACTTGGTAGGATATTTGTGAGGTGGGGCCCGCACGAGCCCCACCATTTCTTCCCTCCTAAGTAACGCACCCGCAACCCCCCTTTTAATGAATGTCAAACCTTACATTTTTCTGGTTAAGAAACGCCCCATTAAATTGGGCGGTTAAATTGTTACAATTAATTTTCGAATTAATTGTTCGTTTCTTGTCTTTTGATTTTCAAATTCTTAAGTAGATAATAAAATAAGAAGAGGATTTATTTTATTATTGTTGGGGGTTTGTGTTGTGTTAAACCTTTGGGAGAAAAAAGAGAGGATTCTTTGTTCTTTGATGAAGAACGTGAAGAATGCTCTACCGCCAACGAAAAACGCGAAGAATGCTCTACCACCAACGAAGAACGCCAACCTCCGACGGCGAGAGACGCCTTTCTCGGAGATCACCCAACGCCAACGGAGAACCTCTTCTTCCGCGAAGATCCTCTTCTTCCGCGACAAACCTCTTCTTCCGTGATGGTTAATTCCACGACGAACGCTCATTCGACGACAGCGTTGAGTTAGGGGTTTTATGCATTTCTATTTTGTGTTTTTCTTCCGTCGTTTTTCCCCTTTCAATTGAACTGCCTGTTATTGCATTAACGGGAGGAGGTCGGGCCACACGAACACGGCCGACACTCCTCTCCTTTTTGGTTGTGGATTTTTGATGCGGCGAACAAGGCAATGCGGTGCCGAAGCACCATGCGGAAATTGTAAAAGGGATAGCGGGGAAACGCTGCGACGCCGCACCGCGCCGTGGGAAGCAACAAATCCGTGGCGCCATCACGCCATGCCGTAGAAGATGAAAAAAGGACGTGGCACCATCACGGCTCGTCGGAGGACCTCAGAAGCACCGCGGCCGGAGTGGGGCCGCGGCAGAGGGGCGCAGCGCCGTCGCGCCGTGTCGGACAGAAGAAGGCCGCAGCCGGTTCCGAGCCGCCGGCGTCGGAGCGAGGGGACCAGCCCCTGCCGGTCCCGTGATGGCGGAAGCCCGGCCAGCCGGTTCGAGGAGAGCGCCGGGGGTCCTAACCCTCGGCCGGCTAGCTGAGAGGCCCCATTAAAGGGGTATCGGTTTAATTCACGTGGGGGCAGCGCCCCCCGCTTCGAAACGGTTCGACCGTTCGGCCGATCCCCTGGCGGCGCGCCGGGCGGCTGCCCTGGCCGGTCCGCCGAACCGGACCGCTAGGTTGAGCCGCGCCAGCCAGTCCAGGCCACGCCCAAGAGGGCTGGACTCAGACCCGGGTCGGGTCGACCCGGTTCGGGCCGACCCTGGGGGTATTGGGCCGGGTCGGACCGGGCCCGAACCCCCTGTTACCGAACAATTTTCGTTCTGTTGCCCATAACTTGAGCTACGGGCCTCCGATCAACGCACCGTCAGTTGCGATGCGATCCTTGGATCGAGACGGTCATTTCAGTATATCACACTGAAGGTTTCAGAATACTTTGGATTCGTCCAGGTTGGTTCGTACAAGAAACCAACCGGGCCCTCGGAGCGGAAACACTCATAACTTAAGCTCCGGACGTCCGATTGACGTGCCGTCAACTTTGATGGTTTCCTCTAAGTGAGACGGATATTTTGGCTTACTCCGTCCGAGGTTTGGATGCAGGTGGAGTACGGTCGGGTTGGTTTTGACTTAAAAACCAATCAGGCTCCTAGGATGAAAAAGCCAATAACTCTCAGACCGGGTGTCTGTTTGACGCGTCGTCTGTGGCGTTGAGTTCCTGTTGACGATACAGAACTTTTGGATACATCAACTATGGACTATGTGTTAGTTGATGTATCAGCCTCTCGGCTCGTGGAGCGGACCATCCCGAACGAGCTTGCTGTGTGTGGGGACCCTAGAGCTGGCTGCGACTGCGACTACGACGACGACTGTATAGAGATCCTCAGTGGATTCGATGGTGACGACTACAACACTCAGCGATCCTACGTGGATCAGTGCTACAGATCCTGTGTGGGTCCGATCCTATGTGGGTCAGCGCTCAGTGGTCCTGTGTGGGCCAGCGCCTACAGATCCTGTGTGGGTCCGATCCTTTGTGGGTCATTGCGGGGGTTAGTTACCTATCGATCCTTTGTGGGTCAGATCCTTTGTGGGTCATTTCAGGGGTTAGTTACATATCGATCCTGTGTGGGACATATCCTTTGTGGGTCATTTCAGGGGTTAGTACCTTTCAATCCTTTGTGGGTCCGACAGCTTAGATGAATCAGTGGATATATATGATCATCTCTATCGTTTTACGAAGAAGTTTTCCAGTGTGAGTTGAATCATGTTTTGCCTTACTATGTGGATTGTGTTGTGATATCCTGTGTGGATTTACGTTTTTCTTTCCCATGTGGACTGGGTTGTACTTGGGCTCGGATGTTGGAGCCGAATGATAATTGATGACTTTGGTATATGTATGTGCATATACCTAAGCAGTGTTGCATGTTACTTCGTGATTGTATCTTTCCTTTGTGGATTATCCTTTGTGGATTCTGGGAGACCTTCTGGGGTCTCGGGGTCCCTACTGAGTAGCTTATACTCACCCCTGCATGTGCTATGCCCGCACTACGTTGTGTTGGTTGCAGACGACGGACAGCGCTGATTGTGGTTGAGGCTTTCGGAGTAAGACGGTACTTGGAGGTGGACCACTGGACGGGACATTCTCGGAGCGGACAGCTGGACCCGAGGAGCTGTGGAGGCTATCTGTACTCACCCTTCAGGTGGGAATTCCAGTGGACAGCTCGACGTTGCGGCTTTACTTTCAGTTGTTGTTTTCCCTTTCCAGTTGTACTTTACTTTCAGTTTGGGTTTGTATTCTGGCCCACTTACCTTTCCACACTTATTCTGTATCATCTTTTACTTAGTGTTTACTTCTATAGCTTGATTTCTCTGTGGTGTTTGTTTACTTTACAAAGGCAATGCCTTCCCTTTTTACTGGGATTTACGCCTTGGTGCTAGTCTCAAACCACTGGCTTATGGAAGGCGGGCATGGGGTAGTCACGACACATGCCCCGAGGATGGGTTGTGACATATAATATATAAATAAATGGTTATACATGGGCATAACATAAGTATAAGGGTAAGAGATTAGAATCATAAATTAAAATGGTTATACCCAGTCTATCAAAATTTATAAACATGAGAAATAGAATAAATAATTATCAAAATGAAATAAAATATTCATAAAATTGTGGAATAATCAATAATCAGTCATAATCAATGAGATCATAACATAGAACTATGAATGTGACAATTACACAAGCATATAAAATTCTAAACATGTATAAATAGAAACAAGTTCACTCATTAAGGTAAAGAGATGAAATTTGGCAATCCCATAAACTTATGGACATAATACCAGGTCAATGCATAATCTTATGAAAACAAAAACTAGTTACCCGCATAATATAATAAACCTGAAAACTAGTTCCACACAAAATCTTAAATAAATTAAAAATATTTCCATGCCTAATCATATAGGCATGAAATTCTGGTCCATGAATAAAGTTATGAACACAAAATCAGGTTTAGGCATAACATATTTATCTCGTTATTTTTTTATATTTACATAATTCATTTGAGGGATATATAAATATGGGGACACACATCATAAATACATTTATATTCATGCTAAAAAATAACAAAAACAAACATCATTAGTTATTTAATAGAAAATAAAATTGTTTTCAATGACATTTCACCATCAAACCCCAAACCATCTAGGGAAAGAATAATGATCGTATCATTGGATCATATATATATTAAATATATAGTATCATAAAAAAAGAAGTTATCATACCGGAAAATTTCAATAAAAATATCATTGGGATATTTCTTGAGTAAAACAACCTTTTCATTTTTAAATCACATATTAATATCTAAAAATTACCAATTTTTAAGGGAAAAAATTATTTAGAAATAAAATTTGAATATTTAAATGGAATCATAAAATAATTTAGTGTTCATGATGGTATTAAATTAAATTCATGTCATGTAATTTAAAAAAAATTATTCCTTTTTCATTTTTAGTAAAAATTAAAAAGTATCTTGTTCTTAAAATGAAAAGAATATTACTATTAAAACATTTTGTAAAAATTCAAACACGTGTAAAAATTTATTTTAAAACCCATATGATAATATTAAAAAATTTATTTATAATATTTTTAAAAGTTATAGATAAGGAAGAAAAAGTATTTTTGACCGAAGATCGATCTGACATTAGTTTTCTTTAAAAATATGTTCTTTTGGTCTCTCGTGTACTTAAAGTAAGGAAAATGATATGGAAACACGTATTATCAAATTGTTAATGGAGTGTATGAAATTAAATGTGGTTATTGAGAGATAAATAATGAAATTTCATTATTTTAAACTTAATCATAAATAATCTCGGTAAATAATTAAATTGTAACATTAAACACTTACCACTTTAGTAACTTTTGAATCATATGCCCCCTGAAAAAAAATACTCATATTGATATTTATATCCCATAATTTTCATGATATTAATCATAAATTTGATTTATTTTTTTATATATAGCTCATAAAGGACAAAGGTAGTGAATATGGAATGTGTCTCATGAAAATTAAAGTGAGACCAAAATCTCTTACCTCAAGTTTTCCTTGCATAAAAACTGCTTTAGCCTCATTTATTAAAAATTTAAATTTATTATAATTATATACCCAAGTCATGTACAGAATTATAATACGATATATTCTCCACTTATAAAGTTTTTATAAAATTTTATTAATAAATACATTTTAAAATCATCATTTTTGAGTGTCCACTATTTCATTTTTCATATGAATTTTGGTTCAGAAGTTCGGGTCATTGTACTTTGATCATGGTTCCATCATATACAAATTATTAAAAATGATATAAATATTTTATATTATATATATATATTTAAATTCATCTTTAAAAGGTAGAGGTAGAAAAATAAATTACACCATTCTTGGAGATGGGTGGTCGTACAAAAGCATGAATGTTATTTACACTTTTAGACCAATGGAATGAAAGGGTCATAATTAATAGTTCATAATTATAGAATTGTTATTTTATATTATATATAATATATATTCATTAATTCTATTTTTATTACCATCCATGTAAATATGAAATGAATAATGAATCACATCACCTCATGGAGGTGGTAGTCCAAACGTATTCACAAGAGACATTATCATTTCCAATGGATTGGAGAAGTTAGAAATAATCTTATTATTATAGAGTAATAATTATACCATAAATAGAATATATAACATTTAAAAAATCACAATAACCATCCATTAAATATAGTGATTGAAAATGAATTGTATCTCTATGTGGAGGTGGTAGGACACATGTACGCAACAGGGATACATTCACATCCCATTTTATGAAATAGATGGTTGATATTAGTAGTTAAATAATCATAATAACATTTAAATATATTTTGGATTCTTATTTTATTATTTTATGATTAGTACCAAATATTTATAGGAGGTATAAGAAGAAATAAATTTCAAGAGGTCAGGTAAGACTGTTATTTTTTCTTCGGTACGCCTCCATAGATCCTTTTTTAAGGACCCTTGTAATGGTCTTTAAAGAATATTAGAATGCATAATTTTTATTTATAGAAGTCTAGATGATATTTTTTATGTATTGGGTGAGATATATGGCTTAATGTGGTGTAAATAAATGAGAGAATGAGTGTCTTTTTATATGGGAGGGAAAGGACACACTTGTAATTGCAAAACAATTTAAATATAAATATAAAATTCTAAAGAAAAATGCTTCCAAACGAACTTATATTAAAATAAAAAATGTATAAGGTCTAAATATACACATAAAATTAAATTTATACTGGTTTTTGGGTTATTTTAATCCTGATATTTTTGTTAAACCCCTTAATCGATTTTAATCATAATTACGACAACACCATTTTCAATATTAACGGTTAATAAGTTTACATAAAAGTTAAAACATATATCCTAAAATTAATAGGGGTGATATTATAAACCATTTAAAATATTACATGTTGAAATGAAATATTGTTATGATTTTTAAAAATTTTAATAACATATTATTTGATATAAAATATCATTAAAGTCATTTTTACACTATTAATTTACTTTGAATTTAATGTTGTCGATATAAATATTGAATTAGTATATAAACCATCAAAAAATAAAAATATATTATATTTATCTTAAAAAATTTGGGTCCAAAATAATTCATCAAAATTTTATCACTTTTAATATTTTTAAAATCAATTTTTTATTTTTATTTTTATTTAATAAATATTATGTCAGCATTTCATAAGAATTTAAGATAATTATTACATAACTAAAATTGAAAAATAAATTAACATGATAAAAAATTAATTATAAATGTAATCATTTAAAAATTAACGTATCCTCGTTTTATCCTTATAATAAAAACTTAGAGTTATAAAAGTCAAGAGAGTGATATTTTGTATTTACCGTTTTCATAAATTAATATAAGGGTCATAATAAAAAAATGAAACTAGGATTCTATATTTTCAAAACATGGATGATTATGGCTCAAATATAATCATATATTAAGATAAAGGCAAGTTTTAGGGAAAATTTAAAAGCCATATCCCAAATATTTATCCTTCTTTTACTTGTTTTATCCTTATCAAGGTGACAAATATTTTGCATGATTAGTAGTAACAATGAATAAAACTAAAAGTGACCTATTTAAAATAATTGTCCTCATGATATAAAATATTAAATCCATTTTTCATGAATCTAATTATATAATTTTAATAATTCCTTTTTAAAATATGCATGCAAAATGAAATGAAATTGTTTTTAGAAAAATTTGTTTTTAATCATAAAACATGATTTATTCTTATTCCATGTATAGGAAAACCCATTAAATGGATGTAAATTTTTTTTATTTAACATATAATATATAAATTTCCTTAACATAAATAATAATTAATTATTTATTTAAATAATTCTGTTAAAACACATTTTATACATAAAAATGTTTTTATAAAAAATGTGTTTTAATCCAAAAAATGACTATATAACAAAATAAAGTTTCATACTGATTACTTTATAATTAATTATATTATATAAAAATAAATTAACCCTATTATAATTTAATATAATGTTCAAATAATAATGTGACCTTTTAAAAAATAAATGATAGTTTTCCAAAAAATCGATATTTTTTCACTATTCACTGAAAAATTAATCATTTTAGAAAAATAAATTCACCCGAAGATAATTTTGATACTATGATTTATAACATGATATCATTTTTATAAAATAAATATTTTAAAAGTTATTGAAATTAGATATAATATTCACACACAAAAATGTAATAAAACCCATTTTGGAAGAAAACATATTTTTTAAACAAAAAATCATGTTACTAAAAATTGAGTGCTTATATACTATAATTAAATAATACATTTTAATTAAGTGAAAAATTTATATATATAATTCATAATATGGTTAGTCCTATTCATACCCATAAATTTAAAGGATATGTTATTATATATGATGGTTCATTTTAACCTCGGTTGTACATGCTTAGAAAGTCATAAAAAATATGTAATTAATTTAAATAAATATAGATTATAAAATAAGGGGATGTTATGTTGTACCCATTAAATAAATTAACTCATAAAATTTTTTACCACAGTAAAAAAATGTTCAAAATTTTAAAATACATTATTAAAAAACCCACATCATACAAACAGATAATAACACTTCCTTTGAAAAGGGGGATTTAGAAACATAATGGGTACCCAAAATAAAACAAAATATAGTTATAAGATATGGATATCCTTAGTGTCAAGTAAAAAAATAGACCGGGATGATAAAACTAATATCCATGGAATAATAGAGTGTGATAGAGAACATGTTCATGTGAAAATTAACGACCACAAGGAAAACAATAATTGTGGGGTGAAAAGACCATAAATTCATCAAACAAGAAGGTAAAAGGGATATAATTTTAATTTCAAGATCCTTTTCTTATTATTGAGGGATAATTTTATAATCATGAGAGAGTAAATGATAAAGGCTACTTGATTTCGTTCCTTTTCAAAATCACAATTTCATCCTTTGGTTGTGCTTCATTAATTTCCTCTTTATCTCTTACTCTAAGAAATGAATATTAACGATGAATTTATAATGCATGAAACACTAAAATGTAGTTTTAATTTATCATAAGATCTATAAACGAAAGAAAATCCATTCATTATATTTCTAGATATTTATCAAAACTAAAATGATTAGATAAGGTTATATAATACCGATAAATCATAGTTTCATATCTAATAATAATACCCAAAGTATAACATTAACTATTTCTATAAATAGTTAACCTTAAAATCCTTTCAAAATGTGTCTGAACAAGTTTAGAATCCAAAAAATAAAGAAATAAGCTCACTAAATTTAAAAAATTAACTTAACATTAGTCCCAAAAAAATATAAAGTACCTTTTATTATCATATACCAGATATATTAATACCTTGATCATATATTCTCCTAAAACATAGTAATAAAATGAATGACTATAAAATATCAATGAAAAAATATATAATTCCAAAAATTAACAATATCGTTATTCCTCAAATAAAATCATATACTATTCAATATATTCAATAAATCCAAAAATGAAGTGAAATTCATCATAAAAAACTTTTTTTTATCAAATATCTAATCAGTTCCAAATTCACCAATACTATCCCATGTACTTTATTAATATAAATCATCTCTTTATCCTAACCAAGCTGTGTTCACTCACATTTAGACACATATTAAGGGTTATCTTTCCCTTTAACACATGTTATGAAAAAATATCACCATATCACAAAATTAGTTTTATTGGTTATCGGTATGATTCGACATATGATTTGAAATCCATAATGAAAAACTACTATGGAAAATCTGTATGTGTTTCATGATTCTTATAACTAGCATATCATTAATAAAACACCTCTACAACATAACTATATAATCCTAATACATAAAGACATTAATCATTCTACTTAAATGATCGAAATAACATAGGAATTTCCTTGGTCAAGGTGTCAACCATTAGATTATGTCATTGGATCAGATAATTACCGAGTTCCCCAAAAATAATACATTGAATTCATCAACTATTTACTGATATATGACATGAATTTCTATATAGAAAGCATATTCCACTTCCTTTGAGAAAATATCATATGTTCTCCTTACTATATTCATCACATGAATAAAATTGAACTCTATGTTTACAATGGTCATTAAAATATGAATTGTTGTAAAAGTTCATCTTCCTCTTCTTTACCATGTTGTCAATAATATGTTATGATAATTTATAAGGAATAATTATATTATTTTTCCTTCATGTTCCTACTTTATTTAATTTCTCATGAGTAAAATTATTCCATTTTCCATCACATTCAACATTAACATGAATCCTCCTGGTTCTGTACATTTTCTAGAACCAAAAACAATAGTGTGGAAAATAATAATTATAGTGAAACATCCTAAAAAGTAATTTATAGAAATTCTAAATCCTAACACATTTTTTCGAATATATGAAACCTTAAGTTTAACCTAAGTCATCCTTGGTTATCACCTATTCAAATCCTTCAAAACGGTCCATAATGAAAATTTGAATTAAGTTATTCATATCCCCTGGGACTGTCAAACCAATTATGTAGTAAGGGGACCCTCTCTATGCACAATAATGACGGTCAGGATATACTCAAACAACTCATTTTTGGTTTATTACGCCTATATGCATATATATCAAAACCCCATCCACTTTTATTATCCAAAAATGGATGTTTTTATATGAAATAAAAAATCCTTTAATTATCATAACCTACATTATTCTCCTCTTTATAAGATTATTCTAATGGTTCTCAATGATGTTTTCCTATAAAATTTTCCAATAGTAACTAAACCTTTACCTAAAACTAACTTTGGTGACCCAATTTTTCCTTACATAAATATTAAATCATTTTAGATGAATATTAAATACATAACATTACTATACACTCCATAACCATAAAGTTCTAATGAATCTGGATACCAGATACATAATAGTCTTATGTCGTGAATGATATTCAATACTTCCAACATAGAATGATTCATAGGTATAACCAGGCTAAAAACCTTCTACATAGCCTAGGTAAACGAAAAAATAAGAAAGGGAGATCTTAAATTCTCAGTTAGGGTAAAAATATGAGATATCAATCATTGATCATATATGATCAGAAGATAATCAGAACTGTATGAGATTATGACCAAAAATTAAAAAGTTCATACACATTATTTTATAGATCATGAACATGAGTCATGGCCTAAAACATTATCATAATAAAAAATAATAATAATAAGACTAGGAAACCATCAACAAATTGTCATGATCCATGATATCATAACATAAAAATATTAATTTTTTAAAAACATAAGCTTATAAAATTTTAAAATAAATAAATAGAAACAAATTCACTAATTAAGTTAAGGACATTAAATATGTCCCCCTTATGAACTTATTGGATTGATAATGGGTCCACACACAATCTTATATACATTTAAACCATGTCAAAAAATAATTTTATATATATAAAAATTAATTCCACACATAACCTTATCAACATGAAAACGAGGTCCACACATAATCTTATAGACAATAAAATGAGGTCCACACATAAAATTGTTTACATGAAATCGGGTCCATGCATAAGATATTTATTTCATAATTTATTCATCATTACCCAATGCATTATAGGAATATATAATTCTTTTCACACCCATTACATAATCATCATCCATTTATATGAATGCAACATGATCGTAAAAATATTTAACAAATCATAAATTGTTGAAATGAAAATGGGTTTCATCGATATTTCAACATCATAACTATAAACCATCCAAATAAAAAATAATGACATTATCATTGGATAATATCCTAAGTGAATTATTATTATCTTAAAATTATGTTATCATATATTAAATTTGTTTTAAATACCACAATAATATTCCACGAGGAAATTATATTTTCATTTTGAAGTCAAATGTTAAAATCTAAAAATTTCCAATGTATTAAGGAAAAATGTTTTTCTAAAAATAACTTTGGAATATTTTAAAGGAAGCTTCAAATAATTTATTGGTTATTATGGTGGGAAATTATATTATTGTTGTGTACATTAAAACAATTATTACTTTCAATTTTTTTTTGTAAAAAGGAAAAATTACGTCTTTTGGAAAACAAAAACAAATATTCCTTTTAAAAAAAATTAAGAAAAAATAATCATGAGAAAAAATGAATTTAAAAATAAAATTATAAAATTAAAAATATTCTTGATATAATTTTTAGAAAATATTTATATAAATGAAGGAGGAATTTTCAACTAAAGAGAGAAATAAAGTCAGTTTTATTTAAATAAAATGATATTTCTGTCTATTAAGTAATTAAAATGAGGAAAATTAAGTTAAAATATGAATTATTAATAAATAACTAGAGGATAAAAAAATCATGACATTATTTATAGTTATTCCATGACATTTTATCATTTTAAAACTATTAATAAATAATCCTAAAAATATAATGGGATGGTAATAAAAATCCTTTACCACATTCAGAACTTTTGAATCATAAGCCCCCTAAAATAAATAACCTTTTATGGGTATGAATACATCACAATTTTTATGATAATAATCATAAAATAAATTTTTTGGATGTATATACACCATATAAAAGATACTTGTTCTAAGTATGGAAGGTGTCACAGAAAAATAAAAGTGAGACATAAAAGTATTACCTCGAGTTTGACTTTCTTTGAAGGATATTTAACCTCCCATATAAAAAATTTAAATTTCTTATATTTATATAATATATTAATTTAAATAATTATAATATCATATTCAATCCATTTATAACATTTTAACATCCATTTATTAATAACTCCTTAATAAAATTTTATTTTCCAGGTGTTCGCTGTTTCTTTTTTATGAGAATTTTAGTTTGGTGTTCCCAATCCTTATACTCAGATCATGTTTACATCATCTATTGAATGTAAAACCTGATAATAATATCAAATATATATTATTTATATATGTTGAGTAATTTATAAAATATAGATATCAAAAAAATTAATTACATCATTCATGAAGATGGTTTGTCATACATATATATGAACATTGATTTTACTTTTCATTGTATGGTATTAAAGTATGGTATATAATAATTCACATTTACAGATTATATATATCATATTCATACATTAATTATATATTTATTACCATCCATGAAAATCATAAAGTAAATATGAATCACATCACTTTGTTGAGGCAGTAGTCCACACGTAAGCATGAACGACATTATGATTTACCAACAGAATGGAGGGTATGAAGGAATATATGATATTATAACCAGAAATCATAATAATGTTACTAATAACAAATATAAATATTAAACCCATCATAATAACCATCCATGAATGATGGTGATGGAAAATTGATTGTATCGTTACGTGGAGGCGGTAGTCCACACGTACACACATGACATTCTTTCACTTAGAATTTTATGTAATATAGGGTGGATATTGGAAGTTTCATAACAAATATAAAATTTAAATATATTTAGGATACTAAAATGATTATTTTATGATGAATACGTGAGATTTAAAGTATTAGAAATAAGAAATAAATAGAAATGGGTGAGGTAAGATGATACCGAAGAAGACCAAAACCTCTACATCATGGTTATGGAAGATGAGAAGAAAAATGTTAATGTTTATTTGAGATATATGGATCAAATTGGTGTAAATAAATGAGAAAATGGATTTCATTTTATAAGGTATGTATAGGGTGCACTTGGAATTACAAAGAATATATTAAAATATAATTAATCCATTCAATTTTTTCAAATGTTGATAAATTCAAATATAAAGAGGATAATATATAAATATCATCAGAAAATAAAATTTATATAGGATTTGGAGTCATTCTAAACATTATCTTTTTGTTAAAACACTTCATTAACTGAATTTAACCGTAATTATAATAACAAATGTTTTCAATTTTTAAGGGTTATAATTTTACATATAAGTTAATAGTTAGCTCTTAAATGGATAAGGGGTGATATTTTCAACAATTTTTAATCATAATTTTCATTTATAATGTTTTTATGACTTTTAAATAATTCATTTAAATATTATTTAATATATAATATCATTAACTTCATTTTTTAAACTATTCATCTACTTTGACTTTAAAGTTATCAAGATAGTTATGTAATTCAAATATAAAATTTAAATCATCACTAATATGTTATATTAATCTAAAAAATTTATGCAACAAAATTATTCATCCAAAATGTATTACTTTTAATTATTTTTAAATATTTATTTTTTGTTTCTTTTAATTGAATAAATAATTTATCGGTGTTCTATAAGAATTTAAGGTAATTATTCCATCACAAAAATTTAAAAAAAAATTAATCTAATAAAAAATAATTCATCTTTTAAGAATAAATTTATAACAAAAATTATCCTATTTTTATACTTATGATAAAAATTTGGGTTATAAAATTCAAGGGAGTGAAATTTTGTATTTATCCTATTCTAAACTAAATATAAGGTTCATAATATAAAAAAACTTGAACAATGTTTAAACATTTATGAAAATTGAATTATTATACCTAAAATTAACTAATATAATTGGATAAAGGAAAGTGGTATAGAATTTTTAAATCATTATCCCAAATTTTTAACCTAATTTAACCCATTTTACCCTTACTTAGGTGACAAATATTTACCACAATTACTATTCATAAAGACCAAAAATAAAAGGGGACTATGTAAACAATTTAATCATTGTGATTCAAATTATCGGATCAATTTTTTAATATTCTAATTATATATGTGAAATAATTCCATTTTTAATTTAGAGTGAAAAGTGCAAAGAAAACTATATTAAAAAATATATGTTTTTAAGCATAAAACTGAATTTATTTTTATTTTATGTTGAGTAAAAACCATAAAATGAATATTAAAGAAGTTAATTGAATATATAATCTAGAAATTTCATTAATATAATTATTAAGTAGTGATTGATTTAATTAATTAAGATAAATCACATTACATACGTAAAATAGTTTTTAGAAAAAATGTTTTTTTAATCCAAAAAATTAACTAGTGTCAAAATAAATTTTAACTCTAATTCATAATAAATTATTTATATTATCTAAAATTGAAGTAGTATTATGATAATTTAATATAAAAATAAAACCATAATGGTATATTTTAGTGAATATAAATGAAATTTTTACAAAAAACGGTATTTTTTCACTGTTTAGTAATAAATAATTTTTTTAGAAACAATAAATTTTTTTATACAAATATAATTTTAAAATAATTATTTTGAAAATGATATCATTTTTATAAAATTAAATTTATAAAATTGATAGCTGTTAATTATAATATTCACACACATAATTTAGTTAAACCCATTTTAGAAATAATTATATTTTTGAAGCATAAAATAACTTTACTAAAAATTGAGTACATATATATTATGAATTAACTAATAAATTATAATTAAGTAAATAAATAAATAAATAAATATATATATATATATATATATATATATATATTATAATGTGGTTAATCTTATTAAAACCGGTTAATTTAAAAACAATGTTATAATAAATCACAGTTTATTTAAAGATCAGTGTTGTCTGTCAAGAAATTTATCAAAAACTTAAAATTTATTTTAACAATAATAAATTATAAAATATTAGTGTGGTGGAAAACCATTATCACATACTACATCCATGGACTCGATCTACAAATATGTTTCATTCTCAAAACTCTTTTATAGTCCTTCATCTATAAAATATATCTCGGGTTTTCCAGTCTCCTTTGATACCAACAAAACCATCCACTATCCAAAATTATGTTCGAGAAGTATGGTATCATAAAATTTTCATACTCTCACTAAAATAATTTAAAATAAAAGATGTATTTTTTAGTGAAACAAATGAATACATTGGTCCATTGTAACACAACATTTTATAGTGATTTTGAAACCATCAAAGGGTCCTCGCATTATAAAATAAATTTTGGAACACCAATGACCTTGTATAATTCATTTCCATAGATTTAGAATCACAAGAGTTTTCATCTCCAATCCTTGGTAAATAATAAAACATAGGACTTGGGATTGTACATCTTTTAGAATCTACATTGTCGAGGATAAATTTCTAAATAATTTTCAAGTGAGAGAATAAATAAATAATACCTTCCAGAATTATTGTACCTCTACAATATCATTTCTTATATGTAATCATAATAACTGTGATCCACATAACATGCCACTTTTTTAACCTCACAAAAACATCTTATATCATTGTTTCTATAACATGCCACCTAACACCTCAATAATAACATTTTCGACATAAATATTTATTTCAAGGTTTTTCTACATTCATTCTATCATTCTAATTAAAAGTATAAAAATTCACTCCATGACACTAAGTTTTGGTGCTCTAGGTATAATCTCCCCAAACTTCTAGATAATCCACTATTAGATCTTTTGAAACTCCCACTCTATTTATGAACTCTTCAAATAAATAATCTAGAATTCAAGATACTATTATATATTGGAATCTTCTATTTTATGATTCTTATTTGATGAAGTTTATTAAATAACTTGTAATAATTCTTAATTAATGAAAATGTGTACTTTGATGAAACATTTCCAATATAGGTAAATATTATAATTCCTATATTAGAACAACCATAAATAGTGATTATTTTGATTCAATAGTTTCTTCCATGACCATACTTCAAGAATATTTATTACTCTATACATAATGTTTCATTATTTCCTTTAATAATAACCAAGTGTTTCCACCCCCTTCTAATGATCCTTTTTATGAAGATTCCATGTAATAAATCCAAATATTCTATGATTTTTATCCATCATTCATGTTCCTTTCAAAATAACTACTTGTAAATAATGTTTATTTATCCCCACATTTCTATTACCATGAACCCCTAAATGGACGAATCACATGAATCCAAAAACTTTTATGTAGAAACACACTCTATGACTGATATGGGATTGCATCACACTCCATTAATATCTAAAATTATCCATTATGAAACTAAATGGAAGTTCTACCATTACCAATGATCATAAGTGGTCACAATAGATGCTTCAAGAAATAATTTTTCCCCCTTCTTGAATGTTATGTGATGAATCCCTAGATCCAACAACTATAACTCAAGAAGGATGGAAAATCATGGAAGAAAAAATAACCACCCCTTATTGTCAATGGTATTTTTAGTACTTAAATAAATATACCTTCTAGAATGGATATTTTGATCCAAATAGTCCAATTAAAATATTTTTTCCATTGTAATTCCAGATAAACAATATGTTCACAAGATGAATCATATTGAATTGCTAATCCACATACTAAACATGGTTTAGTGTTACTATCAAATTTTCCACTGAAACCTCCTCCTAGGTAATGGGAAAAAATTCTAGATAAAACTTTTGAAACAATCCCTTATTTTTTATGTCATGGATTTTTATTAAAAAAAACCTCACTTCTTATTGACTACCATAAATAGAAATTTTGTATTTTCCAAGAGTAGGAAATAAATAATTACCTACAATCGATATCTTTCTCCATGGAACCTTTAGTTTAGAACTTACCCTCTTATAATTATATCCTTCAGAAAAAACTAAATACCATTAAATTAAAAAAATATAAAGATATTAGGATTTTGTTCCAAATGTCTCCACATGTTATTCAAGGAAGATATAAATTCTACCTCAACAAAAAAATGACTCAAATCACAAATTCATTGAATTATTTTAGAAAAACCAGACACCCTTGTACTATTACTATTTTAGAATTTCCAATTTTGAAAACGGATTAAACGACCTTGTAGTACAATCAAATCCTCTTTAACAAAAAATTGAATACAAATATTTGTGGTATTAGTATCCAAAAAAACACTTAATATTTTACCAATTTTTTGGATAAAAATTTCCATGTAATTTTATTCTGAAACCCATGTTTCCCATTCAATTTTGAAGGTTCAAATATACATAAAAGGAAAAACCTAACCTCCTACCAAAAGATGTACCCTCCAGACCTCAAATATGGAACATGCCCCTAGAGGGTCTGAAATACCATTGAACTTCCCCATGGGATTTGCTTCTAGAACAAGGAAGAGTTACCTTAATCACCCTAATGTTCTTACACACTCGAATTATTATTACCAATATTTTTGTTTTATACAAGATCTTTCGACAATGATAATGAATAGGAATGAACAAAGTCACATACAAATAGAATAAGCACATTATATATGAATATAATGGTTTAGAAATAGTCATACTCCATGGGAGAAAACACTAGAACATTAATTAATGATAAAAAATTCATGTTATAAGGGTACAATGTTTGGGAACCTTACTTAGACAAAAGTTAAAGAACCACTCAGTAATACATCCAGAAAAGAGATCATTTTGTATGTTCTCTGTGGGTTTGTACCCCCATTGGGATATATTCTATCCAATCTTCTTTGAGATCATCCTTTTATTGATCTTGAGTTTTCATCACCAAATGAATGATCCAGTACCCTTCTTTATGTTGGATCTCTATAGTCACTATCATGTCATTTAAATTACACCACCTTCAAATCATCATATTCTTCAATTTATTCAGATTAAGTAACCAAAATATAATCATCACCTCAACTATACCATTCGATGATTAGTGAAAGATTGATAATCTTCATTTACATTATTTAATTCATGTTCCCACTTCTATTACCACATTATTCAACATCTAAACTTGATACTAGAATTTGGATCATCCAATTCTTCTCAGATAAAACTTAAAAAACCATTAAAATTATTTTGATATATCCTTTAAAACACTAGGGCTACTCCTATGTAAGACTGGTTAAATATTGCATATCCTATATTACCAGAATTAGTTTTATACCTATTTCTCCACTTCCTTCGCAACTTTCATGTTGTATAAAAAAATATTTATTTACTTATGTAAGATCCTGACCTGATGTCCACCAAAACGGTGACCCGATACGATCAGTCACGTGGCCTCAAGCATGCACCCCCATACACTAAAGGCCTCCAAATAGTAACAAGGTTCTAATGATAGTTTAGTGGGGAGTCTATACCCTCATAATAATAATATCATAGAAACACAATAATAAATAAATAAAAAAAGAAACATACTAATAAATGAGAAGCCGAAGATAATAATAACAAGAAAAACAATATGCATGCATGGAAATCTTACATTAAATTGATAGTCATACATCATGTAATAAAAAAAGAATACAATAAGAAAGAAAAAAAAATCCTCAGAGGATATCTGCATCAGCATCCCAATCTCATTCTCAGTCATGTGATCCTAATCTCCCATGTAAAAATTAATAACATAAAAAAGAAAATTGGTGGGAAAATCCACACTAGAACTCGATCCTGTAACCAAGAGGACTGGTTGGGTACAATGGAGGAAAAAATGAGGTGTGACATAAAATCATTAGGCCACCACCAATGGTGTGTAATGATATCTAGCCTGTGAATATAATGTATGGTGGTGTGAGGTTGTAATAGATAAGGCAGTAAATAAATAAATGTAAACAAGATGGCTTGGATTCTTTAAGGGACATTGATATGACCATACCTGTTTCGGCCTATATCAGAATACCTCTGATTAAGTTTCTCCATACATATATATATATATGTATGTATGTATGGACTAGATATGTTGTGACATATTTATCCATATATATATATAACGACTATCTATGACTTGAGGCATAACTCAAGCATCTAAGCATAATCACTAAAGAGTATAATAAGGGATGTCATTCTTAGGTATCATAGTAATGAGACACCTTGCTTGAGTATCACAATAATGGGAATCCATACCCGGGGACTCCATGTTTTAATATTACTACTCATGAGGAACACGATTCCCAGAGAGACCATGCTCGAGTATTATAACTCATAAGGGAATCCATGCCTAGGGATGCAATTCCCGATAAGGATAAATTATAATCGACTCCATGCCCAAGTGTGACAAATAAATTTGGGATAACATTCCCAAGTAACATGTATGATAATATAAACTGGCCAATTATTAAACATACATCCACATAGATCTATTAATTCAATTCAAGAATAAATAATAAAGAAGTCCATGTATGTAAACATAACTGACAAAATTTAAATTATAGTTAATTAAAAAGGCCATTCATGAGAGAATTCCATATCCCACTCACATGTATAATTTCGACCATTTCATTTATAAGTAAATTTAAAGGTCCATGGGTAGGTTCCATGGAACTTACTATTTAAAACACTATCATTCAATCATCTCTTTTTTTTTAAAAGGGAAATGCACCTCTTAATGGTTTTATTATAAAATAGGACCTAGAATACAATCCTTATTAATACCCATTCAATTAAAATTAATAATATATTTCATTTGAATTAATCAAGAACATCCCATGGGTGGCTAAAATGTAGGGAGAACATTATAAATATATGATTCAAAACAACATCTTGAAGGAGTTACTTAATATCCTAAATAAAGCATAGGTTATGACATCTGTGCAACACACCAAAAGGGATAGATCTTTTCAAGGTATACATCCATTAATGATTAATTCGGGATTTTCGATGGAAATATGAATTTAGTCTTAAGAATTTACATAATTAATTTTTTTGTTAAGAAGTGGTATATGTAAAATATGATGCATGGCACAATGGTGTATTTCATAAACATATTATACATTATGGAAAGAGATAAAGAACACATAAATTGTTTTTAGGACTCTTCAATCATCCCTATCAGGCTTTATTTTGAGTTATTTTGAGAGAAATTGTATAAATATACAATAACACTAAAAATAGGGTAAATTACATCACAATAATATAATAATGAAGATTGAGAGGAAAATGATAAAAAGGGGAAGGTTGACTCGTATACAAACTGATACACATCCAACACACTTGACATCACTTTATTCTGATATCTTATGAGGGATAACCATCCAATAATAGGAGTGTCTAAAGGGGGAGTTCAAGAAAATTCCATTCATGGGACGAAATTAGAGATAGAATTGGACAAGGAAATAAAAAAGAGTTTGGGGAAAAAATGAAAAATAACACCATATAATTCCCTATATAGTTTGGCTGCATTGTTTCTCTTTCCATACCCCAACTTTTCAATTCCACTACCTAAGTGGCACTAAGGGTGTGGTCGAGGTGCATGGTTTTCTAAATCCTGCACATCTCATGCACCCACCAATGCATTTTATTATTGACAAAATTGCACTATCATGTTCCTCATATTGCATGGTTTGACCCATATGTGTGGCACCACCATATCCCCTATATTAGGTTTCAAAATATCTGCTGGTGGCTTGCACAGTTCTGAAAACCTATGTCCAAATACCAAATAGTCCACATGTTTATACCACTCAGTTATCACTAACTGTGTGCTAATTGTGAACTGTAGTCTACTACTCATGAAAATGAGTTTTTGAGGCATGATGTTCCCAAAACTCATCAGGATGACTAATACACCTCTCAGACCTAAGACCCCATCTAAAAATGAATTCTTTATTTTTTCCAATTCCCAGTTTTACAATTTAAATCTTTCCTTATAATATGACATGTCCACAAAATGGAAAGTTTAAATTCCCTTGTGCTTTTTCAAAAGTCTAAACACATGGGATACAAAAAATATCCCCACCTTATAACTACTTATTATCAAAATAATTTTGAGAAAAATAAAATAACACATAACAAAATCAGGATATAATGTTTCACTCAAATGGTTTTGTTGAGTTTCCAAAATCTCGGTGCACCTATAAGCATCATATAAAAAATATGGTACATAACCCGTTGAATATTAAGAAGATGTTTTTATTCAAGTATGAACATTGAGGAGGCGTTAAACAATCCCAACAAAACCAATAGATAATTAAATCATCATCACTTTCGTCAAGCGACCTATAGAACTTCCCACCATAGGTCCAAAAATTGAATGGAAAATTCTATGTCTTGGTGATCCCTCCATGGGAATTGACTACTTAATCATGACCTTATAATTCTAACGACACACTTTGGAATGTCTCTGAACTAAATAATTTAGTCTATTTTCGATTTACCAAAATTCATCGTGGGCATGCTAGATTTCCCATGATAATCCTTAGCCAAATTTCACATTACACACGTTTCAAATAAAAAGTGCGATAGAAATGGTTCCATACTGACCACATGAAAAAATTTAGAGAGAAATCAAGTCTATCCACCATTGGTCGAATTCATAAAAAAATTCTCAACTTAGATAGATGATGTATTTAAAATTCTATATCTTGATGCCTTTAAACCAAGGCACCATGAGACTTTCTCCAAGTATTCTCACTGAAGCCTGTAACCATATTTTGGTGATGTATATATCCTAAAAATAATTTATGTTGTTATGTTATAACATGAATGTGGGTGTATACCCAATCTAGTACCCTTGATTTGGCACCCTCTAACTGTGCACGACCATAAGTCAGGGGTAACATTTGAATCTATCACTAGAGTCCATAGATCATATCCATGGAATTCCATTTCCTATATTTTACAAGTGAGATATTGGTTCATATCTAAAAATACATGTATTGAGGGAAATCATTTATCCAAATAGTGGTATTTCACCAAACAGTCCTTTCTAAGAATACTTTTGTTTACATGTTTCTGTTTGAGGCCTTTTCAACACCCTGGGGTTTTATGGAAATTTTTTCGAATAAATTAAAGTTTCATTTATATGATTCAATTAACTAAGTAAAACATTCCTTTCATTTGAAACAAACTTTCCAAATGTTACAATGAACTAAATCATTGTTATATACATGGAACATCGACTTGGTGTATGTTACACACAACACCGAATAAGAGTGTGTTACATGCAACACTGATGTTTCTACAAAACATCATTTTTCAGTTATAATTATTTAAATGATATAATTATAAACTATACATTATAAAAAGTAATAGGAATAGTAATAAATACACTTAAAATATTTTTTATAATTGTTTTATATAAATCAAACATATTTATAATGAATGATATGATTTTTTGTAAAGACCTTATATGTTTAATAATACTATTTTCTTGAATGAATTGCTTTTAAGGCCCTTATGTGAAAAATAATAAATTTAATTTTAGAAATATCTATAAATTTTATTTGATAAAATAAACATAATTTTTGAATTTATAATATATAAATTATCTTGTTTTGATTTTTTTGTATTTTTATGAGAAACTTCATTTTTGGGTGAATAGTGAAAAATACTTTTTTAGATAAAACTACCTTTTTGTTTAAATAAATATTATTATTATATTATATTTTAATTTTTTTAATTTCAAATTATATAAATTTTAAATCTATTAATAAAATTTAGTTCATTATAATTAATTTCACTTTGAAATTGAATATAAAAACATAATAAACATTCACAATTGTTTCTACTTTAAAAACCCGTAATTTCATCCCATTTGTAGGATTAACATTAATCTTAAATTTTCCACTCCTATGAATTTAATTTAAAAAAAATTCATACAACATGTTAATAAGTATACTATTTTTAGTCTAATTATATAATGTTTATTTTTTACAAAAATTATTAGTAAAAGTGACTAAAATAAATCACTATAATTAATGTCAAATTAAGCTTAGTTAGGGACTAAACCTTAATCATAGGGGACCAAAAAACCTCTAAACTTTTCAGAAACCCATTTTATGGAAATTAAACATCCATTAACCATCCATTATTTATTTATGTTGGTTTTTTATGGCATGTTAGGTATGAATTTTTGTACACCTAACATGTTTTCAAAAAATCCTAGTGAGTCCTTCTCCATCCCTATAAAAGGCCAACACCTTTCCCACTTCTCCACCCATCTCCAACCTCTTATGTTTGGACATGATCTGACTAATCCACTTCCCAGAAATCCTCCCTTACTCTAAGAGTCCTTCCATTATGAAAAAGGAAAATAATGTAAAACTTTTTGTAGAAACCAAAATGAGTTACATGATTAAGAGGTAACATCTTCTCTGTAGCTCCTTTCTTTTATTTTATTTATCCACCTACTCAAATATATTTATTCCATTATTATAAAAAAAATCAGTATCACAAATATACTAGGATGTTTTTATTATAATGGTTTTACCTAAACTTAAAAACTCCTCTATATAATTGGGTAACAAATATACTGCTTGTGTCGGCAACGATCTACTGCCTCACTAAACTAGGATTGCTCAATTTTCCTTACCGCCTCTCATGGTGGATGATGAAAACTATGTTCAAATATGTTATATATTATATTTGTTGTTATTTAATATTATATATTCCATTTATAACCCATATCTTTTTTACTTTCCATTTGATGGTAATAAGATAATTTCGTTCGAGATTGTGTGGACTACCGCCCCCTCAAAGCGATATGATTCTTTCATACACTACATGGATTGAAATAAGGATGGTTTTAGTGAATATATAAGATATATATGATATCATAAATATAATGCAACAATTATATATATATATATACATAGAATACCTTTATATACTTTCTTTCAATAGGACAATTATACAGAAATAGCGTTCATGTATATATACAACGCCAACGAGTCTGTACCCGAGTGGTAAGGGCTCCTGCTTGGCATCCAAGAGACCCAGTTTCAAAACCAGACAGAGGTGAATTTCTGGGTAACTGTAGCAAGAACTGTAGAAGCACTATAGCAGGTACTGTTTGATACTATATCATGCAGAACTATTTACCAATTTGGACCTTTGGCCACTGGTTTGGGCCTATAGATCTCAAAGGACTTCGGGAAATCAGAGGCCTTTGGGCCACAGGGCCTTTTGGCCAATGAAGACCATGAAGTAGCCCAGTTCACACAGAGTAGGCCCCAGAAGAGGATTAGAACAACAGTAGCAGTCATCAGAAGCAGAGCTAATCAGATTGGAATAATGAGAGGGTATGAAAACCGCCATCGGGACCCAGCACCATGAAGCTTTGTATGGGAAAATGCTAGCTGATAAGAAATGTAAGTGGGGAGATAAAGGAGATAAATGAGGCAGATGCTGTGGAGGGTCATTTCTAGTGGGTTAGGCATACAGGTCATGTATTGGCATGTTATGCCTCTCGGATTTCGGTTCATATCGGGACTTGTTCCTTGGGCATACAGGTCATGTATGGGATCCCCTTCAACCCAAGGATTATCTATAAAAAAATAAAAAAATAAGGCCTTCGGGCTATTCAAAGCATATGTACGGCCTATCATCTCTATCAACGGTGTATTCTGTTTCATACTTATATATTTTATAGATTATTATAATACACATATAATGTATATAAATGATATTTAAATAATGGTTTAAATTATTTAAATCATGATATTATGTATAAATTACAAACATATAACACATTAAGACACATTTGAAGAATAAAGATGATATTACCTAAAGTGAAACCCTAACATAGGATTGTTAACAAGAAGATAATATAAGGTCAACACAAATCTATATATGGTATTAGATATAAAAATATGGTTCTTTAAAATATTTATATTAAATTTATATATATTATACAGGTGGTTTTAATGAGTATGACGAGAGTCAAGACACAAGGTAAGGGGCTTTCATCTCACTTTTTATTTCGTTGAGATACATGTTATGTTTTCTACTCATTCATTTCGTGTGGTGTATTTAATGAACATGGTTGAATTATATTTATATTATAATTAAATTTATGGGTATGAAAATATTCATTCAATGATATTTCTTTCATGGGATTATGTTTCAAAAGATACCAAATCTGTAAAGTAGTTTTGTCTCAATTTTCTTTTTTTGAGACTCAAGATTGGTTATGTACCAAAATTATATTTTGAGGTCTATATACATTAATTTTACATGTTATATCGTTAATATGATTTAATTAATGATATTTCAAGATTAATTTATTTTTTTCTTATATGGAGAGTATGTTCCCATTATTCAATCTTATAATTGTTTATTTAGACAATCTCTTAGCTTTTCAAGATTGTTTATGTTTATGATTACTTTGACTAAATATTATGATCCATATCTCAAGAAAAATATTTATTTTTCTTCTCAAATATTTATTCAATATATCCTCATGTATTAGTAACATTTTTAACTCTTATTTAATTAAGATAATGTTTTCATGTAAAATCTGACGGTCACTCTCTTCTATCACAAATATGTTGCATTCAAAAACCATGTTTTCAAAAATGTTTTTATAGGATAATTGAAGAAAATTTTGATTGAAAAATGGATTTTAAAAATCTTATATTGTTTTCAATTCTTCCTTTATAATTTTTCAAAGTTGTTTTCAGATAAAAAAGTTTTCAAAAGTTTGTATGTTTTAAAAAGTATTTTTCAATTCAGAAAGATTATTTTCTAGAAGAAATGTTTTTAAAATATCTTTCAAAATTATATCCCATATAAGATAACATCTTTTGATGTTACTAATTCCCTTATGGTAAATTATCTAAATGTTCCATTCATATTCTTTCTACTAATGGGTTATGCATAACGTCATGGTCTTTATGAAATGTAATTCTCTTTTTCATGGGTTATATATTTATGAAACCCATTTATCTTTCATGATTTATATGTTTATAAAATACATTTATCCTTCACAAGTTATGATTTTGATTAAATCATTATGAAATTTGTATATTCTTTCATAGGTTATGATATGTTTACATTCTTATGATAATTTTTTCATTACATGGTTTATGATATTATTTTTATTGATTTTGGGCACATGTATGTATGATTCCATAATGAGATGTGAGGGACCAACATTTCCAAAAAATTCATTGGGAAAATATTTATATCCCATGATATAGACATAGATGGAATGAGAAATTAACTAGGTTCAGTATTATAGGGCTGAAATGGGAAATGAACTCAGTTCTGTAATATTGGTATGTAACAAGGGTTGAACATAGTTCAGTAATACAGGGCTGGAACAGGGTGTGAAACCGATTAAATAAATGAATTTCTCCACTAAGATGGTATCAGAAAACATTCTTTGACTATTATGGAAATCATTAGATATCCTTATGTGTATTCCATAATTCTATCTTTTATTCCTATGTAATTAATTCATGGCTTACTTCCATTACTTCCCTATGATTCATGCCTTATGAACTACCAATCATTATTCCATGATTCATGTATATGGTCTTTGATATGTAGGGTATGATATTATATTTTCATGAGAGTGTTCTTATACCCTTATGCTCATGATTATGCCTATATATCTCTCTTATTTACCATTACTGTCCATTTTACCTCACCCCTTTTTATGTTTCCTTCCACATATTATGAAGATATGTATTATGTTTGATGTGTCTAAGAAGGATGTTAGTCAAGAAATACCTAGTGGGAGAAAATTTACCTAAGTTATGTACTAGTGTTTATGTTCTCTTGTTACCAAAGGCACTAGACTAGTACGGTCTTTGGGAGACTATTTGTATCTTGTTTTAAGTATTCCGCAAATGTTATGGAATCGAAATGTATGAAAAGCGAGGTTTTCTATAGTTGTTATCAAAGAAAAGGTTTAGTTAACCTTCAGAATCTAGAATGATAAGACCTTAGTGAGAACTCTAAAAACATTTTGAGGGATAAGTCTATGTATAAAGAAAAGTATAGGAAAATTTCATGGAATTTTGGTAAAGGGTAGAGTGAGTGGCTTAATCGAAATTCATACCTATATATATACTACAAATGGATGTGGCTATAGAATATATGTACCTAGGGGTAACAAATCCAACAAGATATTATGTTCCTGACTCAAGGTAATCTGGTACATGATAATGGGCCTTGCTGTACACCTGCTTTGACACTCCTAGAGGATATGCTTTGGGATTTCACACACTCTTCATGAACCATTATGAAGGATTTAAATATATGGTGTCTATGAATAACCTAAAATGAATTTGTGGTGTCATAGATTAAGGAAGGTGTCATAATTTAGGCATCATATAACTAAATTTTCATGACTATGCGGTTCCTCAATATGATATAGGTTTCATACTATATGCTTTTGGTTTTAGTCAATAGGTGGAACCTAAAGGTACCGAGTTAATGATGATTATGATGGAAAATGAAACGATTGTACTCCTGATCAATATAAATCCATGGGATCTCAAGTGAAAAACCTCATTACTATGCTAACATTACTTTCTCAATCTATTAATCACAGTGGACTTCCAAATGAGAAAAGGAGAGAACAACATTCAGTTGAGTCTTTCATGAGGAAACTTAAACCTTTTTTCAAAGGGTCTTATGATCCACTTATTGTTTAAAAATGGATTAGTACTACTGAAAATATATCCTATATTATCCATTGTTCGGAACATGAGAATGTTATTATGGATTTTTATCAGTTAGAGTGCGAAGAAGATTAGTGGTGGACTCTAATCAGTAATACAAGGATGTAAGTTGAAATTGAACCCATGTATTCAGATGAATTCAAGAACTTATTTTTGAATAAGTACATTACTCATATTCGTTATAACAATATGGAGAAAGAGTTCCTTGAGTTGAAGAAAAGGGATGATGATTCTGTTGGTACCTACAAGGATAATTTCACAAGACATGTGAGGTACGCTTTAGGAATTATCATCCAACCCAAAAGTAAATTTAATATGTTCTTTAGTGGATTAATGACAAGTTTCCAAAGGGATCTAGCCATAAGATACATTATTAGTTATGAAGAGATTGTGTATTGTGGAATCAAGGGTGAAATGGAGATGGGAGCCACGTATCAATCTCGTGGTTCTGAAAAGAAAAATAATGTGGAGTTCAAAGGAAACTCAATACACAAGAGAGAGAAAAATATGATTTTTCCATTATGCTCTAAATTTGAGAAGAATCATAGATGATTTTTTCCAATGTTCCTATTAAATGTTTTATGTTTGTAAAGGAAGGTCATTGGGAAACTGATTGGAAAAATAATGGGAATAATTTAGCTTGAAATTCTAATGAAGAAAATACCGCAAATAATTCACCTCCAATGATTCAGTACTACAAGTGTAAGGAGAATAGTAATTATGATAACCACTACCCAAACCCAATGGTTGGTGATGATGATTGACATCAGAAACCTCTTAAGCCGAGGGACAAGGAGAAATCTCATGCAAACAATATTTCAAATCAGGGGAATAATAACGACATGATGGAAGTTACACTTACTATCCAATATAGATATGCAAATGTCATATTTGATTTTTGGATCTACCCACTATTTCATATATAAATAATTTTTAAGGGTTTTAAGATTCCACCAAAACAATTAGATATGGAATTTGTAGTGAAAACCCTAATGGAATGATGATTGCATATCAAGACTTGGATTCCACTCTGGTTGATGATTTTGTGAATTTTCTTTTTGTAAATTATTCAATTCATCTATTGGTTGAATTTGATTTCATCTTAGACAAGGATTTGATTTCTCTACAGAAATCCGGCATCAATTTTTTAAGTAAGGGAAGTTACGATTGATATTGAAAACCCTCCTATGATCATCCATCAATGTGACGATAAGTATGACCTTTATGTATAGATTACAACATGTTTATGGTTCTTAATTTCCATTAAAAAGGGATTTTTATCATAAATTATTGGGTAGAAAATCAAAATCTACAATATTTATGTTGTTATAGAATTTGTGGATTCATTTCTAGAAGATTTTCCCAGCCTTACAACAAAATATTAAGTTATGTTCTCAATAGAACACATACCTAGTTACTGTCCAACTTCAAAGACTCTTTATAGGATATACATAATTTAGTTGTAGGAATTTAAGAATAAAATCCAATAAAACCTTGATAAGGGATTCATTTGGCCATGTGTGCCACCTTAGTGTGCACCAATTCTTTTTTTGAAAAAGAAAGATAGATCAATTCAGCTCTGTATTGATTATCACGAGTTGAACAATATCATGATCAGGAATAAGTATCATCTTCCCCATATTGATGACTTGTTTGATCAACTACATAGAGCTCAATAGTTTTCAAAAATTAACTGTCATTATGGATATCATCAATTAAGGGCCTTGAAAGAGGATATACCCAAGAAGACATTCTATAAATGGTATAGACACTAGGAATATATAGTGACTCCTTTTTGACTTACTAATTCCCCTTATATATTCAAGGATTTAATGAATATAGTCTTTAGATATTACCTCAATCTGTTTGTGGTATTATTTATAGATGATATTATTATCTATTCAAAGAGAAAGTAAGAGAATAAAGATCACTTAATGATTATTCTATAGACCCTAAGGAAAGAAAATATATATGAAAAATTTAAAAATTGTGAATTTTGGCTGCAAAAGGTTTCATTTTTGGGTAACATAATCTCCAGAGATGGTATGACAGTAGATCCATAGAAGACAGAAGATATTGAATGTTTTTATAGAATAACCATGGTGAATAAGATACATAAAATTCTTGGTTTTGCTATATATTATCGATGGTTTGTAGATAATTTCCCACAACTTTCTAAACCTCTGACCAATTTAACTCGAAAGGGTGTCATGTTCCTCTGGACTGAAGAATGGGAGGAACATTTCATGGAACTGAAAAGAAGGTTAGTTACTCCACCTATTCTAACATTACCCTAGAGTGAAGAAGGGTTTTGAATCCATTGTGAGGCATAAAATAAGGAATTGGGATATATTCTTATGCATAATGACATGGTTTTAGCATATGCCTCATGACAGTTGATGATTCGCTAGAAAAATTAACCAACACATGATATGGAGTTTGAAGTGGAAATGATTGCGTTAAATATATGAATTATTTTTCTTTATTAAGAAATATGTGATATATATACTGATCATAAACGTCTAAAATATATATTCACAAAGAAAAAGTTGAACTTGTTCCATAGAAGATGGTTAGATTTGAAAAAGGATTATGACTACTAAATACATTACCACCTTTGGAAAATGAACAAGGTGGATAATGATTTGAGTTAGAAGGATAATGATATCATATCAATCATGGGGTTCACAAAAGATCCAATATTTTGGATTTTCAACTGATGGATCTATAAATCAATAATGAAGGGAAAAAATCTTATCTTTCTCAAATTAATGTTCAAACCTCCATACAAGTGAAGATTAAGGAGCATAGAAGGAAGGTGAAGAGCTGAAAAAAAGTTATACATTTTCCTGAGTATAACCTTGATCAGGATGGAATGATAAGTTTTAGAAACCATGTATGTGTTACTTCCAAAACAGATTTGAAGAATGAGCTATTAGAGGAATAACAAATTTCGTCATTCTCTAATCACCATGGATGTACAAAGATGTATATGGACTTGAAAGAATAATTCTGGTGGTATGCCATGGAGAGATATATCAAAGAGTTTGTATCCCAGTTTTTGTTATGAAAAAAAGTAAAGTGTGAAAGAAAAAATTTAGAGTAAATATTTCATCCATTAACCATACTAGAATGGAAATTAGAGAACATCACTTTGGATTTTTTCATTGGACTAACCAAAACCTCAAAAGGATTTAATTCTATATGGGTGGTAGTTAGTTTCATTACTATGTAAGAAGACATCATCTCTATTTGAGAAGACTTATCTCTTTTTCATCTTGCAAGGATATACATTAAGAAAGTGTTATGGTTTCTTGGAGTACCACATTCTATTGTATCAGATGGGGATTTGAGGTTTAAATCAATGTTCTAGTGAATACTTTATCAAGAATTTGATACATAATTGAGTTTCTGAACTGCTTATCATACTCATAAAGATGGTCAATTTGAAAGAACAATTCAAACCCTAGAGGATGTGTTGTGATAATTTTCTCTAGATTTCATAGGTGGTTGGGATCAACCCCTTCCTCTAGTAGAGATTTCATACAACAATTTCTTTCACTTCATATGTAACCTTATGAAGCCCTCGTAGGGAAGAAATGTAGAGCTCCAATGTATTAGGTTAAGGTTTGAGAAATAAATCTATTGGGACCTGAGATCATTGAATAAATGGTTCTGAAGGTTAGAATCATTTAGCAACATATCAACACAGCTCAATGTTAGAAAAAATTATTCTGATAACCACCAACATGACATAAAATTTGAAATTAGTGAAAAATTGTCTCTATGAATATCACCTTGGAAGAAAGATACGAGATTTAGGAAGAAAGGGAAACTAATCCCATGGTATATTGGTCCCTTTTAGATTCTTTATCGTATCAGAATGGTATTCTTTCACATGACACATTCCCCATATCTCTCTCATGTCTAGGATGTATTCTATGTATCTCTCCCGAGGAAGAACATATCTAACATTTAAAATGTACTAAAATCAGAGGTTATATCGCTGGGCCAAGATCATTCTTATGAGGATCAACCTAGAGAAATTATGGATAATATAGAGAAAGTTCTATGAAATAAGACCACTCAACTTGACAAATTGTTGTGGAGAAATAACCAGTTAAGGGAATCTGTGTGGGAACTTTATGACTTTATGAATTATAATTTCCTCATCTTTTTTACTTGAGTGATGAATTTCGAGGGAGAAATTCATTTTATGGGGGGTAGAATGTAACACCTCTTGTTTTTGTGGCACTTTTTTTCAAATAAATTAAATTTACATTTATCCCATGCAATCCAATTAGTCAAACATTCCTTTCATATAGAACTGACTTTCCATAAATTTTATGGAACCAACTCAGTTTACATTACACAGAATATTGACTTGGAATACATTAAACACAACACCGACCATGCGTATATTACACACAACACCTATGTTTCTATGAAACATTATTTTGTTGTTATAATTATTTTAATGAGATATTTATAACCTAGCCATTAAAAATATTAATATGAATAGTAATAAAAACATTTAAAATATTTTTTTATAATTTTTTATATAAATAAAACATATTGATAATCAATTCTAGGATTTTTTGTGAAGTCCTTAAATGTTTTAAAATACCATTTTCCCGAATGAACAACTTTTAATGGACTTAAGTGAAGAAGAATAAAATTAATTTTAGACTCATTTAGAAAAAAATTTCATAAAATAAAGTTCATTTTTTAATTTATAATTTCAAAATTATATTAGAGTTAAATTTTGGTATTTTTCTATGAAACTTAATTTTTTGGTTAATAGTGAAAAATACTGTTTTTTTGTTAAAAACACCAATTTAGTTTAAATAATTAATGTTAAGTTATATTTTAAATTTATTTTATGGTCAAATTAGATC
Source organism: Viscum album (assembly GCA_963277665.1). Lineage (NCBI taxonomy): Eukaryota > Viridiplantae > Streptophyta > Magnoliopsida > Santalales > Viscaceae > Viscum > Viscum album. Next base: position 1,978,815,431 of record OY728122.1, read on the forward strand.
AATTATACATATATTAATAAAAGTTTTTTCATTATAATTAGTTTCACTTTGAAATTGAATATGAAAACGTAATAAACTTTTGAACATCTTTCTACGTTAAAAACCCGTAATTTTGTCCCACCTGTAGGATTAATCTTAATACTAAATTGGATGATTATTTGAATTGAATTTATATAAACTAAAATAAACCATTATAAATTTTTTGATATTTATATTCTAATTTTATCATGTTTATTTTTTAACAAAATTATTAGTATATGTGATTAAAATGAATCACATCGATTAAGGGAAAATTATGCATAATTAGGGAATAAACGTTATTCTTAGGGTCCTAAATGACCTAGACACGTGTAGAAAAATAATTTAATATAAATAATGAATCTATAATCCTTTTATTATTTATTTACATTGGTTTGGTATGAATTGTTTTATGTAAGAACATATGTACACCTAACTTAATTTGAAAAATTCCAATTGGGCCATTTTCCTTCCATATAAAAGGTGACCACCTCTCACACTTCTTTACACAAATCAAAACACTTAATATCTGCCAATATAATCCCAATAAAATTTAAAAAAATCCCCTCTTTGTCTTATAATACTTACCTTGGTAGAAGAAAAACCAAGGAATCCTTTTGGCATAAACCAAATGGAGTTACCCGATTAAGAGTTAACGTCTTCTCTCAAGCTCATTTATTTTCAATTTCATTCCTCAACCCCTCCACTGTGTTTATTAAATTATTCTATAAAAAACCTGTATCCTAAATATACAAGTATGTTTTTATTCTAAGGGTTATACCTACACATACAAACACTGCCATATAATGGGTAACAGAAATACTGTTTATGTGTACGACAAACTACGACTTCACTAAACAATGATTAACAAATTTTCCTAATAGCCTCTCATGGTGGAAATTATGATGGAAAATATGTTTATATATGTTATATATCTTATTTATTATTTATTTAATTTTATTCATTACTTTTAAAAAAATACCTTTTTTACTTTCAATTTGGTGTTAATATGGTAATTTAATTTGAGTATGTATGGACTTCCACTCCCTCAAAGTGATATGATTCATTCATACACTACATGGATTGTATTAAGGAAGGTTTCAGTGAATATATAAGATATATTTCATATCATAAATATAATTTAATAATGATATATATATATATATACATATATATATATATGTGTATATGTATATATATATGTATTTTACTTTATTTCAACACGACAATTAAACGGGAAAAATAGTTCATGCGTACGTACAACCAACCATATTCATGAACAGTGTATTATATTCCATACATATATATTATATAGATTATTTTAATAAAAATATATTGTATATAATTTATATTTATATCTTGGTTTACATTTTTGAAATTATAATATAATGTGTAAATACCGAAGATATAACAAATTAAGACATGTGTGAAGAATAAAGTAAATATTACCCAAAGTGAAACCTTGTCATAGTATTGTTAACAAGTGGGTAATAAAAGGTCGTAATAAAATCATATATGGTATTATATATAAAAATATTTTTCTGATAAATATTTATAATACATTTTTATCCATTATACAGGTGGTTTGAATGAGTAGAATGAGACTCAAGACACAAGGTGAGGCGATTTCATCTCCCTTTTTATTTCCATGATATTCATGCTATGTATGCCACTCTTTCCTTCTCTATGGTGTATGTAATGCCACTGATTTTATTAAATGTATCTTATTATTAAATTTATGGGTATTCACTTATCCATTATATGATCTTTCTTTCATGGGGTTATGTTTTAAAAGTTACTAAATCAGTAAAATAATTGTGTCTCAATTTTCCTTCTTTGAGACTCATGTTTTGTTATGAAAATAAATTATATTTTGAGGTGTATATATTTAAATTTTACATATTATATCAGGAATTTAATTTTTCATGATATTTTATGTGTTATGTTTTTTTTCTTACATGGAGAGTACGATCCAAATTTACCATGTTTTAATAGTTTATTGAGACAATCTCATCACTCTTCGAGATTGTTTTTGATTATGATTCCTATGATGAAATTTTATATTCCATATCTAAAGAAAACTTCTATTTTTCTTCTTCTCTAGTTATTCAAGATATCCTAAAGTATTAGTACCATTTTTCACTATTTCTAACTTAACATAATGTTTCCAAGTAAAATCTGGCTATCACTGCCTTCATTCAAAAATCAATCATATTCAAAAAACATAATTTTAAAAATGTTTTCAATAGAAATTTGAGGCCTAAATTCATGGAAAAATGATTTAAAAACATTGATATGGTTTTAAATGCTTCCTTTATAAGTTTTAAAAGCTGTTTTAAGAGAAAATTTCTTCAAATGGTTTTAATAATAAATTTTGATTTCATAAGTAATTTTTTCCTCAATTTTTTTTTAAAATTTATTTAAAATTTATTTCCCATATAAGATAAAATCCATCAATGTTAATAAGTACCTTCTAGGAAATTATATAATGGTTCAATTCATACATGGGATTTATGAAACCTATATCTCTTTCAATGTTTATATATTTATGAAACCCATTTCTATTTCATGGGTTATATTTTTATGAAATATGTTTATCTTTCACAGGTTATGTTTTTTATGAAATGATTATGAAACCTGTATATTTTTCCACAGGTTGTGATATGTTTACATTTTTATGATATCCATATAATTTGATGTATTATTATTTTATTGTTTTTGATTTTTTGGCACATGTATGTATGATTTTATTATGGGAATGGTGGGACCAATATCTACCTCAAATATATTGGGTAAAGATTTATATCTCATGAGATAGAAATGGATAGAATCTGAAATGAACATGATTATGTATTACAGGGCTGGAATGGGAAATCAACTCAGTTCAATAATATAGGTATGGAATAAGGTGTGCCCTTTGTTTAGTAATACATGGCTGGAATAAGGTGTGAACTCTGTTTAGTAATACAGGGCTGGAATTGTGTGTGAACCTAGTTCAGTAGAGGAATTTTTCCACTAATATGATCTCATAAACAATTCATTGACTACTTTGGGAATCATTATATATTCTTGTGTGTATACCATAATTCCATGTTTTATTCCAATGTTATACATTCAGGGCTTATGTTATTTATTTCTTTAAGATCCATGCCTTATGAACTGTCAATCTTCATTCGATGATTCATGTTTTTGATCTTCGATATGAAGTATATGGTCTTCTATATTCATGATCATGTTCTCATACCCTTATTCTCATGATTATTCTTACATATCTCCCTTTTTTACCCTTATTGAATATCAAATATCACCCCTTTTTATTTTCCCTTCCGAGGTTATGAAGATATGTACTATTTTTGATGTGTCTAAGAAGGGTATTAGTGAATAGGTATCTAGTGGGATATAATGTTGCTCACTTAGGTTTCAGTGTTTATGATCCCATGTTTCCAAAGGAACTAGACTAGTATGGTCTTTGTGAGTCTGTTTGTATAATGTTTTAATTATTCTTCTAATATCATATAATGTTAATGTATGAGAATTAGGGGTTTTTATATCATTATTATATAAAAATACTTGTTTTAATCTAGATAACCCATTCCTCTATAAGCAACCAATCTCTCACAGAGAATCTCCATTGAGTCTATTTATTGACCCATTAAGTCATTTAATTCCTTACTTTATCTCTATATATAACTAATTCCTTCCCAATATACCAAGGATGAAGAAAAGATTAGGGCATGATCATCACTATGATAAAAGTACACTATGATGAAATAAATGATTAAAAATGAGGCCAAATACACTCCAATCATATGAAAACAAATTGATTACAAGTTTTATAACCAATCATATCCCAATTATAGATGAGTAAGATAGTTGAAACAGCACTGAACAACCCCTTTTGAAAGATATCAATCATACCAACAAATGTATCATCGTTAACCAACCATGATGTCATCACTACCAAGGATTTTCATGATTATTTCAAAATCTCTCATTTTAGTCCATTTCCCATCTCATTGTATTCCCAATGGTTGGGTACAAATATAACTATTTTATTGTTATATTGTCTTGTAAGAATCAACATCTTTTAAAAGTGGTAAATTACATAGGGTTTTTACCGTAACCCAAGTTAGAATCTTGCACCCAGAATCCATAAAACCACATAACCATGTATTATATCAAGTATATTCACAAGGACTAGAAATTATAACTTTTTGTCTTTATATGATTTTAGATGAAAAGCTGACCACTAAAAATGGTATTTTATTATTCCACTCCCTATACTTGGAAGGACATGCAAAAACATGTTTGATGTTATTCCCCCCACCTTTGGATTGTCCTAGTCATATTTTAATATAGATTGGAACTCTTCCTATGGAACATGCTCCATAGACCACTGAAAAAAATTTATGGATGTGGGCAACATGCTTCTACTGATCATTACTATAATAATAAAGAAAAACACTCCAGTTAAATGAACACTTTGTCAATATTTCTCTTATATTTATGCATGACACTCCTTCAGAGTTACGTCCACACACATCATCATAATTAGGCATAGTGGTCAAAATAACATAGATCGATACTGTTATCACACCCAATCCTTTTTAAATAATTATAAGGAACATGGGGACACCTCAAACTTATCTATTAGTGCACGTCTTCCTACTCTGCAAATGACCCACATTTATATTATAATAGCTCACAACATCAATGATTCCCACTAAACTTATATGTTTCAATGTATAATATTAAAAACCTAACTAGAACCACACTTATCAATGCATGCTACCATGATATTTCACAAGAACATTGACACATCATTTGAAACTATCCATAGTCCCATTAACATGATGCATCATAATATTTAATGGATTTTAAAAATGGGTTATCACAAATTTTTTTATAACTTACCACTATTAATATGGGTAATGAACTCCTAATCCATCCATAATTTAAGAAGAATAAGGGTCACTTGACCTACTAAGTAGTAGACCGTGCCATAGGCATGTATAACCCATTGAATCCAAAAATTAAATGATGATCATTCCCTTAACAATGATCAATATTCCGAATGATCACCCATCTACCTTAAGGGATCTTTAGATACTGATATTTGTACTTGGGATGAACAAAAACCAAATAGCACTCCATGTTTTAAATTCTTCAAAAGTATTTATAAATGGATTTATGAACTAAGGTATCGACCTCTGTCTGGATAAACCTTTACCAAAACATAAATAATCAACTTTTATAGTAAAATCAGGCTAAAATGGTCTCTAGGACCTTTCTCTTATCATTTTGTTTCAACACAAGATAAGAAGAATACATTGAATCCTACCTAATACTCAAATGTTCCCTATATTAGGAAAAAAATCAGAGAGTGATTTAAACATCCCTAACATTAGGGTTAAAGATAAAAAACCACATTATTGTTTTATTTAATCATTTACACTAATTCCCATTTTAATTTTTAAATGTTAAAAGGTTTAGTTTAAGAATATCAATTATTAGTCATGAAGGACAACAATACTTGTTACTTAATATTCCTAACTCAACAAGGTAGCATTGGTAAGTTATATCAATCTTCCTTGAAAGCATTATTAATTTAGCTAACATCATGTCATAATTATAAAATTTATCTAATAAATTCCTTTTGTAAATTTTATTTATCCATGAGGATATCATGATTGGTTTTTGGTAAATAAAATTTTAATTACAAGATATAAATGAAAACACCCTTTAGGTTTAAATTGGAATTTTAATTAACTAATTCCACATAAAAATATAGCTCCAAAGCAAGTAATAAGTTTTTATTAATTGAAGAAGATTAGTTCAGTAATATGTCACCATACATTTATATGAAAAAGTATAAGTGGCTGTGAACACTTTAAATAATTATTATTATATATCATGAATATAACCTCATGGGGGTTAGTGTTAAGTAATGTCAAAATAATTGGGAAAAAGGTGTCACATTATGTAATTTTGTGTCAATTTAAACACATTTAATTTATTTATGATCTTTGAAAACCCCTTATTGGGCTCATCAGATAATAATTTTGAACTGCGATTGACCTACCTAGGTTTAGTGAATTCTATGTCATAGTTATAATGGGATAATATTGACCTAATTTTGTTGAATCAGGCATAAAACCCATAAGTAACTATGACATTTATAGGTTAGAGTTTAATAACTTTTATATTTATTTAACTATCTAGTTAAATGAATCAACATTACCAAATTATAAAGGTATATGACTTTATAATTTAAAATTGGGAATCATGTAACTACTAACTATCATTTATAATGGTTCAATTATATGGATTTTCATTATGAATTTATAAAAGATATATACACATTATAAATTGAAAAATTGACACCAATTTAATTGTACCCATTCAGGTTTTATTACATATGACCATTGATCCATAACTCAAACATGTCATGATCGGCTAGTCAATTAATATTAAACCATCAATATATGCATGAAAACACCATTTAGGCTGATGTATACATTTTATTTAACAAATCATATACCATAAATATTTGAAAGCATGGTATCTCATAGAAATAATTATAGGTAAGTAAGGAAATATATCACACATGGTTTTATACAAGCACGCATGCTAAATAATCACCTAAAAATGGCATACTGATATGAACATTAAATAATTACATGATCATGTTATACACTCACGAGACATATCACAATATCTAGAAGTCTAAAACTGAAACCTAAATGGGATGTAATTTGAATGGAATTCAAATCTCTATGTGCCTATAATGATGCATGTATCAACACTTCCTTTCCTCCCTAGGCCAAGGGTGAAATACTATAAATATCATAAATAAAGAAAAATTATAAGGTACACCAACCAATCAATGTGAAATAATAATCAATTGTAGTAAAGAATAGCATGAACAACCGTCCCATCCATATCCATGTGTTATTTTCCTCATATGAGGGTTGATCAATCCCAAACATGACTTTTTAAAAAGTTATAACACATTACTAGTCTTCTATATACCATCTCAAAATATTAATATAAATGAAAAATGGATCTGATTCCACTCGTAATGTCCTCACCTAAGAGACACTAAAATGGTGCACTGAGCCGGTCAGTCACATGGCCTTAACCATATCTCCTTATTTGCTAGAGTCTATTGAATTATATCAAGTTTATAATTATGGTGTGATGGGGATATCAAGCCCTCATAATCATAGTATCATAGTTATACTATAATAAATAAACATACATAATAATCATCTGAATAACTGAGTAATGGAAGATAATAATTATAAATGAATGAATATCTATGAATGAACATGTTTCATTTATAATGTAGTTGTACATAAAGTAATAACATAAAAAATGAGAAGAAATAAAAAAACTCAAAGGATATCTCCTTGAGTATCTAGATATCAGTCTTGGTCTTATAATAATAATATAACATGTACAAAGTAAAACCATGAAAATAAAATTAGTGAGAAAGCCCACACCAAAACCTAATCCACCAACTAAGAGGACAGTTCAGGTACCCCAGTGCAATGGTGTCCTAGACAGGGTGTGAGATTTACTTACTAGGAAATCAAAAATGGTGTTTAATGATATATAGTATGTGAATATAATGTATGGTGATGTGTGGGTATAATGGATAAGGGTGTAAATAAATAAATGTAAACAAGACAAATATAGTTCTTTAAGGGATGTCTAGCCAACCATTCCTACTTCTATCTAAGTCAGAATACCTCTGAGTAAGTGTTTCCAAATATATATATATATATATGTGTGTGTGTGTGTGTGTGGATATGTATATATTTATATGTACTAGATATGTAGTGACATATGTATCGATATAAATAGATACTATGACCAGCCAGGAACTGAGGCATAACTCAAGAATCCATTCATAGTCACTAAAGTCTCATAGAGTATAATGAGGGACACCATTCATATGTATCATAATAATGGGATTTCTGGACCGAGTTTCACAATAATGGGATTCCATGACCAGGGATTTAATTCCAATGTAGTAAAACTCATAAGGGATTCCATGTCTAGAGATTCTAGGCTTATGTATTATAACTGATAATGGACTCCAATCTCAAGGACACCATGATCGATTAAAATAAATTATAACATATTCCATGCCCGAGTATCAGACTTAAATAATCAGCATCATTATTGAGTATCAAAAGTGATAGTATAAACTAGAATAAGATAATACATACAACCACCTTGATCATTCAATTCAATTAAATAAAATAAATAAATAAGTCCATGTATGTAAACAATTCTTACTCCACTAAAATCATGGTTAGTAAAAAAATAAATTCCTGATAGCAAGCCATATCACACTAAAGTGTACAATTTGGACCATTTAATTAACAATTAAATTTAAAGGATTATGGGTATGTTCAATGTCTCTTACCATATCAAAAATTATCATTTGATCTCCCCTTTTTATTTAATAAGACATTTCACCTCTTCATGGGGTCATTTAATTGCTTGAATGAGTAATTGGTTATGGAAATTGAGAAACACACCCAGAGTGTTGGTTTGATTCAAGGTATGCACCAAATAATGATGAATTTGACATGTGAAAATGTGATATTAATTTAGTCATAAACAATTACACAATTAATGATTCATTTAAGATGTGACACACCAAAAATCTGGCACACTGCACAATGGTTTAGTTCACAAACATTCTAGAAATTAAGGGAAGATCATGAGACCACCTACCTTATGCTTATGAAAATTACCTCATCCATTATCGATATTTGATTCGATCTAGTTATAGATAAATCCAAGAAATAAAAAAATACCTAAAATAAGGTGAATTAGATTGTTTGAATATAACATGATAGATAGAGTGGTAAATAAAGAAAAGAGGATGGATGAGATGTAGACTAATCAATACACATCCAATGAACCTGATGTTACATAATTAACAGTTTTTATTAAGGAGAACCATCAAAGTCTTGGAGAGGACAAAGGGGGAGCTCAATTGGATACCATACATTGGAAGAAATGATGGATAAAAGAGTTGAAGTAAATAAAAAGAAGGTAGGAGAAAATAATAAAATCTACCCTTTTAATAACCCCAAATTTTAGCCACACAGTTCGGATAACCATGAACCAAACTTGTGGTGCCATATCCTCATTGGCACTAAAGGTGTGGTCTTGGTGCACGATTTTCAAAACCATGTGAACCCCATTTTCCCACCAATGTATTTTATTGAAGACAACCTCACACTATCATATTCCTCCTTTCTTATGGTTATAACAAACGATGTGAGACAGTCATATTCACTAGAATAAGACACATAGTTTCTATTAGAGGGTCACATTGTTCCAAAAAATTCATCCCCCTTTACAAAATATATCTCATGGTTCTTTTTCACGATTAGCACTTATTGTTTTCCAACAGTGTTACCCTATTTTGTCCTTAAACTGAGTTTTTGAGGCCTAATTCTCCCAAAACTCATCTGAAATCCCAAGAAATCTCTTATTCCATAAGAAATATCTAAAAATTAATCCATTAATGGTTACAATGCACAATATTAAATTATAAATCACACTTCAAGATATAACTCCTCAACCAAACAAAAAGTTCAAAATCCGATGGGATTTTTCAATAACACTGAATGCTGCAACTTAGTTTAGAACTAGATAATACTAATTTTTCTATTTTCCAAGATAAGAAATGATTTTTTAATGGAGTGATACTCATCATACTTGTTATTAATGTGATATTCCAAAACTGAAATGTTCTAGAAACTCTAAAAACATATCTTGAAAAGCAGTTTCACACCAAAACTAAATAGATCAACCCATTGGATTGTACATGGGAGAATGAATCCATTAAACTCAAGTTACTATTAATATACTTTCAAATACCTCAAATATATATGAAAAATTATTTATATATTGTAACAGATATGGGATTTTCACCTAGCATCCAATCAACTATGAACACAACATCTTACATAGGTGGGAACCATAATAATTCATTATGAATCACATCCTAAAATTATTTTATGATAGGAGGAAAGAATGGATTATCTATATCCTCCACAATACTTAGTTAAATACTCATAAACTAGGCCCTAATAATCCATGAATATCTATGGTTATGATTAAAATGTCCTTCTTAAAAAACCAACTCTCTGAAAAAAGTATAATAATAACTATCAATAGATATAAAAGATACCCTTAGAGTATAGTAGTTGATGTGGGATCAATATTTAGTCATCTATTCCACCCCAAGGATCACATTGTGACTACACATATACAATATGATGATTCCTATATATTCCCTTAAATATTGTTTGGAATATTCTAACATGGAAAAAATTGAATACCCTCCCCTATAGGTGCACCAATAGACATTATCTAAGATAGATACTCTACCCCTAGACCGAAACAAATAACAATGTGAGATGATGTAAATGAGTATCATATAGCCATATTTAATAAAATATGTTTTATGGTATATGTCAATAGTATTTTCCCATTAATAGGTGATGACCCCTCTTTGTGATCATCATGAGTATAATCAATAAGATGGTACTTCAATAAGGCTATGCCTCAGCCTCAAGTTCCCATCACCCAAATCCACTAAACAACACCATCCACTTTACCCTTCTTTTCCTACACTTAGGCACAATAAAATCTCCCTTTATTTATTTTAAATGAATAACCCAAAAAAACAACAACTCTATTGTGATGTATTGAATAATAATCCAAAACCATAAGAATCTAGATAACCTTTAAATACGTCTGTATAATAAGAACTTAAACTATACCACTATAGATGAAACATCCACCCACAAATAAACTCTATAAAGGTTGTTAATGTCACTGATATCAGATATTTTCTACCCTATTTCAAACAATAATAATCTAGGGGAGCTCTCTATGTTAGGGAAATATATATCCCATACGACTAAATATCTATTTAATTGTCATCTATTGAAGATATATCAATTTGATGCTGTCTAATACTAGAATATCATTCCTTGTATCTAGTTTTTAAACTTGATGACCCCAACATAACACTCCCTACCATGTTTCTCTTATAGTTACGGTCATGTTTCACCACCTTGGTGAATAATTTTGGGTGAAAAACAATCACATGAACCATTTTCATATGTCTCAATCCATACTAAAAATGGATAACCCTAATAATATCATTAGACACAAACATCATTGTATAAAATATAAATTTTTTGAAGGGTGTATCATAATAAAACATAGATATGACCTCCTAGAAAATATATATAAACATATAATCCCTATTAGATATCAGTATCTTAGGGAAGAAACTTCATAATGAAACAATATTGTAAGTCCTTACATGATAGTCACTTATGTTGGACTACCTTGAAAAACACATCTCAGTAGTATTTCATTGACTCTCATAAAATAGACTTGACAAGATTACATATCCTCTCAAGGGGTGTATTAATCTAGTCAATGAAAATTTAAAAATACTTCATACAAAACATGATATCCTACACATTATTCTCACCATTAAGGATAAGTGGAAACTTTATTTAACATTATCTAGTCTAATATAACATGGAAGGCTCACAACTCAGATCCCTATGTCTTATATATTAAATAACCAAAGGATGTCTCTCTCAGATATACTGTTCAGTTGGAGATCTTTGATCCAAAAGAGGCTTCAAATCTTCTAATTATTGTGTCCATGCATGTACTTTTCCCCCTAACACTCAATTAGATGTATTTCAGGTGGGGAATAACCAAACTTAAAAATAAACAACTTAATAGACACTTATTATAGTTCTTTATACTATAGTTTAGGATGAGTTGTAGAGGAAATCACACCCTTCTACTCTATACACATTATAACATACAAGGTTCTAATATAACTCAATAACACATTAAAATAACCTTCCCACTCTTAGGGTTTGGTTTAGAAATACATATTGGATTCACATATTCAATCATTACGAAAAAAATAATAGAATGATTTATCACAATGGGTTTATATAAATAGTATAAAACTAATAATTTATATAATTAAAACTCTATAAATTCTTGTAGACACTTTAAAAAATTTATTCCCATATTATATCTAAGTGATCAATCATATACAATAAAACAAATTTCATGTGAATCCTACGTGTTGAACATTATACATGAATGCATGATCCCAACCCACAACATGAAAAATTTAAAATCCTAAAACAATAATAACACATCACATCCTATAAAAACCATAAAATTATAAAATTAAAAAACCAAGAACAATAATATCATCCCTTGTAAGATAGAATTTCCTTATACAGTGGTAAGATATTTTTAAGAATAAGCTTCATACGAATCTCTGTCTATATCTTTTCTCTAAATTTGATGTCACAAATTGTAAAATAAATCAAAATAAGACTACGATACCATATTGTAATATCCTTAAAATAATTTACTAAAATAGAAACTAAGTCATTCTTAAATTACCTTAAAAAAACATCCCCATATTCTAGAGGATACAATTTAGTGGTGAGGATCTATATGATACATGGTAAAACTATTAAATCAATATTAGATAACAATAAATAATAAAAAAACTATTAATAAATCATCATCAATAATAAATTACAAAACATGGACATTACGATTATAATCCAACCATATAAAAATATACCTTATCCTATAATAAAATGATAATAAATTACAATTATAAATTAAATATAAATTGAAAAATACAACACAATAGGTCAATCATGTAATACCCATGACCAAAATTAAAAAACAATATTGGTGAATAATAAAAAATTGGTTCTAGGTCTCTGATTATTGTTGTATACCAATTTATTCATTTCTCCATATATCCTATAAACTATAGGGCCTAGACAAGTAATTTCATCCCTGATCTATAATTCTTCACACGTGACAAGATTCCCTTGTAGTTTTTGAGTACCACTCATTATTCAACCACTAATGGTTGACCTAAAAATACAAAATATATAAGTTTTTGCACGATGCGATATGATACAAATTAATAATAAATAATTATAATAATAATTACACCTTCTACATCATTATGTGAAAAAACAGACCCAGTTCATGACCATACCTATTTCCACTAGAGTTTGCATCATTCTAAATATCATATTTTTTATAATAAGGTTCAACAAAATGACTTCCTTAATAGACATCATTAACTAAAAAAGAATAGTTGATTAGAACCAACACCTTTTACAATAATGAAAAGATTACTATCTAGTCAGAATTATATGAAATTTCATGTAACCATAGAAACATGCATTCATGTGTGGCCATACTAATCCATACCATGAATATGAAAAGGAAAGGATTGGAATATCATCCCATCCAATTTCCACAAATAACATAGAGGTGTAAAATCTAAATACCTTTTAAAATATAATATGAATGGAAAAGAGTTCCATACATTTTCCATTATAGTTTGAACATAATTTTATATCAACTCATTAAAAAATGTTTCCAAGATTATAACATCACACAAAAATATATATCAACATATGTATCAAAAAAATTCCTTATATAATATTAAGGTACATAACATATCATAATTAAAACAAATTTATTAGGTTATCAAAATGTCATTTGTTATGGTGTCCAATATCATTTTCATATTAAGTGTTAATTGGTATACACCCAATTTCTTTTCACAATTCACGGTTTTTGGGTTCACTATCAGAAAACCATTTTACATTTCCAAATCCAAGGATCAATGTGTTAGATTATTAATGTTGATCCACCATATCCCATATGAACAAAAATACAATTCATTCTTTACTGATGATCTTGTGTTTTAATTTTTTTATCATGTTTTATTCTATTTCTATGTTTTTAGATGATAATTTATTTACATATGGATTCTATATGTTTTTGAATAAAATCTTCTTAATCTTGTATAATTGGATATGTGGCATTTTTTGATGCATGGTGAAAATGGATAAGTCGGTCAATATCTCGTGTAAAGGAAACACCTACTTAATAAATTTCCTAAATTGTCATTTGGCTATACAAAATGGTTACACAAAGTGATCAAATATGTGGGAAATCACTTATGTGATCAAATGACTATGAAAATTGGCTATGTGAAGAAATCAGTTATGTGAATCACCTAAATAGTGAAATAGGCTATGCCCATGCAATTAGCTACAACAATTTTGGTGAATATTCTACATGAATAAAATGTCTACGTTATTTCAACAGGCTATGTTAGATTTTCATATGTGAATCAAAAGACTACATGATTCTATTTGGATATATTATGCAAAAATGGATACGTGGTTTTAGATTTGTAATTCAACTATGTGGATTAAATTATCTTGATTGACTCTGTCATATTACAAGTTCGAATTTATTACCATTGAAGGATGCATGTTATGTTTTTGATGTTTTTATAAAATATTTAAATGTTTGATTTCCACATTCAAATATAATAAGATTCTAGTATCAAGATATAATAAAAAGGATGATATATTTAATTTTTCTCTTCTATTACTTGGGAATTTAAAGAAGAAAGATATTTCATTAATCACTATTTTTTATGGATCATAATAAGTTTATTTAAATATGATTAAATTTATATAGTATGTGAGATATGACCTTTTAGTCTTTATAATTGAAGAAAAAAAAGAAATAGTGAACTCAATATCAACTATATCCAGAAGAAATGCCTTATTTTTCTATGTAATCAAGGAAAAAAACGAAGTATTTATTTTTTAGCTATATTTATTTTCAATATTTACAACATTTGGAATATTCTCCTTGATCTTATTACTCATCATAATATTTATCTTAAGTTTATTTCTTTTTCTATCTTCTCTCTCCTATAGCTATAAGTTGAAATCTGTAACTCTTTATTTGATTGTATTTTTCTGTAAAGGTTGTTGTTAAAATAACCTTTGAATTTTTTTTCTTATAAATAATTTTTATACCCAAGTTGAAAGACCTTTTTCTTATACTAATTGTCAACTTGTTTCACTCAGTTGTGCATTGCCTAGAAAAAGGATTGTATGTCCCTAGAAAAGGGAATAGTCTAGTTAAAATATTCACACTCAGAAAGAAGAGTGGTGGTGGAGTGGTGTAGGGGGCTTATATTCCCCAAACCACTATAAGCTTATCTATGTCTATTTATCATTATGATTTTATTTTTTACTTCTTGATCTATTAAATAATAGAATATGAAGTATTCCAAAACAAGTGAGAGTGTTTTTTC
Organism: Viscum album; assembly: GCA_963277665.1. Classification (NCBI taxonomy): domain Eukaryota; kingdom Viridiplantae; phylum Streptophyta; class Magnoliopsida; order Santalales; family Viscaceae; genus Viscum; species Viscum album. The sequence goes on from OY728122.1 coordinate 1,978,830,696, forward strand.
TAAGTGACCAAAAAATTATAGAAATAAATTCCCCCATTCCTATATTGAGTCATAATGTGGAAATTATATATAAAAAATTTGGTATCAAAGGTAGTGATTCTTCAGTTCTCAGCAGAAATAATTTGAAATCTAAATATCTCTTCAATAATGGGAACTATGACTGGAAACTTAAAAAGGAATGTATATGGTCAGAGAACCTTTTTTTAATGGTGAGAATAGGAATTTTTTTAAGGCATGGATGATGATATATCTAAATAACATTGGTCAAAAGGTTTATCTAAAATAAATGAAGCCTTATGCAGTTATAAATATAGAAACATAAACTTGGTATGCAAAAACTGAAGAAAACATTGACCTCAATTAATGATCTATTAATGTTATAATCTTTTGATTAGGATTGGATGAGTTCACTGTAGTTTATCAATCCCAAACAATTTAATAAATTTGGTCTAAAATATTAGATTCTTTTATGGGAATAGATAACATGTGGGCTATTATATATTAAACTACCAAACTTAATTTTGACACTTTTAGAATGATGGATGGTGAGAGTATCAAATAGTTGAATGAAATACTCACATAAATAATATATAGGTCTTCCACTTTAGGGAAACCTATTACTGAACTAGATCAGGATCTGAATGTTATTATAATACTATGACAAAGGTGTAGTGGTATTTTAGCTACTACCAAATAATCAACAGAGGGTAAAAACATCAATATTAAAGAACTTATTGGAACTCTAATGTTGTATAAAGCATATAATGTATATGAAGTTGGAGAACATATGATAGCTAAGAAAGAAAATGTTTCCTTAAAAGTCAAAACATCAAATGATGAGAAGAATAGTAAACAAGTTCTAATATCATGGTCATATAATGAAAATTATGCAATTATTTTTTATTCAGACAATGTGTTTTCTCACTTTTCTATAAAATTAAAGTATTTTTACAATTAGAGAAGAGGATTTAATAATACCTTCACCATATATAATAATTAAAATACAAATTATTTGGAATTAATATGTTATGAGTGCAATAATCTTAGACACATTAATCCTGGTTTTCAACACCTTCAAGATGACAAAAAGTCAAAAAATAACTAATTGAAGGAAGTTAGTTATAGGAAGAAGGATACGAAATACATGAAGAAAACATGGATTTTTTCAAATGATACTAGTGATGTTTCATCTTAATAATTATAAGTAAAGAATTATAATCATAAATGTGAAATGTGTTTTATGAAACATACTAATGAGTTACATTAGTGATATTCTTATTATCATGAAAATGAACTAGCAAATGAAAATTAATCATTCGAGTAGCTGGATATATATTGTTCCATGTGAGAAGATAAAAATGAATATTTAAAAATTAAAAAAAAAATCTCCAAAAAATCCTTTGATTTTATTTATCAGGAAAAAAATTACTAAAAATATTATAATTTTGAAAAAAACGGATGATTATGTTACATCAGGTATTGAACATGGAAATAAAATTAAAAAATTACATTAATAATTTTAGTACTTTAAGGATGCTACTATTTTATTTAAAAATGAGAAATTTTTTTAAATAAAATTATTAGTAACAATAAATCTCATAAAAATAGAATTTGACTAGGAAATCAAGGTGAAAATATAAAGTTTTAAGAAATATTTTTAACCTTTTTCAAAGAATAAAAATATTTAAAAAATTAAATATTTTTCTTATGACGAGATACGATACTATGAAAATGGTTGTAGTTTGAGAAACCTATATTTCTATAAATTAAAAAAATTCGTTTTCGTGGAACTATTTTCCGGATTTAGTAATGAAGGTTTTGGACGGCCTAAACAGATTTGGATTCTTGAATCCTTAATTTATAACCTTTTTTGACCTAATAAAATTTAGGTACCCAAAATTTTTTTTGTTTAATTTTACTTTGTAGATAAAAATTCCCAAGGGAACCAATGGAATATAGTATATATATAGTGGATTCTATAGAAATATGAAGGGATATTTCCTTATTTTTCACTCCTTATCGATGATAGATGGTGTTCAGTCACTTTTGGTGATAGAGAGAAATAAAAAATTATGGGAGATAGATTAGTTGGAAACATGACCACTCTATTATTAATAAATTTCTTTATATTGATGTTTTAAATTGATGTATAATAGGTATCTCTCAAATTCTATATGGAGGTTATTTTTTGGATCATTAAAATAATGGATGTTCAATTTATTAGGATAAAATTATTAAATTTAATGCACCATAATCAGAAAATGTATATACTCTATATCATAATTATTTTATTAGAAAAAAGGTGAATTTTTTAATTTATGAAAACAATATTCATGGATATTTCATAAAACACTAAGTCATTATAATGTGTATTCTTTGAGATCATTTCCCAAAATAAACTTATTTTTAGATTTACTTCAACTTAAATTTAATAAAAAGAAGTTATGTGATTCCTGAAAAATGGGAAAGTAACAAAAGTAATATTTTAAAACAATTAAATAGGTATTTAATTTTAGACCCCTAAAACTTATTCATACAGATTTTTTGGGCTATCTAGAGTGGAAAGATTAAGAGGAAAATATATTTTTTATTTTTTGGTTGATTATTTTTCAAGATTTACCTAGGTTTCTTTTTTCTGTGTTAAAATTGATGATTTTTCAATTTTTAAAATATTTTAAAAATTGGTTTATAAAGATAATAATTATTAAATTATTTATTTAAGAAGTTAATGTGAAGGAAAATTTTAAGACTATATGTTCAACAACTATTTCTCATAACGTGGTATCAATAACGTTTTCCCTCCCAAAAGAAACCTCAACAGAATGGTGTTATTTAAAGGAGGAATATGATTTTATAGGAAATTTCTATAATTATGTTTTGTCAATATAACATGCCTACTCATTTCTAATTTGAAACTATGAATATAGTATGTTATTATATAAACATATTTTGAATTAGAAATATTTTAAATTTAACACCCTATATGCTATTGAATAATAGAATTCTGAAATTTTCATACCTTAAGGCATTCAGATTCAGGGTTTATTTTCTAAACACCAAGGATAATCTTTGTAATTATTATCCAAATGATGAGGAAGGAATCTATCTATGTTATCCTACTACTTCAAAATCATATAGATTTTCAATAAACAATCAAATATGATTGAAGAATCAAATCATGTGATATTTTATGAAAGTGATCCTTTTGATAAAAAATTAACTCAAATAAATTAACTAATATATTCTTTTGAGAACATGATATATGAACATTTTTTATGACAAAAAAGATAAAAAATTGGAAAATGAATTTCCAAAACCAAACCCTAAGTGGTTGGATTCCATTAAACCTAAAAGTGTGCTACCTAGACAACCTAGAACCTATATGAAACTGCCTTTTGAAACTATTATAATATGTTTAGAAGAAGGAATTATAACTAAATGGATTATAGTAAACCTTTTATATTTTTCTGCATTTTAGTCTCAGTTAGATCCTAGTTATATAGAAGAATCATTAGAATATGAAATTTTGGTTGTAGACAAGTTAGAAGAATTAAAAAAATTAAAGAGAAACAAGGTATGAGAATTAGTTGATATACCACTAAACTATCATTTTATAGGAAAAATGAGTTTTTTGAAATAAGAAGGATTATAGTGGTATCATAACTATGAATAAATAGAGACTTTTAGTAAAAGGTTATGATCAAGAAGAAGTTATATATTATGAGGAGACCATTTCTCCAAAAACTAGATTATAAGAAATTGGGATTATTTTAGCCACTTCATCATATATTAATTTCAAATTATATCTTATATAAGTAAAATATAATTTTATAAATGGTTTTATAAAGGAGGTAGTTTGTGTTGAACATGCTCTTAGTTTTGGAAGTCCTCATTTTCCATATTCAAATTTTAAACATACCGATGCATTTTATGGTCTTAAATAAGAACCTAGAGCTTGGTATGATCATTTATGTTCATTTATATTATCAAATTATTTTTCAGTAGCTAATTATGATGCAAATACTTTTATGAAAAAATTATCTTCATATATTTTTTGGGGTGAAATTTGTGTTTATTATGTAATTTGTGATTATAAAAATAAAAAATGTGTAATTAATTTTCAAAAATCATTAAAAAATTCATTGATATGATTATGATGGTTGAGTTAAACTATTTTATTGGTTTCAAAATTTTTCAAAGAGACTTTGGGAATGTTCTAAATTAAATCACATACATACTAGAATTTCGAAAATGGTTTGTACTTGAAAGTCGAAAAGTATATACTACCCCTATGAGTAATAATAAAATACATGCCTTAGATTGAGTTGGGAAACCAGTTAACAATAAGATTTATAGGGGAATAATTTGGTGTTTTTTGTATTTGACTACTAGTATACCAGATATTATGTTTTCAGTATGTCTTTGTGCTAGATTTCAATATAATCCTAAAGAATCACATTAAAATGTTTCCTAAAGTATTTTTATGATATTTAAAAGGAAAATTTTATTTTTCCGTGTTTCTTCAAATACATTCCACATTTAATTTAATATCATTATCACTTGATGAATTTGGTGGATGTAGACTAGATTAGAAGAGTAATTTATGAAGTTTCCATTTTATAGGTAAATCCCTAGTATCTAGTTATAGTAATAGGTATCACTCTATTACAATATCTACCACTGAATCATAATATATAGTTTTGGGTAGTTTTTTTACAAATTATTTGGATTAAACACACCTTAATGGATTTTGGATTCGATTATAATCAAGACTCAATTAAATTTGATAATATTGGTGTTATCAATATTTATAATAATCCAATAAAACATTCAAGAAAAAATAATAAAGACATAATCCATCATTTCTTAAGATATAATGCTAAAAAATGTGATATTTTCACTTGAAGTTATCTATACAAATAATTAGTTAGTAGATATTTTTATTAAACCCCTTGTGTTTGATCATTTTTATTTTTTTTAAAATACAATTTTTTTATAAATTTTTTAAATAGATTTAATTTAGTTTACGTGTGTTCATTTAAATGAATTTATTTATTTATTATCCTTATTGTTGTTGGAATTCAAAATTGTGTTCTTTTTTATATTATATAACTTACTTTTATATGTAAATTAGTCTTATTCATATTATCTATTTATTTAAATTTAGAGAATAGAAATTTATTTCTTCTACTTTCCTTCTTTATTTAGTTTATTTATTTATTAGTTGAAAGTAAACCTAAACCAAAATCAGGTTTATATGATCATTGGGATTCATATATGTAACCAGATACAAAATCGATTCACAATCCTTTTTATAGTCACATACATAACCTCCCTTTGAAGTAAAACCATACTCTCGAACAACATGATCTCTATTCAAACATCAGCCAAATTTTTTTGAAATTCTAAATTCAAATCATATTTATGATAGAAACATAGGCTTGTTTAATAAATCTAAAGGAAGTGGAAGAAGGGTACTTGTGGGAAAAGTCCAAGATATGGCATGTTTGAAGATAATCAAAATATTTTTAAATAAAGAACATGAGTTTCAAGGTTGGGATTTTTTGTTTGATGTTTAGAATTTGGGTTTTCTTTTTGAGGATGAAGTTAATGTGTTTTTGATTAATGTTGATTTTCAGTTCAATCTTATAGTGGATGTTATCTCATAAAATGTTAAAATAAATATAGTCGTAGTTTCTTCTATTGAAATGGATAAGGTATTTTGTTATCCCTGTGAGGGGGAGTATTATTTTTGCCAAACTCTTGTTAGTACAAGAGAATATGTTTTTAAAATAATTATTCATGTTTTTTTGGAATAAATATTTTTTAAAAGAAACATTTAAAAGAACAACATCTTGAATGTAATGTTTTATTTATATTTCTGTAGACATTTATTGTACAAAGATATAGAAAGATGTAGAATTTTATTGTTCAAGATATGCATTCGATGTATGTCTTGATCAATAATGTAATGTTTATTTTTCCAATATACATGGTGAGATTAATGCACCATTATTGTTAAGGAAAATTGAAGTAAAACTACTATACATATATAGATTAATTTCTTTGGTTTTTAATAAGAAATAAGTGTATTTGAATGAAATTAATTTAGTGAAATTTCATAAATTTAAAAAACCCTATAATAAGTTCTCTTAAATATTATTGGAATTTTTTGGATTCTACTTCATGTTATTAGAAATAAGTTTGTTAGGAAAATGTGAATTGGGGGGAGTCAGCATAAAAGTCACTACCTAGTTATACGAAACATATACAAACAGTGTCTACTACAGGAGTAGAGGAGATAAAATCTATAATAAATGAGTCTTCAGTTCCAACTATTAATACTATATTTTGTGATCTTGTCCAGATTTCGAAGGATGTGGCTGCTCAGAATCATGTTATATGTGAAGGTACTATGTATTTTGAGGATGATCAACATGTGGAGATAATTTTTGAGGTAACTGGTGTTTTTTCTGAAGAAATTATAGCTAAGAAAAGTCTTATGATTTATGATTTAGAGAGAAGTCCAGAGTCTATGAAATTTCATGAGGTAAATCATCTAATTATTCATAGATAGCTAAGTTATATAAAAAAAGATGTTTATGTGGTTATGGAATCTGAATAACTCTCCCATACACCATTGGTACCATCTTCATCTTTAAATTTTAATAAGTGGATCCATCTATTAGAAGGAGTTCATAAAGCATTGAAAAAAAATTGTTAATACATTATTGATGAAGATTTAATGTATGAGATAATATTATTACAATTTAACAATGGATATGGTTACATAAACAAATGAGAAAAGATAACGAAAATATTTTTATGTCTATAAATCAGATTTTGATAAGTTGTTTTAGATGGTGGTTACCTAATTAGAAATGATAAATAGTATTAAAATAGATCCACATGTTCCACAAGAAATTTCTTATGTATGTTATAAGGAATATGAAGAAATGAAATACTTTATATGTTTTTTGAAATATATTTTTTCCTACAAAGTTTGAGTTTGGTGAGCTTTATTCCTTGGTTTCATCTTAATGGGATATGTCCTAGGATTATAAATTAGTGGAATTAGGTTTATCCTAGGAATTTATTGATGGAATCCAATTTTTTCTTTTAAAAATGAAGGAGGCTTTCCACACTATGAAAAGTGTTGTGTTAAGTCATTTTGAATTTTTAGAGTAATTTCAACCTTTTTTTGAAACTCCAATAGTTTCCATAGTTCTTCCAGATTTCATTAATGGAGTTTGTAAAATAATGTTAGAGTTGAGTTTCATTTAGTCTCATATTCAATTCTTTGAAGATGTTATAATTTCTTTAGTAGTATTGTATAAGATGAAAAATGATTTTTTTGGTCAATTTCATGATACACTATAATCTATTAAGAAGAATAGTGTAGGATTAGATATTTACATGAATGAACATGTATGTCATATTAAGAAATGTATTCGAGATGTGGTAAAATAAAATTTGAGTGTTTCAAAGGAAGCAATAAATTTATATACCAAATTCATTAAAAGTAATGATCAAAATAATAATTTTTTTAAAATAAACATAATGATGTATATTCAATGGTTTTTACTCTACATGCCTTTGAAAAACTAGCTATAGATTCAGAATCAGAATAATATTCATAAGATTCAGTTATAATGATACTAAGGGAGTTGGTTGTTTACAAAACTCATGTTGTTTCAAGTTCATCTGAACCCTATCCAAATGTTAGTGCTAATTTTTTTAAGTATTCTTTCAAATATGTTAAGTAATTTTTTCAGAATTGTATGGTGCAAGTGAATAGCATGGACTAGAATGTGCAGTCACTGACGGGTGGGATAATAGATGTGTAGTCGTCAATGAAACTAATTATAAAGAAGGTTCTTGTGGATATGTCATATCATATTTCAACTGCTGAAATCACCCATTTACTACACCCTCCTGAAAATATTGAGTCCACAAGTTTCTCTTCAAGGAAAGTTGAACAACTTAAGATGTTTATTAGATTTGAAAAAAACAGTTTCTGTAATTCATAAGAAATAATCCCCCTTGAACATTTAATTTTTTAATTCAGATGTTATTTTGAGGAGCAACATGTGCGTTGAATCCTAATTTTAGATGAGAAAAAGGAGACCACATGGTCCTAATCAAGAAAGTACCACTCCTAAAACCAGGTAGAGAATCAAATTTGTTAATAATCCTTTAGCTCGATCAATTCCAACATCATCTACCTCTAGAACCTCTTTAACCTTAAAACTACCTTCACACAAACCATACTGGGTTCCTAGATTGATATTTTATACCTTTATTGAGTGTTTGTGTGTTTTTAAATAATTCATAATTCAAAATAGAAACATTAATATGTGTTTTATATCTGTTATCCATCCTTTTTAAAAACTAAAAATGGGGAGAACTTTTCAACCATAAAAGGGGGTGGGGGAGTATTTTCAAAAGGGAGATATATTTTTATAACTTTTAAAAAATGGGGATAAATAATTAACATTGGGGGACAAAAAAAATTAAATGATTCCATTTAATTACAGTTAAATTTTTTTAATTTTCGTATTTGATATCTACTAAAAAGTCTAATGGGTTTTATGTTTTTATGGTTATTTTATCATAAAAAAGTGGGATATTATTGGACTATTAATGTTGATCCAATATATCATATGTACTTTTGGTTTTGATGATAGAAAATATCCTTTATACATTACTGATGATCTTTTCTTCTAAGTGTATTTTTTATGTTTTATTATATTCCTTTTTTAGTGGATAATTTCTTTATATATGGCTTATATACATTTTTGGATGAAATCATCCTACGTCTGGACAATTGGATATATGAAATTTTTGGCTATGTAGTAGAAATGGGTACAATGGTGAATCACCTATTTAAAGGAAATTAGTACATGATAAATCACCAATTTGATCATCTAGCTACATAAAATAGTATATTGTGTAATTAGATATGTTAGAAATCACCTACATGATTGAATACATATATAAATCGACTACATGAAGAAATTGGTTACGTGAATTTCCTACATAGTGAAAATGGAAATGTCTCCTCAATTGGCTACAACATTTTTTTGAATATTTTATGAGAATAAAATGGCTATGTCATTTAAATCCGATACGTAAAATTCATATATTTTAATGAAACACCTTTGTTATTCCATTTGGACATGTCATGAAAAATCAACTACATTGTTTCAAATCATAAATTCAGGTATGTAGATTCAATTCATCAAATTTACTACATTGTGATATAAGTTGGTATTTATTTACATTGAAGAACTTGAGTGAATTTTCTAATTCTACTACACAATCATTAAATGATCGATTTCCTCGTTAAGATAAATTTGAATATAATATGAGTTAAGTATTGAGACAGAAGAAAAATAAAGATATATTTTATTATTCTCAAATGTTTTTGGGGAATTTCATATAAAAATACATGTCACTAGTCACTATTTTTATATATATCATGAGTAGTGTATTTAAACAAGATGTACTATATATGGTATTTGAGAACGTACCTTTTATGCATGATAATTATAGTGAACAAGAAAAAAAGTGAACTCATTCTCAAATATATCCATAAATTGAGAAATTTTTCTTCTATATAAATAAGGAATAATAAGTCTCTACTTATTATTTTTTTATTTTTAACCATTGTTATGTTTAGAATAATATCCTTCAGCTATGTACTCTTTATATTTTTCTCCTGAAGTCCATTCTTTTTGTATCATCTATCGCTTACAGTTATGAACTAAAATATGTAAACTCATTTTATTATTATCTTTAATTATAAAGGTTACTATTAGGATTACTATTGAAGGTTTTTTCTTATAAATAATTTATGGAGAACTATTTAAGGTTCATGTTCTTGTATTATGTATTGTCTCCTTTTACTCAGTTGTGTCATCCCTAGAAGAAGGACCAGTGGTCCCCAAAAAATTGATTGGTCTAGTGAAAATACTCACACTCATGAAGAAGAGTGGTGGTTGAATTTACTAGATTAAATATATTCCCAAAACCACTATAAATCTCTAAATGTCAATTTCTATTGAGGAGTTTATTTCTACTGTATGTTCAATTAAATAAAAAAATAAAAAACAGTCATAAATAAGAGAGGTAGGTCATTCTAAGTGAAGAAATATTTAAAGAACTAAATTACCCACCCACACCCCCAAGTATTAATACGGTCATTCTTCAATAATTCAATGTAAAAACAAACATTTGAGCTATGGGAATGAGTTCTTCATGCTTGTTTTATAAAAAATATTATAAGTGATGAACAATTAAATTGAAAATGAATCCTAAGGATAACCCACAAGATATATTTTCACATAAATAGGATCTTTATCCTCAAAATATACACAATGGAATGTCCATTATGTCATAACATAATCCATGGAACCCCTTATAGGCTCCCATTTATAATTTCCATTATACTTTAATTTAGATACATGTTCATTCATGAATTTATAATCAAAATTAATCACATATGGTACCACTCACAACCATAATAAACATTACTCCACTATTAAGTCAATAGATAGGATAGTTTGGGTTAATTCTAGTTTATATTATTTCACTTACCCATCTCGCACATCACTCATCAACAATATAACTCATACAAACCAAAATATCCTAAGATGAATTTATATAAATTGAAAGAAATAAAAAAAAACCTAACACAATCCCCAATAATATATATTTTTATAAATAAGGATATATAGTGGAAGAAACCATGATTATTTGGAAGAAGATTAATATATTTACCTCTAGAAATATTTCATGATATGTGGTATATTTATCCGAAATAAATAATATAATATCACTCATGTAAGAGGAAGGAAGGAAGATTTTAGGGGGGTCTTGAAACTATGTGGATAAAATAAGGAGGGTACTGTTTTTATAATATTTTCAAATAATTTAATATTTTAATTTACTTTTTAATAAAAATCATTAGGGGTCACTAACTATTCATTTCATTGTCACTAGGTATCAGGTACCACACTAGGTACCATATTAAGATCCATTTGGTGGATGGTAGCCCACCTTGGACAACCACCACTTTACTTTAGTCACCGGGTACCTAGTACAAGTCCATTGGGTACCCTGTTTCATCTGTCACCAAGGAAATATCTTCCACACTAAGTCTATTTCATACAATTCTAACCCCTAGACTATTCCACATCCTTTAACATATGAAGTCCCCATAAATAAAATAGTTTTAATAAAGTCAAAATAAATTCATTCTTCGATATATACATGTTATAAAAACACTCTTTAATCAGTGTAGGTTAACATTTCACTTTTTGGATTGAGGTTACATTCTGTTGAGTTTGTTTATTGATTAAATAATGTGATAGTAACACATTGATTCAAGGAATAATGACCAATGGAAATATTTACCAATATGATAGTAAATATGAATCATATTTCTTATGATAGAATAGTTAAATATCTCAAGGAATCATAAAATTTTCTGTAGACATCAATAAATAATTTAATATATTTCAATTAATAAATCATTATTTGATATTCTTAATATAAAAGGTGATAAAGTAAGAAGTTAATAAGCATTCATATGAAGGGATATAGTAAAAAATCCATATAAGTTAAAAATAAAGAGCATGACATTAATCTTATTTGATTCACACTTATGTGCATTTTCCCAAGACACATAATATAAAAAGATAAGAAATGTATATCATCCTGTTCACATATGACTATGATCGGAGGTCATGAATTATGTTCTTGATAAAAAAGGAAGAGGTGATAGAATTTCATACGATTACAATGGTGATAAAATAATGAAACTATATAGATTTTAAAAACCTATTTATTTAATAACGGTATGAAATATATCTATAATTATATTTACAATTATACATATAATAAAAAATTAAAACATTATGTGTCATTGAAAATAATTTTTTACCAAAATTGAGTTTTTGTAAAGGGAAACCACATGGTAAATAATATAGAGAAACCACAACTCATTAACAATGGTACTTAAATGATCTATTTTAAATAGTTAGTGTATGATATAGGTAAAATAAAAAAGGTATTTTTTATTTCCCAAAGAAAAATGATTCCATATGTGATGTGACAATGGAAAGAAACTATATTTAAATTTAGAGTATTTTAAAGTAAGATCTATATGATGATAAATGAAGTTATACAAGTAAAATATGATGATATAGTGAATGCAAACATATTTCAATGTTATTAAACTAATGGTAAGGTCTATAACCACTTTGACAAGTAATTCAATAAAAATTTCAAAATTATTAATATGAATGGTACTTATATAAAATATGGAAATACAGTTTGAAGATCAAATCAAAAGAAGTTATTTATAGAATATATTTATAATTATCAATTTCTTAGGATTACTAATGTACACCAAATGTGTAAGACTCTCTTATTGAACTAGAAGAGGCATTATGAGTTTAATAATTATAATAATTTAATCAAATATGAAAATGGATAGATGAAATTCACAAATCTAATATAAATGGAAACATTTCCCTAACACAAAATCAGTGAATAAAGAATGTCATGAAAAGTATGATTATAATATCGATAATTTTTCATCCAAAATTTCTTCCATATATGTAAATAATATTTTATTTCTTCTTCTACACTTAGTTTTGAAATTTATATTTTAAATATATCTATTATTCACTACTATTTTTAATATATTATAATAAATATGATTATTTCATATAATTATTTCAGAAATAATTTCTATTTTTGTATTTTTGAAATAAAAATATTGATTAAATAATAAAATAAATATTACATAATTATAAATTTGTTAAATAATATTTAAAATACTACTTTTACCATAATAATTTTTATGAATAAAAGTGTTTTATTAAATTTAAAGAAGATTGAATGTCTTTTTATAATGAAATGAAACTATTTGATATGGAATATTAATGTAATCAAGGAATATAATAGTTTTATAAGAATTATAATTTTTTTAATGGGGATGTGTGTATGCATTATTTTAAAAAGTGATTGGTATAATTAGTTATGGATTTTCAAAATTGTAATATCCTAGATTTCCAATGAATATTTATTATGAATTTTATTCTAAAATTTAATATTTAAATGTTGAATTCAATTCATTTATATTTTTAATGACATTAAACAAGAGTCTATATATATTTTTATCATATAAATTATTTCCATTACAAGATTTTCTTAAAAAAATTAATTCATTTATAATGGAACTTTATAAATAATAAAATTGTTTTATAAATTTTTTTAATATATTAATGATTCTTTTTCACATATATTTTTATTTCATAACTACATTACATTTATTAATAGTTGTTTCATTCCAAAATTTTAATGATAATTAACTTATTATAGTTTATTTTTTAAAAAAGTATGCTTCATGTTTCCATAGTCACAATATTGTATATTATGACCCCGGATGGTATTTCCATATAAAATTTTTTTGCGCCATATGATAAAATAAGGTATTAAATATATTTTTTACAAAAAAATATTACTTTATCATGCATTTTAAAATAATATTATAGTTTATTTAATCTCAAATGTTTTGTTATCATATTTTATGTACTTTATTACTCAAAAAATAATTTTAAAACGTTGAGTAACAAGTTTAATAATAAAATAAAATTGTGATATAATTAATAATTTTTATTTGAAAATGTAGGTACACTTATTTATGTTGACTTCTTATCCTAAAATGTTTATAATTTTCTTAAAATGTATCTTTTAGAAAAGAAAATTGGTAATTAATATATAATTCCAATTGTTGAATTTAAAGAGTTTTACATTAAAACTATTTTCTCAATTATATATTTAGAAGACAATTACACTAAATTAAAAGAATAATTTCATAAATCTTAAAATTTTTCCATTTATAAGTAATTAATTACAAATAATATTATAATTGATATATAATAACAAATATAAATATAACCACATATAAGGAAAGCATAAATTTTTATTATAGATAATTTTTTTCTTTTTATTGTATGATTTTATTTAAAATATAAATATAAAATATTTTTAATATGGAATTTATTTTAGAAATAATCAATTTAAAGATATTTTAGGGTGGTTTCTTAGTATTTTTTTATAAAAATATATTTTTTTGAATATTATAAAATTCATTTTTATTAATATTGTAACTTTTAAAACATAATCAAAATATATGTATTTCATTAAAATGAAAAATAAAATTATTAACCAAATATATATTTTCGAAATAAAATAATTCCATTTTAAATAATAAGTTAAATTTAGAAACCAAATTTTTATTTTTATGAAACCTTAGTTATATTATATTTTAATAAAAAATAATTATTATTTACCTCTAAATATGTGTATGAAAATGTCATTTGGTTTTACCTTAGTTTGTCAAATAACCCTCATCTATTTAATTATAAATATATTAAATTCACTGGAATCAAAACTATTCAAAATTATTTGGCCTAAATGATAAAATAATAAATATTTTAACCCAAAAATATCCCTCTCCTATTGTATAAAACCCTATCTCCTTTTCCTTGGAATATCACTTCCCATTATCTTATCAAAACTAAATATTTTTAAAATTCACCTCTCATAAGTCACTTAGTGCCCTAATTTATGTTTTGTAGTTACATAAGGTAGTGAACTGACACCGGAAGCATAGATTTGGTGTCTTCTATTAATCATTTTGGCATAATTATAAGGAATCTATCCTCGAAGGACTGATGATTTTAGTATTCTTGGTAAACCAGATACATAATTGAGACTTTTATTAAAAATGAATATACCAATTACAACATAATTTTTTTATTCTAAATAACCTAGAGGATAACTATAATCCATCTAGTAAACACTTGAATATCTTTTTTTTACTATTATTTGATTCTTAGGGAATGAAACATAATAAGGGTGATCTCAAATGCTTTATATGAGAAAAATATAGTAGAAGAAATATTTAATCAATGAAAATAATAATTATAACATTGTAAATAAATAAAACTGCATGCCATATAATAAATACACCAAGAGAAATGTTCATAAACAATATGGAAAGGTAATAATGAGAAATTAATTCCATTAATATAAATCGATAAGGAAAATAAATATAGAATGATAAGAAATAGAAACACATGAAATTTAATCAGTGAACAAAAATGAAATTTATCCATAGATATATCGATACAAAATCTCATAGATGAATGATAATTGAATCTAATATTATTGAAATGATTAATTATTAGAAATAATTTATCAGGAATATGAAGACCTCTACTATCAAGATCCATCCTCCAAATAGTTGAAAACTACAAATAGAAACCTGTTTAATTTTTATAACTTATTTGTCTCCTGATAAACGATCAATGCATCAAGGAGATATATAAAGTCTAGAATCCATCCATCATTTCATGTCCAAATCATTCTTCATATTGAGTAATCAATTTAATTAATAAACAATGTTAATTATCAAATATCTGTAGTGAATGAAGAATTAAAATTTAAAAATATTTCCCCAAATAATCGAACAATGTTAAATTTGACACCATATGTAAAGAGTTAAATGATTTAAGAAATAATTATTTCCAATATAAATGAAATAGATAATTTAGATGAAATTCAATGTTCAATAATTATAGGATATTGAATATTTTAAGGACATTAACAAATTAATCAAGGAAGTGGATGTTAATACTATCATTTACTAAATAAATCAAAAACCAGTGATATGAAGAAATATGATGGTAACAAAACAACATATCCCAAGTAGAGTAAAAAAGGGGTTTTTTCGTTAACAGATATAAATACTATAAAACTATCATTTAAGAATAGTATTGAGGAAAATATCCTTTTTTTATAATTTTTTTTTGAAGAAACATTACATTTAAAATCACTTTTGAAAAAAATTTCATTAAAAAGTAAATTTTTAAGCATGTAAATAATTCTTTAATGAAACGACAATAGGTAAATCCATACATGCCATACGAGGTAAAAAGAAAATTCCCTTTTTATAATTAAAGGTTATAAAATTCCTTATTCGTAAAGAGAAAATAATATTCATATGAAAAAATTGGTAAAAGACCAAAAAATGGTAAATATTTCTTTACTAAATCATTTCAAATTTTTTTAAGACATTTGAATAAAACACAGTTGTTAGAAGAAATCAAGTTCTCCAACTAAAGAGAGCAATGGAGTCGAGTTTTCTAAAAAATATTTTCTAAAACATTTTGAGTACCAAACCATGGGAAAATAGAACTAATACTCTAAAATGGTCTTGAATAACCATTGAAAATTGAAAGGGTTTATTTAACAATGGTTATATAATTTCCTCAAATGGAAATTCCATATAAAGGTCATTATTATTAGTCTTGAGGAAAATAATTTTTAAACATCCCAAAGTGTCCCATACTAGTTTGAAAAATTTTAAATCCCAATCCTAATGAAAGAATAATTTTAAAATAAACTTATAATATCCTAAAAATAATGTTAATAATGATATAACATGTTGAAGTTAGTATATACAACATATAAAAGAAACTTGGTGCATAACAAAAAATAATTCTCTATGGAATGAAAATTGAGATGAAAATCCCTCACCTTGTGTTTTCTTTTTGGTGAACAACCTTTAAGTACCTGCATAATAAAATAATATTAATTAAATAATTGGTTGATACACTTTTTGAATTTTTTCATTAATAATATTTCTATAATTACATTGTTGTGTACAACTACTTAAACAATTATGTTTATGTTGACTCCTTTTACCAACTTCAGTTAATTTGTCAAAACTAATTTTGTAGGTCATCTTTGGTCCAAGGGGACATTATAAAATATCTCAAAAATAATAATGACATAATTATCATATTTATACATCAATTATGATTTTAAAAACAATCATTAAATATAGTTTTGAAAAATTATTCAATGTAGTGGTCATAGAGACGGTAGGTCGTACATACGCGTGAGTAACGTTCTAAATTTTCAATGATCATTATGGAAAGAAGGAAAGTATAATTATATCTTCCCATAATTATAATTATATCATAAATTTGATATGATTTAATCATTTATACTAATAAATAAAATTATTGTGAGGAAAAATGAATCACATCATGTTGAGGAGGTGGTAGTCCACTTGTCCACGATCGATGTTATCACTTTCTCATAATTGAAAGTCTAATAAAGAAAATGATATATATATATTATTCCCCAAAAGTTAATAATTTCATGAATTTAATATAGTTTGTTTTGTATCATATGTTTAATTATAACTAATTTTTATTTGTTCAATGTATAGTGTGAATGAATCATATCGCTTTGAGGGGGCGGTAGTTCACGTTTCCATAACGATGTTATTGATTTCCCAAAAACAAGAATGTATAAAGATATGTATTGTAATATAATTAAAATAGATTAAAGACATAATAAATAAAATATATAACATATATAACATATATAAAGAGTGTTTCCATAATAATGGCTACTATGAGAGTTGGTAAATTAAAAATTAACAATCATCGTTTCGTGAGGCGGTAGTTAGGTGTACATAGAAATAGTCTGTATGTTACCAATTAGAAGGAGGTGTGTGTAATTTTAGGTAGAAATCATAACATAATAACATTATAATATATTTATGATACTGTTTTTTATTTAATAATGTAATAAGAAGAGTATAGGGACTGGAGAATAAAATGAAAGAAAATAGATGTTTTCAAAACATTACCTTAAAAATCATGTATCTCCTTTTAGTTTATACTAAAGGGATTTCTTGGATATATTTCTGCCCAATTTGAAGTATGAAAGTCTAGTTTAGGTATGTTTCAAAGCTATGTTTGAATATCTGGGCCGAACCTATGTGTTTTTAGTGGTTTGAGGAAGTGGGAGAAGTGATATCCTTTTATAGTGAAAGAGGAGTGGCACTCTTGTAATATTTTGAAAAAGGTATTATTCCCACATTTGTAATGTTGAAAGTGGATACAATAAAGGAACAAATTTTATAAAATATATTATATGGTCTATATATATCCATAAAATATCTCATGGATTTTTTTTGGTTTTTATGGGCCTTAAGTTGAAGGTTTAGTGCCTTATTAAGCTTAATTTAACATTAATCATTGTAATTAATTTTAATCAATTTCACCAGATTTTGTTTTGTGAAAAACAATGTTGGAATTATTAGAAAATATAAATTATTCTGATTTCAAATATCTAATATCTAATTTGAATTTATAATAATATAAGTGGAATAAATTAATTTAAAATTTATCTTGCAGGCGGGACAACAATGCAGAATTTTAATGTAAAGACTTCTGAAATTTTGCTATGTTTTTATAATGAATTTCAAAGTGAAATTGATTCAGATGAAATAAATTTTATTAATTGGTAAATATATTATATAATTTAACTTTAAAACCCATTATGTATAATTGAAACTTATAAATAAATTACCATAAAAGGAGTTTTGAACTAAAATTCAGTATTTTTAACTATTTGTTAAAAAAATGAAATGTCCCAGAAATATATCAAAAATTCAACCTAAAATAAATTTTCTACCTCAATTTAAAAAATGAAGTTTAGTTTGACCAATTAAATCAATTAATTTTTGAAAATTAATATTTAAAATGGGTTATCTATTAAAAAGCGGCAAAATTTCCTTCATAAAAATATTGGGTTTTATGTGTAAAATAGATTTTTTTTGTTTTCTTTTGCAAATAAAATCTAGTGGATGAATATCCAAAATATTTGATTGAATATATAGAATATATATTACATTAAAATGTTTCACTAACTGAATTTAATTATGTTAATAAAGATAAAACTCTTTTGGAAGCATAAAAATAAAAATATTTCTTTTTATATCAAATTTGTTCTTATATTCATTTCTCATTAATTGGTAAGACATGAATTCATTTTTTATTTTTATAAACCGTAAATTTTCATCAGTTAGTTAATAATATTCATAAAATCTAGTTTATTTATTATTATATTAAATAATAATATTTTGATAATATATTTTTGTTTGGTAAAACTTGGCCTTGAGTGTAATGCAAACCATCGAATAAGGTCTCTCTTCAATATAAAACACTCAAACTCAATGTTCCATGAATTAAAGTATATAAAATATATTTTAAATATTAAATATATTATAAAGTATCCAGATATTATATTCCCTTACATTCTTGGGGTTTTGTTTCATACACACTATCGAATACAAGGTTATTACATTATAATTTCAAGGTGTTACATTCTCCCCACCTTAATTAAACTGAATCCTCGCAATTTAAAATCGATCATGGTGATAGATTATTAGATATTTTATATTTTGGAATCCCAAATCAGGAAAAGTGTTCAAAAAATATCCTCTAGAAAATGTATAATGGGAATAGAAAAGTTAACATAGATTAACATATAATTAGGTATCTAAGTAGGATAGCCTTATTTTTAAGTAGAGATACATACTTGGAAGAAAAGAATAAATATTTATATGGAGTGATTGAGATCATAAATCACAAACATGTGAATGATCAACATAAATTTTAGGTCCACAGATCCAAAAGTCTTCGATGATTTTGAAATCAATTAATTCCACAAAAAATAAGGTATTAGGGAAAAAAATTAAGATACTTTTCCTAAGGTCAAGTAATTGTATTATTTCATTTATATGATAATTTGATATATTTATATAAACATAATTTCAATTGTTTTTTTCTTCAAAATATTTTCTAATTCATTAAGAAATTTATTTTGATGCATGAAGTACAAAAAATTCATTTATAAATAATAATAAGGCCAATAAAAGAGTGAAAAATATAACTATTTGTCTTTAACTAACATCCAAACCCAATACGAGTAATATATTAATCTATGATCCAAAAAGGTGACACTATTGGTTCATAATTAACATTTTTTCATCAAAATGTTAACTAAAAACAATGAAAAATTATCCAATACATTATGTAGGTCAGTGGTTGGCGTGAAATGCTTATCATCTTTTAGTCATAGGTTTAATACCCATGGCCTTTCCATATTTGATTGGTTTTCACCCAGCTTACAGGCTATCCTTTTCTAAAACCAAATTAAAATAATTTCCAAAAATAAATATTATGGGAATCCTAGAAATTGGGTTAATCACTAAATATAATTTTAACTAAGGTTTTTAATACAGTCCCAATACATAAATACTACTTCCATTTATTTCTACGTAGGCCCTTCCTTGGTCTAAGGTTTATCCGTAATATCATTTTTATGATTTCTACACCATGACACCTTATCTTCAATATAAAAGATATTATCTTTAAACTTGGTTATTCTTTTTCAAAATCCTTTATAGTGGTTTGTAAATAAAATGTGAATTTTCTCAAGAATATCCCTAAGGAGTTCCAAACCAGGTGTACAGTAAGACTCTTTTTCATGTACCAGATTAGCCCGAGTTAGGCCCGAAACACCTTGTTAGAGTTATTAATCGTAGGTACATATGTTACAGAACCATGCCAGCAGTAGTATCTTGATAGGGATTTATTTCTTAGAAGACACATATAATCTCTACCATTCCAAAATTATTGTATGTTATTTTATACTTATCTCTAAATTATATCATTGGGTTATCATTTGTAACTTATGTTTTCCTAAATGTAGTTTCCAAGGTTTATAATAAAATTCCTTTGATACAGACTATATAAACCCAACCCCAGATGCCTAGATTCGGTGTCTGCTATCAATTAAATTGGAATGATTACTAGGAATTAATCCATGAAGGACCAAAGAGATTCGTAGTCTTGGTTAACCAGATATATAAACTATTCTTATATTACAAATAAATATACTAATTAAAACATAATTTTTTTCTCAATAACTTCTAGGTTAAATCTAATCCATCTAATAAACCATTTTATATCATTAATAGTATGCTTCTTGGATTCCTGAGGAAATAAACATAATAATGGAGATATTAAGGGATCAGTAAGGGGAAAATATATTGAAATAAATAATGAATCAATGAGAATAATAATTTATACATGGTAAATAACTAAAAATCAAATTCCAAACAATCTATAAACTGATAGGGAAGTGAATAAACTATATTATAAGGTAATAAATATAAACACATTCCATTCAAATAATAAGATAAGGAAAAATAAATATGGAATGTTTTGAAAATAAAACACATTAAATTTAATAAATTAAATTAATTTAGATATCTCTACAAATTTATCGATGAAAATCTCATGGATGAAAAATAACTGAAAATAATATGATGGTAATGCTTATTTATTGGATTTCATGTCACAAGAAAATAAAAACCTCTTCTTTCAACATCTATCCTTTGAAGAGTCTAAAACTATGGATAGAAACCAATTTAATTTTAACAACTTATTTCTCTTATGAGAGCATATCGATGCATCGATGATCTATTTAATGTCTGGGCTCCACCCATCATTAAATGTCCAAATCATTCATCATATCATGTAATAGATTAATTAATAAACAATATGCCTTATCAAATATCTATTTTGAATAAAGAATAACGATTTATCAATATTTTCCCAAATTATCAAATACTGTCAATGTAGACACCATATGTAAAAAGGTATATAGTTTAAGAAATAGTAATATCCATGATAAATGAAACAGATAATTTAGTTGAAATTAAATGTTCAATGATCTTAGGATATTGAATATTTAAAAGATAATATTAAATGAATCAAGGAAGTAAAGTTTAATAATATAATTGAAAAAATTAATAAAAAACTATACAATGGAAGAAATATGATGGTATCAATACAAAATCACCCAAGTTGAGTAAAAATAAAGCGTTCTTTCATTGATGAAGATAAATACTATAAAATGATCCTATAAAAATATTCTTGAGAAAAGTATCCTTTTATTATGAAAACCATTTTGAAAAATGTTTTCATTGAGAATGACATGAAAATATTTTCTTTAAAAAGTAACCTTTTAATAATATGCAAAGGAAACTTCAAATAAATGATGGAAGGAAAATCCGTACAAGCTGTACGAGGTTAAAAGAACATTCCTTTTTCATTTTTAAAGGTTAGAAAAATTCCATGATCATAAAGAGACAAGAAGATTACTTTTAAAACATTTTAAAAGAAAAAAAGGTAAACATTTCGTTAAAAAATCATTTTAAAAAATATTTTTTAAAATTTTATAATTGAACTTCGATTTTAGAAGAAAAACTATTCTCTGACTAATGAGTGAAATAAAATCAAGTTTTTTGAAAAAAATCAAATTTATAAAACATTTTGAGTACCAAATTGTAGTAACATGGTATTAATAATAAAAAATAGTCATGAATAACTAAAGAATAATGAAAAGGTTTATTTAAAAAAATTTATATAATTTCATCAAATAGAAATTCCATCGAAAGGTCATTATTATTAGTATTGAAGAAAATAATATTTAAACATCCCAAAGTGTCCCATACAACACTGACACATTTTAAATCATAATCCTCATGAAAGAATAATATTAAACGAAAATTATAATATCTTGAGAAAACATCGATTCATGATATAACATGTTGATTAATTATATAGACTATAAAATAAACTAGGTTCATAATAACAATTAAGTCTCAATTGATTGTAAATTGAGACGAAAATACCTTACTTTGCATTTACTTTTGAGTGAAATTACATTAGAATCACATATAATAAACATATGTTAATTATATAGTTTCTTTATAACCGTTTTCATGATTATTATTAATTTTATTTCACTTATTACTATGTTGTTTCGAACTACTTAAACAATTATGTTTACATCAGGTATTTTGTCTAAATATGGATTGTGTGTCCAAACTACTTTGGTAGCTAAACTATGGTCAAAGGGGTCATTATATAATATCTAAAAAATAAAAGTAATGAAATAATTATCATATTTTTACATCAATTATACTTTTAAACACAATCATTAAATATGGTTATGAAAAATCATTCAATGTTACGATCATGGAGACAGTAGGCCGTACGTAAGCATAAGTAACGTTCTCATTTTTCTATGATCATTATGGAAAGAATGTATGTATAATTATATTTTTATAGAATGATAATTATATTATAAATAATATAATGTTTAAGAATATATACATATTTATATATATATATATAATTTTTGTGATGAAAAATGAATCACTTAGTGTCGAGGAGGTGGTAGTTCACACATCCACGATCGACGTTTTCACTTTTTGGTATGTGAAAGGGAAATAAAGAAAATGATATATATATATATATTATTTATAGAAATTTAATTATTTCTAGAAATTTAATTATTTCCTAAATATAATGTAGATGTATTTTATGTCTCTTATGTTTAATTATAATCATCCTTTATATTCTACATGTATAGTGTGAACAAATCACATCACTTTGGAGGGGTGATAGTCCACACATCCATAAACAATGTTATCATTTTTTAAAAAAATGTAATGTATAAATATATGTGTTGTAAAAGAATTAAATAAGATTAAATACATAATAAATATCATATATAACATATATAAATATAGTTTCCATTATAATGGCCACTATGATACGTGGTAAATGATAAATGGAAAATCATCATTTCTTGAGGTAGAAGTTCACCGTACATAGAAATAGAATGTTTTTTACCCATTAGAAGTAGGTGTATGTAATTTTAGGTAGAAATAATAATATTTAAAATCATATAATATTGATTATACTGGGTTTTTATGTATTCGTGGTATAAAAATAGTATAGGTAGTAGAGAATTAAATAAATAAAATATATTTTTGGAAAATGATACCTTAAAAATCCGGTAACTCCCATTGGTTTATACCAAAGGGATTCCTTTAAAGACTTTCTTACCAAAAGAAGGATTAAAGAAGAGGGGATGGATTTTTTAAGATATTTTTTTAGATATAGAATGAACCTAAGTGGTTTTAATATTGTGGGGAAGTGTGATTAGTGGTGTCCTTTTATAGTGAAGGAGGAGTGCGACTCTTGCAATATTTTTAAAAAGTAATTATTAGAACATTTTCATGTTGTAAGTGGATATAATGATGAAAAAAATTCTATACAAGAGATTATGGGGTATATACATGGCCAAGAAATATCTATTGTACAATTTTATAGGTCTTCTTGGGATTTATGGTTATGGTTTAGTCCTTTATTAAACTTAATTCATCCTTAATCATTGTAACTAATTTTAATCACATTCACTAATAATTTTTTTCCAAAAACTAGGATGGCCTTATTATAAATTATTATTATTACAAATATTTAATCCCTATTTCCAAATTCCAACAATATAATTGGTAAAAATTAATTTATTATTCATCCCACAGGCTGGACGACAATGTGGATTTTTAAAGTAAAAATGTTTGAAAGTTTGTCATGTTTTTATAATCAATTTCAAATTCAAATTGATTATAATAAAATAAATTTTATTTATTGATGAAATTTTATTATTATTAATCTTTACAACCAATTACAATTATAATTTATCTTTATAAATAAATTAGATGATCAAGGTAGTTTTTAAATAAAATTCAATATTTTTAGTTATTTGTTATAAAAATGAAATGTTTTAGAAAAATATCAAAAATTAAACCTAAATTAATATTTATGTTTATATTTCATAAATTATTTTTATTTATAAATATTACATCAATTAAGGTTTAAAAATTTAGATTTAAAATGGGTTCTACTTTAAAAGGCGGTAAAATTCTCTTTATAAGAATATAAGTTTTTATGTGGAAAATAGAGTTTTTCCTTATCTTATTCACATAAAATCCAGTGGATGGATATCAAAAATATTTGATTGAATATATAAAATACATATTTCATTAAAATCATTTTGTAATTTAAATTAATTATGTTTATGAAGATAAAACTCAATTGGAATCATAAAAATAAAAATATTTCTTTTTTATATCCAATTGGTTATTATTTTCATTTCTCATTAATTGGTAACCCATGAATTCATTTTATAATTATATAAAACATTAATTTTTATTATTTAGATTATACTATTCATAATTGATAGTTTAAATATTATTATATTTAATAATAATATTTTATTAATATATTATTGTTCAGTAGAACTCGGTCTTGTGTGTAACAAAATCCATCAAAGAAGAGGATCCAAGAAATAGGAGTAGCAGCCACCAGATGCAGAGCTAATCGGATTGGATGAATGAGAGGGTATGGCAGCCGCCATCGGGACCAAGCACCATGCATCTTTGTACGGGGCAATGCTAGCCGATCAACAATTCAAGGTGGAGATCTAAGGAGATCAATGTTTCAAGATGATGGGGAGGGACAGTTCTATGGGCTGGGCCTACAGGTCATGTAATGGGCATGGCATGGCTCTGGGCCTTCGGGACATGTATTTCGGGTCATGTCGGGCCTTGTGCCTTGGGACTATGGGTCATGTACGGGTTCCCCTTCGACCCTTAAAATGGGTATTATCTGTAATAAAATAAAAAGAAGGCCTTCGGGCCATTCGGACTCACAAGTTACTCATAATACAAATCCATCATGTTTTTACAAAAGGAGTAAATATTTAATGAATTTGTAACCCCAATAATATTTCTTTGAATTTATCTATTCTTTATTCATCTCTCCCAAAAAATTACCGTATTTTTAAAATTTCTAAAGTATTTTACATATAATTATATATGATATTAATGTTTTTATGAAACAAGTGTAACAAATTTAATATTTTTATAGAATATACTCTCTATCCACCCCTCTCATTTGACATGTCTTGATAATTACTAGTTTTATCCACATACAAGAACATTGTTACTATATTACTTTTCATCACCAATATTTATGGTTTCTGTAGATTTGGTATTGTAAATGTATTTTAATATATTGTTATATTTTTTAGATAATTATAAAAATTATAAACCACACATGATTAGAATCATGAAATAGAAACAAAATAGAATAATGTAAAATATAACATGTTTTAAAGCCATTTATCTTCAATGAAATTGTAATTAATAAATTAAAAAGATTATAAATAATAAATAATGAAAAAATGCAACCCAAGTATAGATTCATGTTTTTATAAATATAAGATTATTATATGTGATTCAAAAATGTGTCAAAATATAACATGACCTAAGGTGAGGGGAATTTTTGAATGAAATCCCTTATCTTAGATTATCCTATTTTATACTGTCTTTTTTTAAGATTATCCTCAAATATATTCTTATTTAAATATAAATATTCCTTAACATTTATTTTCGGGGGATATTCAGGCTTATATTTCAATGACATGATTTTTCATTCACCGAAAATGATTTTTCAAAAGATATCTTTTTCCAAAATGTCATATTTTTCTTCTTGAGTTATTTATTCTTCTCACCATGACCCATGATCCATTTTGACAATATTCAATTTCAAAAATATATTTTTCCATTAATCTTTTGATACAAAAGGCCATTAATTGAAATATTAATTATGAAATATATATGAATCTCTTTCTTTTTCATGGGATTATTTCATGTGTATGATTTTTTTTGTTCCATGTGGAATTAATAATTATAACCATAATATGATATAAAGGATAGAGAATTAATTATATATCCCTACAATTCATTTTTTAATGTGATATATCTTAGGATACTATTTTTAAATTGTTTCAAAATGATGCTAACTTGTTACACATTTAATGAGGTGATGATTTGTACACATATGTTATGCATGAACATGACGCTAGCTTTGTCCACAACATATGTGTGAGATTTTACCAAAATATTATGATGTTTCATTTTTTTGAATATTCCACACTATATTCCATTTTTAAATGATTACTTTATTCTTATAATTAAGATCATTTTCTTATGATATGATGATGAAAATTATGTTCATGCATGTAGTATATTGTTTCATATCTCACGATCCTTCTCTTTTAATCATCCACTTAATGGGATTTAAGTCCACCCTTTTTTTGATGTATATATTTATGTAATCCCATGAATTTATAATGGTTTGTTTGAATTTATAATTGGACTATCTTGAAGAAAATGTCCTTTGGTTTAGGGTTTCATATATGATGTAGTTTTAATATGTTCGTAGTTCTGAAAGATTCTAAACATAGAATTTTGGGGTTGGTTATTATAATATTTTTTAATTTATATATGTAAGGAATATATGTGTTGCATCAAATCTAGAACAATGGTTCTCAGGGTGTCTTATTAATGAATGAATCATAAAATAATATTGTTATAATATATTTATTATAACACAATTTTATATTACTTACATTTTTATGTGTATGAAATATTTAAAACAAAAATCTATATAATATAGTTGAAAAATTTTACTTGAAATGTATAAATAATTATTTATAAAAAATATATTATATAATAAACAATTTAAAATAAAAAATTAATCACTTTTAAAAAAATAAATATATTATATTTTAAATAAAATATTTTTCTAATGTATTTAATTTGTTTTATAAGATAAGTTTATAATATTTAAAATTATAAATTTCATAAAATTTATTTCTAATTTAGAATCATCATTTTGAATTCATCTATGGATGTAATTTTGATGTTTTTTTAAAAGATAAATTTTAAGTGAATAGTGAAAAATAAATTTTTGTGTATATGATAAGTGTTATGAAATCATGATTTTGTATAGAAGACTTCATAATTTATAAAACAAATTTTTAGACTTAAACAAAATTTAACAATTAAAATGATATTTTGAAAACAATAAACATAATTTCCAAAACAATTAATGTTATCTCAAATCCTAAAAAATATTTTATTTTATAAAACTATTTTTTATTCTTTAATTAGAATAAAATATTTCAAATAAACCATTAAATTCTGTGGTGGGTAAAAATACCATGAAAATATATATTACTTAATCCAAAAATATTAATATTTATATAAAACAATACTATTTTTAGTCTTAATATAAACTAATAAATTATTAAATAT
The DNA here is from genome assembly GCA_963277665.1 of Viscum album. Classification (NCBI taxonomy): domain Eukaryota; kingdom Viridiplantae; phylum Streptophyta; class Magnoliopsida; order Santalales; family Viscaceae; genus Viscum; species Viscum album. The sequence continues at coordinate 1,978,858,663 of OY728122.1, forward strand.
TTTATTCAGTGATACCCCTCTCCTTTTCACATAAAAAAACCCCTTATAAATAAATTTATATTCAATCCTAAAACATAAAAAAATTTCAAATATTTTCAAAACCTATGTACAAAACCATGGAGTCATGTGGTTTAGACTCTTTTAATACCAAAATACCCTACTCTAAAGGTTTAATTATAATTCCAATGTAGGTGTTTCAAAGAGTAATGTATGTGTTTAAAACTGATTTCTTCTCTTTTTCATTCTACCTTAACCCTTAAACAACTTAAGTAACCCTTAAATTAACAATAAAGTACTATTATAATTCTTCTCTAATGTATTTATGAATATTGAATATTATTAGGTTTCTTATTCTTTTAAATTATCACAAAAATATAAATTTTTCATGGTAGGTTTATATTACTTAATTGAATGGTGTTTTTATAATTCTAATCACTCTATTTATGAATAATTTTAAAATTATTTTCAAGTATAAATTTTATATTAATAAAAAATTAAGTTATTTTTTTTTCTTAAATGACGAAATATGAATTATATTAATAATATTAAATATAATTTTTTATTGTTTTTTTACGCATCTAAGAGTATCTTATTCATCAAAATTTTATGTTTTTTAACTATCTATTGAGCTACATTACTCTATTATGTTTGTAAATTCATGAATATTATATCTTGAAACTTCTAGATATTATGAAAGCAATATAAAAGGACCATTTTCCATTAATTTTTTATAAAGTTACTTTGGAATAGTGAAACAAAAAAACTCTAAATGATCAAGATGAACAACATAAAACTAATAAAATTATAAATAAAAGAATAAAAAATAATAATAAAGAAATAAAGTTCAACATTATTTTAAATAAAGTAGTTAATAATTACAATTCAATTATTAAAAATGTCTTATGGTATATTAATTAACTTGGGACTCAGGGTAAGTGATTCTTATAATAATATCCTTCGAATGAGATATCTTCCATATTCTCTACATATTTACATTTATATGTTTTATATAATTTACATTCTATGAAGGCCTAAGGTCCCATTTTTTCTAGTAGTAAGCCAAGAGTTCCACCACAAGCCCTACTCTAATAGGCCTAGGGATAGTGCCTAGCACAAATTATGTATATCTGCCAATATGTGAGACCTTACCCTAGAGAACCTAGTAATATACACATCTAAAATACACATAATAAACCCAAAAATACCATCTTGATATATATAATAAAATAAACTATTAATAATGAATTCAATAGAAAACTAACAAGATACATACCATAAGGTTAATACAAGGTAAATAGACTATCTGAAATGTCTTCGAAATACAAAGTACTAAGAAGATCCCCTATACTACATGTACTCCGATATCACTCTATTATCATTGTGGTCATTATCATTATATCAAATCGCTATGTTCCATGATACATCACCATGAATCACTAGGATTTATCTCTGAATGAGCCACCCAAATAAATATATATCCTAACCATATATGAACCTATGTTCTATCTACGTGGACACAAAACATATGGGACCAAAGCTTATTTAAGGGTGAGTGCATACATTCCTTGTAATATGATCAAAAAACACAAAGTAAATATAATGAAATAGGTTGAATCAACTCCTAGTACATGAGGGGACCTAGAGGAAGTAAAATGGGAAGAACTAAACCTCTATGTCAGATCAAAATTATTGTTACTAAATATTTCTAGGTGAATAAAAGAAAGAATAATTCCTATACACATTACAATAATAATTCTCAAGGATGTATGAATGATCTCAATCATCATTTTTCCTACATGTGACAACCATTACACAGAAGAAAAATTGTAATCTCATAATATTAATGAGTCCACAAATCTACAAGTTGGTATCCATCCATACATCACATCTCAATGGAAACCAAGTGGTTATTATGGATTCCCAAGTCTTGATGAGGACCAAATAGTTTAGCCTCTCTATTTACCATATCACTACCATAAAATATAGATGGTATTTTTCATATTAATGAAACCCGTTCATAAGATATAGGAGTATGAATCCCTTTGTAGAGGGCCCATGTGGCACTAGAACACACCAAAGTCGAGGGAGTAGAAAACACTATTTGGTCAATGAATAATATACCATCAATCAATCCTCAGACCTGTCCTAGTCGTCATTTCATAAAACATCTTCAGATCTATGGTGGGTGACCTATGAATCACAGTGGGGAATGCAATGTTATAGGGTGTACTAACCCTGGAGGACGACACAAAAGCCACCTAAATTCATATATTGGGTATTACCAACTCTATAGATAAAGGCCCCATACCCCTAGTGTGTATGAGGCGACACCAGCCCTATCTACATAAAATAAGTTGGGGATCCACACCATGACCATGTGGTTAGAGTATACTGACCCCAATTTCAGTTTTTAGGACATTCCAGGATATCTTCATTAGTTTTGTAGATATAAATCATGAATGTACCAATATTGTATCATAAATGGCATAGAATGGTCAAACTGACTGAAATATAAGGATATAAGTGTAAAAATTATTAATATATTCGATTTGTTTTTTGAAATCATGCATAAAATAAAATATATATATATATATATTTCATCATATAAAACATGATAAACACTACACAAGAGGACCCTAGGATCATTCCATGAGTCATAATTTTGTATCATACGTCTGTCTCAAATAATTCATTTTAATTCCATGATTAGAATACCAAAGCAGTTCATCAATATATCATAATAAGTATGAGTTATAACTTAAAAATAATTCATATAAATAATAATAATAATAATAATAATAATAAATGAATGTTAAGTAAATGGACCATCATCCCACGTTAAAGCCAACCCGGTAGCGTTCATTGAGTGAATGGAAATTGGTAACTATTCTCTAATTATATGCATTGTTTTACCTAAAGGATAATCACCTTGTAAGATTGACGAGTTGGTGCATATGATCTCGATTTTGTGGTGTTTCACTAACAAGAAGTGTTTATCTCTTGGGTGAGGATTATTTTACTGTATTTTTCTTTTATAGGACCAAAATCAACATACATGGTGCATTGGTTCCTTTCTGCTAATATAGAGATGACTCCGCCTACATGAATGGTCTGGGGACTTTAAGGTCTCACAGGCACAAAATTTATTTTTTCATGTCTGGGTTCATTGTCATGTACTCTATTGGGTCATATGATATTTGAAGATCTTGAATTACACTGTCACAAGAATTGGGACACATATCTGTCTTGATAAGGATAATGAAGATGTTCTGTTTTGGCAATTTTTCAGGATGCTGGTAGAGATTGATGTCATCTCCATCTTGATTGACAAGGTAACCATTTTGATTCCTTCTTATAAAATTCCTACTTATGTAGAGTATGAAAAAACCCTCTTTTGTATAATGAGTGTACACCTTTTGGGAACTCTTTGGATCTATTCCAAAATAAGATCTTATGTAAGGGATTTGAAATGAGAGGCCATCCTTCAAATATCTTTTGAACAAAGTAAAATATTAAAGATATGCATGTTTCAAAATACATTGTTCTTGATGGAGAGAATCTTGATGATCCTGTTATCAATTTGGAAGATGTGTTAACTTCTGAATCTCAAGAACCTAATATCCAAGGGATGTTAACTGAGTCCCCAATGAGAGCTGATAGTGGAAAGCTAATAAATCCAATGATTGTTGTCACTTATTCTGAAAAATTGCATATATCTTGGGCTTCCTTCTTCTCGGAAGAGGTGAATGTCATTGAGGACGATACTTGTAGAAATGGAAAAAGTGTGTAAATGAGAAAATCTCAATACCAAATTAAATGTAGTGACAATGACTTGATTTTTGAGAAAATTAATGGGGAAAAAATACCACAACTGGCTGACCATGATCTTTCTTATTATAAAATGACTGATTCAGGTAACCGCAAGGGTAAGAAAATTTTGGAAGTTGATTCGACACTCACTTATAAATTTTTACCTACTTCTTCAAAAAAATTTGTTGATAATGAGGGCTTCCAACATGTTTCCTATAATAATACATGGTCTCTTGGAGACTCCCATGTAACGGTTGAGAAACCAAATATAGAGGCTGAGCATTAGGAGACTCTTCCTCAGGCTGGTCCAACTGAAGTTGATGGGGGATGACACTAAGAGACACCTCTCCTGAAGAAATCATGGAGAACTAGGAATATGAATCTGATTATTCCAGAACTAATGTCGATACCATATATGAAATGATCAAATCTCTTCCTTCAAGTATAGGGAGATCCATGGGTCGAGGGCATGCCATGAGAAGATGTTTTTCTGACTGGAGTGCAGTTTGAGCAAAATAAAGGAGACTAAGTGAAATATTGAAGGAAAATATAGGTTTCTATTTTTATTCCTTGGTATGTATTGATTTGTTTTCTCAGACCATATATGGATACTATATTTTGTCTGCTTTTTTAAATAAATTACGCATTGCCACTATCCATGAAGAACTATATATAAAATTTATGATTGAAACCAAATTTTACTGTATCCAATCTACATAACATGCTTGATAGCATAGAAAATACCCCAAATATCATCCCCAATGTCAATATAATTTCCATGTATGTTCATGAAGTATCCATTGAAAAATAATATATAGGATATAAAAATACCTCCACACCCAAGAGGTCTAGGTTCACTTAGGTTTATTCTATAAGTGTTGAATTAGATCCATGGGTAGACAATAAGTGTTCCATATAATTAAATTTGGATGTTTTAAATTAATTAGGACACTAGAGACACCATTATGTCTTATTTAGATTATTTCTTGTATTTAATTGTTCATGCAAACATCTTGAACCATGGATTCTATCTTGATGTCCTTATAGATTAGTGAAATAAAGTTAATAGGTTATTAGAATAATGCATTCAAACTAATACACATTTATCATATTCCATTAGGGAAAAATGCATAAATAAATATCCATAAAGAGAAAATTATTATGTTGGTTAGTCAACTTCATCTTGAGAAGAAGATCCATAATGTCAGTAAAACCACCATAAAAAAATATCATAGTGAAATAAATATGGAAGGTGCATCAAGAAAAAAATAGTTAGATCCCAATAAATAAAGAGATGTCAGAAACATGTATCTCTAATATAACACATGCCACATATTGATGTAATTAGGATATCCACATGCTTCCAAGTTTCATCAATAGGATAACCACTGTACTAAATCTACCAAATAAAAAGATACATGGAAAGGGGATACAGGGAATATTAATGTGGAATGTCCATCTAGAAATTATATTATCCATACCACAGGGAAACCTATTGTAATTCATAGAATTCAGAATATCCAAACATGAAAGAAACCAAATGACGTTGATTTTATTCTAGAACATGATTCTTTGTACCATATATATTAAATCGACAATTATGAGGGACCCCGGTTGAGATAAGGAGTCTAGAACCTTCTATATTGACAGATCACCTATTGTTGATGAAAAGTTATAGGAGTCCAAAAGGCTGTGATGTATCTATATGATGTGTTAGAAATTTTGGGGGGATAATGTTGAGGGAATCCAAAAGAAGTTAAGAAGTATCTCCTAAAAAGATACCTTGATAACTATCCATATTAACTAGCTCCCAAATGGATTATTTCCCCTATAAATAAGTTTAATAAGCCTTTATTTAGATAATACATTAGTCTCATTGTTAGAGCATAGTAGGTTCCATGATTAGATATTTATAAAGGATTTGTTAAATAAATTAAATATTTCAATACACATGCCACCAATATCCATGGGTTTCATGTTTTTCATCCATGATATAATTACATGTTTCTAGTCATTCAAAATACAGTCTATAAAATTTCCAAATTTGAGACTCAAAAAAACTTATCAATTGACTTAGCCACTATTAAAGATGAAAATATTTCAAAAAAAATTCTGATATGATATATTTCAGCCTAGAATATTCTAATAAATTAAGATAATGAAATTCATTTCCAAATACTAAACAATTAGGATATTTTTCAGCTAATTTCTTCAAGATAGATAGTATTGATCCTCCAAAAAAGGGGAACTCTGAAGTAATATATGGGAGGGATCCATTTTCCCTTTAAATTGTTGATTATGTTCCTTTTCCTTCCCTCTTAAAACCCTTTTCCAAAAATAAACAATTATTTACTCTATTTAATTTCTTTTCCAAAATGAGTATCATAATGCTTGAAGATATCCAAAAATTTGGAAAAGGATAAATTATTAACCACATAAAATAAATCTATTTCATCCCCATAAAACATGGATTTTGTATATTTGAAATTTCTATTAGCTTTAATAGGACTTATGTATCTATTATACACAATATTAATAATTAATTTAAGGAGATAGAATTCCACAATTCCAAAGAGAATGTTAAAGAGAGGTCTTCCAATCTTAACCCTCTAGAATAGTTGATGAATCCCTTCAGGGATTTAATAATAATGATTGAGATCATCAAGCTAATTATAAGAGAAGGAATCATTCTTGTAAATGTATGGTAAAATCCATTAAATGTATGGATTGGTATACAAAATTGTAACTAAGGATGTCAAAGGCTGTAGAAATTTCCAGTATTAGGGAAATGTTTACATTCAAATATTTTTTTAATCCAAGTTCACACTCTGAGTCAATGTAATTATAGTCTTGGATTATACTTCCAAGAATAAATCTAAAATGGTATAAAGAAATAAAATTATTTTCTAGACCTTAAATAATAATAGATCAAACTTTTATTAGCATATTTTGTAGGGTATTAACAACCAAAATGGGCCTGTAACTCATAACATCTGATGCATAATAAATGTTAGTTATGAGATTGATAAACTATATTATTTCACAAAAGAGATAATATTATATGAAGAACAATTATTTAATATAAATAGAGATATCTAAATAAATAATATCCCAATAATGCATAAAGTACTCTTTGTAGAAATCATATGAGCCTGCAACAATGTCTATTTTGAAGAATAAAAGAGAAGATTTTATTTATTCATCAAGAGTAAAAGTTTTCAAAACGTAATTTTCCTTCTTTGATATGGAAAAATCAATCACATCATCCAAATTAATCTCATCAAATATTGATTTTTTTAAATAGGGGAGAAATATTAAAAATTAAGGAACAGAAACTATATCATCTTAATAATTAATCTTATATTGAGTGCTAATTGTAGGTAACTCACACATGTTGTGAATGTAATAAGGTAGTGGAAATTATGGCCTTTATGAATTTTCCAAATGGGAATCTTACCTTATTTTATATTATGAGATCCCCCCTAATGTGTGAACATTATGATAGGTTATGTACTCAGTCTACGTTTTTTTCATCCACCTTGATGGACTTCAACTTGTAGTTTTTCTTGGAAACAATTAAATTCATACTTTTAGTCATATAATAAGTTTTTTTAACACCCCAACCCGATGCATAAAATGAGAGAAATTTAAAATTAATGTCCCCGTATTTAAGACACTTCACACTAATTTCTTCCTTAAAAATATCCTCTATAAAGATTAGGAGAGAATCCAACTTACACTAAAGCAGTATTTCATCCTCTAGATATATATCAAGAGGAATTGAAAACTATTTAAAATTTATTAAATCATCATTATCCTGCTAGCTTCCATTTTTCGAATTATAAAATTTCAATTTATCCCAAGCTCTTATGAAAAATTTATCTCTTTTATGATTCTTAGAGACTATTTGAAAATATTTTCCTTCATATTGTTCCATCCAAGCCTTATAAAAAACATATGTGCAATCATTAATGGATATCCAAGAATTGTATAATTTTAAAGTTGATGGGGTATTCATTGATGTAACTATGACTTATATTAGAAGGGGAATATGACTAGAATGAATCCTCAAAAGGGATCTGAATGAGACATAAGGATTGAAGTAACCGACTGAAAGGTAGATAAAGTCCATATCAATATTTATTTCTTGTATTACATTAATATTGATATGATACCCAGTAAATTTTTCATCTTCCAGTGTGATTTAGTGACTTATCATTTTATAACAAAATCATATAATTTAGAGGAGGCCACACTGAGACAATTTTCACCCATATGTTACTTTAGTATAATAATAGAGTTGGATTCACCAATAATTATCAAACTTATTCTCTCATTGGATGACAATTGGGATAAGTATCTCGATAATTATCTTTTATTAATTTTTCATGTATTAGAATATATAAGGAGACCATGAAAGAGAAGGTTTCAAAATCAATATTGAGAGTAATATTTTTCTTTCTAAAGTCAGTGAGGGAATAATTTAGGTATTTACTTATGATAACTAATATATTTTCAACAATAAATGATTTGATTTTGTATGCAACTAATTAAAAGACAACAATTTCCTAATTTAAAATTTTAAATATTTCAAACTATACCATGGGATTTTAAAATGAAATAGTTAATGTTTTTTATTCACATTGAAGTGATAAAAGTCCAAGGAGGTATCCTTGTTATTAATACTATGGTAGTTTAAAAAATAGATACTCATGTTTAGGATTTTGTTACCCATATTTGAGGCACATTATTTTATTCCACATCCATCTTTGTCTTTTCCCTCCCTTTATTCACCCTTATTCACTTTTTCTTTATTATCGAGATTTTCTACCAGAATTTCAATTTTATGTTGAAGATGATATTTATCAAACTCATAATGATTTTTTTTTATTCTCAGGATGATTTTATTCTTTAGTATCATCAACCCAAAAAATTCCCATTTTGTGGGATGAGTTTTTTGGTGGATTCTACCAATCTTAATGGAATATACTAAGGTGAAATTACTTTGGATGATTTCTCTAAGGACACCTGGGAGAAAGGTTTTACTTTCTTTTCATGAGATTTATACTGGTTATGGTCCCAAGGATGATATGTATTAATTTATTCATTCCAAGTTATATCCTTAATCAAATTGAGGGTTCGATCATGCACAACTACCTCATGAGTTTTGATCACCTAATCAATCCCAACATTATCCTCAATAATGATTTTCTCTATGGTACCCACCTCTACTTAAATATTAATGATCCATAGATCAATACATAATGTTTTGAACTCTATCATAATTATATATTACCATCTATATTTTATACCAATCCATGTTTGGATTCTTAGGTTCCTGATGGTCAACAATATTGCTAATGGAATTTTCTATATGAGTATTGTATCATGCCTTGCCCAAAATCTTATGTGTGTTGCAATACTACACAAATAGATCTGAACTTATTTGACCTTATTTGGTGTAGACATCAAGTTTACTCTTGTGTTGACTATCAGTCCTCTCCATATATGGGTCTAACCCATCATTTATGAGGTCCAACATCTCACTAGTCCTTTCTAAATGTTTTTTGTTATATTTTTATTATCAAAACTAATCTTCTTTCTAAAATGATATATATTATTTCTCAAAATCTTGAAAAAATTAAAATTTCTTTAGATCTTTTATAATTCATGAAATAAAGTCGAACAGTCTTGCATTTATAGAAACCATTTGGAATCCCTTCATTCTCAACTTTAATAGTAATATTATTATCATTAGTGGAAAGATCTGTATTATGATTAATATGGTTAGAATGATCCAATTTCACCAATATCCAAAATAAGAAACCCAAGTCTTCTAATAATTTTTTAAATTAGTTTTCATGGTATCATAAATGTCTTTAATTATTATTGGAAGCTAGTAGATCTGTATGAGGATTAATATCATCACCCACAACTAAGAAAACAAATTATAGGAATCAAAAGGGTTTTAATAGGGATCCCATTCATGAATGTCGGGGAAGCTATGCATGAGATATAACAATACAAATCCATATTACACCATTTTCAATATATCAAATGGAAAAATTATATGGAATAAACCTCAACCAATCAATATTATCTTCTCAACAGAAAACCCCAATTCCCTCCACTATTCACGTAGTACCCTAATGTCTTCATTTTTCCCTGTTATTATGTTTAATAATTTGTATTATTTAATAAAAAATATCCCCCATGTAACAAAAATTCCCAATACAACACCTTAGCTTCCCAATTCCACCACCAAGGTGCCTCACATCATTATTTCCCACTATGCCAAGCATCGTCGTCAATATGGTGCCACTTTCATACTTTTATTGAAGTCATCTAACTGTGAAGCCAACTACAACCAACCTATCTTTCTACACACTTTTTTGGCAATTATTTTTTCCAAATACCCATCATACAATATACCATAAAAAGATATTATAGGAAAGGTATAATAAAGATAAGAGAGATAAGACATGGGAGAAGTCGGCCATCCCGTTTTTCATTAGTCATCAATAAAATTTCACAATCAAAATAGAGTTAAGTATAATATGTTCCTATCTTATAATTCATTATCATGGGATTTTTATGTTACTTGAAAACAATTATAGAATAATGTAATATTAAATAATTTTTTCACCCCATTAAGACAAGAATAAAAAATTCAATGTATTAAAATAAAAAAAAAATATATTCATGAAGAATGAACCATCATTTATCCATCAATTAACATAACCAAAAGAACATGGATAGGGTTGTGTGAAGAAAATATAATGACAATCAAGTTGAAAATTATCCAGTAAGAACATGGATAATGGTGATTAATATCTTAGTCAATGAATAATTTATGTATAAAGGATAATTCATTTTAAAAATTCAAAATTGAGATCCCCTGAAAAAAGTATAATTAATTAAAATTATTCCTTCAAATAATCACTAAAGAATGGATCATAAGAAATTATGGAGCCCTAACTTATGGATAATAATAAATAATTCAATCTAATATTATATTCATGATTAAATTCCTCTTCATTATATGATTAGATAGTCATTGTCTTCACTATTCTATTCATTGATGCTTGGTTCCAATGATTCCTCTATATCTTCTACATCATACTACTATATCCGTATCTCTATATCATGATAAGGTAATGGAGGCTGAACAGAGAGTGATAAAGAATTTACATAATATTAAATTTAAGAGATTAAGGTTTCACCATAATAAATCGACTAATTTTTTTATTAATTAATTAAATTAATACACCCATGGTGAAAACACCCAATGGTATAGATACCAATAAAATTTATACCATACCTAGGGTAAACACACTACTATAGACAAAACCATGAAATTGCTTTTCCAATATGATAATCATTTCAATATATATAAGTGTTTCATTAAATATATGTTTTTGTAAGCTAAAAATAATATTTTTATAACTAATATATTTTTTCTAGGAACCGTTGTACTCACAATTCCACAATAGCTCCTCCTAGGGATAAATACTACACTCCATAATGAAAAAAATCATTAGATAATTTTTCATATTTATATTTAAAGACTAAATTTACTATTTTACACCTAAAGTGTCCCCGAACATAAAAACTTAAAATTGATATACGTATCATTTATGAAAACCCTTGTTTTTTTACATCTTTTCCACCAAAAAAACTTTTCATCCCCCCAAAAAATAACTTGAGTTATTGAATAGTGAAACTCATAAAACAACATTGTGTGTAAAAACAACCAACCACCATGAAAACAACCTTCACCTTAGAAGGTATAATATCCAAAAAAAGAAACACAATTTTCTAGGAAGGGGACGTAATCCTCCATCCATAAATATATAAAATATGGACATATTATATAAATTACTAAGCATGAACATAGATCCTCTTTGTCTGAGTGTTTCCATAAATCAAATCCTAAAATATTTATCATATGAAGATCATTCTGCCATATGTAATGAAATTAAAATGTGATCTATTAACACAAACACCAAAAAGGTTCCAACGACAAGGTTTTCATTGGTAGGAGTACCTCACTAAAAATTTTAAAGAGTTCTAGATGGTATTTTATTGAGGAAAAACCATCCACAATATACACATCAATGCTAACTTCATAAAATTATACACTAACACCAAAAGTGGATTAAAGTATCCAACACCTTTGATCCCGTGCTAGATTATTTGTAATATCCTTATAGTGAGGAATATGTACCAATGTTTATATATCATGACTCAAACGTGATATAATTATTCAACTCCAACCTCAAAATTTTTAGGAATCCTCCATTCACATGTCTATCCAGAGAAGGTTTCTTAATCACAAGAAAAAAAGACTATTTTTGTTGCTTCCACTATTTTAAAAAATATATCAATGAGGACCATTGTAGTGAACAAGAAATTTCATACATAAATATAACATATTATTAAATTAAAATTCATAATATAACATCACGATCTATGGTATAACTATATAGGTTTATTTTCAATTGAGACCAGAAACATAATCCTCTTATTTCATTAAAGATATTCAATGTTTCCACAATGAATAATTCTTAGGTATACCCTACTTAAAACCTTTTTTCTTAACATAGGGAAGGAATACCATAATAATGTGTGACATTAGATACATATTAAGGGTAAATATAGGAGATACCAATCAATAACCATGAATGTTAATAAGAAAAGAATAAGGGATGAGGTCATGATAACAAATTAAAATTTTCATACCCAATCTATCATAGATCATAAATTTGAGTTGTGACAGAAACAATTATCATAATAATTGAAAATATTCCTAATAGATAAGAACCATCAACAAATAGTCATGAACCATGATATTGTAACATGGTCATATGAATATGAAAAAAAAACATAATATAATTGTCCCAACCTGGCTGATTGGGGCCCATTTCGTGACTCCCTAAGCTCACCTATAATAGTCTAGGGGCTCGTGAATAGCATCGAGTAGGCATGTCACTGTCATTGGAGGCATTTCTTATGTACCAAGGCACACACACACACAAACACACACACACACACACCCAATCCCAAGAATGAAAAAATGTAAAGAGTACCAAGGAATAAAAATGAATTCATACTACTAAAACCAATCAATAGAGTACATTGGAATGTAATGTGCATAAAAGTAGACTGAGACAAAATAAAATCCCACCAAAAAGAAAGAGTCTTCCAACTACCATGTCCAACCTATAAGAAAACAAGACAGGTATTGGGACTACAGCTCAAAGCCGTAGCAACACCTCAGCCTGTCGGAATCATACAATGCTCTATATGGTCTTGGTTTTCCCTAGATATCATAAAAAGGACACTTGTATTTTAAATACACAACATGTGTAGGCAAAACCCATGCAAGGGTGAGTATAAAAATACTTATTAGGACACCCTAAAAACCAAAAAGAAATACACTGAGTAAAGGTAAATTAATCTCTAAAAAGTAAATATCTACAGTATATATAACAAGAACACATCTAGATAATATTGAAACCCAAACCCATAGTATGTAGTTAAGTCACAATGACTGCACGCCCATGATAGGGATCCAGTCTGAAGATTCCCTGAAGCAATCATCTGGGAGAACTCACTCCTGAGTCTGATAGCCCTGATTGAGTACTTCCAAGAAGTAATATTCATTAGAATCTTCCATGATAGAGATAAATTGATTGATGAAAAGATAGAATATTATACACTTTTTCTAGGAGAACCAAATCCACGAGTGAGGAAGATCATGATACATAGATGAGGATCACTACTAGGGCTATTGTGTATAACATGACTCATACAAATTCATCTGCTAAGTAGAGGATTTATGTTCATTAGGATTGGTCGTGTCGATTACCTGACTCTACCTAGGTCACATGAATGGATATAAAATCCTTCCTCGGACCTCTCTGAGGGGAATCCCGACTCACTCTCATAATGCCTACTAATGGGGGTCATACTACTGTGGATAGGAAATGATACCCATTGACCTTCATAAGAATGAGAAAATAGGAACCAACCCAAACAAGGCTTGTCCAAGAAATATTGAAAAAGGATATCAAGCCTTTTAGAGAAGAGTACACTGTTTTTAGAAATGTCACACACCATGTCCCATGACCCTGAGTACTACCCGTGTACAATGGCCCATGTCAGAAAAACAATTTGTGTAGGAATAGGGTATACACAATGGGTAGAAAGGATTAAAATCCATATTTGACTATCCAATTTCAGATCTATATATGTTGTTCAGGTTCCAATACATGGGTCCAACCCATGTTTTCCTACCTGTGAACCAATACACAGGGTAGCCCGAGTATTTGGTTTGGGCCTAGTCATGTGGTGGAGTACATGCCATGTACTCCACCCTGTGTCCATGTATCCTCTAAGATAAACACTGACTTCCAGGTAAGGTCCAACATATTGTGTGACTGCTGTCACAAGAGGTGTTCAACCTCTCTATCAACCGAAACCATAAATGTCACTGGATTGGTCCCATACGCCATGAATTTGAAGATACACACATCGGGTTCATAGAGAATTTCTAGAATTTTTGTTCTTCCTCCAACTCATCAATTGATATTTTGGTTTTCCATATGACATTCGGTTTGCCTAAAAAATTAAGATACAGGGTCATCTCATCCTTAAAGAATGACTTTGGTATGTTTTAGGCCTTCGATCGTCTCCAAAAATTGATTCTGATAATCTTCATAAAGAATTATCGAAGAGTTATATCTCCCAATATACATCGATCTATCTATCACCATCACTGTCACCCATCTTCTAGGACATCACTATGTCTGGCCTACAATTTCAGATTATTGTGAAACAATCCTTTTTTCATAACCCCACGAAGAACTAAGAACACACTGGAATAAAGGGGGAAGAAATCGCTGAGAAACATCTACAGGAACAAACCTCAACCACTGTTTGTCACATACTAGATCCACACCCATTTGAAGGATAAAGAAAATAGATTGAAACATAATCAACTCCCTAAATCAAACTTACAATCAACCATCCTGCAAGAATGAAGGAATTTTTTGTCAACCTTTTCATGGTTTTTTTCGTGTTCATCATTAAGTAACTTAATGTGAAAGAAAGAAATAAATCACACACCCTACTAGCAGTTTGGATTGATCATTGATGATGAATGATTACTCTATCATCATTGAGGAGATCCTCCAAATCTGTAGGCGCAACAATTCATGATAGCATGATTCACCGTCATTCGTCAGGGATAGGTTTTCCAAGGGTCTCCTCCCCAACACTAAAAATAATTCCAGGGTTATGCAGATGACCCAGTAATTTTTTCATAATAGATGATTTAAAATATTAGCTAGTTGTGTTATCACAATAGAAAAATAAAATAAATATTTATTTTATTTTATTTGCATAAAATATCAAAAAATAATATTCACAGTTGGCCCATGCTAGCCGATGTTAGGCCTTAGATATGGTTAATTCGTTGAATTGAATGCAATGGTTCCCTCCAATTTATTATCCAGGAAGTTGTTTAAATTTTATTCCACTTTTTCAGGAAAATTTCTCACAAGTTCTATTTAAAGTTTAATTTATTTCAATAATTTTTTCTAGGCACCCTCATCCTCAGAATCTCACATCGTCTCAAAGAATGGTCTCAAATTAATTCCATATAATATTTAAAAATAATGCACTAAAAAATCCAGGACATTACATTCTCCCCACCATAGGGATTTACATCCCTAAAAAGTAAAAACAAAAGGCTACACTCAGTGATGTGGGTATTGTGCATGAATCTGAGCCTCTTTCTCCCATGTTATCTCCTAGTGATTCATGTGCTCCAACCAGACAAACATCATGGGATCACTCACACATGAATTGTACACTCATGCCGATCGAATATCTCCACTTGGTACTTTACAAATGTTCCTACATCCTCAATGTCTTGCTCTCCCAAGTGGATGACATGTGATGGATCGTGTACATACCTCCTCAGTTGCGATGCATGGATGTCATCATGTAACCGATGAAACTGCGGTGGTAGAGCTAGGTGGTATTCCACCTCACCAACTCTATGTATTATTTGAAAAGGTCTGATGAACCTCGTAGATAACTTTTACCCTATGGCAAATATCCACAACCCTCATCAAAGTGAATCTCTAAGGAAGACATAGTCTCCTTCCTCGAACACCAATGGTCTTCAACATCTGTCAGCATAAGACTTCTACTAGATCTGTGTAGTCTTAATCCACTACTAGATTACTTGCACTTTATTAGTAGTAACTCACACCAATTCTATGCCCAAGAGTGCTGACTCTCCTGGGTCATTCTAGAAAAGAAGTGAAAAACAGGTTCATCCATAAAAATCCTCGAAAGGTTCCATACCAATAGGGGAGTGGTAGCTTTTTTTGTACATAAACTCCACTAGTGGTAGGTGGTCCTCCAACTATGACCAAAGTCTAACATGCAAGCTCGCATCATTTCCTCTGGAACCTAAATGGTGCTCTTTGTCTGGCCATCCATCTATGGATGAAACATTGTGCTCAATTGTAATAGAGTCCCAAACCCCTCCTATAATCCCTTCCACAACTAGGATGTGAAATAGTTATCATGATCTCAGAAAATTATTAATGGGACTCTATGAATTCTCATTATCTCCTGCACGTAGAGGCATCCAAGGATCTCTACTGAATTCTTCTCTCGGATATCATAGAAGTTGGCCAATATGGTGAGTCATTCAACGATCACCCAGATGGCATCATTTTCCCTAGATTTAGGGGTAAACACATCATTAATTCCATCAATATTCCATCCCCTTCCATTATAACACCTTTAGGGGTGAGATAATCGCAAAAGAACCTGGTGCTCAACCTTCACCTGCTGGCATATAAGACATCGAGAAAAGAACTCTGCCACTGCCATTTTCATCCTTGTCCACCAAAACTTACATCTGAGGTCTGGATACATCTTCACCACACTAGGGTGTACTGCCAAAGGGTATATATAAAACTCCCTTAGAACCTCCTCCCACAATTCCATTGGTACAACTGTGTTTTCCCTAAATAGGATGATGTGATCTCCACCTTGTGAATACCCATCAAGAGAATTCCTTATGGACATCTGATCACATAAGGTTCTCACAGTTAACATCCCCAAGTTGTACCCCCTGACTCACTATAAGAGTAGAGGAGTGAAAACCATTGACTGAAGGTAAGATGCATCATCTCCATCCACAAATGATAACTATAATGAGGCCAACTTCACTGACACCT
Organism: Viscum album; assembly: GCA_963277665.1. Classification (NCBI taxonomy): domain Eukaryota; kingdom Viridiplantae; phylum Streptophyta; class Magnoliopsida; order Santalales; family Viscaceae; genus Viscum; species Viscum album. The sequence continues at coordinate 1,978,875,738 of OY728122.1, forward strand.
CATTCAATGGTTGTATAATAAATCTCTGGATGAGAGCATCCACCACCATGCTTCCCTTCCTATGATTGTAGACAATATCAATTTCCTCAACCGAGAGTAAATATATCCACATTATCTGTCTCATGTTTATATACTTATGAGAGAAGATATACATGAGAAACTTGTGTTCGGGGTAGATGATAAATAACTCACCCATCAGGTAGTGTTTCCACATCTTAAATGACAATACTAACCCTGCCAACTCAAGATCATGGGTCACATAGTTCTTCTCATGTTTCCCCAAATGGCATGAACCATAGGCAATCACCACTTTCCTCTACATTAGGAAACAACCAATTCTGGTCCTAGATGCATCATAGAACACTACGTACTCAACTCCCTCCTCTAGAAATCTCAATATCGGAGTGCTCGTCAAACTCCGCCTCAATTTATGAATAGCCCACTAACACTTCTCCATCCACACAAAAGGCATCCCCTTTCGAGTAAAATATTTCATCAGTGCTAATATCTAAGAGAAATCAATTATTAATCTCCAGTAATATCCTAAAATCCCATGAAAAACTTCGCACCTCTGTCATGTTCCTAGGTGGATCCCATGATAAAACTGATTTCAATTTGGCTGGGTCCATCGCTACTCCATATGTTGAGATAACATGTCCCAAAAAATGGACCTACTAAATATAGAACTGGGACATCAATAGATTCTGATAAATCTGGTGTGCTAGGAGTATATAGAGAACCATTTTTAGGTGTCTCTTGTGCTCCTCCTAAGACACTGAGTATATAAGGATGTTGTCAACTAAGAGCACTACAAACCTGGCTATGTATGGCTGGAAGATCCGGTTCATGTGCCCAATGAACAATTATAGTTCTTTTTTCCTTCCAAAGGGAATCACCAAGTACTCGTAATGATCATAGAAAAATATGAAATCTATGGTTCATATTTCCATCTCTCGTACTCGTAGTTGCTGATAGCCTGATCAGTGGTCAATCATCGAGAACCATCATCCCCCTATTAACTGATCGAAGAGGTAATCAATCCTCATAAGTGAATACATGTTATTTACCGTCACATGGATCAAAATATATTAATCCATGAACAACCTCAAGCTCCTATCTTCCTTTTTAGATAACAAAACCCGGGCTACGCAGGGTGAAACACATGGTATCACGAATCCCTTCCTCTATAAATCCTCCCACTACACCCTCTAATTGTGAAGTGATGTGGGATCCATATGATATGATGATGCCCATATAGGTGCTATCGCCGGGATTAAGTTGATTCATATATCATTCTACTAATAGGGAGGTAACCCGTGAAAATCTTCTAGAATGACGTCCCCATACACTGCCACAACTACTAGGAACTGAAATCTCACAACATCTACTACTCTGAGGTTAAGGATAGCCAACTCATGAGTGATCAGATGCACCCTATTTTTCATCATCCAACCCTATACTACCAAGGTTTCCACTTCGCCAATAAAGGAAAACCACGTCCAATTACAGTGGAAACACCACACCCATCCCCTAAAATAGTCAATCTGGGCCTACGAAAATGATAGACAGTCCATACCGAGAATGACGTTATAAGGCCTCGATGATTCCCCCAAGAGGATCAACTGAAACTCTCACCTCCATGGGTAAGATCACACTATTACTAAAGGTGTGTTTTCATTATGTCTCCTCCCATAGGCATCTCTAAGTGCAAGGGTAGAGTCAATGGTTCTACTAGAATCTAAAGGTCTCGAACAAGATATGTGGTGAGTAATGAATGAATGGAACCACTGTCTATAAGTACATAAGCTAAGGTAAAAAAGTCATAGATCAAGCCTCAGATCATCTATGGAGTACTTGGTTATTATGACTCGACCTCATGTAGAGGCCCCCACCCCTATCCTTCACCTTTCTAAGCCTAAAGTGGGACTCCTAGGGGTGGTGGTGGTAGTATGTCAAAATGCTTTACACCTCCTACAGCTCTCCCTCCTCCTCTACCACGTCTTCCGCCTGGAGGATCTTCCTATTCCACTCATTCACTCTACCGCAGGGGGTCCATCCTACACTTCCCTGTTAGTAGCTCAATAGGTTGTACAAACTCTAGGGAGATTTCCTATATCTTATCATGTGTATCATTGCATCTACCTAGCCTGACTGGATCTATGTAGAGAGCTCTGGGCTACAGAACCCTTGTCGTTAGGCCTCTTATATCGTCTCTCGTTTCCCGTTCTTTGTGTCTGATGTCAACTACACACTACTAGGGTCTTTGAATCTATCTTCTTACTATTTTCTATTTCTAGCTGTCTCTGCATATCCAAGAAACTCTCGAACACCAAATATCTATTGAGTAATACAATATAATTCAGAATACAAAGAGGTATGACGTTGGCTCGTATGTCTTGACGTAGACCTCACTCGATGTTTTGAGACCTAATGTACCAATCTATGACTATATCCATCCAGTACATGGAAGGGTTGTATATCCTCGATGAGTAGTCATCCACTATCATACTACCCTTATAAAGATGAATAATCTCATATATACGCATTTCACTAATTATAACCAGAGAGAACTCATATATAAAGATATTCTCAAACACCTCCCACGAAAGAGTCTCCTTATCGTGAGCCTATGTTGTCAAACTTGGCCATCATCCTGTCAGAATCTGAAAAAGGATCACATATAGGATCACCATTTGGTATACTGGTGTCCTTGCTAGATTAAAAACTCTGGTCACTGCCTCAAGATAGTCTTCAGCCACATGTGGGTCTGTCTCAGCTCAGAACCTGAGGGGTCTCTATCTCTGATATTCATGAATCACACTCAGCATTCACCCCTCAGATGTTGATACTGAAAGTACCACATGATGCTCCAATGGTGGTGGAATAGATGGTGCACCACCTGGAGGTAATTTCATGGGAAATGGCCATTTTATCGAAGCCTCATCACTGAGGGGGTCATCCTCTGGATCGATCTGTTTAATCCTATATGGTATGAATCATGGAGGCATACTATAAGAAAAAAAGGTGAACCATGGTCAATGAGAATATCTAGATAGCTGAATCAAGAAGGACATGGAAACACAACCCATTATTATTTTATTCATGTTCCATTATTTTGTTTCCCCGTAGAAAATGTTCTCATGTACCGAGTCAAAAAAAAAAATTATCAGAGTCTTGGTGTATGAATACATCAGTCACTTACAACAACAATGAACTCCATGGCCTGAAAACTGAACTTGAAACACTTAACACTGTTACCCCAAACCAATCTCACAGACTATCAGTCCTAAGTTAGAACCGACTGAACCACGCTGTCACAACCTATCCCAGTGGGGCTCGTGCCAGAACCCACCAATCCCACCTCCAATAGGCCTGGGGCTAGTCACTATCAGTGATTAGCGATGTCACTAACATGGGAGGAATTTACAAAGTACCTTTACAGACATACACCCATATCTAATCCCACAAATGATGAAATGTAAAAACTAACAAGGAAAAAAATGCTTGCATACTACTAATTGCAACAAACATAGTATAATGGAAAGTAAAGTACAGAAAAGTAAAATGTGCCAGAATACAAGCACAAAAAAAACAATGAGTCTGCCAACTACAAATTCTATCCAGTAAGAAAATAAGAAAGGTACTGAGACTATTACTCGAATATGTAGGAACACCTCATCCTTCCTAAAACATAAAAATTTATATTTGATATTGGTCCTCTCTAGACTCCATCAAAAGTTCTCCCGTCTACACAAGATATAACATGTGTAGGAAAATCCCATTTAGGGGTGAGTATAACAATACTCAGTAGGACACCATGAAAACCAGAAAGCAATATACAATGTAATGGTACAATTATATCTACACAGTATATGTCCACAGTACATATAACAACAACACGTCCAGACATACTCGAAACCCAAACCCGTAGTATATAGGTAATTCACAATGATCACATGCCAACTCTAGGAATTTAGTCCAACTATTCTATGAAACACTCCTCTGGGAGAACTCACTCCTGAGTATGATATCCCTAATGATATCTGTCTGAGATGTACTATTCATTAGGAAGCTCCATGAGAGATATAAGATCATAGATATGAAGAGAGAATATGATACACTCCTTCCGAGAGAACCATCTCCATGAGTGAGGAAGATCATGATACTCGGATGAGGATCATTTTCAGGGCCATGGAATATACCATGACTCTTCTGGATTAACCTTCTATATAGAGTGCCAATGTCTAATAGGATTGGTCAATTCGATAACATAAATCTACCTAGGGAACTAAATGGAGAGAGGTTTCTACTCTGGGCCTCTCAAAGGGGACTCCTGAATCTTTCCTAAAAGCCCTGCTAAACGGGGTCACACACCTATGGATAAGATATGATACCGAATGACATTTAGGGGAACAGGATAGGGGGAACCAACTCAAATGAGACTTGTACAATATACAGTGTACAAGGAGATCAATACATGTAGAAAAGTGTACACAGTGTGTAGAAGTGTCACACACAATGTCCCTTGACCCCACATACTGCTCATGTACAATGAAACATTTTAGAAAAACTTTTCATCTAGGAAAAGGGTATACTTGATGTGTAGAAAGGATTACATGTTTTTTCTAACTATTTGGAGTCCACTATGTGTATTTTGGCCATGTTTCCATACAAAAATTCAACCCATAATTTCCTACTTATGTACTAGTACAAGGGCAAGCACATGTATCTAGTTGGGATCTGGTTGTGCAGTGGAGTACATGTCGTGTACTCCACCATGTGTCTGTGAATGCTTTTAGAAACATTTGAAGTTCTGGGTAAGGAACTACATGCCATATGACAACTATTACATGCACTATTCCATATATCTTCCACCTAAAACCCAAGATTCTGCTGGACTGGTCCCACACGCCATGTATTCCGAGATATAGGTTGTGTTTATCATGATTTCTAGAATTGTTTTTCTTCCTCTAGTGCATTGGTGGATCTTTTGATGTTCAATATGAAAATTTTTTCACCTGGAAAATGAAGATACAAGGTCTTCTCATCATTGAAACATTGATTTGGTATGTTTTGAGCCTTCGATTGGCTCTGAAAACCGATTTTGATCATCTGTATGAAGAACATTTGAAGAATGATATCTCCTAGAATATGCCGATTTTTCCATATCCATTTCCTTCACTCCTCTATTAGTCCATCACAATGTCCTATCTATGATTTCAGATCATTTCACCACGAAATGGATATGTAATGATACTTCATTCATAACCCCTAAAGGAATGAAGTACACATGGGAATAAATGGGAATGAAATCATAAAGAAATTTCCCGAGGAACAAACCTAGGCCTTTTCTTATTATAGACTTTATTCTACCCCATTAGAAGTATCATGAAACTAAATCAAAATAGAATCAAATCCTCAAATCAAACCGGTAATCACCCATCCTGCAAGAACAAACGAATCGTGGGTCAACCTATTTGTGGGTCGAGCCGCGTTCATCATTAAATAAATGAACAGGAAAGAAAGAACGAAACCACACACCTGACCTTGATTTTGGATCAATAGTCGATAAATAACTATTTAACTACCATCATCAAAATGATCCTCTAACTCCACCAGCACAATGATTCACAATCGCTTGATTCATCGCCGTTCATCATCAAGAGGTTTCTCCAAGGGTCTCCTCTATAATGCTCTAGATTATTCCAAGTTTATACAGTTAAACCTAGAAATTATTATTAAAATAATAGTAAAAATATTAGTTTGTTGTGTTAGCACAACTGAAAAAAAATAGATATTAATTTTTTTATTTCCTTAAACATCCAAAAACTGACTTTCACAGCCATCCCACATCAACCAGTGTTAGGAATCACCTAAGTTGAAGTCACTTCTTTGAACGCAATGGTGGCCTCATATTTTTTAAATAGGTACCCATTTAAAATGTATTCCATAATTTATGGAAAATCACTCGTGTGTGATATTGAAGGTTTAATTTATTTCAAACATTTATTATGGTCACACAAGGCCTCAAAACCGTACGCCATCTTAAATACTGGTCTCGAATTAATTATATATAATATTTAAAAATAATACACTGAAAATTCAAGACATTACAATAATAATATTATGAACGTGTATAAATAGAAACATTTTCAATGATTAGGTAAAATATAGGAAATAAGACCCTCATATAAACCTATGAACATGAAAACTAGGTCTATATATAATCATGTAGACATGAAATCTTGGTCCATGCATTTAATTCTGAGCATGAAATCTGGTTCATTCCTAACATATTTGTCTCATGTGTTATCCATATTTACCCAAATACAGTGGTGGTCTATATAATTTTAGGCCCACACATCACACAATCATAATACATTCATATGTGAACCTCAAGGTCATAAATCATTCATAATATATCATAACCCATGGAAAGGAAACATGTTTCATAAACATCTCATAATCATAATCATAAAACATCACAAGAAATAATTAATATGGTATCATCTGATTATATCCCCATTAAATCCTTTATAACATAAAGGGATGTTTTAATAGATTAAAATTTCATTTAAAATATCCTCAGAATACTTACTAAGGAAAATACCCTTTTAATTTATAAATCTCATAATAAAATATAAAAATTTCCAAAATATTAAGGAAAATATTGTGTTTGAAAGGATTCAGGGAAACATATAAAGGTTTCTTCAAATAATTGATTGATCTGGATGGTGGTAATTTTTTTTCATTCTATGTATGTTAAAACATTGATTCCTATAACATATTCAGTAAGGTGTAGAAAGTTACATGCTTCGATAAAAAGAAGAATATTCCTCATAAAATATTTTTTAAAAAGTCAAAAATGGGTAAAAATGACTGTAAAAAATCATAGTATAATAGTAAAATTTTTATTGAGAACATTTTTTGAAATCATTGACAAGGAAGATAAATGATTTTTGACTGAAAAGATAAAAGAGGTCAATTTTTCTTAAAAATATTCTTTCAATCTCTTATGTTTTTAAATATAGGAAATTCAAATGAAAACTTTTAATATCTAGAAACAAATAGAGAATAAAATTCATGATATTTTTAAGATATATATCATGGAATTTCATTAATTGGATGTTAATAATAAATAATCCTAATAAAAATAATATTGTAACATAAATCCCTTAGCGAATTGGTAGCTTTTGAATCGTAAGTCCCATGAATGATATAACCTTAGATGAGTATTTATATAACATTATTTTCATCTTTTATATCAAAAAATCAATTAATGGGAAGTATATATGACATATAAAATATATAAGTATTCAATATGGAATAATTCTCGCAAAAATATAATTTAAAACAAAATCCCTAACCATGAGTTCGACTTACTTCCAAATCACTATTACCACATATATAATAAATATTTTTTTTGTAATTTTATACTAGAGTAATTTATATACATATAATATGATATATTATCAATAGATAATATTTTAATAACCATTTATTATTAACTCATAATTAAAACCATCATTCATAGGTGGTCACTATTTCATTTTTCATAAGAACTTTAATTTGGTGGTTTGGATCCTTGTACTTATATCACGATTCCATCATATCTATAATGGTAACTATGAATTAAATATCAAATATATATTCGTTATATATATATTAATCCATAAAAATTTAGAGATAAAAAATTAAATAACATACTCACAGAGACTATAGGTTGTACGTACGCATGAACATTGTTTTACCTTCTCAATGGAGGGAAGAAAATAAAGGTAGATAATAATTAAACATTAAATAGTCATTACCATTTCATATATATCATATTTATTCATTAAATACATCATTATTACAATTCATGTACACCATAAATAAAAAATTTAATCACATCACTTCATAGAGGCGGTAGTCCTTACATTCACACAAGTGAAGTTCTCATTATCCCAAAAATTAGAACATAACAAGGTAGATATGATATTTTAATTCATAAGAATAATAAATATAATATATAAACATTAAATACATGATAATAACCATCCATTAAGGATGGTTATTTGAAATTAATTGTATAGCTACATGGTGGCAATTTTCCACACATAAGTTTGAGCAATATTTTGGTTATGGTTTGGTGGAGCTTGATAGCTCAAAGTGGTGTTAAGAAAAGAGGTAAAACGTTTCCATTTATAAGGTATTGAAATTATACGCTTTTAATTATAAAGATATGTATATATTATTATGTCATTCTCAATCTAAATGGTTCCAAATGGCTAGATTTTTTAAGAAAATATGATAAAGTTGTAATATCCTCAGCAAATGAATTTTTTTTGGTTTTAAGTCATTATAGACATTATATTTTTTCTAAACACCATCATAAACAGATTTTAACTTTATCTATGATAATGTATTTTTCAACCATAAAGGGTTGAAATTTTATTTATTAGTTAAAAAAATAGTACATTATTTTCAAAGGTATGAAATTTTCATCCATTTATCATCCAACTTGTTTTTTTAAATATTTATATTTTTTAAAAAAAATTAATAAAAAATTAATTAACATAAAATATTATTAAGGTCATTTTAGACACTATTCATTTAATTTGACTTTAAATATATCAATATAGTTATTTAATTTGAATCTAAACCATTTAGGCATCCCTAAAATGTTATATTTATCTAAAAAATTTTAGAACACAATAATTCACTAAAATTAAAATAAATTTAACATTTTTAATTTTTTTTATTTTTTTATTAATTGATTAAGTATAACGTCATCATTGCATAAGAATTTATGAAAATTATTGAATCACTAAAAAATGTAAACAAATTCCATGATAAGAAAAATTAATTATTATTTTCATAAATATTTATAAACAAAATTATTTTATTTTTATCTTTATGCAATAATTTTAGAGATATTAAATTCTTGAGAGTGTAATTTTTGAATTTTCATTTCTTAAAACAAAATAAAATTTATTATCAATGGAAAAGCGAAAGAAAATTATATATATTAAAATTGGGATGTCTATGGTAAAATTTCTTCCATAAAATTAAATAAGGGTAAGTCTTGGGTTGATTTTGAGAATTTATATTACAGTTTTAATTTTTTTCCCATTTTACCATTACTATGGTGATAAATATTCCTCACTATAACTGTTCATAATGACCAAAAATAAAAGGAACATATTTACCAAATTTGAACTTAATGATTAAAATTATTGTATCCATTTTTCAATATTCAGTCACCAGAAGGTGAAGAAATAAATTTTAATATAAATTCATAAAACACAAGGAAAATAGTTTTTAGAAAAAATTTTGATTAAGCCATAAAATTAACTTATATAAAAATCAGGAATATTGATGATTAAAATGGAATTTATAAGATTATTATCAATAAAATGTATAATATTTCACATTCATATCAATTTTAAAATATAAGTTGAATTTTAAATTACATGATTTAATGAAAATATATGATAGTATGTGAAAAAATGGGTATTTTTCACTATTTACTAAAAAACAATCATTTTAGAGAAATCTCAAAATTACATCCAAAATTAATTCTAATATGATGATTTAGAAAATTATATTTATTTTATATACTAAAATTTATAAATTATTTAGAAATAAATTATAATTTACATGCACAAAATGCAATGAAAATAAATTTTAAATAAAATGCCTTTTGAACCATAAAATGAATTTATTAAAAATTCAGTGCTTATTTGTAAATAATTAATCAATACATTTTTATTGAACAAGACCATTATACATAAATTTAATAATTTAGTTACTCATTTCCATACCTTCCAATTCAACATATATGTTATGATAGTTACATTTGAATACTAATATATATCAACTCGCTTAAAGATCGATGTTACATGTTTACATGTTAAGTAAGATATCATTATTATTATTCATCTAAACTAAATTGTTTTGGTCTTACATTATCCCCCTTAAATAAATTACACCCTCACAATTTAATCTTGTTTATTAATGTTTCAATATTAGAAATTACCTTTTCTAAAAACCCACAATGTATAGATGGATAATAAGAATTATATTAAAAATTGAAAGTGGAAAACGAAATGGTTACTTGAAATAACACATAATAATGTTCATAGGTAATAAGAACATTATAAGGAAGTTAAATTATATACTTGGAGTAGAAAACTAGTATCCAAGTATTGATATAGAGTGATAGAGAGCATGTTCATGAGAATGTTAACGACCACAAAAACATAAATATATGATGGGGAAAATACCATCGATTAGTTATAAATAAAGGTAAAAGTTTAAAATTTTAATTTCAAGATCCTTATCCCAAGATTTAGAGATTATTTTTCTGTCAATATAGAGAACATGATAAAATTTAATTACTTTATTTATGTCCACTTCATAATCATAATTTCATTCTATGGTTTTTCTTTATTAAATTTACACTTAATATCTTACTAAATAAATGAATATTCATGATAAATTTTTTGTGACTAAAGAAAAAAAATAACTTTTAATATATCATAATATCTATAAAAGAGTTATAATCCATTCATTCGATCTCTGGTTATCATCAAAACCAAAACTTTTAGCATATGTTATACAGTGTAGATAAATATAATACAATAATCTATAAAACCTTTACAATGACACCCAAATATCAACATAATACATTCCAAAAATAGTTAACCTTAAGGTTCCTCTAAAATGTGTTTGGCCAAGATTAAAAACCAAGGATTAGAATGATTTGATCTCATATCCTTACCTGGTGATTATAATTTTAATCACTAATAAAATCTCGTTCCAAAAGGTATATACCTTGATCATATATTATTAAAAATATACGAATAATTTTCCAAACTAAATTAACAAGAAAAAAAATACATAAAAAAGATAAATCACTGTTTATTCCTTAATATGCTCTTATCTTAGCCAAAAATATTTCCATTGGGTTCATACTTTCACATATAGAAGATCAAAGGTTGATTCAGAATATAAAATATGATTTTATTATTCTATAAATCAGTATAAAATATATGTTTATAGAGATAATAAATTCTCAGAATCACATCACTTTTCACTAAAGGATGAACAATGAGATTTTCATAGGGCTCATTCATATAAAAATCAGTATTGAATCCTCAATTTTGGAGTAGATTATAATCATGCCCTAATTATCATGAATCACATTAAATGTTGTAATTTTATATTCCTTCCCTTTTTACATTGACTTCAAATGTTTTTGTGTATTTTTATCTTTATTTTCCCTCATATATGGTAATTTATTCATAGAATTCCAAAACACTTTGATTTTATTACATTAAACAGAGAGTGGTTTATTTTTTTATCCCTAATTCCATTCATTTCATTCACCAGACTCTTAACATAACTTTTAAATTGTTTTTGTTGATGTCCTAGCTTACTACATATGAAACATCTTCTTTTTTCCTTTAATGCATTCCCTTAATTTCTCCATTCCATATTTTTGGAATGTGTGAGGTTGAATCATTTTCTTACCTCCATGTGACATACCACTAAATCTTTCACACAACATCATCTTCATTTTCTTATCACTATAACCATGAAGTTTTCAAGTTTCCTTTTCAAATTTCAGTTTTCATTCAAAAATTTCCTCAAATCTTCCAGATTCTCTTATAAAAAATGTGTAATAACACATAATTTTATCAATGAAATTTCCCTTCTTATAATTATGTCATGTAGTATAAAGAACATACATCACATATAGAAACCAAAAACATATTCTAATAAATAAATAATTATATATTATTTATTAACTAAACAAATAATAATTCCAAATATTACAAAAAGACAATAAATAGAAAATAACAGAATAAGAATAGGATAATTTTGATATACTCGATTCACTAGAATTACCACACTCATGAACAAAGAAATAGAAATAAAACATAATGTTAATAATAAATTATTCATTTGGAAGATGAAATTATATATAAAATTGAGATTAAATAGAAGTGAATTATGAATGAACAGAATAATGGGTATTTATAGGAAGTAGGGAACCCATATGACCACTATAAATCTGACTACTAGAATAGTAATCTGACAATTGGAATACTAACATGACTGTTGGAATAGTAGTATAACCAATTGAATTTTAGCCACACCAAAGGAAATGTAAAATAATATTTAGGTATCTTATAAAATGAAAATATGATATATTTATATCATCGTACAATTAACTAAATGTTTTAAAAATGATAAATTAAGTGTTGATATTTTTGTAAAAATATAAATGTTTTATTTGAAATTTTAAATTGAATATAATGCTAAAAGAAGATTTATTTTAATAAAATGGATTAATAAATTTTTATTTAGTTTTATTAAAATTAAACTAAAATTTTATGAGACTATAAGTAATTTTTCAATGGTTCATACAATCAATTATAATATTAAAATATGTATTTTTTAAATAAATGATAATTTTCATTAAAAATCAACATTATCATATTTAAAAAAATGATTTTATAAATGGATTTAAATTCTTGAAATATTCAAATTTAAAAATGGTTAGGGTGATGTTTTATTATTTTTCTAAAATATTTTAAAATTTTAATGAATAGTGTAACATAATAATTTACAGTATTAAACATTATCAGACAAATAGTTGACTTTTTGGGCCATGGATGATGTGAGAACCCAATTTTTCGAAATAACATTCTCCTTTTACTATATATAGTCACAATAATCAATATTATTTTTAGTAATGATCCAAAATACTAAACTAAAAAATATAATAATAAAAAATACCCTTCTGCTCTCCTTATAAATACCACCACTCCCCATCACCTCTCCTTAAACCCTTTCAACCTTGAAGAGTGCCAAATATCTAAAAAACCCAATCCTACCCACTATTATAAAATACAAGTGTTGTTTTTATATTCAAAATACCAATTCTGGGATCCTTAATTTATCCTTCAAATAAGTCATATTGAAGAAGTTACATTCCCAAACTACCTCTTTTAATTTTTTTCCTCTACCTTCTCCACACCTCCTTCATCCATCATATTATACTACATCTATTATAATGAATATTCTTGAATTTGTTTATGATTAAATATCTTATGTCTACCTCATTTCTTATCTACTCTTGGTCAAATAAAAATGAAACCACTGCCAATATTATTTTTGTTAACCGCCATCATGGATAATAAGTTTTAATTTTCCACTAATGCATTCAAAAAAAAATTAAATTTACTTATAATTTTTATAATGAACTAATTGTTTATACTATATGTTTTTTGATGTTATTTAATGATTATATGTTCATAAAATTAAATAAAACGAAACTATTTTGCGATTGTAAGAAAAACCACCAAAATAAATGAAGCATTTTTCGATAACATTTTTTCCAAATGAATCATCAACATTTATGAAAAAATGACATATTAAACCATTTATACTTTATTAATTTCGTTAATACCATTTTGTTTCACTTTTGGGGTATTATTCCCATTTTAAAATAACTCTCATAATTATATTTATATGGACCCAACCTTAAACCTAACTTAATATTGATTTAAATGAGTAATTCACATTGAAGATCTTTTCAGGTTTAGAGTTTTAGAAAATTAGGACATAACTATTACATCTCAAAATATTACAATGTAGTCACTTCTACTAAATTTCCATAAAATAAAAACTCTTAAAAAGAAACATGTCTAGTTCCATGTATTAGATAACATGACTTTCCCTTGATCACATCCTTGACCCTATTCCACATTACGTCCTGTGAAAAACATTTCAAAAAAAAACTTGGGGTGAGCATAAAAAGCTCAGAAAGGGATACACAAAGAATGGAAACTGTTAGTTTTTTAAAGAAACTAGTAAACCATGTATACTTTATCAATGTAATACCTTTAACCTTTAGGAAGTAGTAAAAACTCATCCCTGAATAAAATATCATTACTTACCCTTTTATAACCAAAATATTACCATAAAACCCATATAATGAACACATAATATATAAATTTAACTTGGGACATAAACATACTTTAATGGAATAACCATACGATCGACTTCCACACATACTTAATGGAATAGCCATACGACCGACTTCCATACCCAATGCATTGGAGGTTATAACGTAACCACCTGTCCTGGTATTCATGGCACCACCCGTCATATGGTTTATCATGTAACCACCCGTAAAATGTCCAAGTACCATCATTACACATAAAATATTGAAAATATAAACATTTAAATAACAACATTTCATTTTCAATCAAAATAAGTAATTCCAAGATATTGAATTAATCAATCCATTTTCAAAAATCATTTAAAAGAGATTTTTGAATCAAAGTGTCCCATACCACTTTGAAGATTTTATTGGAATTATAATTTTAAAACTTTAATGTCCATATAAATAAATACTGAAAACCATTTTGAAAAAATGGACATTAAAGATAAAGATTTAGAATAATAAATCTTTAAAACATTTAAAATGATATTTTTGTTAAAGAGTTTTCAACAAAATGAGAGACTCTTGAATACAAATAATTGCGGAATAACATTTAATCCAAACTTTATAATATCATGATAATAAAGGGATTCATGATATAATATGTCAAAGGACAGTATACACACCATATAAGAGTGAATTGGTTCATAACAACAATGAAGTCTCAAAAGAAATGTAAAATGAGATGAAATCCATTATAAAGAAGGTATCCTTAAATTAAGGATAAATCAATCTCATAATTATGTTTGACAAATATAAATCCAGCCAATATAAGTGGATATTAAGTGTAAAACAATCAAAGGTCATTCACACATATTCAAAGTATGACATATTCAATAATTACATGTTGAACCCAAAGAAATCAAAATTGGGTTAAGAAGTTCCCTTGGTAAAATTCGACAGCCTAACAACATCACATAAAATTTTACAAAAAGGGTTAATGAGAGATATAAAGGGGATCTCATCACTTGGACATAAAATTTACATAAATAAGGATATAGAAGAACATATACCAACATAATAGTATGTTAATTAAAAGACATAACAAAATAAGTCTTTTAAAAAAAGGAGGGTAAAAGGTCCCCTTACCGCGTTGGGTAACTTTCGAAAAGTACACCCCATGGAAGAAGGGTCATACAATGAAGATGTAAATACCCATAAATGAAATTATACTACAAAAATTGTATAATAATTGGAAGTACATACACCACTAAATGGAAATAATGGAAAACATAGCATCAATGTCACAGGAATAAAAGTGAGATGAAAAATCCCTTAAGAAAACTCGACAGCCTAACGACGCCACTTAAAATATCCAAAAAAAGATTTATGAGATAAAATAGTGTCTCCCATAATATTAAAATAAAAAGTAAAGTATGTGTAATATAAAATAACATCCCCAAACATAAGAAATATGGGCTTAAAAGGAATTACATAAAAGAGAGTACTTAAAAAGAAAGAGAGAGGTTGGATCCCTTACCTCGGGTCTGACTTGACTCGATCGTTCTTTAACGTCTTGAATAATAAACATGAGTTAATTTACACTTTCTTAATAACCGTTTTCAAGTTCATTATTCCTTTTATATCACTTATTTCCATGTTATAAACATTATGTAATCATTTAAGTTAATAATGTTTGTTTTGTCGATATTTGGTTCTTAAGTCGAAAGTGGACTTCTTACAATTACATGTTGTTCGTGTGGTCAAAGGTTCATCATATCCAGAATGATATTCATGATTTTGATATCATATATATCATATATATCCAGAATATACATTTATTTATAATATTACATAATCATTTAGAGGAATGAAATGAAATGCACCATTTATGGAGACGGTAAACCGTACGTACGCATGTACGCTACTTTCATTTCTATGTCATATAAATGGAATTAAAACCAAATGAGAGGTATGTATATTTTAATTTCAGAATTATATTCATTATTTATATATAACATAAATCATTTATTATAACTTTAAATCCATCCTTTATACATCCCACATATGGCATTAACGAATCAAATCACTTTGAGGGGGCGGTAGTCCACACTTCCTAAAATAAAATTATCGTGTTTACCCACAATGGAAACCATAAAGGTATGCCAAAAAAGAAAAATACAAAATCTTAAGTAAAACATAAACATATTATATATCATATATAAATATAGTTACATCTTAATGTCCACCTTTGATGTTTTTATATGAGTGTTGAACAATCATCGTTTCGTGAGGCATAAATTCGCCGTCCACAGAAACAGTATGTTCTTTAACCATTAGATGTAGGTGTGTGTAAGTTTAGCTAGAATTATTCTTATAACAAAATCCTAGTATATTTATGATAATGTAGGTGTTACAAAATAAATTAATAAAAAGAGTTTAGGGGGTTGGAAAAGAAAAATAAAACAAAATAACACATGTGAAGACATTACCTTAAAATCGGGTAACTCTTTTTGATTTGAGCTCAAAGGCTTCCTTGGGAAGAATTATGCCCAAAGTGAGGCTTCTAAGAGTAAGAGAGGGATGTGGAGAGACAAAATGGGCAGAACTTGGCCGAACCAAAGGCTTGAGAGGTGTGGGTAAGGTGATAGTGGTGGGGGACTTTTATAAGTGGAGAGGAGGGGTACTCTTGGAAAGTAAAGAAATGTTACTTTATTTTAAAATGAGTTTCGGATTTAAAAGGTCACACATTGAAATAATTCGAGGATAATGTGATAAGGGCTCTAAATATACCCATAAAAAAGGTTTTTGACAAGTGTAGGTCTTAGATTGTACATTATCTTTTCATTTTATTTAAATTGTTAAATAATGAGGTAATCGCTTCATCATCATGATGTCATAAATAAATTAATTTATTAAATGTATAAAAATTATAAAAAAAATACTATGATATAGGAAATCGTTTTATATTTCCAATGACTATTTATAGTCAAACGTCTGACTTGTATAACCCCATTTGAGAATTGTTTTAGTAAAACAACTCATGTTTGTGTCATTTTTACTTTTACATTAAATAAAAAGATATTAATGTCATTTTCCTTCCAAAGTGGCTCCATGGGGTCCCCAAGTTGACCCATGGATTTTCTTGGTCGGCCATGACACATCCAATAATGGTAGGACATGTGTAAAGCTCATCTAATATTATTAAAACATTATTTTTACCTTAAACTACACTAATTACCTCTAATCACGATTAAAAACTTAAAAGTTACTATTCACCAAAAAATTATTTTAATCCCATTGAACCAAATTTTACTTCTTAATGACAACCATGTATGTTGGATTTTGGAAATTCAAAACACAGAGGTGGAAAAGTTTCATTTAAATGAAAAATCAGTTTCTTTAACTACCACTTAGTGGTTTCACTATTCATAAAAAATTGAAGTTTTTCAGAAAAATACCAAAAATTAACCCTAACTTATATTTGATATTCTGAACTAAAAAATGATGTCTATTTTACAAAATTCAAAACATATAAATTTCATTAATTAATTTAATAATTAATTTCCGCTGTCAAAACAAATAGCGTGTTTTTAAGAAACGATATCTTTTAAAAGATTGACACTAGTTTAAGTCCAATTTCAAAGTGAAATTAATTCCAATGACCACTACTGGATTAAATGGTAAAAATATATTCTAATTTTACTTTAAAAACAATTCAAAAGATAATCTAATCATATAAATAAATTAGATTAAAAAAAGGTTTTGAATTAAAATAAAACATTTTTCACTATTCATAAAAAAATGAACTTTATCGGAAAGATACCAAAAATTTACACAAAGTAAATTTTGATGACTCGATTCTAAAGAAGAATTTTATTTTGTCAAATATAACACATAAAATTGTCAAAAAGTGTATTTAAAAGAGGTTCACCATCAAAAGGCGGTTAATCGACCTTCTAAAGAATATTAGGATGTTCACGCTTAAAATTAAATTCATTCACATTTTTAATCCTCTAACATTTATTGTAAAAAGTAAAAATATTTGACAAAAATATTTAATAATTTTGTAGTTACATCTGTTCATTCCCTCCATTACAACGGCTAAGCGTTAACTACCATTTAAAATAATATTATTTTATCATTATAGTGCAACGTAAGATTTCAAAGGAACTCGTTGTTACGTATTGGGTAAGCCATCAAGCATATAGTTCCCTTTAAATTAATATTAACATTTTATTCACAAATAGTGATAAATATATAAATTTCATATTCTTTATTTACCTGGGGTGTTACAATATTTTAGTGAACCAACCTTGAAACCATGAAACAAATGCTCCTGGAAAAAATTAAATTAAACATTATAACTCCTCAAAATGTAAATAAATGAACTTAATAAAAATATAATAAAAAAATATATGTTAAGGAGGTTATAAATTAATTAATTTAGGAATATAATTTTATTATCCATGATATTAATTGAAATTGAAAAATTTATTCAGACATAAGTTAAGGGATCACTCCAAACCTCCATATTTTCTTTGGGTTATTCTCTCTCTCTCTCTATCTATTTTCCTAAATTAATCACTTAATTATTATTAAATAATTCAATTATATTTTTTTATATTATCCAATCAAATATATCCAGCTTAATTAAGCTTTCTATGATGGTTAAATACATGTTTTAAAATGTTCTCTCCCCTATTGCTCATGATCAGAAACCTGATTAATGGAAACATCTCTATTTCATTACCTTTTACCAAAAAAACTCCATAAAATTTATTAATACACTATAATTTTATAAAAAATCAATTTTAGTTATTTTATGGTTTTATGGAAATAATTATTCTTTTATCTTCTTTAACGAATCTTCATTCTTTTCCAGAAAACCATGACTATGTGGAACATTTCTAATGTTACCTAACTAGTATTTTTAATTTATTATCTTTAGTTAAATTTTTTAATGATTTATTTTTTATTAATTTACAAGAAATAATTAATCCCTTAATTCATGGAAAACATTATGATGCGCCATTTTGTTATGCATTATGACATGATAATGAAACTCATTTCATTCCAAGGATAATCCTTTTGTTTATTCCGTAGGATTTATTTATTTATGTGG
Organism: Viscum album; assembly: GCA_963277665.1. Classification (NCBI taxonomy): domain Eukaryota; kingdom Viridiplantae; phylum Streptophyta; class Magnoliopsida; order Santalales; family Viscaceae; genus Viscum; species Viscum album. Next base: position 1,978,894,802 of record OY728122.1, read on the forward strand.
AACACATATACATTTACATGTTATTATTGTTGGGCCTATATAGCGCTCTGATACATTAGGTAATGATTTAGTCTCTTGAGATGTTATGTATGGGATTATAGAGTAAACTTAATCCATTATGAGACTATGTCCACCTATGATATAATCTTGGCGGTTAGCCTTAATCATGTTTATATGATGATATATATGGATTCCACATTCAAATATTTCCATGATCATATGATTATATGCTATATAAGACACTTCTTCATATTTTTATTTTTCAACCATGCCTTTTATGTTATCATGTTATTCCTTCTGACTCAGGTGCCATGTTTCATTTTCATGTTTATTCTGTTTCTGGGATTTTTATCTCACCCCTTTTGTATATGTATTCCCCAGGTTATACAATGATGTTATAGGAGGTAAAGGGGATTTAGGAGCCCATTTTAGAGATTAATAAAAAAATTAGTCTAATTATATTTTTAAATTATATACCTACTCTTTCAAAGACAAAAGGATTTTGGATCCTTGCTTTCATATTTTATGGATATTTATGAATAAAATCATATAATAATATGTGTAAAAGTCTTGGGTATATATATAAGGAATTTAAAATACATATATTCTGACCAATAAATAATTGAATAATTTTTCTTTTAGATATGATGATTAAACTAGAAGTATTCCTTGAAAATCTTGTACAATTTGACTCATATGTATCAATTTATTCATCATCCTTATACTTAAGATCAAAGAATTAATTCTCTCTTTTGTACATATAATATGAGGGAATTAAATTCTAAAAAATATCCTCTTAAACTCATCCAATTATATATATTCAATTTTTTCATAATTCCTAATATTCTTCTTAATATTCCACTATTGACCTAGTTTGCCTTCCAAATGATAAATGACTAGGAAAAAACATTTATGGTCTGATCACTAAAGAATGGAAAATTTATATTCTATAGCATTGATCCATTTCAAAATAAACTATTATCCCATAAAATATATAATGAGGGTGAGAATTTTCACATAAAATATTCAGTGGCATGTTTCTCCTTATTTATTATATTCGAATGTTCGAGATAATCTGCCTTAAAAATCATAAATTTAGGGAGTTCACTGAGCATAATCACAAAATATTTTATATTATATACTAATAAATTTTATTTCTCATGAGAACAATCATTTCATTATCTTTAAGATTAATTAATAATAAAATTCTTTTGACTTATAGTAATTGACTAAAACCAAAAAGTATAGTGTGACAAATAATTATAATTGTGAAAAATCATATAAACATGAAAAATCATTAATTGAATGTCTAAATTATGAAAAATTATTTTCTATATATGAATCTTTTTCTTTAAGCTCGAAAATCCTTGGTTATCATATATTCAAATCATTCATAATGTTTTATAATGAAAATGTGAGTTAACCCAAACAAATCCCACAAGAGTGTAAAACCAAGTGCACTGTAAGGGTACACTTACCATGCACCAAAATGATGGCTGAGATATACTCAAACGAAACTTTTAGGGGTTATTACCCCAATATTAAACTCTGATAAAACCATGTCCACTTGTAGAATCCATATTAGGATATAAAGCTATAAAAACCACATAATCTCTTATTTACCAAAACATTATAATGTTATCCTATTCTTAGACATATCACTAGGTTTTTCACCAAAGTTCTCTAATCCTAATATCTAAACACTTACTAAGCCCTACAATGATACCAACTATAACTACCCATACTTTTCATAAATAAATATATCATCTTATTATATGAATATTCATTACATAAAATTACAATCCATAATATAACCATAAATTTTTATTGTTTTTTGAGACTAGATACATAATCCTATTATTTGATGATATTTATTAAATGTTTCCAAAATTGCATTATTCATAGGTATACCCAACTTAAACACTTTATTTTTAACTAGTTGTAGGAACAACATAAGAAAAGGTGATCTCAGATACATAGTAAGGGTAAACATAGGATATATCAATCATTGACCATACATGAACATAACATAAGAAAGGGTATAAGATCAAGATCATAAATTATAAAGTTTATAACCAATATTTCTTTGATTATAAAAATGATTCAAGTAATAAAAAATTATCATAAAAATATATAACATTCATAAGTGCTCAGAATCATCAAATATCATTCATGATCCATGAGAGTATAAAATTAACATATGAATATGTTAAAAAATCATCTTATAATATTTTAAACATGTGTAAATATAAAAAGTTTTTTTATTAAGTTAAGTACATAAAATAAATCCCTCAAATAAACATATGGACATAAAAATAGGTCCTCACATAATCTTGTGGACAATAAAACCATGTCCACCCATAATCCTATAGATATAGAAACAAAGTCCATGCATAAAATTGTGAACATAAAATCTGGTTCGCACATAACATATTTATCTCAAGAGTTATCAATATTTACACAATGCATTGGAGGGATATATAATTTTGGTTCTATATGTCACATAATGATAATAAATTCATATGTGTAACACAATATCATAAATAATTCATCATATATCATAAAATGTGGAAACAAAATAGGTTTTATAAATATCTTATCACCATAATCATAAACCATCTTGAGAAATAATAAGTACGGTATCATTGGATCATTTAATTACTAAATCCTTAGTAACATAAAATGATCTAATCATATAGGAAATGTTCATTTAAAAGATCATTGAAAATGTTCTTGAGTAAAATACCGTTTTAATTTTTAAAACCCATATTAAAATATAAAAACTTCCCAAATATTAAGGAAAATATTCCATTTTAAAACTACCCTAGATAATTGTAAGGGAAGATTAAAATAATTCAGTGTTTATTAAGATTGTAAATTCTATTCATTCCATGTATGTTAAAATAATGATTCCTTTCAAATATTCAGTAAAAATACAAAAGTAACTATTTTAGAAAATAACAAGAATAATACCTTTAAACCATTTTGTAAATAGTCATGAATGGGTAGAACTACATTAAAAATCATAGAATAATATTAACAATATTCTTGAAAATATTTTTATAAAATAGGGAAATGGAAGAGAAAAGAGTTTTGAATAAAGAGATAAATATAATAAAAAACATTTTTTCAGTCTCTTCAGTTCCTAAAGAGAGTAAAATGAATGGAAAATATTTTATATCTAAAAATAACTAGTTCATAAGAAAATAAATAAAATTATTAATAGATTTATCATAAAATATCATCATCAAAAACTTAATCATTAAAAATATAGATATACAATGAGATTGTAACACAAATCCATTACTGCTTTCGTAACTTTTGAATCACAAAATCCATTAAAGTAAAAACCTTAGACAGATATGTATAGCCTATAATTTTAATGATCATAATCATAAAATAAACTTATATTAATTTATACACCACATAAAAGATACAAGTGGTTAATGTGACATGTGTCTCCTAAAAATGAAAGTGAGACTAAAATTCATTACCTCGAGTTTGACTTGCTTCTGAATTTCATCAACATAATTTATAATAAATTTAAAATTTTTATTATTATATAAAATAGAAATTTTAAATCTTAAAATATCATATATGGTCAAAATATAACACTTTAACACCCATTTACTAATGAATCCTTATTAAAATCATCATTTTTATGTGTTCATTGTTTCATTTTTCATGAACATTTTGGATTGGTGGTTTAAATTCTTATACTTTTACCAAGGTTAAATTATATCTATAAAGTTAAAATTTATATAAATTTTATATATATTCGTTATATATATATATATATTTAGATTTTTCTTTAACAGTTCAGGATAGAAAAATGGATTATACCTCTCATTGTGATGATGGGTCATATACACCCATGAATGATGATATCACTTTTGAACGGATGGAATAAAAGAAAGGTGAATAATAATTAACCATTATAGAAGAATTATTATATCATATATTTCATAATAATTACTTAATTGTATCGTCATTACAATAAATTTAAAGTGCAAATTAAAAATGAATCACATATCTTCGTGGAGGTGATAATCCACACATACGTGTGAGTGATGTTATCATTTTCCAATGCATTGGATATTAAGAAGGTAAAAATGAAATTAATATAAAAAATAATTTTTTCATAAATGCAATATATAAAATTTAAACCCATCATAATAACTATCTATAAATAATGGCGATGTATTATTAATTACATCGCTAAATGGAGGTGACAGTTCACACACAAGTATGAGCGATAATTTCACTTCTCATTTGGTGGAATATAGTGTGGAAATTGGTGGCTACATAGTCATAATATAATTATAGTATATTTAGTATAATTAATTTATTAATTTATAATTATTCCCATGGATTTAGAGGATGTATAAGAAGAAATAAATTGAAAGAGTTTAGCTAAGATGATTACATATTCTTCAGTAGGCCTCCATTAGAACATTTCTTATGGACCATTAGAATTATCTTTTAAGAAGAATCAGCCCTCAAAATCATGGATAAAAAAATTTAGAGGATAATTGGGTAGAGTTTTTTTGATCTAGATGACTCAAGTTGGTGTAAATAAAACATACAATTGGTGTCATTTTATTAGGGAGGGAAAGGACACAAATTGAATTACTAAAAAGATTAAAATATAATTAAGTCATTCTCAATAAAATTACATAAAATTAGAAATATATTAAGATCATAAGAGTATAATGATTAAATATCCTATTTAAATTAAATTTTGATAGATTTTTGTGTCATTTTAAACCTAAAATTTTGTTTTATCCCATTCATTAACCGATTTGGAATTTAAATGTGGTAATAACGTTTTCAATCATTAAGGGTTATAATTTTAACTATAAGCTAAAAATTATCTCATAAATACTTATGATATGAATTTTTATTCAATTTATAATCCTAATTTTGTTATTGTAAGATTTTAATGATTCTTAAATAATTTAATAAAATATTATTTAACATAAAATATCTTTAATGAAATTTTTTACACTATTAACTTAATTAGAAATTAAAGACATCAAGATGGTTAGGGAATCTGAATATAAATCTTACACACATCCAAAAAATAATATATTTATCTAAAAAATTCATAGAATATAATAATTTAAATAAATTGCATTACTTTAAATATTTTTATAATCATTTAATTTATTTTTCTATAAATTGAATAAATTGTGTGTTTGTGCTGCGTAATTATTTAAAGTCATTACGGAATAAATAAAAAATTAAAATAAATTATCATTATAAAAAAATTATTATTATTTTAAAAAAACTTTTATAATGAAAATTATCATCATTTTATCCTTATATATTAAATTTAGAGATATTCAATTAAAAAGAGGGATATTTTGGAAATTTTTTACTTAAAATAATACAAATTTCCTTATCATATGAAAATGGAAAAAATTTAAATATTTTATAATTTTTATGTCAAAGGTCCAATTTAATTCATTTAGTTAAACAATGACAGGTGTTGGATTTTTCTTGAGACATTATCTCAGGTTTATCTTTGTTTTACCCATTTTACCCTTGCCTAGATGATAAATATTTATCACTATTACTATTCCTAATGACTAAAAAAAATGGGAAATATTTACCAAATTTAAATATAATGATTGAAAATATGATATTTATTTTTCAATAGTCACTTTACAGAAGTTCTAGAAATCAATTTTAAAAGAAATTCATGAAACCTAGCAAACAAGAGTTTTTAGAAAACTGTATTTTTAGGAATAAAAGTAAAATTTTATAAAAATCGGGAATATTTATCATTAAATTCGAATTAATTATATAATTATAATTAAAATGTTTCAAATATTAATTTAATAAAAAAATAAAATTTTACTTTTTAATTACTTTGTTTAATGAGATTAAATGAAAGTATTTGAAAAAACGATATTTTCACTATTAACATAAAACTCAATCATTTCAGGAAATTCCCAAAATTTATTTCTAAGTGGATTATGATATGATGATTTCAAAATGGGTATTTATTTTATAAAACAAAATTTATAAAATAATTATAAAATAATTATAATTTCCAAGAAAAAAATTTAATAAAATTAATTTTAGAATAAAAATTCTTTTTGAAGAAAAAGTTACTTTATTAGAAATTGAGTACTTATTTTGTAAGAATAAATAAATACATTTTTTTGAGTATATATATATATCATAATTTATTTACTAATATTCAACCTGTCAATTCAAAATTTATTTTAAGAGGGTCACATTTAAATAAAATTATTTTCATAATATATGTCAATTCACTTAAGGCTCGATGTTGTGTGTTAAGAAACCAATCAATAGTATTATTATATTAAAATAAAATTTGTTGATTGTACAACCATTGGTACAACACCATCCCCTAAAAATCACATGACAACCATCCAGGTGGTCGAATCTTCTATAATCAGAAGTAGATTGTCTTCACTCTTTAGATAATCCCATTCTATCTACTCCAAACCCCATCATAAAACCTTCTTGAGTGACAATAATTTATAACCTCTCACAAAAAAATCTAACTATAGCTTATATTTTGAGTTTCTGGGAAATGTATTCAACTATAAATAGCTATAGGACTAGCCTTATTGAGTTTCATGTTTCACTAGTGCAGTCACTCATCTTGTTTTCCATCTCAGTATTCACCACGAACACTTGGGAAATCCACTCTCTACCAGAGAAAGTGATGAAAGTGATACCTTTTTTTAAGAAAAAAATTAGTTTCATTTATTTATAATGTTCGATAATAATGGTTCATAGGGTCAACGTTATCATCATGAGATTATCTCACATAATGAAAGAGTGTGGGTCCACCTACCATCATTCAATGGTGAGATTTATTTACATATCCTTGATAGAAACAATAGTCCTTGAGCTATCTTCCAAAGAACCACATTTATTTTTTAGAAATAGAGTCCTATGATAAAATTTTCAAACACCAAACCTCTAATAAACAACTAAGATCTAATCAACCGCCAAGGATTAAATACCATGAAGGCCAAATTTACCTAATGAATATAGATTCTATAATACAAGAGTTTACTTTAAAAATGACACCCTCCTGAAAATATAATCTAAAATAAAATTTACTACTAAAAATATACTATAAAAACATCCTATAAGTTTTAGGTCTATATTCTAACAAACACTAGAAGGGAATACATCATCCCAATCAGAAATATTAAACCATTATCCTTGGAATGCAAGATATTTGTAAAGACCCGGAAATTTCAAGGAAAATTTTTTGTTAATTTTCTTTGGAATTTTATGAGTCCGCAGTTTCTGACAGCACCTGATTCCGAGGCCCGGAGTGCCCGGAATTAATTTCCGAAGTTTGGCTCGGGTACGTTCAGTGAACGAACGAGCGGGATTTCCTAACTTTTGATCCGGTGCTCGGAATTGAAATACGAGGACACCGATGAACTCGTAGCGCCGATATTCGCTTAAGGAGACCTTTCCCGAAGTTGCGTTTACACGAGGGGAGTTGTAAAAATAAATTTGTGAATGTTAAAATAAAAATTTAACTTCAATTTTTATTTTTATCTTCCTTAAGTGTTTTTATCCTTTGGGTGGAAGTTGGGTGACAACCCAACTTCCCTTAGGAGGTTAAGAGGGTGGTGGGGCCCACACGAACCCCACCCCTTCATATTCTCTAACCCCCCCCCCCCAACTCACAATTAATGATGTAAACTTAGGTTATAACTTATGTCATTAATAAGTGAGTTTAATTAAAGTTTTGAAATTCAAACTCTTGAATTTCAAAGGACTTACGTTGTGTTGTGTTAAGTTGTAAAGTCATGCTTTAATTTTAATAAACTTAAGTTATAACTTAAGTTTTAATTGTGGGGAATTAAATGAAGAGGTTTGAATTTCAAACCTTTGAAATTCCAAACCCTTCTATTTAATTCAGTTTTTAGTTTCCTTTGCGGGTTGGCGTTTGCTGTGCGGAGAGGAAAAGAGGGAGGCTTCTTGTGAGTTCTTCCTCCACGACGAAGAACGCAGCGTCCTTCTTCCACGACGTCGGACCGCAACGCGTTGGATTTCCTCCACGACGCCGCAACGCATCCTCTCCGCGACGTGCTTTCCGCGACGTGCCTCTCGCGGCGAACCCACGTCCGTCTACCGCGACGCCATAACCGCGATGCCGACGACGTCTTCTTCCGTGACGTCCGACCTCCGCGACGCTTGTCCTTCGCGGATCGTTGATGAGCTCCGCGAGCTTCCTTCGAGGTAGGGGTTGTTGAATATTGTTAATTTATTCCTTTTCTTGAACGTGGATCTCGCTTGTCTAACATGAGGCTTGAATGTTTAACGTGAGGGGGGGCCGGATCGCATGAACACGGCCGAACCCCCCTCCATCGTTTATGTTGATTTATCTTGCGGGTAGAAGTAAAGTGGCGTGGTACCGTCGCACCACACGGACATTCGTGCTATTATTTTACGCGGCGCCGTCGCGCTACGCCGAGGAGAATCTTCAAGAACGCGACGCCGTCGTGCCGCATTGAATGGAATCAAGACACAGCGAAGGGGCGCGGTGCCGTCGCACCGCGCCGGATGACGAACGCCGCGGCCGGTTCCGGGCCGCGGCGGGACGAGGAGATCGCGGCCGGTTCCGGGCCGCGGCGGGAAGAGAAGACCGGCGGCCGGGCCGCCGGCGTCGGAAGCCGAAGGGGGGACCGGAATTTCCGGTCCCGTTAGAGAAAACCGCTCGGCCAGCTGGCCGGCCGGATACCTTTAAAACCGGGGGAATTAATCCCCCGGCCATCTTACAAACCCCCCTCTTAATGAGGGGGGCGGTTCTTTAAAGGAGGGGGGGGGGGCAGCAGCCCCCCGGTTCGTGTCCAGCCGGCCCCCACGTGCGGGGGCCGTTTCATTCAAATGGCGCGGCACAAGGCCGCGCCGCTTCACAAAATCAGCGGGGGCTTGCCCCCCGCGTGCCGACCACGTGCGGCGCCAGCCGCGGCCTGCCGCGCTGCCTCAGCGCACCGCCGCGCCGCCGCGCCGCCTTCGCGCGCCGCCGCGCCGCCTCGCGCACCGCCGCGCCGCCGCACCGCCTCCGCCGGCCGCCACGCCACCGCCGCGCCGCCGCCGCCGGCCACCACGCCGCACAGGGGGGGTCGGGCCGGGTCGGCCCGGACCCGGATCCCCCCGTTTCGAACCAGAATTGGTTTTTGGCCCATAACTTGAGCCTCGGACCTCCGATCGACAAACCGTCAGCGGCAACGCGATCCTTTAATCGAGACGGTCGTTTCGGTATATCGCACTCAATGTTTCGGGTTACTTTGTGTTCGGCCGGGTTGGTTCGTTCACGAAACCAACCGGGCCTTCGGAGCGGAAACGCTCATATCTTGAGCTACGAACGTCCGATTGACGCGCCGTCAGTCGCGTTGTGTTCCTCTTAGTGAGACGGATCTTTTGGCATACTCCGCCCGAGGTTTGGACACAGGTGGAGTACGGCCGGGTTGGTTCGTTCACGAAACCAACCGGGCCCTCGGAGCGGAAACGCTCATATCTTGAGTTCCGGACGTCCGATTGACGTGCCGTCGATTTTGATGGAATCCTCTAAGTGAGACGGATCTTTTGGCATACTCTGCCCGAGGTTTGGACGCAGGTGGAGTACGGTCGGGTTGGTTTTGCCTTAAAAACCAACCGGGCCCCGGGAACGAAAATGCCAATAACTCTCAGACCGGACGTCCGATCGACGCGCCGTCTGTTGCGTTGAGTTCCTGTTGACGATACGGAACTTTTGGATACATCAACTCTGGTCTTTGTGACAGTTGATGTATCAGCCTCTCGGCTCGTGGAGCGGACCCTCCGAACGAGCTTGCTGTGTGCGGGAACCCTAGTGCTGGCTGCGACTGTTACTGTGACGACTACTACTACTGCTACTGTGACTGCGACGACGACGACTACAGCACTCAGCGATCCTACATGGAACAGTGCTACCGAACCTGTGTGAGCTGAATCTTCTGTTTACCTTGGGCGGTGTAGCGCTTGGGTGTAGCGGCGGACCCGTGGTACTTGACAGTGGTGGTGCGCTTGGATGCAGCAGCAGACCCTTGGCGGTGGAGCGCTTGGTTGTAGCGGCGGACCCGCGATACTCTACGGAGTGTGTGCGCTTGGTTGTAGCGACAGACCCGCGACGGTGGAGACGTGCGTGCGGAGTACGGAGACCGTGTAGATGACTGAGACCTGACGACTGCTTGACCAACTCGACTTGGAGTGAGTCGACTAGCCCAGTGGACGGAGCGCCCGGTATTTGGCGGCAGACCCACGGCGGACGGAGCGCCTGGTAGTTGGCAGCAAACCCGCGGTACTCGACAGGAGGAGTACCTCAGTAGGCTATTTGGGTGAGCGCCCGGTATTTGGCAGCAGACCCTCAGCGGACGGAGCGCCCGGTAGTTGGCAGCAGACCCGCGGTACTCGACAGGAGGAGTACTTCAGCAGTCTTAGGTTAGTGAGCAGTACCTCGTAGTCGTGACAGGACTACTGCACACTTCAGAGACGGGGCTCTTCAGCAGCTACGGTTTCGATAATAAAAATCCTGGTTTGAGCTGAGTCAATGATCTTTGTGTTTCCTCATGATTGAGATGGACCGCTTGATAACTTAGGTATATGTATGGGAATATACCTGGGTAATAGTTATCCGTTGATTTCATAAACTTGTTATAAACCGTGTGGACTTGTACTGTTATCCTATGTGGATTTTACTGTTTACTCTTCTTTGTGGATTGGATTTTTCTTGGGCTCGTGTTGGAGCCGAACGGAAATTGGTGACATAGGTATATGTATGGGCATATACCTAATCAATACTGGATGTTACTTCGTGATTGTTACTTTTCTTCGTGGTTTATCCTTTGTGGATTTGAGAGACCTTCAGGGGTCTCGGGGTCCCTACTGAGTAGCTTATACTCACCCCTGCATGGGCTTTGCCCGCACTTCGTTGTGTTGGTCACAGACGACGGACAGCGCTGACTGTGGATGAGGCTTTCGGAGTAGGTCGGTACCTGGAGGAGGACCACTGAGCAGGACGTGCTCGGAGCGGACAGTTGGACCCGAGGAGTTGTGAGCTATCTGTACCTACCCTTCAGGTAGGATCCGTGGTGGACGATCCAGGAGCTGAGCCATTTGTACCTACCCTTCAGGTAGGAATCGAGGAGGACGTCCCAGGAGCCGCTTGTACTTTCAGTTGCTGTTTTCCCTTTCGAGTTGTACTTTACTTTCAGTTGGGCTTGTATTCCGGCCCCCTTTACTTTTCTGCACTTGTAGTTACTTTCCGCTTGCTGACTCTGTGGTGGTTGTTACTTTATTAAGGCAATGCCTTCCCTTTTTACTGGGATTTTACGCCTTGGTGCTAGTCGCCAGCCCCTAGCCTATGGAAGGCGGGCTTGGGGTAGTCACGGCACGGGCCCCGAGGGCGGGTCATGACAAATTGGTATCAGAGCGGTTCGGTTCTACCGCAAACTCTGATCTTTTCTATGTGAAGCAATAATGTTTAGCGTATTGAGTGTGGTTATCAGTCCAGGGAGTCCAGTGTTGGTGCGGCGGCCGACGTATCCGTACACCAGGACCCTGACTTCTGATTTCCGACTTAATGCACGAAAACATTGATTGCGTGTGTGTTTCCCAAAAGGTTTAAAGTCAGCTCAAACCAGGTCAGCTCACCAGGTATAAATCGTTGACCGTGACGCAACTGTTCAGGATGTCACCATGCAGATAGTTAGCTGGAGTTCCGAGAGAGTTCTCGATGATGGCCCACCGAGCAGCGAGACTCCGGTGCAGGGCCCTTTTTCAGTGTTGGCACCTTCGGGTGGTGTACCAGCACCACCACCACCCGTTAGGCAGCAGATGCCACTAGCTGACGGTGCACGCTAGCAGAGCGCGATGCACGAGTTCCAGCAGTAGAGGCCTCTGAGGATACGAGGCGAGACAGATTTCCCAGGCAGCAGTGGACTGGATGGAGGCGGTTGCTAGAGTTATACGCCTAGCTTGGATACTAGTAGAGCGGATGATGATCTTAGCACCTGGTGTTTCCAGTGAGTGACCATGAGGTTGGTCCTTATAGTAATGAGGCTTCGGTACGCGAACCGATACCTGGGATAGTACCTACGGGTAGTGCGCCAGCTATGTCACTACCTGTTGGTCAGCAGAGACTCACAGGCTTAGTGCCTTACATATGTTTTAGCACCAGATATCCCTCAAGTTTCGAGGTGAGCCTGACTCGTAGGTGGCTGAGGACTGGCTTGAGGAGGTGGTTGTGAGTTTTCTGGAGCTAATACAGCTTCGACAGTATGACATGTCGGAAGCAGAGCACTCAATGTGGCTTACCAATCAATCTTGGTACTCGTTGGTTACGTAGTGATCAGATCTTTAGACTCGAACTTCTGAGTGAAGTGTGTCTAAAGGACATCCGAACCATTACTTTTCCTCTATGCATTTCTACCTATGCTAGGATGCTAGATAGAACCTTTGTGGTTGTGAACGTTAGCAGTGAAAGGCAGGAAACTAGCGCCAGTCTCAGAGACTCGGGCGTGTAAAATGTTTCAGGAGGAGGAAGAGCTAAGGACAGATGAATCTGTAGGGTAGAAGACGTGGAAGTGGAGCTTAGAGAGCAGCATGTGGTGGTGTACATTTCGACATGTTACGACCACCCGACTTAGTAGTCCCCGCCAGGCTCAGGGAGCAGGAGGGCTGGGGAGGAGAGTAGCTGCATTGCGGTCAAGGAGTGTGACCCAGGAGCTCTAAGAATGATTCGGGGTACGAATTATGTCTACTACGAGCTGCCATATCTATAGACATAAGAACCAATCATTCTACCCTTCCACGAATCATGTCCCAGACCTAGAGGTTCCGGGTAAGCCGTAGACTTGACCCTCACGTCTGGAGATACCTTTGGGAGGAGACTCGATAATCACGCTTACGCCGACGGTGTGATTTGACCTCGAGGCGAGAGTTTCGGTTGGAATCTCTTGGTGGCAGCGTAGAGGCCTTACGACGTTGATCTGGGTATGGTTTTGATTCACAAATCATACCCCAGTTGACTGTTTTAGGCAAACGTCGGAATGGGTTTTCCTTGGTCGGCGAAAAGGAAACCCTGGGCAATACATGTTAAACTCAGGCATAAGAGGGTGTGGCCGATCACTCTTGAGTTGGTCAACCCTACCCTTGTGGCAGCAGGAGTTTTGAGTTTCAGTTCTAACCTAAAAAGGGAAACCTCTTGAGTTCAAGGGTGACGAACACGTTCTTATACGGTCTCACCCCGATGAGGTTTCGGAGATGTGGCCGAGGCGGCATGTTATCTCCGAAGTTCGATGGACCCTTTTGATCTTCAGTAGCGTAGGCGAAGAGGTTTACTACTTGACCCTACCACCTCAGTCGCACCGGGTGCATAATGTCCACCACGTGTCTCAGCTGTGGAGATACGTGTATGTTTCTTCACACGTCATCGACCCCGGGGAGTTGGACGTCGATGACAGGGCGACAAGCACAGAGGTTCTAGTAGAGATCGAGGATCGACATGAGCAGGATCTACGTGAACGGTTGCTTCCTCTGGGGTGCTTCTCGGGTAGCACGAGATCTTCAGGTGAGCATATGGGAGCGTAAAGCTCAGTTGCGTGCTCAGTACTGCTTGTTTCCCTTAAGTGTGAGTTGAAGCTTTACGGGGACGTAAAGCCCTGAGGTGGGAGTAATGTAAATACCCGGAAATTTCAAGGAATTTTTTTTTTAATTTTCTTTGGAATTTTATGAGTCCGCAGTTTCTGACGGCACCTGATTCCGAGGCCCGGAGTGCCCGGAATTAATTTCCGAAGTTTGGCTCGGGTACGTTCAGTGAACGAACGAGCGGGATTTCCTAACTTTTGATCCGGTGCTCGGAATTGAAATCCGAGGACACCGATGAACTCGTAGCGCCGATATTCGCTTAAGGAGACCTTTCCCGAAGTTGCGTTTACACGAGGGGAGTTGTAAAAATAAATTTGTGAATGTTAAAATAAAAATTTAACTTCAATTTTTATTTTTATCTTCCTTAAGTGTTTTTATCCTTTGGGTGGAAGTTGGGTGACAACCCAACTTCCCTTGGGAGGTTAAGAGGGTGGTGGGGCCCACACGAACCCCACCCCTTCATATTATCTAACCCCCCCCCCCCCAACTCACAATTAATGATGTAAACTTAGGTTATAACTTATGTCATTAATAAGTGAGTTTAATTAAAGTTTTGAAATTCAAACTCTTGAATTTCAAAGGACTTACGTTGTGTTGTGTTAAGTTGTAAAGTCATGCTTTAATTTTAATAAACTTAAGTTATAACTTAAGTTTTAATTGTGGGGAATTAAATGAAGAGGTTTGAATTTCAAACCTTTGAAATTCCAAACCCTTCTATTTAATTCAGTTTTTAGTTTCCTTTGCGGGTTGGCGTTTGCTGTGCGGAGAGGAAAAGAGGGAGGCTTCTTGTGAGTTCTTCCTCCACGACGAAGAACGCAGCGTCCTTCTTCCACGACGTCGGACCGCAACGCGTTGGATTTCCTCCACGACGCCGCAACGCATCCTCTCCGCGACGTGCTTTCCGCGACGTGCCTCTCGCGGCGAACCCACGTCCGTCTACCGCGACGCCATAACCGCGATGCCGACGACGTCTTCTTCCGTGACGTCCGACCTCCGCGACGCTCGTCCTTCGCGGATCGTTGATGAGCTCCGCGAGCTTCCTTCGAGGTAGGGGTTGTTGAATATTGTTAATTTATTCCTTTTCTTGAACGTGGATCTCGCTTGTCTAACATGAGGCTTGAATGTTTAACGTGAGGGGGGGCCGGATCGCATGAACACGGCCGAACCCCCCTCCATCGTTTATGTTGATTTATCTTGCGGGTAGAAGTAAAGTGGCGTGGTACCGTCGCACCACACGGACATTCGTGCTATTATTTTACGCGGCGCCGTCGCGCTACGCCGAGGAGAATCTTCAAGAATGCGACGCCGTCGCGCCGCGTTGAATGGAATCAAGACACGGCGAAGGGGCGCGGTGCCGTCGCACCGCGCCGGATGACGAACGCCGCGGCCGGTTCCGGGCCGCGGCGGGACGAGGAGACCGCGGCCGGTTCCGGGCCGCGGCGGGAAGAGAAGACCGGCGGCCGGGCCGCCGGCGTCGGAAGCCGAAGGGGGGACCGGAATTTCCGGTCCCGTTAGAGAAAACAGGCCGGCCAGCTGGCCGGCCGGATACCTTTAAAACCGGGGGAATTAATCCCCCGGCCATCTTACAAACCCCCCTCTTAATGAGGGGGGCGGTTCTTTAAAGGAGGGGGGGGGGGCAGCAGCCCCCCGGTTCGTGTCCAGCCGGCCCCCACGTGCGGGGGCCGTTTCATTCAAATGGCGCGGCACAAGGCCGCGCCGCTTCACAAAATCAGCGGGGGCTTGCCCCCCGCGTGCCGACCCCGTGCGGCGCCAGCCGCGGCCTGCCGCGCTGCCTCAGCGCACCGCCGCGCCGCCGCGCCGCCTCCGCGTGCCGCCGCGCCGCCTCGCGCACCGCCGTTCCGCCGCACCGCCTCCGCCGGCCGCCGCGCCGCCGCCGGCCACCGCGCCGCCCAGGGGGGGTCGGGCCGGGTCGGCCCGGACCCGGATCCCCCCCGTTTCGAACCAGAATTGGTTTTTGGCCCATAACCTGAGCCTCGGACCTCCGATCGACGAACCGTCAGCGGCAACGCGATCCTTGGATCGAGACGGTCGTTTCGGTATATCGCACTCAAAGTTTCGGGTTACTTTGTGTCCGGCCGGGTTGGTTCGTTCACGAAACCAACCGGGCCTTCGGAGCGGAAACGCTCATATCTTGAGCTACGAACGTCCGATTGACGCGCCGTCAGTCGCGTTGTGTTCCTCTTAGTGAGACGGATCTTTTGGCATACTACTCCCGAGGTTTGGACACAGGTGGAGTACGGCCGGGTTGGTTCGTTCACGAAACCAACCGGGCCCTCGGAGCGGAAACGCTCATATCTTGAGTTCCGGACGTCCGATTGACGTGCCGTCGATTTTGATGGAATCCTCTAAGTGAGACGGATCTTTTGGCATACTCCGCCCGAGGTTTGGAGGCAGGTGGAGTACGGTCGGGTTGGTTTTGCCTTAAAAACCAACCGGGCCCCGGGAACGAAAATGCCAATAACTCTCAGACCGGACGTCTGATCGACGCGCCGTCTGTTGCGTTGAGTTCCTATTGACGATACGGAACTTTTGGATACATCAACTCTGGTCTTTGTGACAGTTGATGTATCAGCCTCTCGGCTCGTGGAGCGGACCCTCCGAACGAGCTTGCTGTGTGCGGGAACCCTAGTGCTGGCTGCGACTGTTACTGTGACGACTACTACTACTGCTACTGTGACTGCGACGACGACAGTACAGAGATCCTGTGTGGATTCGACGACGACGACTACAGCACTCAGCGATCCTACGTGGAACAGTGCTACCGAACCTGTGTGAGCTGAATCTTCTGTTTACCTTGGGCGGTGTAGCGCTTGGGTGTAGCGGCGGACCCGTGGTACTTGACAGTGGTGGTGCGCTTGGATGCAGCAGCAGACCCTTGGCGGTGGAGCGCTTGGTTGTAGCGGCGGACCCGCGATACTCTACGGAGTGTGTGCGCTTGGTTGTAGCGACAGACCCGCGACGGTGGAGACGTGCGTGCGGAGTACGGAGACCGTGTAGATGACTGAGACCTGACGACTGCTTGACCAACTCGACTTGGAGTGAGTCGACTAGCCCAGTGGACGGAGCGCCCGGTATTTGGCGGCAGACCCACGGCGGACGGAGCGCCTGGTAGTTGGCAGCAAACCCGCGGTACTCGACAGGAGGAGTACCTCAGTAGGCTATTTGGGTGAGCGCCCGGTATTTGGCAGCAGACCCTCAGCGGACGGAGCGCCCGGTAGTTGGCAGCAGACCCGCGGTACTCGACAGGAGGAGTACTTCAGCAGTCTTAGGTTAGTGAGCAGTACCTCGGAGTCGTGACAGGACTACTGCACACTTCAGAGACGGGGCTCTTCAGCAGCTACGGTTTCGATAATAAAAATCCTGGTTTGAGCTGAGTCAATGATCTTTGTGTTTCCTCATGATTGAGATGGACCGCTTGATAACTTAGGTATATGTATGGGCATATTCCTGGGTAATAGTTATCCGTTGATTTCATAAACTTGTTATAAACCGTGTGGACTTGTACTGGTATCCTATGTGGATTTTACTGTTTACTCTTCTTTGTGGATTGGATTGTTCTTGGGCTCGTGTTGGAGCCAAACGGAAATTGGTGACATAGGTATATGTATGGGCATATACCTAATCAATACTGGATGTTACTTCGTGATTGTTACTTTTCTTCGTGGTTTATCCTTTGTGGATTTGAGAGACCTTCAGGGGTCTCGGGGTCCCTACTGAGTAGCTTATACTCACCCCTGCACGGGCTTTGCCCGCACTTCGTTGTGTTGGTTGCAGACGACGGACAGCACTGACTGTGGATGAGGCTTTCGGAGTAGGTCGGTACCCGGAGGAGGACCACTGAGCGGGACGTGCTCGGAGCGGACAGTTGGACCCGAGGAGTTGTGAGCTATCTGTACCTACCCTTCAGGTAGGATCCGTGGTGGACGATCCAGGAGCTGAGCCATCTGTACCTACCCTTCAGGTAGGAATCGAGGAGGACGTCCCAGGAGCCGCTTGTACTTTCAGTTGCTGTTTTCCCTTTCGAGTTGTACTTTACTTTCAGTTGGGCTTGTATTCCTGCCCCCTTTACTTTTCTGCACTTGTAGTTACTTTCTGCTTGCTGACTCTGTGGTGGTTGTTACTTTATTAAGGAAATGCCTTCCCTTTTTACTGGGATTTTACGCCTTGGTGCTAGTCGCCAGCCCCTAGCCTATGGAAGGCGGGCTTGGGGTAGTCACAGCACGGGCCCCGAGGGCGGGTCGTGACAATATTGAATATATCAACCTTTAAACATGGTTCAACCATGGGTTACACTTAGAATCCAAACACACATTCCTTGATACTTGTAGAAATAAAATTCCTTTCCATGCATATAATGCAATAAGCGAAGTTATCAACTGGCTAGGTATGTGATCTTATCAAACAAGGGGTTTTCCTTTATCTTCCTAGTGGAGGTGGTCTCACATACTAACACTGTTGGAAAACTATATTTCCACATAGTTGTTTTTACTTTTTAACTTCAGTTTTAAGAAATGTTTATATAGAAGTAATTATAAATTATAGTTTCAACATAAATTTTAATAAAATCAACATCTAAAAATTAAAGAAAATTTGAATTTAAGGGGTCTTTAATGTTAGTTTTTTATAAACAAGCATTTAAAATACATTTCCACTTTAGTTTTATAGTAAAACTAGTTGGGAAAAGATAGAATTCAAATTTTAATGTCAGTTTTTTTGTAAAACTGACATAGAAAATTTTATTGTTTTAATGTTGAAAAATATATCAATACTTTCAAATAATTTTTTTTAGAAAACTGATGATGAAATACTCTTTCAAACTCAATTATTACATAAGATTTATGTTGAAAGTCTTCATTGAAATATCACTTATGACTTTAGACATCGGTTTTAATTAATAAATGATGTTTAAAGTGTCTTTCAAAATCAGTTTTTTTTGTAAAAATCAATGTTGAAATTATGTATCAAATAATTTCAATATCAATTAAAAAAATAATGTTAAATGTTCAATATTTATGATTCTACATTGGTTTATAAAAAATCTAAAGTTGAATGCTTAAGTTTTTTTAAAAAAAATTGAATAGATTACAAGCCCTAATATATGAGAACCTATAAAATAGAATAAAGAAATGATACATCATATACAAAAGAGAACATGTCACAACCCATCCCCCGGGGCTAGTTCCCTGACTACACTAAGCCCGCCTTCCTTAAGCCAGGGGCTAGCGAGAAGCACCAAAGGTGTAATTCCCTAAAACTGGGAAGCCATTGCTTTTATAACCTATAAAAACACACCACAAGATATGAACATGAGTAAATTGTATAACCAAAAGAGTGCAGAAATTAAAAGGGGCCATAATATAGGCCCAAAAGTAAAGGTACAAGTACAACAGAAAACAATAAAATTATAGAAAAAGAAAGAAAAGTATCTATTGGGTCGTCCTCCAGGATTCCTACTTGAAGGGTAGGTACAGATAGCCTCCTCAGACCTCCATGTTTGTCTGTCTCCTTCACATACCAACACCCAGTATGGTCCACCTCTAGCCACCATCAAGTCCTGGTACTCCCAGCCTCAGTCTGCGCCGTCCATCATCTCTAACCAACATAACAAGGTGCAGGCATATCCCGTTTAGGGGTGAGAATAATGATACTCAGTAGGGACCCCGAGATCCTCAAGGTCTCACAAAATCCAACAAGGATAAACCAAAAAGTATGAAATCAACAAATAACCTTACTTAAGTATATTCCCATACATATACCTAAGTTATCAAGTGATCCATCTCAATCATGTGGAAAACACAAAAGTATTGACTCAACTCAACCAAGATTTTATTCACATTATCGAATCCTTGGCTGCTGGAGAACTCCTGCTCAATCGAGTACATTGGTCCTGCTGCGACACCAAGCGCACTTCCCACTAACATTAGACTGCTGAGGTACTCCTCATGTTGAGTACCATGGGTCTGCCGCATCACACAAAGGCACTCCCCACCATGGGTCTACCACGACACCTGGCGTACTCCACCTCGTAGCCTACAAAGGTACTCATCTTGTCAAGTACCGTGGGTTTGCCACATCACCAAAATTGCTCCTCCACCATGGTACTTTGGCAACACCAATGTGCTCCCCACTGGGCTAGTAGAGTCACTCCGAGTCAAATGGTCAGCAGTCGTCAGGTCTCAGCCAGCTACGAGGTCTCCGTACTATGATCTCTTGTCTCCTGGAGGACGCGCTCCATGAGATACTTGTCGATACTCCATACATCGTGAAGTCCCAAGAAAAATTATCTCAAAGGTCCTCCATGTCATAGGGATCCCAACGTAACTGACGGTGCATCAATCAGACACTCGATCTGTGAGTTATTAGCTTTTTAGTCCCAAGGGCCTGGTTGGATTCGTGCTTGATCTAACCTGACCATGTCCCATCTTAATCCAAAACTCTAGTGGAGTATACTCAAAGGGAATTTTATGCTCCAATATTACTAGAACTACTGATGGTTCATCAAATGGACATCCAGTTCCAAAGATATGGCCCAAAAAAAGTAAAGGGTCGTAGTGAGCCCAGATCCAATCCGACCTGGCCCAACCTAGTCTGGGCCAACCCGGTTCGGGTCAACATGGCCAGACCCATTGGGTCTGACCCGGCCTGTTGGGCCGGAAAACACGTTGACTTCAGCCTGGCCTGTTGGGCCTAGCCCAACGGGCTGTGAGGGGTCGCAGAGGGCTGAGAGGGCACGAACTGGCCGCGAGGGCGCCGACCGGCCATGGGTCATCGCGACGGCGGTTTGGCCCAGAGGGCGCCACAAGGGAGATTGGGCCTGAATGACACAACGAGGGGACATGCCGGTTCAGACGGGGAGCCTCGAGGGCCGCAGGAGGCTGGCTCATCCGGGGCGCCGCGAGGGACGCAAGAGGCCGACTCGGCAGGGGCCCCACGAGGAAGCGGGAGGCCGGCGCGGCCGGGGCACCGACAGGGAAGCGGAAGGCTGGATCAGCTAGGTTTTTTGGAGGGGCGTGGGAGGATGGCTCAGCCGAGGCATCGTGAGGGGCATGGGAGGCCGGCGGACAGTGCGACCTGGGTGTCTTGGCCCGGCCCGGGGCGGCTCAACCGGAAGGGCGGAGTCCGCGGGGGTGGTTCGGCCGGGGTGCTATGAGGGGGCATAGCCGGTTCGGCTGGCGGCAGTACGGAATGCCACAGGGGTGGTGTGGGTCATGGAGGTCATCGTTTGTATGGCCTTTGCCTTCGTCACCATTGTCACATTCCTATGTTTCGAAGAACACCGCAAAAGAGGATGGAGGAGGGGTCGGGCCATGTTGGTTTGGTCCGCACCCTCCATGTTTAGGGTGGTAGCATTTGGCTCACATGAACGAAGCACAACAAACCATCCTGCAATGATTAATCCTAAAACACGAAAAAGGTTAACATATACGGATCAACTAGTTAGATGTTGATCCACGTTCTTTGTTTTAGAAGGAAATAATCAAGGGAATAATATCATATTCAAATAAAATCCATACAAATTCCCACAACAATTTATTCCTAACCCACAAGGAAAATATCCACGGATCAAATTGATAATAAGTTGATCCGCATTATTTTTTTTATAAGGAAAGAATAAAGGGAATAAAATCAATCTTAATTAAAAACCCTACCTTGATCGTTGTTGGTTGACGTTGGAATGAGAAGACGGACATCGATTTTTTGTATTCGAACACGTCATACGTCGAAGTAAGTTCCGAGGAAGAAGGTTGAAGTCATTGACATTCTTCAGGGAGGAAGCGTTATTCATAGGAGAAGCTTTCTCCCAAGAGCTCCTTCTCTCCCCAATTCCACCAAATAAAAGAGATAACCAGTAATAAAAAGAGTTTCCCCAATTTAATCAAAGGCACAATTCAAATAGGATTAAATTAAATTGGCACAATTAAGTGGTGTGTTGGAAAGATTAATGGTATGTGCATTGGCACAATTAAGGTGGAGGGGGTCAAGAGGCTCTCTCTCATTAATTTTGGGAGTTGATGGTTTCTCCCAATTAAATGGGGTTTCATCCCGGGTGGTCCCCACCACCATAACCTCTCATGAGAGGTTATGGTTCGGGTGGTCCCCACCACCTTAACCTCTCATGGGAGGTTATGGTATGGTGGTCCCCACTTCGAAATTCCACATAGAGGTTTAGTTCCGGTGGTCCCCACCTGAAATGTCCACATGGAATTTCAAAATAAAATAAAATGAACTTTATTTTATTTTATTATTTCCATGAAAAATCCAAAAACTAACTTTTTCCCTCGACCATCTACCTTCAAGGTGAATGTCTCCTTAAGCGAACACTGGAACTTCAATTTCAATGGTGCCCTTAGATTTCAATTTTGAGTACCGGTTCAAAAGTTATAAAAACCCGCTCTCACGTTCACTGAACGTACCCGAACAAAACATCAGAAATTGATTCCGGGCACACCGACCCTCGGAATCACGCGCCGTCAATTTTTACGGACTTGTAAAATTCTCATATATTTAAAAACAATTACATGGAAATTATAGTTCTTTACATAACATACCGATATAGATAAACATAATTTAAAAACTTAAATTGGAAAAGTATTTTCTAAATAATAATTTTTTAATCAATAATAAAAAGACACATTGCTAATATTTTATATTTTAATAATACTTTGTTGTCCTTGAAGCATTCTTTAGACATCATTATGTTGATATATCATTCTAGTGAACAAGGTTGAATAATACATAGGCTAATCAAATATTAACTCAATCAACCAAGAAGCACTATAGAGAACACCTCAAAGGAAATTTAATCAAAGTGGTAAAATTATAAGTGTATAAGAAATTAATAAATCCAAAATGGAGTAAATGTTAAGATCACAAAAATCACAATGAATTTTTTTTATGGATGGTTGGAGAATTCATGATTCAAATAAAGTGACATGCTCTATAATTTTCCAATAAGTTAAAATAACATGGTTTGTGACCAATTTCTATGATTTAAATTATAAACTTTACTTAGACATGTTAAAAACAAAACTTAACCTATTTAGGATGAAGTAGAGTTTATAAAAACATGTTTTAATGAGTTATACTCATTTTATATCTTAAATTATTAGAAACATTTATATGTTCTAGGGATATTCAATAACTAAATATTCTATTTTCATAATTCACATGAAAAATCAATTAAATTCAAACCCAATATGCCTATTTAGGTTTGTTATACAAGGCTCAAAATTGAATTATTAGTTTTGAATTGATATATAATAAAAAATACTTGATATCCAATAAATCACATAAACCAACTTAAAACAAGAAATTTCTTGCTAATTCAATAAACCAAGTATGTCCTAATATGAAATTATATCACAGACCAAAAAAATATAATTAAAGTAGTTTAAAACTCAACCATCCTAACAAAACCTTTTTAAGTAAAAATTATTATCTATGAGGAACATCATTATAGAAAGACAAAAAATGATCAACATTCATTTTATAAAAAAATAAATTCATTCATGATAATACAC
Source organism: Viscum album (assembly GCA_963277665.1). Classification (NCBI taxonomy): domain Eukaryota; kingdom Viridiplantae; phylum Streptophyta; class Magnoliopsida; order Santalales; family Viscaceae; genus Viscum; species Viscum album. Next base: position 1,978,918,021 of record OY728122.1, read on the forward strand.
AATTAAAATTAAGAATTCAAAATAGAACTGTATTCCCTTTCACTCAAATTAAATTTTAAAGTTATTAAAACAAAATAAAATATTATTTAAATCTGTAATTAAACAAATGAAGTATATTTTAAATTTTAAAGACTAAAATTAAACTTTAAATTTAACATTAAGAATCAAATTATATATTCAAAAACTATGTTATCAATTAAAACCAATTATATATGGAGAATAACTTAATAGAAATCCATAATTGACTTTTTACATTATAAGACTTTAAAAAAATTATCATATCAAATAGGGAAACCCAAACACTCATGGTGTTCATAAATTAGTTTTAGAACATTTTATAACTCACTTATATCAATATTATATTAAAAATGTTCACTTACATAAAAAAACATAAATTTTACCATCTAAATGAAACTTTTCAATTGAAAATGTAGTTTATGTATCTTTATATATTCATTATAAACTCAACCAATTCAACAGAAAAGTAAAGATACTTTTTATACATAAACCATTTCATTAAAATATTTGATTCCATGATACCAAACACCTGATATAACAAAAAAATAAGTTTTTAACACTGTTTATTTGGAAAATGTAATATTAAACATAAACAATAAAGTAAAAAACTCAACACCCATAAAACAACGTATTAACATATAAAAGTAAATAAAACAACATGATATTTACACAAGTACTTCCATTCTATTGTGTTTTAGAATGAATAAATGAAAAACATTTTTATATATAATGAATCCAACTTAACTACAACAAAACATGGATATATATTATAAAAAATATTTCATAAATTATAATAAAATCATGTTTATTTGGATTCTAAAATCCACATATTTGTTAAATTTATTTATAAAATGTAATCCTCTTGAAAATTTTATGTTTTTCATATTGAAATTCATAAATTTTAGCAAGAAAAACCTGAATAGAATTTTATAGTTTTGGGCCATTAAATAAAAAACAATCCATAAAAACTCTAATCAACTCTTGGTTTCTAAAGCCTCCATGTTTATAATTATGAAAATTTAATAGAATTTTAAAAAAAAAATTATTATCAAGGTTATAATATTAAAAAAATTATTCTTAAAACAAAATATTAATATAATTAACCTTATTAAATTATGTTATGATCTCAGTTATGATTATCTTTGACATGAATCTTAAAACAAAATAATATCATTTCACCCTTTATTTTTGATGATAAAACTATGTTTATGAATCTTTAACATGAAAATGTAAACCAAAACATACATATATATAATCTAAAACATATATTATTTAATATAATGTATATTTAGCAATAATTAAACATAATTGATTTTATTTAGCTTCTATTTCGACAATTGAACATTGTTACCCATTTTCCATGACCTATATTTTAATATATCTATTTAGAATCACATATAAAAAATAATAATTAGAAATAAAGAACTTGTAAAAAATAATAAATTTAATTATTTAACAATTTTCTAAAATATTTATGTACTCTTCCTAATACACTAACAATAGGAAAATAAAAATTCTATAAAATCAAACATAATATACCAACTAAATGCATAAAAAAATATGTATAAATACTCAGTTATTTGAAATTAATTAAAAGAGACACACCTGAAATATATAATACCTATAAAAAATAATATACAAAATTTTGAAAGAATTATAATTTCTTATTTTTTAATCTTTAACTAAAAGATTCATACATGAAAATTTAAAGGCTTGTGTAGTGTAGAGATTTTTTAAAACTCCATAACCCTTTATTCATCAGATAGAAACCATGTAAAAATAAACATAATATAACAACTTAAAGTAAAAAATTATTGTTTAAATAATAATTTTTTAACTTCAATTAAAAATACATACTTGATAATCTAAATTAAAATCATACTTAACAAATAGTTTGATAATGAACGAAGAATATTGGTGAGTTATTCATTCGTATACGAATCAGTATCATTGAAAAGATAGAATAACAATGTATGTTATATGATTAAAAACAAAATATTTAGAAATAAAATATAAAATAATTAATATAGCTAACCTTATCAAATTTAGTAATTGAACCAGTTGGGATTATCTCATACATGAATCTCAAAATTTTATAATCACATTCCACCCTTCCTTTTTGATGATGACATAGTGTTTATAAAACATTAAATTGAAAATATAAACCAACATATATATGTATAAAACCAAATATTTTTTAATATAATTTTTTTTACCATTACTTCCATGTATTGGATGGTATTTGGTTGCCTTATCAACAAGAGATATTTGTTAAACTTTTTCCATGACTTTCATTTTCATATATATCCAATAAAAAAATTATAAATAATGATAATTAAAAATAAACTTATAAAAAAGAATAAAACTAACTTGTTTAATAAGTTGCTAATTTTTTTATGAACACCACCTAATAAAGAGAAAAATCAATAGAATTATCATTCACTTAGGTAAAATATTCCTATATCCAATGACCTATAAAATATTAAAATTTGAAAATTAAAAACATCATGGTGAATATTAATTCATAATTATATTAGTCTTCTAACCCATAAAGGAATAAAAAAACCATCACCCAATATCCATATTATATAATCTCTCATATATATATATATGAAACTCTAGAAGGGGTTTTCACATATTGCACAACTATTGAAATGAATTCACGTTTGATAAGACCATAAACACTAGTGGTCACATTTTGAGTAAGAATCATGTTTTGATACATAATTAAATAAGTAAAATAGTATGTCACTTGAAATTATACTTATTTAATGAAAAAATAGAAAAATAAATTTACATACATGGAAGACAACTGTAATGCAGGAATGATGAGCTCATCATTAATAACCAAATCCATGATATCTTTTTTAATATTCTTAATGGATAGTCTCTTACACATATGTGAAATTTCATCTGAATCTCATAAATATTATCTAAGGATGAAAAAACCTAAGGTGGTATTTTTTCATTAGAAATATCATATGTATATGAATTGTTTGGTGCATAATCCTTTTGTTTTTTTGTACTAACTATTTTTATTATATATACTCTTATATAAATTAAATTTCAGAAAACATTATAAGAAAATTTTAATCAAATTTAAATAATATTTAAAAAACTATGTATACCTTGTCTATCGGATAATGAATAAGTCATTCCAGTAAAAGTAAAAAACGAACCATAAAAATTCCCACACTAGTAATCTCCTTGGTAAGAAATGTAAGTAGACTAGTTTGATCAATAATATAAAGAATTGATATTCCTAGGTGACCCAACTACATAGGATGGTGATGTATAGAATCCATAAATATATGTATAACTCCATATGCTAAAATACATATATTGGGATCTCCAACATACAAGTCAGAGTATATAGTTAGGTTCAAATGAGGAGGTGGAGGATCCATGTAAGTAGGTTGGGCAGGTTGCGTAGGTTGCATAGGTTGCATAGGCTACATAGTTTCTGATTATCTCATTAATTTTTCAAACATTTCATGAATAACTGATTGAATTATATCATCTATAGTTTATTTCAGGTATTTCATCAAAAATTATAAGTAATTTAATTTTAGATCTCTTTATTTCTTACTTTTATAGCCAAAAACATTTCTAACACTAACAATCGCCTCATATCCTATTACGCAGATGGGGTGTTTTGAATTTCCTAAATCATCTTCTAGGATGTTCATCCTGCAATCAATGAAAAAATTCTATATGTCGACAGAGTTCATCATAAAATGAAAAATTAAAATGTCATATTAGTGTGTCTAATTTAACAAATAAAAACATTCATGGAAAATAAAAATTAATTTCTTTAATATTTTGGATACTTATTAGTATTACTTGGTAATATACTTTTCATATTTTTTATTCTATCTATTTTCCATTTTTCATTGTGTGTATGGGTAGATAGAGGAAAAAACTAGGCCTCTACTAAACCACAAGTATATTGATCTCTTAATGTATCAAACTTTTATATAATCAATTCATCCTCTAATAAATTATACCCACAATGTGATAAATAATGATGGTATATGTTTTATAATTGGATCTATTAATGAGTTCTCCTAGAGACCTATTACAAAAAAAATAATCTAATAAGTAATTTGGAAAGATACAAGAAATTTTATAATATAAAATAAATATCATACCATAAATTATTTATCATTTATGCTGGTAAAAAATTTATTCAATTTATCTGCATCTAAAAACTCATACTTGAGATATGGGTTTTAATTTTGTAACCTCTGACAAACATATTTTTTCATTTTTTAAAATCTCTCCATCAAACTATAGCTAAAGATAGAAACCGTTTCTTAATTTCATTAATTTCATTGTTTGTAATTGACTAAATTTAATATATTTAATTTAATATATATAATATTTAAAAAATTAGATAAAAATAAATCTATTGATAAATTTTACCATTATGTACTCACACAACTGCACTTTCACCAAAATTTTGATAGTCTTCCAATTTGGATATAAAATATTAATCCTATAATAGCTTTGCATGGTGATATAAATATTAAATGTCATGGAATTTGGGCTAGTTGGGTTATTATTATCATTAAAATTAATATGTATTCTCTCATCTTTAAGTGAATGTGATAGGTTTGGTAAATGTATAATCACATGTTTACCTACTCTTGAAATCAATTTATCGATAGAATAAGGAAAATAATCCTCTGTGTGAGGCCCATCAATAGTCCTACAATTATTATTCGTAAATAAAATGTTTGATTTCATTAAATAATTATATTATTGAATTTTTGATAATATGAAAAAAAGACATATACCATAGTAAATTTTCCTTTACCTTTATTTGTTTTATTGAAATAATAAAATGTAATGAAATTTTATGTACCATCATATTATTCGAATAGTGTATTAAAAAATGATTTCAAAAATATGTATGTAAATAAATAGTGTGACACATGTTTAAGTTCAAGAAAATGATTTCATGATTCTTAACAAAATAATATAAATTTTAAACTTATAAATAAAAATATTAATTCTAAAATGATAGAATGATTTATAAATTTAAATATCATAGTTGAAAAAAATACATGTGTAAATTTATCCCAAACATAATGATTTGCATCTGGGTTTTCAATCAAAAATTATTTACCATAAGTGTTGAATATAAAATTTAACCCAAATATCATATAAATAATAAAATATATAAAATTAAACATCCAATAATGAATAAAAAATAGGGTTTTTACACAAGTAAAATATAAAAACAGATGTAAAATAAAAATATCTAATGAAATAATTATGAGGGATATTTAGTGTTTTCCCATATCCCTTCAGCAATATATTTTTATATCATGGACAATGCCTAAATTATAATCATTATTATCTTTAAAAAATTGAGAAATAGATGAATATGACTAATATGTATATATAACATCATCAACCTCCTCATCAACCAAATGAATCATTTTCCCATTCAAAACAACCGACTACAAATCATTTGTTGAATCAATGTCAATAAATATTTTCTTTTCATCTATCTCAATGATAAATGGTTACTCTTTGAAACAAAAAATTTTCAAATCAACATGTGTAAACCCATAGTCATTGTGTTTCATACCAATATTACTATCAATAAAGTTACACAGATACACTATAACTCAAAATTTAGTACAATCAATTTCTCATGTATCATTAAGAACTATGAAATATGTTGTTGATGAAAAAAATTAGGTTTTCATAATTTTCTCTCAAAAAATGTTGTTCTCCAGTGATGACTATTACCCTACTATTTTTAATAGTAATATTTTCATCCTGATTTTTTTTAGAATGTGTACCAATTAATATCAAAATTAGACTATGTGATCAAATTAAGATATGTTCCCCATTCCAATCATTTCAATGTTTATGATAAAAATATATTTTTGTTTAATTTCTCTTTAAACCATGAAAAAAATGTCTTTATGCTCAACTGTCAACCAATTTTTATTTATTTTGGGAAATCATACCTTAAATTTGAAATTATGTGATGATATATATGGTTGAACCTAATATATGTTACTTAAAATGTATTAAGGTTCCGACATCACTTCATCACATGGAATTAACATTAACTTTAAGCTTTGAATCCATAAAACTTTAATATCAGCTAGCATATGTCAAGATATTGGAAGAGAAATATTTTCCAATTCATACAAATAATAATTAAAGAACACAATAACCACTTCTGATGCTTATTTTGGAACAATATAGGCCTCTACTCAATGAGTATTTTTGACATATCCCTTAAAATTATCCATTTATCATTCAAAAGGATACATCAAATGTAAATAAACAGGCCCCTATATTCTTATATCACACACCATATGAACCATTATATCAAACAATATGTGGGAAATACATTTCTAGTTGGTAATGTATAAATAAGATTCGTTAAACAATGCATCTATAAAATTTGGATAAAAAAATATTCTACAAATGGATTTGAAAAATTAACATAGCCTGATGACAGTCTTTCTGATATGTGTGAAAAATATACATCACATTTTGACTAGAAGATATGGTTGGATCAGTAAATTATAGTCATGAGATTCCATACCTATTAATTTAAAATCATTTAATGACACCAAATTTTTACATTTAAAGAATATCCAATAGGTACTTTAATTCCGGGCAGACATTAACAAAAATTCAACTCCTCGCTCTTCATTTTGATTTGGATTGTTTGATACCAAAAATTCAATCATCTAAATGGATAATTTCATAAGATAATTTAGAGGATATTTCATGATATTTTTTTGGAAAAATTAAAAAAAATCATTTATATGCCTGAATATGACTATATACCCTTGAATGAAAAAACAAAATAAGAAACAAGAAAACCCTCTAGAATGAAGATGAGTCGATTAATATAAGAAAAAAATCAGTAAATTATAAGAATAAAAAAAACTACAATGAGAAAACAAATGTCAAAAGAAATAAAACAATTAAAATAGAACCACTACCACATAGAAAGTTGGGATCCTAGAATGAAAAAGATATGTCATGGAATAGTCAATTAAAAACTGGTTAAAGTGGTACAGATATACCTCAATAACTTTTGAATGAATAAAATTTCAGTCAAATGATCATGATGAGTTTAATTTTAAATGGAGAATAAATCTCATCAAATAAAACTAATGGGTTAAAAGGATTTATAAGAATGATCAGGTCATTCCTGTATTTCCAAACAAGATAAGTACATTGTCTAACCAAAATATTAAAAAAATGACGGTGATTAAAGGATGAGCCCAAATAAGATAAAATGTAATCTTAAAGTATGTTCCACTAACAAACTAGAATATATAATTGTAATAACCTATTTAAAAACAACACAACATGGGTTTTAAAAATATAAGAGAAAAACATATGGTCTCTAGTTTCAGGATACTGGTTACAAAAAAGACATAAAATATAATTCATGAAGGGAAAAAAGGATTATCTTACAATGGTTGAAATACTATAAATAGAAATCATCCACATCAAGAAACCAAACTTGGGGGGTGAAAAATGGACCCTATAAATCCAACATCCACCTTGTCTTATTTAACATGTCAAGGAACATAACAAAACCAATGGTCATAGTTGAAAAATTACCATCCTTTTCTTGGATAGTACAACTTAAAAAATTGTCACTAATCTCAATGAAACAGAAATTATAATCGCAAAATTTAGGTAGTATCTTAAAAAACTAAGAGAAAAATGATTTTAATGGAACATTCCCAAAATAAAATTCTCTTTTATAACAATGATGAATCCAATTAACCCAGAATTAATCCTTTAAAATATTAAACACTGAATATTCTAAAGAAGGAGAATTATATTGGTTTTAAGAGAACACTTAATAACAAGGACATTATAATTGATAAAAATACACATAGTTTTCCAGTAATATTAGATTTACTATATTTTTTCATTATTATCCAAATAACATTATGACACTGACTGTTAGTGATTCGAAGAATAGTTTTGGGAAGAGAAATAACGTGGCCCCAGTAAAGAAAAATTGAATTGAGAATAAATTTATCATGCACATCATGACTAACACAACTCAAAATTTTAAAGAACCATAACCTAATCTGAGACATAATTTTCTCCATGAATGGTAGGAATTTATATTAATAAATAACTATAGGATATTGGGGAACACAAAAATAATAAATGGGTAATCTTTAAACCACAAAGTTCAACAATACATGAATTCCTCTTATAATCACTTCATAGAAAAGAATACAAATATTAATAGAATTAATTAAAATTATAGATATAGTGAAATGACATAAAGATAATTAGAGATCGACTGGGCATAACATTTAATAATTTTTGATAAGAAAAAGGTTATCCTCAAACAAAACATGGGTGACCTTCAGCCCGTGATAGTTTGGATAAAATCTAAAACCTCTATGATTTTAAAACATACTAGGAATAATAGATAAATATTCTATAAAAATGATGAGAAGAAATGGTGAGAGGGGATCACTATGCCTCAAGCCTTTCTTACCATGATAAAATAAACATAGCTCATCATTTATCATAATAAAGTATTGTGAAAAACTCAGAGAATCCATAAATTGTTAGATAAACATAGAAAGAAAATTAAAATAACTTTTTTTCAAAAAAATACAACAATACAAAATCATTGTCCTTAGAATGTTAAATGTTTAGGGAATATATCATGCTAATGTTCCTATAGAAATAATTATAAACTAACTCATGGGAAAATTATTATGAGAATTATCCCACCCATAAGAAAAAGGACCTAACACCTCCCATACCAATTTGGGAAGAAGATTTATAAGTCGACAAAAAATCAAATTAGAAAATTATCCCTATAAAAAATTACCCCAAGATATTGGTATAATATCACAAGGATACCAAAGACTATTTACATTAATAATAAGAGAAATAATGGTGGAATTAAAACCATGCTAGAAAGTTTTATTCCAAAAACTTCCTTAGCCCGGATATAATACTATATCCCACAATCCCCCAATATTCCTTATAAAACAAGACAAGAAACCACCTAGTTCTAGGGATTTATTATTACAAATAGAAAATATGGAATACATAATCACCATTTCAATGAAAGGGTCACAAATACTAAGAAAACTCGATTGATCCATTAAACTAGAGTTGAAAATATCAATTAAAATATCACAAGGACTCTACGATCCCATACGGTTAGTGTAAAACCCAAGGATCATTTATATAAAATAACCTGAGGGATTAAACTAAGAATATTGATCATTTTTAATCACAACAAAAAAATCTAGATTTATTAGCCTTGATACAAGTATGAAAATATTTATAATTGATATGTAAACTATGTAACCAGTGAATAAAATTTCTTTTATTAAGAAATGAACTTCAAAATTCATATGTTTATTCATATACTTTATTAATACTATCTCTTTAATACAAATAGATTCATCTCTTGAGCTACTTAAAATTCAAAAATGAATTAGGGATAACTTATCCCTAACATGGTCAATCTGATGAGTCAACATTAAAGGGAAAATATTAAACCTATCATTAAGAACCTTTTTAATATCCCCATGACTCATAAAAATGAAATAAATATAATTTTGATGATAGTGGGAGACATAGGTGTAATGGACCAAAGGGAAAAAGATATTAACTTTACACCAGAAATTGTAAAATCTAAGAAGACCAGACACTATGAATTTCGTTGGTATTAATAATACATAGGATATGATCCAAGAGACTAGGATGAAGAAACCTAATTGAGGAATCTTGAATAGGATAACACCAAATATAATTAATAATAAATCTATACAACTTAATCCAAATTATATTACCCCTTCATTTATTTAACTAGGTATAGATTCAACCAGAAAAGGGATGATCATAAATACCGTTATAACTCTTAAAAATATAGATCCCTAAACATCTCTAATAGATACCCAACAACCCTATCACCTATCTATATAGGATTAAAGTTAGTTTAAATTCCCTATAACCATCAAAAGTTCAAACATAGGATTAATAAAATGAGTAAAATCTATCCATAAAGGAATTTATCATTAAAGGACTTATCCAGTGATAGAAGAAAAGACATAAAACCTAATTTAATACTACAGTAAAATAGTTGGTCCAATAAAAATAACCCATTAAGGTAAGTGTTATTCCAATTATAACGGAATAGTGTACCACCATTATACTCATGAAAATGCTTGTCTCCAAAAAACTAGTTATAGGAAAAATAAAAATAAGAGATAAGATCAATATTTTGAAGAGAGGTTTTAGTTTCCAAAATAGATAAAATATCAAGTTTATATATAATTATAGAATATTTAAGATCCAGCAATTTTTTGTTGTTATTTAAGCCACTAATATTCCATAATTCATAAATCATCTTAATCTATGGTGGGGTTTAGGGTGATTAGACTTCCTAGAACTTTATTGATCATGAGATGACTTAGAAATGAGATTTTTCCTTTTCTTTTGAGTAATAAAAATAACCATGTGAAAACCTTACTTATTCATTGGATATTTAGGGGGAGGGGTTGGAAAACATTATAAATACCCATTAGGGGTGAAACCACTTTTATAAGTTCCCATCCTCAAACATTTCATACTGATGAGTTAAGTCAAGAATTTTAATTTATTACACATTGAGTATCTTTTCATGTTTAGATATTTAGAAAACTAAGCCATAAATATTACATAAAAAATAGTAGAAATACAAAGTGGACACTTCCATCTATATCCATTGAAGTCATTACTCAAAAAAATTTATAAATAAACACAGTTTCTTTTCATGTTTAATCATGATAAATTTTCATTGATTCCATAATTGACTATATTCCCCCTTAAATACTATGAAAACATTTAAAAACATGGGAAGAGAAAAAAAAATCTATGTAAAGGATATAAAAAAATGAAAACAATTAGTCTATTGAAACACATGTTAACCCATTTAATTTTCTTTTTGTGAATGAAACAAAACATTTTCACATGAATAAGACCCACACTTTTTGCTCAAATAAAAACATTAAATCAAATGGTAAGCAATTAAAACTCATTTCACTGACATAGATCATTATATATATAAAACCATTTCAAAAAACTTTCTGTTGGAAAATTCTTATGTCCATGTTCCCATATTATTATTACCCAATGAATTGAAGATCTATAATGGGTATCACCTTAGGTACAAGATATATCAGGGTCACCCATGAGCAATAATGGGGATCATCCCATCATATAATCTATATCAGGCTCACCTGTGAGCTATACTGGGGCTCAAACCATTTTATAAGTTGTTTTAGGCTCACCCATTAATTATAATGAGGATAAAACCTTTGTAAAATCTCTATCGGGATCACCGATTTTATATAATGCTCACGTACCATTTCATGAATAAAACACATTCATCACAAAATCTTTTTTAAAACATCTTCTAATATCATATGAAAAAAATTTCATATAAAAATACAATTTTTATTTATGAAACAATCTTTAGTACTATAATTCATAAAAAGGTAATAAGGTATTTATTTTCCTTTAAAAAACATTAAGTCTTATAGAGGAATCCAAGTATAAAATATTGGTTAGGACAACAAAGAAGTTTTTGTCACCGTATACGTTAAAAAGAACATTCCTTGTTTCATTTGTCAAAACATTACACGTAAAACACTTAAAAATATTCCTTTTTAAAACCTTTTAATTAAATTCAAATTATAAAAAAAATGTACTTTAAAATCCTTTTATATCCATATAATAAATATTTAAATTAATATTATTAAGAACAAGATTTGATAATTAAATATTTAAACATTCAAGGTGTCTCATACCACTTTGAACAATTAGATCATAATATCCAGGAATTGATACATTTAATAAAACATTATGTAACATTATTATAGATAAAATATGGATATTAAAGGTTGTACTGGTTGTATATAAACCTTATAAAAGAATAAAGGTGCATATTATCCAGAAATGTCTCAATGAAAGGAGATTGAGGCAAAGTCCCCGTACCTCAAGTCTGAATATTATTATATGTTATTTATATTTTAAATAATAAATTCGGGTTAATTTAAAATTTCTTGAGAAACATTTTCAGGTTCATTATTCATTTTATATCACTTATTATCACATTATAAAATTTTTTAATTCTTAGATCAGGAGTTTTGTTGATGTTCAGTACTTGAGTTGAAAATAAACTTAGTATGATGTCAATAGTCAATGTGGTTTTAAGACAAACATCTCCAAAATAAAATTCATGAAATGTGGATAAATTTTATACATCCATTATATTTTTAAATCAAACAATTATTTATTTTTCTGAAAAATGAACAACATTATAATCATGGAGACGGCAGGTCGTACGTACGCATGAGTAACATTTCCATTCTTCACTGATCATTTTGTAAATAAGGTAATTATTATTTTATATTTCCATAATTATCATAATTTCATTGAAATTATAATAATAATTTTAATATAGTTATATATATTATACAAGTGGTGCGGGGAATAAAAATGGTTCACATCTCTTCATGGAGATTATTGTTCACACGTTCACATGAACGACATTATCATTTTTATGTGCATGAAATGAAAAAACATAATTAATATTTTATTTTATTATAATGATAAATAATTCAATAATATCCTATATGAACATTAATTTCATCATTATATCAAGTCATTAAATATGGTGATGAAAAATGAACTATATCGGTTCGCGTGGTGGTAGTCCACTATACACACAAACAAATAGTTCATTTCCCATTTAATGAAATCAATGATTTATTAAGGTGGTGATATTGGAAAAATAATATTTTAGTATATTTAGTATAATGGAGTTATTATTTCATCATGGTTTAGGTAGATTTGAATATGTGGAAGAAGGAATAATATCAAAATACTTAAATAAAAATGATACCTCTTCTTCAGTTGATAAACATTGAAGAACACCTTAACACCTACAAGAAGGGTGTTATTACTAAAACAATGCCTCAAGAATTTGGGGGTAATTCTAGGAAGATTTTTTAAAGATCTTTTCTAATAAAAATGGTTTTCAAGTGTATGTAATAGAGATGAATGAGTACCTTTTATTGGAGAGTGTTGGGGTACCCTTTAAATTATTAGAAGTATTAAATCAATATAAATTCAATTTTGATTCCAAATGGGTCCAAACATATTTAGTTAGAATATAATATGAGTATGGGTTGAGATAAATTTTTTAAATTAAAATTAATCATGTTTTGGATATTTTTTAATCCTTATCTTTATGTTTTAACCCCTTTAACTCTGACCATTTTATTAATTAATTTACACTTGGAGAGTTAAAATAATTACCAAATAATACCAGATGACCAATTAATGTGTCATTGATAACATATTTAAACTTATCTCAACTTTTGGGTCGAATGTTGTATTTTTATAAATTTTATATCATTTAATTAGATATTATATATTTTAAGTTATGAATTTTGTCAATTTTCACACTACTCATTACCTGGATTTTTTAAAAAACTCACAACTTTATTCCTATGAAATAAATACATTAACTCATCTATAAAATGTTAGAGTCTTCCAGGAAATTCATAAAGGGCTTAAGATATTTTAAATTGTATTTATTCTAATATCATCAATATCATTTATTTGATTCTTCCTTCAATAAATAAATTACTACATCATCATTTTGCCATTTTCTAATTTAATTATTTATTTACTAAATTTTTTAAAAAAATTACCATGAAAAATTTAATATTTTTATATTTATAATTAATATTTATAGTGTAAGATACCACTTATATAACCCCATATTAAAATTGTTTTAGTAATAAGAAACATATTTATGACATCTTTTCCTCTACTTTAAATAAAATGTTATAATTGTCATAATCACACACAAGTGTCTTCCAAAGGTGATAATTTCTGCCCATGTATTTTATTAATCTAAAATAACTCATTCAATAAGATTATGAAAATATTTATGGTGGTTTTATATTATTATAATATTATTTTTACCTTTAACCATGGTAAATAAAATACTAAAGAAACTATTCACCAAAAAATATTTTGATCCTATTAGATCAAAATTTTCATATTTATTACAACAATTTATGTCAATTTTTAAAATTCAATCTAAACAATTGGTCAAATTAATTATAATATAATATCATTGACAGATCGAGGAAACAAGTTTTTTTGAAGTAAAAACGTTCAAAAGATCACAAAGTTTTTATATCCAATTTCAATGGGAAATTAATTACAATGACCTAAATTGGATTAAACGATAAAAACATAATCTAAGTAAACTTTAAGCCAAATTAAAATTATAACATAACTAAATTAATAAATTATATGAAAAAATATTTTTGAATTGAAATGCAGTGTTTTCACTATTCATTAAAAATGAATTTTATGAGAAAAAAACCAAAATGGAACCAAAGTAAATTTTTATGTCCCACTTCCAAAGAAGAAGATTATGTTTTTAAAATATAACCAATAAATGTTTCAAACATTAGATTTTAAAAAGGTCCTCCATCAATAGGTGTAAAATCTACCTTTAAAAAATATTAGAGCTTTTTATGCTTAAAATCAAATTTATTCCTATTTTAAGAACATAATATTTGTTAGAATAAAGTGAAAATATTTAATAAACATGTTTAAACATATTTTTGTTAGTTATGTTCATTCCCTCCAATACAATGGCTATATGATAAATACCATTTTAAATAATAATATTATTATGTATTACTTTCGGTATAACTCAATCTTGCATGTGATTTAAGATTTCAGTGAAACCCGTTATTCTGTGTCAATAAAACTATCATAAATAACATCCACATTAAGGTAATATTACAATATAATTCATAAATATTAATAAATATTAAAAATTCTTATTCTATAATTACCTGGGATGTTACATCCTTATCGCCTTTTGGAAATTGTATTCTCGCAATTTGAAATATGGGATCAGTAACTAAGGTTTCATTTTTCGAAATTAATTCATTGAAACCCAAAATTAGAAAAAGTTTCAATAAAAATTATACCTTAAAATAAAGAACGTGAAGTACAATGGTCACATGAGATAACACATTCTAGGATTCCATGTAGGAAAACATGGATATAGAAGAGAAAAATATCAATCAAGTTCTAATAGAGAGTGATAGAAAACATTGTTAAAAAAATATAACAATCACAAAGCTATAAATCTATGATGATCAAATATATTATTTGATTCATTGGAAAAAAAGTTACTAGGGTAACATTTTTTATTTCAGGATCTTTTCCCTATAGTTAGAGAATTCATTTACATCAATGACTAAGAACATAAGTAAACATACTTGGTGGACCCATTTCTATTTTATAAGCACAATTTAATCCTCATAATATTCATATAATTGGGATTTATATCCCTAAGAATATATTTAATCATCAAATATCGTACAAACCATACAGGTTATCAATATCTTAAATCTGAGGTCCAAAAGTTGAGGCATACTCCACATTAATCAAAATACTTACATAAATATAACCCTATAAAACATCTTATAGAAAGGAAATTAATAACTTATTATCCATTAAATAAAACCATTGAATCCATGTATAAAACCTTTAACTTGTCGTTATCCTTCAAAAAACTCTGGGCTCTCAGGAGTTTTTATCACTTCACTAGATGTCGCAACATCAACTGTTGTAGTTGCAAACAATTTTCATGAACCGTTTTGTTTCTAATCATACTGATTTCCACCCAATGTAACTAACTTCATATAATTATTTTGATAATTTCCCAAATCATTGTAGATAAAAAAATTTAATATAGATTGGATATATATTGTCTCATTATTGGACTATTCAATACCCTTTTCCTTACAGTCATGAACCTTGTGAACAAACTTACCACAATGATAAAACATTCCAAATCCTAACATGCATTAAAAAAAATGCATTTTACCACACATGGAACATTTTTTAGTCTTACCTACATAATTATTTGTTGGTTGCTTCAACATTTCCTATAACCTTGACCATTTCTTACTCTAATCATCTCATGGTACATAAGTGTCAGAAAACTCTATTTCCACATTCTCCGGACAACAAACCACTTTCTCATTACATTTCAATTATCTGGAGGCCAAATATCTTTCATATCCCTTTTTTTAATCTGGATTAAAATCTATTAATTTTATTATCAATTTCTCAAATAAAATCTAGAACATACCTCGTCGATCTTATGAAGTTCACTTCATATGCATCAACAAAATCATCATCATTTTTCTTTAATTCCAAATATTTTTTCTTCATCCTATAAAAAAGAACCTTAAGGAAATATTTATCGATGAAAAATATCCTTAAATTCATATCATTCCATGGAATCAATATCATTTTTTTCTCTATTATTCTTAACCAATTATCAGAATCGATCAACTTCACCTTCAAAATGGCTGATGGAAAGAGTAAACTGTTGACATTCCTAACATCCCATTATTTCATATATCTTCTCTAGTGTATTGATCCAACCATTATCATCCATTGGGTTATATGATCCCTTAAATGATGGGATATTTTTCCTCATTAAATTGTTGATCTGGACGATCTCGTTCATGGATTCCACCACCATTTAAAGATTGTGTCAACTTATCCATCACAACAAAAAACTATTTAGTTCCGATTCTGACCACCTCAAGATGTTGATTTGAAAGGTTGTTTTCCTATCGTTTACTTCTAATTACAACTTTCCAATTTCCTCTTGGAAAACCATTCTGAACAGACATAGTTTAGATGAAGAAACAAGGTAATGATAAAATGCAACATCATTTCAAATTTACCATAAAGTAAAATTTTATAAAGAAAATCAATTAGCACCATCCTAACCTCTAATGTTGTTTAAACCATCCTATAATACATACTATAATGACCCAGCCTTAAACATTACATAATCTTGTGTTAAGTCAATACTTGTACTTTATTTCAAATTGAGGATATTTTTGATTTTAGAGCTTTAGAGAATTAGGCTATAACTATTACATAAAAAATCATAGAAATAAAAAGTGGAAACTTCCATCAGTATCCATTTCATTCATAACACAAATAATTTTAAAAATAAACATGGTTTATTTTAATATTTAATCATAGTAACTATTCTTTGATTCCATCCTTGAATCTATTCTCCCTAAAAACCCATGAAAAACATTTAAAAAATGAGGATGAGCACAAAAATACCAGTAAGGGGCATAAAAATAATGAAACCCATTAGGATAGTGAATAAAATGGAAACCCATTTAATGTTATTTGAGCAAATGAAATGAAAAATTTTCACATGAATAAAACATACAATTTTTTCTCAAATAAAATTATTAAATCTAATTGTATGCAGTTAAAACTCCTTTTAGTGACTTAGAGCATCATGTACATAAAACCCTTTCAACCCCCTTTCAATTGGAATAACCATATTGTTGACTTCTAATATTGTTATTAACTAATGAGTTGGATATCTATAATGGGGATCACCCTTCTTATAATATATATCAGGCTCATACCTTTATATAAGCTATATAAAGCTCAACTATGAGCTATAATGGGGCTCAAACCTATGTATAAGCTATGTCATGCTCACCCAGGAGCTATAATGGGGCTCAAACCTTTGTGTAGGTTATATTTGGCGCACCCATTTCATATAATACCCATGTACCATTTTGTGAATAAAACATGCTCATCACAATACCATTTTAAAAACTTATTCTAATCCTAAATGAAAATCATTTTTGTGAAAAAAATACCATTTTCATTTAAGAACCCATTTTTAATACCAATAAACTGAAAAATGGGAATAATAGATTTATTTTTCTTTTAAAAATTTAAGAACCTGAATCTTCGTTTTAAGGTATTTCTTTGTTTTTCTTAGAGTTTTTGAGAAAAGAGGAGTTTTTGGAAATTTTCAAAGTAAACGTCATGTAATTTATGAGTACATGCCGTATACTACCTTACCGCACTAGGCCGTGTGCTGACCGTGTCTGGGCCACACACATGGTGTGTAGGGGTGAAGTGGAGGCCGCTTAAAGTGGAATACGGAAAAGTAGAGTACACGTCGTGTACTCATGAAGTGCATGCCGTGTATTTTCTCTTTTTCATTAAATGGACAAGGGTCGCGCCTAAGAAACAAAACTGTCTTCCTCTCCAGCGCCTTCAACTGAGAGTGACCCGTATAGCCATGGATCTTCTCTGAGCCCCCGATCCTCTATCTGTTATCCAAATCGACCATCGTCGACTGCGTTGGAACCGAAACGGTGAGTTCTTCCTCCTCGTAGAGCCTTGATTTCCAATTCTTCTTCTTTCTTAAGTTATAGTGGGTTAAGTGTTTTGTGCATTTTCGTAGATATAATCCGTTTTGAGGAGAATCAAGCATCATGGTTCAAGTATATCGATCTCCTAGGATCATGGTAGGTGGTTTGTGCCTTACCTTTCGATGTATTTGAGGTTTATGTGAAAATTCCACCAATACCCATGGACGGGGTAATGCGAGTTCACCTTTTTGTCCTTGTGGTTATTCCTGCCTTTCATTCAGGATTGTGTAGAGGTAAATTGATCATTTTTGTGGATAATTGTCATGATTGGATGTTTTTACCATGCTTTGTTCTTGTTTCAACCATTGGGTATCTTTAGCCTTTGGCCATTGTACCTGTTTCCAGGCCCTGTGGTCGTAGGGTGGAATGATGTTGTGAACATGCTTGTTGATCTGTAGACTATTTATCCAAGTAGCTCTATAGGTGTACTTTGGTTATTCATGTATCTCTATAGGTGTACCCTGGCCTTGTAGAATTAATATGCACAGACAGGAACGAGACTGTGAGAACCCGATGTTATAGACTATAAGGGATAGACTGAGTGATCTTCCCATAGAGTCTTAGATATTATAGACTACAGGAGGGTAGACCGAGTGAGATTCCTCAGAGATTCATTACCATGTTTTAATGTCATTAAAACCTTTATAGGCTAGTGGAGGAATTGACTGAGTGAGCTTCCTCAGAGTGTCTATGGTATACCTGAGGCTATAGGAGGATTGACCGAGTGAGTTTCCTCAGAGAGTCTCTAGACCATGGGGACAAGAAGGTTAGACCATGTGATCTCCCTCAGAGAGTCCTGGACTACCCTAGACTATAAGGGGAATTGACCGAGTGAGCTTCCCCAGAGAGTCTTATTTTTTTCATATGACCAAACCAGAGTGGTTAGGTTGAGTGCACTGCCTGGAGGGTTGGGGTACTTCTTGGATTGGACCAGAGTGGATGGTTGTGAGTACTTCCCAGAGGGTTTCCTGTTTGTGTTAGCTGCTGCTTCACCACTAGTTGTTGTTCTGTGGATTGATCACTGTTGTACATCATCCTGTTTACTGCTTACTGATTACTCTCTGCTATTGCTGCTATAGTTTATTGCTGTTTGTACTATTACATGTCATATACTCACTGACTGTTAGGCACAGATCTTTGGGTGGTTTCCTACTGGGATTTAGTCTCACACTCTATTTGGGTCATATTTTTTGGGCCCAAATAGACTATGTTGTTGCAGGTATAGACAAGGTTAATAACCCTTATACTTTTGGTACTTGATTGCTTTGGAGCAGGAGAGCATGGGACAAAGATTTGGCTTGCGATGCTGAGGAGCTGTTTACTTTATTTTGTACTTTATTTGGTACAATTGTATTTTTCAGCATTGTAATTTTTTTGGCTTCTTTGCTAGATATTTATCATTAATCATTTCATATATATACATACATTCTCCAGTTGTTTGCTGACTTAGTCGTTCCGCTATTTGTTTTTGTTGGGTATTTACTACTTCTGCTCTTGCATGTTTATTTACATCTGTTGTGTACTCTACCATTGAGGGAATAGTTTCACCACTATCACACCCAAGGCCCTCGCTACTAGTCGGAAGCCTCTGGAGTTTGGGGAAATGCTCTTGAGGCCATGTGACCAACCAGGTACATGGCGCCTCTGGGTGGCTTCCGAAACTGGGACGTTACAAAGTTGTATCAGAGGGATGATCTTTTCTCTTGATTTAATTTTTGGAGCCTTTATCCATGTATTTTATGGATTCGGTACATGGTAATAAGATGTGCCTAGGAGTAGCTAACCCATGTATAGGGAAAAGCCACACTACATTTATTGCAGTTTTCTCTTTTTGAGATTTTACAGTTGATATGATTTCACCTAGAGTGATTCACATGACTTGTGTTATTATTTTTGTTTCTATTATGGTTCTATTTCTGTCACAACCCGATGAGATGAGGGTATGCCATCTCATGCATCATATAAGCACTTATTATAAATCACATGCCACACATTCTTGCCATGCCATCTAGGATGCATTAGCGATTGCATGTTATTGTAATAGACTTTGTGTAGATTATGCATGCTGTTATGATAGATGCTTTGATATAATCTCTTATATTTGATAGAGGACTGTTTTTATTGTACCTTTCTTAAATGAACACCAAATTTTGGTTCTGGAGGTGTTATGGGCCCTCTTGGATCGAAAATTGGTGAATCATTGACCTGTTTTTCCCTATATATGACTGTTTTGGATGCCATGTTTTGGTTTGTGGGGAGTATGAGCCCTCACGGATCAGAATTTGGCTCCTTCATGCCTTGTTTTCTGTGTTTCTGGGTTTTGGTGCGGCTTCTGAGCTACTACTCGGAAAAACCCAGAATAAACGGCATGTACTTTTTGACTACACGCCATGTAGTTTCAGACCATGTCACTGACTGTGCGACCAGGAACACAGTGTTGAGGAAATTATTTTAGGAACACGCCATGTACGGAAGGTGCACACCGTGTAGTGTAGAACCATATACCCGACAATGTCACTAATAACACAGGTCGGGGGAGCTCGAGTAGAACACGCCGTGTTGGCAAAGAACATGCCGTGTAGTTTTGTTCCAAGTACCCGACCATGTCACGAACATCACAAGTCTGTGTTATCTTCTTCTATACACTCTGTGTTTGTTCGTAACATGTCGTGTTAGGGCCAGCCGTGTAGCTAGCCCTGTAACTAACAATACGGGTTGCCAAAACCTTGTCTAGTACATGCCGTGTCTTTAGTGAACACGCCGTGTACTCTAGGGTTAAGAGGACCGTGTGGGTTGGTCGTGTAAAGAGACTCGGGATGGGGACTAGAGTTCAAGTACACGCCGTGTGTGGGGACAACACGCCATGTAGTTGGGGTGTTACACGACCAGAGGTGGTAGGAGTACACGCCCATGTCTTTGTTTTAAGTGAACACACCATGTAGTTTTTATACACGCCGTGTAGTCGTTTTTTATAAACTCGAATGTTTCCTTCTCTTGGTACCATTTTGTACTCTTGTGTTCTAAGTCTTTAAAAATCCTGATCTGAGGTGTGCTTTTGATCTTTTCAGAGTTGTGCCACCAAGATCTCCTCCGGTTGTATGTCAGTTTCCAGACGGTGATCAGACACCAGATATGGCCGATCAGGTACCTCCTGCAGATCCTCCTGTTGTGCTAGTCTTGGCACCACCAGTCAAACCCATCGCAGGCACCGATATGCAGTTCAGGGAGAAATTCCTGAGGATGATGCAGAATTTTCAGGGAGTGCCACATCCTGCCCCATCGATGGCCGAATTGATGTGGGTCTTTCAGCAGTAGCATCCCCCAACTTTCTCAAGGGATGGAGGACCCCAGGCTGTAGAGTCGTGGTTATAGACCACTCTGACGATCTTTGAGCGTATGGAGATAACCCTAGAGAAAAGGGTAAAGATGGCCACTTATATGCTCTATGACACTACCAAGAGGTGGTGGGAGGTGATATCACAGTCAGGGCTCCATCAAAGTATGTCTTGGGATGAGTTTCGCTACACCTTCTATGTCTACTTTTACCGAGAGACCTTGAGGGCCGACCAAGCTTGGGTGTTTATGAGTCTGCATTAGGGTACTCTTTCTGTTATGGAGTACTCATCCCACTTTACCGAGTTTCAGCACTTCACGCCTATCCCAGTAGGTGATGAGTTTTTCCTTGCAAGGAAGTTCGAGGATGGTCTCAGGTAGGAGATCCATTCCTAGGTGAATATATTCATGTTGACTTCGATATCCTCTATCATCAAACATGCGTTGATCACTAAGCGCAACTTGAGGGATTCCGGAGCTGTGAGCCAAGGAGGTTCGACATCCAGATCCGTTATTCCTCCTACGGATATTAGGAAGCGCCATAGAGAGTCTTCTTGAGGAGATTAGGGAAGGTGGGATGTATCTTCTAGCAACCAGGTTGTATGCTACCAGTGCGGTAGGAGTGGGAATATTAGGCCTTAGTTCCAGAGAGACCCAATGGAGTTCCGATCTTACGTCATGATGGGCCATATTCAGGGCTTCTATCAGATCTTCTCACCTTAAGCTAGTGGTAGGGGTTCCTCTATGGCCCTGCATTCAGGAGATGCTTTTCCAGTTTCTCAACAGTCTGGGAACTGGAGTTCTTCCTGCCGTTCGGGCTGAGGTGGAGGTCGCAGTCGTGGGGGTCAGTCACCAGGTTACCAGTGATAGCAGACTAGGATATCTCAGAGTGGTCACCCAGGGGCGTAGGGCCATGGTACAGGACAGACCTTTTCTATGGACTAGACCTATCAGGGGCCAGATCCCAACCCTTCTACAGTTTGAGGTACGATCTTAGTAGCCCCAGTTTTATCTTCAACCCTTTTCGATACAGGTGATTCGCATTATTTTATCTCTGTTGCTATTGTGGAGAGCCTTGGGTTCTATATCTTTTTCGTCTGTCGACTTGTTGACTCTTGACATGCCGTTGGGAACAAGGAAATCTAGTGTACGTCCTTGTAGAGAGTTCCCTCTTGAGGTTTCAGGGTGGCATTTCTTATGGGACCTCTATGTCCTAGAGAAGACGGGCTATGACGTCATTCTCGGGATGGAATGGTTGGTTCCCTTCTAGGCAGCCGTAGGGTGAGTTTTGTGACACCAAAGGGCAGATCATTCCTTCATAGAGGCGAGTAGGATGTCCAGGTGGGTAGAGCTGGACTAGAGCATCATGGGATAGGAGGAGTTATAGGCCAGGTTGCTAGTATTTATTTGGATAACCAGGGGACTTCATAGTTAGACTTTCCTCCAGTGGTGGATCATTTCAGAGATGTCTTTCTAGAGGACTTTTCAGGTTTTCCTCTAGAGCGTGAGGTAGACTTCTCAATTGAGCTCATTCTAGGAGTGGCACCAGTGTCCACTCCTCCATTTAGGATGGCTACACATGAGTTATGGGAGCTCAAGAAGCAGATGGAGGAGTTACAGGCAAAGGGTTTCATCCGACCCAGTACTTCTCCTTGGGGTTCGCCTGTCCTGTTTGTGAAGAAAGAAGATGGCACCCTTCATCTTTGTGTGGATTATCAGAAGCTGAACTCATTGACGGTCAAGAACTGATATCCCTTACCGAGGATCGATGACCTCTTTGATCAGCTTCGAGGAGCCCAGGTGTTCACGAAAATCGATTTGAGGTCTGGTTATCATCAGTTTCACGTTATACCATCAGATATACCTCTTACAGCCTTTAGGATCAGGTATGGTCTATGTGAGTATATAGTCATTCCGTTAAGTCTCACGAATACACCACCAGTTTTTATGGCACTAAAGAACTGAGTGTTCCATATGTACTTAGATTTCTTTGTGGTGGTTTTCGTGGATGACATCTTGGTGTACTATCACTCTCGACATGACCATGACATACATCTTGAGATCATTCTAAGTACACTGAGAGAGCATCAGTTATATGTTATTCTCTCAAAATGCCACTTCTGGATGGATCATATTCACTTTCTAGGTCATTTTATATCAGAGATAGGAGTATCAGTGGACCCAGATAAAGTGAGAGATGTAGTTTCCTAGGAGCAGCCGCAGAATGTATTTGAGGAGATGAGTTTTCTAGGGCTGGCTGGATACTGAAGGCATTTAATACAGGAATTTTCACGCCTAGCAGAACCGCTGACAGGTCTGAACAAGAAGGGGGCGAAGTTTTTATGGTCAGATTCTTGTGAGTCAGTCTCTGAAGAGCTGAAGGGGAGGTTGATGTCAACACCGATACTGGTCTTGCTAGAGTCGGGAAAGGGCTATACTATTTACTGTGATGCTTCAGGTATTGGGCCGGGAGCTGTGCTTATGCAGGGAGATGGGGTCGTTGCTTACGGGTCTCGGTAGTTGAGGCCAGATTAGAGGAACTACCCGATGCATGATTTGGAGTTGGGAGCTGTTGTTCATGCCTTACTCTATTGGAGACACAACTTTCTGGGAGAGAACTTTGTGGTTTTCACCAACCACAAGAGTCTCAATTATATCTTCACTCCGCGTGATCTGAATCTGAGATAGCGCAAGTGGGTCGAGTATCTTCAGTATTTTGACTTTGAGCTCGCCTATACGCCAGGAAAGGGCAATGCAGTGGCAGAAGAATTGAGCAGGAGAACTCAGATTTAGGTAGTTCAGGAGGCCAGTAGTGAGTGGAATCTAAGGTCCTATTCTCTGAGATGTATCTGGAGGTGCATGATAGATAGGGACAGACTTACCTATCTTCTATTCCTACTACCTCTTCTCTTCTCGATCAGGTACGGATGATGCAGCTATCAGACTCAGAAGGCTTAGTCCTACAGGAGAGTGTGTCAGGAGAGGACCCTCTTCCTAGATGGACAGTGGGCGAGTATGAGATCTTGCATTTCTAGGGATGCGTATGTGTTCCAGCAGACATACGCAAGGAGCTGATGCGGGATTTTCATTCCTTAGTTTGGCCAGTTCATCCTAGCATCACCAAGATGTATCATGATCTACACCACCAGTACTGGTGGCCAGGTATGATGAGAGATGTTGCTGGTTTTGTCATGTGATGTTCTACTTTCCAGCAGGTGAAATCAGAGCATCAGAAACCAACATGGCTTTTACAGCAGTTACCCATTTCCGAGTGGAAGTGGAATGATGTCACAATGGACTTCATGACCGGGTTATCGAGGTCACCTTGAGGGAGTGATTGTAACACCCCGAGATTTTATGAAAAATATTCTTTTAATTTCATTAATGTATTGTGTTGTATTCTACACCAAGATTACCTTGCGCTATACGCAACACCGTATTAGCTTACAGTATACACAACACTTTTCTTGGTTCTAGGTACACACAATTTCACGTATGTTTGATAGAAGTTATTCTATGCAACATTGAGTGTATATATATATATACATTCAATGTATAAATAAAATATGGCTGGATTTTGTTATACGCAACAAAAAAGGAGTTTTTCACTACACGCAAACCTGACTTGGCTTGCATTACACGCAATCACGACCTTCCTCGATAGCCTGTGTTGTACGCAATATCGGGTTTTACTAAACAACGATATATTATTATAATATTGTTATGAACTAGCCGTTATGAATAGTGTAAACTAAATTTTAAATTTTATAACATTATTATTCATCTTACACATTTCTAGAACATGGTATAACAACAAAATAATTTTTTCGGGTAAAATAAGTATTTTTCAAAAAATGCAGTTTTGCCGCCTTTTGATGGTGCACCCACATTAAATCTAGTTTTTGACATGTCTATAATTCCAATTTGACAAAATAAAATTCTTCTTTTGTATCAGGATATAAAAATTTACATTAGATAAAGTTTTGATATTTTTTCGATAACTTTCATATTTTAATGAATAGTAAAAACACGCTATATTTTAATTAAAAACAACTTTTTTCATCGTAATATCTTATGTGGTTAAATTATAATATTGAATGGTTTTAAAGTATAAATAGAATATATTTTTACCATTTAATATAATTTATGTCATTATCATTGATTTTACCTTGAATTCGTAGGTTAAACCAATTCAATCTTTTGCAATGTTTTAAAGAAAAACCTGTTTTCTTTCGCCAACGGGATTAATTTTAATTTAATTTCTGCATCTTTTGTGTATTGAATTTGGAAAAATGGATTCCATATTTGGAATCAGTGGGTCCAAATTATGTTAATAAGCTACTTTTTATTTTTGGGCATTGTGAATAGTAACTACGGTAAATTTTATTTACTATAGTTAAAGGTAAATCAGGTAATTAAGGGTAACTATAAGATTATAAAATTACCCTAACACTTGGAAAATCCTACTGGATGGCTAAAAGTAGACCCATATAACCTAAGGGTCGGATTAGAATCATTTTATGGACTTTTTTCCATGAAAATAATATAATTATTATTAAAACCGAAGAATGTGACAACATGTCACTTTCTTAAATCTTACAAGTATAATAATTTTAATTTAGTGATAAACTTCATGAAAATTTGAACATTAATAGTCTCCAGAAATCTAATACAATTATATACATCATAGAATTTATTTAGAATTTTTAGGGATTAAATAATTATCATGTATTATGACACAAAGATGATGTTTTAATTGTCTTATTATTGAAATATTGACATAATTGATGTTATAAAGCCCAAATAAATATAATTTGAGACTTTTTATGACTTACATTAATTTTCTAGGTTACTATGACATTCTATTGTTGATATAAGTAACTTTTTTATAACTTATCATTCTGTTATGAATTTCATAAAAATCATGTACCAAATAGTGTCAAAATTGACATAAATTAGTTTTTAAAACAAATATTATATTATTAATTGTTATTTAATTCCAAAAAATCTATGGTTCGGCCAAATGACTTAGATAAGGATAGATATATTAATAATAAACAACTTGGGGTTCTTTTGGCTTGTTAGTGTAAGTTTATCAACCATATAGTGTAATAAAACAAAAAGACGCGGTAAAAGTTAAATTACTTAACTTAGAGTTAAATCTAATTGATAAGGTTTAAATAATAACCTAAACTTGTCTAAATCCTATTGGATGAGATTATTGAGACCCATCACCACTTTATCTTCGAAATAAGACCCTTTGGAACCATTATAAACCGAATTTGACCTTAATATAAAATAATATTTTGAGATTTTCCTAAGGTGCCCCTCTCCTCCCTTATAAAAGGGAACCTCATACCTCTCCTCCTCACACCAATTTGAGCATTCAAATTCGGCCAAACCCTGCCAAAATCTCTTCTCCACTTCCCTAGTATCATCCTAGAGGTCCTGGTCTTCTTCAAAGACCATCCTTAGTTCTTTATGTGGAGGTTAAGTGAAGGCACGTCAAAAGAGGTGATATCCATTACCGATCTTTTTCAAATTCTTTCTTCTTCAACTTCTTCTACTTTAGTTGTTTCATGATAAAGTATTAACATAAGTATTTATTATATACTTATATGTTATTATAAATATGAAACAACTCTAATTAACCTTCCATCCATCCTAATGAAAAAGGAAATCACCGCGCGTGCGTACGTAAGGAATACCATCTCCACGCCGCGGTGTAATCTATTTTCCACCACCACCTTACATGGATGGGTATAATGGTGTAAATAATGACTATATATGACTATTATAAAGTGATATTGATTCTTAAATAGTATACATACACTCCAATACAATTCCACGATCATAGGAATGATATCATCACTCGTGCGTATGTACGGAATACCGTCTCCACGATGTGATGTGACTCGTTCTACATGATCTTAATTTCATAATGATTATATAAATGAATTGAAGGAATGAATATGATATATGTTACACTAATACCATTCTGGAAATGAGGTATCTATAACCTAAAGAGAAGAATAAGAATTTATTCGACAAACACGCATAAGAACAAAAAGTGATAAACACCCGAATAACAAGTAGTAATGAAATATTACTAATAAGAAGCTAAGAATATGGCCATATATGACATCATAACAATAAGTATGATTCTGGAATAAGTCAATAAAATTATTTAAATCATTATACAGGAGGTTCGTACACTTACGAAGCATATCAGACCTAAGGTAAGGGATAAATTTTCAATCTCATTTTTATCCGAGATTGCTTATACGTAAGTATTTACTGGGGTTACGTTTATCATCCCTGACCATGTTTTCTAAAAATGATTTCGTAAAATGTTTACCATTATTCCATGGATTTTTAAAGTCATTTTTACCCTTTATTGACTTTTTACTACATTTTATGAATGGAATCTTTCCTTTGGTTACCATATAAGGTACTTTTTGACTTTTCCAACAAAAGTGCGAGGAGAATGTTGTTTTTAACTTATACGGCATGAAAGGATTTTTACAGTTTCATAACGCCTCATTTTCAAGAAGCTTCCTCTACAAAATTGCATGATTATTTTCAACAAAACCCTTATCTTTTAAAATTTCACGGAATTTTGTGAAAAGAAAATGATTTTAAAGAAGAAAGGATATTTTCCTCAGGAATTCATTTCAAGTGTTTTGTCAAAACTATTTTCCATCTAAGATGGAATTATTTCATATGTGTATGTTTCAAGTAAAATGTCTCTATGATTTAAATGGTTTCAATTTTCTTATGATGTAATGATATCAATTGTTTATGGATTATGTTATGATGGCATGATGTTTAAGAATCCCATTTTATTTCATGGGTTATGCTATGATGTATGATTTATGATTTTGTGGCACATGAAAGAATGATTTCATTATGAGATGGGTGGGACCTATATCTCCCTCCAATGAATTGGGTAAAGATTTTATATCTCATGAGATAGACATGGCTAGAACGGTAGGTTATACCGGTTCAGTGAAACAGGACTGAAACGAGGGTGACTCGGTTCAGAAATGGACTTTGTCCACTAAGATAGTCTTGGAAATGAGTCTTGACTAATAAGATATGATTATCTATGATTATGGGTGTATGACACAAAGTTTCATGTTTTAAGTTATGATTATTGGGATTTCATTTCACTACTATGATTTATCCCATGTTATGAAATTATGCTCTCTTTTGCAGGTTAAGATGTCCAAAATGTTATGTTCTTATGAAAATGATGTCATTGATATTTCTTTTGTTTACCCTTACTGAGAATTTGAGCTCACCCTTTTATGTTTTTTCCCCAGGATATAAAGAAAGGTTTTAGGTTAAAAAAAAAGGAATATCTTTATGGGAGATGTTGAAGAGATTTCACCACGATTAGAAGATTATATTCCGAGTTTCCAAAGACACTAAACTATTACGATCCTTGTGTGTGTGTTTTTGTTATGTACTAATTATTCCGCAAAAGTAATGTAATGTCCACGTACATCAAGCTTCGGGTCTCTACAGTTGGTATCAGAGGGAGGTTTAGTCAACCTTTGGAAACTAGGATGTGAGAACGTTAGTGAGATCTCTAGAGATATTTCTAAGGTATTTCTAGGGATGTCCCTAAGGATAAGTATATGTATAGGATATAGTCCTAGAACTACGGTAACGATCTTAAAATTTAACCTAAGATGTTAGATATTAAGGGTACTCCCCCTTTAATATGTTGTTTTTCCATGCATTATTTTTGCCTCTCACACTATTCTTTTTGGGTTTTAGACGATGGTTGGAACCCGAAGGAACCGTGTTGATCACTGTAATGGAAAATGCAATGATTTTCGTCCTGAACAAACAAGTGTTATGGGAGATGGAGTGAAAAATATTATTTCTATACTTACACAAGCTTTGAATCATTCTGGACTTCCAAATGAGCAGATAAGGGAACAATATTCTATTGAGTCCTTCATGAGGAAACGTCCACCTTCTTTCAGTGGGTCCTCCGATCTACTTGTTACTGAACAATGGATCAGTACCACTGAAAAGATATTTTCAATTCTTCAATTTTCTAAACATGATAAATTCATCTTAACAGTATATCGTTTGGAAGGTGAAGCTGATCAATGGTCGAATCTTATCAAGAATACGAGGCCAAGAGATGAAATTGAGTCCATGGAATGGGACGAGTTCAAGATCTTGTTTTTCAGTAAGTACTTCCCTCGTATTCTTCGAACAAAGATGGAAAAGGAGTTTCTTGAGCTGAAGCAGAAGGATGATGAATCTGTTGGTATATACGAAGTGAATTTTACAGGACTTGCAAGGTATGAATCTGGCATTATCATCCAACCTGAAAGTAAAGTTGATCGATTCTTAAGTGGCTTAAAAACAAATCTTCGAAGGGCATTAGCTATAAGATACTTCAGTAGCTATGAAGAAATTGTGCGTTGTGCTATCAAGGTAGAAATGGAAGTTGTTGTTACTAATCCATCTCATAGTTTTGACAAGAAATGAAAGATGGAGTTCAAGGAGAAATCTCAAAATAATGGTGAAAAGAAGATGAATGTTTCCTTATGCTCAATGTGTGGTAAGAAGAATGGCGGACATTGTCTTAAAGGGACTAGAAAGTGTTTTAAGTGTGAAAAAGAAGGTCATCGATCAGCTGAGTGTCGAAGTAATGGAAAAAGGTTTTCTAATGATGTGAATAATGAAAAGACTGCAGAGAATGCACCACCAACACTTCAATGATTCAAGTGCAAGGAGATGGGACATTATGCCAATAAATGCCCTAATCCAAGAGTTAGTGATGATCGACATGAGCAACCTCTTAAGGTAAAGGACAAAGGGAAGTCACATGTGATCACTATTGGCGATGTTGAATATGAAAACGATGTGGTGGAATGATTAAGTGTTTATGTAATGGGATTCCAAAATGATGTTGTATCATGGAGTATTGGAATATTTATGTATTGGTCTAATGTGGTATTCAAAGTGATTGAGATATTTTTGGAAATAAGATGATATGCGCATAATGAAGGGAAAACGAGAAAATGAAATCTTTAACAGTATTCATCAGCTCATGATTGATATAAGGACTAAGTGATATCATGGTTTGAGTATATAGAATTTTGAGGATTTTGGTATGTGGAAAGTGTTAACTTTTAACTGCATTCATGTTTTCACTATGGTTCAATGGGTATTCATTTTTCAAGAGAATACAAGATTAAGGTATTCACATGATTGGAATGTGACCAACAATATATATATATGGGGGATAAATGATGGTATTCACATGCTTGGTTGATGACATTTCAAGTAATCGTTTTCTTTATACCATGATCTTGGACCGAAGTATTTTAGATAAGCCGAAATATTGGAATGGATTATATTGGACATATGCTAAGTATTGTTTAAGGATAGAACTTTTTTCGATATTACTGATGGGATTTTATAGTAATGTAGTTTTAGAAAAAGGACAACCTACAGGAAGGGCGACAACCCATCGCGTCGGACAAGGCTGTGGGAATCGAACCCACAACCGAAGTGCGACTGGCCTTTTTCGCCTACCACTGGCCTACAGGATGTCCCTGTTTAGTAGAAACTAGTTTTATTATATTAAGCAGTATAAGTCCATTTTAGGAACTATATAAGATTAATCTCACTATAGATGGACTTATGTAACTTTTCTAACCTTTTGTTTGAGACAGATGGAATGACCCATCATTCTATCACATGATATACTAACACATCACGAATGACAAATTCAACTTCATTTTTTAAGAGATGAAGTGGAAATTGTCCAAAGAATGACAAACGGTGAGACTATACAAAATCACGAAAGTATTTCTTCTAATTCCAATTTAATCAACTTTAGGGAAATGATCTTGAAAACCAAAAAAGTAGTCCTAGTACTCTTATATCTTATGAATCAGATGGTATCTTAGATCGTCACAAATTTATGGCTTTGTGATTGCTGGCTTTTCCATAGCCATGTTCTCTACCACTCTCCATCAGAACATGATGGTTAGATTTCTCTTCCATATCCATATTTTCACCTATGTGGAAACCCAGTGATTAGTTTATTTGGGTAACCTTTACATTTCATACTTTTGTTTTTAAAGATTGGTTTTAGAATTCCTTTTTATGATGTGGGTTTCTATTAAAGAAACTTTTGAATAGTAAACCATTTATAACCCCGGTGAATTTTGAGGGCGAAATTCATTTTAAAGGGGGGTAGAATGTAACACCCCGAGATTTCATGAAAAATATTCTTTTAATTTCATTAATGTCTTGTGTTTTATGCTACACCAAGATTACCTTGTGCTATACGCAACACCATATTAGCTTGCAGTATACGCAACACTTTTCTTGGCTCTTGTTACACACAATTTCACGTTCATTTGATAGAAGTTATTCTACGCAACAATGAGTGTATATAAATATATATATTCAATGTATAAATAAAATATGGTTGGATTCTGTTATACGCAACAACAAAGGAGTTGTTCATTACACGCAACCCTGACTTGGCTTGCATTACATGCAATCACGACCTTCCTCGATAGCGTGTGTTGTACGCAATATCGGGTTTTACTAAACAACGATATATTATTATAATATTGTTATGAGCTAGCCGTTATGAATAGTGTTAACTAAATTTTTAATTTTATAACATTATTATTCATCTTACACATTTCTAGAAAATGGTATAAGAACAAAATAAATTTTTTGGGTAAAATAAGTATTTTTCAAAAAATGCAGTTTTGCCGCCTTTTGATGGCGCATCCACTTTAAATCTAGTTTTTGACATGTTTATAAGTTCAATTTGAGAAAATAAAATTCTTATTTTGAATCAGGATATAAAAATTTACATTAGATAAAGTTTTGATATTTTTCCGATAACTTTCATATTTTAATGAATAGTAAAAACACGCTATATTTTAATTAAAAACAACATTTTTCATCGTAATATCTTATGTGGATAAATTATAATATTGAATTGTTTTAAAGTATAAATAGAATATATTTTTACCATTTAATATAATTTATGTCATTAGCATTGATTTTACCTTGAATTCGTATGTTAAATCAATTCAATCTTTTGCAATGTTTTGAAGAAAAACTTGTTTTCTTTCGACAACAGGATTAATTTTAATTTAATTACTGAATCTTTTGTGTATTGAATTTGGAAAAATGGATTCCATATTTGGAATCAGTGGGTCCAAATTATGTTAATAATCTACTTTTTATTTTTGGGCATTGTGAGTAGTAACTATGGTAAATTTTATTTACTATAGTTAAAGGTAAATCGGGTAATTAAGGGTAAATATAAGATTATAGAATTACCCTAACACTTGGAAAAATCCTATTGGATGGATATAAGTATACCCATATAACCTAAGGGTCGGATTAGATTCATTTTATGGACTTTTGTCCATGAAAATAATTTAATTATTATTAAAACCAAAGAATGTGACAACATGTCACTTTCTTAAATATTATAAGTATAATAATTTTAATTTAGTGATAAACTTCATGAAACTTCAAACATGAATGGTCTCCAGAAATATATTACAATTATATACATCATAGAAATTTATTTAGAATTTTTAGGTATTAAATAATTATCATTTATTATGACACAAAGATGATGCAGTAATTGTCTTATTAATGAAATATTGACATAATTGATGTTATAAATGCCCAAATAAATGTTATTTGAGACTTTTTATGACTTACATAAATTTTATAGGTTAATATTACATGTTATTGTTGATATAAGTAACTTGGTTCGAACGTATCATTCTGTTATAAATTTCATAAAAATCATGTACCAAATAGTGTTAAAATTGACATAAATTAGTTTTTAAAACAAATATTATATTATTAATTGTTATTTAATTCCTAAAAATCTAAGGTTAGGCCAAATGACTTAAGTAAGGATAGATATATTAATAATAAACAACTTGGGGTTCTTTTGGCTTGTAATGGTATGTTTATCAACCATATAGTGTAAGAAAACAAAAAGACATGGTAAAAGTTAAATTATTTAACTTAGAGTTAAATCTAATTGATAAGGTTAAAATAATAACCTAAACTTGTCTAAATCCTATTGGATGAGATTATTTAGACCCATCCACACTTTATCTTCGAAATAAGACCCTTTGTAACCATTATAAACCGAATTTGACCTTAATATAAAATAAAAGTTTGAGATTT
This sequence comes from Viscum album, assembly GCA_963277665.1. Taxonomy (NCBI): domain Eukaryota; kingdom Viridiplantae; phylum Streptophyta; class Magnoliopsida; order Santalales; family Viscaceae; genus Viscum; species Viscum album. The sequence continues at coordinate 1,978,951,935 of OY728122.1, forward strand.
TCCTAAGGTGCCCCTCTCCTCCCTTATAAAAGGGCACCTCCTCCCTCTCCTCCTCACACCAATTTGAGCATTCAAGCTCGGGAAACCCCTGCCAAAATCTCGTCTCCACTTCTCTAGTATAATCCTAGAGGTCCTGGTCTTCTTCAAAGACCATCCTTAGTTCTTTAAGTGGAGGTTAAGTGATGGCGTGTCAAAAGAGGTAATATCCATTACCGATCTTTTTCAATTTATTTCTTCTTCAACTTCTTCTTCATTAGTTGTTTCATTATAAAGCAATAACATCAGTATTTATTATATACTGATATGTTATTATAAATATGAAAGAACTCTATTTAACCTTCTATCCATCCTACGGAAAAAGGAAATCACCGCGCGTGTGTACGTACGGAATACCGTCTCCACGCCTTGGTGTAATCTATTTTCCACCACCACCTTACTTGGATGGGTATATTTGTGTAAATAATGACTATATATGACTATTATAAAGTGATATTGATTCTGAAATAGTATAAATACACTCCAATACAATTCCATGATCATAGGAACGATATCATCACTCGTGCGTACGTACGGAATACCGTCTCCACGATGTGTTGCGACTCGTTCTACATGATCTTAATTTCATAATGATTATATAAATGAATTGAATTAATGAATATGATATATGTTACACTAATACCATTCTGGAAATGAGGTATCTATAACCTAAAGAGAAGAATAAGAATTTATTCGACAAACACGCATAAGAACAAAATGTAATAAACACCTGAATAACATGTAGTAATGAAATATTACTAATAAGAAGCTAAGAATATGACCATATATGATATCATTACAATAATTATGATTCTGGAATAATTCAATAACATTATTTAAATCATTATACAGGAGGTTCGGACACTTACGAATTATATCGGACCTAATGTAAGGGATAAATTTTCAATCTCATTTTTATCCGAGATTGCTTATACGTAAGTATTTACTGGGGTTACGTTTATCATCCATGACCATGTTTTCTAAAAATGCTTTCATAAAATTTTTAACATTCTTCCATGGATGTTTAAAGTCATTTTTACCCTTTATTGACTTTTTAATGCATTGTATAAATGGAATATTTCCTTTGGTTACCATATAAGGTACTTTTTGACTTTTCTGACAAAAGTACAAGGAGAATGTTATTTTTAACTTATACGGCGTGAACAGATTTTTACGGTTTCATAACGCCGCATTTTCAAGAAGCTTCCTATACAATATTGCATGATTATTTTCAACAAAACCCTTATCTTTTAAAATTGCATGGAATTTTGTGAAAAGAAAATGATTTTAAAGAAGAAAGGATATTTTCCTCAAGAATTCATTTCATGTGTTTTGTCAAAACTATTTTCCATCTAAGATGACATGATTTTATATGTGTATCTTTCAAGTAAAACGTCTCTATGATTTAAATGGTTTCAATTTTCTTATGATGAAATGATATCAATTGTTTACGGATTATGTTATGATGGCATGATGTTTAAGAATCGCATTTTATTTCATGGGTTATGCGATGATGTATGATTTATGATTTTTTGGCACACGAAAGAATGATTTCATTATGATATGGGTGGGACCTATATCTCCCTCCAATGCATTGGGTAAAGATTTTATGTCTCATGAGATAGACATGGCTGGAACGGTAGGTTATACCGGTTCAGTGAAACAGGACTGAAATGAGGGTGACTCGGTTCAGAAATGGACTTTGTCCACTAAGATAGTCTTGGAAATGAGTCTTGACTAATAATATATGATTATATATGATTATGGGTGTATTCCACAAAGTTTTATGTTTTAAGTTATGATTATTGGGATTTCATTTCACTACTATGATTTATCCCATGTTATGAGATTATGCTCTCTTTTACAGGTTAAGATTTCCAAAATGTTATGTTCTTATGAAAATGATGTCATTGATATTTCTTTTGTTTACCCTTAATGAGCATTTGAGCTCACCCTTTTATGTTTTCTTTTCCCCAGGATATAAAGAAAGGTTTTAGGCAAAAAAAACGAATATCTTTATGGGAGATATTGAAGAGATTTCACCACGATTAGAAGATTATATTCCGAGTTTCCAAAGACACTAAACTATTACGATCCTTGTGCATGTGTTTTTGTTATGTACTAAGTATTCCGCTAAAGTAATGTAATGTCCATGTATGTCAAGCTTCGGGTCTCTACATTGATGCTGTTTGGGTTGTCATCGACAGGCTTATGAAGGTTTCTCACTTCTTTCCGATCAAGGATACCTTCAGTGTTGATAAGATGGGATGGTTGTACATCCGAGAGATTGTACCTCTACATGGACTTCCACACTCCATTGTTTCGGACAGGGATGCGCTCTTTACTTCTCGGTTCTGGTAGGGACATCAGAAGGCTTTGGGTACACATGTACTTTTGAGTACAGCATACCATCCCCAGAGTAATGGCTAGTCCGAGCGTACGATCCAAGCGCTTGAGGATATGATCTGAGCTTGAATTCTAGATGCTGGCTGTTCTTGGGAGAATCATATTCCTTTGGTGGAGTTTTCCTATAAAAACAGTTTCCAGGCGACTATTCCGATGGCGCCTTATGATGATTTGTATGGTAGGCCATGCCGATCACCCTTATGCTGGCTGGAGACAGGAGAGGCAACTTTGTTGGGACCTTGTCTTGTTCAAGAGACCTCAGAGAAGATAGAGTTGATTCGGAAGAGGTTGGGTATAACACAGTCTCGGAAGATGTCTTATGCTGATCCGCGGAGATGACCTCTGGAGTTCGAGGTCATGGATCAGGTTTTCCTGCATGTCACACTGAGGTTGGGACACAAGAGGATTCGGAGAAAGGGTAAGCTTTCACCGCGGTACGTCAGGCCGTTTGAGGTGTTGGAGGGAGTTGGGGCGGTTGCCTATCGGTTGCAATTACCACAGAGGTATCGGGCTATGCACGACGTCTTCCATGTTTCTCAGCTCCAAAATTACTTTTCAAACCCGTCTCATGTCTTTCAACATGAGGTGGTTGAGCTTGAAGAAGATTCATCGTTTTAGGAGCATCCCATCCGGAATTTCGATCACAGTATGAAGGTTCTACGTGGCCGGTCTGTTCCTCTAGTACGGGTGCTATGGAAGCACGGGTGAGTGCAGGACGAGACTTGGGAGAGGGAGACCGATGCACGATCGCAGTGGCCGAAGCTGTTCAGGGGTTCTTCTTCTACGCCTCGCTAGGGAAATTCGGGGACGAATTTTATTAAGGGGGGAATTTTGCAAGAACTCGGATCATTGTTTTAGGTTATGTATTTATTTTTCCTGGAGTTTTTGAGAAAAGAGGAGATTCTTGAAATTTTTGAAATACACGTTGTTTACTTTATGAGTACACGCCGTGTACTTTATGAGTACACGCCGTGTACTTTATGAGTACACGCCGTGTACTACCTTGCCGCACTAGGCTATGTGCTGGCTATGTCTGGGCCACACACATGGTCTGTTGGGGTGAAGTGGAGGCTGCTTAAAGCGGAGTATGGAAAATTATAGTACACACCATTTTTTTTTCATTAAACAGACTGGGGTCGCGCCTAAGCAACAGAACTGTCTTCTTCTCCAGTTCCTTCGACCGAGAGTGACCCATATGGCCGTGGATCTTCTCCGAGCCCCCGAGCCTCCGTCCATTCTCCGGATCAACTGCCACCAATTACATTAGAACCGCGGTGGGGAGTTATTCCTCCTCCTTGAGCCTTGATTTACAATTCCTCCTCTTTCTTACGTTATAGTGGGTTAAACATTTTGTGCGTTTTTGTAGATCTACGTCACTCTGAGGAGAATCAAGCCTCTTGATTCAAGTATATCGATCTCCTAGGATCGAGGTAGGTGGTTTGTGCCTTACCTTTCTATGTCTTTGAGTTTTATGTGCAAATTCCACCAATACCCGTGGACCGAGTATTGCGTGTTTACCTTTTCTCCCTTGTGGGTATTCCTACCATGCATGCATGCTTGTGTAGAGGTAAATTGATCAGGATTGTGGATAATTTTCATTCTTGGATGTTTTTCCCATGCTTTGTTCATGTTGCAACCTTTGGATCTCTTTATCCTTTGGTCGTTGTACATGTTTTCAGGCCTTGTGGTTGTAGGGTGGAATGATGTTGTGAACATGCTTGTTGCTCTGTAGACTGTTTATCCATGTAGCTCTATAGGTGTGCTTTGGTTAGCCAAGTATATCTATAGGTGTACCCTGGCCTTATAGAATTAATATGCACTAACTGGAACGGGACCGTGAGAACCCAGTGCTATAGAATATAAGGGATAGACCGAGTGATCTTCCCATAGAGTCTTAGATATTATAGACTATACGGGGATAGATCGAGTGACCTTCCTCAGAGAGTCTTGGACATTATAGACTACAGGGGATAAACCGAGTGAGCTTCCCAGAGATTCTTAGTTATTATATACTATAGGATGGTAGACTGAGTGAGCTTCCTCAGAGAGTCTTTACCTTCTTTGATTGCCTTTAAAATCTTCCCAGTCTAGAGGAGGAATTGACAGAGTGAGATTCCTCAGAGAGTCTGTGGTATACCTCAGGCTATAGGAGGATTGACCGAGTGAGTTTCCTCAGAGAGTCTCTAGACCTTGGGGCCAAGAGGGTCAGACCGCATGATCTCCCTCAGAGAGTCCCTGACTACCCTATTCTATAAGGGGAATTGACCGAGTGAGCTTTTCCAGAGAGTCTTATAATTTCGTATGACCAAACCAGAGGTGTTAGGATGAGTGAAATTCCAAGAGGGTTGTGGTACTTTTTGGATAGGACCAGAGGGGATGGCTGCGAGTACTTCCCAGGGGGTTTCCTGTTTGTGTTAGCTGTTATTTCAATGTTACTAGTTGTTCTATGGATTGATCACTATTGCATATCATCATGTTTACTACTTACTGATTACTGCCTTCTATTGTTGCTACTATTTACTACTGTTTGTACTATTACCTTCCATATACTCACTGACTGTTAGGCACAGATCTTCAGGTGGTTTCCTACTAGGATTTAGTCTCATACCCTGTTTGGGTTATGTTTTTGGGCCCAAACAGACTTTGTTTTTGCAGTTATAGACAAGGTAAACCACCCTTCGACTTATGGTACATTCTTACTTTGTAGAAGGAGAGTATGGGACCAATCTCTAGCTTGCGATACTGAGGAGATGTTTAATTTATTTTGTACCTGTTTTGGTACTATTGTATTATTCAGAATTGTGACTTGTTTGGATGCTTTCCTAGATATGTATCATGTATCATTTCATATATATACATATGAGCTCTTTTTTTGATGATTTAGTCATTCTGCTGTTAATTATTGTTGGTTATTCACTGCTTCCGCTCTTGCATGTTTATTTACATCCACTGTGTACTCTGCCAATGATTGCATAGTTTCCCCACTATCACACCCAAGGCCCTTGCTGCTAGTCAGCAGCCTCTCGTGTTTGGGGAAATGCACTTGAGGCCATTTGACCAACCGGGTTTGGGGTGCCTCTAGGTGGCTTCCGAAACCGGGACGTTACAAAAAACATTAAGCCTTATAGAGGAATTCACGTTTCATGTAATGGTTACATCGAAAAAGAAGTTATTGTCTCCATATACGTTAAACAAAACATTTATTTTATAATCTGTCAAAACATTTCATATAAAACACGTAAAAATATTCCATTTTAAAACCCTTGGATCCAATTAAAAATATAAAAACATTTCCCTTAAAATCCTTTTATATCCATATAATAAATATTTAAATTAATATCCTAAATATAAATATTTGATAATTAAATATTTAAACATTCAAGGTGTCCCATACCACTTTCAACATCTAAATATTAATCTTTATGAATTAATACATTTAACAAAAAATTAAATAAAATTAGTATGGATAAAATATGTATATGAAATATCGTACTGGTTGTATATACACTTTATAAAATAATAAATATGCATACTATCAAGAAATGTCTCAATGAAAGGAGATTGAGACAATGTCCATTACCTCGATCCTGAATCGTATGGCACGTTTTTTATATACATGAATAGTAAACATAGGTTAATTTATACTATATTTAGAATAGTTTTTCACTTTTATTATTCCTTTTATATTACTTATTATCATGTTATAACAATTACATAATTATTTATGTTCATATCGGATGTTTTGTTGATATTTGTTACTTGAGTCGAAAATGAACTTGGAACGATGTAAATAGTCCATGCGGTAATAATTCCATCATATACAGAATAATATTTAGGAAATAATTATCACTTTTATACATCAATTATACTTCTAAATCAGACCAATAATTATGTTAATGAAAAATGAACAGTGTTATAATCATAGAGACGGTAGGTCATACGTACGCATGAGTAACATTTCCATTTTTCACTGATCATTATGAAAATAAGGTAATTATTATTTTATCATTATAGAATTATCATGATATTATTAAAATTATAATAATAATTTCAATAAACTTATATATATCATAATAGTGGTGTTGTGAATAAAAACGTTTCACATCGTTTTGTGGAGGTGATAGTTCACACGTACGCACAAATGACGTTATCATTTATATGTGCATGAAAAGTAAAAAAGTAATGAATATATTATTTTACTATAATGATAAATATTTCAATATTATCACATAAGAACATTAATTCCATCATTATAACCAGTCATTAAAGATGACGATGAAAAACGAACTATTTCATTTCACGAGGTGGCAGTCTGTCGTACACACGAACAAAAAGATCATGTCTCATTTGATGAAATTAAAGATGTATTAAGATGATGGCATTAATATAATAATATATAATTATATTAATAATAATATATTCGTTAATGCATCACGGTTTAAGTATATTTAAAGAAGTTGAAGAAGAAATAATATTGAAATACATAAATAAAAATGATACCTCTTCTTCAGATGATCACATTTGAAGAACACCATAACACCTCTAAGGAGGGTGTTATACCTAAAATAGGGCCTATATAATGTGTGGAGGTATTCTAGTAAAATATTTGGGTAGTTATTGATAAGATCAAATGGTTTTTATTGTGTATGGAATAGAGAGGAATGAGAGCCTTTTTATAGGAGAAGGGAGGGGCACCCTTGGAATTATTAAATGTATTAAAATAATATAAATTCGATTTTGATTCTAAATGGGTGAAAACATATTTAGTTCGAAGGTAGGATAATTATGTGTTGAAATCTATTCATCCAATAAAAATTACATAGGTTTTTGAAAATTTTTAATCATTATTTTTCTTTTATAACCCTTTTAACTCTTACCATTTCATTAAGTAATTTTAAATTTGAGAGTTAAAATGATAACAAAATCATGCCAAATGACCAATTAATGAGTCATTAATGACATTTTTGGAAAAATCTTATCATTTTGGTTGAATATTTTAATATTATAAATTTTATATCAATTAATTAGATATTTTATATTTTAAGTTATGAATTATGTCAATATTGACACTATTCATTACTTGACTTTTTTAAAAAATCATAACAACTTGATTACTAAGAAAAAAATACATTACATCATCTATAACATTTTAAATTAGTCTAGAAAATTTGTGTTTGGCATAAAATATGTCACGACCCGACCCAACGGGGCTCGAGCCGTGACTCCCCAAGCTTGCCCCCAATAGGCCATGGGTTGGCGACTGGCACAAAGTAGGCCATCACACACAAGGGAGGATTTAGCCTAAGTTACCGGTACACACACACTCACATACACCTCCATGAAATAGTGCATAGATATATAAAACTAAATAGTAAATGCATGCATACAACTATCCCAAACAAGAGTGAAACAACAGTACAAAAGGGAAAAACATGGCCCACCAAAAGAAAAAATACAAAGGCATCCAACCAGCTCGGAAGAAGGGGTACGCTACCAAAAGCACCACCGGAAAGCTCCTCAGCATAGCTCTGGTAAGACTCCATGGTCAGGCCCTCTCACTTAGCTCCGCCTGCTCTGGGACCTTCTGGGACTCCATCTAAAGGTCTGTGGTCTGCACAAGACACAAACATGTGCGGGAAAAGCCTGTGTAGGGGTGAGTATAACAATACTCAGAAGGCACCCCAAAAACCCAAAACAAAAGAGTGAAACAGAAAGGAAATAGTCCGCTCATCCCATCTAGAGTGAACCCAGACAAGAGAGAAACTTCATCTCATGACCATCCACGGTTAAACACAACTAGTCAGCTCAGTATAGTTTTATTCCCATACATAAACCTTGAGCATCCGCTCAGGTATACGCCCAAACATATATCTCAAAAATCTACCCAGGTTTACACCCATACATGTACCATGAACATCTGCCTAGGTATACGCCCATACATATACCATGAACATCTAGATATACTCAGCTCATGCATCAATCCACATGAGGTACCGACCTCATCACCAGCAATGGTTCACAACCAGGAGAACACACTCCACGACCACTGTCATTCCAGATGACACTCATCCTAGAGATACACTCCATTGGGTCCCACACAAACATCTCATACGCTCACCCGAGAGATTACACTCGTCGGATATCGTCACTGAGGAGAACTCGTTGAAACAACATAAAAACCAAACTCCTCAGATAGGGGATCGCTCCTAGGGTCCTCTAGTGGATACCAGAACCCAAACCGGTATACAAAGATCTCATAGATAGGGGATCACTCCCATGGTCCACTAGGGGATACCACAAAACGATCTGGCAATCAACAAAAACACGCCACTCAGATAGAGGATCGTCACCAATGTCACGACGGTCACGATGATACCCAAAACCCTATCTGGTACATCTTGTGTTGTAGGGGATCAAACTAGTGATGCCGCAACCCGATAGAAACAACACCCTGAGTAGGGGATCATATAACCAATGATACCTCAACCCTACTATAATCCTCTTACTGAGTAGGGGATCATATACTCGACGATTCCATGACCCTACTGAGCACGACCCACTGTGTAAGGGATCATATTCCCGATGATGGAACAAACCCTACGGGGTTACCCATGGGTAAGTGGTTACAGTGATACCAAGAACTCAATCTAGGGAAACAATGTTAGAGGATCCCGCTTCGGGACCACCGGAGGGATGCCACAACTCTAATAGCTTAAACACCCCATCGAGTAGATCACAAACCAATACTAAGGTTTTGATGACGCACAAAGCCTTTTAGGAACAAACCAAGGGAGTAAACTCAACCACTGCTACTCCAAATGTCACTAAACCAAGAGACCAGCCGCAACATCACACCACACACCTCCAAGGATGATACTGAGGCCACCATCACAATCACACGGAAAAACACGTAGGATAGCCTGTTTATTCGCCTGAAACAGACAACCGGTGAAAAGGGCACTATTCACCATAGCTAACCCATTTGGGGCCCATAGTACGATCCTAAAACTCATCAAGAGGATCATACCACTATGATACCCTTAAAAAAACACACAGGATCGACTACTCGATCGTCCCAAATGGACAAACGGTAAAAAAGTTAGTATTCACCGAAGCCGGACCGGGTGAGTCCCACACCACGCTCCCAAAACTCGTCAACCCGATCACACCAATGCCATCTAATCGGAAAAACACATGGGATCGACTACTCGTTCGTCCAAAACGGACACCCGACAGAAAAGTTGCGTTTCTCTGAAAATGCCAAAACCTGGCCTCATGGGGCCCACACCCTGTTCTCGGTCAGAACATTCGAAAACAATCAAGAAATGTCTGATGGACCATCAGGGTCTCAATTCCACTGACGACACGTCAATCTGATGCTTCGGGTAGAAGATACAATAGCCCGAAGTCGAATAATAATAAAATATCAGTATTTTATTCGACGTTTCTAGCACCCGGGCCACGATCTCGAACTTCAAAACCCCCAAACTCACAACAAAGGGTTTTCCTCATCACCAGGCTCGCATCACCATAGACGTCATGCGATTATGACCTCCAGGGAGTAAGTTATGAGGCTTTTAAAACCCCAATGTACCAGAAGAGGGTCGGGCCGGTCGACCCAGCCGCCGCAACCGCCGTCCGACCCAGCCAGCGGACACGCCTACCGCGGCGGGGTGCTACGCACATGAACGCGTCAGACCCCCATCGCAGGGCCACCGTTTATTTATGGTTGGACCACCCTACGGCGGTTCCTTTCCTTCACCACGGCCCGCCATCACCGCCGGTGCCACGTCGGCGAAGCTTCCCAGGTACACTGGGGGCACCCCGAGGGTCCAAAAACGCTTCTGAAGCCATCTGCATGCCCCCTGGGACTGAATCTATGCATCTGCAGGCTCAAAATGGAGAAAAACCAGGCCAATCAGGATCCAGGATTTCAAAAATCAAAACGCCTACCAGTTGGCGGATCGCCGAAGCTTCAGGTGCAGAACGACGCCCGTGACACCTTGAAGCTCGATCCAATGACGATCGGTGCCATAAACAGATGTCTACAGCTCGATTTGGAGAAGAAAGAAGGTAGGGGGAGGGTTTCGTCATTCACAGAGGAGATGAAATTGTGAGGGGGGCTAGATTGATTATTATTATTATTTTTAAATAAAAACATCATTTCAACTCCCCGCCAACACGCCTCAGACCCGGCACCTGGCGCCGACTAAAATTATGTCATGCCTAGGGTAAACACAATGTTCTGTACACAACATCGGACTAAGATTTTCGATCCGAGACTCCATTCAGATGTAATTCGAGCCGATGCTCATAAATAAACTTTTCCATTTTTTTACCAAAACGCTACTGGTGGCTTTTCTCACAGCAGACCCGCGCACGCAATGTTTACACCCCACCTAGGGTAAACGACATGCTTCGGATGCAACTGTACCCTCAGATTCCCATTCCTAGCTAGATTTTATGAGATAACTTGTTCTCACCTCACACATACTATAAAAATACTTAATATTTTTATAAAATTTATTCCAGGCACACCGGGCCTTGTAATTTCATGCTGTCATCATGCCTAGCTTTGGAATTATTCATAGGAGTATTCCAAAGTATGACAGGGCCAAAACTTGAGTCGCTACATCCTCCCCACCTCAGAACTTTTTGTCCCTGAAAGGAAATAACCACAAGGAAAGAAACTGGACTCTCAACTGGGTCTCCCACGCCAGTGGGTTCGCCAACAAAATCCCCTCCCCGAACACATAATTTAGAGGGATTCATCCACCACACCACAACACTATCCACTTTGGGAAGCATTGACTCTCCCACACTATTTTGATCGTGTCACAAAAACGTTTCTCGGTGGGGGAAGGATCCCTCTTCCTCACACATTCAAAGAATGCCAAAAAACACCCTCACATTGTCTTACCAATTCCATGAACCAAAATCGAGCATGAAACGTAAAAGGAAGAGAACCGCTAAACAGTGTCTATCAAAACTACTGTAGAAAGTATAAAGGACACAAGGAGTACTTCTATCCATCTGCAGAGCCTCTGCATCAATAGCCTCTAGGGAATGTAGCTATCCTCACCCTCGCCCTCTAGCTCCCTGAGCTCGGTGTGGACCACCTAGGGGTGGTGGTGGTGGCATCTGATACTGCCTACCACCTCCCACAGCTGCAACAGCTCCATCGCCACGTCCACCCCCCCTGAGGCCCTCCAAATTGGAGATGTTTCCACTGTAAAGGTGGCCTATCGGCCGACTCCCTCTCAGTAGAATGATGGGTCAGAAAATCTCTAGAAAGATGTCCCCGACCGTCGCAAGAGTAACACCGCCTCTCCTACTGCTGGCCAAAACTGGCTTGTGAGCCCTGCAAGTCCTGAAGCTCAGATCCTCGATCCTGGTGTTGCCTCTGAAAATGTCGACCACATCCAAACCCATGCGTCGATCGCCAGCTACATGTTTCCAACGTCTTAGCTGTAATGTACCCAAGGAAACCACCCCTGCCTGGATGTCTCTACGTAGGCCCTGCTCGATGGTCCGAACCATAAAGAACATGTCTCAAACCATATCTAGGGAGTAGCCTAAATCCACACTCACCTCAGCGTCACCATATAGAACTATTCCTGGAAGAGATTCATATACTCTGCCCACATGAGCGTCTCCTCATCGTGGTAATGCATCAAAAAACTCCACCATCTCCTGGACGAACCATGCAGAAGGCTCGCCGCTAGGACCACCATCTGATCTGGAGGTGTTCTCACCAGGTAGAAAACTCTGGTGATTGCTTTGGTCCAGTCATCAGCTGCCTGAGGGTCTGGATCACCCCGGACCCTCAGAGGTCACTTCCTCTGGAACTCTTACAGCGCACTCAGCCTACGTGCAACCTCATCCTGCACTACTAGAACAACAAGTTGTTCGACAGGTGGTGGCTCAATTGGTTGACCACCTGGAGGTGTAGCCTCAGAACCTAGGGCCTATTCTGTAGCCTCCACATGGGGAGGATCATCACAACAATCCCGCTGCGGAACCCTTTCTGGCTGTCGTTGTGGAGGTATACATAAATACAATAAAAAACTCCATAGTCAAAGAGTATATCTGAAGAGTTGACTCGAGAAGAACTTGGGAAACCCAAAAACCCATTTTTATATGATGCATGTGCCATTACTTCCCTACGACTAGTGTCTTAACATCCCGAGTAGAAAGGTAGGTTATCAGAGTCCTAGTGAATGGATACGTCAGCCGCTGCACCAACACTGGAGTCCTTGGATGGAAAGCCAAACTTGAAACATCTTGAAACTGCCGCTATGCAACCTAAACCAAACTCAAAGCTAGACCAGCTACACTCTGAGATCCCAAAGGATGAACCTCCTATGATACCACTCTGTCACGTCCTGCACCAACGGGGCACGAGCTGTGACTCCCCAAGCCCGTCTCCAACAGGCCAGGGGTTAGAGACTAGTTCCGAGTAGGATATCATGCACAAGGGAGGCATTAGGATAAGTTACATGTACACACACACACCCACACACACCTCCATGCAACAGTGCAGAGATATATAAAACTGAATAGTAAATGCATACATACAACCATCCCAATCCAGAGTGCAATAGTAGTACAAAAGGGATAAATAGGGTCCACCAAAAGAAAGACTACAAAGGCGTCCAACCTGCTCAGAAGAAGGGTTACGCTGCCAAAATCACCATCATAAAGCTCCTCGGCACAACTCCGATAACAATCTACGGACATACCCGCTCACTCAGCTCCACCTATTCCGGGTTATCCTGGGACTCCGTCGAATGACATGTGGTCTGCACAAGACACAAATATGTGCGGGCCAAGCCCGTGAAATGGTGATTATAACAATACTCAGTAGCCACACAAAAAAAAGAAAACAAAAGAGAGCAACTGAAAGGCAATAGTCTGCTCATCCCATCCAGAGGGAACCTGGACAAGAGATAAACTCCATCTCTTGACCATCCTCGGCTAAACAAAACTAGTCAGCTCAATCCAGGTGTATGCCCATACCTACACCTTGAACATATGCTCAGGTATACGCCCAAACATATATCTCAAACATCTACCCAGGTATATGCCCATACAAATACCATGAACATCTACCCAGGTATATGCCCATACATATACCATGAACATCCAGACATACTCAACTCATGCACTAGGCCACATGAGGTACTGAACTCATCATCAGCAATGGTTCTCCACCCGAAGAGCACACTCCATGATCACTATCATCCCAAACGACACTCGTCTTAGAGATACACTCCATAGGGTCCCACACAAACATCTTAGATGCTCACTCGAGAGATCACACTCGTCCGATATTGTCACTGAGGAAACCTCACAGAAACAACAGAAACACCAAACTCCTCAGATCAGGGATCGCTCCTAGGATCCTCTAGGGGATACTAGAACCCACACCGGTATACGAAGGTCTCACGGATAGGGGATCACTCCCAGGGTCCGCTAGGGGATACCATAACCTGATCTGGCACTCGACAGAAACATGTCACTCAGATAGAGGATCGTCACCCGTTTCACGACGATCACAATGATACTGAAACACTATCTGGTACATATTGCTCTATAGGTGATCGAAATGATGATGCCACAACCCTACAGAAACCATGCACTAAGTAGGGGATCGTATAACCAGTGATACCACAACCCTACTATAATCCTCATGCTGAGTAGGGGATAATATACCCAACGATGACACAACCCTACTAAGCATGGACCACTACATAGGGGATCATATTCCCGATGATGTCATAAACCCTACGGGGTTAACCTTCTAGATAGGGGATCGGCACCCATTGATAAGCGGTCACCGCGATACCAAGAACCCAATATAGGGAAACAATGCTAGAGGATCCCACTCTAGGCCCACCAGAGGGATGCCACAACTCTAACAGACTAAATATCCCATCAAGAGGATCACAAACCTATATTAAGGTTGTGATGTCGCGCGAACCCTCATATGAATGAACCAAGGGAGTACGCTCAACCATTGTTGGTCTAAACATCACTAAACCGGGCAACCCTCTACAACACCACACCGCACACCTCCAAGGCCGATACCGAGGCCACCATCGTGATCCATGTGGAAAAACATGTAGGATAGGTTGTTTAATCGCCCGAAACCAATGACCGGTGAAAAGGGACGATTCACCGTAGCTAGCCTGTGTGGGGCCCACACTACAATCCTGAAACTCATCAAGTGGATCACACCACTATGATGCCCTCAGAAAAACTCACGGGATCGACTACTCGATTGTCCCAAACGGACACCCGGTGAAAAATGTATTTTTCACTGAAGCCGACCTAGGTGGGGCCCACACCACGCTCCTAAAACTCATCAAGCAGATCGTACCATGGAGATCCCCTCGGAAAAACACACGGGATTGACTACTCGTTCATCCAAAACGGACACCCTGCAAAAAAGTTGCATTTCTCCGAAAACGCCAAAACCCAGCCTCATGGGGCCCACACTCTATTCTCAGTTAGAACACTTGAAAACCATAATGAAATTTCCATCATACCATTAGGGTCTCAACGCCACTGATGTCACGTCGATCAAACACTCCTGGTAGAAGATACAACAGCCCGAAGTCAAATAATAATAAAATAGCATTATTTTATTCGACATTTCGAGCACCCGGGCCACGATCTCGAACTTTGAAACCCCCAAACCCACACCTAAGGGTTCTCCTCGAAGCCTGGGTTGTGTCGCCACAGACGTCACATAATTATGACCTCCAAGGAGCACGTTACAGGGGTTTTAAAAGCCCTATGTACCAGAAGAGGGACGGACCGGCCCGCACCGGCCCGCACCGGCCAACCCGGCCGCCGCCGCCGAACATCGTTCTGGCTGGCGGACTCTGCATCCACGGTGGGGTGCAACACGTGCATGTACGGCCAACCCCCCTTGCGGGGTCACCATTGATTGATGGCTGGACCGCCCTGTGGTAGTCCGTTCCCTTCACCGCGGCCCGCCACCGCGGGTCGCCACTGCCGGCGCTGCACCGGTGAATCTTCCGAGGGACGTCGGGGGCACCCCGAGGGTCCAAAAATGATTTCGAAGCCATATGCATGCCCATCGAGACCATATCTACGCATCAGAAGGCTCAAAACAGAGAAAAATCAAACCAATTGGGATTTGTGTTTTCAAAACTCAAAATGCCTACTTGTTAGCGGATCGCCGAATCTTCAGGTTCTAAACGATGCCCGCGACACCTTGAAGCTCGATTCGCTGACGATCGATGCCAAAAATGGACATCTGTGGCTCGATTTGGCGAAGAACAGATGTATGGGGGAAGGATTTCATCATGATCAGAGGAGAGAAAATTGGTAGGGGGCTTGATTGATTTTTATTATTATTATTTTTAAATAAAAACGTCATTTTAACTCCCCGCCAACTCGTCTCCGGCCCGGCACTCGGCACCGATTAAAATTATGTTGCACCTAGGGTAAACATGGCCTTCTAAATGCAATGGAGGAATCATATTTTCGACTCAAGACTCAATTCAAAATTTATTCGAGCCGATGCTCATAAATAAACTTTTCCATTTATTTACAAAAAACTCCCCTGGGGACTTTTCTCACAGTAGGCCTATGCCCGCAATGTTTACTCCCTGCCTAGGGTAAAAGACATGCTCTGGACGCAACCGTACCCTCAGATTCCTGTTCTGAGCTACCGTTTAGGAGATAACAAGTTCTCACATTGAGCATAGTATAAAAATACTTAATATTTTTATAAAATTTATTACAGGCACACCGGGCCTCGGAATCGCACGCCGTCTTCGTGCGTAGCTCTGAAATTATTCATTGGAATATTCTAAAGTCTGACATGGCCAAAAAACGAGTCACTACAAAATATTTCAAATTATATTTATTTTAATATAATTTATATGAATTATTTGATTCTTCTTTTGATTAATCGTTTACTACATCATCATTATGTCATTATTTAATTTAATTATTTATTTCCTAAAAATTATTAATAAATCACCATGATATAAGTAATATTTTTATCTTTATAATGAATATTTATAACCCAAGATATCACTTATATAACCCCATATTAAAATTGTTTTTTAATAAAAAACATATTTATGACATCTTTGCCTTTACATTAAATAAAATGTTATAAATTTCATAATAACAACCAAGTGGCTTCCAAAGGTTAAAATTTAGGCCCTTGGATTTTCTTGGTAGAAAATAACTCATCCACTAAGATGAGGACAAGCCTTAGGGTAGTTTTATATAGTAATACTATTATTTATACCCTTCATTACCCAATTTATCTTTAATAGTGGTAAATAAAATACTAAAGTTACTATTCAACAAAAAATATTCTGATCCTATTAGATCAATTTTTCAAAATTATTACAACCATATATGTTAATTTTTTAAAATTAAATTAAAATAAGAGGGAAAATTAATTTAAGCATAATCTCATTGATGGATCGAGAAAATGAGTTTTTTAAATAAAAACGTTCAAAATTTCACATTGTTTAAATATCCAATTTCAATGTTAAATTGATTCCAATGATAAAAATTATATTAAATGAAATAAACTTAATATAATTACACTTTACAATAAATTAAAATAATATCATAACTATATAAATAAATTATAAAAAAAAGAAATTTGGAATTAAAATGCAATATTTTTAACTATTCATTTATTAATTGATTTTATCAAAAAAATACCAAAATTAATTCAAAGTAAAATTTGATATCCTATTTCCAAATAATAAAATTTTTTTTGAAATATAACCCATACATTTGTCAAAACATATATTTTAAAAAGGTTCTCCATTAATAGGCGGTTAAAATACATTTTAAAAAAAAATTAGGTTTTTTGGCCTAAATTTAGATGTATTCTTATTTTAAGCCCATAAATTTTATTGGAATAAAGTAAAAATATTTATAAACGTGTGTAAACAGAATATTTTTAGTTATTCTCATTCCTTTTAATACAACATATAGGTGATAACTACCATTATAAATAATAACATTACAATATATTATTTTTCGGTAGAAGTCAGTCTTTCGTACGATATAAGATTTCAGAGAAACCCATTGTTTCATGTCCAATATGCTGTCGGACATAGTGTCCCTATTAAGAAAACATTAGTATTTAATTCATAAATATTAATAAATATGAAAAATTATTATTCTATAATTACATGGGATGTTACAAAATTATTAGAGGAATCATCCTATTTGGGTGAAGGACCGATCCTTGCCAACCCCAAATATTCCCCTTGGGTCTGGATAAGGCCTTCATCACTCACAGGATGAAATTTTGTAGTAGAATATAAGGACTGTGTGCACCCTATCTAGTTTGATGAGAAAGTTATTACCACTTTCCCCTATCTTTTAGAAGTCTTTAAAAACATGGAGTAGGTTTCTAACTAACAATTTATGGGTTATTCAGTCATAAATGAATTAGTCCTAGTAAAGGGTGACAAGTACTAGAACATATTTCACATTTATTCTCCTCATATACCATTAATTCCTATAAATAATTTGGGACCCATTTCCTTGGAACCTTTATGGAAGAAGGACATCAATCAAGGGAATGGCCAAAACACTTTAATTAGAACCACTATCAAGAATCAATACATAGAAAACATCCCCATGAACAGAGTGGCCCTCTGAAATCATAAAACTAAATATAACTAGGGGAGATATTTCTATAGATATCTTGATTTAAACTCAATAAAAGCGAAACTCGTATCAAGAATCTGAAAATACATCAGTAAATATGGGATTACCAATAACACTTTCAATATTACACAAATCCCATTCCATCAAAAGCTGTAGGTGAATCCCAAAGAATTTGAAACAAATAGGTATAGATCATGGGGTTTTACAGTCATTGTATGAATCTGGAAAACATGGATTCAAGATAAGAGGATGATTACTAAAGGACCACGTAATAGAAGAAAATGTTTTCAATATATTTTTGTCAAAGGAAAACATAAAGATAAAAATACCTCAGATAAGTATATTTACCTAAAAATGACATATCCACCCAAATGAGATTGAATACACCA
Organism: Viscum album; assembly: GCA_963277665.1. Taxonomy (NCBI): domain Eukaryota; kingdom Viridiplantae; phylum Streptophyta; class Magnoliopsida; order Santalales; family Viscaceae; genus Viscum; species Viscum album. The sequence goes on from OY728122.1 coordinate 1,978,970,453, forward strand.
GTAAATCATGGTGAGATTCAGAGGGAGACTATAAAAAACCTAACAATTTCATATTCCCAAAGATCTATACCACGATATTACTCCAAAACCCTAAAACTAACCTTCATGTTTGATCATTGTTGAGGAATGGAAGAAGAATACAAGATAGAATGAATCTGATGATTCTACCTTGAAACATTAATCTAAGAACAATCATAAAACAAAACCATAGATCAAAGGAGATATCTTGATAAAAAACATCTTGAATAAATTAATCAATCTCTGTGATTTAGGACAAGATACCATCATCTCTATGAGGGTCTAGGAGATCTTGTATTAACATAAGAAATAGAGGCAGTTTCATGTGACCCACTTTCCTCATCAGCATTTCCTATGGGTGATCCTTCTATAAAAAAGACTTCTCTAATGGAATTGGAAAATGTTTCTACTATATTTACAGGTTTGGGGGTTAAGTCCTTCAAATATACGCTGACAAGTCCATTGGCCTCGAATCTCATATTTGGATTATAGGACATCCCAGCTATTCAACCAGTGAATTAGTGATCTAATATGGTTGATGGTTTCCCTACGGTGGATTTATCAGAGAGTGATCTTCGAGAAGCATAATCATACCATGATATGTTATTGGTGGTGAGATTTGTCCAAGATAAACCCTCCATCCATTTCCTCAGATCATTTGTGTACTCATGGGGTCTTCAAAAGATTGAGTGTGTTTCATCTCTCTCTAAAAAGCACTTCGATATTCATCATTTTTAAAGGGATGAATTAATGAATGCATGGTCTAGAGTGGATCAATGTTGTGTTTTTCGGTAGTTCTCTCTCATTAGGTGGTTCTAGGATATGCATTAGACCATCTCCAACCCACAATGATAAAATGGAGTAATTCTCCTTAAAAATGACATATCTATAGAAAAATCCTCTCCAACACTCTACATCAGTTTTTACGCTAAATCATATATTATAATTGAAAAATGTTGTTTTTAATTTTTTTTTAAAATTCACATCTAAACTGATAAATAGGAGGAAAGGAAAAAAAAAGTGGTTTGGCGTATGCACAACACCATATTTGGCACTGAACTGTACCAAAAAGTCATGTTAGCATAGAGAATAACGCTCGATTGGAGGTGTTTTTTGGGAAAAAATAACAATTCCCCACCTTTTTTCCACTACATTGGAGATGATATTATGGGAAGGAATAAAGTATAGAGGCTGTTTGGGTCTGGCTTCCAACTCATCTTCTTCATAATCTGGCTATTTTGAAATTAGTGTGTAATGTGTTGGGGTATTTTTTTTGCTTGAATAAAGATACAATTTTTTTTTGCAGTCTGTAACGAATCCTCAAATTTTTGTAAAAATATATATTGTTAGAAATTTTAAAGAATATAAAATTCATGTATCACAAAAATTTCTTTAATAAATGAAATATGTTACTTTCCTCCAACCATTGTAAAAATAGAAAATGATTGAATTAAAACCTAAATGCCCTCTACACTCTGCACGGGGATGTAGATGGTATATGTTTTCCTTAATCTGTCAAGTGAAGGGGGGTTATATTTATAGGGGGTTCTACCATCAAGAACCCATAACAATTTACTCTGTCGACAAGGTGTATTAATGGAGATTTATTGACATCAATATAATAAATAAATTATTCAAACTGAATTTAATACATTAAATACATGTATCATAAATACATGTATTTATTATAACATACCATATTTATTGATGGACCATTTATTAATAACGTACAATATTAATTTTTGGACCATTTATTATGTTCTACAATAACTTGGTACATTATTAATTAATTTGATGTACCATTTATTACATTCTCCAACATGGTCCAACCAAATAATGTGAATGAATTTAATATCCCTCTTTAAAAAGGAAACATGATATATATATTATAGCAGTATTACTCTATATAATAAGTATTCCCTTCCATGTATCACAATATACCACATACCCTAAGATAACTAAATGAATAACCCTTAACCACGTGGTTTTTTCACCATATGAAGAAACCCTAACTATATGGTTTATTCTTTATCCCAAAAAATATTTCTTAAATAATGAATGTGTACGCATAAACTGAAGATATAATTACTTAAATATAAATATTTCCAAATAAAATTCAACAAATTTACAATGTATAACATAATCCCATACATATTACATGATCATTCAATTTAAATGGAGTCATGCCTTTAGTCAAAGGACCTACAATCATCAATTAGGTGTTGATGTGCTGAATGGCCACATTTTTATTTTTAACACATTCTCTTTTGGATAAGTATTTGATGTTGATGTGCTTACTTAAACTCCCTCTTTTTTATTCTTGGCCATAAAAATTGCATTTGAATTGTCACAATATATAATCAATGGCCTTGAAATAGAATCTATAACTTTATGGCCTGAAATGAAACTCTTTAGCCACACACCGTGGAAAGTGGCCACAAAATATAAAACAAACTCATCTTCCATAGTAGAAGTCACTATTATCATCTATTTTACACTTCTCCATGAAACATCTCCTCCATATATCATAAAGAGATATCCTGTAGTTGATTTACATGAATCAACACAACTGGAAAAGTTTTCATCTGAGTATCTGATGACTTCCAAATTGTGAGTGCGTTTATATATGAATCGAACTCAGCATCCATAGTATAAGTCGTTACTATATCAAGTTTTACACTTCTCCATGAAACAGATCCCACAACCATCATAAATACATATCCTAAAGTTGATTTGCATGAATCAACACAACATGAAAAGTCTGTATCTGAGTATCCGATGACTTCCTAATTGTGAGTGTGTTTATAAATAAGCATATAGTATTTAGTTCCTTTGAGGTATCTCAATACCTTCTTAATGGCCTGCTAGTGGTCTATAACCGAATCACTCTGATATCTCCCCAAAATTTCTAGTATAAATGCAATGTTAGGCCTTGTGAAGACCTGATCATACATTAAACTACCAATAGTATAAGAAAATGGGATGGATTTCATTTGTTCTCATTCAAAATCATTTTTAGGGATTTGGTTCATCTTGAATTTATCACCCTTAATAATGGTTTCTATACTTGCTGCATATTCTTTCATACGAAATCTCACAAAGAATTTTTAATATAGATTTATTGAGACAAGCCTAGAATGCCTCACAACATATCCATATAAATCATTAATCCAATGAAATATGATGCATCACCCATATCTTTCATGTTAATATTTTTGGCGAGAAACTGTTTAACCTAATATAGAATACCCTTATCATTAGTGGCCAATAAAATGTCATCTACATATAAAAAAATAAAACATATTTTATACCCACTAACCTTATGGTATATACATTGATCTAGAGTGTTTTCTTAAAAACCAAATAAAGAAGTTACATCTTGAAATCATAAATACCATTTTTTGGATGCTTGTTTTAAACCATAGATAGACCTTTTGAGCTTACAGACCAAATTATAACCATTATTAGAGAGGAATCCTTTAGGTTGTTTCATGAAAACCTCCTCATCTAGATTACCATTCTGAATAGTAGTTTTCACATCCACTTTTTGTAATTCAAAATCAAAATGAGATACTAATTCCAATATAATGCGCAATGAATCCTTTTTTGGTATTGGAGAAAAAATTTCAGTATAATCAATACCTTCCTTTTGAGTGAACCTTTTAGCAACTAGTCTGGCCTTTTATCTTTCAACATTGCCTAATGAATTATTCTTGGTTTTAAAACCCTATTTACATCCAATAGGTTTTACACCAAAAAGGTCCCAAACATCATTACTCTTCATGGAATTCAACTCCTCTATAATGGAATCATACCACATATTTGAATCCTCAAAACTCATGGCATGTGAATATGTTTTAGGATCATTTTTGACTCTAATGTTATAGTAAGATTCTTGTAGATAAACCATATAATAACTTACAATTTATGACTTTATCATCCATGTGGATCTTGTCAATGTTTCGTCATTACTTTCTTGAGGAATTTTTAGTTCAACTTATTGTTCAAGGGTTTATAATTCTTCAACTATTTGATATAAAGGATGATCATCAACCATTTGTGGAATGATATTTCTTCAAAAATGTGGTTTTTTGTGAACAATTATCAATATATAACATGAGTTAGTGGTTTGATCTTATTAATGGTCTTCATCATTGATTTTATTGATAAAATCACACCCACTAATCAGGTAATTTTCAAAAAAAAATTCATTTCTTGATTCCACAATTCAAGTGTTTAATGATGGACTATAAAAATGACATCCTTTAAAGCATCAAGAATATAAATGAATTATCCACTAATGGTCCTATGATGAAACTTATTTTCATGTGGATTATAAATACACACTTCTGATGGACATCCCCAAATGCTTATATGCTGCAGACTCAGTTTCCAACCCTTAAACAATTCAAAATATGTTTTTGAAATTTCCTTTGTTCGAACCTGATTCAAATTGTATGATTCTGCTTTAAGTGAATATATCCACAAGAATTTAGGTAGATTAGAGTTACTATGAATACTTCGTACCATGTCCATTAATTTTCAGTTTTGTCTTTCAGCTACACCATTTTGGTCTGGTGAACCTGGCATAGTGTATTGTGCAACTATTCTATTTTCTTGAAGAAACCTTGCAATTAGGTATGGAAATTGGCCATCCTCAATGTAACTCCCATTATATTCTCCAACTCAATCTAAACTCACCATCTTAATTTTTTTACCACGCTGTTTCTCTACTTTTGCCATAAAATTTTAAAAGGCATCAAGTTCTTCATTTTTACTGTGAAGAAAATAGAGATATATATATCGTGAATAGTTGTCAATGAATGAAATGAAGAATATATGATTATGAAAATACATATCTGAGCAAAATATGTATGTATGTATGATTTATAATATGAATGAACATCTAATTTTACCTTAATTTGATTTAATGGTTTTCATTCCCTTAATGAAATCCACACAGGTTTCAAAACCAGTGAAATCAGGAGTACTAAGTACATCATTATTAACTAATCATTGAGTCCATTCTTTTGAGATATGACCAAATCTACTGTTCCATAACATAGAAGATTTTTAATTTATAATATTTCTCTTAATGCCTGTATGAACATTCATGTCATCATTATCAATTTTTTCGTTGAAAATCAATGGATAAAAGACCATCCTTTAATGTACCACATCCAACGACGTCATTTCTATATATTAAAGAAAAACTAGATTCACAAAAAACCGAATGTAAAACCGAACGGTATAACTTTTAAACTGAAATCAAGTTTCTGGAGAAACATGGAATATAAAATGTATTTTAAAAAACAAAATTAAACCTAGTGGATAACACTAAAGTGCATGTCCCCACGTCTTCCACATGTGAGCGCATCTTGTTTCTAGAATACACACCAACCTCACTCTCCATTGGTTTCTTTAAGTTTTGCATACCCAACATGGTATTCAAAATATGGATTGTAGAACAAAAATCAATCCACCATGTTTTATAAATTTTATCAACCATATTTGATTTAAAATAAACTAATAAGATTGAAATACTTTTCTTTTCAATCCATTTCTAAAATTTAGGACAACTTTTCTTTACGTGTCCTTTTCCTTTACAGAAAAAACACATGACTTCCTTCTTAATATTAGGTTGATGAAGAAATTTCTCTTTCCCATTTTTATTGGCTTGAAATTTAAGACCTTTATGTTTCTGGTTCATTGTCACCATATTGGTTTCTCCCATTTCCACCACAATCCATTCCTCCTCTTGAACACACATAGTCATCAATTTATTAATTGACCATTTATCTTTATGTGTGTTACAAGATATTTTAAATGGAGAATATTGATGTGGTAGAGTGTTGATAATATAATTCACTATAAAGTTATTGGTTATATCAACCTCAATATTCTTAAGTTGAGCCGCAATATTCCACTCCTGTAATTTGTGCGCGCGCACACCTTTCATGGTTGTGAGTATCATAGATGAGAAATTCATGATTAATGTGCTTTATAATTATTTATTTGAATAGATGAACTAGTAATATATATATTTAATCAAGTTACGAACATTATTATGCTCATCAATTGAACCGCATATGCGGGCATATAGTTTAGTTTTTAGGAACGTCATACTAAGACGTTTTGACCGCTCCAAATGTTCATAAAGTGATATATCATCTAGTGTTCTCTCATTATTAACTGCATGAGGTTTGTCTTTTTGAATTTCATAATCAATTTCCATCCATCGCAGATGAAGATGAATTCTATCCTTTCGTGTTTTATAGTTTTCACCCATTAATTTTGGAATGTCACGGTGAATATCAGAAAATCCTGACAGCATTACTGTAAATTGAATACATGATTGTTAGTCGGAATTACATAATTTACATAGTAAATTATGTCAATATAATTCTATAAAATGTAAAATTTCATGTGGGTGAAATTTAATTTAATAAATTCATGAAATTAATCAATAATTATCATGTAATATTTTAATTCATTAATTGAATTCTAATTTGATAATCCAACAAACAATATGACAAAATTTTAAAATTTTAATTTTAAAAACACTTTTGGGAAAATATGAAAATCACATTTAATATTTCATCTAAAAATAAAATAAAAATTATTTTTGGATAAAATTTATTATATTTTCCATAAGAAATTTAATGTGATTTAATGAATATGTGACTTTTATTTAAATTGGGAATGTTGTGGAAAAACCCAATTTGTAATAAAATTTTCAAAAATCACAGAATTATCCATTGATAGTTTAATTCATAAATTATTGACTTATAATTTGATAATTCAACAAACTACATGAAAAAATATAAAATTATTTAACATTCATTATACCTATGGGAAAATTATGAAAATAAAATTTAATATTTCATCCAATGAAAGTAGAGATATATAAATTTCCTTGATTACTGAAATTGCAACAAGTTCATGTGCATTTTAATGTGGTTTTACTAAATATATAAATTTTATTTAATTAATAATGTTGTGAAAAACCCCAATTTTAATAAAAATTACAAAAAATCATGACTAATGAATTAAGGATGTGTAAAACATATTTAATAATCCAAAATGAAGAAATTAAGAGGATGTTGGTAGACAAGGAAATCTGTAATTTCCAAATCCGAAAATATAAAAGAATTTTTGATAAAACTGAGTATAAGATGTTATTTTACAAGATAGAGGTATAACTCCCATTGATACAAAATGTTAGAAATTATATTGAATGTATAATTCTAGGATGAGCAAAAATTTCTTTAATAAAAGAAACATGTTACTTAGTTCCATCCATTGTAAAAACTGAAAATGATCGATTTAAAACATGAATTCCTTCTACACACTGCATGGGGATTAGATGGTGTATGTTTAACTTAATCAACTGAGTGAAGGGGGATTATATTTATTGGGGGTTCTACCATCAAGAACCAACCACAATTTACTCCTTCGATAAGGAGTAATAATGGAGATTGATTGTAATCAATGTAATCAATTAATTATTCAAACTAAATTTAATGAATTAAATACATGTATAATAAATTATAATATTTATGATAATGTACTATATTTATTGATATACCATTTATTAATAATGTACCATATTTATTTTTGGATTATTTATTATATTCTATGATAATGTTTTACATTATTAATTAATTTGATGGACCATTTATTACAGATCATGCTTTAGATCTTCCTTCATGAGTCTTGATCAAGGTAGGTGAATGTATTTCATGTTGGAAACATGTTTCTTATCAGGCTTTAACCAGGTTTTTGATGGTTGTTCACCTTCAGGGCTATTCAAGGGGGGTTTGTAGAAGAATAAATTCGGGGTTCAAGGTACCGATTCGATAGGATAGTCCATTTTCAGGCGGTGACATTGTTGATTCTTGGGAGACTATTTAGGGGGGTTATGAACCCGAGGTTTTGAAGCTATCAGAGATGGAACCGGTTGTGAGAACCAATGAGATGGACCCTTGTTTGAGGTTTTGTATGTAGGAAAGTATATAGGAGATGGTCCCAATATAGGGTTCTAATTTGGGTGTAGCACCTTCAGCAATTAGGGAGTCTAGGTCAGGGGATTCTGAGACTGAAGCTTCGAAGGTTCTAGAGGTGACTCCAGTGGTGATCTCTCAATTATTGTACATCCATTTGGTGATTCTAAAATAAATGGTATTTTCAAATTTGGGGGAGGCTTCTCATGCCCTAACACCTTTTCTAATGATCTGATCATTTCTATTCTTGGTGGTTTTGACACCTATGTCGTTCATCACTAAAATAATTTATAGATCCTGAAATAATTTTGTTTTTAGTTTACATTATTTTCAATCGAAACTTGGTTATTTGTCCTTTCCAATTTTACACATGGGTTTCAACAGTCCATCTTTAAGATCTATGGATTCTCTGACAGAGGTTCTACTTAACAAAAATATGAATTAATGAGTGCTGAATGATATTTTTTCATCTTTAGAATCATCAAATAGGATGATTATCATCTCACTCTTTCCATAGGGGGTGATATTAGAGCCTCACAAGCAGGGAGTACTGAAAGAGGAGGAACATATTTTTCAAGTATATTGATGCCGGACTTCACTGATTTCATGGTAGAAATGGGACTGATGAATTTGAGATTCTATGGAAGTAAATATACACAACATAATAACAAGAAATGGAGCAGAAGAATTTGGAACTTTCTTGACTGGTGCCTCACCAATCATTAAGGGTTGGATTCATTTGCAATGGACCTAGTGAACCATCTCACCAAGTTTCTATCTGACTAGAATCTGATTTTTGTGTCTTTAAAGTAGGATATGATTAAGAGTGATTGTTTTTCATATTCTTCTAACTAGAATAATATGGATAGCTTTATGCAGATAGTTCAGTGATCTTAGGAGCAACTGAAGGGGGTGCTACCTATGTTGGTCTAGTTCAACAGATGCACTAGTTGAAAAATTATGTGAACACTTGCCTTAATAATAGGAATGATGGGGAAATCAATACAAAGAGGATTACAATGTTTATTAAAAGTATGGAAGAGAGTATATAGGATATATGAAATGATGATTTGTTTATTTCCACGTTAGAGAAGAAAAATTTTCTAGATGAGAATTTGCTGGATACCCAGAGTGTTTATAAGGACAAATTAAGAACACATTTTCTCAAAGTAGGGGATCAAAATACAACTTATTTTTAGGTATTTCTGGAATAATGGAAGACAGTGATAAGAATTACTCTACAGCTACACGATAGGTTTATTAAAACCGATGTACATGTGATAGGGAAAAAGGAATTTGACAAATTTGAGAGTCTTCTGGAATGAAAAAAAATACAAGAATGGGTGCTAGGTTCATAAGGACTGGTGAGGGGGATAGGTTCATGAATTTCATCCCCATGATATAGGAATAGGAAGACTATATGGTGTTAAGAGCTATTATATATAAAGAACAAATAAAAGGTATAGTGTTTAGTGTGAAAATGGATAGTACACTGGTTCATGATGGTTTTCTCGGGGCTTTCTTATTGACTACTTGAGATATTGTAAAGTACCAGGTGAGGGAGGTAGTATAAGACTTATTTAGAGTTAGATATCTAATTAGAGATCTATATTCTTTAATGGTTTTTCTAATTCCCAAATTAAAACACCCTACTTCACTTAATGAATATAGGGAAAAAAATTATGTAATTTTTTTTACAAAATCCTCACATTCCTTATCTCGATAAGGCTTAGTGGGGTGATTCCAAGACTTATTTTAGAAAAATATCATGGTTTTGTGAAAGGGAGGAGCATCCAAGTGTCCATTGATATTGCAAAAGAAATAGTGGAGTATTTGAACAAAATAACTCTTGGTTCAGATGTGATGATAAAGATAGATATAGACCAAGCCTATGAAAGATTGGAATGACGTTTCATTATAAGGGTGATGAGGAATTTTGTCCTTCACCAATGTTTTTGTTAACTATGCTTTATATGTTATTACTCTCCCTCACTATATCTATTATTTGGGAAAGGGATTTGGGTTTTTTAAATCAGTATGTGATGTAATGTTAGGAGACCATTTCTGTCTTAGCCTTTTTATATTGCCTCAGTTTGTTTTTACAAGGAACATCAAGTAAGAATTGGAGGATGGGAGTATTATTCCTTTCCAGAACATGTTTGGTAGTAGATTGGTTTCCAATCTAATTTTTTTTGATGATATGATTTTTTATTAATGTTAGAACAAATATAGTTAATTCATTCAATAAAATCATGACAACCTATGGAAATTTGGGTGGTTGTATATTTAATCAAAGTAATATTAGTGTTTTTATATCTAATTAATTTACAAGAAGGTGAAGTAATTATATACAAGAAAAATGTGGCATGAAATGGTGGAAGATCCCATTTTATTATCTTAGGGAACTGATATATTATTATTGAATAATAAATATTTATTTTATGGAATTATAAAATGGATAATGAAGAGGATCAATTCACATTCTTTCTATCCTAAAACCTACAAAGGGGATGATGTCAAAGATATAGATGATTATAAACACATTTTTATGGGATGAAAACTAGTCCAAGAAATGTCACTGGGATTCTTGGAAGCTATTGGCTAGGCCAATTTATAATGGAGGGATTGATATACAAAGTGTTGAAGAATCCATGTATGCCATGCATGTAAGAGAAGGGTGGTAAATCATTGAAAGGATTTATTTACGGGTGAAATTCATAAGAGATAGGTGTGTGGAAAATTGGGAGGTCTTGCTAGGATGTTCGAAGAATATCTCCTGTCTTGCAAGCTATATGTTAGATTACTTGGAGGATTTGAATGAAAAAACTAAATGATTCATTGAAATAGGGGATAATAATTTTTGAAAAAAAACAAGGTCAGGGAAGTGTTGTTCTTTCTAGGATGTCCAGATCTGAAATTATCCCTCATAGAGGCCGCTAGGTATCCATTTATTATAAATGGAATTATTAACCAGGAGAAAAATAAATTCTATGATAATATTTTCTTGGTTGATGAATTGGGCAATTGTGTTTTTATGGGTGCAGCTTTAGGAGAATATTTTGATAGGGATTATAGAAGGATAATGCATATTAGAAGTGAGATGTATATCTGGGGACCAAAATTATAGCACAAGGATTTAATGAGAAAGATGAATTTTATATTTTGGATAATGAGAAATGTATTACTTAAAATAGAGTAGAAATTAACGAATAAGGGAATTTCTTTGGATTCTAGATTCCATGGATATACATCACCGTAACAAGAATATGTGATGCACTTATTTTTTAAGGGTGACATGGAGAAGGGGATATGGAGATTCATTGGGATTAGTTTCAATTCTCATGAAAGTGGGGACTCAATGAAGGACTCCATCATCTCTTAGTTTTAAGTTGATGTCTTGCACGGGGTGGAGACAAAAGTACGTGCATTTATTTTTTCTGCTATGTGATGGACTCTTTGGGAGGCTCTGAATAATGCATGGTAGGATAAGAGGTTCTCCAAAAAAATTATTTTAGGGTTAAGGTGATGGGGTAAGATATTGGTTCCCTTATCCATGTTTGGTTTTATTCTACCTATTTAAGTAGGTTTTTTCCAAGTCTTTGTGATAATACCAAAGGAATAAGAGTCAATTAGGGAATATGGATCAAGTATAAATCTCCCACTACATGACTGAAATTAAAGGTGGATGGATCATGTCTTTTAGGGGAGTTGAGAGGAAGAATGGAGAGAGATAAGTGGGGTTTAGTATTTTTGGATTTAGTTCCTTTTATAGGATATAGATTTCCCTTTATGTATAGAAAAGGGACTTGGTTACAAGATTAATGTTGTGTAGGTTGCTAAATAATCAGATTAAAGAAGTTGAATCTGATTGTAATTCACTTTTGGGGTTTCTTCAATGTAAGTCCAGGTTTCTTTGGGAGTTGGATTACCATGATATAAAATGCAGAATGTTTGTTAGTTTGGAAATTTAGGTCAAGAAAACTTGGAGTGAAGATAACTTTAGGGTATATGTATTAGCAAGGAAAGGGATTCTTAGTGAGAATATTATGATATATAACAAGGTAGGGTCATTACCTAATGATATGAAGATCAAGGTAAACAGGGATGTCCTTGGACATCATCATTTTTTAGCCCTCATGAGCTACATGGTGTTTTTTTATATGGTTGTACGTTTTAAATTAACAAAATGTTAAATTTTTGTCAGTGCATATGAGTGTTTTGTGAGAGAGATAATCAAACCATTTCCTGAGAAATTTCCTAAGTGGAGATATATATTTTAGAGATTAATAAGAAAATAGAAAGAAAATCATGAAAATACATTTCATAAAAAAATTTAACATTTTCTTAGGAAGATGAAGTTGCAAGTTACATTTTAAATTTACATTCTAGAAGTTGACATGAATTGGTTTTAAAACACTATTGTGAAAAGTGTCTCAATAATGAATCCATGAAATAGATAAAATGGGTTTATGAAGGAAATGTGCAGTGAATGATAAAATATAATATTAATAAAGGAAACCGTTTTTAATTTTACATATCATCATTAGATCCCATATCATAAAGTCTAAATAAAACTTCATATTAAAAGGGGGGAATATAAATATAACTATTATAGGCAAAAATACATATTTTTGGTTAAAAATAAGGAACGATGATATTGGTGGTGAGAAATAAATTAGATACGGATGAAAAATAATAATTGAAAATGATGGGGTTTGTTTTTAACAACATTAAACCTTTATGAGAAAGAAATTCATCATAAAAATGTCTTGGAATTAATGATTTAAATTTCCCCAGATTGAAAGTATCATATAATAAAATCATATAGTGGAAGAAACCAAAAATAAAATAAGAAAATTCAAGGTGAAAAATTATAACTCAAATAAAAGAGGCTTGAGTTATCCAAACCCCATACAACATTTATATCACATAAATTGAAATTTTAGAAAAGATATAACTTAGGATGGATTTCTATATCCCATTAGTTTCATGAAATTATGATAAAATCACAAATAGGGTGATATCTTCAATAAACAATATAAAATAAGTGATCAGGGGGTAACATGTCACAAAGAAAGAAATGTGGGATGAAAAATACATTAAATTAACTCTCGACATCCACGAAAGCACATTAAACTTCTATATAAAAAACATAAAAATATTAATAAACCATTTAAAAAAATTATTAATTAATATTACCATTTATTCATTATACATTCATTAGCTAGTTAATGTTTTCTCTCATTATCCGGTGTTAGTAATTTATATCATTTTTCATGTGATTTATAATGGCATCCTCAAACCCCATTCATTGATATCAAGTTCAAAATTATAAAATTAGATAATATATTGAAATTATTTTTTATTTAATTTTTCATCACTGTGTTTATTTGATGGAAATTGTAGGCATAATTCGTGAGAAGATAATCTATGATGAGCTTCATTCGCTATATTTACTAATATGGATGAAAAACACTATAATGATTATAACATTTTGTTTTAATATTTATGAACCACATTCAAGAAATATATTGATCCTTTTTTAAGAGAATTCCTAGGAGTGGAATTTTCAAACCATCCACACCCAGGAACCCCCTCCCCACGAAGAATTCATTCGGAGAAGCCTCAATCGGGGAGGAGACGTTGTCAGCCAAGATGACAAGGCATCCCCACGGGGTTACACCTCGATCAGCGATGGTTCAGCATACAAATTTGTCAACCAGTTGAAGTGCACCCTTTTTCCCACTCGATGAGACACCGGGTGAGCTGGAAAGATGAGTGGTACATGGGATGCGGAAATTACCCCAAGATTAGGCTCCAAGGAATTGAACCCCAGACCTCACTGAACATCTGTTGTATGTCCCTTGTCCACCCACCACTATGTTGCCGCCGAAGTGGGAGGAATATATTGATCCTTAATCTCATATATCTTCATAAAATATATTTTATTACAATACATTTAGAGAGATGATGGAAAATTTAACATGTCACTCCCTGAAGGTGGTAGTCTATAAGTACACAAGAATGATATTTTTGTTTTTCATAGAATGGAAATAAACTAGAAAATGATTAATATTTTCATAACCTTAACAATATTATAAATATAAAACTTATTTGTTATATATTCTCTTTAAACAAGTCATTTGACGAGGTTATGAAAAATGGAGTGCATCGCCCCATTGAGGTTGAAGTCCGCACTTACACATTTATGGAATTTTTATTTTTCTAAAGGGAAGGGTGGAATATAGATAAATTTTTTTCCCAAAATATAATAAAATCTAAATATACTAATGAAACATATTTTCTTATTTTATAATCGTATACAAGATTCTAATGTAGAATAATAAGAATCAATGATATAGGAATAAAAAAGAGTGATTTATGAATTTTTATCATACTTGTTTTAATAGATCCATTATAAATTGGATTAAGGATTTATGGGTGGGTCCCATGAGGAAACGAAAACATATATGATATTTTTATATTTTTTTTGGAGGTATTTGGATATATTTTATAAAAAATTGATATTTTAGTGTGATGAGAAGTAGGACAGTGAAAGTATCCTTTTATAGGCGAGGAGAGTGTCAATTTTATAAGGAGTTCACTATTAAAGGAAAATGACTCAAAAATAGGAAATAATGTAGTGGGGAAGAGTGAGGGTAAATAAAACCCTTCAACACACATTTTAGATATGTTTTGAATATTTCTAGTAATTTTAACCTTGGTGTTTACAATTACCCTCACATACTTTTACCGGAATAGGTCTATTTTTACCCCTAGTAACTTGATATTATAACTAAAAAAGTAATTAACTTTATTAGATAATCTGGATATTCTAAATCAAAACATTAAAACCATTTCATAACATTGAATTTTAGAAACTGATAAAATTTTAATCTCAAGTATTATGTGTCTAACGTATGAAAATAATTTTATTAAAAACACTACTAAGGTTGTAAAGTGTAAATACTTGGTTTCTAAATTGAATTTAATATCTTTAAATGCTTAATTTTACTTATAAAATAAATAATTGGTTAATAAGTGGCATCATGCCTTTTATGTTTTCCTTAAACATTAATATTGTCATAAAAGTTAAAATATTTTTTAAAATTATATAGTTCTCTATTCACCAAAAATCAATTTTTTAGAAAAATCATAAAAAAATTCCCTATAAAATATTACAATTTGGAATCCAAAAGAAATTCCATTATTTCAAATTATATTTCTAAAAATTAGTAATTTAAATTTTAAATGTAAGTATAAAATAAAATGAAAAATTATTTTTATAGGAAAATATCTTTTAAATATCCACCATTCATATTCATATTTCCAATAAATTACTAATTTAATTAGTTTTAATATATAACTAATATAAAAAATATATTTTATAATAATTAAACCCGAATAAAGTTGGTTTCATAAAATTTAAACACATAGGGGATAAAAAAGAAATTTCCATAAAAACATATTTAATAATAAAATTATCATATTAGTTATTTAGCTATACAAATTAAATTTAATCAATCAATTCATATTAAAAATAAAACTTCAATTTTCATTATTCATATATTTAAAAGTTTGATTACTTCTATTTATATTGTCTATCTTTTATCATCATATTTAATATTTATAATTTGATCTTAAGAAATGTAACAAGGTTCTTTTTCATTTAGTGTTGGGTGTGAAATAAGCTATTCAAAATTTTATTTAACTAAAAAAATCTGTACTAAAATATAGGGTAATTAAATTCTACCCCATGAAATAAAATTTCTGGTGTCAAATTGTATTATTACTCACTAATGGTAAAGGCTATGACTATCAATAAGATATAAATGGTTGATGATATAATTTCTAATAGGTTATAAACCTCACTATCCTAGGTAAGATTAAGAAACTCTTCTATCCTTTTATAATAAGATTATGTTTTGATTTTAATTTTTTACAAGCATTTGTGCCAAATACAATTCATTAGTTTTTCATAAAATGTAGGAGTTACTAGATAAAAAACTTTTATAGATTTATTTTCAATATCTTTTACATAACCAAATACTAAAACCAAAATTGTTATCATAATATCCTATAAAATCCAAATATATGATCATATGAATATGAAAATCGAATCATAATATGTCTTCACCTATAGAAAATTCATTTAAACCTATGATACAATCAGTCCACCTATGATATAATTGGATCAACTTATAATACAATTAGTTCATCCAATGATTTCCATGGTTTCATTCCTTTAATTTCCTCTATCCTAAATATTTATATATTTCAACATAAAGTTACATTTAAATCCTTTATAATGGTTCATAAAGTTCATGTGAATAAACTAAGGAATATCCCCCAGGGGTGTCAAATCAGGTGTGTAGTTAGACCTCTTTGTCATGAACTAGGTGAATATAAAGTTAACTAAGAAACCTTTTCAGTGTTATTACCCCTATAAACATTTGTTTTAAATCTTATGAAAACTTGTTTTTATCCATATGTGGATGTTATTGCATAGATTTCACAAACTCCATATTTTACCAAAATTTTATCAAGTTATCCTTTATATAGACAAATCTATATGGTTTCCATTAATGTTGTCTCATCTTAATCCTAATATTTAAGTAAAATAGTCCATAAAAAAACTAGACCATATAGTGATACTAACTAAGGTAACCTAGACCCACAATCCTTTCTCTAGTGTTAATTTTATTTATTCACACGTAGGAATTTATAGTAACAAAGTATTCTTGATATAAATAATTATAATTTTTTATTATTTTATATGAATATTCATTTCATATCACACCTAGTGACACAATCCCATGAATCAAATGTTTATTGTCATTAAGGACTAGTAAAATAAAAAATTATTTTACTATATTTTTGAACATTTATCCTTAATCAGGAACCCTTATAGAATTATCATTGGTTATACTCATATTCATAAGTATGGGAATGTAAAAATAAGAAAGAGGTGATCCTAAACACCCTTTAAGGGATAATTTATCATAAAATCATAATGGAAAAATCATAAACACGGGAGAAGACATGAATTAGGGAGAAACCGATTATTAAAAAGATCACAAAATCATACGTGATAATTATAAAACTTGTTCGATCAATAAGGACTAGGATATAGAATCATAATATCACATAAAATCCATTAAGTAAAAATAACAATTATAACATTTCTTATAAGCATATAAAAATAATCTTGAATCATTGTAGAATAACATAAGATTATGGAATAACATAGAAATATGGAATCATATAAAATTACATCAAGCGTTGGACCATTGGATAAAAAACAAACATGGGTGCCACATAAAATCAATCATGTATCATATACCAATGAACCTATGTAAATGTAATGGGTTTCAAAGAATATAAAAATGGCATCACATCAAATTATTCTAAAAGTTTAATCACTTGATAGCCAAATTCAAATCACTAAAAAAGAGAATTTTAGAAATTAATTTAGTGTATTATTCACAAGAAATTATAATGAAGGAGATCTATATTTTATAGATAATTAAAAATTGAAACCAAATCCTAAAAATATATTTTGTAAAATATTTATAATATCATCATAGAAATAAAATGTTATGTGTTACTTTGAAAAGTTTTTTTTGAGAAGTTGACTTGGAGTTTTTTGAAAACATTATTTGTAAATGTGTCTTAATAATGGACCTTTCAGAAAGTCATAATAGTTTGCCAAAGAAAACGCAGAGTGGAAATTAAAATGTGTGATCAGAAAAGGAAAAACCTTTTAATTTTTTTTAAATTCCTTTATTGATTACCAAATAATAAAACAGGTTTATAAAATTTCATCTAAAAAATTGGAAAAGTTAAATATAATGATTAAAAAAATAATAAATATTTACATTTAAAAATAAGACACGATAAATTTTTTGGGAAGAATGAATATGGATATATAGTAAAAATAATCATTATAAATAATGATATTTATTCTAAAAAATGTTATAATTTTATGTGAAACAAATTCACCAAGGAATATGGTTAAATTAAAAATGAAAATTTCCCTAGAGATAAGATAATGTATCATATAAAAAAATTATATAGGAACATAACAATCATAGAAGAAAAATTTTAAACTCCATAAATTATAAGACATGGGATTTATTTTTTTACATCCTTATAATTGATGTAATTTATGATAAAAACACCCATATGTAGTTATGTAAACAACACAATTTAAAAAAGGTGGGGAATATAACATATGTCTTAATAAAAGAAAGGTGAGATGAGAAATCCCAAACCTTAAATATCAACTTCCATGAAAAAATTTTAAACTAATTTATAATAAACACAAACTTATTAATATAATATTTTATAAACCTATTAATATGTATTACCATTTTCAATATTTAATTATAATCATTCCATATATATTCATTATCTAGTTAATGTTTATTTTCATTATTGGGTGTTAGTAATTTTGATCATTTCACTTATGTTTTATAAAGAAACCATCAAAATCCATTATTTTATATGAATTTCATCATTAATAGATTAAAAATGATATTAAAATAATTTTATTTTAATGATATATTCATATCTATATTTTTTAGGAAAAATTAATGTCATTTTTCGTGAGTAACTCGTCACTCTATAGAGGTGGTAGCCCGCATGTACACACTAGCGGCGTTTTCATTTTTCAGAGAATGAAAATAAAGTATAAATTTATTTAAATTTTTATAATATTAATAATTTTATAAATGTCAAATTTATTCATTAAATAAACCCTTTTAACCATCCATATTAAGATGTTATAAAAAATTAAACACATTTGTCTAAGGATGCGGTAGTTTGTACGTACGCATGGATGAGATTTTAATTTTTTTGTAGGAGAAAGGTGGAAGATATATAATAATTTTTCCATAAATATAATAAAATTTCAAAATTTTACTTATATTTTTTTCATTATTTTATAATGATATAACACAATTTGACGAAGAATAATAAGGCTTGAACAAATTGTAACGAGAAAGATGAATTTGGGAATTTTTTACTTTAGAGCAAGGAATAACCCTTTAAAAATTGTTTTATGGATTTGATGGGTGGTCCTTTGAGGAGAAAAAAATATCTATAAAATTTATAGTATAAATTTCTAGGTAATTTTATATATTTTGGTCAAACTATAGGGATTGTGGAGTAAGGAGAGTTATAGTGGTGAAAGAAACATTTTATAAATGAGTGAAGTTATATTTTAGTAATTAGAGGTGTACTATTTAGGGTAAGTGGATCAAAATTGGGAAATAATGGATATGGTAATATTTTGGGTAAAAAACCTTTAAATACCTTTTTAGATAATTTTGGATTATTTACCTGAACTTGTCCTTAGTTTAAGAATTAACCATAATTTACTTTTACCATGGTAACTCTTTCTTACCCATGCTAACTTATTATTATAAATAAAAATAAAATTATACTTGTTAGATAAATTTGGGTATTCTAATTAAAAATATTAAAACCATTTCATAATATTAAACTTCTAAAGTTGATAAAAATAAATTCTATAATAATATTTGTTCAAATCATAAAAACAACATTTTGAAAAATATTACTTAGGGTGAAAAATGTTAATCCAAGGTTTCCAGAAAAATCCTAATAAGTTTAAATGTATTATTTTACATATAAATAAAATACTTTTTCGAGAAAACTTCTTCCTCAATTTTTAGGGTTTTATTATACCCTATTGATGTCATAAAATCCGTGGTATTTATAAAAATGGTAATTTTCACTATTCACCTAAAAATCAATCTTCTTAGAAAAAACAACAGAATTCAACCAAATATAATATTGTTACGATGAATCCAAAAAATTAGTTTATTATTCAATCTCAAATTCTATAATTTATAAATTTAAAATTTAAATGGATATAAAAAATATAACAGTAATATTTTTCAAAGGAAATTGAATTTTTAAATACTAACTATTATTATTCTTATCTTATTAGTTAATAATAAAATTATGTTTCAATTTATTATTTATATCACAAAAAATATTTTACCATCATTAAACTTTTATGTATTTAGTTCCCAGATATAAAAATTCATTGTTCATAAAATAGATTTTTTATAAAAAATATTTTAATCATAAAATTAACTTATAAGTTATTTATATATAGTAATTTTGTTTTATCAATGATTTGATATTAAAAATTACCCCTATTAATTCTACACATGTTTCTAAATTATATTACTTCTATTAAGGCGACACATTTATAATGGATTCATTTAATATATGAAATAACATATTAAAAAAAGGTATCACAATTTGTTTTGTTTCAATGATTCATTTGACAAAATCTCTTCAAAATAATTTTTATTTAATAGAAAATATATAATAAAATTTTGGGGCATTACACATAGGTCCAACTCATGCACCCACTTGTATGTTAGACAATAAATACACATATGAATTTAATAACATAATATTGACATCCAAAATCAATCAAAAAGGAGTACACTCATTATCTCATGCCTTCTAATTCAATTCTAAACCACTAAATCCATAAAATCTGCCACAAATCCTTTGAATTAAGTATTTGAAGTTAAAAATGAAACAAAGAATAAATACAGAATTTAGTTAATAATTAGCTTTAGAATTAAAAATAGGAGATATCCACAACAAATGTCACTTAAAATAGATAATAGGATAGGTAGGAGAATATTAAGAAGCCATGAGAGTGCTCAAAGTAGTTTGGTGTTTGAATGAGGGTCGACAGAGTTGGTAAGGAGAAATAAAAAAGGTAAGAAGGAAATATTCTCAATATTGTCTTCAGAAAAACCTTCCTAGTAGACTTACTATGGAATAACCATGATGGATATAGTACGTTCCACCCACATCATGGATAAGTTATGATGTGGCCCTATGTTTTTCTACATAATGAACCTATAGATGGTTGAGGTCCTGATAATTTATTGTTCTCATTGTGCTATAGCTCATGGACTTAAATAGAAATGACCCACACCATGAAAGCCTCATGGTGTAACACCCTCAAAATGATGTAGTCTTTCATAGTTCCAAGATTTAAATGTAATACAGGGACACCCTACGTCACAAATGATATTCTATGTCATGATCCAACCTTTTCAAAAAACTTTTATGACATGAAGGGACTCACTACATTGCAGACCCCTATATTATGCCACAACCCCTTCTGGCTATATAATTCTCAGTCCTAAATGACCACTAAGAAAATTATACTTGATATCTGGCCACTGATAATGCCCAAAATAACTGAAACAAAAAAATGTACCAAATTAAAAAATAATAATAAAATGAACCTTCAAATTATTATGTTATTATAACCCCCCCTATAATGTCTTCTCATTTTCAAGAAGCATCTCTAGGGATCCTTACCAAGGATATCTCATCACCAGGCCTGCACATCCTTCTCCCATTCCAAGGTTTCCTCCAAGATAATCATATGCGACCAAAACACCAAGAAAAGAAGAACTATATTCCATGAAAACAACTTTTTTTTCTCCCATAAATGATACTCACCAAATAATCCTCAAAGGATCCATCTAATTTTAAATAGACACTATCACTACAAATCACTTGAACGGGGTCTATCTGATTATTATATAGACATGACATGTGAAAAAAATCATTTATACCATGATATCATGAAGGAAGAGCTAATCTGTAATGAAATACTCCAATTCACATCACAATCATGAACATAACAACAAGATGTAGTGTAAACTTCCCCTACCACTTTAGAAATAAATGACCTTACCAAGGTGATATCCACATGAATACCCAATGTCCCATTGAATAGAATAAGGCTTGTTTCTTATGGTCAGTATCTAATCACCGACTCTTTTGAATGATAACCAACCACTTAATGACTGGTAGGACCCACTCAGTAGTCTCCTGCACCATTCTCGGTCAGATCACTTCTAACACTCCCACCCCTAACAAACCCAATAGTGTGTGGAATAACCAATAATAATCATACTATAAGGAGGATATATATAATTAATCCTGAAATATGTTTTATATAAAAATTATAACAATGATATATATTTACCCACACTCTATCAAAATCAAGCACACATAGTCTTAAAATATCCTCAGGTATCTAAATTGTCCTCTCAAACTATCTACTTATATACAAGTGGTATGCTATATTCATCTTCAATTGAGATCACATGTCCATATTTTTTTCCATTATTGAATATTTTAGTGAATAATGATCGCAGATATGATACAATACTCATAGAAACCCCCTAAAATCACACTATCTCAAAAATATATATCATGTCCAACTCATCTATCGATTGAGACTCTAGAATATAAAGAAAATGCACAAATTTAATCAACTAGTTCACTACCACCCATACTAAATCATGAACCCTTAGGGTTCTGTGTTAACTCATGATGGATTCAATGGTAACTTCATAAAACTTCTATACTAGAACATAAAGGGGAAGAAGTAACCCACTTGGTCATTGGTGTTCCACTTTTGTCCTATGACTGGTAAGGTAGTGAGGGAATGACCTTATGATATCCTTTGTCATAATAGGCCCCCATAAATGAAACCTAATGTCATGGAACATATTTGGAAATCATGGATGAACCAAACCCTATTAAAAGGGATATTTATTTATCATATCTTCCCTCAGGGAAGTAGGTATCACTATCCCACTATGAACAAAGAGAATTAAAACCTAATCCTAAGACCATCTTATGAATGGATCATCTCTCATGAGTAATTCCCACATCAAAATAAAATCATAATTTAGTTTCTATCTAGTATTACCCTGGTCTACCAAAAATGATATAATAGCCAATTATCAAAAAGTAAATACCACTCAATCCTCAGACACATCGAACTACTATTTAGTTAGACAACTAATTATATTCCACTCCTCATTAGACATCAAAACTCATTATGCACGTATCTTCATGATAAGAGCATATAAAATGACATTATACATCCTTGTATAATATTGCATCTCCCAAAAGGCATGTTGGTACAAAACCCAATGCCTCTATGGTAGGTTTAATACCTACAAGAAGAATATGTATTTAGGATCATGATATCCATTTAGTTGAAAAACATAACATCCAAGAGATAATTATGTCAATAAATTAAGGAAATAAACACAACCACTAGATCCAAATGGAGGTAAGGGTAGTTCCGTTCTTGGGTTCATAGATTGAGAGACCCATAAGTGACTAAACAATCCCCCAAACATTATAATGACTCATGTATAGAACCCAAAAGCTTCACAATTGATGGTTCAACCATTATCTAGACCGGGAAGAATATAAATTATAGTAGAACATAACCATTATTTCTATACATGGAAGGCCACATCACATTAATCAGTACACCCATACTTTACCCCCTTCTTTTCGAGTATTTTCATTGAATGATCCATGTGATAGAAGTTATGAATAAATAATATATAATAAAAAAGTATGAAAATAAAACACTTGATCTCAAACACATTACTAGTTTATTTTTAATTCATCACTTCCACCACATTGCGGGATCAACCAGAATCCTTACCCATATGATTATATTCTCAAGGAAGTACACATCTTGATTATATAACTAAAACATTGAATATATGGTGTAATGATAAAGTTATTGAAATGTAACCAATATGATATTCATGTGGTCAACATGACATTTCTATATTAATGAATACAGAAATTTTTCATCAATAATAATTATAGTGAAGGAATGTAGTTAGGGAAGAATTAGATGTTTCATGAAATCCATGTACACTAACAGTATATTTGTCAGAATGGATGGAATAATATGATACTCATATAAACCATACCTTATCCTGAACACTATCTTTAGTATATCATCCATTATTCATTGTAACTGATGGTTTCTTGGTTATATGTCAATCTTGGAGAACTATGGGGCACTCATCACCTAATAAAATAAGAAATATATCCCTGAAAAAAATATATTTTATTCACCAAAACATGGTTCATATTCTAATAGTCCACACTCAACCTCAGGATATTATCTATATTAATGGAAAATAAGACAGAATAACCCCATAAAGTGTTACATGTGTGAATAATGACCTTGGTACCAAGGTCTATATGATTTAACGTTAGTTATACTAGTTCTGATAGTTTCATATGATAAGAGTGTAGTGATATTGGATTCACACCAAGTATAAGGCATATAATAAAATTGTTCTCCCAAATTGGGGCAAACCTAAAAAATGCATCCATTAAAACATCTTTGAAATAGTCCACTAAAAGAGAAAATGTAGTTATAACCATTTCCTGGTCCTCTACAATAATAATAACCACCACCTAGGCTGTAATGGATCACATATGGCCAGGTTTAAGTCCCAATCTACCAAAAACCATACCCCACCCTCCCATAAGAATATATACACATCTCCCATAAGGGAGATAATGAAAAAAACCTTCAATATAAATCAATTTAATCTTTAAATTTATATAAATAATCTATCCTAATGAAGACATTGATGTTTTTAATGTTTTAAAAAGAAATTCCAATAAATACTAATAGCCTCTAAGAAATATGACATGTTCTAGGAACCCCATAATAATATATAGACTCTTAATAAGGGATATATCAAGATCCAATATCATTGGATAGAACCCAAAAACCAACTATAAAATATAAAAAACATAGGTAGAGAGAAAAGAATTAGATTCCCTTGTATCAAACTAACAAAAAGAATCAAATTAACCAAACATATACCTCTGATGGTGGAGGTATCATCTGCTACATATTCTAGGATATAGTTTAATTTTTATAATTTTACTATATTAGATATGGGACCCTAAAACCATATTCCTTGAATTGATTAAGGAGTTGACCTCTAAGTCATGTATTGTTGTTACTACCCTTGAGACCCTTGGACAACTCCTTGGACCAACCTCATGGAGTTATCACTATTATCTATCTAAGGTACCCTTGAACATGATTTTTATTCCTTCATATACCATGATACTATTTTTGAACCCAAAAGTTATTCCATATTAAAAAAATCTAAATATGAATCATCATTCCACTTTCATGGAACTCCCATAGCTGGATAGTAAATTAACTAGGGTAATTACTCAGCCTCCTACATTGAAAACAAACAAGGTGGATCCTCCCATGGAAGGGAGAAATAGAACTCTTCCATATCGATATTTCATATAAGTATGCTATCATACCATATTAGATATTATCTTCCTACAACTATAAGAGACACCATCTAAACCACTAAGAATACTAACACACTAGAAACTAAAAATAGTAAGAGCTTCTAATGAACTATCCAATTAAAAACTCCTATTATTGGTGATAGCCTTATGAAACATATCCGAGTAAGGCATAATGTTGATAAACCTAATCTAGTTCCTCACGTCATTTCAATGACTACTAATAAATAAACAGGCCTTATGGGCCTCATTCACTACAAGCATCAGGTTAAAGAAAAAAAATCAACAATGGGGGACACATAGTCTATCACATAAATCATCCCCTATAGAATAACTATAAACTACTTCACTCATTATAAATTCAGTTACTTATATATTAAATCTAATAAAAAAGGGTCCTTCATATCCTCCCATGATAGGACCTCATGCCATATTTCATGAACCATGACACCCACCACCTCCTTTTGGGTCCTTGATCCATGTTTACAACTAAATTCACTTTCTAATAATTATGTGTTTCTTGTAACTAAAAGATCCTATAAATGATCTTAATCCAATACATACCTCCCTAAGGACAACCGATATACTATAATGTAAAAGGGTACTAAAATTGAAAATATGAGGATAAGTTTTACTTGATTGGTATTCCTTGATGCAAACTTGTGCCTCCCCTGGTACTAGATAAAATAGACCTAGATGATGAAGTTCTATTACATATATCAATGGATTAACCTCATTATGATTCTCATAACCATAATATTAAATTTCTAAATTTATGAAAGGACAATTACCTACCTCTAAAGCATCCTCAATATCAACCCTAGGTTGCGCTATGTGATTTTATTGAGGTGAAAATTTCTAAAATACCAAAACAATGACCCAAAAATTATTTTAATAGATTAAATCATAATAAAATTTAAGTAATTACTTGGATGAGACAAATGAAAAAACCCTAGATACATGACAAAACAATCTAAAAAACCCACATGGCATAACTATCTATTACTTACTCAAGAACTAAACCCATAATAATGGTACATTCATGTCAGTCACAGTCACCTACAATAAAATTATCACATGCCTAGGTTGAATTAATTCGATTTCCCCAATAATGTATTTTAGAAAACCTGTAATATACAATTTTTATAATTTAAACGATTTAACCAATATTAATAATATGAAATCAAGTGAATTCCAGGTGAATCTTCCTATTGAATCATAGTACATGAACACATGTTTCATCACTATCACATCATGAGAAAAAACCCAAAATAAACTCAAATTGTATGATAAGACTAGAATAAAAACATAAAACCATGGAATCAAAAAAATCTGAATAATCCCACTACCTAAGGAACTCAAATGTGCACTATACAATACTAGAGAGAAACAAGCATAACTTCCCACCTTAATCTGGACCATCCTACCTCCATTATACCAAGAACAAAATCATTAATAAAAAAGGGATCTAAATCCATTTTATAATTACATAGATGAAATAAATGGGTTTAGGATGGAGTGTAACATCACCTATTTCTCACCTCCTCATATGTAAGCAGTTAAAAATTATATACAAGGGATTATTTCATACAGTGGGGGAGATTATTCTCTTGATATCATGTAACTAGTGTTCAAAATTTTTCTTTGAAATAATAATATATTGATAACCAAAAAATGAATCGTATAAAAAACCTACATATAGATACAATTAAATGTAATATAAAAATACAATATAACTAGTTATATAATCTAGTGAAAAGTTTCCCCACATTTTGTGGATAAATACATGTGATAAAAAACTACAAAAGAATTAATATTAAACAAGATACTTGTGTTTTTATAAAAATTACCTTATATCTAAAATTAGGTCCACCTAATAAACATCCCTATATAGGTCCCTTTCCCTTACCTAGATCCCTGATAAGAATGAATGCATGTGGATTGACATTCCCTTGTCGGGTGTGAGTAATAAACCACATAAAACACCTGTTATGCCATCTTGACATTATTATATTGGATATATGTGAGTGGATGCACCGATGGGGATAATAATATTAATAAAAAGGATTATAAAATAAATATTATCTAGTCAATGTTCTCTAAGCATGACACAATGAACCCAACAATACATCATGTGATTAATTTTAGGAAGATAGTGTCACTCTATATCAGAAACCCATCACGTGAAACAATTGAGTAATCTAAGGAGGGAATTTTAGTAGCAAATGTCTCACATCAGATAAAAAATTTTGTAGGTATAGTCCCATTCCTCATATCCACTGATTATGATGGATTTTTTTAGTAGGTTGTCTTGATATCCAACCTCCTTTAAAAGAAAAACCATCTCTTTTGGGAATGATCTCATGGATACAAATCACATATCCAATATCAATGATGTAGTTTGAGGAAGGAATTAGAATAGAAAACCTCCCACACATGGTGAAATATCCCCCCAAGGAAAGGCCCCACACTACTAAATATAGGACTTTTAAAAGTTCTAGAAAATTCTTATAAAAATTCTAGAAAACAGCTGTTAATATCTGCGATGATAGGGGGTTCCCCTTTAATAGTGCTAAAAAAGGCGGTATTAAAGGGTGTTATTTTATCAGTGATATTTGCAGTGATAATAAAATACCACTTTATCAGCACTCAAAATAGAGATGATAAAGGCCTAACATCCTGTGATGTACTATTTAAATAACATCACACCCATCAGCAGCACCTACACAACCCACACACACCACCTACACAAAATAGAACCTACACAACAAACACAAGAACCAAGTAACACACACATGAATGAAGCAACACACACAAGGGTTTTCCAAAAATTGTTTTATACATTTCAAAAAATGTTTTATATAAATATATTTACAATTATCTAACAAACTGTTAAAAATAATAATGTTTCATCCTTTGACATTAGTGATCCCCTCTCAAAAATGTCTACCCATGGTATTAGTTACCGAACAAATCAACCCAACTCAAGAAAAAGGTTCCACCTATATAAGAAAACAAATATTATGTCAGTAATACTATAAAGAAATAAATTAAACATTAATATTAAAGAATAAATTAATAAAATGTTATTTTTTAATAAAAAAGACACATTTTGAGTTATACAGATCACACATTGCATCTTATGGAGGTGGGGTTGATTCTTACATGTCAAAAATGAGTTATGGATCATTGTACTAAAATATCAAAATTATTCAAATGGTTTTTCTTGGTTTTGAGTATGTCCCTTTTTTTAATAAAATTAATATCCAATTTAAATGATATACATGGATTTTTATCGGTCAAATAATTCATCGTATTGAGTTGTGGTTTATTCCTACACATCAAACATTACTCATGGGTTTTTGTTATAATGAATCAAGACAACCCAAATGGATTTGTTCGGTTTTTGGTATGATAGTTTTGTTTTTTTACTAAAATATCAATCATACCGAAAACACCCATTTTGAGTCTTACTGGTTTCATTATGTGTCAGTTTCAGGTGATACTACTTCATACACATCACAAAGGAAATACTAGTCACTCTCCAAAATTATGAAGACAATATTAGGGTTTTTTCTTGGTTTAATGGGAGTGAAATGTTTTCAGCTGAAACATCAATTTTTAACTGATAATAGAAGAATTTAGTCATAATGGTCACACCAAGTATCGTATTAAGGTGCAGTTGATTCCTACACATAAAAAATGACTCATAGATCATTGTTTTAAAGTATCAAAATAATAGGAATGAGTTTTCTCAGTTTTTAGTATGTCACTTGTTCTTTTATACTTAAATTAATTTCAATTAAAAAAACAAATTTGGATTTATACCGATCACATCGTTCATCAAATTTGATTGATTCTTACATGTCACAAATTACTCATGGATTGTTTTTCTAAGGTATCAAAACAAATCGAAATGTGTTTTCTCGATTTTTAGTATTTTAGCTGTGTTTTTTTACTATAATATTATTTCAAACCATAAACATGATTTTTGAGTCATACCAATCACATCATGCACTGATTTGATGTGAGACTCATTCATAAACATCTAAAAGGACTTAAGAAACACTTTACTAAATTATGAAGGCAATTGGAAAGCATTTTTTTTGTTCTTAGTGATTGATAAGTTTTGAGCTAAAATGAAAATTTTAAACTGACAACAGACACTTTTAGTCATACTGGTCACACCATGCATCAGATTTAGATGCAGTTTATTCCTACACGTTAAAAATGTCTCATTTATACTTTTCTTAATGTATCAAGAGAATTGGTATTTTTTATTGGTTTTTATTATGTTAGTTGTTCTTTTTTAATTAAATTTATGTCAATTTTAAATAAAACAACACATTTAGATTTATACCTGTCACATCATGTATTGTATTGTGGTGGGTTTGATTCCAATATATCAAAAATGACCCATGGATCATTTTCCAAAATTATAAATATAATCTGAAGTTTTTTTCTCGGTCTTCAATATTCCAGTTGTGTTTTTTGAATAAAATTTATGTCAATTTTAAATAAAAAGATACACATTGAGTCATACCAGTCTCACCGTGTGTCAGATTGAGGTGTGGTTTATTATTATAAGTCAAAAATGTCTTACGTACCATTTTACTTATGTATAAAAATAATATGAATTTGTTTTCTTAGTTTTTAGTATGCCAATTATGTTTTTTTACTAAAATATCATTTCAAACTAGAAACACGCATTTTGTGTCATATCTGTCACATCGTGAATTAGTTTGAAATGACACTACTTCGTACATGTCACAAAGAACATATGAATCATTATCCTATATTATGAACACAATTGGGACGAGTATTCATGGTTTTCAGTGAGTGACATGTTTTGAGAAAAAATGTCAATTTTAAACTGATAGCGGACACTTTTAGTCGTATCGGTCACACCATTCTATAGATTGAGGTGTGGTTGATTTTTACACATAAAAAATCACTAATGGATCATTTTCCTAATGTATCTAAAAAATTTGAATTCATTTTCTATGTTTTTAGTATGTAATTTGTTCTTTTTTATAAATTTTTTGTTAATTTATTATAAAAATACACAGTTAAAGTCATAGCGGTCACACAATGTGTCATATTTTGGTGTGATTGATTCATACACATAAAAAATGACTTAGGGATCATTATACAAAAGTATAAAAACAATACTATAGCATTTTTCTTGTTTTCAGCATGACACTTATTCTTTTTACAAAAAATATTGACAACTTTAAGTAAAAATAGACACATCGATACATACCAGTTACATCATCATTCTATTTCTATACATTCTACAATCAAATATACTTCCCATTCATTTCTAAAAAATATATCTCTTATTGTGAATAGGATTATTTTCAACAATCATGGTAATACTAAAAAATATAAATACACAAAGGATTAATAAGTATTTTAAATGAAATAGTAATTTCCTTTGAAAATACCTCTTTAAGGATGCTGTTTTGTTTATAAAATAGGTTCTCTTTCATAAATTTACAAACATTATAACTGCAGTCTTATCATTTTTTTATTTCGGTCACTGCAGAAACAATGCGAAAAGTGTGTAATTTTTATATATATTTGGATAGTGAAATCTTATTTTATATACCATGATTTGTGTCGAGTC
This sequence comes from Viscum album, assembly GCA_963277665.1. Lineage (NCBI taxonomy): Eukaryota > Viridiplantae > Streptophyta > Magnoliopsida > Santalales > Viscaceae > Viscum > Viscum album. The sequence goes on from OY728122.1 coordinate 1,979,001,290, forward strand.
ATAGTACTTGTGATGTTCTAGGTCCTTTTCCCCTACCCTCATTCTATGATGTAGAGGATATTCACGCACCACCCTATCATAACATAATCCTCATTAAAATATAGTATAAATTATATAACAAGATGTTTAGTTTTAAAATTATGGATGTAGTGTATTATAAATTGAAAAACTCCCACATTTGTCGTCAATTTTTGGGATATTAATGCATTGGATCCAATAAATAAATCTTTGGAGTATTCAAATTGACCATGATTATCATCCAATACTACCTTAATACAAAAAAAGGAATAATTAATGAATGAAATTAAAATATATTTTATATAATTAAATTGTATACTTTTAACCCTATATTGTCTATATTAATAAGATTCTATCATCCATACTTTTGTTGCAAAACTATTTGAGTAGGCCTGCCACTATTTCACCCTCTTTCTTGGATTCTATATCTGTTTTTTCTATAGAAGTAATGTGAGGACTAACGAGTCCAATTTTTTTTCAAGGGGGAACCCCTTCAATTTTTTTCATATATACACCTATGAAAAATATGTACTATTTTTAGTCATAATTACCATAGTATATCAGCTTTTGGAAAATAAAATCATGAAAACATACCTCATGTATACATTTACAACTAAGCTGCCTAACATATCAAACTATAGGATTTCACTTACATTTTCAACAATAATGAAAACAGGATCTTCCTTGTTGTATATATTTTCATCAAAAATAATTTTGTGAACCCCACCGTCTTTCAACTTCATATTCACATGAGTCTTCAATAATAATAAATGTGGGTATAGAACATGTGAGTTTAAGGTGGTTTCGATAGATCATTTTGTTCGGTTGGTTAATCCTTGGGATGTTTTTAAGCTGCCCTTTCTTTTCACCCCCTTCACTATGTTCATCTATAATAACATTAATCAATTCAAAACATTTTAAATTAAATTTTAAAGTTTTATCTTGAAAAAAATTTGGAAATAAATAACTCATTGTGAACATGTTTCTTTACAAGCAGTGATGGTCATGCGATGAATGTTCTAAGAGCTTTTTTATCCTTATGAATATCTTCATCATAAATTGGGACAGTTAGCTCGGCGCTCATCTCATGGGATATGTTAATAATCACTTTGAGATGACATGTTGGAAGTTGTTTATTGTGTATCATGTCATTTTGGATATTGAACACCGTAGCCCTTGCTACAAGGTGATGGGTGGGTGTTGATAAATATAAATCACGGTCATTTTCCCCCAGTAAAATCTCAGTACTAGAAATGTATCAATGTATATTTGATTTAAAATTCATAGAAAAAAACATTAGAACATTGATTACCCCAGCTAAGATAGGTTTTTGAGTATAATGTCATGCCTCAAAGCTAGTGGGTGGGGTGGGGCGGGATCATCCCATGCTGGTTATTATTGAGTTGTTTCTACTCCACCCCAAATAATATTTTCCAGGAAATCTCTCTAAAATTGTATATGTTCTTCAATTTTAACTATTATTTCTCTCATCATTATGATTTTTTCACTCTAATCCTCCTCTTGTTTTTTTTCTCAAAAATTGTTTGGGGTGTCACCCCAAAACCCTCACCTCTAATGCGACCATACTTTTCTGGCTACCTCAAGGCCACCAAAAGTATGTCCACATCCTGGTTGGGTGTTTCTGATTCCTATGACTGTGTTAGATATAAAATATATTTAAATAAGTAATCATTGTTATGTAATATCTCTTTAAAGAAAAAAAATATTTATTATGTTATACTTACACATATTTCTGACAGTGTTTGTGTGTTTTCATCTTTTAGTATCTCACCTTTATTTAAACATGCCTACTTCTATAGAAAATGGCATGGGATGGAATTGAAATTGGATTTGGATACATCAATATGCATAAAAAGATATGAACATAGTTATGGTGTGGTTTTATATCATATAAAACTATTACGATAGATTTAAAATATGTACCATTTTTTTTTCAAGTGAAGCATAACCTATTCTTGAATTACGGTAGGGGAAGACGGTTATGCTAATCATTCATTATTTTGAGCACTAATTTTATTTTTCATAAATAAAAAACTATCAATAAAAGTGATGAATACACATTTCATCAAACAACGTATTACAAAACATAACATACCCGAAAAGACTACTCCTCTCAATGACTAGTAAATTCACCCTATGCTCCTTGGGTTATCAGTTGTGCATATATAAGAGGTGGATGTGGGTTTATTTTCCCTTCATCATCATTAAGATAAAATTTTGATAAAATTATGCGAAAGCCTCAATGAATCCTTCCATTAACCCTTAATATATAATCCTTGTGCGATTCATCCACTATAAATTCACTCTAAAAGGGATGATGAAGAGTAAGTCAATGTTTCATTATTGTTTTTAGAAACATAAAGAAATGATATATAATAATGTTACTGTAATATCTCCCCACATCAGTGTCTTATGCCCGATGACAACATGGTGTCACGAGTGAAAATTCCAATGTAAATACTGAACATGGACTTTTTGGGGTTAACATGTTGGAACATCTTATTCCATCGGAACTCATATTTGATGCATTTTTATTTTTCCTTATGAATTTTTGATAACATTGTCAAACTACAATGATCCTATTTTTTATACTCCGCTATAGTTTTGGGGCCTACAATTTCCTCAATTTCAACATCATCAATATGTTATTTTTGAGTTCTAGCATCAAAATGTGATGATGGTGGTTGTACCTCTCCACTTGGAGAAGCAGCAACAACAGGTTGAGAAACTTGTTGGTCCTTGGCACTATAAGCAGCAGCAAGTTGAGAGACCTATTGTGCCCTGAGAGTTTGAGCAACATCACGTGCAGAAGTAATTACCTGGAGAAGTTGTTTAAAATTTAGTTTAGATTACTTAAAAATACTAGAAAATAGATAATAACATAAGGTAACATGATGTATATTAAAAAAAATATAACATGATTATTAAAATAGTATTTTTTTTAAAGGCAGAAAGTATTTAACCCCTCTATCAACTTTCCAAATCCCTACATTGTGGTGTCCACTGACATAAAAAACGCCATATAAATTAGGACCACTATGAAATGATTCCAACGTCCCAATGAAATGGTCATCCTCTCTTGAATTTTCATCTGACCCTTCAATGGTTTTGGTGGATAATGGAACAATTGACATGATCTGTTTGTGTGATCTGGAAGATAAAATAATTATACTAACTATGATTCCATTTCAAATGGTTCATCTTTGTACCCTTCCTTATTGAAATAAAATTTCATGAATCCCAAATCATCTATTTTAATAGAACTCCTGTTACCAACCAACTTTCATTAAAAAATTGGCACTTGGAAGATCGTGTAATCCAACTCCCATATTTGTTTGATGATGCCAAAGTATGACATATTCGCATAAATTGTATTTTTATACTTAGCACCAGAAACATGAATCACCTCATCCAAAAGTGTAACTCCACTATACTGCATGGTACTTTCTTCATCATGTTCATTAGTATACAATGTATAACTGTTAATTTTTTTAAGAATTTTAAGATAATACATACACACTTGGTCCTTCAGTTATCCATATAAGTCATTTAAAAATTGAGTCCGGATGTTCATCTGAATCCTTAAATATCTGGTTATGAAACCATCCTATAAACTGTTGATTATGTGTATTTGATATCCATATTTCAGCCCTTGATAGATTCAGATTAAAAATTGGGAGTAGGCCCACCTCTAAATTTTTCATAATAGTGTACAAGATCACATAGTCGAATCTCTCTCACTAATTGAACCATAAAATGAACCATCATATCAAATAATTTCTGCAGGAAGAACATTTCCAATTCACATAATATAATAACAATTTCTCTTTCCAAACTCAGAAATTTCAAAGGGTCTATAACTTTGCTGCATATAGATTTGAAGAAGAAATAGATACTCGTTAACATATTGAAGTCATTCTTGGTAAAAATAAAATATAAAGCTATAGAAATTAGATCATGTATAAAAATGTTGTAGTCATGTGATTTCAGACCCTTTAACTTTTAATCGGTCATTTACACGATGTTCTTGATATTTGAAGAATACCCATATAGAACCTTTATGTCATTATAGAAGTTGAAAAACTGATATCTCTCCTACCTATAAAGATTATAAGCATCTAGAGGAAGAAAAGTTCATTCTCACCCTTCACTAGAACCAACTCTTCTAATATTACCATGTAATAAATGTACAACCTAGACTTAATTCTATATTTTCTTTTTCCAGGTGCATTTAGAAATGTGTTGATGAAACTATCACATACATTTTTTCCAACATGCATAACATCAAGAAAGTTTCTGACATACATACAATTCTAGTATAGTAATTAAAAAACCATTCTCTTCTTCCAACTGGTTTTCAAAAGGTTTTTCAAAAATGGTTTACAAAAATTAGTGTCCACATATTTTACTTTCACATTCAGTTAATCACCGGATAGTGGAGATGGTGTTGTACGTTTTTTATAAACTTTGATCGAATGATGTTAACCAAGATCAGAACTTTTTTCATTGGGGTGGAAATCTACGATGTACTTGAAACATATTTTTCAATGTAAGTTTCAAACTAATTGGTTGTGTACCTTGTTCGTAGATGGGACACCCCTGACGTCTTTTAATTTATATCCTGAAAAAATCCTATAAGTAGGGAATTCATTTTTCATCACGTACATTACAACTCTCAACATGAAATCTTCATTTCAATAAACATCATACAACATAACACAATAATCCCACAATAATTTCAAATCCTTGATCAATGGATCCAATTAAACATCAATATCATTACCTAGATGTTTCGGTCCTGATACAAGCATAGATAGAATGATGTGTTTTCATTTCTTGCATTACCATAGTGGCAAGTTATAATTTACCAACATAACTAGCCAATTATTGTGAGTGCTGATTTCAAAACCAAAATGATTCACTTTCTATGTAGATAACACCAGATGAAGATTTCTCGACTCATTTCCAAAATCAGGATGCACATGATTAATTATATTCTAATGAGGAGAGTCTACTATGTGACATAGTTCCCCATATTTATTTATTCTTTCTGCGTTCCACATCAATTTCCCTGTGGTATCCTCAGTTCTAGATAGACACCTAAACTTTGGAATGATAGTAAAGTACAATACAAATTTTGGAGGACCACATTCATCGTTCTTGTATCATGAAGCACCACACTTTGGGAATTCTCTATGTTATTTTTGGTCCTTGAGAAATATTATAAAATCATTTGGGGAGGCGTGTATTCATTCAAATTTCTTACCCATCAAACATAGCATTCGTTTGGGGTCATATGTTCATCTCAAGAGCTCACTATCTTTTGGGATAATATCATTCAATAGAGAAATTAATTTTTTAAAATTGGTTTCACTCTATCCATTTACTACTTCCAAATTATATATCATTAGTATGGATGAAAATGCTATATATTTAGTGAAACCACCATACAAAGGTGTCTTTGCACAACTCTTTAACTGGTCAAACAATTTTGGGCAATCATGATGTTCATCTTCAACTATACTTATCATTTCCTTAATACAATCATCATCATCATTCACATCTATAATAACTTCCTCAATGTTAACTTCTTCATTTTCAACACTTGTAATCATATTATATGATCTATAAAACACAGCGTTATCCCAACCACTAGCTACATTCTCTTTTTCTTCATGTTTATTCAAACATTAATAACGTAGAACTATTCCTTGACAGATCAAGTGTTCTTCCAACTCATCTGGACTAAAGTTTCTTGAATAAAAATAGTGTAAACACAAACAAAGTATTTGGGAAGGGTCATATGGATGATATTTTGTAAACTTGATGAATTCTTTCACTCCATCTTCATACTCTCTTGTCAAAAAATTGGAATCCATCCAATCTTTATTCATATCCATCATATTTGATTCGTTTATAATAATTTTTAACAAAATAAATAGGATGAATGTTGATATAAAAATAAACCAAGGCTAATAACATTTATAGACTTTACATCTCCTTTGAAAAATATTTATAATATCATAGTCGAAATCTCATAAAAAACTATTTACACAAATTCCTCTTTAAAATAACATTCCCTTTTTAATGTAAAATAATCAGATTCAAACACTCTTTATCAAAACCCCAATTCCTTTTTTATAAATAATTTGAGTCAACTTCATGACCCAATAATATTAATCATTTAAAATTAGATAAAACCTCCTATGTTTTAAAAAATCTCATTTAAAACTTCACACAACCCTTGTTAAAATGAAACCATCATTACATACTCATTCAAAACATCCAAATCACTTTTTGAAATCCAATTAAGCAAGTTGAGAAACACTTCACATGCAATGTAAGTCCATGGAAAGTGTTACAATAATTTTAAAGTTATTTAAAACTGAAAAAGTTAAGTTGAACACATTTCCCAACATTTTTTTAGTGTATTCCAACAACACCTCATGGAAAACACCACTATTTCAAAATCTAGGAAAGGATTTTGGAAGTTTCTATTATGTGTTCTTAATAGTCTGGACATATAAGAAACCACATGACCATCATGGACTGAAACTGTTCAAATCCTGACTCCTATTACATCACAATATATGTCATACTCATTACCCAGTTCATTTAGGGTTAAGATTGGTGTTTTCATCAATCTCTTATTAAAATATTAGAAGGACCACTCATGAATATCTAAATACTCATATTGATCTATAAAACATAGGTCAGTTCTTATATAATTCCATTTCTATTTCAATGTTATTATCATAGATGGAAATTTTTTGTTAATAGTTAATCCTTATCACATATAATTAAAATCTCATCTTAGAATTCCCCACCATCTCACCTTGAGTATTATCTACTACCATACCTTACCCAGACCATTAATGTAGGAAGTATAACTAGTCTATTGAAACCAAAGAGTTGTAACAAATGGTAGTGATTAAGAACCCAATCAAGACCAATAACCTTATTCCTAAAAAAATCATAACTCATTCTTACTAAAACTTCCTAAAAGTGAAGTTAAAAGGGAATAAAAAGGAAAATAACTCAAACATAAATACTAGTGACCCCCGGTAAATCTCCGCATCCCATCATCCAACCATGGACCAATATGGGCATGAATATCAAAACAAAATAGGGAAAAAGAAAAGGATATATAAGAGCATCTTAAACTCCTGTCCACCAGTTCATATGTAGGGTGTGAGTTAAAAATTCATTGTATGATTTCATAAAAAATTCTCTTAGAATCCCTTCATAATATAGTTCATAAATTGATAGTTTGAACATAAGTTATAAATTATATTTTCACATGAATTATAAAATAAGTTTGAAAAAAATAAACATACATATTTTAAAACAACCACCCTTTTTATAATATAAAAACAAGGATGGATAAAAATGTGAAATAAAAATATCAAAAAATTGAAAGAGGGCATTTAAAACCATATAAGACATGTCAAATAATAGTTTATCCCTCTTTTAGAACATTTTATTAAAATATCGTTTTCATTAATAACCACAATGAAAATCCATTTTCTTAAGACTAATTTAACAAATAACCAATTTTTTTGCTTTTTACATAAAAATTTTTAACCATTTAAATCAACCTATTAGAAAGTAAAAAATATACACACATAAAGTGAAACAATGATCATAAATATGCACTAGGAAAACAAGGAAACATAATCCAAAAAACAACCAAACTATTGTGATATATAATAAAAAACTAGGGGAATACAATCCAACCATGAAAATAAATCTTCTAAAGTGTCCTAGGATTGATGTAACCATCATGTGAAACATCATAAGACTCATGTATTTAGATCCTAAACTATAGATGAGGGCCCTAGGTTGATAAAATTTAACTTTTCATATCAAAGTACTCCTATAGAACTCACTAGGCTCTATCAAGATCAGAGGATCAAAAGAAACCCAGGTACCTTCAATAATATTTTAGGGACAATGAAACATATCATAAACACACTCAATTTAACTGGGTCCTTAAACTAGGAAACACACTCCACACTAGGGATTTCACTTATCCGGATCCATACCAGTCTCCTAGGACACCCAAGACATTTCAATAGTTTAATTGAGAAACAAATTAAATAATATATCATCACATAAATATAATTTTAATAATTTGAAATTTAACCTCACCCTACCTCCTACACCCTCACAATAAAAATCCTCATTCACATAATTTTATAAGATTAATAATAAGAATAAGAATATAAATAAATCACCATGGGGTTATGAGCCACAATAAGAACAATAAAAGCATGGAGCTCAATCGAGGGTCTCCCACATTTATAAAATAACATTATTTAAATTACCAACTAGGATACTACAAATGTGCTCGAGAAGCCAATCCATTTTCACCCCATTTGAGAACAATATTTCATATTTCATCCAAAAACGATTTATCAAAATTATCTAGAAAGAATATTCACTTTAAAGACAAAACATTATGACCAAATAGTCAAAATATTTAAATTCCTTTAATAAATCCACTTGGGCATTTTACAAAACACTTGACATGTGACATTAGTCCATGCTATGACATTAAACCATTTTCAAGTCAATTTAAACCAAACAATGCCATAACATAGGATTATAACATCATAAGAAATCATTTAAAAACATCCAATAAATTTATAACCTCTATTGCAAGGGAGTTCCAAATAAACACCTACGTCACTCAAGAAAAATCGAATCTAAAAATTGCCAACATTAATGGAGAACAAATAAATATGTCAAGTGACATCCTAATCAACCCCTAATAAAAAAATACTCATCATTATAAATAAATTACACAATTACCTTGTGGAATCACACTTCAAATCCATAACCGGTTCAAACAAAATCAAAGAAAAAAATATGAAGAGGAACACCAACCAACATGAAATTCATTTTGTGCGCAAATAAGGACCACCAATGACCACAATTTTTAGTGGGGAATTTAGCCCATAAAATTCACAACATATCATCAATATCAAACTATAATTACTAGAAAACAAGAAGAAATGGATGAAAAAGAGGATAAAACTAATCGGTAGGGGAGATGCACGCAACAGAGAGGTGCACGATAGAGGTGTGTCACACGACGAAGGTGTGACATGTGGTGGATGATATGGGAGAAAAAGTATGAAGCGTGCATGGTGGAGGTGTGGCGCACAGTGGAGGAGAGGCACACAACTGTCTGGTTCAAGGTATAGGAGAGTCACACGGTGGAGGTGTGGTTCACGATAGAGAAGAAGCGATAGGAGTGGAGGAGGAGGAGGTGCAACAACAACGATTGGCTACTATAAGAGCTTGAGGGGTGCGAGGGGGGATGAGAATTTTATGGTTATTTTATAAAACACGGTGAACCTTTTATCAGCACTGATAAAGGTACGTTTTATCAGTGCTAAACAAGAAAGTGCTGATAAAGATACAAAGTTACTAATTTATTATTATTATTATATATATTTATAATATTATATAAGTGATAAATATATATATATTTATTTATTTATAATTGTAACTATATATATATATATATTAATTTATATTTAAAAAATTATAATTTAATTACTTATAAATTTTTATGAAATATACTTATTATATTTATAATCATAGATATAAATATAATAAATATATTAATTAAAAATATATTTATAAGAATATAGATATATATGACTATGTTTCATCTAATTTTATAGTTATTTATATGAATATATATTTATTTTTAATTATGTAAATATAAATTAATATGTATTTATTTATTTAAATAATTATATAATTATTAAAAATTTATATTTTTAATCTTTATTATTTTACTAATATATTTATTATAATTTATAATTATTTAAATAAACATATATTTCTTTATAATTTTAACTTCTAAATAAATGTATTTTTATTGGTATTTTGAAATTATAACAAATAATTATTTATTTATAGTTGTAAGTATATATATAATAACTATAAAAATATAAAAAATATATTTATAATTTTATAAATATATAAACAATTATAAAAAAATAAAAAAATATATTTATAATTTTATAAATATATATAATTAATATAGTTCTTATAAAATTTTAATTATTGAAATATATCTACATTTATTTAGAATTATAATTATAAATATTTGTATTTATTAAATTTAAAAATATATTTATTTAATTATATATTTATAACTTTATAAGTACTATAATAAAAATATTTATTATAATTTTATAATTATTTAAATATATATATTTATCTAGAGTTATAATTATATTTATAAATAAATATAATTATAAATATTTGTATATAATTATAAATATAATTATAAATATATATTTTTATAAAATTATAATATATGTATTTATTGTAATTTTATAATTATTTAAATATATATATATATACTTATAATTATAATTAAAAATAAATATATTAAAAAAGTATTTATATATGATCAAAATTTAATAATTATAAATATAATAAATATAATTATTATTTAAATATATTTAGTATAATTTTATAAGTATTTTTTAGAACATAATATGTAAAATTTATTAATCATATATACCTTGTAATAAAATATACATAATAAAAAAGGAGTCATCAATGGAAACCATAAATAATACGAAGGGTTTATTGTATAAATAAACATTCATGATGATACCTAACATATATGCATGCATGATCGATCAATATATTTATTGACCATATTCATTAGAAACACATATATATTTAGTAATTATAATACATATATATATATTAAAAAAGTATTTATATATATATTTTAATTATAATATATATATATATTACAAAAGTATTTATTTATATATATAATAATTATAAATAAAATATATATAACAAATATAATAAATATTATTGAATCTAATAAATAAAATAAAACTAATGAATATAATAAATATAATAAATCTAACTAATATATTAATTATAAGTAAAATAAATATATAATAAATATAACAAATATTATTAATATAATGATCAAATAAGTCTAATAAGTCTAATAAATCTAATCAATCTAATAAATATAATAAATATATACATTGTTTAATGAAATTGATTATAATATTATAATTATATATATATATATTAAATTATAATCTTAGAAATGCTTTTTTAAGACATTATATATATAAATTTGAATAATTAAAACATATATATTAATTACCAACATGTGTTTTTATTTAATGTACACAAATAAACATTATTTTTGAATATAAATATAATAATTTTATATAAAATAAAAATTTATTTTATTGAAAAAATTATCCGCAATAAATTTAGCGCTGATAGATCGATTCTTTATTAGCGCTAAAGAAACAACGAATAAAGGGTAGATTTATCAGCGCTTTTTTTCTAGCACTGATAAAGGCCCCTCCTTTATCAGCGCTTTCTACTTAACACTGGTAAAACCTAGAAATACCCTTGCCTTGTTCTATTGTAGTGCCCTATCAACCCTACACATGTCATCCCATACGGTTGGAAACATGGTCATCATGGTCAATTACCAATTCCCGTGGTCACATGCACTCTAACAAGTCACACACTTTTAAGAGTTTTTAAGAGGCCCCATCAGACTTCCCTAAATACATTTCAAACTAATGTACCATACCATTCCTTAATTATCAAAAATATCCTTTACCATAGGAGGGATTCACCTCCCAATCCCATGTGTGAAGACACAAATTCATCCAAGCCCTTATCTAGCCTCGATAGGCCACATAATCCCCAAAAAACAAGTAGACTCTTTTACCTTCATATTCCAAAAAGGCATCAATTATTCACAATTATGGTGTTCAATATTTATATACATTAAAAGGAGGGGTTCAATTACACCATTCTATACTTACCCTTTAATATCAATTAAAAAAGAAGAACATCTCATTTTCAAATCAGGCACCTGAATGTATGTCAGACCATACAAACACGTTTGAATGATATTACATGATAAAGAATTCATACCTCAATCTTAAGGGAGCACCCTCATCAAGTTACACCTCCTGATTCAATAATGAAATAAAATATCCTTAAAATCATAATCAAACCCTTGTAATTAGGAATTTGACATGGAAAATAAAGAAACGGTAAAATAAAGAGGTATATATGGTATAAACGAAATTAGATGTACTAAAATAAGACTTTTATAATGGACATTGCATTAAAGGATTGAGAGTAGGGTAAGTATAAGATTATGAATCCATGGGATAGATCTTAATTTTGATTGATTCATATGAGGGTCAAGGGAGGAGGCGGGGAAGGTTAAAAATATTGTTTCCAAGGGAAATTCAAGATATTCCCCAGAAAAAATCTTCCCAGCCAAAGGCTTAGGTGTGACCATGATGTCCTTGGTGAAACATGAAAACCTCAACTAAACGATTCCTCATAGATATCTAAATTAGGATGCAGTATCCCTCAAGATAGTTGAGGGTAAAATAACCTAAAACTCTCAATTGTTGTGAAATGATTGTACTTGTGTTGTAATATCCCCCATCAAGGTTTCCTCATGGCATAGACACCTTGGCAGCAACATGGTCATACCTAATGATAGAGTTTCTTTTTTATGAAGGTATACACTACATTGAACCCCAAAACACTACAACATGATGAACCCTAAATACAAAAAAATTAATCACATGTAGTTTTAAACCACACTTCAACCTATAGTGATCCACTTTGATCCGTTATGAATTATTGAATTCTAAAATTCATATGACCACTAATTCCTCAATTCTAGATCCTGAACCACCACCAATAAACTTTACAATAAAAACTCAAAAATATACCAAAAAAATAAACAATAAATAAATAAATATGACCTGAAAATTCTAGGTAAATATTATCCTTTTATGATTCCTTAATTAGTTACATTTCATGATTACAAGTGATAATTATTAATCTTATGTTTATATCATGTCCCAATCCATATTTTATAAATGGTTCAAGAATTGATAGATTTTCTTGTGTTTTTGGAATCCTACATAAGGTTTATAAACACATTCCACATTTTCCTATGAAATTTATAGATTTTAATGCTAAGTAAAAATGATTATAAATTCATTATCCATGTTATCAATGTAAATATAAAAAGTAGAAGGTGAAATGAATACATATTCTGGAGTAAATGGATGTTTAGTTGGTGTAAATGGACTATTTTTTGTTATGAATTACTAAGGGTACTATTTTTAATTAATTAAAATATAAAATCTAAAATTATGTGGAATATTGGTATTGTAATATTTTTACAATAATATGTATTTAAGAGATGGTTATGTATTTGGTTATTTAATTTTGTATTAGATCCAAGTTTAGATAACATTAATGGTTATGTATTAAGTGGATAAATACAATTTCATTGTATTATAAAAAAATTGTTAAATAAAACTACATTGGTAAATAAGATAGTTATTTAACCTAAGTTAAAAGGATTAGATAACCTAAGGGGTTTGCTTTTTATTTTGTGTAAATGTTATTAAGGTTATTTCAGGATAAGGTTAATGGATTTTGGGAGAATATGTTATTATGGTTTAAATAATTTTTGGGTTTTATATTTAAGGTATTATAAGTAAGGAATATATAGAAAAATATTAGGGTTTAGGGTTTTGATTTTTTATATTGGAAATATTAATTAATAGATTTATGAAAAATTTATCAGGTAGTAATTTTTAGTGAATTTTATCATAAAAAAACTTATTTACAAACAACTAAAATTAATGGGGGCACAATTATGGTGAATGTAACAAATAACATGCCTCTAAAATATATTAGATTATATTATTGTTTTGGATTTATATTTTAATTTATCCAATGAATATTTTTAAAATTTATTATTTTTATATCATTTAACAATAGATGTTTTATGGTCTAATATATAATTACATATACATTAAAAATAATTATTTATTATTTTTTTACTTGAAATTTTATTATTTATTGGATACATATTTTCAGATTTTTTTATTGAAATTTTGTGGATGAGAGGTTCTTTCATGATTCTACAAATATTGTGGAATTGTATTAGCCTTTAAAGTTGAAATGAAGGGCATTATCACGGGCATTCAAATTTCATGATTTATGTAATGGAGTAATATATATCCAGAGATGAACTCTACATCCATTGAACATGCCATCATTTTTATAATTATATCTCTTTATTGGTGGTTGGTAGTGGATTGGGAAGATTTCTAGGTCCAATACAAGTTAATTGACTTCTTGGTGTCACATTACATCTGTGAAGGAAACAAGTTAGTCAATACAATGGCTAATATTTTTGTTGGGTCGTGTAGTATTACCTAGTCTTCTTCTTCTCTATATTAAATTAAGGAATTTATATACGACATTGGGGTGGGTTTGGGTAGTATTAAATTTTATTTTTTCTTATAATTTATTTTTCATGGCCTTATAACTTTGGATCTATATTGATATTTTCTTAATATTTTACATTAATTGGTATTTATATAAATGTAAAGGAGTTGTATTAGTATTTATTATAATAATAATTATATTTTATGGGATGGTGTGAAATGATAATGTAGTTTTTTAAAATAAATATCTATTGATCTAAAAATATTATTAAAAATGAATTGTTTGTTAATTTATATTTTAATATATCAAATAATCTATTTGTAACAATAAATTAAATATTAGGAGGGTATTATTTTTTGCAAAAACACTTATAAATAATAAGTCATCACAATACATACTAGAAGTGATTTATAATCGCATAATTTTGTTAGAAAATGATGGTAAAAGTAAATAAACGATATTTTTATTTAAATTTATTTTTCTTGAGCCTTTAATACATTTATTTTGAATGCAAATACCCAAAATAAATATGGTAATATATTGATCGATTCATTTGAATTTGAATTCCCTTATAAAATAAGAGTTTACGTTCAAATTTAATTATAATACTAATTATTAAATATATATCTATAATGTTTTGGTACACATGATACATATATGTAATGTGTTATAAGGATATAAGTACATAAAATAACATATAAATATTAATAAGATGAAAATGAATTATTTTATGTGTTATGATAATTGGCCAAACGGTCATTCATTATTGATGGAGTGATTTTAAATCACTAGAGAACAAAAAATTTGTGATTATGTGTTACAAAATAATAATAATGGGATGGAAGAGTGTTCTTCATAGAAAATAATGAAGTATTTTTATCTTGGGTATTTAATTAAAATAATTAAAAAACATTATAATAATTAAAACTAGTGTGCAGTGGTGACTCATCGTTTATAGAACATAAAAAAAGTAAAAAACTGGTCTCTCATGTATTTTTTCATGTTACTCATGGGATTATATAGTTTCCTAGATCATTTTAGATATTTTATTGATGAATAATAATTTATATTGATGTAAATTCTTGATTTTTTTAAAAAATTTAAAAGGATAATTATCCAAATGCATATGAAATGTCGATGCAGTGCTTGTGTAGCATAAACTATTTTTGAAATGATGCCTTAAGTATAATCCAATGTTAATATCAATAAGGGATAAAAATATTAATTATCTTAATGGATAATTTCAATTAATAATTATTGATGTAAATTTTAATACTTTAATTCCAAAATTGACAAAATAATTATAAACAAAATCTATAGGATAAACCATGAAGACCACTTTAAATAGGTGTTTTTCATTATCTTCACAAACTATTCATTTATTTTGTAGATTTAACACCAAAAAATTGTAATTTCTCTATTTCCTCTCTCAAAAATCCATTAATGATATGTATCCACCTAGTTCTAAGATCCCAAATTCCTAAATCCTAACCCTTTCCATTTTGGTGAGCCTCGGATTTTCATATGGGAGTTAAGAGGAGTAATTGAGGTTAGAAAAGAGTTTGGGTGTTTTTTAAAGTCACTAGACCATTTTAATGGCACTGATAATTACTGTTTTGAAGACTTCATGGAAGAGTGAGTGTGTGGCCGGCTATTTTGTTCTTGGGTGTTTTGATTTTGGTCATGTAGTTGGATATTTGATGTTGGAGTGAACCAAAATGAGTGAAATGGATTTTTTTGGCTATTTTATAAGAATTGTTTTCTTAAATTTCTCCTATGAGAAACTTGTATATGATAATTGTGTGCGGATCCACTTTTTGGAGTCATGATTGGAGTGACACTTGATGAGACTTGTTGCTAGAAATGGGTACTGTAGGAGCTCTATATTCCCCAACTCTAGATCTAATGTGTCAAAAATTATTGGGTTTTTGCAAAACTTCATGGTGTAGTCCATGGTGGAAGTCATAATAGTTTAATGTGGGATTTTAAGGCATGCCCTATATGGGATTCAGATACCACAAAAACCAGACCACCCTTTGACCATATTCACATCATGAATTTTTCAAACCCCCATGCTATGGTGGCAGCTATTCGAAGATTACTCTTTAAATAGTGGGTAAGATTTATATTGGTTTGATTTTACCTCTCCTATCTTGAATCAAATATTACCCTTTAAACTCAGTCCAAATTCCAGAACAAAGTTTCTGATCAAGTTATTTTATATCCTAGTGGATCATTCATGGACACATAGTGGAAGGATGGGGGTATATCTAGGTACTCAAAATTTTCTAATTTTTTAATTTATTTTATGTTATCCACTCTTAAACATGAACTACTTACATATATAATAAGAATAGATATGATGTAGACTTTCAAAAATCACATTCACTAGTAACACATATAATAAATGAAATAATAGAAAACATAGATTTCTATAAGTTTTGACCTCAACTTTAGAGACTACTTCTTACCATGATCAATTTTTTTTCCTCACAAAAAATTAAATATCACTGCAATTTGAATTTACTTCAATAGTGATACAATTCACACACAAGTATCAAGAATTTTTTATCAACTTCCACAATAAGATGTTGTATAATACTGGAACCACCAATTCATCAATGAAATCATTTGCACTCGTACTTCCAATTCATTAAAGGTTCATCCAATAAAAATTTAAAAAAGAAATACCTTTTTCTCTTAAGGTATTTTCATTAATTTTAAAAACATGTTCCTCAAATGTTGGTCTTCATCTTTCACTAAATTAGAAATTTTAGTTGTACACAACTCAACCTAGTACTTTTATTTATCATGTAGAAGTTGAAAATTTTTATTCAACTAACTATAATATCTATATTATCAACATCATGTTATATATGTATGTTTATCTTTCCTTCTTCTATGACATGTGATTGATTTAAATATGAGACTTCCAAATCAATTCATTCAATATTTTTTCTAATTCTCCTAGTAATATCAAAAATTGTATAATATCAATATGCTATCAATTTTGTTCATAAATGAACGTTGTGGTCTCTATGAATATATATTATTGGCTTCATGTGGTTTCTCTTCTTCTCTTTAAATTATTTCTTCTTATCATAATATGTATAGTCAGTGTAAACAACTCATAGATCTCCATCATCAATTTTTTTGATTATTTAATGGTATTCCTCTTCAAATGAGTGGATCACACAAACTCAATACTCTTTTCATATCAATAAGGCATGTATAAAATCTTCTTCTTTGTGTAACTGAGTTCTTTTCACTTTCTGTGTATAATTTTCATGAAACCTAACACATTAAGATGCAATATTATATGATCTCTTTGAAAAATTGGTTTTTTGAAAGTAAATCCAAAAAAATTATTAACACCATTTACATTTCATGAGATAAATCCTTTTATGATGTATTACATTAATACGAAGCTCATTATAGATTATTCCAACTCTCTATTTTATTCATGAATGATGAAGAGTCCTCAAAGAATAAAAACATTTTCATTCTTGACCTTGTGTTGTAATAATTTATAAACACACTTCATGTCCTCTACCTTTGATATTAATGGTGAAATATGCACTTCCTTCATCATTTATCGATCAAGAAAAATGATGAAATCATTTATTTCCTATAGACCTCACAAAAATTCCTCCCAAATACATGGTATTTGTTCCTTTTTTATATTTATAGGTACATGGATTATCTTGAATTTTCACGGTCAAGATCTAATTACATTGTGGTTTTCATGAGCCTCATTAACTCACTTCCCATTCGAATCCCAACATAGTGGAAACCTACTTTTCAATTATGAAAGCTATAAATGTTTTCATTTTATTTTAAATCCAATAGACCTAATTGTTATTTTTATATCAATTTATGCTTGAAATATATGTGTAAAGGGTCATCCCACATCATACATGCAGATAGTGTGGATATTTTTATTTACATAGAACATTCCCTTAGAGGATCTATAAAATCATAAGGGTGTTGATAGTCCACTATCATTTCTCATGCTTACCCACATGGATGAAGCTAAACACATCTTATATGTTGATCCCTAAACCCACATGATTTCACCTCACCCACTATTATCATCCCTGTTATCATGGATAACTAGGTGTGGTAGAACAGATTCTTTCTTGTAGTTGAGCTAGTTCCCATGGTTGGCCCAATTTGTTTAAAACCCCATATGAAAAATAGTTAAAAAAATATCTCAAAACAAAATTTTAATCCATAAATGAATTCAAAATTATTTAAACCAACATATTAATTCTTCAATCCACCATAATAACTCACCCATTTATATGTATTATTATGATTAATTCTCATTCAAAATAACTTCTAATGAAATTATCAAATTAACGATCAACATTTAAAATCATCCAACTATAAATCTTATTTATTTATACATTTATTGTAAACTATGTGCTATCTCCAAACATAATTAGAACATGTCACACACATTAAGATTGGGTAAAAAATTCACATGTAAATAGAGTATTGTCTTACCAAGAATGAAATCAAATGAATCCATAACAATACTCCAATAACCATCACTCTACTTCTTTCATGGCAAACTTCATCTTCCTTATACATTGTAATTTATTCCTTATGTAAATAAAAAATAAAAAAGTACTCATCATTCATCTATATCTTCTCTTCAATCTCTACCTTTTTATTTGTTTCCAATACCACCTCATTATATAATGTCAACATTAATCTCATTCATATTGATAATAAATTAATAACATATGAAGGGGTAGAATCACAATAATGTTATCTTTTCTACTATTAATAAAAAAATTATTGTCAAGAAATAATATTCTCCCTTTTTTATTCTAAGTCTTCATCTGATCCACTTGTATGTAGAAGGATGATACCATATGTTTTCTTAGAAATTTTATTTTAGTTTTTCAACCCTAATTCAAGATGGGCTAACTTAGTGTAAAAATAGTTATTTCAGTAGGACATCATTGTTGTCCATTAAATTTTTTTTATGTCATAACATGTCTAAAATTTTCATCCTTAGGGTTTTATAACCAATTTCTTCATGAATCATGTACATTTCACTCTACTCAACAAATACATGAGAAATTTTAAGTGTAAAATATTCTAGTCCCCCATTTTCTATGATTACTCATCAAATGACACAAAACTTTTATCCACATGTTTGATATAAGATATAAAATGGTAAAATGGTGATTAAGATACCACTTAATTAAACTTTCATGGATATGAAAATCACAATCAAATATCCATGGAACAACATTTAGTCACATATCCTTTATGTTATACACCCTAAATCGGTTCACTCTATTTCTCATCATCATATTGGATAGTTTCCTCAAAAATACTTCAAGATATTCATGTTGATTATTCACCAGCATATAGAAATTCAAGATCTTATTAGATATTTAATTGTCAACCTAGATTTAATTATATATTTATCATCTTTAGAACATGAATAACCATAAATTCCTTACATAGTAATCACATAGAAATAATAAAAATGGTAAGGTAATGTAGTGGATCCCTAATGAGTTTGTTAATAATAAAAATAGATTGAGAATTTGATCACAAACTAGCGACTTGTTTCATTGTATCTTAGAAATGTTGAGATATCTCCGTGAATTTATATATTTTACACTTCAAATGCTGATATTTCTTACGATGTATGCAATCCTCACTTTCATTAATTTTAAATTTGTGAATATTTTTTTAACATCACATCTACCAATAATGTATTTTTTTGTCCTGGTGAATTATTTTAATTCTTTAGTATCTCTTCTTGAGTAGGAAGAATATTCATAAAGTTATTTTCATTTTTCCATCCAAGTTTCTCCTTCAACACAACTTTTCTAGAACACTATTGTTTCCATTTATTGAAAAACTATCATGAAATCAATGTTTAGATTAATGTGAAACAACATAATTACCTTTATTATTTTTATTTACTTCATGTTTCTCCTTTTTTCTAAAAATTAAAATTTTTTCTGGAAAAATAGTTATGAAATCATTTCTAACATACTCGCATTTAGTCAAGATAACACATGTATCATTCACATTTTTTGGGATATCCTTTTTGGGAAACCTACTCACTCCATCCCTAGTTTTTTCTTTAATCACTAAAATAATATTTTTATCTCTCTCTTGGATAGATTTAATTATTCGATTCTCCATGTTTCACTTAATTTTTATTTCCATAGATTTTATACAGTGAACCCTAGTGTGGAAATTTCTACCACAATAAATGAATTTTATATTGGTTTTAAATTAAAACCTTTTATTTTTCATCTTATTTTTCATAGGAGGTTTTTATATAACTATTTTCTTTCATTGAACACATTTTATTACTTATTCTTATCCTAATTTAGCTGGATCTTATTTCAATATAAACTTCTTCTATATTAGTTGTGGTCCTTTCTTCATAGAAGTATAATGTTTTTACCAAGATGGTGAAAAAAATAAATAATCATCTCTATGAGCACATATGTTGTATTTTTAGAAATATCCTTAAGGATTTCAAATGTATTTCTATTTGACATATTAATATTTCTTTGGAATCTACTTTTATCTAACCAATTTAATCATCACTTTATGTCTCATCCCCCTAAATATAGTCCATGTCACGAACCAAATATGGTCTCCATCTAAACTGGAACCAAACCTGGGCCGTGACAAGGCCTGAAGGGCATTCCAGATCCCCACGGGCTGGAAAGAGTTTCCGGGTATCATAAAATGAAAATAGGGAATGATTTACCTGAGTTTAAAATCTTAAAACAGAAGACAAATCAAATAAAACGAATATGGATTTTTCAAAAAAAAACTATCTTTTATAAACATTATGAATTCAGTTAAACAACTTAAAACAATTCTCAAATACCATTAAAAAGGTTCAAACCTATAAATGACAGCCCAAGAACCTCCATATGGCAAGTGGCCCCACCCTCAAGCCATATCCAAAAAACCACATCGTGTTTGACCGCTAAAACCCAAACCGTTATCACAAAGGTTGTACCTAAACATGTGGCAACAAAATAAGAAACTCTACATACACCCAAAGGTGTAAGTAGGGTGTGATCCAAAGCCCAATATGATACCACCATTAATAGATTCTATGTGATAAACATTCAATGATGAAAATCATACAAGTTTCAAAAAACATGAAATGCTAGTTATAATTTCTGAAAGATGCATCTTTAAAAATTAAAAAAAAAATTCAAGTTGGATATTTTAAAGAATAAAAAATTATAAATAAAATGAAAAATATACTGAAATTTTCATCCAAGCATACTCTATACCAATGGTAAGAGTAAAGAATCTAATGATCACAAGCAAGAGGAAATAAACCATAGGCCCTAGCTCGCTGTGGGTCCCAGGTACCTCGTATCTCGGCGAAAGTAACCATCACAATATATATTCTTGTGCATGAGACACTAGTTAGAAGGGGTACCTGATGACCATAAACAACATTGTGTGCCAATTAGGGGAGTACAATCCTTCTTACACCCAAGTATTTGTGATGTTTAGTGGCATTCCAAGGAGTTAGGAGACACCACATGTTGAAGAATCATCTAAGGAGGAATCAGCGAACAAGGATGAAAAAGGTTATAGTGATGATGAATCCTAGGGACTATACAATAATTAAGGGATTACCTAAGAGAGTAGAAAAAATTATGCCTCCAATTACGACTTGGTTTTACTTATTTAGGTACTACTATTAACATAAATTCCCCCCTTGATCATTCCAAATTTTTATACAAAACTTCTAATTGATGATTTTCGTGTATAGGAGAAACTTGAAAATGGACAAGGAGACCCTACTGTAGGGGGAGAAGTTTCACCAACTTATTCCAGATAGCATGTTTCAGGGCATGTGCTCAAGGATGAGGCAACTGGTGGGCCGATCGAGGACGTTTGAGTGATGACCCCAGAGCCTCTGGTCCTCCTTATCATCTATGGGGGACCATGCCCTAACATTCCAAAGGTAGAACCCACTGCTATAGAAGTGGTGTTCCCCATGAATATTATAATGAAAATATCCCTACATCAAGGTAAGTTCACATCTCAATTAACCTTGTCACCTTTATCTATTTCATAGAGATTTTACATCAATGTCTTTATTTTTTCCTTATACAGGTCCTCATGTGATTCCTTATTGACCAATGTTGGGAGGACATGTATCAATTTCTAAGGTACTAACTAGAGTCAAGGGGTATTCTATAGTGTAATTACCCATAGAGACTCATGGACTAAATTTTTCAATGCTCTGCCTCTTTATGTTTATCTCTCTCACAAAATATAAACTAGTTATTTCCTGATCAAATTGACTAATGTGTTCCTGTTCCATGAAGTGATCAAAAGGATGCTATCGTATAATGCATCAATAGCTCGAGAATCGAGTCCCCCTATCTATGTTATGTTCTATTCATTGAAGTGTTGATCATCTATGATGATCTAACCCTTGTCTCAGGGGAACTATCTGTAGTGGTCATAGGTGACACCACTGGTGAGGAGGAGCTCAAAAAAGGTCGTGGTGAGGCTACAAAGGAAAGGTCATATGAGGATCACTATCGTTATTACATGGATACCAACCTATCTGTGAGGATCCAAAAAGAGGATCTGTGACAACCGGGTCCCGGTGACAGCACAACCACCCCGCCTTAACATGGTCGTCGGGTCCTGGCGCACCAGGTACCACCAGTTTCCCCACAGACACGTGGGGCCCACCCCAGGGTCCACCCACATGCCTGAACAGGTCATCTGACTAATGATTTCCCCACAGGCCAACACTTGTCCTTTCAAGTGTGTTTTGTCCTCACTCACACAAACCCTGGGAAACTTCCCAGGAAGGTCACCCATCCTGATCACTACTGCAGGCCAAGCACGCTTAACTGTGGAGTTCTAATCAGGTAGGCTCCTGAAAAGGAAGGTGCACCCTGTTGACATGAGTCATAGTATTTAGTGATTTAACCCTTTATCATTTGGGGATGTTACAATCACCCCCGCCCCCCCTTTAGAGCAAAATGCCCTCGTTGTGGGCCCTACAACTCAACCCAAGCAGTACACCGCACTTAAGGCCAGGTTCCTGCTCTGATACCAAATGTGACAACCAGGTCCCGGTGACAGCACAACCACCCTGCCTTAACATGGTTGTTGGGTCCTGGCCCACCAGGTACCACCAGTTGCCCCGCAGACACGTGAAGCCCACCCCAAGGTCTACCCACATGCCTGAACGGGTCATCTGACAAATGATTTCCCCACAGGCCAACACTTGTCCTTTCCAGTGTGTTTTGTCCTCACTCACACACACCCTGGGAAACTTCCCAGGAGGTCACCCATCCTGATCACTACTCCAGGCCAAGAACACTTAACTATGTATTTCTCATCAGGTAGGCTCCCGAAAAGGAAGGTGCATCTTGTTGACACGAGTCATATCATTTAGTCATTTAACCCTTTATCAATTGTGGATGTTATAGGATCCCACTACTACCATCCCTGTAACTTTCCCTGAGTATGATCCTACACCCCATGAAGATTAAGAAGACTCTGCATTCGAGGTCGTAGAGGAAAATCATATTGTCTAGCATAGGGCATGAAGGATCATACAATTCTTCATCACACAGACATTGGAACCATACCAGGTAATCCGATTGAGGTCCCTATGCCACTTGTTGTGGAACCTGGGCACTAAAGTGGTGGATTCTCACACTACCCATACTCTAGTCTGTGACGTCCTTGTCGAGAGGGTGTGTGAGGAAAGCCAACATCAAGACATTTCTGGGCACATACAGAAATCTGAAAACACATAGAAACTCCAAAAGGAAGACAATAATATCCAACATCCTAATATATATGAAAATTATCTTTCTTCCTTCCTCAACCCCAATTTTGATGTTATCATTCAATTGAGAGATTAGCTGGAGCATGTCGATAAGTAAGAAAATCAGGAAATTACTCATTTAGAATAGCTACAAGATGAGAGAGACCATGTCAATATAAGGAATAATGAGCTTAATCCTATGTATTATAAAGATAAAATAGAGTTTGGGAGGTGACAATAGTTCCTTGAAGCCACATGCAAGAGGCAGGAAATGTTGGAGCCCTTGATCACTTGGTTGGTGCCATAAGGTCATGTTTTACAGAGATTCTCAATCGTGTGGATAGCCCTATAAAACCTTTTTTGGTTTGTTTTCAACTCCTACATTATTGAAAATTTTTATTTTATCACTTTCAATTATTACAACATAATCATATTTTTGAGAAAAACAATAATTAATCCCTATGCTTGCATGAGTCATGCTTGGTGTGAGAAAATTGGATGACCGTATGAATACTCATTTATATGAGGGTGAAATAAAATAATTGAACAATCATTTTTTTCTATTTTTGAGTCATCACTAAGAGTTCATGAAGAGAGAATCTATGAAAAGAGTTTTGGGTTATTTAAATAGACAACTTGCTCTTCCAACATGCTCTAGTGCACGAATGGGATAACTACTGAGGGTTGACTTCAAATCGATCAAAGGGGAATGAAAAGTTTGAATCATGATGGCCAAAATCTGGTACACAAGGGGAGTGGCATAACAATATAGGATAACTACTAACCATTTTCAAAATGAAAAATTATTTTTTCTCAGCCTAGGTTGGGGAAAACAAATGATGTTCATTCACTAACATTTTTTGAAACATGGATCCTGACTCATATTTTCATCCAAAATCATTCAGGATGGTAGGTGTGTCATGTTGGCATAGCTCCATGCCATTGGGTGGGATGGATTTCAAATATGGATAAGTATGTAGATCCAAGTAAGGGGCACACAATGCATGGAAATAAAGTGATGTAATGTTCAAATGGATTTTAAAACTCCGATAATTACACCATCATGTCTTAAAGAAAATTGGATGGACGTATTGATCTAAACAAGGTCAAACCCATATTCAATGATAGGATTATCTTAGATGACGAGGGAAAATGGGAGAGCATTAATGATGTGGTAGATTACCAAAACTTTGGGAAATGAGTTTTTAGGAGAGGGACAAAGATGCCTTATATTTTTTGGTTGTGAAATGACGTAGATAATCAAGAAGTTTCATGTTTTATGGTAAGTAATTTAGACACGTAGTTTAGCATCATATATTGAGGAAGATGAATTGTACAATTTAATGCCATGTGATCAGGATGTATCTTAATGTTTAATGTCATTTGACTAGGTTGTAGAGCATTGATGGATTATATGCTGATCCAACCTATATTACATCCTCATATAGGGTCAATATGGATTCCCATATTCATTGAACTTGGTAGAGTTTCAATTTGACATCATGAAAAAGGGAATTAGTGAAATGGTGTCAATGGGAAGCCTAAGAATACCATTCACATGGGATATCCTAGAAACACTTTCCATGAACATAGTTTAAGGTCATGATGCTTGGACCATGGCTCTAATAATGTTTTAAGGTCATAGTGTTTGGACCATAGTGCACCATAAAGTGTTTTGTGTGGTATAAAAGAGAATTAAACTGAAATAGATGGCGAGATGAGATGTCCCACATTCCATAGAATAAATGAATGGCATATTTTAAATTGTTTGGGGTCGTACTTCTTGCACCATGTGTTTTATTTTAGTTCCTAACGTTTGGGATAAGAAAAGAGGGAAATAAAAGGCCCTGTGATGAGCCGAAGGAAGGGATGGACCCAAGATAAAATATTTTCATGTCACTACATATCCCATGAGGATGGTAATAAAGCCACATGTAGTTCTGAAGCATGAAGTGATTGAAGATCAACACCAATATGGAGATTCCCTCTTGAATGAGGTTAATCTTATAATAAATGGATATGAGGAATCCCACACTTTTATGGGGTAATGCTATAGTATAACTCCATGTTTCTAGGATGCTAGTTCTTTTTCACACTTCATTTATCACATGAGAAAACCTAGTTTGATACAGGAGAAGATAATATATTATCCAGAGACATCCCAAACTTTTCTAGGTTAAGAATGTAGTTTAACATCATTCACTAAGGACATCAGTGAGATTGAACATCATGGATCTCATACTTTTATTCCACAAATATGGATATGATGTCATATCGGCCCGCAGATGGGTCAAGGTAGTTGAATGGGTCTTATACTTGGAAGGTGGTCTGTGAGATATGTTTTTTGGGATTACACAATAGATAATGAATGGTCTATTGGGGAATCTGTAGTTGGGCCTAGATACAAAAATTATAGGTGTCACTATGTATCCCATAAATATGGAAATCATCCCACATGTAGTTTTGGAGGTGATACACATATTTTAAGGTCACGCTATCTGGAACATGGCTTTAAGATTAAGGTCTTAAAGCTCAGACCTATTGAAAACAATATAAGGTTATGTTCCATGGACCATAGGTATTGAGTTTAATGTCATGATTCATGGACTATAAATTTGTTTGTTTCAATGTTCTTGTTTAACATTAAAGAACTAAAACCCTACATTAATAAGACAAGGTTTCTTGGAACAACACACAAATATCAAGAGACAATTAGCATATAGTTTTAAGGATATAATTCTTGGATGAAGAAAATGGTATAAAAAACTTTAATGTCATGATTCTTAGACTATGGGTGGTATTGGCCCCACAGTCACCCATGTAGCATCAATAGAGGGAAAACCCATGTTAATAGGATCCAAAGGGATAAAGGGTTGATGAATTTTTGGATGGCCCCAGAGATGGGAGGTTTGGGCATTACGATGTATCCCGTGAGGATGGGGATCATGTCACACATAGTTCTGAAATGTGGAATTGTAGGAGATCGATGCTGGTGGGGGAGATCCTATCTGGAATGGGAATTTTAGGCATCCTATAATTATCGTGAGGCATACCATGTTTGTTGTATGGGGTAATGATCATCTCATATTTGGAGGCATCCCAATTTAATATGGGTTATGACTACAATTTAACATCATGCGCTAAGGATGTTAGGATTTGTCGTTTAAATTAACATAACATAGACTATAGGGGCTTTAAATAAATTAAATTCATAGTTCTTCGACCAGTTTCAAATATTTTATGTTCTTATTTCATAACCATATGATGTTTATTAGTTTAATGTCTTAATTCTCAAACCACAAGATCTTATTTTAAGGTCAATATGTTTGTGCCACAAGGGTTGAGTGTCCCATAAAAATATGTGTGGTGTGGAAGAGTGACAAAAAAATGTGAATGAGGGCCAAGGTGAAGAAAAAAATAATGGTCATAATGAACTTTCACTGAATAGTTGTCACTTGTAGATATGGGTCGACAACATCTTATCCCCATGCCACAAAGGGCCAAGAATATGTGGTGGTATGAAGATGTTTTGTTATTCATTGCACAAATTTTGAATGAATTTGATAGCAATGACACCTCATTTCATACGTGATGCAATCATAGACCATGATGGGATAGATGTAGCCCAATCTCTAGATCCAGTGGGTGAGATTCAATCCCTCCTGATGCACACCACATGAACCTACATGGAATTATAGTATAACCTTGAGGATATAATCTACATGAATGTATTAGAAGTGAATCCCAATAAACCCATATCTATAGAGAGTCTCCTCAATAATAGGTCTGCCCTAAAGGGTAAAATATACTACACACAGATGGATTAACTCATGTGTGGCTTAATCTAGCAAGATAAAGCCATGCCCGAGATGATCGAAGAAATGATTTTTTCAATCATGGGTTTCTTCTACTATGGGAAAACCTAAGATTCATGATGTATATGCTCTGATATACATCTATTTTACCTATCACTCATCATCATCATCACCAGAGATGATGGGAGCGATGACTCTCTAATCTACCACATGAATGGACATGTCATATTAGTCAGGATTTGTGAGAGACATTTCTAGTATTTACAATGAATATATATGACCATTTTATAATCAAGTCAGATAAGTGACTTTTTGATGGTCATGAAGCTGGACCATCATCCAATGATTGTGTTCCACCAAGGTAACTAGATCTATATTTTTAACAATGTAGTCATCATTTTTTTGAGGAATAAATCAAAATCTCTCTTCACATGAAAGTGTGGGACATAAATCTCTAGGCCCACCACGAGACCAATAATGTGATCCTGATAATCTACATAATTTTGGTGAAACCTTTTTCCAATTGGAATGAGTTTGGCTAGAAATCCTACCCAAGAGTAATGATGGAAATCCCCATGCCCACACTATTGAGATAGGGATTTTTGATGCTTATACAGGTAGGGATATGAGATGAACCAAATAAATTAATTATCAAATATGGAATATAATGATACACTAATAGGATATCTTCATTTAGGAAATCTAAATCTGTGGGTAGTTCTTCAGGTCCAGGAGGGGAGGCCATAAAATCTACCAATACTTGACCCTTGATGGATTTCTGGAGAATAAACGCGATGTCAAGCTACTGAAAGATCACTTCTACCATTCCAATTATCCCTTCAACACGTGTAGATTAAGGATATAAATTATCAGGTTAAGATGAGACACCAATTGTATTTCATGATTCTACAGATAATTCTACAAATTCTGCAATGAAAAAACCATCATGACACAACTCTTCTTAATAGAGGAGTTTCATGTATCTGTGTCGAGGAGCATGGGATTGGGATACTATAAAATTTTCTCTCTTACCACATTGTTTCTCTAAGTGATAAGATAAACAATATACCATTTCAGGTTAGTCATATAAGAGAATAGAGGCCTACCTGGGATGGGTGGAGTCAGAACTAGCGGTTATAGAAGATACTGCTCGATTTCTTTAAAGGTGGCCTGACACTCCTCCAACCACTCATAGATGGTATATTTATTAATCAACCTTGAAAAGGGTTTACACTAGCCAAAAATATTAACAATTAATTGTCACAAGTAGGGTATGTGGCCTTGGAGGCCTCAATGTTCCCAGAGGTTTGTCAAGGGAGGCACTTGGATGATGGATTTGATCTTCTTTAGGTCAATCTCAATGACTCTATATCTTAAAATGAAGGCAAGAAACATCTCACAGGTATCTTGGAATGAAAAATTCAAGGGTTTCATCTTCAAATTCTAGGATTGGAGGAATCTAAACACTTTATAAATATCCTAGAGATTATCCTAACACTGGAAGGATTTGACCACCATGTTATCCGTGTATAATTCCACCAATGTCCCAAGAATATGTTTAATGATATGGTGCATGAACCTCTGATAAGTGTATCCTGAATTATTTAGATGGAACAGAATCACATGATAGCAGAAGGTCGCTCTAGGTTCCTTGAAGAGTTTTACTCTTCATCATCATGGGACAACTAGATCTGGTTGTACCCAAAATATCATTCCATGAAGGTGAGGTCCAAGAACCCGGTTGTAGCATCAATCAAAAGCAATGTCACTGGAATGGAAAATTATCTTTTGGAAAATAGAGGTTGGTATCCAAAAATTTAATATAGACTTTGATCTATCCATTCTTCTTCTTGATATAGATGATGTTGGCCAACCATATGGGATACAATACTTCCCTAACAAAATTGGCAATGATAATCTTATCAAACATAGTATCGGCCATGGAAACATGGAAGGGACTCATTTTATGGGAGGCTGATTGAATCCACTATGACTCCCTGGGAGACCAAGTCAGTGGATAGTGACATGAAGTTCTAGCCCTAAAATCTTGTTATAACTCCAAGAAAATACATCATGATTCTACATTAGAAAAGATATATACTACTAATGCTCCTATAGAGGTATGGCTGTGCTGATCATCATCAGCCTAAAATGTTCATATGCAAAAAATTTCACCTATGTCAATTCATCGATGGTGGTGGATACACACTCTTAAAATGCGGAATGGGAATATTCCAAATCATCTTCATCATTAGAGGTAGGAGAATCAGCGAGAGGAGGTTCATTTAGGCTAGTTGACCTAAGGGGAGCATTGGTACCTACATAGTCAGATATGAAATCAATTATATGGGGTTCCTCCTCTACTAAAACCATGAAAACGGAGGATGTCAAAACAATTCCATCCTATCATTGACTAAGACCATGGGATCCATGCTTGATTTTTTGGATGTGACTCAGATTCTGTGGATTCTACCATGCTCTGCGGAATACGTGGGAGTGCATGAAACAATGTACAAAGTACGAAACTCTCTATACTTCAAAGGGGAAGGGGATTCTAGTATTTTATGTGCTTGTCATGTGTAGTAGTAAAAGGTAATATGTGGACATTCCTTATTTTTATGGATACTGAAACCCTTTTTACTAGATATGAAAATGTATCTTCCCAAGTATAACATTGTTTTTTATAGATAATGTGTCAAGAGAATGAAATAATCATCTAAATATTCCCAAGGGCTACATGGTGTTCCTGAACTCAATCTCATTGGTCTAAAAATTCTTCCTCTCCCTCTTGTATTGTCTAGAATCCAAATAGTAGGATCTATAAGAGTAAAGGGGGACACATCACATTGGATTATCCCTACTCGACCATTGAGGGAGTACTTAAGGAACTAGTGATATGAAGAGGGGACCGATGCTTACAAATGAAGCCAGGACTAACCAGAAATACATTGGTGGTGGTGTCCTATGAGACCTCCATAAAATTAGTAATTTTTATCAAGCCACTGAACCGGGTCTTCAAACAAATCATTCCACATGGGTTATGATCGGCCCTGTCATAACCCCGAATCATTAGGTTGAAGGTAGTTAGGTATACTTCAGTCAATCCCAACCTATGGATCATCCTGGTCTGGATAAGATTGACCCTAAAACCTATGTCCACTAGTCAGTGAAAAAATTCCATACCATTAAACTGGTATATGATGTACAGTGGCCAAAATTTCCCCTATATGATGGTTTCCTAATCTTCTCTGTAGAATGCGATGATGGCCAAACAATCCTCTTGCTCGTCCTCCTCTACACAGTAGCCCTATTGTTGGGACCAAGATGATGATGAAGGTGTTTTGCATTCAAGTAATGTATTTTGTTGTAAATGAATGTTCTTGAAAATCACCTCACTTTTTTTGTGAATAATTGTAATGAGGATTTTTTTTCGAAATAATTAGATCCATGTTTTCAAAATAATCAGATAAATGTTTTGAAAAGAATCAGGCTTTCATTTTCAAAATAATCGTACTCACTTTGAATGTCTATCGTATTGAGAAGAAGTTGTTCTGGAAGAAAAGGATTTGATCAGACTCAACTCAAGTTCCTAATAAAATTGTATACATCTTTCTCGAAGTATATTTCATCAGATTCACTCTGGAACCAATGTGAATGAAATGAATGTTTTGAATAGTATTTTTTGTGACTATGATGTTGAAATTTTTATAATTTTTTTACTATTTTTATTCCATATAAATCATAAGTTTAATTGAGAACTTATGATGCAAGCTTGATGTAAGAAAGGGGGAGTGGGAGAGATGTTTTCAATCAAAAAAAGACTATATATAGATTTTTTGTATCTGGGTGGAAGAGAGAAAGAAATGATACTAATTTTTTTTCAAAACAATCTTATCAAGTTGATATAAGTAAAAAATAGATTGATTGAATAAGGTGGTGGTATCGATTGGTAAGATGGTGTTTATGAAGAGTGGTTTCAATGAAGAGTGGTGCCAATAAAATAGAGTGCTTTTTTAAAAGGAGGTGTTGTTTTAAAAAGAGGTGGTATTTTTTAAAAAAATGGTTTTGATTGAAAATGTTGTTCAGATTGGAAATGTGGAAATGATTGAAAAAGTGGTTCTGATTGAAAAGGTTCTGCCAATTGAAGAGGTGGTGCTGATTGAAGAAGCGATGCTGATAGAAGAATAGGAGATGTAGATGATTATTTTCCTGAATGATCGTAACCAAAATGATCATACCCAGTGTAATCATATCTAGATCAATTGAATTCAGAAAATATCCTACTTGGGTTGAGAAGAAAAAGAATCTAGAATGAAAGGAAAGTTGTGATACATTCCAATTCACGACTGATGATGCTAAATATATTCTCAAATATATTTAAGTTCATGAAGGAAGTCATGATACAAGCATAGGTTTGTGAATGAAGTTTTTCATAAGTAGTTCATGATAAGGGAAAAAGGAAATGAGATCAACAATGTAGTCAAACATTTCAAAAGGGTTGAATTACTTTAAAGGTTTCTATTTGGTTTAAGATATGAAGAGAAGATGAAGTTTTAATTCTCAAATGGGTCAAGGGAAAAGAAAAGAGAAGGATATTACTAAATGAATTATCGAGGTAGAGTTTTACATTCAAATTAAATTTATTTATTCAAATAGGTTTTGAGAATAGTTTTCCTAAAATCATAATGGTATCCATTTATTCATATATTTTTTTCAATTCATAAAGATCTTGTTATTGAAAAACTAGATTGAGAAAAATCATAATCTTGTATTGAAATCATACTTATGATTCAAATGAACATTTGAAGATGGAGATGAAGTTTGACGAAGAATCAAGAAGTTTTGAAAAGATATTATGATGTCAAAATTCATTCAAGATTTTAGGGGAAACTGATATGTGGGTGAATTTTTGTGAGTAGGAAACGTTTTTTGGATCCCCCCAATCCTTTCTAGGGTTTCCTATAAAATGAGAAGTAATTTTTACTTTCTGACTAATGGTACTTTTCACCATAGTAGAGAGAGAATATATGAGTTTTCAGTGAGAGAAAGTGATAACATTTTTTTGTATTTAACATATTTCAATAGGGAAGAATAAAAGACCCTAAAGTTGTATTCGTCTAATCATCATACTCAGAATTCATCCTATTCAATGAATCATCATATTCAACTTGTTAATTTTATTGTCTTATTTTGGTGTCAGGTTGAATTAACTGGCTTTAGGATTTCCATATTGGTTTTCTCAGACTAAGAAAGTATTGTATTCTTATTTTATGTGGTATTGATTCATTTCTATTGTATTCTATCTAAAAATAAAACTTGAAGATTTGTTTTTAAAGAATCTAACTCGGAGGAATGGGACTGGGAAAATCGGACCCAAGAAAATTAGACTCAGTTTTCCTAATAATTTTTAGGAAGTTATTACTTTTATTTTGGGTAATGAATTTAAGAATTTTATTTCTATTGAATACATTTGTTCAATTGAAAATAATTTAAGGTAAAATGAGTTTTTTCAATACAATTGTATTTATATGTTGTGCTCAGAGGGTGGATGTGCACTAGTGGGATTGTTTCATAGTGGTACACAAGTGTGAGGGTATATCCTACTCATTATAATCTATGGATTGTTTTCTAGTGGATTGTATGATATGGTATTATTTCCAAACCACACTAAGGACGTAGCTATTCATATCGAATAGTTAACCTTGTAAATATTTATGTTCATGTGGATAGGTGAATTGAATTGTTTCCAACCGAGAATTGAATCTTTAATAGAAGGAAAATGTTATTTCAATTTAAAAGAAACATAAAATATGAAGAGGACCATTGATTCACCCATCCCACTCTCAGTGATAAAGTAAACTGACTGGGAACTTTCAAGTGGTATCGTAGTGGAGGTTTCATTTGATATTCTTTGCTGATGGAGAATTTGAATTGTGTGAATAGTAAAGGTATTCTAGTCTTTAATGTAAATAATTATCATATCTAGAAGGATAAAATAATGCACTATCTTATGTCAATCAGTTATGGTGTTCTTGAAGCTGAAACATTTGGGTTTCCACCCATTGATGATAATGCTCCACTTACCCCTACTGATAAAAAGAATCTTGATAATGATCGAAGAGTAAAGAATGATATATTTAATCACTTTATGAAAGTTAATTCTAGAGAGTGAAAGGTGGTTCCACAACCAAAGGTATATGGGAAAAATTTAAAAACATATATGAAGGCAATACAAAAGTCAAGAAGGAAAATATTTAAATATTGATATTAAAGTATGAAGACTCGAAGATGGGTGATCGTGAATCTATTGGGGATTTATCTACCAGGGTGATTGATATTGTGAGTACTATCAGATGTCTTGGTGAAAATATGGATGAGCCTACAACTGTTGAAAATATTTTGAGAATCCTACCAAACAAATTTGATGCAAAAGTTTCTTCATTATAGGAGAAAGATCTTGAGACACTATCTCTTGTTGACTTTCAAAGCACTCTTGTCACTTATTAAATGATAATAGATAAAGCTATGAGATGAAAAACAAATATTGATATAGAAATGTATTTCAAGGCTATGAAGAAAGAAAAGTAAAAGGAGAATATTATTGACGAAGAATATTATTATTCTGACTCTGAAAATGAGTTATGTAAAATTCTCTATGATATCTTATCCTTGTTTTATAAAAATGTGAAAAGATGTATAGAAAAATAAAAAGGGAAACATACCGTAAATTATTTTCAATGTGGAGGAGTTGGTCACTTTTTACCAAACTGTCCTCAATGTATGAACAAATAGGATTGTGAGGAAGAAGAAATAAATAAAAGAAGATCATGGAAAAAATAGGGTGAAAATGGAAAGTTGTATTCAAAAGGGAATGAAATGAAATTATTCAAAAGCAAGTGAAGGATTTTCTTATCTAATGATGAAGAAGAATAAGGAAGTGATGTTGAATCTAAAAAGTATGTTGCGTATGGTATTGAAAATATGTTCATTATAACAATAAATGGTGAAGAATATGAAATCAGTAGTTATAATGAAGAATAAACACAACTTGAAATCCATTTGATAGAAGAGTTGAAAGAATGTATGAGAAAGATAAGTAGACTTGAAAAACAAAAACAAATGTGAGATGAATAATGAAACAACCAAGAATTATTTTCTAATGAGTAAGAAAAGTTGGTGAAAGAGATTGATGATTTGAAGAAATCTATTAGAGAAGAAAATAATTTTAATGAGCATCTAAAGGTTATGATGAAGGAAAAGGAATAAGAGTTGGAACTTTTTCAATAAAAAATCAAAAAAGATGATTTGAGAAACACATGTTACCAAAATTCTATCACTCAGGTTTATCAAATTTATCAAAATGTGAAATCAAAGAAGGTACAATAAAAGATACACGACAAGTATGTGTTGGTTCAACCAAAAACAATTATATTATCCCAAAAGTTATGAAATGAAAATATTGAGAGGGAGTTAATTACCTCAAAAATGAATACTGGGAATATTTCTATGAAACAATTATAGAAGGATGGATTAAAGATTGAAAATAGGTTCCAGCCCCTGGAAACTTTTTGTAAAATATGTGAACAACCTAGACAACTTCCATAGTGATTTATTGTTTTATTATCAACTCAAAATAAGATTCTGAATTCCCAGAACCTGAAGGTGAAGAGAGAAAATAATTGAGAAAATCACTTATTATTAAAACTACATTGAAAGCCACAAAAATAGAAATACCCTGGATACTTAATAGTGGGTGTTCCTCGCACAAGAATATATACTTGAAATTTTTGAATGATGTAAAAGATTTTAAATAAGGCATAGTTACGTTTGGCAATGATGAATCATTGAAAATTAAAGGTTTTGGGTCCACCATCATTGGAAAAGAAAAGAAAAAATATATGAAAACATTGATTGTTGATGCGCTGAGACACAATATGTTAAGTGTTTCAAAAATTTATGATAAGGTTAATGAATTTAGTTTCAAGTAATGTGGGGTTTTTTGTGAAAATTGAGGAATATGAGAAGATTGTTACAAGAGGAAAACGCACGAAATAGATTTTTTTTTTCAGATTGGTGATTCCCAAAACAATTGTTACATGAACATGGTGGAAGAGAATAAGGTTTGGAAAAAATGCATGGAAATATGTGTAAGATAAACACGAGAAAGTTACCAAAAATAGATAGTGTTTGACACATTCTTGATTTTCTAAGAATGAGATATTTTTGTTTCACTATTTTTTAGAAATGAAAGATTACAAAATCTATGTATAGGAAAGTTGATATTTGTTCAAAATAACCCCTATAGCTAATGCATTCTGATATATGTGGACCAATGAGAAAACAATAAAAAAAGAAGATAAGTATTTCATTATATTCATTTATGATTTTAATCACATTACTTGTTTTACGTATATGAAACACAAATCATATTCTTTGAAAATGTTTAAAAGTTTTATAAGGAAAGAAAAAAAGGAATGTGAGTATTCAATTAAGAAGTTGAGAATACGAAATGGTGGTGAATATAAAATGGGAGAGTTTTAATAATATCTTGATAAGAATGGAATTAAGCATGATTATATTTCCCAATTTACTCCCCAACAAAATGGGGTTTCTTAAAGAAAGAACAGAATCTTGGTGGTAATGGGAAGAACCATGTTACTTGAACATAGACTTTTTCAATGCTTTTGGAGGAAATCCATGAGTACTACTATTTATATTCAGAACCATTTTTTCTAAAAGCCTCAATCAAGTATGAATACATTTGAATTTTTTTATGAAAAAACTCAAAGTATGAAACACATGAGGGTTTTTATGAATCATTTTATTATTGATAATAAAGGGGGGAAACATTGTAAAGTTTGAGTATAAAGGTGAAGATGGAATATTTCTTGGCTATGCTCATGAAGGATAAGGATACAAGTGATTAAACAAATAAAAAATGAATTTTTAATTCAATTGATGTGAAATTAATTGAAAAGGTAGAGTAATATAAACATGCTCACATAGAAAATAAAGTAGACCGAACTGTAGAAAACAATTCATATAAGTATGTAGACAATTGTATTCCTTCTTAAGAATAATAAACAGACTCATCTATTTCAAGTGATGATGATGGTTCTTGAAATTCTCATCCTAGGCTGAAGAAATAAGTGTAATGTTGGAATATAATTGGTGATCAACAATAAAAGGTTCCAACCAAGTGGACAACAAATGCTATAACACATATTTCTCTCTATTCAAAAGTGGTAAAAAATTATATGAATGATGATTTTGAGCATCTGAAATGGGTTCAATACATGAATGATGTTTTAGATCAAATTGAAAAGAATAATACATGGGAACACATACCCATTTCTAAAAACCAAAATATCATTGGCACAAAATGGTTTTTCCAGAATCTGCTGAATGAAGAAGGTGAATTTATAAGAATCAAAGAATGATTATTTTGCAATGGGTATTCGCAGATTGAATTAATTGACTAATATGAATCCTTTGCACTGGTTGCAAGATTGGATATAATTAGAATACTTCTTCATATTGTTACACAATGAGGTTGCATGATATTTTAAATGGATGTTAAATCCTCATTCCTAAATTGTGATATTGAAGAGGAGGTTTATATTGAATAACCTTGTTGATTTGTTATTGGAAAAGGATAAAATCTATGTATGAAAATTGAAGAAATCCTTATATGGGATAAAAAATTCTCTGACAGAATGGTATTATAAATTGAATAATTGCTTAAGGAAGTTGAATTTCATAAATTAAAGATGAATTTAAAGAATGGAGGAGTGTATATAAATATATATATCAGATAAAGTCAAGAGTATTACCTCATTTTGATTGTTTATATTGATGATATTTTATTTGTTGAGTATGATGAAGGACGTTCTGAAATATTTTTTGAAGAGGTAAATAAGGTATTTGATATTTCCATACTGGGTAAATGAAATACTTTATGGGTTTAAAAATGTTGAAAAAGAAAGGATACATTTTCCTATCCCAAGAAAATTATTCTAAATAAATTCTCAAGAGGTTCGACATGGAAAACTCAAAACCTATTTCAGTGGGAACAATGTTTTGTAAAGTAGGATAAGGAAAAGAAGTGGATCTGAAAGAGTATCGAAAAATGATTGAAAGTCTATTGTATTTGAATAAACCAAGACCATACATTGTTTATGTTATTACCTAATGTGAAATATTTCAAAGTTCTCCAAAATAATCACAACTTATCACTGGAAAAAGAATTCTCAGATACATAAATGGCCTAATAAAATTCGGAATCATTTACTGTAGCATAGATAGTATTTATTTGTTTGGGTATTCTAATTCATATTAGGTAGGAAATGTTGTTGATTGATGATCCACATATGGTGGAGTATTCTTGAAGGTAAATAATTATGTTATAAAGAATTAAAACAAAAGAAATTCTGTAACTCTCAGTACGAAAGAAGATGAGTATGTTTCTTCCACTCAAGACACTACTCAACATATGTTGATGAACAAAAATTTGAATATTTACTTGTTGAAGTGAATTTACCCTTTCTCTGGGGTTGTGATAATAAAATAACAATAAGTCTCACCAGAAATATGGTTCAAAAATATCATTTGAAACATATTGATATCAAATATCATTTCATCCAAGAGCATGTGGAGAAGAATGAATTGAATCTATAATATGTTTCAACATCAGAATAAGGTGCTAATTTATTCAAAAAACCTTTACCAAAGGAATCATTTTTTAATTGAGGTTGAACATGGGTGTACAACATCTTTCTCTTCAAGGATGATGTACGTGTTTCTATCTCCTCTCTTTTATTACCATTGGATTGTATTTTCAAGGGGGACAATTTTATTTTTTCATAAATCTATTTCACAAAAGTGAGCATAGTGGGTAATCTAGGAATTCTGCATTGTTTTGTGAGTGATATATTCTTACTGTTTGTCAGAGTGGTTGTAAGAAAGAAATTGTTTTATATTCCATGGATGTTAAAGAAGTGATGAGGAATAATAAAAATATGTTGTCATAATCACATCTTTTTGACAACATTATTTTTATATTAATTATTCTTATTTTCAATAATTATATAGCTCACGTAGGCTTATAATTGTTGAAAAGTTATCCAATCCTTGAGGATACAAATTTTAATGATTTATGAAACTTGGATAACAAAAAAATAAAATGGGGGAGATTTTTTGGAAAAAGATGATGATGAAGGTATTTTTCATTCAAGTGTTGTCATGTTTTTTCAAGGAATGTTTTAATAGGTCTCATCACTTTGTTTATGGAAAAATCATAATGGGGAATGTTTTTTCAAAAGAACCAAATCCATGATTTCAAAAAAAAAAATCAATGTTTTTTAAAAGAATCTGACTTGTGTTTTCAAAACAATTGTAGTCACTATGAAAGTCCATCGTACTAAGAGGAAGCTATTCTGGAAGAAAAGGTTTTGATAGGAATCAACTTGGGTTTAGAAAGAAAGTGAATACATCTTGTTGGAAGTAAATGTCATCAGATTCACTCTAGAACCGATGTGAATGAAGTGAATGTTTTCAATAGGAGTCTCTGTGACTATGATGTTTCAATTGTGATGACTCTTTTCCAACTGGTATTTCATATAAATCAGAAGTTTAATTGATAACTTTTGATGAATATTTGATAGAATAAAGGGGGAGTGGAAGAGATTTTGTTGATCAGAAAAAGAAACATATTCAAATTTATTTTATCTGGATGGTAGAGAGAAATAAGTTATACTAATTGTTTTTGAAAAAAAACATTTCCAGTTGAAAGAACAGAAAAATATATTGATTGAATAAAGTGGTGGTACTTATTGGTATTATTGTGCGAATGAAGAGTGCTACCAATGAGGAGTGATAACAATAAAATATGGTTCGATTTTAAAAGTAGGTGTTGTTTTAAAAGGAGGTGCAATTTAAAAAAAGTGGTTCCAATTGAAAATGTGGTGCCAGTTGAAAATATGGTACCAATTGAAAAAGTGGTGTCGATTGAAAAGGTAGTGCCGATTGAAGAGGTGGTATCAATTGAAGAAGATGTTCTGATAGAAGAGTAAGAGATGGTGCTGATTGTTTTCTAGAATTATCATAACCAAAAAGATCGTACTGAGGATGATTATATCCTGATCAATTGTATTCAGAAAATATTCTACTCAGGTTGGGAAGAAAGTAAAGAAGCTGGAAATAATGTAATGTTATGATAATTTACCATTAATGTAGGATGATGCTAAAGGTTTTCACAATGAATTTAATTTCATGAAAGAAGGCATGATACAAGAAAAAGTTTGTGAATGAAGTTTTGTATATGTGACTGAAGATAAGAGATACAGGAAATGAGATCAACAATGTAGTCAACCATTTCAAAAGGGTTGAATTACTTTTTAGGATTCCAACTAGTTCAAGAGAAGAAGATAAGATGAAGTTCTGAATCAAAAATGGGAAAAGATAAAATAAATTACAAGGAGATTTCTGAATGAATTATCAAGGGGGAGATATACAATGAAATTGAATATTTTGATTCAAATCGGTTCTGAGAATCCTATTCCGCCAATCAGAATGGTTTCCATTCCTTCTTACATTTGTTTTCAATTGATACAGAGTATTGTATTGATGAAATCAAATTGAGAAAAATCAGAATCATGTATATAAATAATACATAAGATTCAAATGAAAATATGAAGAAGGAGATGATGTTTTAAGAAGAATCGATACGTTTTGAGAAGCATTGATGAAGTCAAAATTCACTCAATATTTTAGTGTAAACTGAAATGTTTCAGAATTTGTGTGAGCATTGAAGATTTTTGGGAATCCTGGATAAAACCTTTGATGTTCAATTATAAAAGGATAAGTAATTTTTACTTTTTGACCACTGATATAGTTCAGTGAAGTAGAGAGAAAAGCTCTAATTATTATGTGAGAGAAATTGATACTATTTTGTTTTGTTTTGAATACAATTATATGGGTAATAAGACAAGATCATAACATTGTATTCAATTAATCACCGTACTCATAATTCATCATATTTAGTGAATCATTTTATTTATCTTGTTAATTATATTCATCTAATTTTGGTATCAGACTGAATTAATCAGTTTTGGGATTTCCATTTTGGTTTTCTTGAAATGTGGAAGTATTTTATTTTGATTTTAAGTTGTGTTGATTCATTTATATTGTATTATATCTAAAAATAAGACTTGAAGAATT
Organism: Viscum album; assembly: GCA_963277665.1. Lineage (NCBI taxonomy): Eukaryota > Viridiplantae > Streptophyta > Magnoliopsida > Santalales > Viscaceae > Viscum > Viscum album. Next base: position 1,979,042,483 of record OY728122.1, read on the forward strand.
TTTTGGCAAGAATCGTAATTAGAGGAATTGGACTGAGGAAATCAGACCTTGGAAAACCAGACTCAGTTTTCATAAAAAAGTCTAAGAGGTTCTTACCTTTCTTTTAGGTAAGTAATTGAAGAATTGTATTTCAATTGAACACATTTGTTGAATTTAAATGAAGTGTAGGTAACATGAGTTGTTACAAAACAATTGTATTTCCATGATGTGTTAAGAAGGTGCACATGAACTAGAGGGATTGTTTCATAATTCTACACATGTGTAAGGGTATAGCCAACTCATTATAATCCAAGTATTGTTTTCTAGTGGATGGAATGGTATTGGATCATTTCCAAACCATACAAAGGACATCTCTACTTTGATTGAATATTGAACCTTGTAAATATTTTTTCTACTAAGGATGTGTGGATGGAATTGTTTTCCATAGGGAATTGAATCTTTAATAGGAAGCGAAAGTTGTTTAAATTGAAAATAAAAATAAAAGAAAAAGATTATCACGGATTCCCCCTCCCCCTCTCAGTGATAAAATACACTGACTGGGCTCTTTCACCTCTATAACTACATCTTATACATTAAAATATAAGGGTATTTTCAATGCTTCTTCAAGGGCCTCATGCATTTCTTTTGATAGGAGAATTTAGTCATGGATTGAGATCCTAGAAGGTATTCTTGTGAGGTTCTTTAGTGAATAATAATTTCTGCTAAGGGAATGTTTTTATCCTATAGTGGTTTCTCCTTGGTTAGGGGAACAATGGATGTTTCTGTCTTTACCAATGGGTTGTAAATAGTATTGGAAATACCCTGTTGCTGACAAGATGAATTTCTATAAATAGATTTTGGAGAAAAATCAGTCAACTATGTCTTAGCTCTAGCTAGATGTGGCCAATCATATTTCCGTTGTGACTTCTTTTCTAAGTTAGTTAACATGGTCATATCTGGTAGCGCATATAACAAAGTAGTATGGGAGGATTATTCCAACTGAGATCTTCATAACACCTTCCCCCTAGTATAGGTAGCCAAGACGACTCAATATGATACACTAGAATAAAAAAATTTGTGGGTTTCATACCCTTAGCTTCTCATTCAACAAAGTCAACCCAAGGTACTTGGGGGTTTGACTGATATTCCACACTGTAGGGCACTATAAACAAGTTTACTAAATCAGAAAAAATTATGGAGGAGTACTCATGATTATCATCTTAAGGGTCTTACTATACTTGGTAGACTCAATGGGAAATTCTGAACTCAAGAGGCATAAAATCACCGAGGGTGTTAGATGAATTTTGCACCGATGATAGATTCTGATTTCCTTTTCACCATCAATTCTTACTATTTTGGGACATGGAAGGATGCAACATTGATGTATAAGTAATGTCCAGGGGAGGCACAATGACCACAAGAGGTTATGGACTACTTAGACAGGCAAGCATCATACTGTGTGTGTGAGTGACTACTTTTTGAGCCAAGAATTTATCATACTTATCTGTTCCCCAAATGAAATTTGGTTTCCATTCACCTGAACATTCACTATCACTTCCAAGATTGGTAAAGATAAGCATTAACTATGAATGTATGTCACCTAACTTGATTGAACCATTATCTACTTGGTTCTTGATCCAATCCTTGAACACATATTATTTCTTGATAGTATCTCCGAATATCCTGTTGTAAGGGGAATGGTCAGGGTGGTCAGTTCGTCCGATATCCTGGGGCCATTTTCACTCTAACAGATTCAAAATTCCATTTTCTATTATAAAAATTAAATAGTTAGGACATGTGTATCCTTGATGGAATATGTTCAATTTCTTCTGTTCGGGAGGGGCACTCTAGGATCCTAGACATAATGATGGGATGGATCTAAACAAGGGGCTAGGGACACATTCTCTCATCTATGATTTTGTTCCTGATAAGTAACTACCTAATAGTTTTGTTATGGGATAGGATATGATCAATAGAGATTATGCACTTGGTGAGGCCCATCTGAAAAAAGATCCAGTAACTCTACCAACTCTGGAGCCTCTACATGCATGGTGATGGAAATATCTAATTTGAAATACCTTCTCACAAGATATGGAATATGAAACATGCATGACAGTCTAGCCTACTATAAGGATTCCTCAAGATGATGAACCTGATTAGAAAACCCTTGAATCCCACCAAGAATATTTTGGGTGATGATTAAAGGGACCAAAAAAGTCTTAACATTCCCCAAAAACATCTTTAACATCTTCACTTCATTCGGTTATATGTCAAGTGAGTACATGAGGCCTTTACACCCAGAGATAAAATCTATGACATTCTCAGTAGGTAGTTTCTTTCACATGAAAAGCTCAAAAATACTTTTCTTGTGTATTGTAGAGCTGAACTGGTAAAGGAACTACCTGTGAAGGTCTTCACAACTTGTAATGGGCTCTATAGGCCACTAGTTGTACCAGATGAACACATATCCATCCAATGTCTAGGAAAAACACAGGATCTTGTTGACCTACTATTGCTTTGGGGTTCCAAACATGGGACGGAACATTGAGATGGAGTGTCCCAGGTACTATATCAGGTTGACCATCCCATTGAGTGGGGAAAATAGAGTGTTCCAAAACTTCAAGGGAGCTTGTATGTGTCCTTACATGATTGGTATAGATTTCAATTATGTTGGATCACTATCTATCATGTGTCCAAATCCATAAGGTGAGTTTTGAGAGAGACCATAAAATCATCATGATGAGGGTCCATATATTTATGGGGATTCCTAACCACTAATTCATTTATAGGATTATCAACTCATTAAGATGGTTATGTGGCTTGTGAAATGGCACAATCACGATCCTGAGGAGGGTAATTATGCTACATGGGAAGGTTCAGCAACTCAAACCTCAGTTGATTTTCATAAAATCATACATCTCATTTTTCTTGATGCATGAAACAACTAAGATAAAATGGAGGAAACTATCCATGGACTATTTTCTATCCTTTTTTAGGAGAAATGAATTCTTTTTGGGAAGTTCCATAATACAGACGTCAATTATCAATGAGCTCATAGATGATTCTTTTCCACTATTCAATCTGTTAAAGAAAGGTTTTCACTATGGTGTTTACATCTATTTTTGACAAAACCTTAGATGGATTAGGGAACCTGACCTTATCTTTACCCTTACCTTTTTTTAATGGGGAGGAAAATTCTCATTTGGGGGATCCCTAAGGCTAAGTACGTGCCTCATATGGCAGTTACACACACCTGTGTGAGGGTATTTCTGGTACTGAATCACCCATAGGGGTGGGTTTTCTTTATCACACTCTTCATAGGTATCCCAATCTCCCTAATCCTTTTAAAAGTTAATGGTGGCCTTGTTTACCATAGTGGTACTCGGAGGGTAGTCCTCACTATTGACTGGTAGGTCAGTTTTTTTGAGGATAGATATAAAGTGGAGAGTAGCGTACTATCCCCAACCCCTAATCCACACATAATGGTATGCCTAATCCATAATATGGTAGATAAATATGAGTCACTTGTTGAATCTATTTTGGAAGGCTTGGTGGTATATGAATGAAGTGGGGAGTTGAGCCACTGGGAGTGCTAGCAACTCAACCCCTCGTCCCAACTAATCGATGTCCTCGAAGTGTCCCCAGTTTCTCGGGTAGGCCAACTGATGATCACAAAGGTGTTGAATCATCTCCCAAATGATATAGAAGAAACACACAACTTGGATCTTAGTGGGGATCTCCAAGATGTTGAAGTTAGGTGTCACTAATGACCAAAACACCACTTACAACTAATTAGTATCTAGAAGTGCCCACATGCCTTTGTGCCCAGATGATAAAACCTCTTCTTGATCGGCCAAAAAATATGATTTTATAAGGATAAGATATGGGTGGTGGAACTGATATGGATTAGTTATATTGATGGTTGGCCATTATAGGGGCCACTTTGTGAGGAATAATTTTCATTGCACACTAGGGTGTCTCTGGGTGGCATTACCAACTGCATCATCTTATCCTTGAAGGACAGTGTGTTCACCACTACCTCATGCATGAGGGAGAAACACTAATATATGGATCTAAATAATGGTCACCATCTAAAAGAGTTAGTCTCAACCAAAATATCTCTCCCACATATTGTGTAGAGGTACATACGAGGGAAACTTGAGGTGACCAAGATGAATGCACTGTGAGCCCCTTGAAGGGTGCCCAAACATCCTCCACCTACATATTCCTACTGAGGGAACTGGGAATCCTATACATTTCACTTTACAAGATTGATAATATTACCTATTTGGATCCTACCCTAGATTCTAGCAATCGGGATGGATATTCCATTAACGATTAAACTATTTCCTCATAATTTGATAGGTCAATGAGGTCAACGACGACTTGGAGTTTCATAATATTTCACCAATGATGGAAGGTGTTTTCCCTTCTACCCCAAGGCAGTTCTTCAGGTAAGCATACCTCTTCGGCATGGGTAGGACCTCCATTAAGGTGGGTAGGAACATATGGACGATCTATATGTTGGTTGGTGGTGACATGGGTAGGACCTCCATGTGGATTTATTAAAGAGACCAGAATAAATTTTCTTTGGTTATTGATGAATTGGGGAAGGAATTATCTTTATGTATCATCATTATAGGTCAGATTGTAACATACATCAGTGGTATCCATGATTGAAATGGTCAACCGAGCCTATCTATGAGTTTACAGGCGTCTCTATCCCAATCAAGTGAAGATTGATCTCCTCTCAACAGTTGCAAGGATCAGGCAGAATGAAATTGTGGTAGAAGGGGCCACTGAATCTATAGAAGACTATTCCCCTCTTAATGATCTTTTATGCACCTAGCCTCGACATTGGTGTTGGGTGGCTTAGAAAGTGGCCAGAATATCAGGGGTGAATTCCACCTATTATTTGTTCTGAGGGACAAGTCGTTGCTAGCATTCACATAACCTAGTTGGAGCCATCCATGGAAGTTCCTAGGTAGTAGTCACGTTTGGGGTGACTTGAGTTTCTCCACCTCTTTATCATAGGATAGAAAATTATATAAACACTATGGGGAGATAATACTATTGTGGTTTACTATTATTATGAGGGGGTCCCTTTGTGTGACCCTTAGGGGTGGTGGTATCATTGAGGTGTTGATGATTCAAGGTTATTTTAGGCCATGTTCCCTATGGGAATGACTGCCTACTATTTGTATTTTCATATGTGGGTATCAATCACCCTTCATTGAATGATATTAGTGGTTTTTGTGGGACATGGGTTCCCGGTATTCGAAGTCTCTACATAATTAGTGGTGGATTTCGATATGTGTAAGGTTGCCGCATCTATATTTCCCCTACACTGGTGCCTATGAGTGTTGTGTTGATGATTCCCTTTCGTGTGAGTATTGTAAGTCATTTGCGCTCAGCCATTAGTATAGGTGCAAGGAAGATGATTCCCAATGCCCCAACATCATCCAATCTTCATAACATAGAGAGGGATCCGCATTAACATTATCGCAGACTATGGATGCCCAATGCTAACTATGCCACTCCTTAAGTGAGTTCCATTATAGGCCCATCGTTTTGTTAGTGGGACTTGGTTCCAGATGTTTGAATCTAGTGAAATTTTTATCTATTGATTCCCCAATGCTACTATGCCTCATGTTTAGGAAAATATTTTCTCATCATGTCCCTGATTTCTTTTTCCTATTCTTTCATCGGGGCCCTCCTAAGCATCAAAATAGAAGCATGTGCGCACTGAATACTATATCCCAGCATTACCACTTTCCAAATGTGGTAGGATTTCATCACTCTAATTGGATATGCCTTCTCCTTGATCAAATTGGGATGATGGGATTTTGGTTCCTCTATCCATGTATTCCTCCTTGGAGCTCGTTATCTATCCCGGGTCTCCCTCATAGATTTAATTCACGATCATGGAACTCATTCCCAGTGCCATATCTTTGTGGATGATGGTTTATTACACTACGTCAATATAGAAGGGTAGCAAACTTTGGTTAGGAGATCAGTCATGTTAGGAATCTCTAGCATGTCTGGGAATTGGTCGTGTTGGTCACCTATGAATCTTCCTCTTATATAGGAATATGTTATAAGGAATCTTAGTAAAAGAAACAAAGGTATCTTATGTCGATCATGATGTAATTTAACACCCAAGGCCTATATATTTTTGTTTTTTTACCTTAGTTATCCCTTATTTAGTGAAAGGGGTAGGTGTTAAATGTCATGGCATGAGTTTAACATATTTCAGTGATGGTCATGGGGTTAAAGAATTGTTGGGATGGATTGGGAACATGGTTCAAGTATTATAGGAATAGGTTGAATGGATCAGGACTCTCTATGGAGGTATACCGAAGAGGTGTATCCATATGAGGGAAGATTTCACACATGAGTGGTTTAATGATGGATGAATCAGAAATCCCATTGAGGTGGAATCATGAGGTGTGTCCCTAGGAGGGAAGATGTCACACCCAGAGGGTTTACCAATGGATGGACTGAAATTATCCTTGAGGTGGATTCAATATTTGTGTTCCTATAAGAATAGTTTTAACACCTAGAAGGTTTACTAATTGATTGATCATAATGTCCCTTGAGGTAGGTCTAGGAGGTGTTTCCTAGGAGAGAATATATCACTCCTGTATGTTTTACTGATGAATGGATATGAATGCCCCTTGAGGAAGATCTGAGAAGTGTGTCCCCAGGAGGGAAACAATGAGTTTACAATTTTTGGGATTGAACATCAGGGCGATATTATACATACCTTTTTTAGAAGATAGGGATCAAAACTTATATATTTTTATGTCGTGGTTTAAGGGAGTGTGTTAGTACTGATCCATGCAGTTTAACATCTTGTGGAAAGGATTATCATGTCATGAAAGGTGAATCGATGAGGGATAGTGTTGGTATTACATGTAGGGTATTACCTTTGAAAGAGGATAGATATTGTTTGGAAATTTTTTGGTTCTTATGCATTGCACTACCTTGGTGCTTCTTGGTGTAGTTAGGTTGTGGTTGGGGCTTCTGGGTGGAAGCTACCGGGGTGATCTCATTCCATGTAAGTCATTCAAAGGAGAATCCTATGTTTATTTCACAATGAAATAGGTGTGGGAAGTATCAGAGTAATCCCATTACACTCTTATATAGGGAATATCATGATTATCACATAGGGTAAAGCAATAATTTTAAGTCATGTGATAAGGATCTTGTGGTGTAGTTTAACATTGTACAACTCAAATGTGGAACTAGGATATTTTATGTCATGAAACATAGATGTTTGTGGACTCACGCATTACCAAAAAGTCTTATGTGACCTCCTCTCATGAACCTTTGGGAGGGAATGGCATTGGAACTGTTGTGGAATCACTATTTTAATGTTATCATTCCTATGCTGAGAAGAAACAGGGGTTACAATACCTATGTTGAGAAGAAATATGTAGGTTAATGGTTTCACAAGATGAATAAAGGACATAAATTAGAGGAAAAAGAAGTTTTCTTGTGTAATTTTAGAGTTTTACGTGCAAGAGTATCATAATTATGGTGCTCTAGCATAAGGGTAGGGAACAGATTCAAGGGATATAGGTGAATGCATGATTGGGCGATGTGCAAAGGATCATGGTTGTGCATAAGATTAGGGTATCATGTAAGATCAAGGTTGAATATAAGAAAGTTATTTGTGGACAACCAACTATCTTTAGAGGTTGTTGTGTGAGGATCAATCAACTATGGGCCAAGTCATATTTGGGCCCACAAGATGTCTTTCACGGAATATGCTCTACCTTGGGCGCTCTATGTTGCATGCAATTCCGAAAGAGGGGTACTTGCATGCATGAGAGAAGTGTTTCATCTTCAAAATATCCTCTCCTAAAGAGGGTGATGAACTTATATTTTTAGAAAAAATATTTAGTGGTAGGTGCACAATTCCTTCGGCATGAAATATACTTTGCACGCGACTTATTCCTTTGCCTTTGGATCTCATCCAAGTGAGATGCCTTGTATGACATCACCTTTGGAATGCAATACCTTTTCATGCAGAATGAGATTCTTTTGTTCCACCACTAAATATTTTGAAAACCACACCCATCAGCTCTGGAATGGTCCTTCGGGTTGTCTTGCATGCTGGGTTCATCCAAAACTGTCTGTTTCAGGTTTCAGAAAAAAATTCCATTCCAATAGCCTCAAAAGGTATCATTTTGATTGAATACTGATCACTATTATTTTAGGGAAACATGACTAAATGAAAAAAAATTCCCAAGAACCATCTAACTCAAGAAAACAATCCCAGATCATATCCCTAAGTACCAGTATAACTCTCTCTATATTTCCATTCATCTGTGGATGAATGGAACCCACCAAATACTTCAAACCATTCAAAAAACTAGATGTGAACCTCAGATCCCTAGTAGAAACAACCAATGAGGGAACCCCATAAAGTCTCACAATATCCTGGATATACAAGTCCCCATGATGCTCTATATTTTTCATCTCCTTGATACATATGAAATGTAATGATTTTTTGAATCAATCTATCATCACACATATCGTATCCTTCCCACTAGGAGTTCATTGTGAAAAAATAAAATCCATAAAAATATTATCCCATTTCCATTCTAAAATGGGTAAGATTTACAAGAAACCAATAGGTATTTGGTGTTTTCCCTTAGTTATCTGACAAGTAATACATCGTGATAAAACATCCACAATTTATTATTTCATCCCCTAACCCCAATATTGACATATCAAATAATGATACATATTAGTATTACATGGGTGTATGGAATAGTAATAACAATGACCACATTCCATCAACTCCTACCTTAGGGAAAAAGGAATAAACAAACTACTTTAGAAACATAATGCACCACTGGGAAACCAAGTCCACTCACCCGAGGTCTCCCCACCATAAAGAATTTTACTAAATAGATGGCACTTTGGGTCAGAAATATTCTCAATATTAATACACTCATCAAATGACCAGTCAACCTTCATATAATCTAGACATACATTCCCACCTAATTCATCTATTACCTAGCACATATTAGAATAAAAACCCATCACATACCACTGTTCCACAGATTCCTCCACTGCATTTGTTGATAATTTTCTCCTTAATATACCAAAAAACACATTCCATTTTCCAAGAGTATAAGAAATATAAAAATCAAAAGTTTAGAGATACTCCACCCACAATTTCATTCACAAGTTTAGATCCCTCTAATTAAAAATATACCATAAAACGTTCTACCAAAATTTTGTGATGACACATTTTGAGTGCATGAATAATATATTCCAACTCATGATCATGGGTGGGGTAGTTATTCTCATGAAAGAAAGACCAGATAGAGTTTAAGGCTACCATCGATCACCAGGACATAAAGACACAAAAAAACCCCATTATAAATGAATTGAAGAAAAAATAATGACCCAAACATGGTTATGGAAGAATCAAAATTGGATCTAATTTCAATCTCCCCATCAGTTTCTTAAAAGATCTTAGATACACGTCATTCTTGTCCAAATTTACACAATTACAATTTCAAACTGTCATTAGAGATGTATTTTTGGAAAATTCCCAAATAAGAAATGTATAACCAGCCTACCCCAAGAATCATCCGATATCAAACACATTTATGGGCCTCTCCCATGATATAATATCCTATACCATTCTAGGATCTATTAAGAAAACCCTCTCAGAATTAACATTTCCCAATAAATCAACTTCTTGAATCCAAAACTCACATTAGGAAAGATTAACATATAGATGATGTTCCTTAAAAGTTATAATAATGATATCTAAAAGGTCTATGTTCCCCTCCTGTGACTTGGATTAAACCAAAATATCATCCGTGAAAACAACAACAAAATATTAAAAAAGTAGACAAAATATTTGGTTTATACATTCCATAAACACTACAATACCATTAGTAAGTCCAAATGGAATAATCAGAAAATTAAAATTCCCATACCAGTTACAAAACAATATCATAGTTATATCATCTTATTGAACTCTCAACTGGTAGTTCCATGACTCTAGGTAAATCTTTGAAATCCAATGAGATGCACTAGGATGATCAAATAGTTCACCAATCCTATGGAATGGATATTTGTTCATGACATTCACTTAATTTAACTCCTTATAGTCAATAAAAAGTCTATGGATCATGTATTACTTCTTAGAAACTATGATAGGAATAGCCGATGGTGACATTCAAGAATGAATAAATCCCTTATCCTATAAATCCACAAGATGGACTTTATGTTCTACCAGCACAGTAGGAACAATACAATAAGTTGATACTGAAATGATATTCGTATGAGGTAGTGGGTTTATGGTAAACTTAACAACTATCTATGGAGGTGAACTAGAAAAATATTCAAAAAGACCTTTGTGTATACACACAACAATTCTGGTAACTGGATACCCAAAAAAAATTAACAACATCAAGAACCACCTTTGACAACTGGCAAGAGATTACCCCAGCATAATGAACAACATGCCCCACCCTTCCTGATCTAGAGTTCCACTCACCCTAAAAAACATGTAAAACCCCATCGATAGATAAGAACTGAACCCAATGATGATAAAAGTATATCTTGGCCATAACACTAATCATCCAATCTATTATAATAATCATGTTGAAGATGTCAAGATTGAGAACTAAAAATTACAACTCCACCCCATGGTCTGATATCATGACGCGACATTCTAAGCACTTGAGACCTTGTTCGAGCCCCTTTCCTAAAGGCATGGAATGATCCAAAAGAACGATATAATATTTTAATACAATACCAACAAACGAAATAACTTTTACATTATTAAAGAATTAGTAAAACTTGATTCAAATAGAGCTAACACCCTAGAAGTTAAAATTAACGTAGAACCTATAGTTGTGGCTAACCCTACTTCAGATACCTCTAGTGCATACTCTGCCGCATAAATAAGTTCATTATTAACTCCTCCATGATATTTCTTAGACACATGAACACCCCCCATTTCTTGAGGATAAGACCCACCACCCGTGGAGGCATTGGTACAAACCTATGATCCCTTGGTGAATGTGTATCCAACTTTACTTCCTTAGGACATCACATAATAGAAAAATTTCATACGGCTGAATTTTACATAATGATGAAAATTATTAGGAGCCTTTGTAAAAATAGACTTAGTATGACCAATCCATGCAAAATGATTGAAGAAAACATGTTGTTTCTGTAAAGACCTGACCCTAGTTACCCAGAGTCGGTGTATTATTTTAATACATTAGCATGATTAAAAATAATCAAGTCTCGAAGGACCAATCAGGTTAGTAGTCTTGGAAAATAGATTACATACATGAACGTTACGTTACACATTCAAACATAAAACACAAGATAAATAATCCATTGATAACACTGTTATTCCCCTGTTTTAACCCTGTATATCAAACATAATATACTTCTTAGAATCTTGGAAAAAACAAAACATAAGAAAGGGGAGATCTTAGATGCTCAGTATGGGTAAATAACATAGCGGAAGCTATAAACTTTTAAGGAAAGCTATGTAATAAAAAAAAGCCTTTTAAACATAAAATGGAACATAATATGGAGAAAATAAATCAAACATTACCATATAAACATGCACTGGGTTATTATAATAGTTCAATAATCACATGTAATAATTAATTTTATAATGAGGGAATGCCTAACATCGTACATCATTACAACATAGTCAAGGCATTTTTCTAAGACTACAAATAATTTTTTTGTCAAAACCCTGTGACGAGACACTAATTTGTCTCATGAAATCTACCAATTCATCGAGGGTCTATAGCGGGCCCCACGAATCACTTACTAAGTCCACTGCATTCTTCATACGAAAATGTTGAAACATAATAAAAACATTCATATTAAAACTAGCATGAAAAATGTCAATACTTCAACCACAAACCCGGAAGGGTCTAAACATAACACATCCATATTCAAACATATCATAACTCATTTGATACAATATGGAAGATTGTATTATAATAAATCAACCTTAATCCAGAATAATATCAAGTAAATAATGTTGACATAGTTGAAAATTATTAGAAAAACATTTTCAGAGAAATATCCCTTTTTCTGAAATAATTTAAAATTCACACATTTATAAAGAAAGTCATTTAAAAGATATTTTTGAATCAAAGTTTCCCATACCACATTGAATGTTTTGAATGGAATTATCATTTTAAAACAATATTGTCCATATAAATAAATCCTTAAAAGTATTTTCAAAACATGGAAATCAATTAGATTTATTTAGAAGAATAAATATTTACAACATTTAAAATGATATTTTAGTTAAAGAGTACCTTGAAATAAAAATTTTGAAATGTATTTGATGAAACATGGACATGTATAATAATTATGTCCTAGAAAATACTTACACATAAACAATCTCGGATAATAATGAGATGGAAGAATTAACCCTTACCTTGCACTTTCCTTTGGTCGAGGGTACGTTTAACCTCTTGTATAATGACCATATTATGTTATTAAATTATACCAGAACCATATTCAGATTTATTATATCATACATGATTCATTTATGACTTTATAAAACCCATTTAATAATGATTTCTATGTTAAATTAACATTTTGGGTAATAATAACTTTCTTTATCATGTGTTCTTTAACTTGTTATTCTTGATCATATAATTTAAATAATTCCATAATATATAACATGATATATATATAATATATATTTAGAATATAAATATATATAATATATAGATATATTAAAGGAAAACACTGTTTATGGTGACGGTAGACCATACGTATGAATAAATGCTGTTTTCGTTTTCATATCGTATAAAATGGAAGTAAGTGAATAAGATATATGTAAGTACATATATATATATATATATATATATATCTCCAGTATAATTGTTATTTCATATATTAAAAATGTATTATAAATAAATATTTTTATAATCTTCATTGAATGGTGAACCTGGAAATGTATCTCATCGCGTCGTGGAGACGGTAAGCCATACGTACACACGAGCGACGATATCATTTTCATAATGATTAAAAGGTGTGGAATTGGATGATATATTAATTTTACAGAGAAATTATCATTTTATGTTCATTATTTATATACATATTAGTCATAATTATATACATCCAAATAACATAGTGTTGAATAACAATTTTCACCACGGCGTGGAGACGGTAAGTCGTACGTACGCACGCATGGTGACATTATCATTCATAGGATGGATAAAATAATTAATATGGTTAAAACAAATTTATAATAACATCATAGTATTTAGAAGTTATTGTATTTATTATTTTGATATGGGAATAACAACGAAAAAGAAAGTGGAAGAAGAAAAGAACTTTGAAAGAGGTGATAAAATAATTACCTTTTCTTTTAAACAAAAGGGCTCCTTAGGATCGCATTCTGCTCAAGGAAAGGCCTCTAGGATTAAGTGAGGGAACTAGAGCGGATAATTGGGTAGGTTTTGTCCAACCCAAATGGATTTGGAGGTGTGATTGTAATAGAAGGGTAAGTACCATTTTATAAGAGAGGTGAGGTTCACTTTAGGGAAATTTTAAAATATTATTTTATTATAAAATCATTTTCTGTTTATAAAGGCTCAAAATTCATTTATTTAGAAGATAAGGTGGAGATGGGCCTAACAACTTTATAAAGGCTCCAAAACACATTTATGTTAATTTTGACACGATTTGGAATTTTGTTTTTGTTAAAGTCATAACAACTTTATAACTTCAAAAATAATAATTAATCAACCAAAAAATTTCATTTTAAACTATAAAATTTGTGGATTTCATCAAACGGCTCAATTTACATTTATTTTTATATTTATGATATCAATTATTTTAATCTTTCATTGATAAAATAATTACTACAACATCATTGTGTCATAAATAAATTTAATTATTTTATCTCTAAACATTATAAATAAAAATCCAATATTTAGGAAATATTTTTATATTTATAATGAATATTTATAGTCGAATGTATCCTCTGTATAACCCGATATTAAAAATGGTATAGTTATTAAACATTGAATTTAACACTTTCAACTCTTCTTTAAATAAAATAATAATAAATGTTCGAAACTATTCCAAGTGGAAAAAGGATCATATTTTATTATTAAGGTAGTTTTTGGTATAAATACACTTATCCAATAGAATTATTACATGTGTTAGGGTAATTATAATATCATTTTTACCTTTAATTACCCCATTTACTTTTAACTGTGATAAATAAAAGTCAAAACATACTACTCACTGAAAAAATCATCTTATTGAACCACATTTTACTTACTGATGTCAACCATATCTCTGATATTTTTAAATTAAATTTATAGAAGCGGTAAAATTAAATTTTAGGCAAATTTGAAAATGTGCATAGAAGGTGGGTAAAAGATGTTAAAAAGTTCAATAAAATTTTATACATATAATTTTATTATAAAATGACTCCAATTAATTACATTAAACATATATAGGTATTATATTTCTTTTTCAACTTAAAATAAATTAAAATAAAATAAATAATTATTTAAATAAAAAGTCACTTTTAAATAATAAGGCATAGTTTTTCACTATTCATCACAAATTGAAATTTTTCAGAAAAATACCAAAAATTCACCATAAGATATTTTTTATATTCCGAATTCAAAAGTGAATTATATTTTACCAAATTCAAAACATATAAGTTGCATTAATTACTTTAAAACTAAATCTCATTGTCAAAACCAAAAAGTGTGTTTTAAAAAAACAATCAAAAGATTGATGTGTGTTTATGTCATATTTAAATGTGAACTTACATATAGGTACCAGAATTTTATTAAATGATAAAAATATAATATAATTAAACTTAAAACCATTCAAATGCATAATTTAAAACTATAAATTATTTTGATTAAAAAACTTGTTTTGAATTAAAATTCAGTATTTTTCACTATTCATCAAAAAATGAATATTATCAGAAAAGTACCAAAAATTTATCGAAACTAAATTTTTATGTCCCAATTCTAAATAAGAAGTTTAAATTGTCAAATTAAATATATAAAAGTGTCAAATATTGGATTTAAAAAGGGTTTTCCATTAATAGGTGATAAAATTTCATTTTTTGAAAATTACTTCCTTTATCCGAAAATTTGAATTTGATCTTATATTATTTCTAAGAAACACATAATATGGATGATAAAATTATATGGATTATATAAAATTCAAAATGCAGTTAATATTATTCATAACCACTTTTTGAATGGCTAGTTTGGTAAGTCGTGGTGCGCTCGAACTCAGTGTTGCGTGTCGCACATGTTATTGAATTACTTTAAAATGACAACATACTATGAAATCATAGGGTGTTACATTATCCCCTCCTTTAATAAATTTCATCCTCGCAATTTGAAATTGTTTTTCAGAAATAAAAGGTTGAAAATGGACAATACCTTTGTGGAGAAACCACATCAAAAACAGGGATAATAAAATTTAGTATGAATATGAGGGAAAAGGAAATGAAAAAGTGACCCCCAAATTAGGGTATAGAATATGAGAACATTGGTGAAAATCATAATTGGAGGAAAATGTAAAAATTTATAGGGAGTGATTGAGGTCATCAATCACAAAAAAAATATAAAATAGAGGTCCTCAAAGCCGTCAATCTATGATGATTTAAAATATCACTGGTTCAAAAAAATAACGTATTAGGATAACACATTTTTGGTTTAAGATCCCTTCCCTAATGTTTAAGAATTAGTCTATTCATAGAATATGAGGGGAAAATAATACTTGACAAGTAGAGATTCATACTTCAAATAATTTCTACCACAAACTCATATTTCACTCCAAAAGATAATAGAATTCAAAAATATTCTATTTATCCTAATCATACAGGGTTCCAAAAATAATGAATTTATAATTAATTTTTAAGAATATTTAAAAAAACTACATTATACAAACCAGGACATCACGTAGGCTAGTGGTAGGTGATGCACCCTTGTCACCCTTCTCTTGCGGGTTCAAGTCTCACAGCCTTCCCAGACACGATGGGTTGTCGCCCGACCTCTGGGTTGTCCTTTTTATAACAATCCAAATATAATATTAAGAAATGATTAATCCTTAAATATAATATCCAATGTCAAACTTATTCCATTCCAACCTTTATACTTATCCAAAATACTTTTTTCCAAACCCAGAGTCCAAAATTTATACAGGAGGAAAACACAATGAAGATCTTTTCTTCCACATAATAACATGTGAATACCTTCATCAGGTATTCTTTTAAAACATGGTAACACCTTGAATTATCATAAAACATTATTGATTAAATTCATTCTCCCTTATTCCTTATAGAATATTGGATATACTCCTTATATCCAAAAATGTTGTAAACTCCAAAAATAATGGAATAAACAAACAATTAGTTTCAATATAGTCAAGAATATCGAATATAATTTATCCAAATCAATCATATCTACTTCCAACCTCACTACCTCAATATTATAACCATATTAATTTTTATCTTTCCTTCAACCATATATTTTCTAAAAAGATTAACTTTCTATTGAATCACTTTTCTTACAACCATATAACCTAAAATCCTTAATGAAATAGTACTACAGTACAATCCTTATTTGTTTCCATAATTCATATAACCAGTACATCATTGATACAAAACTCAAATGAAAAAATTATTTAATAACAACATAAGAACAATATTCATTCCCCTTAATTTTTGGTAGTATCAAAACTTGAGTAGAATCCAATAGTATCATTTGGGACATACTCTAATGATTTGGATGTTGATTCGCATAGTGTCCCAACTTCTTGTAGATGAATCATTGTACATTTGAAACCTTTTTCTTACCCTTGAAATCACGTACTTGGGGTCCTTTTTCTCTATATTTATAATAAAATCACATTCCCTTAAATAATTTACCAAGGTAATTCTTCCCAATGTTATCACATATTGGAAAATCCATCATTCCCCTCTTCCCATAATCTATATTTCTCTCTACGATCCTTTTCTTTTCTTGAATACCATCAAATCCATAAGACTCAGAGAATTCTTTACATATCATATTAGCACATTATACAATTTCTCCATATGATGGGAATATGTGGGAGACTATTTCCCTTCTAAATGTTGGCTTAAGACCATGAGAGATATGATTATTCTTACTCTTTGGATCATGTGTATTGATGGAGTTATCATTCCTTCTACAGGTAACCATTTCTAAACAATGGAAAACACTAGGTTAGTTTATGAATCACAATTCAGAATTCCAAACATGTAAAATACCTAATGTAAATTTAAAAGTTTATGTATATAATCCATAATAATAATAATAAAAAATTCTTTGAAGAAGAATTTACTCCAAAATCCTTTATAATGTCTTGTAATGAAAATATGAATTATCCTAAGCATATCCCCCGGGAGTGTCACAACCAAGAGTGTAGCAAGTCATGTTGTTGTGTACCAACATACCCTAGGTCAATCCCGAAACTCCTTGTTGGAGTTTTCACTCCTAGGCACATCTGTGCTAGATCGGCCTTTACCGACTCGTATCCAGATAGGTTTATATCTCATGTAAAATACACAAAATCTCTACATTACCTAAATTTTAAGATGTTCTTATATACAAATCCTCAATGTCTATATTAGGGTAATGTTATCTAATCAGAGTTTTTATAAATCTCATTTCCAAGGTTTGTACTAAACATCCAGTGATACAAACTGTAATGCCCTGACCCCAATTTCTGAGAGTCGGTGTATTATTTTAATACATTGGCATGATTACAAGGAATCAAGTCCTGAAGGACCCATCCATTTAGCAGTATTGGAAAATAGATTTAATACATGAACGTTATATTGCACATTCAAACATAAAACACAATATAAATAAATTTTTGATAATTCAATTATTCCCCTACCTTAACCTTTCATATCAAACATAATACACTTCTTGGAATCCTGATAAAAAGAAAAACATAAGAAAGGGGTGAGCTCAGATGCTCAGTAAGGTTAAATAATTTTACATAAGTTATAAACTTTTACGGGAAGATGTGTAATAAAAAAATATACTTTTAAACATAAAAATGAACATAATATGGAGAAAATAAATCAAACATTTCCATATAAACATGCACATGGATATTCTACTAGTCAAATAATCACATGTTATAATTAATTTCCTAAGGAGGGAAAGCCTAACGCTGGACATCATTACCACATAGTCAAGGCCTCGTTCCAAGAAAAAAAAACTGTCAAGGCCTTGTATCAGGACACTAATTTGTTTCATGAGACCTACTGATTAATCGAGGGGCTATAATAGGCCCCACCTGTCAATTACCAAGTCCACATCATTCCTCATATGAAAATGTTGAAACATAACATAAACATTAAAATTAAAACTATCATAAAAAACGTCAATACTTCAACCATAAACTCGGAAGGCTATAAAAATATCACATCCATAGTCAAACATATCATAACTCATTAGATAATAAATGGAAGAATTTATTATAATAAATCAACCTTAATCAATAATAATATCTTGTAATGAATGTTGACATAGTTGAAAATTATTAGTAAAAAATTTTGAGAGAAATATCTCTTTTTGTGAAATAATCTAAAAGTCACACATTTATAAAGGAATCCGTTTAAAATAGATTTTTTAATCGAAGTGTCCCTGAAAACATTGAAACTTTGTAAAAGAATTAACATTCTAAAACAATCATGTCCATATATATATAAATCCTTAAAACTATTTTGAATACATGGACATTAATGAGAAAGATTTAGAAGAATAAATATTTAAAACATTTAAAATGAAATTTTAGTTAAAGTGTACCTTAACATTATAATTTCTAAATTTATTTTTTGAAACATGGGATGGGTAAAAAATATGTCCCAGAAAATACTTACACATAAACAATCTCGGATAATAATGAGATTGAGGAATTAACCCTTACATTGCACTTTCCTTTAGTTGAGGGTATGTTTAAGATCCTCTATAATGACCATAGTATGTTATTAAATTATCCCAGAACCATATTCATATTTATTATATCATACATGATACATTTATGACTTTACACTACCCATTTAATAATGATTTCCTTGTTAATTTAACATTTTGGTTAATAATAAATATTTTTATTATTCATGTTTTTACTTGTTATTCTTGATCGTATCATTTAAATAATTCCAGAATATAAGACATGATTTATATATTATATATATTTAGAATATAAATATGTATAATATATAGATATTTGAAATGGAAAACACCTTTTATGGAGACGGTAGGCCGTACGTACGCATAAACGTTGTTTCTGTTTTCATATCGTATTGAACGGAAATAAGTGAATAAGATATATGTAGGTACATAAATAAATAAATAAATATATATATATATATATATCTAGTAGAATTATTATTTCATATATTTAATACTTATTAATAATATATATTTTTATATTCAGAGTTGAATAGTGACCCTGGAAATGAATCTCATCACGTCGCGGAGACGGTAATCCGTACACACACACGATCGACGATATCATTTCTTTAATGATTAAAAGGTGTGGAATTATATGGTATATTAATTTTATAGATAAATTATCAGGTTATTTTCATTAATTATATACATATTACTCATCATTATATCCATCCAAATAATTCAGTGTTGAATAAAAAATTACACCACGATGTTGAGACAACTAGCCATACGTACACACACATGGTGACATAATCATTCATAAGATGGATAGAATAATGAGTATGTTTGTACCATATTTATAATAAAATCACTGTACATAGAATTTATTGGAGTTATTATTTTGGTATCGAAAAAACATAGAAAATTAATGTGGAAGAAGAAAAGAACTTTGAAAGAGGGGATAAAATAATCACCTCTTCTTTGGGTGTTTCCTTTTGATTAGAACAAAAAGGGATTATTAGGATGGCTTGTTACTCAAGGGAAGGGCTCTAGGTTGAAGTGACAGAAGTGGGAGGATATTTGGATATGGTTTGGCATAGCCAAATTTCTTTGGAGGTGTGATTTTAAGAGAAGGGGAAGATCCCTTTTATAAGAGAGGTGAAGGTCACTTTAGGAAATGTTTGAAATATTATTTCATTATAAAATAATTTTCGTTTTATAATGGAAACAAATTGATTTATTTCAAAGATAAGGTGGCGATGGGTCTAAATCCTATCAACCGATACGTTTTAGACAAGTTTATGTCACCATATTAACCATATCTTTTTATTTTACTCTTAGTCAAATAGTTTATCTTTTACTATGACCTCTTGATTTATTGTAATAAAGGATTAATAAACTTACTATAAAAATACAAGAGAACCCCAAGTGGTTAATTACTTATATATATAACATTATCTATGTACTTTTTCCTAACCTTATAATTTTATAAATATTATATCAATTAATAATATATTATTTGTTTCAAAAACTCATTTATGTCAATTTTGACACTATTTGGAATTTTGTTTTTGGTAAATTCATAAAAATTTTACAACATCAAAAAAATTATTTAATCCACCCTAACATGTCATATTAACCTATTAAATTCATGGATGTCTTAAATAGCCTAAATTTACATTTATTTTTATATTTATAATATCAATTATTTTAATCTTTCATTGATAAAGTAATTTATGTATCATCGTTGTGTCCTAAATAAATTTAATTATTTAATCTCTAGCAATTATATATAAAATACCATCATGTAGGAAATAATTTTAGATTTCTAATGAATATCTATAGTATAATTTATCATATGAATAAGCCTATATTAAGAATGGTTTAGTTATTAAGCTTTGAATTTAACACTTTTAACTCCTCCTTAAATAAAATAATAATAAATATCATAATCTAATCCAAGTGGAACAAAGGGGTCATATTTTATTAATAAGGCTGTATTTGGCCGAAATAAACTTATCTAATAGAATTAGGACATGTGTTAGTGTAATTATAATATCATATCTACCTTTAATCACCATATTTTCCTTTAGTAGTGGTAAATAAAAGTGAAAAGTTACTATTCTCCAAAAATTATTTTCATCTTATTCAACCACATTTTACTTAAATATTTAATCCATTTCTCTTGGATTTTTGAAATTCAATTCATAGAAGTAGTAAAATTATGGTTTATTCAAATTTTCAAATGTTCCTAGAAGGTGGGTAAAATACCATAAAAAGTTAAATAAAAATTTGTACATTTAATATTTTTATAAAATGACTCCAATTAATTACATTGAACATATATTTGTATTATATATATATTTGTACTTAAATTAAATTTAAACAAAATAAATAATTATTTAAATAAAAAGTCGGTTTTAAACAATAACGCAATTGTTTTCACTATTCATCAAAAATTGATAGTTTTCAGAAAAATAACAAAAATTCACCCTAACATAATTTTGATATTCCAGATTCAAAAATGAATTCTATTTTACTAATTTTAAAACATAGATGTTTCATTAATTAATTTAATATTAATTCTCGTTGTCTAAACCAAAAAGCGGGTTATTAAAAATTAAAAACTATCAAAAGATTGACATGTGTTTATGTCAAATTTAAATGTAAAATTACTTATAATGAACGAAATTGTATTAAATTATAAAAATACAATTTAATTATACTTCCTAACCATTCAAATTCCTAATTTAACACTATATATTATTTTTCTTAAAAATGTTGTTTTCTATAAAAATTAAGTATTTTTCACTATTCCTCAAAATATGAAAGTTATTAGAAATGTACCAAAATTTTATCAAAACTAAACTTTTATGTCTTGATTATAAAGAAGAATTTTTTTTTCAAATTGAATTTATAAATTTTTCAAATACTTAATTTAAAAAGGGTTCACCGTTAAAAGGCAGTAAAATAGCATTTCTGAAAAATACTTCCTTTGTCTGAAAAATTGAATTTGTTCTTATATTATTTCTAAGAAAAACATAATATGGATGTTAAAATTATATTGAGTATATAAAATTAAAAATGAAGTTAATACTATTCCTAACTTCTTTTTGAATGGCTAGTTTGGTATGTTGTGGCGTGCTCGAACGCGGTGTTGCGTGTTGCGCAAGTTATTGAATTACATTGAAGAGATAATGTATTATGAAATCTTGGGGTGTTATAGTTGTCCATAATAATCCCTTGTAACTAGTTGTAAATAAATATGGCTATATTTATTCTTTCTTTTTTGGCAAGATGATACACCCTAAATTAAGTTATTACTTCTAAAGTGCCTACCAAACCTATTTTTTGAGCCATGTCAACCTATTTTAAGTTTTAATTATAAAATATCTCTAAAAAGGTTGGAATGAACATGAGAATCAACATTGACCAAATATCAGCCCATAACCCCACCTAAAACCTCCAAGCTGTTGGGTAATCATTGGTTACTAGCTTTAATGCCAAGCGAATCAACTAAACAAAATGGGTAGAATACTATAGAATGGTATTCTCTCCATTATCTAAGGTAAAAAATTACAGGTTATTATCCCAACATAATTTTTCAATATTAAACATCTCGATGACAATTATATTGAATGATACTAGGTTATATCATTTTATAGATTCGCTTTTATAATAGAATCCAAACATCTCCATCTTGATAATTCACGCGTATATATGGAAAAAACAACCTTATAGTCCTTTGGAGTATTAAAAAAAGTTAAATATCCTATCAATCAACTCAATCAATTAACAAATTCACATGTTTCTATATCACTATAGAAGAAAGGTGGAAGATTATTTAAAAATTCTAAGTCATGATCCACTACTCATCTCTGGTTCCCAACATCTGATTAACCCAAAGTCTAAATTTTGTAGATTACAACTAATATAAAAGAATGGTTCATTGGAGGATTGGATTGAAAAACCTATACTGCAGCTTACTTATTCAGATTTATAAGAGCTATTCTTGGAGCCATTGTTTAAAAATCACAATAAAAATACCAATCAGTCATGATAATATTCTAAAATCATAAGGCTAACTTTAGGTTTCAATATCATTTAATTTAAAAAATAAAAATTTAAAGTAGTTTTTAATTATTTTAAGAAGGATGATTCCTTAGTAAATGAATAGTTCCATTTAAACAAACCCCATATATAGTTCATTCAAATAATACAACCACCGAGTCTAAAGAATGAAAAAAATACAATACCACTCACTGTAACAAGGATTTAGTCATGGAAGAGAGTTGGATAGAATTTTTTTTTCTACTTGATACCCTAATTTTGGTGGTCCTCACTCCAGTCTAATAAAATATAAAACCATAAACAAGATATGTGAATAAAACTTTAGGCTAGGTATTATCTATGATACTAATTTGTAATGAATCAACCTAGGTCATCTAGGAAAGTCAGCCGAGATGGTCCACCACATGGTGTGACATAGAAAAGAACAAAAAATCTCATGTAAAACTGAAGAAACAAAAAATTAAAACAGAAAATAAATATATAAATATCAATGAGACATATAAATTCAAGGAACACCAGCTAAACCAAAAATATAAAATGGAAGAAACTTAACAACTATCCATATGACCATCCATCACCACCAATTTATCCCACTACAAAAGTGATAGACGAAAATAGAAAATGTAATGCAACATTATTCCCTATATTTCCCTAAGTCTTTTAAAACAAGTTCTACAACCACCCAAAGTCATAATTAGGTTGTGCACATAGATACCAGTAGAATATCACCAAATAATCTATACAAGTTCTAATATCAAGAATACATAAGTTCACAATATAAAACAAAATACAATTTATGAATAATTTTCATAAAAAATTACAGTTTTAAGCATTTATATGTATTCCATAAATTCATACAATACTCAAAAAATCTAGGAATATATTAGGTATAAATTAAAATAGGAAAAATTAATATGTGAGAAAATATCCTTGAAATAAACCATCATACGATAAACCACATATAAAAGTAAAAGAAAACCATTTTAGATCTAGCCTATGGGAATACATATTGTACATAAAATAATCCTAAACCAAGAATATGTTTGTTACTACTAATATTGAGTCCTTCAACTTTAATTAGATATCACAAATGTATCCCCTAATGGTTTCACACAAGCTAGGGTTACCTATATCAATTACTCGATGCACCCAAGGTTCCCCAAGTGATTAGTTTTTTCAAAACAATTCCAAAAATACATATTTATATTTAATGAAAACCATTTTTAATCAAATAAAATCCATTTCCATGAACAAACCAAAGGGATCGAAAAGAACATATAACAATTCAAGAATTAACAATAGTTTCATAGATACACCTACCTCAAGAAAAATGTGAACCCATCCATCTTTTACAATGCATATTCTAAAACCATGGATCGTCCATCAAAATACAAGGAATGATAAGTAAATAAAAAGGATCAATATAAAACACTAATTGATCATGAATCTAAACCGAAAATGTAGCCAACGCCACTGACACAAGAAAAGGCAATGAAAAGGTAAAAAGACTGCTTACCAGGGATATATGACGCAACCACCACCAAATTCAAACATTGAATTATGATATCGATAAGGAGATAGATGACCAAAAACCACCCAAAAATCAATGTTAGGTTTGATAGGAAATCCTTCACATTGAATGAAAAGAGAGACATGCGTATAGCTTGTTTAAAACTGCTGGACTGTAGGAATTTATGTAGTGATTACCTTTCACGATGTGAAATCCCATGAATTAAAAATATACCAAAAAAGGATTCACCTTGCATTAAATTAAATACTAATAATCATTTTTACATCTTGTAATGGTTTCACGGCCTATAAAATCTTCACACCCTGCATGAGACTCAGGGAATCTACCCTACAACAAATTCACATCATGTAACCCAATCATGAAATGAATGTGTCCAACAGACCATGATTAGACTAGTTTTCTATATAAAAACATAGAAACAAAATGTAAATCTCTCTGGAATCAAGGATAACCTTCTAAATATCTTTAAAAATTTATACATAGACTACATTAATCCAAAAAAATATACATACCTATACATTTTTTCAATTTTCTAGGTAAACTCTCTCTATTCCTAATAAACAATAGATTCACCCAAACAAAAATGGAATCCAAAACAAGAGTCAAAGCATACATAAAGGAAGATAATGGGGTGTAAAAAGTTAGTTATATCCATTGTGAATATATCAGTAATCCAAATTTTAGGTATTGGTGTATTTAGATCCCCCTATTTAATATTAATTTTTTTAATGTCTATTTAAACGACTTATAATTTTAAAAATTTCCACAAGATATTTATAGTTGGATTTAACCACCACCACCAACTAGTAAATTGTCACTAAATATGATATTTCACTACTAAACGTTTCCTAATTGATTCAAAAAAATTATAAGCACCATTCAATAAAAAGAAAATTAATTGAATAAAACTCCATGAAATATATTCATAGAGAATATAACAACCGCTAAATATCATTTTAATACAATATTTTAAACTATCACATTTAATTTAGCGGTCGTTTCGAAACCATCACCAATTATGGATTCACTGATGCTCTGTATGACTAATGTTAATAAAATGAAACCAACATAACTAATAAAGACTCAGTAACCAACTAAATTCTATGAAAATGGTAGGAATAAATTAATATTGGTTTTAAACACTATGAAATCCATTGAACCTCTGTTAAAAGTCATTTTTCTTATAGTATAAGTTTAAACCAAATAAAATTTCAAAAATATGAACCAAATCCTATGAGGGTGACCCATTACATTATTTTCATATATAATATATTCTAGGGGAACATGAATTTTGATATACCTACATAGTTGAATGATCAAGGTGTTGACATGTGTCATCTTTATGTAGAATCTACAACTTAATATTTTTTCTTATTTAATCTCACTATATAAAATCATGTTATTCCATCCTTATGCATAATTATTATGATTTATCTTTCAATCCCATTATTTCCATAACATTAATTGAATACCCATATTAAAATTTATATAATCATTTTAAAATTTTAAATTAAATAATAAATCCATTGAAAATATAAAAAATTTACATCTATAAATATTTTTATGTCCTTGGACATCCTAAGAAGGGAGGGGTGAATTATGATGACAATTTTTTATTTTTATTTAAAGGTTCTTGTCCCCTTATTAATTGAAACTTGTTAAACCAATTATATTATATCACACATACATAAATCATAGAAGATTATAAAATTAAAATATGACACATTGAATTATACTTTGTTCACCATAATGTTCTTTGTCCAATGACCAAACACCGATGATGTTGTAGTCATACCAAAATTCACTATTCTTCACTAGTATTGGTGGATTAAAATTGTTCGACCATGAAAAGTCAATTTCAATAAAACATCCTTTACCAAGAATTCAATGATAGCACACAACCTTCTCTGGATCACCTCCATTGACTCCACCTTACACAATACTATTGATGAAGTCTTCCTTATCTTAATGACTTGATGGTTTTCCTCCCCTTATTAAATCATGTTGAATGTTGCACATAATTAATTATAGAATATGATGCTTAAATATTTTCCACATTCACTATAATATCTTCAAAATTATATAATATAATAGTTAAATCACATAATACCTAACACATAACTAAATAAAATAATAGAGAGTGCAAGAACCTGAGCCCAAAACCTTGAGTATAATTACATTAGTGATTAAATCCTTTAAAAGACTAGATGGAATGTAACCCTGACCACAATTTCTAGATCATAAGACCTCAATAAAAGACCCAAATTATGTATCACCTTTATATGTTCTCATAGCATATAACCCTAATTATGAAGTCTAAAGCCTGAATATCCTTGACAAGTTCCTCTCCTAATGAAATGTGTCATGTGACTTCGACCACATATATCTTCAACTATTTCAAGATCATGTAATCAAGTCATGGGAATTCCATACCACAAACATGATCATGTGACCCATTCATAGAAGTAATAACAACTTCTATTAAATACTTTATAATCTCATTTACCCATTAAGGAGGTTAACACTGGGGTTTTTTGGGGATTCTAAATGAACATAGATCCACCAAAAATTATCATATATTCACTCCAACTTTTACGTGAAATGATAAAACTTTTATTTAAAGACCCATTTTTTCATGACATATTCCAACTCATGTTATCGAGTTACTTCCATTATATTCCGACCATCACTATCCCCCCTTAGAAAATTCCTTCATCACATGACTTAGCCGATCTTGACATCTCTTGTTCGTACACAATCACCATCATTTCTACCATATCATTATTATCATGAACAAAAGAATCAATAAAAATCAACCTATTCATGTGATCGTATGATCACATTAAGCTTACGTGATCAGATGAAATCATTGAATATGTTATCTATAATGAAACTCCAACTAAAATATCCTTATGTAATTTTTATTATAACTCCATTTATACGATTCAAACAAACATGAAGCATGTTTCCTTAAACCATCATGTGATATAAAGATGCTTATATACTTATGTGATCACTATATCCATTTTTATGTGATATCATGATCTTTTTAAGCTTAAACAATTTGACTCCTTTAATAGAGATTTTAACCCAAAATTTTTTGAAAACACTAGAAAACTATTCCATCTTCTTCAAAATTCATCAAGGTTGTATCTAAACTTATTCTTAACAATTATTAACCTCTTTAATAATCCATACTCATGATCATACCAAGATTAGAATAACAACACACAAAACCCAACATTTCATCACATATCACCTTGGTTATAATATCCTCCCCCTTTGTGTATCCTTGAAATACAAATTGGAATTTAATTATCTACACCCCTTGGAGTGTCAGGGAAAACCTCTTCCATTAATCAATGTCTATGTGAAACGTTCATGGTTTATAAAACATGTGTTTGAGAGAAAATCCATCCTTTCATCAGAATAGGTCATGTAATTTTACTAATCATCATCCTCCAATGATAGTTTCTTAATTTTCAATGAATGTTTTTTGGGTCGAATTACATCCCTTTGTATTTGATTTATATTTCAGGAATAACTTATTCTATATTACTTATTTTCATTATATTTGTTCCTAATTTTAGAATAATGTACTCAGTTACCATATAAATAATTAATTCTCCATTATGGTTGATATGGTACCATTATCCTTTATTTACTTCCTAATGTTTTTTTAGTTGAAATAGATTCTTGATTCATCATAATTGGAAATTGTGTGATCAAGGTAGAAAAAATTGATATTTTATAAGAGGAAATATCTTTTATCCTCTATAATTCCACATGTATTATAGATTTTTAAAAACAAATATTTTTCTAGTGAATCCTTATAGATTGAGAGGTGTTTACATTCCACCATTTTATTTTAATAGGAGTGTCATTTTTCTGAATAAATGATATTTTAGTGTTGATAGCAAGATAACCAACCATCTTATTTCCTTTTTCACATTCCACCATAGTTGAAACATTTGATGTCACATCATCATATCTAGTTCCTCCTTTACATGCTAATCTTGTTCATTGTCAATCAAAAATGTTTCTAACACCTTATGAACCAATCTTGACTCTTTATATTATTTCACCATTTCTGATAATCCCAAAATAGGTTTTTTATAAGATAGTTTGATTTCATTTTTGTTTCTCTAATTTTTTTTCAAATTGAAAATCTATTCTTTCAATGATTCAACATTATTCATTTGATCTTACATATAATAATTAATATCATCAATCATATTAATTATTTATTCTATATTTAGTTTGTAGTTCACAACATCTTATGAATTTACATGACAATCCAATTGATTATCCAAAACATCTTATAGGCAGTTGATCTCAGTTTTGAGTTATTCCACATATTCAGTTGATTTACTAAACAATCCATTATACTTTTTGTTTTTATTTCTTTGTATATAATAATCTATGATATTTACATTATGTTCTAATTTGAGTTTTACTATACCCTCTAGTTAATCAACATTTTCTGATTCAATTTCATTTTTCTCAATGTTGGCTATCATATTATCCTCAATATCATATTTGAATTCTGTTTCAAATTCCTCTATATATTATTTATTATTATTTTCTTCTTTACTCATAAGTAACATCCTCTAAAATTTAATTCCATTTAAAATCACTATTTTACATGGGAATGTTAGTTTTGGATCCTGTAAAAAAACTACACCTATTTATTCCACATCAAATATCCTTGGACACCTTTTAGTAATGTGAAAAACATTTTGACACCAAAAATATGAAAGTGGTACCTTTAGGTGATATCTCCCTTTTCATTTTATTTAATTTTCCATCCAGTATTGATAGAATATAATCTTATACATCTTCTCCTTTTTCATCACCATTAATGTTTATATTTTCTATTAATTTTAATGCTATTTCATTACTATTTTGTGTTGATGTGGAATCTAGATCAATGTTCATTTCATAAGACAAATGATTAATTAGATATTCATCCAAAGATAGTTGGATAATTTCCCTTTCATTAACAGATAAATAATTAGGAATATATCATGGTGGAAGATGCCCTGAAATCCTTTCGATGGTGACTATATCTTTTATTTCATCTCCAAGTACAGGAATAGATCCATCCACCTATATGATTAGATTAAATATACTTTATTCATTTTTATCTTAATACATTTTTAAGATCATAAAATCAATTTTGAAACACATGTATCATTAATTCCTTCACCTTTCCATCTTTATTATATATTTTTTCCAATTTATATCACATATCATTATTCAATGTGCTTCTCATTACATTTATATTGATTTAAAACAATAGAGTTTTAGTTAATTATCTTAAAACCTTATCATCTATATCCTGAATTTTTCTCCCAATTTTAGTCACAGAAAACCCCATCATATCATTGACCTGAACTCAATTTAAAGTAAAAAATATCAATTAAATCCTAGAAGAACATAAATTAATCCTTATCCTATTTTCTCATATTTAATATTTTCTTCCATCAAGGATATAAATTCCTCTTATATTAAAAATATTATCCATGGTATTTGGATTTATAAAATAGGTTCATCCATGAGAACCTCCCTCTAACACCACTATTTAGACCTCATGACACCCTGATTATGGAGGGTTGAATAAGGGTGTCCACATTTTATATATATTTAAAGGATCATCTCCCCATGTTGGAAGGATCCTGTTAAAACTATTATATTTTATCACACATAAATCAATCACGTCAGTATAGAAAATTAAAATAGAACACAATGAATATTACATAGTTCACCACAAATAGATTCATATAAAGAGCATACTCTAATAATGTTATAGTCATAACAAAATCCATAGTGCATCCTAGTATTGGTGGATTACATTTTTTCATGCATGGATTCTCCATTCTGGAAATAATTCATTTTGTATGAATTATAGGATAATGCACTACCTTTATTAGAGCACCTTCATTGAATCCTCACTCTGAACTGCACTAGATGAAGTGTCACTTAGATTTGTATACTAAAGAACATCTTACCATAATTAATGTTTCTTAAATGTTTCTCATAATTAATACTAGAATATGGTTCTTTAATATATACCTAATTATTCATAATATTATCAGAATTTATCTCTTTAAGAGTTATTTTTTTCTAGAAAACACGGTGGATTGAATAAAACTAATCACATAACCTGATGGTGTGTAACCCATATCGTGAGAGATCAAGAGAAAATATTCATCACTAAACTGACTATAAAAGAATTATATTGCATGAAATAGTTCACGTATATCTTCAATGATTCCAAAATCATGTAATCAAGTCATGAGAACTCCAACACAAATCCCTGGTCATGTTACTGATTCATAGAAGCAATACATACATTAGTTAAATCCTTGATCTTCTCATTAACTCCTTAAGGTGGTGAAGAATGAGTATTTATCTGTGGATTTTCCACAATAATATCTCTGTAAAACATTATTAGTCATTCAATCCACTACCTTCAGATAAATGGTCAATCTTTCATCATAAGACCCCTCATTTCAAGACATATTCCAACTCACACAATCATGGGACCTCCTGTGCAAGATGAATGTCATCAGTTTCTCTCGTTTAACTCCATTATCACATGACCTAGATAATATCAAAATATAAGGGTCACATATGATCATCATTATTTCCAATGTATCATTCTACTCATGAAATAATGTTTCTTTCACAAAATGTAATATCCCTCCCCTCCCCATTTTCTTGAGTATAGGTGAAGTGTTACTGGACATAGGTCACATCTCAGGGACACTAATGGATGGAAATAAACTCCAATGTAATAAGAGGACTTTGGGGGATGATTTTACCTGGAGAAAACACAAACTATCAATTGATATAAAATATACACTATAGAGTAAATTATGCATTAGAATATACAAAATAACTTAATAAAATACCAAAATAGAAAACATTAGAGTAAGATAGAAAAAGAAATGGATGTGAAAGGCTAAGAATCTATGTTGAAAGACATAGAACCAAAAGGGGCACTATAGGAGACCAGAATATAGACATTCCAAATATCTAACTTCACTAAACAAACCATGATATCAAGGACAATGACTAGGGAAGTAAGAAACAGAATCCTTCCCTATATCATAGTATATGACATGTACAAATGAAAAAAAGTGACCAATCATGTGGTGAGTATAACACTCAGAACGATTTCCCTGAATTCTTCCCATCAAATGCCACTGGGAAAATAAAAATATTATAGGATTATATAAAATTAGGAGTGAATCAAATGAGAAAATTAGGTGAAGAAATAAATAGTTATCATATAATAAAGTCTCAAGATCACGCTTTTAAAACTATTTAATTTATATTTTAATAATCAACCAATTTTACATTCCCACACACACCCAATGCATGAAACCATGGAACTCCCTATACTCATTATCAGTGAGTCATCCATTCACCGATCCATCACTTGACCAATTTATTTTTATTATTTTTGAAAATAATAACTTTGATTATATGTGAGAACCAACAAAGTAGACAACACCCAAAAAGAGCCATAAGGTGGCCATGAAAGGAAAAACATCCAAAACCAAGGCTTCCCAACAAACTACATCTTCCAAAAACCAAAAAATAGGCTGACCAAATTGGACTAACCCTCCCAAAAAGCAACCCACAAACGTCACCCAACCTTAAGACACAACACCACTGCCACACCTCGAGACAACACATCCACACCATAGGATATGCTATAGAACTCACCTCAACAAACGAAATCCACTGCACACCAGCAACAACCCAAGGTCCTCAACCACACCACTATTATAGAAGCCACTAGAACTACCCAAACATTAGGGGGATCCATCGAACCAGACCAGATGGAGTATTTCATGAAGGAGTAGGGTGAAATGTTAGAGGAAATTATAAAATGGTAGATCTGAGTTGAGGAGACCAAAAAATAAGAATAAAAGTCCCATGACATCCTCATAAGAGATTATAAACATCAACGTGGAACTTGAAACCAAACCCAAATGGCACACAGTAGGGGAACGAGTAGAGTAACCCTCAAAGAGGACCAAACAAGAACATCATAGACAAGCATGGGTAAATGGGAGAAGAACGGGAAGGGAATACCGAGGGGCCCAAGAATTCCTAAGGGTTCCCTCTGCAACCTCATATTGACTTGGGAATAAGATGAAATCCTTTACTCATTCCATCTTGTGATGTCCAACCACTAAAAAGAGGAAACAATGGAGACGGACCAAAAATAATCATGTTCATAGTGGGGGAAAACATAGAGACCAGCATACTGGTTTTATTAGAGGAGGGTGAATGAAATCAGACATCGATAGAGATTCCGTAATCCATGAAACCTGGAATTTTTCAAATAACACCACAGCGCACCATCACCACTACTCAGACCAAACTGAGACCGTGAGAGGAGGTGATAAGGCATCATTTAATAAGATATAGAGGACAGAAGTGAGAGGTGGAGACCAAGATATCCTAGACTAACAAGAGAGCTCTCGTGCATGTTTCTCCCCTTACGGGCCCATCCCCTCCAATCTGCCACATGGTCACTAACTTGATGGTGGTACACATGACCATTATCCTTCCCAAATTATTATTATTTAGTGGTGGTACATTTGACCATCACCCATACCAAATTATTCTCAATTGATAGTTTTACTCTTTACCATTACACATACCACATAAACATGAACACACACCACAACTTTCTACCAAAACTTCTAATAATAAATTTATTTAAAAAACACCATATTTCCAAGTAATCTTTTTTAAATCACCTCAATAGGGGTTTTCCAATGAATTCAACAAAATATTTCCAACACACTAGAACCATGATTTAGAAATGATCTAGCCAAAGTTTATATAATGGTAGAGTGATAGAGAATAATCATACCTCAACAAGATTAGCACAAATGATCCCAGATGATTCAATGGATTACACCTTTTCCTCTTGTTCCTTTACCAAAATCCAATAAAATCCCATCAAAAAAATACAAACCCATATATATTGGTATAACAACATAGATATATGATTCTAATATATCCCACATAAGAACATACAACCTGATAAGATTTAACGGAACTCAAACATTCGATTCCATAAACAACCAATCAAAGAATTTATGTTACTCGAGTTCAGATGTCAAAAATCTCCAGAATTTTCCTAAGGGGACTATGGGAGTTGATTCAGAAATTAATAGTCTAATTGATATTAAAATACATTCTAGAAATATATAAACTTGTTGGGTGTGTGTATTTACACGATGTGTAACCCACATTCACGGTGTGTATTTTTTCGAGGAAACATATAGTGGAATTCATCTTGTCACGAATTTTATTTTCCAGAAAAACCAATTACAAAATGTGTATTGGTTTCATGCTATGGAAAGTATTCATGAAATAATTCCTTTAAAAATTCACATCATGTAATGGTTACACATGATGAATTTTTTTTTCTGCATTTTCCAGTAACCACACTCGCTCTTTTCCCCTCTCAACAATTCCATTTTATTAAGACAAGACTCCAAGAATTAAATAAAATGCATCAAACCATGTAGTAACTCTAAACGGGGGTGGTAAAATCTCACCACTATAGGGATTTCTATTCTTAAGATATTGGAATAAATCATTCCATTTCTCCCATATATAATTTTTCATTACCCATGTCTCCTCTTAAACCTGACCATGCATCCATAACACTCGAGCAAAGAAAAAATATCACCCTAAATGGGTCTTTTACTGTATTTCCAGAACCAATACATATTCTTGGATAAAGTTTGTATATATACCAAGAGTAACATAATCATATCTAATAACATCTTAATGACCCATGTGATACTTTTTTAATTGATAAAATTGAATATTTCATGAAAAAAATGAATCTTGATGGTAATGTCAACTGATATGAAAAATTAACAATACATTATATAACATCGAACCATACCACATACCATGCTATTGACTTCCCTTGTTTCCCCATGAATTGATGAAAAGGTCCTATAGGAACTTTCAAGAAAACATGGTCACAAACATCAAATGAAAAAGGTCGATGTTTATTATCTGGATATGAATTTTTGTTGTTGTGTCGTTGTCACCCAATTAGGAATCATAAAGATCTTCACCATATTATCATGTACAAGGCTTAGTCCCATCATGGATAAATATACTATTTTAACCCAATATAAAGGATAATGGCATGGATGTCCATATAAATCCACAAATGGTGGCACATGAACGGTTTCATGATAATTGTTGTTATAACATAATTTATCCAAAGGCATATGATCCTCCCACGAACCACCAAAGTCTATAACACTTTTCATAATCATATATTTGAATTTCTAAATTGTGAGTTTGGACTATATATCCATCTATGGATGATATGCTATGATAAAAGTCATTTGACTTCCAATAGCCTATTATAATGAATGATAAAATTAAAAAGTGAAGTGGCGGTCTCTATCAAATACAATAAAAAATGGAACTCCATGTAACCTAACCACTTTATAGATATATAATTTTTACAATTCCACAACCATGTTTTATTCTATGAAAGGGACAATGTTTAATGACATGTAAGATGATCCACTAATAGCCCCTATAGAATCATGTTTTTGTAATATTCCCTGTAGACCTAGGAAAGAATCCATTACAATATGCACCCAATTACATATAAGTAAAGGCATATATTGTATTGTACCAGATGGACTCTGATGAAAAAAATTTAAATTTTGGAAAGTGAAGCATTTCATCACATACTCTGTGATCCCACACTTCATTCCTACCACCCATAAATGCGCTCTCAATTCCTTGTACATTTTCAGAACACCTGGATTAATATCTCATTTTGAATTATGATACAATGAAAGAATCCATTGTATAGGACTCAGGAACTACGATCCATTTATGAAAATTTAATAAGGAGTTCTAATCCATTATCCAATTTTCTAGACTCTCCCCACTCTTTAGGTATTACTTAATAGTGATGAAGTCAATATCAGATGTTTGAGATTCTTTATAATTTTTACCATGTCAGGAATCAGACTTACTAGAATGAATAAATGTATTTCCATTGTGTAGCACAATCTATCCTCATGTCAGAAATCATTCCCATTAACAATCATTGTTCATGGGATTATCAGAATACATCACTATATGATTTCTAACTCAAAACATCATCCCAAAAAACCCCATTATTGGGTGTGTATATCAAGTTGAAATTGAACATCTAAAGGCACTCTATCCATATTTTTTTCCTCAAGTTCATGTTTAAATAAGAAAAGATGTATTTTAAACTCCTATAATCAGTGAAAACTTAGAAATTTTCCCCAAATAGGTAATTACTCCATTTTTTTAAGGCATAGACAACTATAGATAATTCTCTGTCATGCCTATTAATATTTATCTCTTTTACTCATTGTTGTATCAAACCATAGGCCAATCATGGTCTCTCTACACGAGAATACCACCAACACCATATTTAGATGCATCACAATACGCCATATAGCTATTATCGGTTTACGAAAAGGTAAGGATGAGTGTCAAGGTGAGATTAGTCTTATATTCAAAAACTAATTTCTAACATTCATCATTCAATACAAATGGAACACATTTCTAGGTCAGAATAGTTATGGGAGAACACATAAAAGAAAAATTCAAAACAATGTGGAGATAGTAACTTGTTAATCCTAGGAAACTACGTACCTAAAAATCATTCTTTTGTGCATACTAATAAACTAATTCTTCCATATTTATAGGTTAAATGAATATCCCATCTTCAAAAATGACATGGCTATGGAAACACACAATTTGTATCAAGAAGCCAAACATAGAAAACATAGAATAAAAATGATGTTCTCATAATGTACATAGTACAACTTCCAAGTGATCTTCATGGTCATTCCTACTTCGAGAATAAACCAAAATATCATCAAAAAGCACCAAGAACAAATAATTGAGTTTCTTATCGAAGAAATTATTCGCTAAATCCATGAACACATCAGGTTTATTCACAAGAACAAAATTCATTACGACACATTCATAATGTCCATAGTGACTTTGAAATGATATTTTTGGAATATATTCTCTTATACCACTAAGATAATGATATCTTGAGCATAGATGAATTTTAGAGAACTATTTGGATCTCATCAATTGTTCAAGATATTCATCAATATGAGGAAGATGATACTGATTTTAAATCATTTCTTTATTTAATTCATGATAATAAACATATCATTGCAGAGTACTGTATACCCTATTTAAAAAACAAAAATGGTTCATACCAAGGTTATGTACTAGGTATGATAAATCCTTTACTATTAAACTCTTCATGATGAACCTTTATCTCTTGAAACTTTGTTAGATCCATTATGAAAGATGGTAAATAAATAAGACATGTTCTCAAAAGTAAGTTGATATTAAATTCAATTTCCCACTCAGTTGGTAAGAAAAGTAAATTGTTTGAATAACGACCTGGGTATCTATCCACTATAATATAAAGTGTCTCATTTCCTATTTCATTAGTAGCCACCAAGGTCATTACAAATAATTGACTGAATATTTCTCTTTCTACTATCACATGAGGTCCTACTCTACCTGCATTTATATCCTAATCTCCCATAATTACATGTAGAGATCTATCTGGGGTTGTAAACGTCACATGTTGAGCATAAAATTATACATACGCTTTATGCCCTACATGAAAATCCACACAAAATATCAAATCAAATACATCTATCATTAGGACTATAAAACATCAATGAAACTATACCACATAAAAGGTAATGGAACATTATAGAAATTTAAATCATCTTTAATCGAGCTATCCAATGGGTGTCTTTAAATTCAAGACATCAGACATAATTTACATGTGTAAACACAACTTTTTAAGAACAAAAGAAGAAAATAAGTAATGAAATAAGATAATATCAAAAACGAAATTCATAAGAGTGGGGTTTAGAATAATGGAACCTTAAAACATAGAGGTACATGGTTCCTCACTCGCAATAGCCTTCTCTACTCCATAATGCTATCTCTCAGATTTCGTAGGACAACTATTTCATCCTTTATGAAGTGTCAACTGAAATAATGAAGTGTTACAAGAAAGATCTTAGTTTATCTTTATCTATAGACATGAACTAGTCTGACATGATTATTCTATCAAACCATATGAAGGCTGAGGATATTTCAAGCCTATTCCACCCACTGATCTTATAATTTTATAAAAATACTTCTTAATATGTATTTTCTTGCCACATTGGTGGAAATTTCTTTCATTGTGGAATACATTATCTCCTCCTATGCATAAATGACCCACACTAGAAAGAACCCATTTTGATATTAGATCATGGAGGAAAATTAACAGGTTCTATAGTCGTATTTTAGGGTATTCTAAATCCATGAGAATTGATATCCACTCTTCTTTTATTTCTATCCCTTGAGTTAAAACATGTCCCCATGATAAAAATAGATTAAAATCCACATAATTTACAAAAAGATATTTTTCAGCCACTATTGACCTATTAACCATTTCTGTATAATCTGTAATATAGAGAATGGCCATGTTCGATTTAATCTCTAGTCGTAATCCTAATAAAAGATTTATTCCTTTAAGGATGCGTTGGCAGATGCCTCCATGGAAAGATGAACCAATTTCATAAACATTTCTTCATATTATTTCACAGAGAGGTTGTCTTAATTTAAGTTGATGAAATATGTAGTTCTTATTATTTTGAAAGTGTAGGGATATAATTTTTTATTAATTAATTTCTCAAAATCCTCCCACATATTTCCTTGGTTGGATTTATCTTGGAAAACTAAATCCCACCATTGGTATACAAGATCTTCCAACATATGGGTTTCCAACTTAATCATTATCTCTTATAGTGTACTAAAAAGAGAAAGATTATATTTTTCCAATTTGGCCACACTTCTTCCTTTTTAGGATCAGAATTCCCAGGAAACACTACTGGATTTAGAATTTGAAACTATACAGAATGATCCAATTTCCATGGTTTCTCCTTCCTATTTCTTCTCTTAACATCTTGAAATGTTTTCAGAATTCTCTATATAAGTTGCAAGTTCACCTATAATTCAGGTGAAACCAAAATTTAAAATTCTTCTTCTTATTTATTTCTAGAGTATCTTATTGGTTAAATTTTATATAAGAAGAATAATACACCATTTTGAAAATATCATTCAAGAAATTGAAGCCTTAAATAAATTCCATAACATTATAAACAATTATCAATACGAGAAGAAATAACTAGAAAAACCATCAATTCAAAGATAAACTATCTTTTTTCAAAAATCATTTGAAAAATACATGAAGAATGAAATCCTAGTCGGAAGACTTATTAGAATACATGGTATGAAACACTCATTAATTAAACCAAATAATAAGAGATAAAAACACTCTTAGAACCGTGTTATAACACTTTTGTAACCAAACCACCTTATTAACATTATTTTTTGTACAAAAAAGTGTATATATGTATTTTTATACTATACATTTCAAGATCCAATATACATACCTCCTTTATACCCAACAAACTCAATAACTAAACAAAATTTATACCATATGAAACCCATGAACCATACAAACTAATACAATTTTTAATTTCCCAACCCTCCTAATTTTCCTTAGTAGAGGAAAAGTGTAACTAGCCTTAGGTAACATCACCAGGATATCAAAGGCTGGAAATAAATGCCAAGGTAATTATTAGAAAATAAGGGAAAATTTTCCTTGAAGAACACAAAATCATTAGTGATACATAAAACATCAAAAACAGACTAAATGATGTATGATAATAAACAACATAACTCATTATAACACCAAAATAGAAAGTATCTGTGCATAAAGGTAAAATAAGTGAAATATTAAGGCTAAGAATCTATGAAGAAAGATAATAGAACCAAATTGGCACTATACCAGACCAATTTTTAGACACTACTAAGATCTAACATTAGTAACCAACCCATGATGTCAAGGTCCATGACTAGAGAAGTGTGAAACACAGTCCTTCCCTATATATTGGTATACGACATAAGAAAATGGAAACATTTACCATGAAGGGGTGATTATAACAATCGGTAGGATTTACCTAAAGAGATCCCATCAAATTCCACTTAAATAAGAACAAGTTAAAAAATTTTATAAAAAAAAGATATAATAATATAAGAAAATCAGGAAAACCCATAAAAGGATATCATATAATAAATTGTTAAGATATAGCTTTTAAAAACATTTTATTTTATTTACTGTAATCAACCCATTTATCACCCATGAACACACCCAATTCATGCAACCATTGACCTAAATTTAGTTGAGAGTGGTTACTCATCCTATCACCAAGCTGACTTGGTGACCAAATCGATAATGGTACTTCCTACCATGATTCATCGAAAATTTTCATTATTTTATTATGGTACTTCTAACTATTACCCATCACAAATTAATTTCAATTTACCATGGCACTTCTGACTATTACCTCTCTCACATAAAAATTAGCACAAATGAAACCATTATTCCAAAATTTCTGAAAAACATTTTTTAACAATAAACCATCTTTCAAAATCCACACTTCTGAAATCACATCAATGGGGGTTTTCTAATAAATTCCAAAAAATATTTCCAACATAGTAGAAAAATGATTTTGAAGAGATCAAGATAATAAATTCTAGAGTTCTAGAGTGGGAGAGAATCCACCTACCTTGATATGATTAGTGCAAATGATCCAAGATAATTATAAGGACTAATCATTTTCCTTCTTTTCTTTACCAAAATACAAGAAGATCTCTTCAAAAAAATCCAAACTCAATTATCATGGTATAAAAACACTGATTGATGGTTCCAATCAAGCCAAAATAAGTAGACCCAACATGAGAAGGGAAAACAGAACCCAATCCTTGGATTCCACAAACAACCATTCAAAGATTCGATGCCACTAGAGATAGGATGTTAATATTCTCCAAAAGTATCCAGAGGAATCACTTAGAGTCCAAAGGGAGAATAATAGGACTGGACATATCTAAACATGATGGGCACAGTGATTTATGTGGCATGAAACCCACATTCACATCATGTATTTTTGTGTGTCCATATATGCAGAAATTCTCATCATCTTGATTTTTATTTTCCATAAAAAAAATTACATGATGAGAATATCATACCCGACATTTATTGGTTTCATGATATGGAAAAAAATTAAAATCATCTACCCCAATACAAATTCACATGAGGTAAATTTTATACATCATGAATTTGTTCAGTGGGATTTCCCCCCAACCAGACTCACTCTTTTCCACTATTAAAAATTCCATTTAATTAAGACAAGATTCAAAGAATAATGAAAAACACATCAAATGATGGAATAACTGAAACTAAGAGTTCTAAAAAAGCCAAAAAATTCATGTGATTATATGATCACTTTCAGAATATGTGATCACATGACAACATCATAGATATTATTCATTATTAAACTCCTTCTATAATAGCCTTACATAATTTCTAGTGTGACTACCTTAATGGGATTTTCATGACTATGACATGGGGATACTTAAATAATTATGTGATATCATTATATTTATATGAATATGTGATGATAGGATCTGTTAGGACTTATTCAATTGCATAAATATTGATGTATTTCAAAATTTGGATTCCTTTTCTGTGGATTTTATTGAAAAAAAATTGTAAAACACTGGAACATGACACCATATTCTTCAATATTCATCAAGGTCACATATGACCTTCTTCTTCATAAAAATTATCCACCTTAATGATCCATCTTCATGATCATACTAGGATCAGATAAACAATAAAAAAAATCCAACATTTTAGCATAGATCAGCTTGGTTACAAAATATAAAAAATAATTGAATAAACTAAATAAATTAATAATTCTTAAAATTAAAATGAGACAAACATTTATGGAAAATAGATAAAAAATATAAGAATAAAAATTTCTTATCATAGTTATTCATTATAGACATTCCTTAATTTCTTAAATAGAAACACATTATATTTATTTTCAATTAGAACTCATAATTCTAGATATATTGGATATATTCAAAGGGATTTAGCCATGATCAAGGTTGCAAATGGTCATAGGTTTCTATAGCCATGGTTAAAACCGATCGTAAAATGAGAGGATTGTGAATTAGTTTCAAATGGGGAAGATGATTTTTTTAGGGGAAGGGAATGTAAAATGACTCATAGAAATGGTTTGGTCCCAACCATGGCCATAAGTTAATGAACATATCCTATAGCCACTGTTGGGTCTTGATCATGGTTATAAGTAGTGATGAGGAGTAATAGTTTATTATTTTTATAATAACTAAAATATTTTTTTATGTTTTTTCTCACACACACATAAATATATAGATAATTTTTTATTTATTACATACATATTTTAAATTTATGTGTTAGTGTACCAGTTGGGTGTTATGATTAAAGAAATTATATAGGGGTTCAAAACCTACACATTTTGTATTTTCATTAGCTTGTAGCTGCAGACATTAAAGCCCATGAAATTTGGGTCAACACAAATATAAGATATTTCCACCCCGATAACATTCATGGGAACCTGACCATGGCTGAATCCCATATCCATGGCTACTTGTGGTATATGGACATTGCCTATGGATATATCCCAACTTCTCACTATTTTACTTCATATTATTAATTATACAGTGTTAAATTTAAATATATGATATTATATTAATTATAAAAAATGCATATTCTTATTAAATTATATAAAAATTAAATAATCTAGATATTACATTTTTTTCTTTTATTTTAACTTTGATCAAGACAATCATGAAAATTATATTTATATGATTTAAAAATTTTCTCTAAAATCCTTAAATTGATCAATTTAGATAAAATATTATGAGAAATTTTTAATATTAATTATAATATCCTTTATATTTGGCCATATTTTGTAAATTTTAAACACTTCACAGAGTAGTTTAAAATTTCTATATAAAAGATTTTTATTCTAAATTATAATTTATGATATATAATTTGAAAAATGAATTTTAATATTAATAATTAATACGATGGAAGAATTATTTAATAAAAGGTTGAAAAAAATTAAATAATATGATATAATGTTTTATTATTAATTAATATATAAAAACCAATATAAATTTAATAAATATACCTAATTAATATTTTCTACAATATATAAGTAATATAGAACCCATGGAATTCAATTCAGAATTGAAATTTAAGAAATATAAAATTTTCATATATGTCATACATAATGATATAAAAATATATTAAATATCCCTATATAGGCCACAAAACACTTAAAACCTTTGGGATATAAATTTTATTTTCTGATTGAAAATCCCATTCTTGAAAATCATTTCCAACACCAAGCCTTTACATAGGATTAATTTAGTGTGCCTTAGTATCGCGACTTACGATATAAGTCCTAATACCATCAAAATATCTAACACACGTGAAATTGGTTCTTATGATGTCATTTATATCATATCTAAAGTAAAATAATCAATTTTATAAACACATAGATGCACTATCCCCAGAACCCTATGTCATACACAATGATAATCCACAACCGAGGGATTTGTCTTGTGTTGTTAGCTTTGATAGTGGATATCATATACTACAAATCCAATATAGATATGTTTTTAAATAGTGTAATGTCATCAATAAATTTCTTATTTAATGGTATTAAATATGATTTCCATTTTATTTAAGGAAATATTATTTCATAGCCTATGAAATAATTTACAACCTATATTAATATATCTTATTTCCTCATTTTCCACATGATTTGATGAATCAAAGAGTATCATTAGGCTCTGATACAACTAAATGGTTTATGGGGATAAAATAAAATTTATTATTGGAATTGGACGTGTATAAAAACTTAATAACATATCATTTATAAAAACTTTATCAAAAACCATACTATATAAAAAAACGGTGTCTGTACTTTACACTATTGAGATTCCAAAAGTATATTTAATTTTATGAGATTTATTATGATTCCTCAGAGTAATATGAAGGACTCCATCATCCTTATTTTATCTAGGTGATAACTTTATTATATATCCATCTATATTCTATTTTACATTAACTCATACATTCATAAAATATGATTTATATCTTTGGTTATCCCGGTATTCATCTACTTAATGAAATGATCCTCTTATGAGATTTAACACATAAAATTAATAAATTAATTATTTCCCACCATGAAAGATTCTATAATGTTATTTTTTCATAATACTTATATTTAATCATAATTTATGTATTTACATTTTACCATATAATTATATATATAACATCTCATACAATATTATCCAATAATATAATATGATTGGATAAAATAGTTTCATGAAATCTATATTTAATGACTTATGATATACTCATATCATCACATATGATTTGGAAAAATTCATTACATACATAATGGATTTAAAAAATATCTCTTTCAATATATACCTAGGAATGGGAATTCTTTTTTTATGATGCTTTGAATATAAATAGGTTAACTCGGGATGTTAAGGAAGTAGAAGGGAAGTGATAGTTGACAGATATGTTAGCTAGTTTCTATATAAAAATGCATGAGAATGTGAATGTTTAAATGGAAGTAAATTATAATATCATAATTATATCAATATTTAATGTGATAACATTACATTTAGGTAATTTTTAATAGGTTAAATTAT
The DNA here is from genome assembly GCA_963277665.1 of Viscum album. Classification (NCBI taxonomy): domain Eukaryota; kingdom Viridiplantae; phylum Streptophyta; class Magnoliopsida; order Santalales; family Viscaceae; genus Viscum; species Viscum album. Next base: position 1,979,086,721 of record OY728122.1, read on the forward strand.
TTTATTCTACGAGTAAGGTGATGAAGGGCCCCATAAATATTTGGGAGGCCATTAATGAATTAAGAATGACGAAAAACATTAAAATTTATTTTTTGGTATAACTGATAGATCTTATATCTTTATTTAAATAAGTTTCATAGAACATTAATCATTAAATTTAGACCTTGTATCCTTAAAAATAAGCTGACATGTGTGATTTCCCTCGATGATTGATTTTTCAGATGGTAAAGATAGATCGTCAATAACTGACAAGGTTGTTTTAAACGTTAATAATGCCAATAATAAGATGAACCAACCATAAAATACAGACATACTATAAAATAATAATATATTATCCATTAAATATAGTAATAAATAACTAACCTAGGCCCTAATGGTTAAGTTTTCAGTGAGATTAGATACATAAAAATTTAATTTTACCACATAGAGTACATTTCTTCCACAATTACATATCACATGTAATAGTCCTACACATATCGTATGTATTTTTATTATTCATAACATTGGTAATGGAAAAATAATGAAAGGGTGATATTTGATTCTTAATAATGGGTATAATATATAATACCCTAATCAAATCAACATTCATGATCTTAGGAAAGATTATAAAGGAGTAAGTATAAAAAACACATGGGCATGAGAAGATAATAATAAAATAATAGCCAAAGTAATAAGAGGATAATATAAGTAATAAAAAAATATTTGGAATAACACTGGAATCATTACAAAATATAAATGTGTCACAAATATATGTATATATAACTATATATTTTTGAAGGACTACTTCCAAGGCCATCATCACATAGTGGAAAATATGCTACAAAAAATAGTGGACATAGATAACCACTCATGACCCATAACATAGCATATCATTAGATATAATATTTACCTAATTCATTAATAGGATATATAATTCTATTCCCACCCATAAAATACTGATAAACCATAAACATCTGTTCCACATGATTATAAAAACCATAACAAATTCATATAAATTATATAATCCATTTATAATTAAATGGGTTTCTTAAATTATTTAGTAGACATAAATAAAAATAATCTTGTGGAAATAAGTGGATTTTTCAATAGAATAATAGACTAAATTATAAATTAATATATATCATGGATTATAATATATAAGGCTATTTTTGAGATAAAATTCCTTATAAAATGAACAAATTGTATAAAAAACAAGCAGAAATATGTTTTTTTCATTATAACATTTTTTAAGGTGATGAGATTAAATATAATTTTTTTAAGAGGAAGGATAGATGGAAGATTTTAAAAAAAAATTGAGAGAAAATATCATTTTAGGATTTTCAATGATGTGAGAAGAAACAACCAGGAGAAAATAACCAATAGAAAAATGTAATAGAATAATGATAATATGATTCCTTGTCCATTTTTGAATAATAAAGAAACATTGTGGAAATATAATAATAAATAAAATATTTAGATGAAAATATTTATAATAAATCCCAGAAATATTAGAATGAAAACAGATATGGGGGGTGAAATGTCTCATGTAAAAGAAATGAGATACTGGCAATTCCCATTACCGTTGTTGTAAATGGCGAAGTATGAATCAATGAGAAAAGAATTAATAAGAGTAATGTAAATATACTGTTGAGTCCGTAAGGTTTTCTTTATGACTTTTTCCATTCCTACATTGATGGGGGAGATTGATAAGTCATCATGGTTTCCTTATGGCTTTACCATTCTTCTTGTTTTGAAAATAACAAGCACCTTTTCTTAAGGAAATTTTCATTTTACCCTTATTTTACATCCATAAAGAAAATTTCCTTGCCAAAGGAAATTTACCCCTACCTTGTTTTCATTGTTCAAATCAATATTTTTCTTAAGTGTAAAATTTGGATTCATATCTAAAACCTCAGAATCGTATAATACTTAGACATGAAGCATTCTGTTTTAAGATCCGAATTCAGGATACGAACTCTAATGAAGCTCAACTCCGAATTCTGGATATGAACTCTAATGAAGTTCAACTCCGAATTCTGGATATGAACTCTAATGAAGTTCAACTCTGAATTCTGGATACGAACTCTCATGATGTTCCACTCCAAATTCTGGATATGAACTCTCATAAAGTTTAACTCCGAATTCTGATTACAAACTTCTCTAAGTTCTGGCTCTGAGTTCTTTGAATTAAAAATCCAAACTCTGATGAGGTCTGACTCTTAATTCTCATGAACTTAGACTCCAAACATTATAAGTTCTGGATCCGAATTCTAGTGAAGTTAGACTCAAAATTTCCTTGAAATTTAGACACATGATTTCTACAGACTTCAGGTTCTGAATTTCTACAAAACAGAATCCAAATATTCTTAAGTCTATAGACTCTGAATTTATTTTTTTACCTCCATTCCAAACATCAACCTTTTACATTCTGAACTTTCATTTTCTACTCCATTCCTAATATCATTTTAGTTATTCTTACATTTTTTCTGTTACAAAATGATGTCATGATTTCAGTTATTAACTAACCATTGTTTGAGTGACACGTGTACACGTCCCTCTGAAATTCAAGGAAGAATATGACCATTGGAGGGGGAGCCGACCGTTGGACCATCACCTATAAATAATAGATCATTTGAAATTTGACAATAACTTTGACAGAACTCTGACATCTGTGCTGACATGCTGTTGAAGTGATTTCTAGAGAGAGAGGATCTTATCAACTCTCAAGCTTCGTGCAGAAAGTTTGAACAGCTTGTTCAAACTTTGCCTTGTTTAGATTTGCTTCGTGCGACTCCGATTGTTTCTGTATACAATCGTGGGATTTCGGGGATAGGAAGACAGAGGTTCCAACACCTTGAAGTTGAGGGCTTCCTTGCTGGGGAATACAAAGGATTCGACTACCTGATTGTTGAGGGATTACGGGGATAGCAAGACAGACTTCGATCTTTATATCGAGGGCTTACCTTGGTATTGGTAAGACAGACATTCACGAATGTATAAATCAAGGGACCTTTATCCAAAGTTGTTGGATACCAATCTCTTTGTGTTAAAAGACCTATTACTTGTTTCTTGTTTTTGTTAAAAGTGTTTCCGCTGCATTTTTTATTGTTGAGGAAAGTATACTATCTTATACTACCTCATCCTTGTACTCTGATGTAGTTAGATTCTATACTCTTTAAGGTAGAATCTTAATCTTTGTAACTTTAGTTAAGTTTCATTTTCGGAATCACTTTTATGGAATCTAGGAAGTCTTTAGAACTCATAGATGTATTGTGAAATATCTTGTTTAACCTTGTTAAACATAACCATCCTCAAAATTTCCTAAGACAATTTTTAAAATGTACAATTCACCCCCCCCCCTTTTGTATTTGAGAATCTCATTCTTACTTCGATCCTACATTTGGTATTATAGAGTATATCATAATCAGTCACATACCATCCTAACAATTGGTATTAGATGATTTTGGTCAATCTGAATTAATCTCATGATTAGATTCAGAATAGAATTCTCTGAATTGAATTTTTGGATTCACACTTCCAGATTCATATTTTTCAGAATCTGTTTTTTTTTTCAGACTCATAGTTCGGATTCAATTTTTTGTAGTGATACTTTTATTATATATTTTCTTGTTTAAGATATTTTCCTTGTTTACAAACTCATACTACTAACAAGTTTGTGTTCCAATTATTTTCTTAAGAATGGAAGGATTAAATGTTGGATCTATTGATAATCTAAATCGAATCAGACCACCAATCTTTGATGGTAATGATTACTAATATTGGAGAGATCACATGAAGATTTTTTTTCAACATTGGGGTTGAAAATTTTGTAATGATTACTGGTGGATACAAGATCCCTGATAAAGAAGTAAGTGCCTTTAAAAATCAAGAAAAACATGATTACCAACTCAACTATAAGGTACGAAATACTTTACATTGTTAAATGACTAGGAACATAAATAGCCAAATTTCTTATTGCGAAAAAGCTAATTGTATATGGAAGAAATTTGAAGTTACACATTTTGGTACATCTAAAGTGATTGAGACTAGAAGATCCATGCTTAGAGCCAAATATCATAGTTTCAGTTTTCTTTATGGTGAACCCATATGCAAGGTTCAACATAGATTCATGAATATAGTGAATAACTTACAATCAATGGGAGAGAAAGGTCAAGATGATGAAGCCCTTCTTGACAAGATCATAGATATTATAACCAATGACTGGGAATCAAAGAGAATTGTTATTGATGAAAACAAAAAGGTTATTCAAATTTCCCTTGATGAACTATTTGGAACTCTTCTTCAACATGAGACTTGAATGAAGAGATATGCTGACAACATAAAGAAAAAGAATGGGAATGGTAGTGTTTCTTTTACTACAAATTCAAATCACATTAAATCTAAGACTCCTAAGAGTATTAATAGATCCATGTCTAAGAATGTTATTATCCAATTTGAATCTAGTGAGAGTGAAGTATCAGAAAATGAGTTAGCTAATCTTTCTCGAAGGATGAACATGATAGCTAGACAGAGAAATTTTCAAATCCAAGTACAAGAAGAAGGAAAGTAAAGATAAGAAAGATTTAGAGGTCACATTCTATGAATGAAAGAGAGCTGGACACATAAGACCTGATTTCTCTATGCTCAAAAAAATAAAGAAAAGAGAGGCATTATGAAAGGAATAGAAAGAAATATTACAAGTCTAAATTTAAGAAAGTGTTGAAAGCTAATGAAACATGGAGTGCTAGTGGTGGAGACTCTTCAGATGAATCTTCAGATTATGAATCCTCTTGATAGAAGAATATTGGTCTTTTTTATAGGCTACCTATTGATAATCATTGCTTTATGGCTAAGGAAAATAGGGAAAGTACCAACAACAACACATAGTACATGGATAGTGAATGTTCCCGACATATGACTGGTAACAAAGAATATTTTGAAAAGATTATCAAAACGATAGGAGGAAAAGTAACTTTGGGAGATAATTCTCCGGGAGATATTATTGGTATAGGTAATGTCATTTTTCTTGGAAAAACATTGATTTCAAATGTTTTATTTGTTAAGGGTCTTAAGAAAAACCTCATCCGCATAAGTCAATTATGTGATGAAGGATACCTTGTGAATTTTAGGAATGATAAGTGCCTAGTACACAATTACAAGGAAGAGATTATTCTTTTTGCCCAAAGGCAAAAGAATGTTTAAAAACTAAACTTAGAATACCTTAGGATCCAAGACATACCTTGCCTTAGTGAAATGGAAGATCATTCTGGGTTATGTCATAGAAGGTTAGGACACTATATCCTTATGAACTTATGTAAACTTTCTATGAATGGTTTAGTAAAGGATCTACCAGAGCTTAGATTTGATTCTTCAAAAGTATGTGAACCTTGTTAATATGGAAAAGAAACACAAATCAAGTTTTAAATCAGTCGGTGAAGTCTCAACCACTAATGCATTACATCTAGTGCATAGGGATCATTTTCTTCCAACACAAACTGGAAGCATTGGGGCAAGTACTATGTATTTGTTTTGGTTGATTATTACACTAGATTTACATGGGTCTATTTTCTAGAAAAGATGTCTGAAGCATTTTCTTATTTCAAAAGTTTTGGAGCCCAAGTTAAAAATGAGAAAAAACTTCCATTGAAAACTATTCATTGTAATCTTGGAGGAGAACATCAAAATTCTTATTTTGAAACTTTTAGTAGTAGAAATGGTATTAATCAGAACTTCTCAGCACCCAGAACACCTCAACAAAATGGTGTTTTTGAAAGAAGAAGTAGAATTCTTCAAGAGATAACTAGAACCATGTTGAGTGAATATTCTGTTGCCAAAAATTTTTAGGCTGAAGCTATAAGTACTTCTTTTTATACTATAAATCGACTTTTCATTAGACTGTTTCTTAATAAAACCCCTTATGAGTTAAGGAATGGTAGAAAACCAAGACTTTCCTACTTTATGGTTTTTGGATGCAAGGTATTCATTCTGAATACTAAAGATAACTAACATAAATTTGAACCAAAATATTATGAAGGAATTTTATTAGGCTACTCCCCAACTTCCAAATATTATAGTGTTTTTAACAAAAACACTTGTACTGTTGAAGAAATAGTACATGTCAAATTTGATGAAACTGGTCCTTTTTTTAAACAACCCCAACCTACATCCTCAGATGTGTTTAAAAAAACTGATTATCAACCTATGATAGAAGATCCTTCTAATAAGGAAATTTTACAAGAAGATACTTCGGAAACATTTACCCCAGAAGACATTCTACCCTATGTTGATGAACATGTTTTACAAAACCCAAACTAGTCGTTTATTAAGAATTATCCTAGTGATAGTATCATTGGTGATGTAATTCAACCTACAAGGACCGGAAGTTCCTTAAGAAATGAATTAGTGTATCTAGCATTCCTTTCCCAATTATAACCAAAACGCACTGATGAAGCTTTAGGTGATGATGATTGGATTAAATCCATTCAAGATGAACTAAATAAATTCTAAAGGAATAAAGTATGGACCTTGGTTGAAAGACCTAAGGAAACTTCTGTTATTGGAGTAAAATGGGTCTTCAGAAATAAGTGTGATGAAAATGGAATCATAGTTAGAAATAAATATAGATTGGTTGCCAAAGGATATAATCAATGAGAAGGAATATACTATGAAAAAACCTATGCTCTAGTAGCTAGACTTGAATATATTCATATTTTAATTTCCTTTGAAACATTCTTCAATTTTATACTTTTTCAAATAGATTTGAAATGTGATTTTCTTAACGTTTATGTTCAAGAGGATGTTTTTGTTGAACAACCTCCTAGTTTTGAAGATAGAAAACATCCAGATCATGTTTTAGACATACCAAAGCATTGTATGGCCTTAAACAAGCTCCTCGATCTTGGTATAATAGAATTAAATGATTTTTTCATCAAAATAACTATATTAAGGGAAATGCAGATCCAAACCTTTTTATAAATAAACATAAGAAAAATGTTTTTATTATTCAAATCTATGTTGATGAAATTATATTTGGTTCAACTCAGCAATACTTAACTGATTCCTTTGCAGATCTAATGAAATCTGAGTTTGAAATGAGTATGATGGGTGAGTTAACATTTTTCCTTGGTTTTCAAATTTCTCAAAAACCAGAAGGAATCTACATATCACAACATAAGTATATTAAATATCTTCTTAAAAAGTATGGATATGACAACACTAATAGTATATGTACTCCCATTGGTACCTCAAACATAGTTGATTTTGATGAAGCTGGGAAACCAGTATATCAAACATCATTTAAAGGTATGATAGGAAGTTTACTTTACTTGACAGATAGTCATCCAGACATGAAGTTTTCAGCATGCTTATGTGCAAGATATCAATCCAATCCTAAGGAATCTCATTTAAAAGAAGTGAAAATTATTTTTTGCTACTTAAATGGAACCATGGATTTAGGACTATTTTACACTTCTAGAAATGATTTTGTTTTAAAAAGTTTTTTGGATGATGACTTTGGTGGATGTAGAATGGATGGAAAAAGTACATCTGAAACATTTTATTTCTTAAGAGATTCATTAGTTTCTTGGTCTTGTAAGAAGAAACACTCAGTAGCACTCTCCATTGCTGAAGCCGAATATGTAGCAGCTGGAAGTTGTTGTGCTCAAGTGTTGTGGATGCAACACATAATCACAGATTATGGCTTGAGTTTTACTAAGAATCAAATTTTGTGTTATAAAACAAGTGCCATTTACCTTAGTAAAAACCTTCAACATCACTCTTGTGCAAAACACATAGACATTAGGCATCACATTCTTAGGTATCACACACAAAAAGGAGATATCATTCTGCATTTCATCAGAATGCAAGATCAACTTGCTGATATTTTCACAAAATCTTTACCTTCCGAAAGATTTGAATACATTAAATAGATGTTAGAAATGATAACTGTGAGGTTATCTTCCTTCGTTAACTTCTCGTTGAACCATTATCCTTACAGTAATAAACTCCTTTTCATAGGGGATTACATCTCCTTATAAGTTTTCCAATATTTTTCGTAATCATGGTTTCATATTTTTTGTAATGATGTTTTCATGTTTTTTTCGTAATGATGTTTTTCAAAAAATTTCATAATGGAAATTTTCGTATTGGAAATTTTCGTAAGGGAAATTTTCATAATGAAAATTTTCGTAACGAGAATTTTCATAAGGAAAATTTTCATACTGAAAATTTCGTAATAAGACTTTTCATAATGGTAATTTTTATACTCATAATTTTCATAATCGTGTTTTGGTACTCAAAGTTTTTTCAATAAAATCGTTTTTGATCTTATGTTTTTCGTAGTGAGTTTTTCATAGTAAATTTTTTTTAAGTAGAATATCACCTATTACGAATAAACTTCCTATACAATCTGAATGTTATGACTTCCTTAATTAAGTATTCATAATCATTTTTAGTGGATGATAGTTTCTTTTTCTTTTAAAATTTCTCGGATTCATTTCTTCTTAAATCCGAATGTTTTTCTTAAAACCAGAAAAGATCAGATTCAAGATTTCATTACAGGCATGTTTTCAACCATCAGATCAGATCAGAATATTTTTCAACCGTCAGATTGTTTTTGGAAGTTGAAATGTCACAATTGTCACCTATATAAAGGGGACCCCAAATGTTGTCCCACATTGATTTCCAAGCTCTCGCGTCTCGAAGCTCCGCCTCCGTTCTTAAAGTCTGTTCTGAATCTCTCAGAGTTCCTCGAATCCGAATGTCTCTAGAAGCCAATTCCCAAGAAATGTCTACCAAAAATCCAATATCATAATAGAAATTATATAGGGAAAGGTTGGTCCATACGAACTTTTTCAAGTATGATTCTATCATCTCTAAGAATTTCATGTTAAATAGTTGGGAAGATGTATGCATATCTAGACAGGTGATCAAGACATGGTGTATCCAGAATTTATCAAAGAGTTCTGTGAATTAGTTTGCTTCTTTGAGGAAGAGGGTAGAGATAAATTTTCTTTTCAGAGTTATGGAAAGACCTACAAACTTACTTACACAAAGGCTGTAAGCTTGTTTGGGCTAGTGTATGAAGGGAATCTGAGTTTTTCTCACACAAACACCCGGATGTTCTAGGTAGTTTTCTTAAGGTGAAGGCCTTACACTGTTTTGGACATGATGATGTCAAGACTACAAAAATTTCTCACCTATCTTCTAACAACCGGATTCTTCAGTTGTGGGTACAAGGTTTTTTAGTACCGAGAAAGGGTGAAAAAGATACTCTTAATAAAAGTGATATATATTTCTTATACTTCCTAGAAAATATAAGGAAAATCAATTTGGTGAGGCATGTACTTGTTAAAATAAAAAACATCAAGGATGGAAATATTAGAGCCCAAATTATCTTGTATCCTGCCTTACATTCAAAGATGATAGTTCAGTGTCTTGAGTCATTCAATATTGCATGCAAATCCAAGAATCGGAATTGAAAACTTATTATTTTTAGTGATGACACTTGGAAAAGAATGAATATTTCTTTTTCTATGGAGAAAAAATAGTTTTATGATCTGCTAGAGGAAGAGGCAGAATCCAATATGGAAAATATTGAAAAAGATGAGCCATCTAAGAACGCTGGGAAGAAGATAAAGCTAAAGGAAGTGGAGGAGATAGAACAAACTCCTAAATATAGGGAAGCTTAATCCGCACCTCCCAAACTAAAGAAACAGAAAGCCTATCTGGATGAGGTGGTTGTAAAGTGGAGGGAAAACAAGGAAAAGAGGAAAGAAGGATAGCCACAGTTAAGCTTGGACCCTGTTGAGGCTAAGGCCTTAAGAGAAATAGCTGCTGAAGAGCTTGAAAGGCAAGAAAAGGAGAAGAAGATGAAGAAGAAAATGTCTGAGTCTGAAGTTGTACAATCTATTTTGAAAGCCACAAAAGTAGCTTCCGAGAATAATCCAGTACTAGAAACATTCCTTGTCAAGCCTTTACCTGAGACTCCAGGGAAAAATTTCGTCACCCCAGAAAAATCTAAAGAGACAGAAGTTGTTGAGGAAGTAGAAGAAGAAGAGTAAGTAGAAGGAGTAGAAGAAGAATAAAGTGGTGATTTATATGATCTGATTAAACAGGGTGAAGATTACCATGAAAAGGAAAATCCATCTGAAAAGATTACCAATCCGAACATCTGAGGGAGAGTCCTCAAAGCAAGTCACTCCGGGATAGGGAGGTGAGAAAGAAGGTAAGAATGATGAAGACATGGAAGAAGAGATAATAAATGAATTATCTAAGGAAGAAAGCTATGAAAATCTCTTTCTTGAGGAAGGAGTAGAGAAGGAAAAACCTAATGAAGACAAGATAGTTCAACTATCTGAAAGTGAGGAAGAATATCCTGATGATGAAGCCATTCCAAAAATTTATAAGGGTAAGAAAGTACTTATAGACACCCCAACGAAGGATATCATAAGGTAAAAGTATGTTAGAGGCTCTTCTTAAAGAAAACATGTGGAAATTGAGGAAGAACATTCACCTAGAATGATTTTGGATTCAGATTCATCTGCATTGGGAAAGGATTTTGTTGTTGAATCTCAAATGAAATTGGTGGACACAATTCTGATATTTCCTACAATCGACTCCAGATTCCATATGCTTCAGCACAGCTTAAATCAATATTTAGAATCTTTATCCATGGTGATGGTTAAATGTGTGAAGATTGAGGCTAATCATAAAAATTTCCTTATCAATTTTGAGGTCCAAAGAAAATCATGCAGAAAAATGACTTTATGGTCAAAGAAAATCGATGACGATTTGACAGAGATTGATACCTATCATAATGATGTGAAAGAAGATTTTGATACCGAGGATGACAAGATAAATATTCTTCGGGAAAAGCTGACCCTTGAGAAAAATACTCAGAATCAATAGGTGAAGGATCTGAATGTGAATCTCAACTCTATCGCTCAAAGCTGGAAATGGGGAAGACATCTCCGGATTGAGATCAAAGTGAAGCTTGTAAAGAAGGATGAAGTTCTTAAAGCTCAATGTGAGATATTGAAGGCTCAAGATGACAAGATTAATGCTTTAGAAAACCAAGCTGAGGAGGACCACAAAGATTTAAATAAACTGAAAACCCTTCTAAAGAAGCTAATACCTAAGGAAAAAGAAGACAATAGACTATTCTGATCTTTTGTTGTATTTTTTCCTCATACTAATACTTCCAATCATAATGGAATTCACGATGTTTGTTTGCTTGTATGTCTTTACTAATGTTTTAGGTACTTTACTATTTTTCCATTCCCTCAATTTTTTTTGAAAATCACAAAGGGGAAGAAGGAAAAAGAACACAAAAGGGAGAAGGAAAAATCTAAAAGGGATAAGAAAAATTTCCTTGTTAAGAAGAATTATCCCTATGTAAGGGGAGTTCTCATTACGAATTCTTCATTCAAATGAAATCTCTCATTCAGAAAGTCTAGAATACGATCCTTAGAGTTTCAAAGCCTAAGGGGGAGTTAGTTGTATTCACCATTGATCCGAAATAAAGGGAGATAAGCTTTAATTACAAGTATAGAAATTTATTCTACGTCATTACATTATTTTTCGTAAGGATGTTTGTGCTTTCCAAAATGGGGGAGATTGTTGAGTCAGTAAGGTTTTCCTTATGACTTTTTCCATTCCTTTATTCATGGGGGAGATTGATAAGTCATCAGGGTTTCCTTATGACTTTCCCATTCCTATTGTTTTTAAAATCAAAAACACCTTTTCTTAAGGAAAATTTCATTTTACCCCTGTTTTACTTCCATAACAAAAATGTCCTTCCCAAAAGAAATTTACCCCTACCATGTTTTCATTGTTCATATCAATATTTTTATCAAGTGTAAAAATCAGATTCATATCTAAAACCTCAGAACCGTGTAATACTTAGACATGAAGCATTCTGTTTTTGGATCTGAATTTTGGATATGAACTCTAATGAAGTTCAACACCGAATTCTGGATACGAACTCAAATGAAGTTCAACTCTGAATTATGGATACGAACTCTAATGAATTTCAACTCTGAATTTTGGATACGAACTCTCAGGAAGTTCCAATCTGAATTCAAAATATTAAATATCATAAAGTTACACTCTGAATTCTGATTACGAACTTCTCTAAGTTCTGACTCTGAGTCCTCTGGATTCAGACTCCAAACTCTAATGAGGTCTAACTCCGAATTCTCATGAAATTAGACTCCAAACTTTGTATGTTCTGGATCCGAATTCTAGTGAAATCAGACTTTGAATTTCCTTGAAATTCAGTCTCCATATTTCTATAGAATTCTGGTTATTAATTCCTACAAAACTGAATTCAAATATTCTTAAGTCTATATACTCTGAATTTATTTTTTTTACCTCCATTCCGATCTTCATCCTTTTCCATTCTGAACTTTCATTTTCTACTCCATTCCGAATATTAGTTTGTTTTTTCTTACATTTGTTCTATTAAAAAACGGTACCATGCTTTCAGTTATTAACTAACCGTTGTTTGAGTGACACGTGTACAGGTCCCTCTGAAATTCAAGGAAGAATATGACCATTGGAGGAGGGAGCCAATCGTTGGAGCTTCACCTATAAATAAGAGATCATCTGAAAGTCTAAAATAACTTTGACAGAACTATGACATCATTGAATACATGTTGTTGAATTAATTTCTAGAGAGAGGGGCTCTTACCAACTCTCAAGATTCATGCAGAAAGTTTGAACAGCTTGTTCAAACTTTTCCTTGTGCAGATTTTCTTCGTACGACTCTGATTGTTTCTGTGTAGAATCGAGGGCTTCCAGGGATAGGAAGACAATGGTTCCAACACCTTGAAGTTGAGGGAATCCATTCTAAGGAAGACAGAGGTGATGACTACCTGATAGTTGAGGGATTGTGGGGATAGCAAGACAGACTCCGATCTTTTTATCGAGGGCTTACCCTTGTGTGGGTAAGACAGACTTTCTTGAAATTAGAAATCAAGGGACCATTATCCAAGGTTGTTGGATACCCTTATCTTTGGTTTAAAATCCCTATTACTTGTTACTTGTTTTGGTTACAAGTTTTTTCGCTACATTTTGTATTGTTGAGGAAAGTGTACTATCTTATACTTCCTTATCCTTGTAATCTGATATAGTTAGATTTTATATGCTTTAAGGTAGAATATTAAATTTTTTAACATTAGTTATGTTTCATTTTCAGAATCACTTTTTCGGAATTATCAAGTCTTTAGAACTCATAGAGGACTTTTGAATTATTGTGTTTAACCTTGCTAAACATAACCATCCTCAAAATTTCCTAAGGGAATTTTTAAAAGGTACAATTCACACCCCCCCCTCTTGTATCTGAGAATCTCATTCTTATTTCGATCCTATATTTGGTATTATAGAGTATATCATACTCAGTCACATACCATCCAAACATATCCAACATAAATAGAGGTTATAAAATAATTGGTATTTAAATGGAATATATAAAAAAATTCTAATGGATTAGTTGGTATCTTTAATATAAAATATGAAGAGAGATTGTGAGAGAAACCCATACTTTTATCCTAAATTCCACAAATATGCTCTAATATTCTATATAATAATAATAATATATTAATAATATATTTTAAAAACATATTTATATTTAATAACCCTAATATAAATTATTTATAACTAATTATGAAATTTATATTTTTTATTTATGACTAATTTTCATCAAATTATGTTATTCGTATTGATTATACGTTTCTTATTTTGGTATGGAGATTTTTGTCATTATTATAAGTTATTATATTCAAAAATCATATATTTTTCGATGATGTTGAATCATAGTGTTATAAATATTTTTAAATTATTCTTTTTTACGTTTAAATGAATTTATATGTTCAGTTTGATAAATAGATTTAACAACGTGCATGTTTATGGTAAAATTACCAATATTGACAAGTTACTTTATAATTATCATCCATTTGGGTGACAACATTTAAAAACCATAATATTATATTTATTAATCAGAAATATCATATAGTACCTGTATTATTTTTTCATACAAACCAATGATGAAAATGATGACGAAGTAATAACGTTGTTCATATTGGTGGTTAAACTAACCCAAATAAGAACCAAATAATCCAATGAACAAGTAAGAGTAAAAATTTATAATATAGTAATATCATTTTCAAAAAGGAAAAATAATTTTAATATCACATAATTAGAATGTTCTATTGGGTTAAATATTAGTGTGTATGAAAAGGTAATTGAAAATGATAAATAATAACTAAATAATTTCATGGAATAACACATTATTGTGAGGTGTCCTTTCTTAATTAACTATTTTGTCCCCCTTATTGTGAAATGAATCTATGCAAAATGAAATATGACTTTAAGGGAGGATTTTTGGGCATGTAATAAAGATAAAATTCAATGATACAACATGTTTCGGATTGGTATATGATGGATAGTTCTATATATGAATTTGAGTGGAATTTTTTCAATTTATCATTCCATGGTGGTTAAATAAGGCCATTAAAAAATAATTTCTCAAAAGTGAAACAAATAGTTTTCGATGATATTCCATCCATTATGATTTTTTTATAATTTTTTACATCATTTTAACTATATATTACATTTTTCTATTTTTTATAGTTTAACTACCTCATTTAATATTCACCCAAACAACTTATTTTTTCCACCAAATATAAAATTTACCACCTTACCAAGATTTTTCCACTAATTAAAAAATTGGAAAATAGTTTATGAAATTCAGCCATTTTTTTTTTGAAAATTAACTATTATGTTAAAATTTTGATTACCTTAAAAAACCAATTTTTTATAAGTAAAAAAATTAATTATTTAATAATTGATCGTATTTCAATTTATTACCATTACATAGATATTTATTATAAATTTATAATCTATTATTTATAATAAAATATTTATTTAAGAAATGTATTATTTTCCCATTATAATATTTACAATATACCCATTTGTAATATATGTTCCCATGAGTATTATATATTTCCATCTTTTATCAATTGATTTTGTTGACTATTTTGACTCATCTATGACCTTACGTAATTTGATAAAATTCATTAATCCTCCAAGATCTATTTCTTATTTTAAATTTCTAGGATATATTAATTATTTTTTCTTATTTATATATATATAATATTTGGTATTTTCTTGTAGGGGAACCACTAGGATGCATATTTCAATTTCATGGTCTTATTTATTTTTTTGTTATTTTATCCATCCTATAATTTCATAAATATTTTTCATTTTAATTTTCCATATTATATTTCTATGTATATATTTTATAGTAATAATTTAACTTAATAAAATATATCATTTATAAATTTTAGTGTGATGATATGAATATGATAAGATATTCCTCATATTGAAGGAATAAATATTTGAGGTGTACATTCTGTCACCCATTAAAAATTTCAGAGTCATAATTTAAATACTATAAGGAGAATTTATAATGGTAATTTTATCTAATTTCATATTTAGGTTCCTAATTCACTTCCAAAAAATAATTACTTCTACAAAGAACATTGACCATGTGAGTTATCTGGTTTCACTATTCTTTATCATTATGATCCAAGATCTATACTGATTATTTCTTATATATTTAATTATGTTCTAGTATTATAACCATTATGTTATATACATGTGATATATTGGGTATATATTTACTAAAAATTGATACTAGGTACACATCATTCACTTGTGTAAGGATTTTTGGAATCAGAAGTCCATATAGTTCACTCCCTTTGTGATTAAAAATATTGAAGGGTCGATGTTTGTGGGGATTAATGATACCTTATTCAAAAATATCATAATCAAATTACATGGTGAAATTCAATGAAATATTTTTATGAAACCTCAAACATCAAACCTTGTTGATGATTTTCCATATAACTCTTCTATAAAATTTGTGATACTTCAATATGATACAAATGTTTTTGAATCTTCTAAATAATGTTGTTATTATGATAATAACCAAAATACTTTTTCCCTATGATTAAATATTTCATGTTTTAGTTCTACATGTATTTTCATATAGTTCCTTATATGGTTCCATTTGAATTCTTGAGTGAAAACTATTTATTTCTGAAAAATATACCAAAGGAAGATACATTTATCAGCCTCCCTTAAAATACATTTAGTATGACCTCTAAATATAACCTAAGATTGAATGACTTTTTTGATTGACCATATGTTCGAGGGTGATATGTTCTATTAATCTGTAGCTTTATATCTAATACTTATTGAAGGCTCCTTTAGAATAATGAGGTGAGTCTCTAGTCTCAATGAGATATAATTTAAAGTTGAAATCTTTACATCCTTACTATTTTAATTATGTATAATGTTGTATTTTTTCAGTGAGAAATACATTTGAATAACATTTAAGTGTGAAAACATTATAAGTCAATCAACCACAACATAAATGGGACTATCTTCTTTAGAGCTCGTGGGAAGACCTGTAATGAAATCCATGGTGATGAACTCCCATTTCTTTATGAGTGTGGGTAATGGATGCATCACCCTCCTATACTTTTAATATAATTCCTTAACTTGCTAAAGAATTAATCATCATGATTTTTACTCTGAAATATCCCACTATAATTAATCCTTGAATTTTCTATAAACCATTGATCTTATACGATGAATAGAGATGGATGAGTTATAAGCATTATGAAAACAAAAACATCTTTATTTATGGAAAAAATGTGGAAAATATTCATATCTTAAATTGTACAATTAAATAAATGTTAAGAATATAATATGGAATATATATGACGTTATTTTGTATCTTTATACTATCTTTATACAAATCCTTTATTTTCATATGGGTGGATGGTTGAATAATAATTTGTCAAAGTTATGAGTTTTCCACACCCCTTGTAATTTTTTTTTGAGAAATCAAAATTCTTTATCAAATATGACTATCTCTTTAGGTTTATGTTCAACTCCTATGTGAATATATAATATAATCTCTTTTGATATATTTATATGTACACACATATCACACTTCTCACCATAGATATAACACCTCTTATTTTTTTATGGTAAATACTAAAAATGATATCTCCAAATCAAGTGTCAGGTAATTTTTCCCTTGACACATTAAATTAATCCAAAAAATTCTTCCACATTATTTTTTTTATATGGACACATCCCATTCCCTATGTTTATGAATCACTATTTATGAAAAACTATTCCCCACTATATGGTAGTATAATTATAGTTATAGTGAAAAACTACTTCTTATGGCCTGTTAATCAATCTATATATTCATATGTCTTTGGTAACTTGACCCCTTTCTAAGTTAACTTGGTCACAAGATTATAAAATCATGATAAATTTACGTCTCTATTTTTTATATGGACACATCCCAATCCCTGCGTTTATGGGTCACTATTTATGAAAAACTATTCCCTACAATAGTGTAATATTATTATAGTTTTATTTAAAACCCACCTCTTAATATCCATTAATATATATATATATTCATAGGTCCTTGGGTACTTGACTCATTTCTGAGTTACCTTGGTCACAAGATTTGAAAATCATGATAAAGATTCCACTTCATATTGTTAGTATCTAGGTAATTTCAGAAAACTATAGATCTCAATTAATGTAGTTGTCTTTGGATATTCATTAATAAATTCTATTTTAGAAGGATATTTATGCATCCCCTCTCTTTTCATTACATGATAAAATAATGATTTTTTTCATAAAAAAATGAATATTCATAAATTTAGAATATATTTTCTCCTTTTATAAATATTTGTCCCACCAATTAATTTATTTTAAATGATGCATAAACATGTGTAAAGTGAGTTCATAGTGACAAGTGATTATTCTTAGAGAATTGTTATAGATTCAATGAATGGTATTGGATCTCATTCATGGACAATTAACCATGGGAAATGTGACCATTTTTTGACTCCTCTTAAGTTCAAAAGAATTTTTTAATAAAGATGACACACTATTTACAACATTTTTTGGAGAAGAATAACTAAAGGACATGAAATTTTTTATTATTTCATAAATAATTATAAGGAAATACCTGAAAAATAATATTTATTTTTTATGAGGTACTTAGGGGGGAATTATATTAAGAATTATATTTGATAATGACTTGGAATTAAATTATAGACATATAATTATTCTAACTCTATAATGGTGGTCCATTAACAAAAAATTGGGTTAACCATTATAAGAAACAATGGCCATCCCATAAACTACACGTGTGGGACCCGAAGGTCAACCATGTGGGAATGATAACCAAGGGAGAATGAATGGTGGAAGTGGGGTATAGGTGGATGCATAGAACCCCTGTGGTGTGAAGTGTTTTGAACGAGTGGAAAACATGCCAATATTTGTTCCAGTGTAATTGTGTGCTGAACTAGATTCCATCTCAAATGAAAAATGGGAAGATTATTATTTAATAAGAACAACATTGATGAAGTGAACATTAATGTGGTATATGAGAAGTGTTACATTATAGATTCATCATTAAAAGATATGGATAGAACAAATAATGCTCAATTGAATTAATTACAGATGTCTGATCACCATGGGACAACTTGTTCAACCTTATCCCTTAGCTGAGCATTCAAGTACAC
Source organism: Viscum album (assembly GCA_963277665.1). Classification (NCBI taxonomy): domain Eukaryota; kingdom Viridiplantae; phylum Streptophyta; class Magnoliopsida; order Santalales; family Viscaceae; genus Viscum; species Viscum album. The sequence goes on from OY728122.1 coordinate 1,979,105,323, forward strand.
CAAAGGTCATGCTAAACATTCATCAATCAAGCCCAAGGATTCCAGGATCATTCCAAGGAAAAGATCATGAGGAAAAAGTCTATGAAACACCATGCATGAAATATCTATATTTAAGGCATGTGAATATTTGAAGAATATTATTTCATTGAATTCCAATAGGGATGGGCTTAGTGAAAAATGGCCCTATGGGGGGTTAGAGAGTTCTCATTTTCAAGTGTCTCTAGCTTCCTTCAAGTGTGTGTTTATAATTTTCTTTATATATTTGTAGCTCCCCATCCTTGAGTGTTTGTAATATTATTTTTTTGAAAAAAAATGTAGTGGTATAAGGACATTTAGATATGTGTAGGAGTATAATATTTAAGAAAGATATGGAGAGAATGATTCATATCACATGCACATGGAATAAAAACATGTACTAGTGTAATAAGGGAAACTATATTGTTTATTGTATTTTGAAAATATAACCCTAGTTTGATGAAATTGAATGTAGATATATATTTTATATTAATATTTTAATCTAAATAAAATATATCTCATAGACTTTGAGGAAGAATGAAATACAAATATACAACTATTCGTACACACCTATAAGTTGAGAAGTAGTGAGCCTGAGAGGTTCTACTATGGATCATGAGTGAGACTCTGGTTTTTTGATGGAAAAACATCGTTATTAAACCTTCTATTCCACAAATATAAAACCCAAAAATCTATTTTCTTGTGTGATTAATAATCTTGATATCCCAATGGAAATAAAATTGTTTTTAACACACTCAAATATCATTGTGATGAACTTGTTCCATGGAGCCATTTAGGATTCTACAGTACACCTAAGCATATAAATCATGGTTTTCATGAACATAATGATATAAAATATTCCTATTTTTGTGTGCATGAAGTGAATGATAATATAATAGTTCATTATACTTGTGTGAATAAAAAAAGATTATTCATGTGTACTATTTTACAAATCTGAACATGTATAAAGGAGTATGACACCCAAGGTAGGGACAAGTGTTCATGCATGCATACGTAAATGCATAGATACATGAATGGATAATCCATCAATGATAAAAACCTAATAGAAATTCAAATGTTACAAATAAAATATTAAAAAATAAGAATTTTTTTGGTAGGGTTTGGTTGATAATCCCATTTGATGCATGCATGAAGTATATATTCTCATGAGATAAATAAGAACTTAAAAAGAAGGATTTGACTATGTTTTTGAAGTCCCTTATTGCATAAAATAATAGTGAATAATATTTTCCATTTTTTTACACATATATGTGAGATGGTACTTAAATTATAAGGAATAATAAAATCCATATAATTTTGTTCACTGAGGAAACTAATCAGATATAGGTGAATAAATATATTTGAACATGATCGAAAAAAATCATTAAGTGACTATTTAAGATACTTGAATTGGTACCTGATAAATTCAGATTCTTCAGGATCATGTAAGAAGATCAATAGATAATCTTATTGTGGTAAAGACATTAATAATGGTAGAAGTTTTTTTGGTTTGATCCATGATTAGGAGAGGTCTCTCAGTTGGAGATGAGTGTAGAGGAAGTCTGTCAGATGGATCCGGGAGAAGAAGAAGTGTTTTGGTTGGATCTAGAAGAAGGAGAAGGACCTAGTTGGAATTTTAGCAGGCCGATGTGGATTCTAGTAACATTGCATGATATTGTATAAATATCCTCTTATGTGGAACTATTAATTAAGAAGGAGCATGATTCTGTATTGCCTATTTTTATTTATGAAAATATTATAGTAGATAATTCATGTTGGGGTGGGGTAGATAAAAAAACATGTAATAGAGTAGTCCTTTCTACAAAATCATTTAAATGCCATGTTTCGTGATCTCTATTATCATTCATGAGTATAAAGTTAGATTTTGACATATCATTGAGTGGATATATAACATTACCAATTCTAAGTGGTTGAATAAAAAATTAAATTAATTTATAAAGGGAGTGTTCAACTGATTCACCCCTTATTAGTGGAACCTAATCCTACCTGGGGATCTACAAGTGGTATAAGATTATTGGATACCTATAAAATAAAAATAAGTTCCAATGAAGTTTATACATCATGAAATGAGTGATCTACCTCAAATGGAGAAAACGGAAGTTACTCATTAGGATAAAAATCTGGTTATTTCTTCCAAGACTTAGATGAACAAAAAGAAAATTAAGGAATATAAGCAGGAGAAGAATCTTATAGTAAAGGTAGAGACACCAAAAACTAAATGTAATTAATGTGTAATATTTTTGAATAATACTTTTAATTATTATTATTATTCCGAGGAAACCTACTCAAGATGTTATGATGATAGATCACTTAGTGATATTCATTATGTATTAAAATAATATTTGAAGAAAATCCCCATAATAAGTGACAAATTTTATTATTGGATTCACGAATGGTTTTTGGATGGAAAATTATATCTATAAAAATATTTTAATACTATGGAATATGAATCAGCTATGAATGTTCGAATATCCTAAACTCTCATAAAGCATGTGAAATCAAAGTTTTAAACAATATCTCTTTACAATTTAAGATATGTTCAATCTACTAAATAGTTGAATAAAATATTTGTGGGTATTATTTATTTAGGATTGTATTTATATAGGATTTTAATTAATTTGAAAAATTTTACAAATTTTATATGGCTTACAATGCTAATCAAATAAATAATAAAATATAAAAGGTTAAATGGATTCAAAATTATTTGTAAGAATCAAGAAAAACAAAAGATGATCAAATAATGAAGCTGGAGAAGTATTTGGAAGAGTAGCTAAAAAAATTTAGGATTTGAAGAAATCCATAAACATTAAGTATATGGATTTGTAGGTGTGATTAGTTAATCAAGAATCATAACAATATTAAACTTATTGAATATCCAAAGAAGAGATATCGGCACACATGGGTACATTAAGGAATGATACTCAAAAAGGAGTATGAGATCATCCTCTAATCAAATGGTAAAATCCTCCCAAAAGAGGGTATCCCATAACCCAAAAACTATATTATGAAATAATGGGTTTTCAATTGTTGTTATAGGTTTCATAAAAACCTTTAAGAAAATATGGATGGTGAAAATTACAAATATCCCACAACATCAAGGGTGGATGAGAAAATAAATATGAAGAGATGTTACCCAAGAAGTGTCCAAAAGAGTGATGGTTCCAGTAAAAAACTGACAACTTCACAATCTATGAAATATGGACATACTACACCAAAAAAGTAGATAAATAGGATCATAGGATAATATTCGTGTTACAAAATGTTCGAACACAATGTTGTGGAATGTTATCATAACATTTCAATTATTCAAAATCAAAGAAAGTCACAATAAGGGGGGATAAAAGATAAAGAAAGGATAAAAAAATAATTAGAGATCCACTCCTAAATAAAAGGGATAGTGAAATATGTCCAAAAAATCGCAACCCCTAGAAATAAATAAATTAGTTTGAATAAGTATGAGAAAAAAAGATTCTAGATAGAATTCATATCAAGGAATAATATTCAAGTTCATTGGTTCTTATAAGTGTAGTGAAAGGTATGTCACAAAGCCTACTCTAACTATTATAACATGTCATTTCTAGGAATCATGAATGAATCAAGGGGATTTCATGGTGAATATATGATAACATGTTCTTATTAAATTAATATTTTGAACATAAATCCATATAAGCTTCCAATTCAAATTTTTTTGAATGTTTAGAAGAATTTTGTGTGATATGTAAGAAGGAGGGTTACATAGTTGTGAAATTAATGAAAATAATTCCAAGATATGTTCCCTTTTAAGTATAAGTTAAGATACATCAATAGAAAAATAGTATTACGTCATGTGAAAATTTTAAGAAGACTAAGAATTTCCAAAAAAAATATTCCTATTTGTTTATTAAAATCAATTGAAATTGAATAATTAATTAGAAAAATTTGAAAATTTATTATAGATAATAGAAATAACGTTAGTGAATAAATTGATGTGGAAAACATTATTCCACCCAAAGTTGTTGATAAGATGACTGAGATTTCAAGAAAAGAATGTCCAATGTTGGGAGGTAATTCATAGCATGAATATTACTACTAATGAATAAGAAGCTTCCTCATTATTCCCCATTATATATATATTTGTGTTTTTGTACTCACATGATTAGAATTTTTGGAGATGGATGCATCCCTTAAGGGGGAGCATTGATGAGTTAATGATGTTAATTTTACATTATATAGTGAATGTGGAACTCCTGAAAAGATTTATGAAATTTTATGATGATTTATTCCAATCAAACCTTCATCCTTCATTATTAATTTTATTAATCATATTAACTACGAGTGATCGTTTGGTTGATGAAAAAATGAGACAACATTGGGGCTATATCTTTTTCACCTGAACGTTCACATGTATTTATTTAAGTGTGTGTAAGATTTAGTATATAATTTATAAGTATGATTATTTAAAAACCCTAAAAGTATAATTGAGGATGTCTAAAAATGATTTCACATACATGGTAGTTTTTTAAAAACATGGAGAAACTTGGTTATATCTCTCTTTTTTAATATACTGGGTTAGCCCATAAAGAATTAGAGTTGGTAAACTATATGATCAACTCTTAAAAAATCATATGATATCTTCCCTATCCAATAATTATTCATGATTTATTCTCTTAAGAGATGATAATATTTTTTTTATATTTGACATGAGAAGACCCTATTTATCCTCTTAATTTTATTGTCAATTAGGGGGAAAATTTTTTGGACACATGTATATTCTATTAAATATGTGATGAAATATTAAAAAAACAGAAAAGGGAAATATTATTGGTACCATTGATACATTTGTTTTAAATGATGTTATATTATTTTTATGGTGTGTTGATGATGACAATTGATGATTCTTGGAGAATTATTATCGATTTAATGAATGAAATTGAAATTCATGCATGAAAAATTCTCCTTTTGAAATGTGAGGATTGTTGGAATGATCTTAAGTTCAAATATATGTTTTAATAAGGGTGAAACATTGTTTACATCGTTTTTTGGAGAAGAATATGTTTAGGTCATGAAATATTTTTTTATTTCCTGAACAATTAAAAGAAAATCAATGAAAATTGATATTTACTTTTCATGAGGTAATTAAGGTGGAATATGATATTATGAATCATATTTTAGAAATGGATTGGAATTCTATTCAATACATATATTTTCTATAAGATTAATGTGTTGGGACCTTAATAATATTATTCCAACCATTATAATCCAAAAGGGATAGTCCACCAACCAAACCTATGGGACCCAAAGGTGAACCAAATTTTAGAGTCAAATCAAGGATCCTACCTGGAAGTATAGGAGTGAAGGTGGACGCATAACACTTATGGGGGGAACATGGTGGTGCACATAGGGGGGAGAGTGTCTCGGACACACCCTATGTATATGTGTGTAGGTGTATTTGGGTTCCAAACCTACTGTCAAATCAAATGAATAATAATAAAATTATTCTTTAGTAAGTGAACTTCTGATGAAGTTAACTTTGATATGGGATATGGTAAATACTACACTATAGATACATCATGAAAATATATGAACATAACAACCTCTACTTGATCGAATTGATCTGATTCATCCAAGTTCCACAAGACATTTCATTTTTATTTGAACCTCATCTGAGAGTTCCATTACACTAGAGTTCATTATGAGCTCCCATCGACTGAGTCCAATAATGGAATTATCTCTCTAATACCAAGATAATGAGGGTACGATGATATGAAATGTGATGCATTCATTATCCATATTTAATTAATGAAGGTATCCAAATAATATTATATTTTTAAAATGAAAATTAAGCTCTATAAATCTATTCTGATACATGGAATTGTATGATATTTATGAAAAAGGAGAAACATGTGATCTATATGTAATAAATGTGAGGAGAAGACATGAACCCATTTAAGAATGGATTCAATGTTCTTTTGAAACTTTTGAAAATTTAACCATATTTCAAAGAATTTTAATTTTGAGATCATCATGATATTATTTTTTCATTAACATGAAATATTCTAAATTTATTTGAGGTGGAATGAAATATAGAGCTAAATTCGTGGGTAAATGTCTATAAATGGTGAAATAGTGAGCCCAAGATGATCTGCTACTAATTAGGAGAGAGGATCTCATTTTCCAAAGAAAACAAAGCACTATGAAACCTTCTATATTGTAATGACGAAACATTTGATGCTATATTTTTAAACAAAGAATAATATTGAGATCTGTTGGGTGTTTCTATTGTGTTAAACACACTCAAATAGATTTTTGAAGAACCTGAATTGAAATTCCATTTAGTTTTTCATAATACACCTAAGAGTAATCTTCCTGTTTTGTAGGAAATTACTATTATAACAAATACCTCTTGTATTGAATGAGAATATGAAGATAGAATACAATTCATTATAATATCATGAAGAAACTAAGGATTCACGTGTACTGTTGTACAAAGAATAAATTTTGTAATGGAGTTTAACACATGACACGGAGATAACAGTTCATAAATGTATACATAAATTAATTCATACATGAATGCATAACACATATGGGTATTACATGAACCGAACATGAAAGTGGAAAAATAATATAATAAGAGAAAGTAATTTTATGTGGTAGGGTTTTGGTCGAGAATAAAATTCCATTTTGGAAGGAAGTTCATTTTCTATTGTGAAAAATGAAAACTTAAGAAGGATTGGAATGATTTTGTGCAAGTATATTCTTTCATAAAATAATAATGAATAATTTTAATGTATTTCTTGAGAATATATTAGTGGGTTCCTAAATTCAATCTAAGGAAGAATAAAAATATGAGCATTTGTTTTAATGAGGTAATGGATTAGATACAGGTGATTAGAGATATTTGAGAAAGACCAACATACTCATTTAATGGCTATTAAATTGACATGAATAGGTACATGAGAAAAAAAAGAAACAAGAAGACCATAGAGTAATATTAAGAGATAATCTTGCAGTGTGTCATGCCTTGAAGAAAGGTAAAAGGCATTCGGCTGGATCCTAGAGAAAGTTAATTCCATCAGTTGGAGCTAAGAGTAGTGGAAGTATCTCGATCAGGGATTAAAAGAAGTATTTTTATTGGATCTGAGAGTAGGATAAGTTTCTAATGGTATTTTGGAGTATTCTTGTGAGGATTATAGTAATAATTTTTCATTTAGTATAAAGATCCAACATTGTGGATTCATAATTTAAGATATGCTGTTATTTTTTATTGAACTTTGTAATTGAAAAAAACCTTATTGTATATAATCCTTCTTTGGGGTATAAAAAACATGGTATGGAGTAGGAATTTCAGTCGAAATCTATAAATACCGTGTGATGAGATCTCTATTACCATTCTTGTATATGTATTGTGATTTTTATATTTCACTAAGTAGATATGTAACCTTAACAAGATCATGAGGATGAATTAAAAACTAAAAGTGTTCAAGAAATGATTTTACCACTGATTCACCCCCTCTCAATGACACCTTTTCTAGTACAGATCTCTAACATAGAGTCTTAAGATGAATTAGTAAATGGTATTCATGTTATTCCTTGATCTAATAATATATATTAATATCATTTATAAATACTAAATCAAATTGATCAAAGTAAAATCATCATAATTTATTCATTAGAATCATAAATATTATGGGAGAAAGTCTAAATTGAATAACATCGAATTTATAGTTATTATTTGCAATAAAAATATGTTCCTCAGTATGAATTCAATTGTTAACCATAACATTTGATATTTAGATCCTTGTTACACCTTTATGAATTATTAAACCCCAAAAATCTGATCAACCATGTCATAAATACATGGTAATTGATATATTCTCTTGATCATGGTCTTTTTAAGCTCAATATAATCAATATATAAAGGCATTGATTCATCCTTATCCAAAAAAAATTAGTTCAAATTCATCCTAGGTGAAGAATTTAGTAAAATTACACCCATTTTCATATTATTTTACAACCACTTCTTAAATATTTATTGTAACACCCCGACCCCAGTTACCCAGAGTCGGTGCATTATTTTAATACATTGACATGATTACAAGGAATCAAGTCCCAAAGGACCGAGCAGTTTAGCAGTCTTGGAAAATAGATTACATACATGAATGTTACATTGCACTTTAAGACATACAAAACAACATAAATAATATTTTTGAATGACATTATTCCCTTGGCTTAACCCTGCATATCAATCACAATACACTTCTTGGAATCCTCGGAAAAATAAAACATAGAAAGGTGTGAGCTCAAGCACTCGGTATGGGTAAGAAATACAGTGGAAACTTTCATAAACAAGCATAAACATTTAAGGCAATGTATAACTAAAACAAAATCCTTTTGAACATGAACTTCAGAATAATATGGAAAAAATAAAATGAAATAATGCCATTTACTTATTCACATGGATATTCTGCTAGTCGAATAATCATATGTAATATCACTAACCACTTTCATAATGATGGAATGCATAATTCCAGACTATCATAACCACATACCCAAGGCCTCGTTCCAAGACTACAAATACGATTTTGTCAAGGCCTCGTGCCAAGACACTGGTTTGTCTCATGAGACCTACTGATGCATCGAGGAGCTATAGCGGGCTCCACCCATCACTTATTAAGTCCAATGCATTCCTCATATGAACAGGTTTAATCATAACATAAACATTCATATTAAAACTACAATACAAAATGTCAATACATTCTCCATAAACCATGAATGGTATAAACTAACACATCCACAGTCAAACATATCATAACTCATCCAATACAATAAGGAATATTTTATTATAATAAATCACCCTCAATCCGCATTAATATCCAGTAGAGGATGCTGACATAGTTGAAAATGATGAGTAAAACTTTTTGAGAGAAATATCCTTTTTGTAAAATCATTTAAAAGTAACAAATTTATAAAGGAAGTAATTTAAAATATGTTTTTGAATCAAAGTGTCCCATATCACTTTGAAACTTTTGAAAAGAATTATCATTTCTAAACAATCATGTCCATATAAATAAATCCTTAAAATCATTTTGAAAACATGGACATTAATTAAAAAGATTTAGAAAGATAAATCTTTAAAACATTTGAAATTCTGATCATGATAAAGAGTGTATTTCAAAATCCTTAAAATCTTCATTTTGAAATCATTTTTATGAAAAATGGACATGGATGATTAAAATGTCCCAGTAAATACTTACACATAAACAATCTCGGATAATAATGAGATTGAGGAATTAACCCTTACCTTGCACTTTCCTTTAGTCGAGGGTACATTTAAACTCATGTACGAAGATCATAGTATGTTATTAAATTATACCAGAACCATAGTAATATTTATGATATCATACATGATTCATTTATGACTTTATACTACCCATTTAATAATAATTTCCATGTTAAATTAACATTTCGTGTAATAATCGCTTTCTTTATCGTACGTGTTTTAACTTGTTACTCTTGATTGTATCACTTAGATCATGATTTAAATACTTCCAGAATATAAAACATGTTAAATATATCATATATATTTAGAATGTAAATATGTATAATAGACATATATATGAAATGGAAAACACCGTTTATGGAGACGGTAGTCCGTACGTACGCATAAACGCTGTTTCTGTTTTTATATAGTATTTAACGGAAGTAAGTGAATAAGATATATGTAAGTACATAAATACTTATATATATAAATATATATATCTTTAGTAGAATTATTATGTCATATATTACATACTTATTAGTAATATATATTTTTATAATCGTCAATGAATGGTGAACTTAGAAATGAATCTCATCGCGTCGTGGAGACGGTAATCCGTACGTACGCACAAGAAAAAATATCATTCTTTTGATATTAAAAATATATATAATTGGATGGTATATCTTATATAAATAATCCTTATAATGTTATATTTATTATTTACATCAAATAAACATCATTATTATACCCATCCAAATAATAATGTATTGAATAACAATTACACCATGACGTGGAGATGGTAAGATGTACGTACACACCTATAGTGACATGTCATTCAACGGATGGATAAAATACTAAATATGGTTTTACCATATTTATAATAACATCATAGTATATAGGAGATACTGGAGTTATTATTTTAGAATAGAAATAACAAATAAATAAGAAGTTGAAGAAGAAAGGAACTTGAAAGAGGGTGGTGAAAATATTACCTCTTCTTCGGGTTCTTCCTTTTGATTTGATCAAAAGGGCTCCATAGGATGGCTTTATGATCAAACTAAGGCCTCTATGTTGAATTTAGGGAAGTTTATATAGTATTTGGTGAGGGTTTTCTGATCCAAATGGCTTTGATGGTGTGAATAATTGGTTAGAAGTTGGGTCCTTTTATAAGGGGGGGGAGGGGCTCTTTTGGAAAAACTTAAATTATTAATTTATAATAAATTTATATTCGTTTTATAATGGCTCAAAAGTGTACTATTCATAGTATAAGGTGGGTATGGGTCGAAATATTTTCAACCAATAGATTTTAGACAGGTTTGGGTCATTATATTAACCTTATCTTTTAGTTTTAACTCTTAGTTAATTAGATTGACATTTACCATGTCACTTTGTATTTTTATATTATATAGTTAATAAACATACTATATAAATCCAATAGACCCAAAAGTGGTTCATTAATAATACACCAATAATGATATATGTCCTTTGGCTGAACCTTAGATTTTTAGGAATAGAATATAAATTAATAATATAATATTTGTTTTAAAAACACATTTTTGTGAATTTTGACACTAGTCAATAATTGATTTTTGTTAAAGTAATAAAAAATTTATTAATTCGAACCATATTCATTTAATAAATCCTAACATTTCATATTAACCAATAAAATTCGTGTATGTCATAAACAATTTCAAATTATATTTATTTTAACATTTATAATACAAATTATTTGATTCTTTCATTAATAAGGAAAATACTACATCATTATTGTGTCATATATATTTTTACTTTTTCAATGTCTAAAAATGATAAATAAACTACCATTATGTATGAAATATTTTTATCTTTATAATTAATATTTATAATTGAAAATATAACATATATAACCCTATGTAAAAATTGTTTTCCTAAAAGATATAAGTTTATGTCATTTTTTGTATTTACTTTCACTTAATTAATATAATGTGTCCCTATCACCTACAAGTGGCTCCATGGGGTCCCAAAATCGACCCAAACATTCCAATGGTCGGACATGTATCCACCAATAATTTTAGGACACGTTTTAGGGTAATTTATTATTATTATAATATTATTTTTTACCCTTATTTACCGGATTTACCCTTTAACCATGATAAATAAAATATTTACCAAAATAATTATTCAAATTGTCTAAAAATAAAAGTTATCTTTTTACACAATTTGGAAATCCTGATTAAAATTATGGAATCCATTTTTCCAAATTCAAAACATAGAAGTGGCAGAAATTAATTTGAAATTAATTCCCGCTGTCAAAAAAAGTGTGTTTTTAAGATATAATAACTATCAAAAGATTGACACTTGTTTATGTTGGGATTAATTGTGAAATTATGTTCAATGACCAACATTGTATTAAATGGTAGAAATATATTCTATGTATACTTTAAAACCACTCAAATTCATAATTTATCACTATTAATTATTTTGATTAAAACAGTTGTTTTTAATTAAAATTTAGTAATTTTCACTATTCATCAAAATATAAAAGTTATCCAAAAAGTACCAAAATTTCACCCTAGGATAAATTTTATATTCTGAATCCAAAAATGAAGTCCATTTTGAGAGATAAATTTTAGAAAATTTCAAAAAATAGGTATTACTATTCATAACGGCTAGTTTGATTGGTTGTAGTGTGTGTTAGAACTCGAAGTTCCATACAACACACGCTACTGTATTATTCAAAAAGAAGCATACTGTGGAAGCTTGCAGTGTTACATTGTAATTTTTTTTCCCATTATAAAGAATAAATTTATTTAGTCAAATTGAATATATAAACGTTTAAAATATTGGATTTAAAAAGGGTTTACTATTAAAAGTTGGTAAAAGTGCATTTTTTGAAAAATACTTATTTTATTTGAAAAAAATGAATTTGTTCATACATTATGACTAAGAAACTAAAAATATGGATTCTAAAATTATAAGTATTATATAAATTTAAATATTTAGTTAATTCTATTCAGAACCTCTTTCGAATAGCTTGTTTGGTAAGTCATGGTGTGCTTGAACTCGGTGTTGCGTGTAGTGCAAGTTATTGAATTTTTTTGAAGAAGTAACACAGTATGAAATCTTGGGGTGTTACATTCTTCACTCATTCAATAAATTGTGTCCTCACAATTTGATTTTGTTCTTCGAAAATATAGGTTGAAAATAGAAAATATCTTTGTGGGAAAACCCACATCGGAAATTTGGTTAATAAAATTTAGTCTTAATAAGAGGAAAAGAGAAATGAAAGGGTCACCACTAAATTATAATCTCGATTAGGATAACATTGGTGAAAATTAGAGACATATAATTAGAGAAAAAATGTAAATATTTATAGGTAGTGATTGAGGTCATCAATCACAAACAAGTTTAAAATTAAGGTCCTTAAATACATCAATCTATAATGATTGAAAATACCCTCGGTTCAACAAAACATAAGGTAATAGGATAACACATTTTTGGTTTTAAGATTCCTTCAATAAAGTATAAGAATTAAATTCTTCATAGAATAAGTGGAGAAGAAAAATATATACCTGGCATGTAGAGTTCCATTCTTTAATTAATTTCTACCAAAAACTCATCTTTCACTCTAAAAGAGAATAGAACTTAAAAAATATTATATTTATCCTATTCGTTTGGGGTTAAAAAAATAAATTTATAATTCATATACTAGACCTTATTAAAATAAAATATATTATTTAATCCAGGACATCTCGTGGTCCAGTGGTAGGTGATACACCCTTGTCGCCCTTCAATTGTGGGTTCAAGTCTCGCGACCTTGCCGGTCGTGATGGGTTGTCTCCCGACCTCCAGGTTTTCCTTTTATGGCAATCCAAACTTAATCTCAAACTAGAATTATACAAAATACTTCTGTGTAAACTCACAGTCCAAATTTTATAAGGAAGGTAAACACAATGAAGATCCTTTTTTCTGTGTAATAACATGTGAACACCATTATCATGTATTCTTTTAAAACAATGCAACATCCTAAATTACCATAAAACCTTATTGATTATATTCATGATCCCTTATTCCATATAGAATAATGGATATACTCCTTCTATCCAAAAATGTTGTAAACTCCAACAATGATGGGAATAGAAATCATTAATTAGTTTCCAGGTAGTCAAGAATATCCAATATAATTTATTCAAATCAACCATCTCTTATTCCAAAATCACTACCTCATTATCAGAACCATGTTATGTTTTATCTTTCTCTCAACCATATATTTTCCAAAACTTTAACCTGCTATTGAGCCACTTTTCTTGGTTCCACGCAATCTCAAGTCCTTAACGAAATAGTACTGTAGTACAATCCTTATATACTTCATAATTATTATAACCAGTACATTGTTGATACAACACTCAAATGACATAATTCTCTAATAACAACATAAGAACTCTAGTCATTACACCTCATCTATGGTAGTATCATAACATGATTATTGTCCAATAGCATCATTTGGGGCATACTCTGATTATTTGGACATTGGTTCGCGTAGTGTCTCAACTCCTTGTAGATGAAGCATTGTACATTTGAAACCTTTTTCTTACCCATGCAGTCACGTACATGGTGTCCTTTTTCTCCACACTTATAAAAAACTCACATTCCTTTCAGGAAAGTTCCATGGTGTTTCTTCCCACATTTATCACATATGGGAAAATTCTTCTTTTCCCTCTTCCCTTTGTCCATCATTCTTTCTTCCATCCTTTTCTTCTCTTGCATCCCTTCAAATCCATATGACTCAGTAAAATCTTTACTTATCTTATCAACACATGATATTATTTCGTCATATGATGATAATACGTGGGAGATTATTTCCCTTCTAAATGATGGATTAATAACATGAAAGATATGATCCTTCTTATTCTTTGGATCATATGTATTACTGGAGTTCACATTCCTTCTACTGGGCACCATTTCTATACAATAGCATAAACTAGGTCAGTTTATGAATTGCAATGAATAATTCCAAACATGTAAAATACCTAACAAAAATTGAACAGTTTATAGATATAATTCATAATCATAAAAATGTTTTCTTTGAGTAAGTATATACTCATGATCCCTTCATAATGTTCTATAAAGAAAATGAGAATTATCCTAACCATATCCCCCGAGAATGTCAAAACCAAGAGTGCAGCAAGGCCCGTTGTCGTGCACCAGTTCCCGTTCAAGTCTAGCTCAAAGCCGTTTTTTCGGGTTTTACCCCTAGGTACATCTATGCCAGAGCTGCCTCTACCTGCTCGTATCCACACAAAGATGTATTGCTCAGAAAACTCACAAAATATCTACAATACCAAAATTATAGGATGTTCTTCTATACTAATCCTCAAAGTCTATATTAGGGCTATGTTCTCTAATCAGAGTTCATCTAAATCTAGTTTCCAAGGTTATTGATAAACCTCTCTCTAATACCAACTATAACTCACCGTCCCCAGATACCCAGAGTTGGTGCATTATTTTAATACATTGGTATGATTACAAGGAATCAAGTCCCGAAGGACCGATGTGTTTAGCAGTCTTGGAAAATAGATTACATACATGAATGTTACATTGCACTTTAAGAAATACAAAACAACATAAACAATATTTATGAAAGCCATTATTCCCTTGGAATAACCCTGCATATCAATCACAATACACTTCTTGGAATCCTGGGAAAAATAAAACATAGAGATGGGTGAGCTCAAACGCTCAGTAAGGGTAAGCAATACATCAGAAACTTTCATAAACAAGCATAAACATTTAAGGCAATGTATAACTAAAACAAAAGCCTTTTAAACTTGAACTTCAGCATAATATGGAAAAAAATAAATTAAAATAATGCCATTTACTTATTCACATGGATATTTTTCTAGTCAAATAATCACATGCAATATCACTAACCACTTTTATAATGATGGAATGCATAATGCCAGACTGTCATAACCACGTCGACAAGGCCTCGTTCGAAGACGAAAAATAAGATTTTGTCAAGGCCTCGTTCTAAGACACTAGTTTGTCTTATGAGACCTACCGATGAATTTAGGAACTATAGAGGGATCCACCCGTCACTTATTATGTCCAATGAATTCCTCATTTGAATAGGTTTAAACATAACATAAACATTCGTATTAAAACTAGAATACAAAATATCAATACTTTCTCCACAAACCATGAATGGTATAAAAATAACACATCCACAGTCAAACATATCATAACTCATTCAATACAATAAGGAATATTGTATTATAATAAATCAACCTCAATCCAACATAATATCCAGTAGAGGATGCTGACATAGATGAAAATGATGAGTAAAACTTTTTGAGAGAAATGTCCTTTTGGTAAAATCATTTAAAAGTCCCACATTTATAAAGGAATTAATTTAAAAGAGATTTTTGAATCAAAGTGTCCCATACCACTTTGAAACTTTTGAAAAGAATTATCTTTTCAAAAAATTCATATCCATATAAATAAATCCTTAAAATCATTTTGAAAACATGGACATTAATAAAAAAGATTTAGAAAGATAAATTTTTAAAACATTTGAAATTATGATCTTGATAAAGAGTACCTTTCAAAATCCTTACAATATTCATTTTAAAATAATTTTTATGAAAATTGGACGTGGATGATAAAAATGTCCCAGTAAATACTTACACATAAACAATCTCGGATAATAATGAGATTGAGGAATTAACACTTACCTTGCACTTTCCTTTAGTCGAGGGTACGTTTAACCTCCTGTACGAAGATCGAAGTATGTTATTAAATTATAACAGAACCATATTAATATTTATGATATCATACATGATTCATTTATGACTTTATACTACCCATTTAATAATAATTTCCAGGTTAAATTAACATTTTGGGTAATAATCTCTTTCTTTCTCGTACATGTTTTAACATGTTACTCTTGATTTTATCACTTAGATCATGATTTAAATACTTCCATAATATAAAACATGATAAATATATCACATATATGAAATGGAAAACACTATTTATGGATATGGTAGTCCGTACGTACGCATAAATGTTGTTTCTATTTTCTTATAGTATTGAATGGAAGTAAGTGAATAAGATATATGTAAGTACATAAATAATTATATATATAAATATATATATCTCTAGTAGCATTATTATGTCATATTTTACATACTTATTAGTAATATATATTTTTATAATCATCAGTGAATGGGGAACTTGGAAATGAATCTCATCACGTCGTGGAGATGGAAATTCGTACGTACGCACGGGCGAAAATATCATTATTTTGATATTAAAATAATATATAATTGGATGGTATATCATATATACAGAATCCTTATAATCTTATATTTATTATTTACATCAAATACACATCATTATTATATCCATCCAAATAATAATGTATTGAATAAAAATTACACCACAGCGTGGAGACGGTAAGCCATACGTACGCACGTATAGTGACGTGTCATTCAAAGGATGGGTAGAATACTAAATATGGGTTTACCATATTTAAAATAACATAACAGTATATAGGAGATACTGGAGTTATTATTTTAGAATAGAAATAACAAATAAAGAAGAAGTTGAAGAAGAAAGGAACATGAAAGAGGGTGGTGAAAATATTACCTCTTCTTTAGATTCATCTTTTTTATTTGATCAAAAGGGATACTTAGGTTGGCTTTCTGATCAAACTAAGGCCTCTAGGTTGATGTGAGTGAAATTGAGAGAGTATTTGGGCAGGGGTTCTTTAGAAAAAACCTTAAGTATTAATTTATAATAAATTCATATTCGGTTTCTAATGGCTTCAAAGTCGATTATTCAAAGTATAAGGTGGGGTTGGGTTGAAATATTTTCAACCAATAGATTTTAGACAGGTTTGGGTCATTATATAAACCTTATATTTTAGTTTTAACTCTTAGTTAATTAGATTGACATTTACCATGTAACTTTATATTTTTATATTATATAGTTAATAAACTTACTATATACATCCAATAGACCCCAAAGTGGTTCATTAATGATACAAAAATAATGATTTAAGTCCTTTGGATGAACCTTAGATTATTAGGAATAGAATATAAATTAATAATATAATATTTGTTTTAAAAACTCATTTATATCAATTTTGACACCACTCAATAATTGATTTTTCATAAAGTCTTAACAACTTTATTAATTCGAACCAAATTCATTTAAGCAATCCTAACATAGAATATTAACCAATAAAATTCATGTATGTTATCAAAACTTTCAAATTATTTTTATTTTATCATTTATAATACAAATTATTTGATTCTTTCATTAATAAGGAAAATACTTCATCATTATTGTGTCATATATATTTTTAATTTTTCAATGTCTAAAAATTATAAATAAAATACCATTGTTTAGGAAATCTTTATATCTTTCTAATTAATATTTATAATCGAAAATATAACATATATAACCCTATGTAAAAATTGTTTTTCTTAACGATATAAGCTTATGTCATTTTTGTATTTACTTTAACTTAATTAATATAATGTATCCCTATCACCTACAAGTGGCTCCATGGGGTCCCAAAGTCGACCCAAAGATTACAATGGTCGTAAATGTATCCACCAATAATGTTCAGACATGTTTTAGGGTAATTTATTATTATTATAACATTATTTTTTACCATTATTTACCGGATTTACCCTTTAACCATGGTAAATAAAATATTTACCGAAGTAATTAGTCAAAATTCCTAAAAATAAAAGTTACCTATTTACACAAATTTCTAATCCTGATTACAAATACAGAATCCATTTTTCCAAATTCAAAACACAAAAGTGGCAGAAATTAATATAAAATTAATTCCCGCTGTCAAAACAAAAAGCGTGTTTTTAAGATATAATAACTATCAAAAGATTGACACTTGTTTATATCTAGTTTAATTGTGAAATTATGCCCAATGAATTTTTTTTATTAAATGGTAAAAATATATTCTAATTATACTTTAAAACCACTCAAATTCATAATTTATCTCTATTAATTATTTTGATTAAAAAATTTGTTTTTAATTAAAATTTAGTAATTTTCACTATTCATCAAAATATAAAAGGTATCTGAAAAGTACCAAAATTTATCCCTAGGCTAAATTTGATATTCTGAATCCAAAAATGAAGTTCATTTTGAGAGATAAAATTTATAAAATTTCAAAAAGTAGGTATTACTATTCATAACGGCTAGTTTGATTGGTTGTAGTGTGTGTTAGAACTCGAAGTTGCGTACGACACACACTACTGTATTATTAAAAGAGAAGCATACCGTGGAAGCTTGGGGTGTTACATTGTAAATTTTCGATGTCCCCATTCTAAAGAATAAATTTATTTAGTCAAATTGAATATATAAAAGTTTAAAATATTGGATTTAAAAAGGCTTCACTATTAAAAGTTGGTAAAAGTGCATTTTTTCAAAAATACTTCCTTTATCTAAAAAAAATGAATTTGTTATTACATTATGTCTAAGAAACTCATAATATGGATTCTAAAATTATCAGGATTATTTAAAGTTCAAAATTTAGTTAATACTATTCATAACCTCTTTTGAACGGCTTGTTTGGTACGTCATGGTGCGCTTGAACTCGGTGTTGTGTGTAGTGCAAGTTATTGAATTATTTTGATGAAGTAACACACTATGAAATCTTGGGGTGTTACATTTATAATTTCATTAGGGATACAATATAAGTACTCTTGTTTATGATCATAACACTGGACATGACTTTTATTAAAAATTCAACCTCATTGTCTATTTATTGACTAGGAAACAAACCATATTTTCATATCATCAAATGAACTTTGGAAGTTTAATAAATCCAATAAAAAGGACAATTCTGTTTTTATATAAGAAATATGTTAAATGTGGAACATAAAAACATACATACCTTTGCATAAAAATCCCCATATTTTACTCTTAAAATAAGTATAATAGATAGATATCACTTAATTATTATCCAGAAGACTTCTAATTCTAAGGGAATTACATCATTCTTGGAATATTATTCATAATTAGAGGACAAATATTCCACAAAGTCATGATATAAGATTCATAAATATAGATTAGTGATGTGACTCCCTAGTCCATCTCACTCAATAACAATAATTGAATAGATAGAGATATTTCTTCAAGTGTTCATCTTCATTGACCATAAGATATAGACTAGAATTGAGGGATTATAAGAGGATAGTGGGAGACTATACCCTCATGGTCTCTATCTAGCTTCGTGGAATCATAATAGAAATAAATAACATAAGCATACTATTACATTATAACAAATAGAGGAATAAGTAAATTATCTAGATAAAAAAAATAAACAGATGTAAGCCATAGAAATTTTCATATAAAAAATGATTTTATGCATGTATTATATACAAATTGGGAATACATGGAGGCAGATCGAAAAATATATATAACATGATATAAAGAATGAAATAAAGAAAAAAATATATCCTTAATAGAACCACAGTCATAAGATTGGTACTTTACTCTCATAATCAAACTTAGTATAGAAAATCAAGCACCAAAATCTATAGGATTACCTTTATCCCTAACTAAACACATAATGTATGTACAGGTACCAATCAGTTTCCAAAACAGTGTGTGAGATATAATAAGTAGGGAACCACCTATGTTGTTTGTTGTTTTACAGTCCATAAATATATAAATAAGTAGTGTGTAGGTAATACTATATCATTTGAATGAAAACATAAATCATATGTCATACAGGGTTCCAAATAGGAAACCAATTTGATACCAACTTCTTTAACCTAAGATAGAATATCTATGATTGATTATAATGATGGTTTTATTTTTTTTAGAATGTCTTGGGACCTAATATGTATCCATGGTGTCCCCCATGGATCATATAAATATATGGGATTAATGCATCCCATATTATTTATAACATGATTAAGGAATAAATCAATGTCGTTATTTTGATAACCTCTGACCAAATCCTAGTTTGTGTTGTGACTTGGAAGATGTTTATCACTTTGAATGATTAATCAGTTACTTTATTGGTAACCCAAACCCATCCAATAAGTCCTATATGAAGAAAATAGGTGTCAATATATGTGTAATAAGAACCCATCACCCTATAATATAAATCACTACACTCAGATTATATACTTGGAATTCAATGTAAGGAACACAAGTAACACTCATCTAATAATGTAATTACATTTATATACATATCACTTTTATTCAATATGACTGATGATCTCATCCATGGTGTTCTCGGTTAGAACCCATGTATCACCCTTGGCTTGTAATAATTTATGGTCATGGGATCAATTTTTGACTATACTATTTAATAATAAATTTAAATAATAATGGGAATTTTACTTAAATATAAACAACTTAGCTTAGAAGGTGTTTCAAATACCTAGCATAATATTAGAAGGCCTAGAAAATAATCAATCCATCCATTATATTCAATTAATATGTTTCCATTAATTAATTAGAACCTCCCAATTATAAGGGGTAATAAAACACCTCTAAAGGTGTTCCAAATAATAAACCAATCATTTAAATTTAATATAGTTTAATAAAACTCCCAAATGGGTTGTTTTACTTGTGTTCCTCAACCCCCATTAGTGATTATGGGTCACATGGATCATATAAACATAGGTCCACACATTTAATTTAAGAAAAAAACATTTCAAATGTGATTCTTCAGAATATAGGCATGTGTAAAAAACAATATATATATATATATGTGTGTATGAATTAAGGTAAAATAATGAGACAACTGACCATATATGGGTAATGATATCCTTGACTATTATTGGACTTTAATTTGAGATAGAATGAGATAAGGTGAAGAAACAGATAAATTCCCTGAAAAAAGGGTATATTAGATCACACAAAATTATCATTATATATGGAATGATAATTGTTGTAAGGAAGGAATAGAATCGATTGGATTTCCATTATCTATCTAATGAAACTAACGATGAACAATTCCAATTATGGGTAGAGAAAATTTCTCAAATTCTAGCTTGGAAGGCCATGGAGAGTTCAAAGTGGGGGGGGGGATACTGTGCATGGTGGAGGATGAAAATATGGTTAAAAGTTAGAATGGAGTCTGAATAAAAAAAGTAATTTCACCCATTTTTGAAGGTTTCATAGTAAGGACGCATGTTTTGTCCAATCTGGGCACCAACCATGCACACCCACTGCCAATTTGTACTAAGAATGAAGGCAAGGGACACAGTTTGGGAAAATAGTATTCTACCTATGCATCACTATGAAGACTCTCTCTAGCACCCTATATAGTTTATCCAAATCATGGAACCTTAGGGGAACAGTTTAAACAAACCACGTGCTTTTTATTTTCCATCTAAATCTCAAACAATCAATCTTAGAATGATCCCCATACACTCCCTAAAACATTTCTAAAATATTAGACACAACCTCATGGATAAAAAGATAGATTTTAACTGAAAATTAAAGGATCCATTAATCCTAAGAAAATATGGGATCTGAAAATCTCCCCAACATAAATAAACACTTCTCGTAGTTTCTATTATATAGGTGGAAAATCATCATCTAAGAATAACTATGTCCACTAAGCACGTAGAACAACCTCCTTCTCTAATGTTTTCTCATGTGTACAGTCATTCTTTCATAGAACCCATACAAGAGGAATTGAACTGCCTGGAAGAGTCTTTGTGATTTTATCAATGATACATTGAGGGTGATCCCCAAATGTAACATCCACCTCTAACTCGACCTTATCTGGATGAAGAATTTAAGGTAGTTATGATTGATATTTACATAATTGAGGTACATAAAGACATCGTGCATAGATCAATACCTATGAGATAACTGGGATTGATAGGATGTTATCCAAACTCTCTCTAAAAATCTGAAATGGGGCAACATGACAAGGAAAAATCTTACCCTATATTAAAATACATCTATACCTTGGTCTTAGTGAAACAGGTAAAAAAACCTCATCCCCCACCACAAACTCAAGTGGCCAGAAGCGGCGATTGACATAAGACATCTACCTATCAAAGTTATCGGCATATGATTCCTAATAAGTTGTACCTACTCAAAATTCTCATGAAAATGATGATTACCCCATAGTACTTATTCAACTACCTCTAACCAGAATATTCCTAAATGACATAGCCTACTGTATAATGCCTTATCTGGAGCTATCTGTATAGTATCTTGGATGTTGTTATTGTAAGTGAAGTTAGCAAGATGTAAGTATTTTCCCCAATAACCTTTAAAGTCAAGGAAACATAAGCTATGTATTTCATCTAACACCTTATCATACACCTAGATTAAATTTTAGTCATTAGGTGTTAGGTTGTACTAAATATTAAAAGTGAACCTAGTGCCCTCTGTAACCCCTTGAAGAACCATGATGTAAAACGGGTATCTCTATCCCATTTAATAGTACATGCAACATCAAGAAGGTATATGATGTCTATAGCATATTGCCTTCTTTTTTCATCAATTTGAAATGCCTCTTTTATATTTATGAAGTGAGGGAAAAATTCCAGTCTATCTATGATCACCCATACTACATCACAACCTTGAGATGACCAAGGTAATTCCATCACAAAATTCATAGTGAAGTTATCCCATTTCCAATTTGGTATGGGAAAAAATTGAAAAATTCATACTATCCACTTGTGTTCCACCTTCACCAACTAAAAGGTAAAACATTGAGTAATGAAACCAGCTATCTTCAATTTCATACAAGGACACTAGTACCTTTGACATAAATTATGGCACATCTTCTTCATTATAAGTTATACTACATATGTAGAGGCATGAAACTGTAACATCAATTCCTCTCATTTTTCTATAGGCTCTCAAACATTCCCATGAATGCATAGGATCTCATGCCAATCAATAACCCATCTTGGCAGGGGGTCCTCACATGAAATGCTCTTCTTTAGGGATAGTGCATCGGGATAAAAAAAATTCCTCATCTTCACTCTATCCAAAACTGAACAGCTCACTAAAATATCAATGATAATAGAATAACTATTATACTCCCAGACCTTTGGGTGAATCTTAGAATGTATGGCCATCAACTACCACTCACCACTGGCCTCCTAAAATTCCTATGTTTTAGTTTTCTAGATAATAACATAATTCATGACATTTCCTTTTCCAGACATATGAGAAAGCTCAAATTCAAAGGAATGATGGGAATCAAAACACCTTCTCTATATAAGGTTCATGTCATTATATGTGAATATTTATATAAGGATTTTGTGATTTCTAAAAACCACAAAATACTCACCCAATAGGTAGTTCCTCCAATAATGTAATCCATGAACTTAAATAAGTAGCTCGAGATCATGTGTCGGAAAATTAATCTCATGCGGCCTTGAAAAAAAAGACTGGTATGACATGAATTAGTCTCCCTATATTAGAATGATTCAAATATTGATCTCTTTTTCATTGAAACAAACCGCACATCCTCTCTTAAGATCTGGTAAATTTGGATTGATGTTGTAACCAATCTCCCTTTCATATATTGAATGGATTTCTAGAACACCGCATACCATGTGAACATGACACCTTTCCTAGTCAAGTGTGTGAGTGGTGTTGTAACATGTGATAAATCTTGTATAAATAACCTATAATATTCATTCAATCTTCGGAAACCATTTAGATCAATGATGGTCTTGGGATTCTCCTAGGAATAAATAAATCTCACATTATCTGGGTCAACTAATAGCCCCATCACTGAGAATATGTAACCCAGTAAGTGAACCTTGTAAATCAAAATGTTTAATTTTGTGAGATTTACATATATATAGTTCTCTATCTATGTTCTCAATATGATATCAAGATGTTTATAATGTTCATGTTTAATATGTGAGTAAACTAAGATGTCGTCTGTGAATAATACCACAGATGAATCTAGGTATGGGTGGAAAACTCGATTCATAAAAACTAAAAATACAACTGGAGTATTAGCAAGTCCAAAAAACATTAAAAATACTTATATATGGTATATCTACTATAAAACACTGTATTTGGTAAATTTTATGTTCTAACATGCACATGATGATAGGATGACCTCAAATCAATCACAGAGAATAAAATCAATCCTTGGAGATGATTGAAGAGACCATCTATACGAGGCAATGGATACTGGTTCTTAATTGTAATATGGTTCAATCATTAGAAATGCATTGAAAGATTGAGGATACAATTTTCCTTCTTAGTGAAAAGGACAGGTGAACCCCATTGGGAAGTATGGAACAATGAAAAATCATATCTTCCTAGTCCTATAGATACCTCTAGAGTTGTTGCAACTTAGTAGTATACATCCCATTAGGAGGAATATATTCTAGTACTTCTCCTAGAAGTAGTTCAATAATAAACTCTACAACTCTCTTAGGAGGTCTTCCAATAAAGTTGATAGGGAATAAATTCATGAAATTATCTACTAATGGAGTGAAATCTCCCTATCACTTTATTTGATCATCCATATAAAGGCTAATAGTTTGAACTATCACTCTACTTAGACCATGATGCTCGTGTCTATCTCGACATTCCTAGACATCTCATTCGCCCTTTTGGATATAAATATCAATCTATATTGATGTGAAGGGCACTATCTTGTGATATAATTCAATCTAGTCATGATATATAACCATCCAATTAATCCCAATAATGATTCCAAAATAATCATCTCAAGGAAAAATAGGTCCCATATGAAATGATAACCACTTATCCCATGTGGGAACTCCTTACACCATTGTGCACCCTCCAATACAATTCCCAAAAAAGTATCGAGTGTCATCATTCCACATAAATAATCTATATTGAGTCAATGAAACCTCATAGTCAGTACATATATAAAGGAGTGGGAACCATCTATAAAAAAATACGAAATACACTAAAGTGGAGGCTATTGTGATCATACCAATAATTTTAGATGGACTGACACGTTGATCCTTATGGATTGGTTTCACTACATTTATATGGCCTTGCATGTGTCACCGAGATAAAATATGACTACCTTGGGTGGGCCAACTCTATTGTCACTATTCAAATAATATCAAGATCCCTCAACCATGACCACCTCCTTGGCCTGAAAAGTCAGTAGTACTCTAACTCCCTGCCAGACAAGGGGCTGGTGACCCCACTCCTAAACATAGAGTATATGAGGATCCTATATCACTATAAATTGAAGGAAAATCTATAAAATATCATTAAATATGACCCATCCATCTACAAGCCTAACACTACACTAGATCCTTGATATACTAGGTATGTGTGTGCCATGGACTACAAGACTGATGGAATACCACCTAGCTTCCTGAAAATAAACTCTGGATTTTTCTTCACCCAAGAGAACACTCAAAATAGAACTTCCTACCATTATTCAAAGAAATTATGGGTCTAAGAGCCAAAAATCAATTGATCAGGCCTTCATCCTTTCTTAGTTTTAACTTAGTATTGAGTGCCTGATTAACTATCCCAGATACAGTAGTCAACTAGAATGTGTTCACCTATGATTGGATGACATACTTGAGACTATCCTCCAATTTCCTATCCCTGGATAACTCGTCACCTAGAAGGATTTGTGGAAATCACTGGATCTATATGAAACATATGTTGTAGTTTATAAGTAATAAATAACCCCATTCTAGGTGTATAAACTATATTGATTTATCATCCCTCAACATATCAGGATACGAATAATCATCTAAGGCCATCTAGAAATCCCACTAAACTATATCCAAATGAAAATATTCTTAGGTAATAATTTTATATTAGTACTAGGGTGTGCATAAAAATCCATTGGTATGGGGATTTAAAAAATTTCAACACCTGATAGATGAAAGATCATTTTTCATGGTCATCTGAGCACTGGTTTGGTCCATGTATATCAGAAGAATATTTCAAGTAAAATAGAAATAATAGTTACCTAATTAAAATTGAATAGAACTTTGTAGGATCTCATCACTAGCGGCCATTGATCGAATGATCTAAGGTCAAACCCCTCCAGATCATTCAAGTATGATTCAAGATTCTACAGATATTCAAATTGGTTAATTCCTAGGGCTAACATGATGCTTCGACAATTAATTTGATGTCACTATGATCACCTCTATATTGTCTCTTTAATTCGTGAAGGAATTCTTGGATCGATCAGTTGGACATTACATTTTTTCTCTAAGATGTAGGTGGAGAGAGAAGGTCTCAACTATAAATGAAGAATAATATATGTAATGATAACTATTCTATGCTTATATTATGGATGTCTAAAATACACCATTAGGGTCCCCCTACCCCCATATATCTAATGTCCACCAAATAATTAATAAACTAAAAATTATGGTGAAATAATTACATCATAAACATCACTTATATTTTTCCCCTACTTATAATATATAATAAATATATTATATGATAAAACTGAGTCAACAACTTGACTCATAATTCCCACAATATTGAATAAACCTTGAATATTAAAATAATACTCATACATATATTAGTTTTCCACAATTTCACTAAACACATTTTTGAATACATTTAATAATTAAATTCCACCTCATTGTTCTATAACCAAATAATAATGAATCTGTTTTTTATAATCGTTGATACTTGGAAAACTCTCAGACCCCATTGTGGGGCCCGCCATGGCTTATATTCTTATTCAACAAAATTGGGAAGACTCTTGAGTATTTTATTGTGTGTGACCATATAGGCCCTTATCTTGAAAGTTGTTAATACTATTTAT
The DNA here is from genome assembly GCA_963277665.1 of Viscum album. Taxonomy (NCBI): domain Eukaryota; kingdom Viridiplantae; phylum Streptophyta; class Magnoliopsida; order Santalales; family Viscaceae; genus Viscum; species Viscum album. The sequence continues at coordinate 1,979,132,355 of OY728122.1, forward strand.
CATCTATGAGAAGAGTCTAGCAACCCATCAAGGTCCCTAAAGAGATAAGGAATAGTTATAAAATGAAAATCATCCTATGAACCCACACTATATATTATAATATATTTTTCTCGTGATATCTAAAAAAAAGATACAAAACTGGTGTAATCGTCTATTCTTGATTAATTATTTGTTGATCTAACTAAAAAACATACCTTCAAATACCATGGCTATGAATTTATGAATGTACTACCCTCCTAATCAACTAGGTACGAGATATCACTTACTCAACATGAAAGAAACAAATTCTATATTCCCATTCATCCAATTCCTTGCCACTAATGACACACCCATAACCATATACCTTTTAATGACTTCAATGTAATAGTTTTCTACTTTTATAAAATTACATGATCAGATGAATCACATTGATAAGGATCTTAATTCAAGATAACACCAAACATATTCATATATAAGAATAACCAGGGACACTAGAATCATGTTGTTTTCTTATTAGGAGTCTTTTCCTCATGATCTCACATATTAGATATCTCCAAGTACAAACTCCATGAAATGAATTCGCAATGATTATGATCCCCTAGGAAATGATGGTCACATATCATTTATGTACCATCAGAATGTCATATTTGGAACATAGTATATAACATTAAGATTACTTTCATGGTATCTATAGGTTCTCATTATATCCTAGGAACTACTATAAACTTTTGATACAGCATAATATATATGTATATTACCAAAAATGTTGTGGAAACACTAGGATAATTCTCGGTAATTGCGCATTTAGGAGTGGAAGAGTATTAGCGATTGCCAAATGGCGGACACTAATACAGAAATAAAAATCTACAGGTCTTTTCCCGCCTTCATCTTGTCTTCTTTGGCACACCGCTGCAACACCATCCCACTACCCCTTCACCACCCCCGCCCCTGCCCATGTTACCTATGGTCATCCCAAACACACCAAAACCTCCCCCAATAGCCTTTCGGTCTCACCACAATATCCCCCAACTACACACCGACCACCCCTAACCTACTCGGGCCATCCCCGACCGCCGTGTAACTACCATTGTTGGTGAAGCAAGCTTGTGGAAAACCTCCCACATCACCATCACGTGAACCACTTCTCCCACTGCATCCTAGACCGAAGACCACATGTTTTTGGGATAAACCTTTAGTATCCACCAAACGGCAGTCGCTAAAGCCCTTATTTCTAGTAGTGACACTGAAGTATAAATAATTTTTTTATAATATGAACACATTTATATATATAACTATATACTTATAATTTTAATCAATGTACTTATATATGTTGGGTATAGGGAACGCACATTCAACACTCCAACTTACACTAGATCCGAATACTATTATGGATCAATTCACTATATCTCACCTAAGAAAAGTTATTTTTCTAAAATATGGATTTATTAAGGATTTTCAATGATATGCTTTGTAGAAACACTATTAACTATGAATTCACCTCTCTAAGAAAGATTCCTTAAGAGATGAATTTTATGAAGTGTATGATTTTTTCCTTTCATGTGACTTGGGATCATTGGAAAGTACCATTGCAACAATATTTTCACAATAAAATGGAATAGAGATGGCACTACGATGCACAACACCAATGTACTGGACAAAGATCCATATAAAAAATACTTCCTTAGTTGCATCAAAAATTTCTAAATACCCATATTTTTCTATAGAGTAAAAGACTACAGGTCTCTTTGGATTCTCCATCTCAGTACACCACCATTAAGAAAAAATACATATATTGAATGTGATTTAAGATCCCCATGATCTATCTAGAAACTAGCATTAATGTATCCTCTCACTACCAGTGCCTCATATCCTTCATACAGTAGGAAAATATCCTTTAAATGCCTCAGGTATTTCTGGATTGTTTTTAATGCTTCCCATTGTAGTTCTCCAGGATTATCTTGATAACTTCCCACCATGATTAATGAAGAGGCAACATAAAAAATAGTACATAACATGAAATACATGAAATATACCACTACTTAAGAATAATGTATTTTACTCAATATTTCAATAACTTAATGTGTTTGTGGAAACTTTTCTTATAGATATTGATACCATGTGACATTGGCAACAACACACTCTTCTATAGTTTCACAATATACCTTTTATGTACCTTGAAAATATGAGTACATTGACTTAGACTAGGAATCCTATGAGATCATTGTCTATTGATCTTAATACTTTTACTGTATAATTATTCAACTATGGTTTTAGGAAGAAGACTTCATTTAACTAAGTCTTAATTGACTGTAAGACTTGCACTTCATTTCTCATATTTAATATGTCATCAACATATAATACAAGGAAAATTATTATATTCCCATTAAACATATTATAGATATTAGATCATTTTCATTCTTAAAAAAACAAAATTATCTAATGGCCTCATAAAAATGAACATTCCATGATCATGATTCCTTATTCCATCCATAAATGCACCTCTGTAGCATTCACACTTTTTTGGATCTCTTTGACATAATAATCCCTTAAGATTGAGTCATATAGACATCTTTAACCAACTTTCTATTTATGGAGGTAGTTTTAACAAACATTTTCCAAATTTGAAAATTGTGGAAGGATGCTATTGGAAGTAATGTTCCGAAGGATTTTTTTCATTGCTACTGGTGAGAAGGTTTCATCACAGTCTATACCTTAACATTGTTTGAAACCATTTTATTCCAGTATTTCTTTTAGGTATTGAACTTACCATCCATTTCAATACTTTTATTGATTATCCATTTAAACCCAATGGATTTTACATGATATAGTGGGTTTACCAAAAACCAAACTTTATTTCACTATATGGAATAAATCTTATAATGCATAACTTCTCTCCATTTAGTTGTGTCCCTAGATTCTACAAATTGCTTATAGGTTAGAGGTTCGCAAGTCTCTAAAAGTAATTCATAACCCAACTTTGTGATAAGAAATGAAAAATACTCTAGATATCTAATCTCTCGAGTAGACCTATGTTGTACTTGGGTCTCAATAACATCTTCATCTCTAACTATATCCTATTGAGATTTTCCCATAAGAACTCTTGTGAATTTTATGGATCAAATTCATCAATGCCAATATTTCTCCAAATATGTCCATTGGATATTTGTTCCCTTTATAAACAAATTTTCATTGTATTTTAATAATCAATTTTTTATATGATTTGTTATATAGGTAATATCCTTTATATTATTTAGGATATCCTATAATGATGATCTTCATTCCTTAGATGAAAATTTTTTGTTGGTATTATCTTAAAAAATCTTCACATCCCCATACACATATGTGTGATAGAATGGGTTTCTTTCTCTACCAAAAAAATTATGGAATCCCATTGGTATCTGTAGCTGGGAATAAGCCAAGGCTATATGACACTATCTATAATTTATATCCCCAAAAGGATAATGGAAGTGTTTCCTAACTCTTCATTGATCTAAACTTGTATATAGTGGTTGGAATCCCCATTTAACTAAAACCATTCCACAGTGGTTTATAACAATTAGTGTGTTGAGATACTATCCTAAACATATTTATGTGATCAATTAAAGGTTGGTTAATATACGCTCCTCCTTAGACTGAGCAGAGTTCCTTAATTTTATTACAATGATAGTTTTCAACATTATGTTGGTATTTCTTAAATATATGAAAGGAATATGATTTATACCTCGTGATTTAGATACAACCATATATACTATAGTAATTAATAAAAGTAATGAAGTATGAAAACACACCACTTTCCTCTACTTGAAACAGACCACACAAATCCATATGAATTAATTACAGTAATTCAGTGGATCTTACTTCTTTCCCAAAAAGGGGTTATTTGGACATTTTCCCTTGTAAACAAGTGTTACATATATCCAGGGGTTTTAACTCGGTTATGTCAAAATACCCCATTTTATTTTCTTACTATACATGCTTCCCATTTAAATGACTAATCCAAATGTCCCATAGGATTTTGTTATATTATTCATGTTGGCTAGTTTTTTATTTGGTTTCCATTATAGTATTTTAATGCTCAAGTATTTATAATACATTGTTAATATGAAGAATACCATAACACATGTTATCCATTTAAAAGGGAAAACATTTATTTCCAAACTTTAAATAGAATAATGTATTCTCCAAAATTGAAACTGAGATTATGTTTCTAGAAACTAAAGGAACAGAATAAATGTAAATTAATACAACAACTAAAACAAAAGGTAATATTAGGTGATAATCTCTCATTACCAAGGTTGTTGGTATCACACTATTTGTAGTTCTAGGATCCTCCTATCACTTTGAAATATTCTAGAATCTACAAGGTTCATTTATTTGAATACAAATGTGTGGGACAAATTCTATATCCAATACCCAACTTTTGGATAATGAAAAATTGAATTTAATGGAAAAATATTTGAATAAGAAGAATACGTTTTCTTATTTTACTATCTATATAATTCTTCTTCCAGTGGCTATTCTTTCCAAATGAAAAGAAGAAAACCACATTTCAATTCCCATCCCTCTGTATCTTTGACTTTATGGAAGGATAGTGCATTGATGTCTTCAGCTTGAACTTACCCTTTGACCCCAAAGCCTTGCCCTTGCCCCTTTCATTCAACATAAGGATTGAAGAATTTGTGTTCTTAGTATCTTTATCATCTCAAATAACTAAATAAAAATGATTGAGGAGATACTTTTCGTGTTATTAATACTGAAATTAATAACCAAAGGTAAAAATATTTGTAGTAAAGAGGCAAGAATGGGATTAGTCTCTAGTTATTACATTATCTAGAACCAAAGGGATTGCAGTCACTCTATGTACCTAATAATAACAAGTACATGAAGTCATACATGATTCCATTTTTCTATCCTGCACCTATATAATGAACTATATACCTCATACATTTCTTTCCTATCTCTATCTTAAATAACTATTGGAAATGAGATAGAAGTCTGTAGATATCTTCATCCTCATGAATTTTCTACAATTGAATGGACATAGATGATAACATGATACACTATAAACCAAGTTCATCTTCTACAAGTTGCATATACTTGTGTTTATTTTACATTATATCCATATAAGGGGTCTCAAAAGGAAGTGAAGACTCCATTATATAAATCTTTCTCTCTTGGTGTAGTACTATGTGCAAGCGCCTATTCTACTCCTTGAAGTTTTATCCGACAATAATATTTTTTTATCCAATATCAGTCACATTGATAATTTTCCAATGGTGTTGGTTATTTTTGTTTTACCTATAAGAAATAAATATGAATATTTATTACATTATCAGGATTACAGATTTAGAAATTATTGATTAATTAATCAAATCATTAAATGTGTCCCAATATTTTATAAAACTCTAGTAGTCATCACTTCTATGTTTGAAATAATCTACCAATTAATTATTCTAGTTTAAAGGATCCTAGAAACCACTCATTATAGTCTACAAGTTATGGGTATGCTAATAATTAGAGATTACCAAGGTATTATTAAGGTTGTCTAACTACATTAACTTGAAGTTCCTTGATCTATTGAGTAAAGTCCTAGCTTATCAATATCATAACCTTTATTCACTTAATTATTTTCTTTTAAAGTGATATCAACCAAGATATGAATACTTATTTTCAAAAAAAATCGTTAATAAAACCCATCGTTTACATTATAACTACCCAGCAGTGGGAGGCACCCCTAACAATGGATGATAAACACACTATACACCCAATTTTGTTCAAATGTAAAAGAAATAAGTCATTCATGATTGAATATTTCTTTGAGGGTTTTTTAATATTTATTGAACAATTTAATAAATTTATATTAAATATATATGTACTATGTTTTCACACTCATAACTGAGCATGCATTAATAAAAATAGATTCAATGTATCTTCATGCATTAACTTTTTATTATTTTATTTTCTCCCTTAATAAATATGCTCATGAATATAATAATAAAAACATTCGTTAATGTAATAAATTACCCAACTGGTATTGAAATAAATTACTTATCCCTAGTTTAGTGTTGTCACATCTCATCTAGATTACTACCTTATCTTAGCAAGGTCCTTATATTAAATAATCATCATAAAAATATTATCACACAAAGGAGATGGGGATTCAAGAGGCGAAAAACACATATAGATAAATTTATGGATACACAGGCTTTTATACATATTAAACGAGAAAGAATGATGCACATTCCAACATAAAACTAATTAAATATTACAACCATCAAATGTTTGCTATATATAATGAAATATTATTATCCCAAAATAAATAAGGTTGGTAACTTCTTAAGACTGTTCAACGTGTAAAATAGAATCATGATAAAATCGAATGATAATAAATTTTAATTTGAGGTATATTAAATAAAATAAATGAATTAATGTAATCAAAATAATATTTTTTGGGTTGGAATTAAAATTAATTTAATTTAATTACAAAATTAAATTAATTTTCATAATAATATTTTTTATTATAATATTTTTTTAAAATTACAATGTTAAAATAAATTTAATGGATATTTAAAATTTTATTCAGACCCTAAAACATGCATAGGCCCATTGCAGTTTGGGTCAACCCCACGTAGGCCTGTTCCAGGACAGACATACCATTGCAGTCCTATTTCGGTGAAGAAACAACCTTTATGGTCCCATTCCCGGATGGGAAAGGCACACCTCAACCCATTCCAGTTCAAGCTGACCTATAAGAGGCTTCACATGGGAGGGCCTCTAGCTAAAGGGGCCATACACAGGCTTGTGCGCTGGTTGTGGGTTCCGACTTGGTCCAAATAGGAGGACTGAGGTTAACCATGATATTCAAGGGGTCTGAGATCAGTGAGGCCTAGTTGGACTAGGCATCAGTGATGGATGATGTCGCATAGATGGAAAATGATGCCTAGGGTATTGGCTGTGGGTGACAATGGGGTCAGTTAGAAGTACAAGTTTTTAGAGAGAGGCTCGCATGGGTAGGGGATTCAGTCAGAGGAGGGGGTGAAAATGACCAGGCTATGACATCGTATATTGGATGGGGTGGTGGTGTGGGGAATCAAAACAAGGGGAGATTACTAAACTTAGATAATTATTCCATTTAAAGACTCATAAACTATTAATAAAAATATATTATATTTTCTTTGTCTATTAAATCTCTGAAAAACATTTTTTTTTCAAACATCATCTCTTTTTCCCAACATTTGCACTACCTCATTAGATTATTCATTTTTTATTTGACTCAACAAAATATTCCACCATAACCTTGAAATTTTCTAAGCCTATTAGAAATATTTATTAATTATTATTGAAAAAAACTCCACCAATGGTAAAATATATCCCCACCACTGAAAGCATTTTTTTGGCCTAAACTGTGGCTAAAACAGTTGTGTATTACAAGATACCACTTAGAAAGAATATATATATATATATCGTGTTCATAAAATTTATGACTTACAACTGTAAAATTTTCAATCTATAATAAAAATTTCAGATGGCCATAATATGGTCATCCGAAATTGGATTGTTGAACAATCTTTTTCATTGACCTTGAATTGAATCCCAAAACATAAATTTAAGGAAAAGTAATTTTTCATTGATTGGAAAATTCATGTGATCTATTTGATAATAGTTTCTAGTATGAATTCATGCAACATAAGATAGTGTGTTTGGGATTTAATATTTACCATCCCCAATGTGATGAAACTTCCTCATCTATAATGATCTGTTCCCAAGTAAGGTTTGAGAATCTCAATTGAATATTTAAAATAAAAAAATAATCCAATTAGTTACCTAATTTGAATTGAATCTTTCTTGATATAATATCATCACCATTGACCATTTCTCAATGTATCTGATATCGAACCCCTTGAGATCATCCACACATGATTTATGAATAATCGCATATGACAATCAATGAATTCCATGTTCAAGTGTGGAGCTCTGATGACTCCTTCAATGTCGTGACAATCAACTTAATCATGTACCTTGATCAGAAAATATGTTATTTGATCGATCTTCTAGATAGAACCATTATCTATCTAGGATGTTGGAGGAGAAATATGGTCTCAATTCAGATTGATGAATAGTCTTTAGGAAGACAAAAGTTCTCTTCTTATGTAGAATATATACAAAATACCTGGTAAGGGTTCCTTAGCCCTTGTATATCTAACATCCACTAAATAAGAAATAAATGAATAATTATGATGAACTAACTATTACATAAACATTATTTATATTTTATCGCGTAATTTTGATATATAATAAATATATTATGTGATAAAATTGTGTAGTTAATTGAACTCTTAATTCCCACAATATTAAACGATCCTTGAATATTGAAATAATATTAATTTTTTATACAGTTTTTTTCAGTTATTCAATTAATGCCTCTGGGATTAAATTTAAAAAATAAATTAAACATAATTATTAAATACTTAAATAAATATAAAATTATTTACTTATTGTTGATCATTAATACTTGGATTAATATCATATCCTATGTTGGGGACCACTAGGTCCTATATTCGTATTCACAAGAATAATGAAAAATATTGAATATGATATTGTGTGTGTCACTCTAGGCCCTTATCTTGTTAGTTGTGAATATTATTCATTGGACAAGAGAGGAGTCTAGTACCCTTTCAATGCACCTAAATAGATAAGGAATAGTATTAGCAATGAAAACTATCATACAAACAAATAATATGTAATGTAATCTATTTTTCTCGTGATATCTCATAAAGAAGGATTCACATATTGTTTCATGATCCATTTTCGAATTATTATTTTATGATCTAAGTAGAAAAAATTACCTTTGACTACCATGTCCAAAAAATTATTATGGTACCAGTATCCTAATCAAATAGGATGGAGATATCACTTCATCAACTTAGAAGAGAAAATTTCTATTTTTGCCATTCAAACAATTCCATACCCCTAATGACATAGCCAATACAAGCTACCTTTAAAAGAATTTAATGTAATGGTTTTTCTCTTGAATCAAATTACACAATAAATTGGAACACATTGATAATTATCTCAAGTTAGGGGACCAATACAGATGTTCTTAGATAGGGGAAACCAATGAAAAATAAAATATGTAGTTTTCCTATTAGTGGGTATGTAATGATGACCTCACCTACTAGATATTGCTATGTTTGTAGTTTATAAGAGTTAGTCTCAATAATCTTGAGCCCCCAGCACCTGATGGTCACACATTATCTGTGCTCTATTAGTATGATGTATTAGGACTATAAGACTATATTTTAGGATTATTGACATGTTATCTCTAGGTCGTCATTATATCCTATGAAAAAATATAACCTTTTGATATTAAATGTAATCTAAATTTTAAAAACCTATAAAATTCAAGGGAAATTTTTTCTTAATTTTTTATGGGATTTTATAAGAATGCAGTTTCTGACGGCACCTGATTTTGAGGCCCGGTGCACCCGGAATAATTTTCTGAAGTTTCTCTTGGGTACATTCAGTGAATGAACGTGTGGGATTTCCTAACTTTTGAACCGGTGCTCGGAATTGAAATCTGAGGGCACCGATGAAACCACAACGCCTGTAATTGCTTAAGAACATCTTTTTCAGAGTTGCTTTTTCTTGGGTGAGGTTATTAGAATATTGGGTTAAGTAAAGAATAAAATAAAATGGTGCAACCAATTTTATTTTTGTTCAAAGTAGTTTAACCTAGGCTAAGTGGTTGTAGTGGGACCCACTGATGTTCTAAACTTCCCCTATGAGGATTTAAGGTGAGGTGGGGCCCACACGAACCCCACCCCTTCAAATTCCCTAACCCCCCATAACTCTTCCCCTTAAAACCCCCTTGTATTAAATGATGTGACTTCCATTCACATTAAATCATGCCAATGCTTATTTTTAATTTTAGAGTTATGCATTTGAATTTTAAAAATTTAAAAGCATGGAAAGTTATAATAAAATAATAATAACACTTTTTTTATTTTGGGGGTTGTTTTTTTGTGTTGGGTTTTTGAGAGAGGGAGAAATATTTCCTCTGAAGAAGTTCATATTCCACATTGAAGAACGTGAAAAACGCCACCCTCCAACGAAGAACGCTGACACCAAAGAAAGACGACGTTCCTTTCTACTCCCCTCCGCAACCGGTGTGAGACGCCACTCCACCTCGGACGATCTCCGTCAAGCGTGTACGGAACCTCACCCCGCGACACCGCTTTACACGATGCTCTTCGAACATCATCTCATTATCAAAGTAGGGGTTAATTACTTTTTTGTTCGTGAAATATCCTTTTTCGTTCTTCGTCTTTTTTTTGAGTCGCTTGATATCAACTTATCGGGAGGATTTCGGACCGCACGAACACAGCTGAATCTCCTCCCCTGTTTTTTTGTCGTGTTTTTGCAGTTCGAATGAAGGCGGCGCAGTGTGACGACACCGTGCGGAATCATGTGGCAAAGATGTGCGGCATCGTCGCGTCGCGCCGTTGAGGCCGAACCAAACCGCAGCTGGAGTCGGGCCGCAGCGAAGGGGCGCGACGCCATCGTGTCGTGTCGGAGAACCTCGAAGACACTGCGGCTGGGGCGAGGTCGCGGAGGAGGGGCGCGGCGCCATCGCGCCGCGCCGGTAGGACCAAGGCCGTGGCCTGTGGCCACGCCGGAGCAGGGAGCGGCGGTCGGAACCACCGGCCACCGGTGCACCGAAGGGGCGGGACTGCGGGGTCCCGCGGCAGCAGCACGGCTGACCAGCCGGGCCAGCCGATCGAGGAAGGACGGGGGTCAAAACCCCCGGCTGGCCAAAGGACCGCCCCCCTCACATGGGGGCCGCAGTTACACAAACAGGGGGGCAGCGCGCGCCCCCCCTCCTATCCGCTCAGCTCAGCACCGACCGAGCGGGCCGCCTGAGCGCGCTTGGCCGGGCCGCCCAGGCCGCGCTGGGCCGGGCTGCCCAAGTCGGGCAGGGCCGCGCCCACTGGGCCAGGCCGCGCCCTAATGGGCTGGACCTGGACCCGGTTCGGGTCGAACCGGGGGGGGGGGTATCGGGTCGGGTCGGACCGGGCCCGAACCCCCTATTTTCGGACAGATCCGTTCAAACGTCCATAACATGGGCTACAGACCTCTGATCGATGCGCTATCAGCTGCGATACGATTCGTGGATCGAGACGGCCGTTTCAGTATATTACACTCAAGGTTTCAGAGAACTTTGGGTATGACCAGTTTGGTTTGAACAAGAAACCAACCAGGCCCTCAGAGTGGAAACACTTATAACTTGAGCTCCGGACATCCGATTGATGTGGCGTCGACTTTGTCAGATTCTTGTTAGTGTGATAGAACTTTTGGTTTACTCCGCTTGAGGTTTGGATGCAGATGGAGTGCGGTCGGGTTTGTTTTGACTTAAAAACCAATCGGGCCCCTGTAACGAAAAAGCAAATAACTCTTAGACCGGACATCCGATTGACACGCTGTCTGTCACATTGTGTTCCTTTTGATGATGAAAAAATTTGGGATACATCAACTCCAGAATTCATGTAAGTTGATGTATCAGCCCCTCGGCTCGTGTAGCGGACCCTCCCGAAATGAGATTTTTGTATGCGGGAACCCTAGAGCTGGCTGTGACTACGACAACGATGACGACTGTACATAAATCCTTTGTGGGTTCGATAGCGACGACTACAACACTTAACGATCCTGTGTGGATCAGTGCCTACCGATCCTGTGTGGGTCAGCGCTCAGCGGTCCTATGTGGGCCAGCACATACCGATCCTGTGTGGGTCAGATCCTATGTGGGTCATTGCAGGGGTCAGTACCTATCGATCCTGTGTGGGTCATTGCGGGGGTTAGTACCTATCGATCATGCGTGGGTCCGACAGCTTAGATGAATCAGTGGCTACATCTGATCATCTCTATCTTCTTACGAAGAAGTATACCTATGTGAGCTGAGGCTTGACTTCAATCAATATCTTAAATATGATTAACTTTCTTTCCTATGTGGATTGAGTTATTTTATCCTATGTGGATTAGGTTGTACTCCTATGTGGACGTGATCGAACTTGGCATGGATCCTGGAGCCGAACGGGAATTGATGACTTAGGTATATGTATGGGAATATACCTAAGTAGTGTTGGATGTTACTTCGTGATTGTATCTTTCCTTTGTGGATTATCCTTTGTGGATTTTGGTAGACCTTCGGGGGTCTCGGGGTCCCTACTGAGTAGCGTATACTCACCCCTGCACGGGAAATGCCCGCACTACGTTGTGTTGGATGTAGACAACGGACATCGCTGATCGCGGTTGAGGCTCGTGGAGCGAGACGGTACCTGGAGGTGGAACATAGGGCAGGACGTACACAGAGTGGACGACTTGACCCATGGAGATGTGGAGACTATCTGTACCCACCCTTTAGGTGGGACTTCTAGTGGACGACTTGATGATGCGGCTTTAATTTTTAGTTGTTGTACTTCTTTTCCAGTTGTACTTTACTTTCAGTTTGGGTTTGTATTCTGGCCAACTTACGTTTCCACATTTACTATTGTACCCTGCTTTACTTAGTGATTACTTCTTCTTGCTTACTCTGTGTGTTTGTTTACTTTATAAAGGCAATGCCTTCCCTTTTTATCGGGAATTACACCTTGGTGCTAGTCACCCGCCCCAGGCCTATGGAAGGCGGGCTTGGGGTAGTCACGGCACGGGCCCCGAGGACGGGTTGTGAAAAATTGGAATCAGAGGAATTAGGTTCTACCATAGAACATAGGACTCTGATATTTTTTTATGTGAAGAAATAGTGTTAAGAGTATTGAGTGTGGTTATCAGTCCAGGGATTCCAGTGTTGGTGCGGCGACCGACGTATCCGTACACTAGTACCTTGACTTCTGATTTTTGACTTAGTGCACGAAGACACTGATTGCATATGTGTTTCAAGTTTTCTTTGTGATTACTTTGTGTCAGATCACCAGGTATACTGTATTGACCGTGGCACACCTGTCTCTTTTCAGGATTTCCCCACGACGGTAGCCAGCTAGGGTTCCGAGTTTTGTACGTGACGACAGTCCACCGAGCGACGGGGCCTCAGTGTAGGGCCCTATTACTGCGGAGGCACCGACGATACCACTACCCGCCGAGCCACCGATCCTACCAGCCCCAACCGCTGAGAGTGCACGTCGCCTTGGTGCAGTGCATGAGTTTCAGCATCAGAGACCGCCCAGGTTCCGTGGGGAGACGAACCCTCATGCAGCTGAGGATCGGCTGGAGGTGGTTGTGCGAGATTTCATGTTAGTGGGGACACCAGCTGACCTCATGGTGATCCTCGCAGCGATCCTCCTGCATGCGGTAGTAGGCATATGGTGGAGCTTGATGCTCCTGGTGCATGACGAAGCATCTCTTCTCAGGACGGACTTTGAGAGCTTCTTCCGCTAGGAGTTCGTCCCAGCCACCCTCCGTGCGGTGCACATCCAAGAGCTACTATAGCTACGGCAAGGTAGCTTGATGGTCACCCAGTACTCGGCAAGATTTACTGATCTCTCATGCTATTCGACGGACATGGTACGGGACCCATTCTTCTGGGCCCGGACCATTGAGCCGGGATTGAGGCATGAGATCAGGGCATCGCTAATCTCCCTCAGCATTCCGACACAAGAAGGGCTACTGGAGTGAGCCCTTCTCATTGAGAGCTTTCTTGTTGAGCCTACACCAGCAGCGAGACCTACCGTAGGGCGGCACATAGTGGAGTCTTCTGCAGCCGGTAGTAGATAGATGTCACAGAGGTCCAAGCGGACCAGGCCATCAGGCGGAAAACCACATGATACTGGCTTGGAGGTGCAGGGCACACGCAGCAGAACCAGTCTTACAAGTGGAAGACAGTGCTATGCATGCGGCGGGGAGGGCCACATGGCTCGTGACTTCCCAACCCTCCATGCAAAGGGGAAGCAGATGGTTGAGGAACCACCCAGGCAGAGGCAGAGGTTCGACCGTGGTGGTCCACAGGGAGCAGGTGGACGAGGTCGAGGAGCTGGTCGAGCGGCAGGTGGTGGACGATGTTTTGAGGCTCTACCACCAAAACCACCAGGAGGTCCACCCCGACCACAGGGGAGATCACAACATTAGGTAGCTGAATCATACGATCATGGAGCTCCGGAAGCGGGTGGAAAAGTGTGGGACTAGCTCCAGGCATGGAGGCCTTTGCCAATAATGCCTCTAGCTTCGTTGTTTGTGTTGGTTTTTGTCCATGTTCTTTGAGTTTCAGTAATAAAAGACTCTTGCAATAGTGACATTTTCTTTCTTCTCTTTTGTATGTTAATAGTAAGAGGTTCCAGTTAAAAACTATTGACTTGACCCTCACATATGAGATTCCTACTGGAGGAGACCCAGTGACCACACACTGATGCCAATAGTGTGACTCAACCCTTGGAGGCGAGAGTAACGGTTGGATCTCTTGGTAGCAGCGTCGAGGCCTTACAATGTCATCTATGGAATGAATTAACTGATCATGACAAGATTGACTATATTAGGAAAGGAACGTGGTTTATCAAGGGGATGAGACCAGATTTCTCTTTTAGAAAAAGGAGAAATATTTGCAGCATTGCAAAACGTTAACGAAGAAGGGGAAACCCTTCGTGTGGTCAGAGAGATGTCAGTAGAGCTTCCAGGAGCTGAGACAGAGATTGACTAGTGCACCTATCTTGAGGCTACCGGAGGAGGGAGTAGGGTACGTAGATTACTGCGATGCATCAGGGACCAGACTCGGATGTATCCTAATGCAGGAGTGGGTAGTGATCACCTATGTATCAAGTCAGTTGAGGCAGCATGAGTAGAACTACGCTACCCATGACCTAGAGTTAGCAGTAGTGGTCTTCACTCTGATGATGTGGAAACACTATCTGATGGGCGAGCACTTTACAATCTACTCTGACCACTAGCATCTCAGGTACATCTTCTTGCAGAAGGACCTGAACCTGAGACATCGGTGATGGCTCGAGTTCCTCCAGGCCTATGACTTCGAGATAATCTATACTCCTGGAAAAGGAAACGTAGTAGTCGAAGCTCTCAGCAGTAGGACGGGCATTCAACTACCTGGGGAGGCGATAGATCAGCTAGCCGCTTTGTAGTATCCTTCATGGATAGTGATGGAGCAACCTTTCTACAGTCACTCGCAGCCACTCCTCCACTTCTTCAGCAGGTCAGAGAGGCACAACGTGGGGATGTTGACTGTGAGACGTGGCATGCACATATATTCTCAGGACATGCACCTGGTGGATTCTCTATGGGAGGGGAGCACATCATCCTTTTCAGAGGACGTACCATGGTACCAGTTTCTTTACAGGAGGAGGTGTTGAGTGAGTTTTACACTTCCCCTTTAGAGGTACATCCAGGAGTGGAGAAGATGTACCCGGACCTTAGACGACAGCACTAGTGGCTGGGTATGAAGAAGGTTGTAGAAGAGTTCGTTTCTCGATGCCTCACCTGCCAGCAGGTGAAGGCAGAGCACCAGGTACCAGCAGGCTTGGTACAACCCTTGGAGGTAGCGGAGTGGAAATGGGACGGTATATCTATGGACTTCGTGACTGGACTACCATGCACTTCCAGAGGTCACGACTCCGTTTGGGTGATTGTCGACCGACCCACCAAGTAGGCCCACTTCTTAACCTTCAGAAAGCAGGGCTTAGTAGAGAGCTTGGGATGTCTCTACATTCAGAAGATTGTATGGCTTCATGGTGTGCCATCATCTATCATCTCCGATCGAGATGCTTGCTTTACTTCCTGGCTTTGGAAGGGGTTACAGGTGGCATTCGGGATGCAGATACGTTTGAGCACTGCCTTTCACTCTCATACGGATGGACAAATGGAGTGGACCATTCAGACACTCGAGGACATGCTCCATTCATGTGTCCTAGACTTTGGTCGCGGTTGGGAGAATCACCTCCCCTTGGTGGAGTTCACGTACAACAACAGCTACCACTCCACCATCGGGATGGCACCATACGAGGCATTGTACGACCAACCTTGTAGATCACCGCTGTGCTAGACAGACCCTAGGGAGTCAGCACTTGTGGGACCGGAGATGGTCCAGGCCATGATGGAGAATATCCATGTCATCCAGGAGCGGATGAGGACAACTCAGAGCCGACAGAAGTCTTATGCTGACAGGAGGTGGATACCACTAGAGTTCGAGAATGGCGACCACGTCTTCTTGCGGGTCTCACCTCGACGGGGATTACGGAGATTTGGCCGAGGCGGCAAGTTGTCTCCATGCTTCATTGGACCATTCCATATCCTCATCAATATTGGAGAGGTGGCTTATCAGCTGGCTCTACCACCTCAGTTGCACCGGGTGAATGACGTCTTCCACGTATCTCAGCTGAGGAGATACGTGCACGACCCGACGCATATCATCGACCATGGAGAAATAGACATTGACGATGGGGAGACTTTTGTGGATGTCCCAGTGGAGATCGAGGATTGATAGGAGAGGGTCCTATGTGGATAGTCGATTCCTCTAGTGCGAATCAGGTGGCAGCACGGGAACCTCCAGGAGAGCACTTGGGAGCGGGAGGCTCAGATGCGTGCTTAGTACCCACATTTGTTTCCCTAGTTTATGATGTATCTTTAGGGGAACGTAAATCCCTGAGGTGGGAGTAATGTAAAAACTCGTAAAATTCAAGGGAAATTTTTTCTAAGTTTTCTTTGGGATTTTACAAGAACACAGTTTCTGACGGCACCTGATTCCAAGGCCCACTACGCCCGGAATAATTTTCCGAAGTTTAGCTCGGGTACATTCAGTGAACGGACAAGCAGTATTTCCTAACTTTTGAACCAGGGCTCGAAATCGAAATCTGAGGGCACCGATGAAACCGCAGTGCCGGTAATTTCTTAGGAACATCTTTTCCGGAGTTGCGTTTTCTCGGGGGAGGTTATTAAAATATTGGGTTAAGTAAGGAATAAAATAAAATGGTGCAACCGATTTTATTTTTGTTCAAAGTAGTTTAACTTAAGATAACTGGTTGGAGTGGGACCCAATGATGTTCTAAACTTCCCTTGAGAGGATTTAAGGTGAGGTGGGGCCCACACGAACCCCACCCCTTCAAATTCCCTAACCCCCCATAACTCTTCCCCTTAAAACCCCCTTGTATTAAATGATGTCCCTTCCTTTCACATTAAATCATGCCAATGCTTATTTTTATTTGAGAGTAACGCATTTGAATTTTAAAAATTTAAATGCATGGCATGTTATAATAAAATAATCATAACACTTATTTTCTTTTGGGGGTTGTTTTGTTGTGTTGGGTTTTTTAGAGAGGGGGAAATCTTTCCATTGAAGAAGTTCATCTTCCACGTAGAAGAATGGGAAGAACGCCACTCTCCGACGAAGAACGCGGACACCAAATAAAGATAACATGCCTTTCTACTCCCCTCCGTAGCCGGTTTGAGACGCTGCTCCACCTCAGATGATCTCCATCAAGCATGTAGGGAACCTAACCCAGTGACGCTGCTTTCCGTGACACTCTTCGAACATCATCTCGTTATCAAGGTAGGGGTTAATTACTTATTTTTTCGTGAAATATCCTTTGTCGTTCTTCGTCTTTTTTTTGATCCTCTTGATATCAACTTATCAGGAGGAGTTCGGACCGCACGAACATGGCCGACTCTCGTCCCCCTTTTTTTGTTGTGTTGTTGCGGTTCGAAATAAGGTGGCATGGTGCGACGGCACCACGCGGAATCATGCGACAAAGATGCGTGGCACCGTCGCGCCGCGCCGTTGAGGCCGAACGAAACCGCGACTGGAGTCGGGCCACACCGAAGGGGCACATCGCCGTCGCACCGTGCCGGGGAACCGCGAAGTCACTGCAGCCAGAGTGGGGTCGCGGCAGAGGGGCGCGATGTCGTCACGCCGCGCCGGTCTGACAAAGTCCGCGGCAGAGTAGGGGGCGGCGGCCGGAACCAACGGCCGCCGGCGCGCCGAAGGGGCAGGACCGCGGTGTCCCGTGACTGTAGCACGGCCGGCCAGCCAGGTCGGCCGATTGAGGAAGACTGGGGGTCAAAACCTCCGGCTGGCCAAAGGAGCGGCCCCCTCACGTGGGGGTCGTGGTTACACAAACAGGGGGGCAGCGCCCCCCCCCCCCCCCTGTCCGCTCAGCTCGGCACCGGCCGAGCAGGCCGCACGGGCCGCCTAAGCGCGCCAGGCCGGGCCGCGACCCCCGGGACCGGCTGCGCCCTAATAGGCCGGAACCGGACCCGGTTCGGGTCGACCAGGGGGGTATCGGGCCGGGTAGGACCGGGCCCGAACCCCCTATTTTCGGACAGATCCGTTCAAATGCCAATAACTTGGGCTACATACCTTCGGTCGATACACCGTCAGCTGTGTTGCAATCCTTGGATCGAGACTGTTGTTTTGGTATATTACACTCAAGGTTTTGGAGAACTTTGGGTATGGCCGGGTTGGTTCAAACACGAAACCAACCGGGCCCTCGGAGCAGAAACGCTTATAACTTGAGCTCCGGACGTCCGATTGACGTGCCGTCGACTTTGTTGGATTCTTATTAGTGAGACAAACCTTTTGGCTTACTATTCTCAAGGTTTGGACACAGATGGAGTGCGGTCGGGTTGGCTTTGACTTAAAAACCAACCAGGCCCATGGAACGAAAAAGCCAATAACTCTCAGACTGGGCGTCCGATTGACGCGCCGTCTGTCACGTTGAATTCCTTTTGATGATACGGAACTTTGGGGTACATCAACTCCAGACTTCGTGTCAGTTGACGTATCAGACCCTCGGCTCGGGGAGAGGACCCTCCAGAAATAAGCTTGCTGTGTGCGAGAACCTAGAGATGGCTGCGACTACGACGACGATGACTACTGTACAGAAATCCTTCATGGGTTCGACAATGACGACTACAGCACCTAGCGATCATGTGTGGATCAGTGTTTACCGATCCGGTGTGGGTCAGCGCTCAGCGGTTTTGTGTGGGCCAGCGCATACCGATCCTGTGATGGTCAGATCCTGTGTGGGTCATTGTGGGGGTTAGTACCTATCGATCATGTGTGGGTCATTGTGGGGGTTTGTACCTATCGATCCTGTGTGGGTCCGACGACTTAGATGAATCAGTGGCTACACCTAATCATCTCTATCGTCTTACGAAGAAGTATACCTGTGTGAGATGATTCTTGACTTCAATCAATATCTTCGATATGATTGACTTTCTTTCCTATGTGGATTGAGTTGTGTTATTGTATGTGGATTGGGTTGTACTCCTATGTGGAAGTGATCGAACATTGCATGGATGCTGGAGCCGAACAGGAATTGATGACTTAGGTATATGTATGGGAATATTCCTAAGTAGTGTTGGATGTTACTTTGTGATTGTATCTTTCCTTTGTGGATTTCGGGAGACCTTCGGGGGTCTCGGGGTCCCTACTGAGTAGCGTATACTCACCCCTGCATGGGCAATGCCCGAACTACGTTGTGTTGGATGCAGACGACGGACAGAGCTGATCGCGGTTGAGGCTTGTGGAGCGAGACGGAACCTGGAGGTGGACCACAGGGTGGGACGTACACGGAGCGGACGGCTGGACCCGTGGAGCTATGCAGACTATCTGTACCCACCCTTCGGGTGGGACTTCCAGTCAATGGCTCAACGTTGCAGCGTTACTTTTTAGTTGTTGTACTTCTTTTCCAGTCGTACTTTACTTTTAGTTTGGGTTTGTATTCTGGCCCACTTACTTTTCCGCACTTACTATAGTACCCAGTTTTACTTAGTGTTTACTTCTTCTTGCTTACTCTGTGTGTTTGTTTACTTTACAAAGGAAATGCCTTCCCTTTTTATCCGGAATTACGCCTTGGTGCTAGTCGCCAGCCCCTGGCTTATTGTAGGCGGGCTTGGGGTAGTCACGGTACGGGCCCCGAGGACAGTTCGTGACATAAATACCTTACAATAAATATTGTGGACACAAAAGTTGTAACAATTTTATGGTAAGTTAAACACATGTAAATATAAAACGTTATATCTGTAATAATAATCAAAGTACATAAATAAGTTTGGTCTAGGGAAGTCACTTTCAACATGTCCCACTATCACATGGAAGAATCGCATAGAATATATGTAGTGAGATTTATTATCCTCTTAGTGGGTATCTCAATATTCTCAAAAATAGATAGCATGGCCTCCATACATGAATCTATATGTTGTGGACCAACATCACCCAAAAATGTGGGAGGTTGCTGCTGCTGAAACTCTCATGTCAACTCTTCCACAATAGAAGTATGTCACGGTGATCCCAATATGGTCTTCATAAGCTATAAGAATCCATATTGAAACTAGGTATATGTTCCCTAATTAGTTATATCATGGAGTTGTTCAATTGAAATTACAAGATGTATTACCGGTGCCTTAGGGACCACCACCTCAAGAGCAATATCATTGCCACCCTCCTGGAAGACAACTAAAGGAAGTTATAGGGTAATAACTCTACAAATTCCAAAAACAAGCTTTAGATAAGTTTAATTAACATATATAATCATAGAAAATTTAATAAGATAGGTACACGCCTTCCTATAGAAGATCAAACCGCCATCCCATCTCCCAAATCTATGTATGGGTGATATATAGAACAATGATGAATCAGAAGATATACTATTTAATACCAAATGTTAAGGTTATGTTAGGGTCAAGTCCTTTATTTCATATTAGGTTTTCCTTTCTATAGTGTTTTAGTTTAAGTAATAGAGGAAAATACCCTTTAAGTTGAAATTGGCATCACAATTTAATGAAAACTATTAAGTTAGTTTTTAAAAACTAAAATTTTATACTCAGTTATATATATATAATGGACCAATTAGATGAGTCATCATATTTATGTTATATGGTATTATTCTTTATAATTTAAATTTTTCATTTAATGTAATCGAAACGAGGTTCTTACCATTAGTCTTAGAATATAAAAAAATCATATCTGATGGTTTGATTATATGGGTAACACTTCTCAATCTCTAAAGGCCCATACACATTATAAATTTTTATCAACACTAATTTAATGACAACCATAAATGTTTCAACCCATACCTCTTAAGGTCTATTGCTCTAATATTTCATAATTTGTAAATTAAAGTTCCACCAACAAGAAATATTTGAAACACCATTTAGGTTGATAAACATACATTAATAAATAATATTATATCATAGATACTTCAATATATTATCTCACATAGTAATAATACTGGTAAACATATAAATATTCACAGATACATGGTATACAATTAAGCTAGGAAAATAATCTAGAAGTGAAGTAATATAATTTACATGGCATGGAATTTGCATGATAGGTGAGTATTTATGTGGCTACCATGATTCTTTTAGTAATACTTCCTTTCCATGATAGGGATAGGGTAAAAGGAAACCCATAATAATAATAAATTTCACATATCTTGTGCAACACCCAGTGGTGAAATCAATAAAACAGTAATAGGAATAATCTATAACAATAATTCCATTCTTAGTTGACATGGATTTTCCTTTTACATGCTTAGCTACTCCCAAGAAAAAACTTATTAACAAATTCAGACACATCCCAAGTCTCATTTCTACTACCCCAAATAGTAATAATGAATGAATATAATTCTTTGATACCACGTTGTGACATGCAGGATTGACTAAATTAATAACAGTATCCCAATAGGTCTCTAAAAGACATCAGGTGTGCCTTCCTATATTCCAAAGGCCACTGACTAGTAGTGAGGGTTAGTAAGAGGATAACCAGAAGACTATATCCTCATGATCAGAGTGTGGATCAATAGAATAATAATTGAAATTAATAGTGGAAGCGTAATTTCAAATGGAAATGAATATTTGAATAAGTAAATCCTTAGGATATAAAAAATAAACAGTTACAAACCATATCTAATTACATAAAAAATTTTGTCATGTCTGTATGCTATAAAAATTGAGAATACATGGAAGGAGAGTATCAGGTATATACAACATGCTATAAAAAATGAAAAAATTTCCAAAAGATATCTCCAATAACATAAAAAATATAAGATTTATACTCTCCTCTCACACTCAAACCTACTATAGTAAATTAGGAATCCAATTCTAGAATCTTCCCTTTATAACTACCTACATCCATAATCTCTATCTGTGTACTGATTAGAGCCTAAATGCATCATAAGATATACTCAATTGGACACCACAATTTTTTTTAATTATTCCCAGTATATGAATATTTAAATAATCCATTTATAGGTAATAATATATTCTATCAATGAAAAAAATAAATCACATGTTGGTACAAGTTCCAAACAAGACACCAATCTGTTACCAACTACTTTAGGATAAGATGTAATATCTCCGAATAGTTGGAAATTAATATTTTAATTTATAATACGGTCTTGGGACCTGACTCAAATCCAAGGAGTCCCCCATGGATCATATCAATATGATGTATGAACACATCCCATAGAATTTATAACTTGAAAAAGTAATAAATTTTTTTTCATTCAGATAATATCTGGATGAATCCATGTATTATCATTTTCATGGTAGACATGTCACTTTGAATAGAGAATTAATTAATTAATTGGTAACCTGATTGCATACAAGATTCTCTATTTGAGGAACCCATTAATCACTCTAGATGTATTATCAACCCTTCACCCTAAGATCCTATCAATTGAATCCTTCATATGAATATATGTATCTCTCTAGGTGTGGTAATAAATTCATCTCCTTCTGAGTATATCTTTGGTGTTATATGTGAGAAAAAAAATTTCACTTATGGAATAATACAATGAATTAGAATTTGAATAAATCCATTTTACTCTATGTGAGGAACCCATGTGTCACTTGAGGCATAATATGAATCACTACCCTTAGAGTCCATCCTTGTAATTCCATTCAAGGAACCCAATGTTCACTTGAAGAATAATAAAATTCAATTTATATACAAATCACATTAATTTGATATGTTATATGATCCCATAAATGGTGTTCTAAGTTAGAACCCATGTATCACCCTAGATATGATATTATGAATGGTCATGAGATCACAATATAACCAAACCATTAACAGATAATTTCATTTCAAATGGTACATTTTATTTAAATGTAAACAACTCACCTCAGATGGTGGTTCAAATAAATAGAATATGATTAGAAGACCAAGAAAGGAATCAATCCATCCATCATATTCAATTAATCCTTTTATGTTAATAAATTAGAACCTCCCAATTATAAGGGGCAAGAACACACCTTTATTGGTGAAAAAAATTAAAAACATCTCATGGCCATTTAAGCTCATATAAAAACACCCCCAAAGGGGTGGTTCTACTTGGGTTCATCAGCCATCATCGGAGTTTATGGGTCTCGTGGATCATATAAAAATAGTAACACAGATTTAATTTAAGATAAAATTTATTTAATAGGTGATACTTAGGAAGTCTAACACATAGAACAAAGATAAAATATATTGAGAACAATAGTTTAATGGAAAATAATAAGACCACAAACCTTAGATGGGTAGTATTCTCATGATTTTTTATCTGCCTATATTTGGTCTATAATAGGAAAAATAAAATAATTATATGAAATACCTAAAAATATGGAATATTATATGTCATAGACTTAGAATTACATATGGAGAGACAAAAGTATGAAGGATGTAAGAGGATCAAAGGTCTTATTGTTAACTATCCTACACAACTGATGGTGAATGATTTGGAGTCTAGATGGAGAATATTGATCAAATCATATAATGGATGTCCATAGAGCTCCATGTAGAGGGGGAGTGTCTATTCACATAGGAGCAGAAAAATGGCATTAAATTTTATAAATTATTCAAAGAAAAAATGGAAATTTAATCCATTTCTTATGGGTATATGGTCTGGACACTCGATATAGCCAAACTGTGTTCCAATAATTTTCACCCAATGCCTAAGTGGAATTGAGTGCATGAACTAGTTTTATAGTTTGGGAAAACCATGAAAAGATCCTTAACCCTTCTGTGATCCTCTAAATCACCCCACACATTTTACCCAAATTGTGTAGCCCTAGGAGTACAATTTAAACAAACCATGTTCCTTGTCCATTTCTAATAAATCTCAGAGATTTGAGGTCCAATTGAGCCCCTAACTCTATGAAAACAATTCCATTATACTCTTTAGAAATAGCATAAAGGATAAAAAAATTCAACTTGAAATTAAGGATTCATACCTCATATAATGAATTGGGGTGTTACAAGTGAAGATACCAAAACCAACGGGAGCAGTATCATAGGATTACATGAATCATAGTTCCATCAATTGGGGAAATCCTATCCCTTTTTGAGAAACTCTTCACTAAATGATGAGATTCAGTGCATCAAATTGCCAGCTATAGTCTCATGGAAGATGAAATAGCTTACTACCTATTAGTTTAGTATATTTTTTAAACACATAAAATATATACGATGAATTTATATCCATTAATTAATTTAGCGCTGTAATTTATAACAAAACAAAAGATTGAGAATATATAGATTATTTGATTCATAAAATATTTTATTTATCACACTAACCATGCACTATATTTTAAAACCATCATAGGCTAAAATTATGGAATCTATATTCCCATACCTCTATCTCATGATTTTCATATATCAAAAATTATGATATCCATAATACATCAAAAATATATCATTCAAATGTAATACTTCAATTTTTGAGTTTCTCCGCATCCATTTGAGAAAAATAACCCTTATTAATGTTTATTATGTAACATCTATGAAAATTTGTTTCTATAGGGATTTTATCATCAACTATTCATTGATAAGTGATCATAGGATGATTTGGGATATAAAATGTAGTTTCTCAATCCTAGTAATTACTTGTGATATTATATTAAGAGAGCTAATATATACTGAATATAAAATAATATCTTGTAAAGTGGATAAATACTATATTTGACGGAATTATCTTACCATAAACCCCAACAGACTATCATTTGTATACATGGGATTTATTCATAACACTACTACGTGTTTTCACTAATAATTCAATTTATAAATAATGGGGTGGTTAATTAATTCTCTTTGAAAACATGAATGATATTATAGAGTGGGTAGAACTAAAATTAAATATTTCATTTTAATAACATGAATGTACAATATGTGAAATTTTATACATTTGTTTTTTGTTCTCAACTTTGAGAAAAAACAAAATCAACGTAGTCAGTAATAAATAATAATATATAGAGGAGACAAGCACATTAATATGAAAATCAATCATAAGATTACTTGTCCTCTAAAACCTTTATTCCAATTTATAAAACATAATATTCATTATATAACACTTTTAGTTCAATTCATAACACTACTTATTTAACCTAGTCCCATTTATATTTTATATTCTTATTCTCCATAACATAATATTAAAAATTAATTAACCCTACACTAATACCTAATAAGATGACTGAATCACAAAATAAAAAATATAGATATCATTAAACTTAATTATCCATTGTATTCACTATAAATAAATTCCCCAAAACCCAAAGGTTTATTCTCTTAGAGATTAGATAAAAAACACCTTATTTTACAACACATAGTATATTTCATCTATATTTTCATCTCAATTGAAACAGTAATATACATATAAAATGTTATATATTTATTCATTACCTATGAAATGTAATCATGTGGATCTCATCCCCTCATTATAGGGTAATACCAAATATATTTTAATCAAATCAACATAGGTGACCACAAATAATATGATATAAGGTGTAAGAATAAAATGAAATGTGGCCATGAGTACATAATCATAAAATTATACCCATAATAGAGAGATCATAGTATTAATAATAAAATAAATCTTTATCACAACATATAAATATGGAATTACATAGAAATGTTTCACATACCTAAACTTTGAGGACCATATATTAAATCATGGAATACTGCCAATACCATCTTAGTATAGTGGAAAAACCACATAACATAATTGACTAGGATAAAATCTTATATCCCATAAAAAAAATATTATGAAATTTATTTTTTCCCCAATTAATAGGCAAACATATAATTCTAGGACCATTGGAAATATAATTATAAACCATAAATATATGGTTTACATGATCATGAATCCAATAAGATATTTATCATAAAATAATTAACCCTTGAGAATGAAATGAGTTCCATAACCATTTTCGTAAGATATAAATAATCCATCCAACAAAAGATATTTGATGATTATATGAAAAAATATCCCCCATTAAAACATAATAAAATACAAGGAGTATAACATATAATTACATGAAATAGACATAAAATTCATTATATGATGAAGAAAGTCTCAAAATCCACAGGAAATTCGGTTTTCATTTTACCATTTTCAATAAATTAACGTGATTATTAATAAATGGTCTTAAAAGGAGATAGATAATGGTAAGAAACATTTTAAATAACCACTAAAAAACATCAATTAAATCCTTAATAAGAAAGATAAAATATATAAGTATGAGAAAATGTTTTAGTAGAAAATATAAAGGATGGGTGTTAAAAAGATTTCCATCCTAAAATTTTAAAAAACTCAATATCATTTCAAAGATACCTTAATAAATCAAATAAGTAGAGGTACTGTTATTTAATAAATCCATGAAATATTATATTGAATATTGACTTATAGGATAATGATTCTGATTGAAACAAAATAGATAATGATAATTACCCAAACAAATACATTGAGTGATGAAGTATAAATCAATGAGAGGGGAATAGTTAAAATGTCAGGAAAATTATATATATAACCATATTAGAATAAAATAATGTGTATTTAAATAGAAATTACATACAAATTACACTAATAAAATCTTTGGTATGAATAATCTAAAATAAAAAGGTAGATTGTGAGAGTAACCCATGTTATACACTTGAATTCCATAATGTGCTATAACCCCATGTATAATAATCATATAATTCATAGAAATAAATATTAAAAACATTTATTATATTTAAAATTTATTATATTAATAATTTTTTCACATTTATTACATATATATTAATCATTTATAAATTATTTTAATTATTTTATATCAATAGTATTGAATATATGATACTTGTTTATGTATGGAGTTTATTATTATCATAATTTATCATTTGATTCACTATTCCTAATGTATCCATGAACGTTGATTCATGATATTATAATTATTTGTAAATTCCTCTTTTCATTTGATAGATGATATGGTTATAGTTCATATGATTAAATTCACAACGAACAAGTTTCGGGTAACATTTCCAACATTAACTGGATATATTATAATGATCATAGGTTTGGGTGTCATAATTTCTTAACCATAATCATGATATATATTAATCATTAATATCATAGATTTCCAACTATAATATGTGAATACTCTTCCATGATTAAAATGATGAATATGGTATAATATTATTTATATTGGTGGTTGGACCGACCCAAAAAATATCTTATTACACTAATGAATGAGTAAGAGTTTAGAGTTATGTTGTTGAAATATAAATTCTATAGATTAATAGTGATGTTAATATTGTATAACTATATTTACTATTTTGTTTTTGAAGGTTGGTTATGTGAATGTAAAAAAATATGGAAAATAACTAAACACTTACTTTGACCTAGTATCTCATTATTATAATGGATTCCATTGTAATGAATGATTTTGTGTTCCATGTAGGGAAAAAAGCTAACTAATGTGAAATAATAATTTATGGGGTGAGTTTTTTATTGGTAATCAAAGAGATATAAAATATTATAACTAGTTTGGGATGGGTTAAAGTGGGGTCTATTTATAGATGAGTTTGAGTGAAATTTATGTCATGTACCATTTGGTAATTGATAAATAAGGCATGTTTTTCATAAAACATAGTGCCTGTGTTGGAAAACGTGTTTGATATTATCTCTAGTTTTATAATGAATTTTTATTCTTATAATTTTTATACATCATCCTAATAATATAATGTATTTTACCATTTTTACTACTTAATGACATCATTTATTTCTCACCATTGTAAATTATTTTTTTCACAAAAAATAAAATTGACCCACTTACATGATTATGATTGAAAGTAAAAAACATTAATTTATTTTTTAAATTAATATATATATATATATATATATTAAATTTAATTAATATCTAGAAATACAAAATTGTTTAGAAAAACAGGTTTTTCATAAATAAAAATATTTCTTATTTATTTAATGTTTATATTTTAAATTGTTATAATCCATTAAATATTTATTATATATATTCAATATATGATTTATAATTATTTATTTATTTATTTTAAATTATTTTATACCTAACATTATATTTATAATATTCCAATTGGTTATTTGCATTCATAATAGTCATATATATTTTTGATGGTTATATAAGAGTTATATTATACATTTTACTCCTTCATAAAAGATTACATACATCTAAAAAATTCATTAACCATAAAATTTCATTTAATTATCAAAATTTATATTATATTTCAATTAATTTTATTTATTTATAATGTTATAACTGGTGGTGTGATTATCAATAAAAATCAAAATGATGAACATTTCAATTTTATAATCATTTTATTTATTTGCTGTTTTATTCCAATAGTAATTTTCAGAATTATGTTTTGTATGTATTTATCATAATGTTTTAGTTTTTATATTTTATTATAATATTTTATCCAAAAAAATATTAAATTTTTCCATTTTATGTTGATATTGATTTTAAGGAATGGCATTCCACATATTAAAGGATTAAAAATGTGTGGTGTTTAAAATAAGAAAGTAAAGTTATATTTACATTGAATTAATGAATTCATATCCTAATTCAACTAAAAATAATGTTTCTATTTGGATGATAGATTATTAAATCATTATTTTGGAACATTTATATCAAATTTTAGTGGTACATTCTGTTGACGAACACAATAAGTTGTATGAAAAAAGTTATTTGACTTGATGGAGTTCCAATGATTATCATCTTTGATATAGATCAATGATTCACAACTATATTCTAAAAGGTACATACAAATTATATGGAAACATTATTTAAAACGATTATGGATTATCAACCTTAAATATACTATTAGATATAGGAGGCATGCACTCCCTGAGGTATATGGAATGGGCTTTACTACCATTATACATGAATGTTAGGCATCCTGCCTAAACCAAAATAGTCATGCATGTTAGTAAAACATTGAGTCCCATTTTGGTGGTGGGGGTTCCATGAATTATATAAACAATATAAGTAAATTATCCCTCTACATAAGGTTTTTTAGAGTTAGGGGTAGTGAGCCAATTGGTGTGAATAGTATTATATGGCGAGTGGTCGAATGACTGGGTAGCTTGTATTAGATAATGGGGGAATTTTCAACCCAATTAGGTAATAATGACGGGGATAATTTTGGATATAGGAGATAATGAATTCTATATTTTCGTTAAATTGGATTAAAAACCCTCTAGATTTGCTTCATAACCTCATTCCTATCAGTAATGGGTCACACATTGTGCTAAAATTTCAAGTCCCGTATGAGGGATCTGGGAGTTACATGATTTATATTCATACAATGTTGGAATTATCCCCCAATAACAGGCTTCATAAAGGTATGAGGAAGTGATATAATGAGATATGTCTAGTTTGGTGATGGGTTGTAGGACATGTAAGCCATATTTTAGGGAAAATCGATCAATGCGACTTTTTGGAGTATTTTGATTGTGTTTTGTGAAAAATATTATTGAAAAATTCATAGAGTGGAGAATACCATTGGGTATTTATAAAGGTAGGTACTTTTAATAATTTATAGTTTTTTCATGTAGATTAGTCAACATTTTAAATCAAAGAAATGATTCTTATGATGTTCATATATATTCTTGTATAATTGGTGTTGCATGGACATACCACATGTGTGTGGTTACAAACAATTTGAGAGAATATAAGCGGAATGTTTTGTGGGTGTGAATGAGTTTCATGATGGATTTTCCCCAACTAAAATTTTTCCCTTAATATAATTACTAATTTGAAAGATAAAGACATAGAGAAACTCTTAGAACTCTATTTTTACATATGAAATAATCAAATGCATTTCTTACCAGAATTCATTTTACTTAAAATAATGTTCCACCTTTAAATTATGTTATGTGATGAATGTTTTTGAGAATGTGTTTCATGAACATCATTTATGTACAATAATGGACTTACACAAATCTAAAATAAATTTTGTTGAATTTCCATGGGAGAAAGAACTTCATCATTGGGATGAATGATAAGCATCATGACACACTAGTTCTTATGTAACCAATCATGATTGGACATATAAAAGTAATATTATAATGGAAATGTAGGTACACTTCATTTGGGAGAGAAATTTGTTCTTATATTATTAATAATTAATGACCTTGGTAGAGTAATCAGTGAGTTCCCCAAACATTATTAGTAGTGAAACATGGGGTACAATAATTTATCTCCAAATATTGTATATAAATAGACTAATTATGGTTCTAATGTAATAAAACATCACCATTAGACACGCCTTGGACTACCTCAGTGTGGATAAACCATGAGAAATTTTCTGGTGTCCTTATCAACATGCATTATTTCTTCATAACTTCCATGAGGGAGAGAGGGTTATATACTTATAATGGAACTAGCTCATTTGTGTGGGTAATTGAGAAGAAACAGAAATAACTTGTCTCACTCTCAATCTTTAGGCATTTACCATTCATGGGAATAAAAAGTTCTATCAAAGAAAAAGTTTCAAGAAACTTCAAGTAATGGAAGTAGTAAAGAAAAACATAATTTTAATTTCTAATTGAATCAAACTTCATCTATGGAAGAATTATATGAAGAAAAATTGTGATCCTTGAGAATGGATGTGTAAAAAGCTTTTACACACAGTGTTTAAGAAATTATACATTATTATACATTATTTGAGTGATAGAATAATTAACTAGAATCCACAGTGAGATAAATCAATGCTTTAGGGGGATACTTATCCAAGAAAATCTAAATAAATGTGATTTCATTTTAATCCTCTCCTTAAATGATGGAAATGTTTTTAAATATATATTAATGTGAATCAAACATATGATAATCCAAAATAAATGTTAAAGGAAAAAAATACAAGTACCTAAGAATTATATTGAAATAATTTTCTAATGAATTATTTGATTAGGTAAACATGAGGTTAGAGGAACCATATAGAATATGTGAAACCCTTAAAGATTTTGATATAAACAAGAAAATGTTATGTATATTTCCTCCTTGATTTAATCCAAAATTCTCTATACATGAGGATAAAGATCCAATGCAGTTTATTTTTAATGGAATTCATAGAACTGTTGTTTTATATGAGATGGGGAATGATTATTATTAGGATATGAAAATTTTTACATGTAAAGAGGAGAAAATCAAGGAGTTGAATTATCCCACCACAAAGGATGAATTATAAGAGTAAAATGTTGATGAATTCATGTTATTACTTTCTTAAAATATAAAAAGGCAAATAAGTAATGTTAAATTTAAGAATATAATCATATACTTTTGATGATAAATGTTGGGAACTTTATAGAAATATGTCTAAATAAGTATCAAAATGATGATGAACATGACAAATCTCTTCTAAAAATCATTAACTATTATTAATGGAAGCAGTACTATAGAAATTTTCTTTAGGAAAAAGCACATTATTTCAAAATAAGATAATATCTCTGATGATATAGGGGTAATAAATATTGAGGATGGTAATGACCTTAACGAAGATGTTTCTTATCTATTGTAGTTATGTCACCATATAAGTAAAACAAATATTTTTATATGGTGGAAATATAAAGTAGATTTTGTCTCTAACAAGTTATGAATGTTTATATTGAATAGATATATTTTATTAGATCCAAAACTGAGAAATCCAATATAGTGGTTTTTGTAGAAAAGCTCTATATATAGTAACTGAAATAGGATATTTCAAAGTTAAAAATAAAAATTGAAATTCCCAAATTTTAAATGCAGGAACTCTATAAGAAAATGTTTGAGTACATGATCATGGTTGATGTGTGGACCCATTTAATCAATATTTTGGCTAGCTCAATTATGGATCATGTCAATATTCATGAATATTTTAATGAATAATTCATCGGTATACTATGAAATTATAATATTATTAGAGAGTCTTGAATCTAAGTTCATCATCCTAAAATAATATTACATCATCTACAGAGAAGGTGAAGAGAATATCTATTAATATTTTCAGAGGTTTTTCTATTAAATAAAATAAACATCAAAGTGAAAAATATGGTATTTGGTTTGATCAAAAGAAAAATGTAGTGATGGTTGAGGCTAGGCGATAAGCAACAACTCAAAAATTAAAGTTTGTTTTTTGTGTGACTCAAAAATTTTGATAAACCAAAAATTATTCCTATTCATTATAAATTCCAAAAAATAGTAAAAAAATTAAGTTTTTTTTATTTAATGATGGGGTAATATCATAATGTGTGTTCTATATCACAGAGTTATTAGAAGGGACAAGATAAATGAATTAATATGAGAAGAGTTTGACATTCCAGGTTAACATTAAATATCCACTGTTTCTAGTATAAAGGATATGTATAATGACTTGGTATTGCACTTCAATAGTATATATTAATATTTTTATGATGAAAAAAATTATTTCACACAATAGATAATGGAATCATTGATAATGTTGAAAAATAAAAAACAAATTCCATTTAAAATGTGATATTATTCCATAATACTCAGTGGGATATCATATATTAATATCATGATAGTGGGAAAAGAAAATGATAGGGATAAAATATAAAGTATTGGAAAAGGTAGTGGTTGAAAATGTATCCATCAAGGAATTATAATATACTGGTGCTTATATTAATTAGATTTAATGTATGTTAAATATGATAGGATACAATGATAAATACTTAAGAATCACATATGATAGGGAAGGAACTATAAGATTTGGTTGTAATGAATTATGAAAATAATTGTATTAGGGAATACAAAATTTTGGGTTTTAATCTTAATGAAAATGGATTTAAATATTATTGATGGTCTTGGTCAGAACATTCTTAGTGTAAGTAAGTTATTG
The DNA here is from genome assembly GCA_963277665.1 of Viscum album. Taxonomy (NCBI): domain Eukaryota; kingdom Viridiplantae; phylum Streptophyta; class Magnoliopsida; order Santalales; family Viscaceae; genus Viscum; species Viscum album. The sequence continues at coordinate 1,979,165,431 of OY728122.1, forward strand.
AACTAAGTAATTATAGTGAAATTCACCAATAAGAACTAAATAATTTATAGATTATATGGTGTAGTTGTAACGACCCAAAGTATTTCAATGGAAATTTCTATTCTTATATTTATGTCATAAAAACACAAAATAATGAACTACTAAGTGATAAGTGACATTTAAACATAATTTTGTCACCCCTATGTTTGAAATTTTAAAAATCCGATATACACGATTGTGTTCAAGACAGTTTTTGGAGTCTAATGAAACAAAAATAATTTTTGGTGAATATCAACCTACCCTTATGAATAGTAACCTACCCTTATGAATATTAATATGACCCTTATGAATAGTAAATAAGAGTAACATTACTTATGAATAATAAAATAAAATTTAGACATCTTAGAAAGTGACAATTTGTCCTTAGTAAACGTTTTTGGTATTTTATAAGTCATAAATAATTAATTATAATTAATTAATTAATTTAAAAGAATATTTATTCCCCTGAAATGTATTCATAATTTATTTAATCAATGTCTAATAGTTTTTAGATAATTTTATAATACCCTACGTAATTTTTGAAAGAACTACAAAATCAGTTTTAATTTTAAAAACTGTTTTTTTTAAGTAAATTATGATTTTAATTAAAAATTAAATTAATAATATTTAGAAAATTATTTTTGAAAAATGGACATCATTTTTGGATTCTACACATCAACAAATGGTAGGGGTAAATTTTTGGGTTTATTCTGAAATACTTCAATTTTCGGGTGAATAGTAGAAAATATAGTTTTTCGCATAATCATTGTACACTAAATTGCATCATTATTGATGTAATGATGACATAAACATTCTAGAACTTTAGTTTCGGCCAAAACATATTAAATTTCATAAAGTGTCTTTTTCTCTTTCTTTCACTTTCCTTTTAATAAATTAATGAATTCGAATTATAAAAGAAGATTTAAAGCCTAAAACCAATTTTATCATATTAATATATTATTTAGGATGTCAAAAAACTAATATTACATGTCTAACTTATGATATATTATTTTATTTAATATTTTATACCAAAAACACCTCCCTCCTCATGTATAAATAAGTCCTCCCCCTCCTCTTGCCAAACCACAGCTCTCAAGCTTCAAGAATTGTATAAGCTCTTCCCAATCATCTCCCCTACCCCCTTCCCCACGTCCAAGAGCTTCTGGTCTCATCAAAATACCAAGCTTAGGCTCTTAAGGAGGTTCTAAAGTGAAGGATTCAAGAGGTAATTTCCCTCCCTCTTCTCCTTTAATTTCCTTTCATGTTCAAGTTCCTTTCTTGATCTCTCCCCACCTATCTTCATCCAAATTGTTTTTAACTCTAGTATTATATAGATAATGTGATATTATGATTCTAATGGTATATTATATCACACCACACCCTTTCCTGCTTCATTTTATTTTTTTAAAGAGAACGTTGTTCATGAGGTGTTAAATTTATCACCTTCAAAAATGACATATTCTCTTCTTCCATTTCTACCTTAAAACCTGGTCATGAAACCATTTTTAAGGTTGAACCAGAATATTTTATATGTATTATGTTCTATTTTAAGTTCTGTAAATAACCTATGGCCATGTTACTAAGTGAAAAGTTAAAACGAGTTCATTGTGATCCAAAAACCGCTCAAATTAACCCAAATAATCTTCATTTAATTCTTATCTAATGATTCATCCACATTGATCTAATATAACTAATTATAAAATCATTCAAGATTCTGTAATATCATTAATAACATGTAATATCAGTTCTGGATGTTTACCCATGATCTACCCAAACATCAATTTAAGAATACAAGTGGACCGCTCAAGAAAACCATGAAAACAAACATCCCCGATCAATATTTTTAAACTCTACGAGTCATCCAAAGGAACATAATATGAAATAATGAAACAAGAATGAACAATATTAATGTATAAATGGTTTTGGAATTTCTAATTAATGAATATAATGTCATTATACCGGACATTAAAGAGAAAGAGGCATTCGAGTACAAGGTAAGGGGAAATCTCGAACCCAATTTTCTTCCTTCGGGTTCTCCCTCTTTCACTCCATTTTTGATATGGTTACTCCTAAAAGATCATTTGTTCATCATTGAATTTTATTTTCTAGGATATAAATGTATGTCACTAGTTTTTATGTCCACCAAAATGTTTTCCAAAAGAACTCATCTTTCAAGAACTCACCTTTTACCTCTCATTCAAGGTTGATGGTTCTTGTATCAAGTATGTTGTTCCCTCATTCTTTTGGGAACCCGAAGCTTATGAATGTGTTATTATGAGATGAAACCCATTCCATTCCATGGGTTATTTATGTACATGTTTGATATGTGTTCTATGTGGAAAGCATGATAATGATAATGTTATGATGTGATGGGTGCGCCCAGAATTATATAGCGCAATATGAACGTTTAAACGGGACGGGTGCGCTCGGAATTATATAGCGCTCCAATGCATTGGGTAAAGTGATGAATATCATGATTATATGTGAAATGATGTGTGAAAAATATGCTATCTTGGTTCACAAATATGTTTGGTAGTTAACCACTAAGACATGATGTTTCATTTTTATGCATTGCCACATTTCAAGTCTATTATTTATGCTCCTCTCATGTTCGAGATCTTTTTCCTATGTCATGATTATGCTCAACCCATGATATATTGTTATTATCTATCCTCTTACTGGTCTTTTAGCTCACCCCTTTTGGTGTATATCTTCAGGTGGCTAGATGTACTATGGAGATGACAAGTTCCACTAAGACGCTAGTGAAGAAGAAATTAAAGAAATGTTTATGGTTGAAAAAATTAGAAGAAACATCAACAGTATCAATTGCTATAGAAGGCCAAAAAAACTTTTGATCATTAGGTGGGAGGTTCATGTACGACCAGACCACGAATCCCAGTCTCCCTGAAAGTCTTTGGATCTCCCATCGAATGAAAGAAATGATAATGATAAAAATAAACCTCAACATGATGATAATCAATAGAATCTATCCCGAGGATGATGTCAAATAGAAATAGATTTAGAATTAAAAGATCCTAGTATATCTTCACATCTACTATCGATAACGCATAAGGACACTAAACCCCTACTATTTACTTTTCCAAAGAGGTGTATCTAACTTAAAAATGAAGGACATAAGTTCCATTGGAAGGTAATCATATAAAAAATATGACCAGATATAAATTTATTATATTGAAAAATATAAATCAAAATACCCACTACTGGAGAAGAAATAAATATTGTTCCTCTCACTATTTCTAGAACCACATCTACCACCACTAGAAACTCATCTATTACATGAAGGTGATTCACTCTCGAGGCTAGTGGATGGATATATATAGTCTTTGAATCATATCGTTGCACTATAATATTCTTTGGAGCTGATGATCCCTAAAAAAATTATAGAGTAGTCATATCCTAAAAAACATTATAGATTTCCATAATGTACTCAAATTTTACATGTCTTTGTAGGTGAATAATAATAAAATCAAGTGTATGTAGTATTTCCACACTCATAACAAGTTAGAGGCACACAACTAGCTGCAACTTGAGGTTCCAAGGAGGTATACTTCAAAGAACCTCCTCCACTACTCATGTGATGATCTTTCCACTTCCACTTCTTCCTTGATGGGCCACTGAATATTCTACTTGTGGGAAGAGAAGGGGAATAATATCCAACCTTTATTTTCATACTCATTTATTCCATCATATACCTATCCACTATTTCCTCATAAGTTTAAGTATTTTTCATATATTTCCTGAATCTAATTTCTGGTCACAAACCCTACATATAATTTTGATATTTTAGTTATTCATTATTTATAACCTCTAGTGAAGAATGAATCGGATCAACACAATGATTGGTGTATACTAACATAGAATGATCTCCCTACTGTAAAAGAGGATATCTAGAGACGTCACTATCATCAGTGACTCTATAAAAAATGGATAGAATAAGAGAGTCTTGAAACCCTTCTAATCCAACCATGGTATCCTATCTACCTATACCGTAGAATCTAACAATAGTTTGTTGGGACCCTCATGTCTAAACCCCCCACACTTCACCTTAATACTCTCATGTGTTTCCTGGAAGTCAATGATCTGATCAATTTTTCTTGCCAACCCTATGCCTCCTAAGGTTCATTAATACCCTTAAAGGATATTGGATTCTCTCACAAGAAATATTTTAATGGATCATGTTCTCTAGAAACTCCCGGTTGTACCTCAACTACTTTTTTCGAAACATGTGTCACATTTTGGCCAACAATACAAATTACCGGCATGATTACATCGATAAGATTCTGATCAAGAGACTGATTACCCTATAGAGAATCAGCTACACCTTCATGAGGAACAGATGGATCATGTCTTAGAGTAAAATATTTGAATACCAAAAACTGTATTAATGATAAAAAAAGAAAAATATCAGTTCAAACTAGAAAATCCATAAAAAAAATTTGATATTAACATAAAAAAAATAAAAAAAGGAGATACACGTCCTGACAACCCATGGTAATGTGAGTTTCATCAGTAAAATATTTGGAGAGAAACTCACTGAAATATAACTATTATGTCTTGAAAATCCTCTCTCTAGTCTACCAGGAATTACAAAACAAGGACTCTTTATATTCACCCAAATTTTTCTTACATTAATTTTATGTCATTTTAAATAGAAACAATATATAAACATTATAATGTAGGATCCAAAGTTTTAGTTTCTTGGGAAAATTTGGCTCATACATAATCATTAAAGAATTAAACCTAAAAATTATTTAATTCCTTCTTCCCTAGATTCATTGTGTCCCTTATGTTATCATTAGTACAATTAATCAACTGAGGATATCAATCAAATGAACGGTACAAGGTTCCTGCCTTAAACATTACATAATAATGAATTAAGTTAATAATTCACATTGAGGATCTTTTCAGGTTTAGATTTTAGATAATTAAGCCATAACATATACATAAAAACATGAATATTACAAGTAGACACTTCTACCCACAATCCATTTTCACTCATAAAATAAAAACTCTAAAAAAAGAAACATGTTTAGTTCCCTGTTTTAGACAGCATAACCTTTCATTAATCTCATATTTGACCCTATTCATCTTTATGTCCTGTGAAAAACATTTCAAAACTTGGGATAATCATAAAAACCTATGTAAGGGATACACAAAGAATGAAAACTGTTATTTCTTCAAAATAACATGTCAACCATGAATACATTATCATAAGTAATACTTTTCACCTTTATGAAGTAGTAAATACTTTTCACTGAATAAAATCTCATTTATTACCCTTTTGTAACCAATAGATTACCAGAAAACCCATAGAAATCACACATACCTTATAAAAGGTAAATATGGGATGCAATCAAACTGAAATGGAATAACCATACGGTTGACTACCACAAATCATTATTACAAATAGAATAAACATATGGCCGACTTCCATACCCATTTCATTGTATGATATTACATAACCACCCATCCTTGGTTTATCATGGAACCACCTGTCATTTTGTTTATCACATAACCACACGTCAAATGTCCAATTACCATTATATAATCATCACATATAAAAGATTGCAACTATCATCATTTTAATCCTAAAATTTCATTTGCACTCACAAGAAATAATTTCAAGATATTGAAATAGTAAATCCTCTTTCCAAATCATTTTCAATACCATAATATTTAAAAATGTAATATGGTATTTATTTTCCATTTAAAAACATCACGACTTGTTATGGAAGCCAAATATCAAATAACATTCGTGGTGGTGGAAAGGTTGTTGTCACCGCATACGTTAAAAACATTCCTTTTGTAATTTAGTAAAATTATACATAGAGAAAAGATTACCTTTGAATGAAATTAAATGTAAAAGGGGTTTATTATTCACCATGTAAAATAAGGAGGGCTATATTATCAAAACAAGCCTCAATGGAAGGAGATTTAGACAAAGTCCCTTACCTCGTATTCAACTTAACTCGTACATTCATTAATTTCATGAATAATAAACTTAAGTTAATTTATAATTTATTTAGAACCTTTTTAAATTTTATTATTCCTTTTATATCACTTATTACCTTGCTATAACAATCATATAATTATTCATGTTCATGTCATCCATTTTGTCTATGTTTAGTACTTAAGTTAAAAATGAACTTTTTATATTTACAAATTGTCCATGTGGTCAAAATTAAATTATCTCAAGAATGATATTCATGATTTAGATATAATATATTTCATATAAATCCATTATATATGTACTTATAATAGTCTGTAACATTTGGATATAAGAAATGAAATGCACTGCCCATGGAGACGGTAAGTCGTACGTATGTATGAACGCTACTTTCATTTCTTTTTCATATTTAAAGTAATGAAAAATAAATGATAAATATGTATATTATAATTAAAGTATAATATATATGTTCTATGTCTTAAATAGGTTCATTAATTCAATCATTTATATGTTCTATGTATAGCATGAACGATTCATATCACTTTGAATGGGAGAGAGTCCGCACTTCCTCAAATGAAATTAACTTATATATACAAGATGAAATTCATAAAGGTATGTTATAAATGTGAATTACATAATTATATAAATAAAATAAGTATCATAAATATCATATATAATTACATTGTAATCATAATGGCCACAATAAGAGGTGGTAGGAGAATATTGAACAATCATCGTTTCGTGAGGCAGTAGTTCGTCCTCCAAAGAAAAGTATGTTTTATAACCATTAGACGGAGGTGTGTGTAAGTTTAGTTCGAATAATTATCATAAAAGAATCCTATTATATTTATGATACTAGGGTTTTTAAATTAAATAATAAGAAGAAGAGCATAATTAGTGGAGAAAAAAAATAATGTAAAAGAACTTGAGAGAAGACGTTACCTCAAATCGGGTAACTTCTTTTGATTTGATCCAATGGGCTTTCTTGAATTTCCTTCTTCCTAGTGGAAGGCTTTTAGGAAGAAGGTATTAATGTTGTGAGATTATTGTATAAGGTTTTTTATGATCCATGTGGGCTTGAGAGGTGTATGTAAGGGTTAGAGGTGGTGTCCTTTTATAAAAGTGAGGAGGGGCACTTTAGGAAAGTTTTAAAGTATTATCTTATTATTAATTGATTTTCAAATTATAATAACACCAAAGTGATATATTACTAAGATAAGATTATTATGGGTTGAAATAATCTCATAAAATGGGTTTTAAACAAGTTTATTTCACAAATTTATCCTTATATTTTAGCTTTAACCCTTAGTTAACTAATTTAACTTTTACCATGTCATCTTCTATATTCATACTATATGGTTATTATATTTACTATAAAATTGAAAAGGAAAATTAAGTGGTTCATTAATGAAATTTTAAAAATTATATAATTCATTTTTTCAAATCGTATATTTTTTGGATTATTATATCATTTAATAAAATAGTATTTGTCTTAAAAACTCATTTACGTCAATTTTTATACTATTCATATCATGAATTTTTAAAAATCCAAACAACTTTATTAAATAAAAAAAGATCATTAATTAAAATATAACAATTCATAATCATCACTAAAATTAATTTATGGCATACAATGTTTCAAAATAAATTTATTTTAATTTTTATAATCTCATTTATTTAAACCATCCATTAATAAGGTAATCACTACATCATCATTTTTTCATAAATAAATTTATTTATTTGATGTCTAAAAATTAAAAATAAATTACTATGATGTAGTAAATCATTTCATATTTCTAATTAATATTTATAGTCTAAGATATCACTCATATAACCTCATATAAAAATTTTTTTAGTAAAAGATACTTGTTTAGGTTTTATTTTCCTTAACTTTAAATTAAAAGTAATTATATTTCCTTTTCAGTCACATGTGGCTCCATGGGGTCCTAGTATCAACCCAAGGATGCCCATGGTCAGAAATATCTCATCCAATAGGGCTTGTACATATGTTAGGATATTTTAATATTATTATAATATAATATTTTACCCTTATTTACTAGATTTACCCTTTAACCATGGTAAATAAAATATTTACTGAAGTAACTATTCATATTTTCTAAAAATATAAGTTTCATATTTAAATAATTTGGAACTCCAGATTCCAAATATATAATCATTTTTTTCAAATTCAAAACCCAAAAGTTTCAGAGATTAATTTAAAACTAATTCACATTGTCAAAAACAAAAAACGTGTTTTTAAGAAGCAAAAACTACCAAAATATTGACATGTGTTTATGTCCAATTTAAAATTGAAAATACTTCCAATGACTAAAATTGTGTTAAATGATAAAAATATAATATAATTACACTTTAAAACAAATTAAAATAATGATTTAATCCTATACATAAACTTCATTAAAAGACAGTTTTGACTTAAAATGCAATATTTTTCACAATTAATTAGAAAAATGATCTTTATCAGAAAAATACCTAAAATTTACCCAAAGTAAATTTTGATGTACCAATTCTAAATATTAAGTTTATACTATCAACTGGAATATATAAAAGTGATAAAAAACTATATTTAAAAAGGGTTCGCCATCAAAAGGAGGTAAAATGGCCTTTTAAAAGATATTAGAGCATTTATGCTTAAAATTGGATTAATTTTCATTTTAAGCCACTAAATTTTATTAGATAAATGAAAAAACATTAAAAAACATGTTTAATCATAATATGGTTTGTTCTGTTCATTCCTACCAATAAAAATTCTAGGTGTTAACTAACCTTTAGATTAATAATATTATATTATTATTATTCAGTATAACTTAGCCTTGGGTAAAGCATGTGATTTTAGATAATCACATTCTTGCAAGTCAGTTACACCATCGAACATATCATCCCCTTTTAAGTAAAATTGATATTTAATTCATAAATATTAATTAATATAAAAATATCATATTATTTATTTTCCTGGGATGTTACATATTTCCCCCCTTTTGGGAATTGTGTCCCTGCAATTATATTCACTTATCAAATAAGTGGGGGTATTTATCCCTCATAGAATTTTATGATTACCATGTTGCCTATTCAACCATATGGTTTTTACAAAAAAAACCCAACCTTATGAATTACCTTATTCTGCAACACATGCTCTCTTTGGTCAAGAATTTGGACTTGTTGTTCCTCATAAGAGATATTCTCTTCCAACAGAACTACCTTTGGACTCAAAACATGATATTGGTCTAGAATATACTCCCTCAACATTAACATATTAAAAAAATTGTGTACATGGGGAAAACATGGGGGTAAATCCACTCGGTAGGATATTGATCCAACATTCTCTAGGATTTCATATGGTCCAATGAACCTTGGAATCAGCTTCCCCTTCTCAGAAAAATGCATCACATTTTTCCGTAGAGAAACATTGAAAAAGACATGATCACCTGACTCAAAAGAAAGATCCTTCCTTCGGTTATCCGCACAACTTTTCTACCTGCTCAGAGATGTTCTCATGTGCTTATAAATCAACTAATCTTTTCCTTCCATATCTTCTACCAAGTCTAGTCCCATCAACTTTTTTTCACCTATATCATCCCAAAAGCTGGAGTTTGACACTGCTTCCCATATAATGCCTCATATGGTTCGATTTGTATACTAGAATGAAATTTTTTTTATAAGAAAACTCAACCACAGAATAATGTGGGTCCCAAATTCCCTAGTAATCCATTGAAGAAGCACATATCATATCTTTTAATGTTTGAATTGTTCATTTTGACTTCCCATCATATTGAGGATGAAAATCAATACTCAAAATTTAATTCAGATCCCAATGACTTCTGAAGGCCCTTCTAAAAGTTATAATTGAACCTGGATCATGATCAGATACAATGGAGAAAGGAACTCCATATAACCTGACTATCTATTTAATATACAATCGAGAAATTTGATCTAGAGACAAAGTATCTAGAATAGGATGGAAATTAGCCGATTTAGTCAATTGGTCAATAATAACCCAAATTGCATTGTTACCTTGAGAAATATTTGGTAATACCACTATGAAATACATGGACATATTTTCCCATTTCCATTATAGAATTGGAAATGGAAGAATCATCCCTTTTGGTAACTTCCATTACTCTATAACATGTTGACAAGTTAAACACTTCACAGCAAAGTCAACAATATCACTTTTCATTCCATTTCACCAGTAATACTCCTAAAGATCTTTGTACATCTTAGTACTTCCAGGATGAACTAAAAATGGAGAACTATGAGCTTCATATAACAACTCTTTCTTTAATTGTGAATCACAAGGCATGCATAATCTCAATCCAAACCTCAAAACACAATCTTTATCAATGTTAAATTCTGGTAAGTTACCCTTCTAAACCAACTCTACCGTTTTTTGCAACTCAACGTCTTCCTTCAATGCTTTCTTAATTTTGCCTAATAAAGATGATTTCACCGACACCTGAAACAAAACAATGTAATTTTATGCACTAACAACATCTATCCCAAAGTTCATCAAATCATTAATCATAGGATCTTATTCCAAATATAACATTTTTAGTGTAGTATTACCCTTTTGTCTGAAATCATCAACCACTTTATTTTCCTTTCCTAGATGGTAATAGATCATGCAATCAGAATTCTTGATTAATTCTACCCATATCCTCTATATCATGTTCAATTATTTCTATGTGAATATATACTTCAATCTTTTGGGATCAATATATATTTCACAGTTTACACCATACAAAGGATGCCACCAAATTTTTAAGTCAAAACAATATGCAGCTAATTCCAAATAATGTGTAGGGTAATTTAACTCATGAGGTTTTAATTGATGTGAAGTGTAAGAAATAACCTGATCATTCTGCATTAGAATACAACCAATTACTTCTAACGAAGAATCACTATAGATAACAAATTCCCCATTTTTGGAAGGAAAGGCCAAAACCAGAGCATTTACCAATCATATTTTAAATTCTTGAAACCATCATCAAATTATGTTGTTCGTATAAACTTAACACCTTTTTGAGTTTACTTAGTTAGTGGTCTAGCTAACTATGAAAAATTCTCAACAAACATTCTATAGTATCCTTACAATCCATGAAAAATATGAATTTTAGTTATATTTATGGGTCTTGGACATTCTTCAATAACTTTTGTTTTAGCAGGATCAACAGTTATGCCATTTTTGGAAAGAATGTGAACAAGTAATGAAATTGGTTGTTACGAAGACTCAAACTTGCTGAATTTACCAAAAAATTTAATTTCCTTTAATTTTTTTAAGAAAACCCTTTAATTAATTTCATGTTCCTCTTTACTGTTAGAATATAAAAAAATATCATCAATAAAACAACCAAAACCTTTTCCAAGAACTCATAGAAAATTTTGTTCATAAGATCCATGAATACATCAGGTGAATTGGTAAACCCAAAATTCATAACTATAAGTTCATAATAGCCCTATCTAGTATGAAACACGGTCTTTGGAATGTATTATTCCTTTTATTTCAACTGATGGTACTCCGACTTCAAGTCAATCTTCAAAAAATACAGATCTCCATGGAGCTAATAAAAAAAATCATCGATATGAAGCAAAAGATACTTGTTATTAACAATAATATTATTCATGGCTCTATAATCAATGCAATGTCTCATTGAACCATATTCCTTATTAATAAAAAATATTGGAGCACCCCATGGTGATGTTATAGGACGAAGGAAACCTTTATCTAACAACTCCTATAATTTTTTTTTAAAATCTAAAATTTCAATTTAAGCTATTAGAAAAGGGGGTTTGAAATTGAATTAGCATCAGGAACTAATCCAACAATAAACTCAACTTCCCGATCAGGTATAATACCAGGAAACTCATTAGAAGAAACATCAAGATACCCATTTAATAATGGTATATCATTAATATGAATAGTTCCTTTGTTTTCAGCAATATGTGCAAGGTGGAATTCATTTCCATCATTCACTAGGTTCGCATCTTCCTGATATGTTATCAAAGATAAGGGTTAATTCTTGTATAAAAACTAAAATTCTTTCTGAAAAGAAACAAATTTATCTCTACCGCATATCTTATTATGGTAAACATAAATACAATCCATTCCCAAAGTAACAACAAAACTCCACTAGAGGAAAAACAATAAGGATTGCGTGTAAATTCTTTCCCAAAATAAGGATAGAATGATTCTTATAATTTATTTTTTCCTCAACCTAACCCTTAGGTGTTTTTAACATAATTTCTAGATTCATTTATTGAGGTCTATTTCTAAATTTACATAAAAATTTCTCAGAAATGAAGGAATGTGTAATTCCGAAATCAAATAATAAATTAACATAATATGATGAAAAAATCACCTGATACCACTTTATTTGATGGTCCCACATCAACCACAGTAGTAGAAAAAGATTTTTCCCCACCCATATGCTTTTGATTGTGTGGTTTCTACCTTGGGTAATCAACATTAGACACATATTGGCACAATTATCAAACTAATTGCAACTAAAACATCTTACCACTGACTTTTCATTGCCTGCTGATCATCTTCATTATAGTTACGATCAATATGACCAGTCTTACCACACTGGAATCACTTCCTAGACTTTGATAAATATTTTCAAGGATGTTTTTTACCACACTTCTCACAGGATGGGAATTTAATTTTTATACCTCTCGGGTTTGTTGGTGAATTATTTCCCTTTACATGCCAACTGGACATCTTCTTTATCTTACTCTTTTGGAACACCTAATCATCAAAAAAATCTCCATTTCTACCTTCTCGGAACATTTGACAAGTTTCTCATAACTTTTTATTTCATGAGAGGCTATTTCTCTTCAATATCAGGGCTTCAATCCTGATTAAAATCGATTTATCTTACTATAATGATCTCAGATGAAATTTGGAGCATACCTTGCCAGTCGAGTGAAAGATTCATAGATAGCATCCAATAAGTCATCCTCATTCCTCATTTCCAAGAATTGTTTTTCCATATTAAGTCGAACTGCCTTAGGAAAATATTTCTCAGGAAACATAGCTTATAATTCTTCCCAATAAAGAGAATCAATCTCTTCACTGTCCTTGATATTTTTAACCATCGAACACTAGTGATCTTCTTCTCCTTTAAAATGATAAATAGAAAGATTTACCTTTTGATTTTCTATACAACCCATTACATCGAAAATCATTTCTAGTGCTTTGATCCACCCTTCAGATAGAACAGGCTCAGATGGTATTCTAAATGATGGGGTATATTGCCTCATGAAATGCTCTACTACTAACTCGTTCCTCTGTGGTTGATCTGGTTGATCTTGTGAATGTATACCACCACCATTTATTGACTGAGTCAACTATGCCATCACTACAACAAACTATTCAATTCTGATTCCAACCATCTCAGGATGCATATTTGGAAGGTTATTCTCCGCTATATTCCTTCCCATTACTGATGCCCTATTTCCTCTATAAAAAAACATTCTAAAAAACATATATTAGATGAAGAAACATGGTAATATTCAAATTCTATATCATTTAAATTTGACCATAATGTAAAAATTATTGATGGATATTTTATTAACAAATTTATAACTCCTATTGTTATCTAAACTGACCTCTGATACCAACTATAAGGTCCCATCCTTAAACATTCCATAATCTTGAATTATGTTAATGATTCACATTGAGAATGTTTTCAGGTTTACAGATTTATAGAATTAGATCATAACTTATACATAACAACTTCAATATTATAAGTAGACACTTCTACTCAATATCCGTTTTCACTCATAAAACAAAAACACTAAAACAATAAACATTTTTAATTCCATGTTTTAGAAATCATGAATTTTCCATGATCCCATCCTTGACCCAATTCATCTTTAAGTCCTATGAAAAACATTTAAAAACATGGGATGAGCATAAAAAACTCAGTAAGGGATACAAAAATAAGGAAAACTATTAATTTTTCAAAACAACATGTGAACCATGAATACTTAATCATAAGTAATACTTTTCACCTTTATGATGTAGTAAATACTATTAACTAAATAAAATCTTATTTCATACCTTTTTGTAACCACAATATTACCATAAAACCCATATAAATCACACATAACATAAAAAAGGTGAACTAGGGACATAATAATACTAAAATGGAATAACCATATGGTCGACTTCCACAAATCATTCTTACGAATGGAATTGTCATACGGTCGACTTCCATACCTAATGCATTGGAGGTTATTACATAACCACATGTCCTTGGTTTATCATGGAACCACCCGTCATTTTTTTATCATGTAACCTTCCATCAAATTTCCAAGTAACATTATATAATCATCACACATAAAAGATTGAAAATATCAACTTTTGAGTCATAAAATTTCATTTGCAATGAAAAAAAATAATTTCGAGATATTGAAATATTAAATCCATATTAAAAACCATTTTCAATACCATAATATGTAAAAAGGGTATATGATATTTATTTTCCTTTGAAAAACATCCAAACTTTTTAAGTAATCCAAATTACAAATAATGCTCACGACGGTGGAATGGTCGTTGTCGCCGCATACGATAAAAACATTCCTTTTATCATTTAGTAAAATTCTAGATAGAAAAACTATACCATTTGAATGAAAGTAAAAGTAAAAGGGTTTTATTATAAACCGTGTAAAATAAGGAGGTGTATGCTATCACAATATTCCTCAATGAAAGAAGATTGAGACAAGGTCCCTTACCATGTGTCTGACTTCAATCATTCGTTCATTAATTTATTGAATAATAAACTTAAGTTAATTTCTAATTTTTAGAACCCTTTCAATGTTTATTATTCCTTTTATATCACTTATCGCCTTTCTATAAAAATCATATAAATATTCAAGTTCATATCAGTCGTTTTATTGATGTTGAGTAATTGGGTTAAAAATGAACTTGTTATAATTACAAATTGTCTATGTTGTAAAAAGTACATTAACTATAGAATTATATTCATGATTTATATATCATATATATAATATGTATCCAGTATATATGTGTCTATAATATTCCATAACATTTGGATACACGAAATGAAATGCACCGTTCATAGAGATGGTAACCCATACGTACGGATGAACGCTACATTCATTTCTTTTTCATATTTAAAGGAATGAAAACTAAATGATAAATAGGTATATGATAATTAAATCATAATATATATCTTATATATGTTACATAATTTCATTAATTCCATCCTTTATAAGTTCCATGTATATCATGAATGAGCCAAATCAATTTGAGGGGGCAGTAGTCCGCACTTCCTCAAATGAAATTATCATATATATACAACATAAAGACATTAATTTATGTTCTAAATGAGAATTATATATGTATAGGGATAAAATAAATATCATATATTTCATATATTTCATATATAATTACATTTACATTAAAATGGATACCATAAGATGTGGTAGGAGAATATTGAACAGTCATCATTTTATGAGGTAGTAGTTCACCGTCCACAGAAATAGTATGTTTTATACCCGTTAGACGTAGGTGTGTATATGTGTAGTTATAATCCTTCTCATAAAAAAACCTAATATATTGAGGATACTGGATTTTTTATATAAACAAATAATAATAATATCATAGGGAGTAGAGAAGGAAACATAATGGAATGAAACTTGAAAGAATACGTTACCTCAAATTGGGTAACTTCTTTTGATTTGAGCCAAAGGGAATTCTTGATTTCACTTATTACTATGGTAAGGGTTATATGAGAAAGGGGAGGAATTTTGGGAGATTTCTGTCAAATATTTTGAACAAGAAAAGGCGGTTTCCTTTAATAAGAGGGAGGAGGGGCACTTTAAGAATGTTTGAAGGTATTATTTTATTATTAACTAATTTTTGAATTATAATAATAAAAAAGTGAAATATTTAGAATCTAAGATGATTATGGGTAGAAATCCTCTCATACCGGGGGTTTTAGAAAAGTTTGGGTGACAAATGTAACATTATCTTTTAGCCTTAACCCTTAGTTAAATAATTTAGCTTTTACCATGTCATCTTGCCTATCCATACTATATAGTTAATATATTTACTATAAAATGCCAATATATTATCAAGTAGTTAATTAATGAAATTATAAATATTATATAAGTCATTTGCTATAATAATATATTTTTAGGACTATTATATCATTTAATAAAATATTATTTGTTTTAAAAACTCATTTATGTCAATTTTTATACTATTCATATCACGACTTTCTAAAAATACATAAAAACATGATTAATTCAAAAAAAATTATTTGATTAAAATATTAAAAGTAATAATCATCCATAAATTTTTTTAAAGAATAACAAGTTTCAAAATAAATAAATTTTAATTTTTATAATCTCATTTATTTAAAACATTCATTAATAAGGTAATTGCTACATCAACATTTTGTCATAAATAAATTTATTTATTTTATGTATGAAAATTCTAAATAAAATACCATGATGTAGGAAATATTTTTATCTTTATAATTACTATTTATATTATAATATATAACTTATATAACCCCATATAAAAATTGTTTCAGTAAAAGATACAAGTTTAGGTTATATTTTCCTTAACATTAAATTAAAAGTAATTAAATGACATTTTCACACACAAGTGGCTCACTGGGGTCCTAAAATCCATAAAGATTGACCACGGTCGGAAATATCTCATAAAATAGGGTTTAGACATGTGTTAGGGTAATTTAATATTATTATAATGTTATTATTTACCCTTATTTACCAAATTTACCCTTTAACCATGGTAAAAAAATATTTACTGAAGTTACTATTCATAATGTCTCAAAATATAATTTACCTATTTACAAAATTTAGACATCCTAATCCAAAATATGGAATCAAATTTTCCAAATACAAAACACATATGTTACAAAAATTAATTTAAAATTAATTCTCGCTGTCAAAACCAAAAATCTTGTTTTTAAGAAGTAAGAAAACTACCAAATTATTGGCTAGTGTTTATGTCCAATTTCAATGTTAAATTAATTAAAATGACCAATATTGGATTAAATGATAATAATTTAATCTAATTACACTTTAAAACCAATTAAAAGTACAATATAATCATATAAAAAACTAGATTAAAAGACATATTTGACTTAAAATGTTGTATTTTTCACTATTCATTAAAAAATGGATTTACTAGAAAAATACAAAAAATTTACCCAAAGTAAATGTTGATTTAACACTTCTAAATAAGAAGTTTATTTATTCTAATGGAATATATAAATGTGAAAAAAACTATATTTAAAAAGGGTTTACCCTCGAAAGGCTGTAAAACTACCTTTATTAAAATATTAGAGTATTTATGCTTAAAATTGGATTCATTCGCATTTTAATCCTCTAAATTTTATGGGATAAATGTAAAAATATTTAACAAATATGTTTAATCATAATATTTCTAGTTCTGTTCATTCCCACCAATAAAATGGCAAGGTGTTGACTACCATTTAGAATAATAATATTATATTATTATTTTTCAGTATGACTAGCCTTGTGTGCAACCTGAGATTTCAGAGAAACCCATTGTTACTTTTCAGGTACAACAAAAAACATAGAATCACATTTAAATTAAAATTAATATTTATTTCAGAAATATTAAAAAATATGAAAATATCATATTCATTATTTACCTTGGATGTTACAAAGGGGTGAGCTAAAATCCCAGTAAGAGGTTAGATAAGAACATGACACATTATAACATGGGTGAGGATAATTATTATCATCATAACATAAGAATGGTACCATCCTCAAAATCATGATTGGAGGAATTATATAATGGTTTGGGATGTTTTAATGCATAAAAATAAAATATCATGTATTAATGGTGATCTACAACACATAGTTATGAACAAAGTGAGCATAATATTCCCACATAAGATATGTGCATAATCATAACAAAATAATTATGAAAAATTATGGAATAATGTTAAAAAATATCTAACATTATCTCATGAGATACATCACATTACCCAATTCATTGAAGCACTATATAATAATGGGGCACCCATCACATCATAACATTTACATTATCATGCATCCTACATAGAGCGTATAATAATATTTTTCAAAAAATAACCCTTGAAAAGGGAGTTGGTTTCATGACAATTTCAAAAATAATTCATTAAAGAATGATCATTGGGGTTCCTAAGATAAAAATGGGATATTATACATGGTATAAGAATCGTCAATATTGAGTGATGAATAAACTGTCTCAATAGAAGTAAAATATGTGTTTTTTTAAAGAATATTTATTTTCGAAAAACAATTCAATTTTTCATAAAATAATATTGGAATCATGTATATCACATAAAAGGAAGGTAAGGATACTGAAATTATATTTAATTAAAATTTAATGATATATCCAAAAAAATTGGAATGAAAGAGTTACAACCTAATGAATGGTAGTGGGGTTTGAGAATCCTCTTACCTTAAGTATGAATTATTTCTTCACATTAATTTCCTAGATAATAAAATTTGATTAATTAATTAGTAATTTCATAACCTATTAAACATGTATTTTATTCATTATAATTTTATTATAATTGATTACATCCATTTTGATGAGTTATAGTGTTCAATTTCATCGTTCCTGAGTGTTCATTTTCTTGGATTTCATGATCGGTTCAATTGTATGCATGTATAGAAGATCTTGTAAAATGAATATTATTCTTTAGAAATAGAAATATAAAAAATTACTGAACTTATATAAGTTTAAATGTTATTATATAATACTTTTTCCATATTTTAAGATGATCCATTAGAGAAAACCTTAATGATAATAGTTTAGAATCATTTGGTGATTTTTTTGATCATCATGAAAAAGATTCATTTTATTGTTTAATATAATAGGTATGTGTGAGTTCCAGAACATAAAAAGGAAATGAAATAAATTTTACAAAATAAATCCACCCTTATAATGATTTTATTACCATATTTAATGGTGGTAAAATATGATGAAAACTTTTGGTCCATGAAGGAGATAAATTATCACCTAATGAAATATTTTCATTTATATAATAAAATGGAGAGGAGGATAGGTTTGATGATTGATTATTACTCTAACATAGGAAAATTAATGTATATATAATATATTTGACTTATCATGAATCTTGGATAAGGGATCGATATGATTGAATAATAAAAGATTTTTTAAAACAAATAAAAATAAAATAAATAAGATTTACATCTTGAATTCTTCTCATTGAGAACCTCCTTAAAAGTACCAGTTTTGGTATTTTATTAAGACCAACGGATCCTGGATGTGGGTGAGGGGATAGGGAAGAGGATTGTCTATAAATTGGACAAGCTTTATTTTTTAGAAGTTGTGAGGAGAATAGATGGTTACAGTTTGTATTTGAAGGGGAGAAGAGTGGTGTTTTTCTAATTTTTTTTATTCATTACTTTATTATTACGGCTCAAGAATATAAATAGATTAAAAGTTATCAAAAAATATATTAAATAATTAAGTGTATTTTTAGATTATTTTGATTACATTAGAAATGACTCATGGAATTATTAATTTAACTTATACCTTATATATACTGTAAATTATTATATTTAACTATTCAAAAAACAAATCAACTATTTTTGAAAAAACCCAAAATTCACCCTAAACATTTGTAGAAATTTATAATCCAAAAATGGACTCCATTTTATGAAAATAATTTTTAAATAAGATATATTTAATTATTAATTAATGTCGTCTTTAATTCAGAAGACACCAATTTTAATATTGTAACTTATTTTATGACTCTTTGAAAAATTAATTAAAATATCCTAAAATTATACAATAATTATAAGAAAAAAATAAATTAATGAATGAATCTATTATATGAAAATAAAATTTCTTTAAAATTATTATAATAATTTTAAAAATGAAAATGAACAATTATGTTTTTAAAAAATACCAATAATTAATTTATTATTCTTGAAATGTATATTTACATAAACTATGATATATTTTTAAAATATTTTCATTTATTAAATTGATAAAGTTATTTATACATTCATAGTTGAGGTTACTATTATATTGCATGGACTACTACTCCTTATGGTCATGTTATTTTTTGAAGGTTCAAGTTACTATTCCATTAGGAAAGGTTCCTTAATTTATTTAAATATTACTTATTTAATTAATCATTTATGAGAATAATATTTTGATTGGTCTTTACATGATATTTGTTTGTTTTAAACTATATAACATATTTATACAGATGGAAATAATTCCATTGATAAAGTCTTGGGTCATTACATTCTCCCCCCATATGAAATTTCACCCTCAAAATTTTGTTTTAACTTCTAAGTTGAAAATGACTGAGGGTAATTATTCTAAATCACATCCTCAATTTCAATTTTTCCTCTTCAAACATATGGATCGACCCTAGTACATTGACCAGGTGATTAGTCTTGTTGAAAAAACATCATCTCTATGGTCTAAAATCATCACCGATTGCTTCTCGTAAGAGAGATAATTTTCCAACTATACCACCTCTTGATTCAGTACATGTGAGTGATCTAGTATGTACATCCTCAAGAGATGTACATGAAATAAATCATGTACTTAAGAAATTGTTAGTGTAAGTGTTATTTGATAGGCCAAAACTCCAACACGATCAAGAACATCAAAGGGGTCAAGGTACCTAGGACTTATCATTTGTTGCATACCAAGTCTCCTGATCCTCTTTCCTGGATATATGCAGAGGAATACCATGTCTCAAATAAAAGACTCTAGATCTCGTCGATGATTGTCTTCATAGATATTTTGTCATCTTTGGGCTACCTTGATGTGTGGCTAAATGGTTTTCATATTTTACACCATTTTTTCCATTTTAGGCACTAAAATCTTATGTTCATAGACTTCATCCCATAATTTTGGTGTTGTTCATCGTTTCCCATAAAGGGGTTCATATAGAGCCATTTGGATGCTCGAGTTGAAATTGTTATTGTATAAGAACTCAACTAGAGGTAGATGTTGGACCCACACTCCTTTAAAGTCCATAATACATGTTTCAAAATTTCTTATAGTATCTGAATAGTCTGCTCATATTGACCATCAGTTTTTGGATGATAAACTCGATTGATGTTTAACTCAGTGTTTTCATCTTGTTTGATTCTTTTCTAGAACATCAATGCGAATCTCGGATCTCAATTGGATAAAATTGATAGTGGTAGAACATATAGTCTCACCACTTATCTAACTTATATCCATGCATTTTTATCTTTTTATAATTCCTCTCGAATTGAAATAAAGTGAGCTGTATTTTTAAGACGATCCACAAAAACCCATACAACATTATTTCCTTTGGATGTCTTTGTATGTCCAGTGGAAAACCCCACAGTGATGTTTTCCCATTACCATGTTGGTATGGGTAACGTTTGCATCATCCCCTTATACATTTCTTCATTTAATAATTTACTTGATGACACACCATGAACTTTGATGTATGTTTAGTGATCATTTTTCATATTGTGCCACCAATAGTTCTCTGGGAGATTTCAATTCGTCTTTTTTTCTTATTGGAATAATAGAGAATGTTGTGTCATGAACCAGCCCGGGTACCCTGGTAACCCAATAACTGAGCCGGCATTGACATAACCCGAAGGGCGTTCTCGATCCCCACGGGTCGGCGACTAGCACCTGGCATCGTACAACATACAAGTGGGAACGATTTTTCCACAAGAATGCGGAAGCAAGAGTAAAACAAACAGTATGCATAACAGAAGAAACTCCACTGGGAGTGATGTACCAAAATACAAAGAGGCATAAAATGCCAAAGTACAACAACCCATGTACTAAAGATGGGAAAAACATGCCCATGGTCTCTAAGGACACAACTCACCAAGAGCAAAGATCAACAGCTGGATCCACCTCCAAGAGAACTCTTCCCTTTGCTCGATCTTGGAAGAATAAAGTCTACAAACACCTGAAGGAAAAAGTAGGGTGTGAGCCTAAGCATAGTAGGATACCACCAAAGATTCCATAACAGATGTCAAATATAGATTATCCAAAGAAAAACTTTCAATTTTCAAATAAACAGGTTTGGGAATTCCAAAACATATTTTAACAAATCATGCTAGACATTTTCAAATGATGGAAAATTCATCAAGCAAGGCTTTACAATGATGGAATATTTCATCCTAATCTTAATTAAGGAGTCAAATATTTCAACCAATTAATGTGTTTTCAACATTTAATGGGTCAAAATGGTTGAAATCCAAGGTTTCGTATTCTCTTGTGCATTAAAAAATGGAGGTTGTCGCTCATTGAGGAAGACAGTGAATAGCTACAGTTAACAATTTCAATATAATTAATTATCTATTTATTTAACATTAAAGAAACTAAAAAACACCAAACGGCCTCAACACATAGATGTTATGCCCCATCTAGGGTAAACAACCCGTTCCGGACACAACCGTGGTCTCATATTTCTCAAACGATAAACGGTTTGAGAGATATTAATGATTTTTTAATTAAAACCCGGATTAATTAATTAATTAATATAAAAAGTGGTATTCTTGCGAGCAAGGCATCCAAACACTCAATGCAAACAAAAGTTATACCTTATCTAGGGTAAAACTCTCATTTCGGACCCATCGGTGGTCTTATATTTTCCATACAACACACCTTTTGGGAGATATTTAATTTTTACTAAATAATATATTAAATATTATTTAAAAACTTTATCCCACGAGCGAGACATCTAAATGTCCTGTGCCTTTGAATGTTATACCCCTCCTATGGTAAACACTATATTTTGGACATAACTAAGGCCTAAAATTTCTCATATGACAGACTGTTTTGGAGTTATTAAATTATTTTGAATAAAGTTCTTATTCTTAAAAATAATATATTGAATATTTTTATTCCATCCTCTTTGAGACTTTGTAGACCTCAAAAACTCATACTTACACAGTGATTAACATAGAAAATATTTAATTGATTATCACGAAGCATTAATTGGGTGTTTTACCATTCAGCGATGTGTTTTAACGAAATTTTTTACTGACAAACTATTTTTTTATAATTAACATAATAATAAATTAACCCAAGAAGGATTAAGAATACCTGAAACAGTAACGGGATGTCACAGTTGTGTTTCATGCCTCATTCAGAAGCTCATTCTTTATCTCTAGATTGTATGGTACACATAGTCATGTCCCAAATCATACAAATCGTTCCTCACTATTTTTGAAATATGATGATTTCTCCTTTATGGTAACTTCCAACTTTCTCTGAATTTACACATCATTCCTTTGAGCGTCATTTATTTTAACTATAAGGAATTGTTGAGAAAACATTTGAGGAATGATTTATGATTTTAATTCCTTAATTATTTTTATATCCATATTTTTAAAATCTAGGAATATTAGATCCCTATCAATCACCATCATTGATAAAGTTATATGATCCTTTCTACCTAGAGCATCCTCCACTTTATTCGCTTTTCCCGGATTGTAGTAGATTGATAATTTGTAATACTTGATAAGATCTCACTTATTTTTTGGTGAATATTAATATCTTTATGTGTGAATATATATTTAGGTTAATTATTATTAGTATATATCACATAATTCTCCCTATAGAGATAATGTTTCCATATTTTTGATGTCGATATTACATCGTTTGACTCTATATCATTCGTAGGATAGTTTTTCTCATTAAATTTCAACTTACTTGTGGTGTAGGCTATCACATTTTTATTTTTCATCATTATGAAACCTAATACCTTCTTTCAATAGTCACTTTATACCATGAAGAGTTCCCCACATGTCATAAGTGTGGGAATTGGTGTAGTGATAATTCTCCTTTGAAATATTTTAAGTAGTATTCACATTCAGTAGTCTAGAAAATTTTTTCTCCCTTATAAGTAATCATGTTAAGTGGGTTTGAAAATAATTGTATATTCGTCAAAAATCACTATTAATACCCAGCTAGACCAAGGAAACTATGGATATTTATTACAGATATTGTCCCCAACCACTCTTTGAAAGCCTTTTTCATCGAAGGCTCCATAAACATTCCTTTTTCTGGTGATAACATAACCCAAGAATGATACATCTTACATCTAAAATTTACATTTACTATAGTTTTCATATATATTCTCCATTCAATAGTTCTTTAGCCCAATATTCAAATTCTCTTGTTGTACCTCCTTTCTCTTGGAGTATATCAGTGTAACATTAATAAGGAATAACAAAAATATGTTGAGGTATTCCCTAAAGAATCTATTCATTATGTAAATGATGTTTTTGGAGAATTAGTGAGTCTAAAAGGAATCACTATGAACTCATAATGTCCGTATATCATTTTCAAGGAATTATTGAGAATATCTTCCTTCATCACCTTTAAATGGTGATATCATGAAAGAATGTCCACCTTAGAGAAATAATTGGCCCCATGTAGTTGATTGAACATGCCATATATCCATGTAAGGGGATACTTATTATTTATTGTTATTTTATTGATCTCGCTATATTAAATTCAGAGGCACATTGATCCATCAATCATCTTCAAGAAGAGGATTGGAAAACCCCATGTTTAAGCACTCAGGTGTGTGGAACCCTTGTCCATATTCTCTAATGACTAGTTATTCATTTCCTCTATATCAACAGTGGCCATTCTATAAGGTGTATTTTATAAAAGGAAGATATCTACAAACAAGTTCAATTGAGAAATGAACCTATCTATTAGAAGGAATAAAATGAAGTTCTTTATGGAACACAATAGTGTATACCCCCACAATGTGCATGTCCTCAAGCAAGATTCTATCCTTTATCTCAATCATTTGAGCTATATATTATATCTCATTAGGAAATAATATCCCCAATTGAGATGATAATTCTAAAAGATATTCATCCTTATCCTTATACTTCTAAAAAATTGTAGGATTCCTTTGGATGAGAAGAGTGATACCCCTTCCTGAAATTTAATGTTGGATTTATATAAAGATAGCCAATCCACTCCCAATATAGCATCAGACTCTACAAAAGGACGGAAGAAAATATTTACTGGGAGGATCAATACACAAACATTAATTAGGAGGATTAGTATAAATTGGATAAAATAATTTCCCCATTTAATGTTCTAAATTATAACTAAACCTACATATTTTTATTTGGTGTTTAAATAGTTATACTAAACTTTAAAGATATGAAAGAATGTAAAGAACCAAAATAAAATAGTTGGATCTTAATTATTGATTGAATAATTAGTGTATCTTTCAACACAACATTGTTGGGATCCACCTCAATGTAAATCCTAACCCCATAATCCCAGATTCGGTGCATTATTACATACCATTGGCATGATCATAAAAGATAAGGTCTCTAAATACCAATTACTTTAGTAGCCTGGTAAGTACTAGATACATTCATAAGGTTTACAATACATCATAAAATGGAAAACTAAAATAGTATTTTTTTCCATAGAAAACATTGAGATCCCATAAACTATCCCCGTAGGTCAGTCATTATATACTTCTTCACATCTTGGGAAAAATAAAACATAGAATGAGGTGAGCTCAGATGCTCAGTAAGGATCACAATATAGAAAAAACTTTCATAAATAAGCATAAAAATTTAAGGCAATGTACAAAACTAAAACAAAAGCCTTTTCATTATAAAAATCATCAAAATATGAAAAATAAAAATAAAAATAATGCAATTTACTTACTCACATGGATATTCTACTAGTCAAATAATCACATGATATATCAATAGCCACTTTCATAATGATGGAATGTTTAATGCCAGACTTCGTAACCACATAGTCAAGGCCTTGTTCCAAGACTACAAATAAGATTTTGGCAAGGTCTTATTCCAAGACACTAGTTTGTCTCATGAGAACTACCGATGCATCGAGGAGCTATAGCGGGCTCCACCCATCACTTAATAAGTCTCATGCATTCCTCATATGAAAAGGTTTAAACATAACATAAAGATTCATATTGAAAATAGCATATGAAATGTCAATATGTTATCCATAAACCATGAATGTTATGAAATAAAACATCTATAGTCAAACATATCACAAAACCTTCAGTACAATATGGATATTTTGTATCATAATAAATTAACTTCAAACAAACTTAAAATCCATCAAAGGATATATATATATAGATGAAGTCAAAACCTTTTTAGAGAAATATATATTTCTATTTTTAAATCATTTAAAAGTCATGTAATTATAAAAGAAAACATTTCTTTTTGAAAATATTCTTATAATCTTGTAAGTTAATCTTCGACATTGTTATAATAGTGTAATATAGCCGCACCAGCCGTATAAGTTAAAAAAACATCCATACCTTAATTTTGTCGAATATGTCATATGGTACCTTGTGTGGAAAATGACAGAATGATTCCCTTCAAACCATTTCATAGAAAGTAAAAAAAGGTTATAAATGACTTTATCCCATAGTCTAGTAAATAGTAAAAAAATTCAATACATTTCTAAGAAACATGGTTGTGGATGATAAAGAGGTCCTAGTAGATATTTACGTAAAAACAACCTCGTATAATAAAGAGATTGTAAAATTAAACCTTACCTTGCACTTTTCCTTGGTTGAGGGTTGGTTAACCTGTTGTGTAATGGTAAAATAATTTTTATTAAATTATAAAAGAATCATATACATTAATATGATATCATATATGATCTTTTAACATTGATTTGTAAATAGTATCTTAGTATCATCATCATTTCGAGTGTTAACTGATTTGTTTTCTTTTATATGCATTATTTCGTAGGTAATGTTTGTTATAGATAGGATGTATCATATTCATATTCAGAATGATAAGTATTTAAACATTATTTTTAATCATCTAATTAAAATTACTCTTCAAAGGATACGATGGGAAATAAAATAATCGGGTTTGTGGAGATAGTAATCCGTACGTACGCACGAGTGACAATATCATTCTTTTGATATTAAAATAATATATAATTGAATGGTATATCATATATATAGAATAATTATCATGTTATATTTATTATTTACATCAATTATTCATCATTATTATACCCATCCAAATAATAATGTATTGAATAACAATTACACCACGACGTGGAGACGGTAAGTCGTACATACACATGTATGGTGACATGTCATTCAAATAATGGATATAATAATGAATTTGGTTATACCATATTTATAATAATATCATAGTATATAGAAGATATTTGAGTTATTATTTTAGAATGTAAACAACAAAGAAATAGGAAGTTGGAGAATAAAGGAACTTGAAAGAGATGATGAAATATTTAACTCTTCTTCGGGTTATTCCTTTTGATTTGATCAAAAGGGCTCATTAGGTTGAATTTATGACTAACGTAAGGCCTTTAGGATGAATGGAGGACAGTTGATAAAGTATTTCAGCAGGGTTTGTCTAAGCCAAATGGCGTTGAATGTGTGAATTAGAGAGATGGGTAAGTGCCCTTTTATAAGAGGGGTGAGGGGAACCTTAGGAAAATCTAGAAATATTATTTTATAATAAAATCCTTTTCGGTTTATAATGGCTCCAAAATGAATTATTTAAAGGCTAAGGTGGGGATGGGTCGAAAACCACTCAACCAATAGGTTTTAGACAGGTTTGGGTCACTATATTAACTTTATCTTTTAGATTTAACTCTTAGTTAAATAGTTTGACATTTACCATGTCTCTTTGTATTTTTATATTATATGGTTAATAAACTTACTATAAACTTCCATGATAATCTGAAGTGGTTAATTAATGACATATATAATATTATTTAAGACCTTTTTTCAAATCTGATATTTTTAGGAGTAGAATATAAATTAACAATATAATATTTGTTTTAAAAACTCTTTTATGTCAATTTTGACACTATTTGTTATTTTGTTTATTATAAATTCATAACAGCATTATTACATCGAAAAAAATTCATCTAACCAACCCTAACAGGTCATATTAACCTAGAAAATTCGTGAAACTCAAAAAAAGTGTCAAATTACATTTATTTGGATATTTATAAAATCAGTTATTTTATTATTTTATTAATTAAGTAATTATTGCATCATCATTGTGTCATAATTAAGTTAAATTATTTAATGTCTAAAAAATATAAATAAAATACCATTATATAGGAAATATTTTTATATTTCTAATTAATATTTATAGTAAATTTTATCTTATGTGTAACCCTATATGAAAATGGTTTAGTTATTAAACTTTGAATATAACACTTTAAACTCTTCTTTGAATTAAATAATAATAAATGTACTAATCTCATCCAAGTGGACCTAAAGGAACATATTTTATTAGTAAGGTTGTTTTCTGTCGAATTACACTTATCCAATAGAATTAGGACATGTGTTAGCATAATAATAATATCATTTTTACCATTGATTACCCTATTTAATTTTAACCGTGGTAAATAAAAGTAAAAAAGTTACTAATCACCAAAAATTATTTTCTTCTTATTAAACCACATTTTACCTACTGTTATCAACTGCGTATCTTGGATTTTTGAAATTAAACTCACAGAAGTGTTGAAATTATGTTTTATGTAAATTTTCAAATTCTCTTAGGAGGTGGGTAAAAGACTGTAAAAAGTTCATTGAAATTTTTATGTATCAAAAATTATTATAAACTGACTCCAATGAATTAAATTTAACTTATATAGGTATTATGTATCTATTTTCACATAAAATAAATTTAAATAAAATAAATAATTTTTTAAATAAAAATTCAGTTTTAAATTATCGCTCAGTGTTTTTCAATATTTATTAAAATTGAATGTTTTCAAAAAAATACCAAAAATTCACCCTAATCTAATTTCGATATTAAGAATAAAAAAATGAAGTCCATTTTGAAAGATAAAATTTATAAAATTTTAAAAAGTGGGTATTACAATTCATAACAGATTTTTTGATTGGTTATGGTGTGTTAGAACTCATAGTTGCATACCACACATGGTACTGTATTATTCAAAGAGAAGTGTGATGTGGAAGCATGGGGTGTTACATTCTCCCCTCCTTCAAATAATTTTTTCCTAGAAATTTTTAGAGTATTAATGCATAAAAAGACTTGGGTGGTTCTTCATCAAAAGTTCCTCGGGTTCCCACTTTGCCTCTTCCATCTTATGGTTTCTCCATAGAACTTTCACCAGACGATTCGTCCGGTTTCCCAGCACTTGTTCTCATGTATCAAGAATCTTGATAGGCTCTTCGCAATAAGATAGATCAGGTTCCATTTCTAATTACTCAAAGGTGATTACATGCATTGGGTCAGGCATGTATTTTCTCAATAGTGATATGTGGAACACATCGTGAACTTTGGAAAGACTTTGCGGCATTCCCAAACGGTAATCTATAGCCCCAATTCGTTCTAGAATTTAAAAAAGGTCTGATGTACCTGGGACTCAATTTTCCCTTCTTGTCGAAACATATAACACCCTTCCATGGAGATAACTTCAAGAAAACATGATCTCCTTCCTAAAATTCTAAATCCTTCCTTCGATTATTGGCAAAGCTCTTCTGCCTACTTTAAACTACATTGATGTGGGTTTGGATTACCTTCGACTTTTCCATCGTTTCCTCCACAAGTTCTAGTCCTATGTGTTTTCTTTCACCAACATCATCCCAACAGGTTGTTGTGCGACATCACTTTTCGTATAACGCTTCACATGGTGTCATCTGAATACTTGAATGGAAGGTATTGTTATATGAAAATTCTACCAAAGGTAAATATTGATCCCGCATACATAGAAAGTCAAGTTAGCATGGTCTCAACATGTTTTTTAAGGATTTAATAGTCCATTCTAATTTTCCATCAGTTTGGAGGTGGTAGGTAGTGCTCAAATGAAGTTCAGTATCAAGGGCTTTCTGAAGACTTTTCCAATTTCTTGATGTAAACCAGGGTTCACGACCAAAAACAATCGATAATTGTACTCCATGAAGTCTTTCAAATTCATTAATATATAGTCTTGATAAACCATCAAGTGATAAATCTTTTCTTATAGCAAGATAATGTGCTGACATGGTATGATGATCAATAATGGCCCATATTACATCATTCCTTCTAGGAGTATTTAGTAGTCCCATGAAAAATTCCATCATAATATTATCCCAATTGCACTCAGGTATAGGAAGAGGTTTCATGACTTCTCCAGGCTATTGCCTTCCATCTTTCACTTGTTGACAAACCATACATCTTGACACAAAATCAGTGATCTCCCTCTTCATGTTGTCCCACCAAAAATATTCCTTCAAATATCTATACATCTTAATACTACCAGGGTGTATAGAGAAATTGGAACTATGAGAATCATCCAAAAATTTCCGTTTAAGATCAGGTATATTGGTAACAGAAGGTCTCTTACCAAATTTCAAAATTCCATCTTCATAAACAAATTCACTCAATCTCCTATCATTCACAACATTAATCTTCTTTTGAAACTCTTCATCATCGGTCTGAGAACTCTATATCCATTCTAGTAAAGATGGTTTGGAAACCATTTAAAAAATTATTGATGTTTCAACTTCCATTGTTATTACCAAATCCATCTTTACTAGATCCATGTATATAGGATCCTTTTGAACTCTCATCTTGTTCAGAACACCATGATCCCTTCTTCTCAAAGAATCTGCCACCTTATATTCCTTCCCCGTGTGGTAGTGTATAGTGCAATCATAATCCTGGATTAGTTCAAGCCATTTCCTTTGCCTCATGTTGAGTTCTTTTTGTGAGAAAATATACATCAAACTCTTAGGATCAGTATAAATCTCACATTTTTTACCATATAGATAGTGTCTTCATATCTTCAAAGCAATGATTATTCCTGCTAACTCAACATCACGAGTAGCATAGTTATGCTAATGAATTTTTAGCTACCGTGATGCATATGCAATAACCCTAACATTCTGCATAACGACACAAATAAGTCCTTTCTTTGAAGCATCACTATAAATAACAAATCCTTCAATCCCTGATGGTAGAGTCAAGATAATAGAATTTACTAATCTTCTCTTCAGTTCTTCAAAACATTATTCACACACTTTTTTCTAAACAAATTTAACCACTTTTCATGTGAGCTTTGTTAATGGGTTAGCCAACCGGGAAAAATTCTAGACGAAATGGCGATAATAACCTGCTAAACCAATAATAATGCATACCATAGTTATACTCTTCGGTGCTGGCCATTATTGGATTTCCTCGGTCTTTGAAGGATCAACATATATTCTATCCATAGGGATAATATTCCCAAGAAAATAAATCTCTTGAAGCCAAAATTCACACTTTCTAAACTTCCCATATAATTCATTTCTTCTGAGGGTGTTCATAATGGTGCGCAATTGATTTTCATGATCTTAATAGCTTTTGGATTATACTAGGATATCATCAATAAATACCACTACAAATTCATCAATAAATTCTTTGAATACTCTGTTCATTAGATCCCTAAAGACAAAGGGTGCATTAGTCAATCCAAAAGGCATTACTGTAAACTCTTAATGCTTGTACTTGGTTCAAAATGATGTTTTCGGAATGACTTCCTTATTCACACATGACCGATGATATCCATATATAAGGTCAATCTTTGAAAAGTATTGATCTCAATGAAGTTGGTCTGATAAATCATCAGTGCAAGGTATGTGATAATTTTTATTCATTGTTATAGAATTGATCACCATGTAGTCATTGCACAACCTCATAGATCCATCATTCTTCATAACAAAAAGGACAGGGTCTCCCCATGGAGAAACAATAGGCCGAATAAATCCCTTGTTACTCAATTCCTCTAGTTGTTTCTTTAGTTCCACTAATTCCATAGTGTAAATTCTATAAGGGTTCTTCGATATGGGCCTTGAACCAGGAATTAAATCAATGGAAAACTCAATTTCTCGTTCTGGAGGATGTCCCAGTAAATCATCTAGATATACAACAACATATTCTTGCACAATAGGAACATCCTCTATTTGAACATTATTTTCCACACCCATAGTTATTTCATTCTCTTCTTCCCAAATAATTGAATTTAGTTGAGCTACTCGGGGTGGATCTAGATAATAATTAGGTGGTGACGTTTCTGCTCTAAAGATAAGGTACTCTTTATCACCATCAAAAAATGTAACCTCCTTCTTCTTACAATAAATTTTCGCATCATGGTATGAAATCCAATACATACCGAGGATTATATAAAATTAAATCATTGTTATAGTGATGAGATCATCAGATAAAGTACATTTATATGCCCTAATGGGGATTGATTCACAAAACTTTATTGCATTGATACTTCCCTTATGATTTTTGACTAACAACTCCCTTGTTAAATCAAATTGGAAATATCTAATTTTCATAGCAAACTAGGATGATAAGAAACAATAAAATGATCTA
The DNA here is from genome assembly GCA_963277665.1 of Viscum album. Classification (NCBI taxonomy): domain Eukaryota; kingdom Viridiplantae; phylum Streptophyta; class Magnoliopsida; order Santalales; family Viscaceae; genus Viscum; species Viscum album. Next base: position 1,979,197,832 of record OY728122.1, read on the forward strand.
GAATCAAATAAATCATTTTTTAAACATGATGAAACCATTAAATTACCTTCCACCACGTCTTTCGGAGCTTCAACCTCAGCAATAGTAATAACATATGCTTTGCCTTGATCCCTTGTCCTTTTCTAACATAATTTCCCATAACTCTTAGGACATTCATTCGCATAATTACCCTTTCTCTAAAATTATAGCATTCATCATCGACAACATCTTTCTTCCCCTTAAAATCATGAGCTTGGTGGCCTTTTTTACCACACATGTAACAGACTCCCTTTTTCTTCCCACATTTACTACAGGATTGATAATAAACTTTTCCCTTCTTCACCTTATTTCCATTTCCAGAGTGTTCAGCAAATCTCTTCATCTCTTGCTTTGCTTTAAAGTCATAACACTTTGAGAATTATTTTTCTGTCTTGATATCACATGAGACAATATCTTCTTATGAAGAGAAGGATTGTGAGACTAATGCTCAATGGAGAAATAGTTTTAACCCATCAAAGAAATGATCAATATTACTTCTTGGGTTACGTATATATTTTGTAGCATGCCTCGCTAGCCTTGAAAAGTTAGCTTCATACTTTGTGATATTCTCATCCTCCTTTTGCCTCAGACTCAGAAATGTTCTTTCCATATCCGGTCGATGGTCCTGAAAAAAGTATTTTTATAAGAAAATTGTTTTAAACTCCCTCCATTACATATTTGATACTTCATCATCTTCCCTTGTGTTTTGAATCAATGACCACCATTGATCAGCATCTTCAGTGAGGTGATAAACTGCCATTACAACTTTTTCCCTTTCGCTACTCCACAATACGTGGAATATTTTCTCTAAGGAATTTATCCATTTCTTAACTACTAGTGGATTTGTACCCCCATTTAATTTTGGTGTTTGTTTACTCATGAAGTGATATAACATTGATCCTCCATGCTACGGATTAGGGTTCTCCATATGGGTAAGGTTATTATTCATAACCTGAGTGAGTTGTCCCAGTATGGTGATTAGCTGATTAGCACCAGCACTACTAGAAAAACAAGTATTTGCGACGGGCTATTTGCGACGGGATCCCGTCGCAAATAGCCCGTTGCTGAAAACGCCGTCGCAACTACACTTATTTGCGACGGGCCCGTCGCTAAAGACTTTTTTTGCGACGGACATTCTCCCCGTCGCAAATAGTATTCCGTATTTTTGTAAAAAACATTTAAAATAGTTTTTGGGATGGGACCCGTCGCAAATACCTTTTACGACGGGACCCGTCGCAAAAACTATTTTTTTAAAAAATAAAAAAAATTAATAATACTAGTATTTGCGACGGGAGTAGTATCCCGTCGCAAATACTATTTTTTTAAAAAAATAAAAAACTATTAATAATACTAGTATTTGGGACGGGCATAGTATCCCGTCGCAAATACTATAAAAAAAATAAAAAAATAAATTATTAATAAATTATTTTAATTAATATAATAATATAATTATAATTTAGAAATGAAAATAATAAATTATTTTAATTACTATAATAATAGTAGAATTATAATTCAAAAATAAAAAATAATAGAATATTAATAAATGATTTAATTAATATAATAATATTACAATTATAATTCATAAATAAAAAAAATATTAATAAGTTATTTTAATTAATATAAAAATAATCGAATTATTTTACATTCAAATATTAAAATAATTCAAGTATTACAAAAAATAATAATTAAATTATAATATTATAAAATTTTAATATATATATAAAATTTAATATTATAAAATATAAATAATAATATTATTCATATTAATATTGTTATTTAAAAATATAATATTATTAATATTTTATAATGAGACAGAAACTACGAATAGAAAAAAAAATATTTTGATTTCACAAATTTTATAACAGAAATACAAACTCTAATCTGAAGGAGGGGGGAGGGGGAGGGGGAGGTGGGGGATCTGCATATGGTGGTGGAGGAAACTCCATCCCTAAAGCATGAGTGAGTCGGCGCATGTACTCCATCTGCTCCTGATGCTGCTGCTGCCACCGACTCGCCTGCTCCTCATACAGCTGCTGCTGGCGTCGACGCTCCTCCTCATGCTGCTGACGCATCTGCTCCTGCTCCTGTCGGAGACTCTCTATCTGTGCAGTCTGAGATCGTAACTGATCCTCATACTGTGTAGAAGAAGATGCACGAGCTCCACTCGAGCTGGACGCCGACATCGCAGCACTGCCATAATAATCTCCGGGAGTCAGTCGAGAGCCGATACCAACTACCCGGCCCTTCTCGAAGGCATACTGGGTGACCTGCATCCATGCTGCCTCATCAAACTGACGGGCAGTGGTCTGATCTGATGACTCGGCCTGACTCTCAGGCCGGGCCTGTGCCGTTGCGGCCTCATATGACTCCTATAGTTGCAATTTAAAATTAAAATTGTGAATATATTATATGCAGTTAATTTTTAAACATGAAAACAAATAATACTGACCACGATGTGATGCTGACGATCACCTCTGAGCTCCCCAGTAGCAGGATCACTATACATCCTCCGATATACGTCTTACTCTGTAATATCGTGGTGCTCGACAGCCTATAAGAATAAAAAATAAACTGTTAATATTTATAGTTATATAAAATATTTATAAATAATGTACGTACTAGATGCTGTCTATGAGTACTGAAAGAACGACTCCCAGCTCGATGAGTCACCTCCTGTCTCCCCTGATTCTGCCTCCCCACCGATGATCTCCTCTGAAAGGCACCATTCAACCAGTGCGCACATAATCCATCCCATACATGGGATGAAATATACTCTGGTCGGTGTGCTCTACATGACTCCTCAAAATCTGACACTCCTGCTTTCTTCATCGCAGCTTTTCTTAAATTGTGCAAAAACTGACGAAGACGATCACGCATGGCCACCTCCCATGCCTCGTGGATGGCGTCATGCATGGTATCCTCGATCGGATACCATAAACCCTACAAATAAATCAAAATATCAAGTTAGAAATTAAATAATTTTCAAAATAAAAATTATTTATTTACGTACGTACCAACCAATGGCCGAACATGGCCTGCTGCACATCAATGGGAATCTGCTCCCATGTGGTCCACGGCTGAGAGAAATAGTTGCGCAAAATAGCACTGCCTTGTCCGAATGCTATATGCGGAAAACTGAAAAAAATAATAAACATTTATTATGTGAATAGATTAATGAAATCTTAGTCAAATCCACAGGTTATCACACAGGTTATCACACCTCTGTGTGCGTGGATCAAACCCAAGACGTGGACGTCGCTCGGGGACGGGGTCAGGAATCATCAATCGTGCAAGACTGCGCCCCCTCCGCATACTCCCTGGAGCGCCTGCAGGCTGAGGGTCATCTGTCAGCAACTCATCCGCATCAAAAGTCAGGTCAGCATCCGCCAACGCACGAAATGTGGCGTCATCAATCTGAAACAGAAAATGTTAATGTTAGAAAATAATTGATAATTACTATTATATATACATATATACATATTATGATTGTATATAAATACCATGAAATGCTATCAGTGTTCATCTTCATCATCATCTTCATATATGTCAATGTCATCTTCATATTCCTCCTCAACATCATCGATATCCATTCGAGTTACAGTTGCTTCATCTCTTACCGTTTCAAATTCATATGTGACATCATTAACATCATCGTCATCACTGACTCTTAAATGTGGGGTGTCGTCATCGATACTCATGTCTCTTTGTTAAAAAGATTGATTTTGAGTACTCTCTTGAAAAACTTCAATTCTTTGCACATCAGTGAAAGCACATTCACTTTGACTAAACTGATTGTCTCGAATTTTGATTTTTATTACACTCCACCAATCAGTCAAGTCTCTTGATGTTGCACAGTACTTTGCATAATAAACTTGATATGCCTGTTGATCCAATAAGAATGGTTCATTTACTACGAGAACACTTTTACATTTAATATCGATGATTCCATGAGTTGGATGAACACGCACGCCTCTCTCTGTATCCAACCACCGACATTTGAACATGGTTATGTAATGTTGTCCAAGATAACAGAGTTCAATGATTTCATCAAGTATGCCATAAAAGTCAACTTCATTTTCTCGATGATGAGATCCTCTCAAGCTAACTCCACTTTTCGTTGTTTTTTTAGATTCCCCATATGCATGTGTGTGGAATCGAAATCCATTCACCACATATGCATTATAAGTTTTAACAAGTTTGGAAGGTTGGTTACTCAATACACACAGTCGTTTGTCATTTTTATCAGCATGTCGAGACACCTGAAAATTTGTGAAATAATTATCAATATAGTATACTATACATTGAATGAGTTTCTAAAAGATAAAGAATTTATGTTACCAGTTTTTGAAACCACTGAGAGAAATTTTTCAGTCGACGTTCTTCGAGAGCAGCTGCTGTAATTTGTGGAATTTGTTTCTTGATATGATTATCATACAAACTATAAAAAACCAAAGTTATTTACTGTAACATAAATGATAGAATAAGTGATATAAACACTTACAGTACAACTGATGTCATCTCTTCATAGTTGAGTAGAACATACGTATGATCTCTATGATGTTCATCATCTGAAAGCCAGCGTTCAGAAACTCCACCAAAACCAAGCTCTGACTGGTTGAAAACAGATAATTGATTGTCGATTTCATCAATATTCCTCTCATTCCATCCCATTCGGTTGTGTTTTGAAGGATACTCAGATTCAAAATAATGGGAGCAGAAAAAAGATATTTCCTCTTGGAAATAAGCTTCTGCAATAGATCCTTCAACAGATGCTTTGTTGCGTACTTTTCTTTTCAATTTTTTCATGCATCTTTCAAATGGGTACATCCATCGAAACTGTACTGGACCTCCACATTTGGCTTCAAATGGAAAATGTAACATCAAATGTTCCATTGAGTCGAAGAAAGACGGCGGAAATATTTTTTCCAGTTTACATATAATTACAACAACATCTTTTTCAAGTTTGCCTAGAGCATCATAATCTGTTGTAGCCGCACAAATTTCCTGAAAAAAATGAGACATGTCTGTTATGGAATCCCAAATCACAGAATTCAAGAGACCTCTTAATCCAATGGGTAGAAGTCTCTCCATTATAACATGACAATCATAACTTTTTAATCCAGTAATATGACCATTCTTTACACATCTACCCAAATTGGAAGCACAACCATCTGGAAGTCTCAAATCTACAATCCAATGACAAAATAATAAACGGTTTTCTTTAGACAGTGTATAAGCTGCTTTTGGTTTCAGTAACCTTTCTGTTCTGACATTCTCAAATATTTCCAATTCTGGACGCCTGCAAATTTGGGCAAGATCTAAACGTGCATTTACATTGTCTTTGCTCTTTCCTGGCGTATCCAAAACTGTATGAAACAAATTATCAAAACAGTTCTTCTCAATATGCATGACATCTAACATGTGTCGGACCAACAAATCAGACCAATATGGCAAATCCCAAAATATGCTACGTTTAATCCAATTGTGTTCTTTCCCAAAACCAGAAATTTTCTGTTGGTTTATTGTGGGACCAAAAGTGATGGGAGGTAATGACAATACAACCGATTTTAACTCTGAACCTGATAGCATTTTTGGAGGTCCATCCCTTTCAGCAGTTCCTTTTCTGAAATGAGATCTGTTTCTGCGAAAAGGATGATCAGCTGGAAGAAATCTGCGATGACAGTCAAAATAACAAGGTTTCTTTCCATGAATGAGCATAAATGCTTTTTTCTCTCCCATAAAGTAAGGACATGATTTCTGACCATGTGTACTCCAGCCAGATAACATCCCATAAGCCGGGAAGTCACTTATTATCCACATCAATGCTGCTCTCAGTATGAAATTCTGTTTCTTTGCAACATCATATGTACTGACACCAGTACTCCACAATAAATTTAATTTATCAATCAATGGCTTCAAATAAACATCAATATTTTTCTTCGGATGTCCTGGAATTAGTAAAGTCAAAAAGATATATGGCTCCTTCATCAACATCCATGGAGGTAAATTGTACGGAGTTAAAAAAACAGGCCAACATGAATATTGACTACCATAAGATCCAAACGGACAGAAACCATCAGTGGAAAGGCCCAGTCGAACATTTCTAGCTTCTAAAGCAAAGGATGGATGCACTCTATCAAAATGTTTCCATGAATCACCATCGGCTGGATGATTCAAGCTTTTATCGGTTGAACTATTCTCTTTATGCCATGACATCATTGTCGCTGTATTCTTAGACATGAATAAACGCTGAAGTCTGGATGTAAGCAGAAAATATCTCAACTGTTTTACAGGAATAAAACCAGACTTCCCGTGTTGTCCTTCTTTATATCTCAGTTGCCCACATGTGGGACAACTATCCAACGACTCATTTTCCCCAGAATATAAAATGCAGTCATTTGAACATGCATGAATCATCTGACAAGTAAGTCCCAAATTTCGAACCAACCTCTTACTTTCATAGTAATTTGCAGGTAAAACATTTCCTTCGGGTAACAGTGTTTTCAGCAAAGAAAATTCTGGTCAAAACAGGTGTTTGACATTCCGTTATCTGATTTGATAGCCATAAATTTTGCAACTGCTTCTAATTTTCTCATCTTGCAGCCAGGATATAATGCATCCTCAGCAGACTTCAACAACTCATAAAATTCAGACGGTCCCAACTTAGGATTTGAAGCTATATCAGCCAGAGTTTCTGTATGTTGAACAGATGAACCTGCAACATCATGTACTAAATCTTGAAACTGGGATGGATCCGGAATCAAGTTGGTATCACCTGCTCTGGAACTGCGTTCACCGTGTTGATACCAAAAAACATAATCTGCTTGAAAACCAAAACGCAAGAGATGTTCCCCCACTTTGTCAAACGTGTCAAACGTTCTCAATGCACATTTTCTACAAGGACATTTTATCTTTCCTTCTGAAACAAATTCTGGATTTGATGCCGCAAATGATAAAAAAATCTCCACACCCTCTATATATACTGGATTTAAACCAGAACTATTTGGATTTCTACGTTGATTTATCCATATGCGGTCATCTAATAATGACTGTTGACGACCTCATTGTTCCATATTTTTCTATAAAATATAAATTCATTACTGGTTTTGAATAATTTGTTAGAAAAAACACAAGCAAGGATTGAATATGTTGAGAATAAAGCAAAACCTGTTACAAATATTGATAATTTTAATATTATATTGATTTTTTATTTTTTTCAATAATACTAATATAATTTTTTTCATAAATATTAATTATATAATAATAACATCATTACATTATCAGTATATTTTTTTATTAATATTAAAATAATATAATTTTCTATATTATATACAATTCTCCTTTCATCTGTGTGTTTCACATTCTGTCTCCACATGTAATATTGGCATTCACTTTCACCTCTCCATTGGCGAGTAGGTTGATAATTTTGAAAAAGAATGCCAATATTACATGTGGAGACAGAAAAAACACAGAAGAAAAGAGAATTGTATATAATATAGAAAATTATATTATTTTAATATTAATAATAAAATATACAAATAATGTAATAAGGTAATTATTCCTAATTATTGGTAATTATTTCAAATTATTGGTAATTATTCCAAATTATTGGTAATTATTCCAAATTATTGGTAATTATTCCAAATTATTGGTAGTTATTCATAATTTTTGGTAATTATTCCTAATTATTGGTAAATATTGGTAATTATTGGTAAATATTGGTAATTATTGGTAAATATTGGTAATTATTGGAAAATATTGGTAATTATTGGTAATTATTGGAAAATATTGTTAATTATTGGTAATTATTGGAAAATATTGGAAAATATTGGTAATTATTGGTAATTATTGGTGATTATTGGTAATTATTGGTGATTATTCCAAATTATTGGTAGTTATTCATAATTTTTGGTAATTATTCCTAATTATTGGTAAATATTGGTAATTATTGGTAAATATTGGTAATTATTGGAAAATATTGGTAATTATTGGTAATTATTGGAAAATATTGGTAATTATTGGTAATTATTGGAAAATATTGGAAAATATTGGTAATTATTGGTAATTATTGGTGATTATTGGTAATTATTGGTGATTATTGGTAATTAATACTAATTATTGGTAATTAATACTAATTATTGGTAATTAATACTAATTATTGGTAATTAATACTAATTATTGGTAATTAATACTAATTATTGGTAATTAATACTAATTATTGGTAATTAATACTAATTATTGGTAATTAATACTAATTATTGGTAATTAATAATAATTATTACTAATTATTGGTAATTATTACTAATTATTCCTAATTAATACTAATTATTCCTAATTATTACTAATTATTACTAATTATTGTTAATTATTACTAATTAATACTAATTATTCCTAATTATTACTAATTATTACTAATTATTGGTAATTAATTCTAATTATTGGTAATTAATACTAATTATTGGTAATTAATACTAATTATTGGTAATTAATACTAATTATTGGTAATAAATACTAATTATTGGTAATTAATAATAATTATTACTAATTATTGGTAATTATTACTAATTATTCCTAATTAATACTAATTATACCTAATTATTACTAATTATTACTAATTATTGTTAATTATTACTAATTATTACTAATTATTCCTAATTATTACTAATTATTACTAATTAATACTAATTATTACTAATTATTACTAATTATTACTAATTATTAGTAATTATTGCTAATTATTACTAATTATTGCTAATTATTATTAATTATTACTAATTATTAGTAATTATTGATAATTATTAGTAATTATTGATAATTATTAGTAATTATTACTAATTATCGGTAATTATTACTAATTATTCGTAATTATTACTAATTATTCGTAATTATTACTAATTATTCGTAATTATTACTAATTATTCATAATTATTACTAATTATTGGTAATTATTGGCAATTATTGGTAATTATTGGCAATTATTGGTAATTATTGGTAATTATTGTTAATTATTACTAAATATTGGTGATTATTGGTAATTATTAACAATTATTATTAATTATTACTAATTATTGTTAATTATTGGTAATTATTACTAATTATTGTTAATTATTCCTAATTATTACTAATTATTGGTAATTAATACTAATTATTGGTAATTAATACTAATTATAGGTAATTATTACTAATTATTGGTAATTATTACTAATTAATGAGAATTTTTCCTAATTTTTCCTAATTTTTCTTAATTTTTTCTAATTTTTCCTAATTTTAGGTATTTATTACTAATTATTGCAAATTATTGGTAATTATTGGTAATTACTGTTAATTATTGCTAATTATTGCTAATTATTGGTAATTATTGGTAATTATTGGTAATTATTGGTAATTATTGGTAATTATTCGTAATTATTGGTAATTATTGGTAATTATTGGTAATTATTGGCAATTATTGGTAATAATTGTTAATTATAAATAATTATAAATAATTATGAATAATTATTACTAATTATTTCCTAATTATTCCTAATTATTCCTAATTATTACTAATTATTAATAATTATTACTAATTATTCCTAATTATTCCTAATTATTCCTAATTATTCCTAATTATTCCTAATTATTCCTAATTATTCCAAATTATTCCAAATTATTGGTAATTATTGGCAATTATTGGCAATTATTACTAATTATTACTAATTATTCTTAATTATTGATAATTATTGATAATTATTCCTAATTATTACTAATTATTACTAATTATTCCTAATTATTACTAATTATTCCTAATTATTCCTAATTATTCCTAATTATTCCTAATTATTCCTAATTATTCCTAATTACTCCTAATTATTCCTAATTATTCCTAATTATTGCTAATTATTCCTAATTATTCCTAATTATTCCTAATTATTCCTAATTATTCCTAATTATTCCTAATTATTGGTAATTATTGGCAATTATTGGTAATTATTACTAATTATTACTAATTATTGGTAATTATTGGTAATTATTACTAATTATTACTAATTATTGTTAATTATTGGTAATTATTCCAAATTATACATAATTATTAATACTTATTGGTAATTATTACTACATATTGGTAATTATTACTAATTATTACTACTTATTGGTATTATTACTAATTATTACTACTTATTGGTAATTATTACTAATTATTACTAATTATTGATAATTATTACTAATTATTACTAATTATTGGTAATTATTACTAATTATTACTAAATATTCTTAATTATTGATAATTATTGATAATTGTTCCTAATTATTAGTAATTAAATGAATAATTACCAATAATTAGGAATAATTACCAATAATTACAAATAATAACATTATTAGTATATTTTATTATTAATATTAAAATAATATAATTTTCTGATTTATATACAATTCTCCTTTCATCTGTGCGTTTTCTATCTCCACATACAAATAATACATGTGAAGACAGTAAACACACAGATGAAAGAGAATTATATATATATAAAAAAATTATAAAATTATAATATTAATAATAAAATATACAAATAATGTAATAATGCTGTTATTCCTAATTATTGGTATTTATTACTAATTATTAATATTTATTCTTAATTATTAAAAATTATTTCTAATTATTCCAAATTACCATTAACTATGAACAATACTAATAATTTAAATTTATTAAGTAAGAAAACAATATAAACATAATTAAATTACAACTAATTAAGAATAATTGAAACTAATAAAAAATTAAAAATAAATATTAAATTAAAATGAACATAAATACCTTGAAAATTGATCTTCTCTGATCGTTCTTCAAAACTTTAATATCAGCTCCGAAGAAAAAAATTAAACTGAAGAAAAACTCAACTTTAGAAACACAAGTTTGAGAGAAGGAGAAGATAGAGAATGAGAATGATTTGAAAAAAAACGGATGGGGGTATTTATAGGTTAGATTATTTGCGACGGGATTCCCGTCGCAAATAGTGTTATTTGTGACGGGACCCGTCGCAAATAACCACCTGCCGACATACTATTTGCGACGAGGGAATATTCCCGTTGCAAATACCTTTTACCGCCGCCGGTTATTTGCGACGGGAAAATATTCCCGTCGCAAATAGCTTTCCCGCGATTTGGCGCGCATCGCGGGAAAACTATTTGCGACGGGGAAAGCAATCCCGTCGCAAAGGCCTAATTATTTGTGACAGGTAAATACCCCCGTCGCAAATAAGTTTTTAACGGGACTATTTGCGACGAGATTTATTCCCGTCGCCAATACCCATTTTTCCCGTAGTGCAGTTGCATCATCATCTACACTATAATTATCTTGAGTAGGACAGAAATACCTACATGGATTTCATGAATTTGTATGGTGTTTCAATTTATTCTACTAGGTTCCATTTCTACACAATGACATAAACTAGATTAGTTTATGAATCACAATACATAAATCCAAACTTGTAAAACACTTAACAAAAATTGAATAGTTTATGGACATAATCCATAATCATAAAAATGTTTTCTTTGAGGAAGTATATACTAATAAACTCTTCATAATGGTTTTTAAATAAAGTGAGAATTATCCTATGCATATCCCCTGGGAATGTCGTAACCAAGAGTGAAGCAAGGACCATTGTTGTGCACCAGTTCTCATTCGAGTCTAGCTCAAAGCGATGTTTTTAGGTTTTTCCCCTAGGTACATCTGTGCCAGATCCGCCTCTACCAGCTCATATCCTGATAGGGATGTATTGCTTGGAAAACTCACAAAATCTCTACAATACCAAAATTCTATGAAGTTATTCTATACTAATCCTCAAAGTCTATCATTTGGCTATGTGCTCTAATCAGAGTTTATCTAAATCTAGTTTCCAAGGATTGTACTAAACTTAATCTGATACCAACTGTAAAGCCCTGACCCCAGAAGACCCGAGTCGGTGCATTATAACATATCATTGCCATGATTACAAAATATCATGTCTCGAAAGACCGATTAATTTAGTATCCTTAGAAGTACTAGATACATTCATAAGGTTTAGATTACATCATAAAATCACTACTGGAATTCTACCTTTTACCAATGGTTCAGAACTGTTGGTAAAGGCCTAAAAACCGTTGGTATATTATAAAACAACAGTTCCCCAACTGTGGCCAAGTAATCCGTAGGTATAGGCTTATACCAACAGTTCTATGTAAAATATTGGTATAGGTTTTAGTGTAAGAGAAATACCAATGGTTCTGTGTAAACTATTGGTATAGGTGTTACTGTAAGAGATATACCAATGGTTTCACAAACCATTGGTATATACTATATTCAGCCAAAGCTTACGGTTTTTAAAATCGTTGGTACAATTTTATACCAATGGTTATAACAAAACCATTGGTATAATATACCTCAAAATGCTATACCAACGGTTTTGAAAACTGTTGGTATACATCTGCTTAGCTCCACAGCAGCCTGCAGCCCTGCATCTCCACAGTAGCCAGCAACCCCCTCCAACCTGCAACTCTCCATGACCTGCAAAAACACATACACACCTAGAATCCCAAATCCAACATGGGATGTTTAAAATTCATCCAGAATTTGTAAATTTAGAAATTTAAAATTCATTCCTCACTCAAACCACAACAGAAGAGAAAAATCCATAATCCAATACATCCTCAAAAAAATACATCCAGAAATGAAATGCAATAACAACCATAACACCAATACAAAATTAAAATTCAATACATCCAGAGTCCTATACACATAATAGTATTCAAATTTTAGAAATCATTACCAATACAGCCAGAATCCAATACATCCAGAATTCAGAAATTCAGAATTGAAAAGCAATAACACCCATAACATTATTCAAAATATAGAATTCACTACTCACTTACAACACCAATGCACACAATAGAAAAAGCCAACATGTTATAGGAATCACATGGGATGTTTACTCATGGTCTTGGGTTGACTATCTTAAAACCAACAGAAAAACATGGGTAGAGTGGACAAGGATCATGATACCCATAAGATAGACAATTTTATAAGTCATGTGATTAAACCTAATATGAGTTATAGGAAGCACATGAGATGTTTCTATTCCTATAATGACTATGTGTCCATGTATAAATGGTTCCTGATGTGTTAGTGGGAAACACTGGCCAATATCGACATATGAGATGGGTTACCAAAATAGCCTACATGTTTTTGATAGACTTTTCAATTAGAACAGGGGGGTATCCGGGTAATTGTAATTTGGTCTCCTGGGTGTTATGTGATATGAATCCACATTTTGGGTAGTGGGTATGAATATTCAATTATGTCTTTGGTATTGGGTTCCGAAAGGAACTTTGGTTTGGTCCTAGAACCCATAGTTTGAGGATGGGATTGGCGTATTAAATGCCATGTGTTTTAGAATAGGGGTAGGAGTTTCTCACATGAGAAGTGAATTGTGTGAGGCTGCACCATGGATCCTTGTGTTAAAGTATCAACAAAATCCGAATATGTTTGGTCAGTTTTCCATATGCCAATTGTTTTAACTTAAAATTTAGTCCATTTTAAACAAAACTCAAACACTTCATGTGATACCAGCCACACCGTGACTCGAATTGAGGTGGGGTTGACTCATACTCATCACATATTACCAGTGGATCATTTTCTTAAAGTACCATGATAATCTGAATGCTTTTGGTCGGTTTTTTGTATACCAGTTGTTGTTTTCACCTAAAATGTTGTCCATTTCAAATAAAAGTGAGACACTTTGAGTGGTACCGGCCACATAGTTCCTCATATTGAGGCGGGGTTGACTCGTACATGTCAAAAATGATCCATGGATCGTTGTGCTAATGTATCAACACAATCCGAATACGTTTGGTCTGTTTTCCAAATGCCATTTGTTTTTACTTAAAAGAGTATCCATTTTAAACAAAAGAAAGACAATTTGAGTGTTACCAGCTACACTGTGCCTTGGATTGAGGCGGGGTTTACTCGTACATGTCACAAATAACCCATGAATCCTTTTCCTAAAGTATAAAAAAAATATTAATGTGTTTGGTTGGTTTTTCGTATGTTTTTTTTGTTTTCACTTAAAATGTCATCCATTTCAAATAAAAGTGAGACACTTTGAGTGGTACCGGCCACATTGTGCCTCGTATTAAGGCGGGGTTGACTCATACATGTCTCGAATGACCCATGGATATTTTTTCAAAAGAATCAACACAATACAAATCTCTTTGGTTGGTTTTCCATATGTTAGTTTTTTTTTCACTTAAAATGTTGTCCATTTCAAATAAATGTGATACAATTTGAGTGGTACCAGCCACACTATGCCTCGTATTGAGGCAGAGTTGACTCATACACATCACAAGTGACCTATGGATCATTCTCCTAATGTATCAACAGAATCCGAATGCATTTGGTTGGTTTTCTGTATGCCAATTCTTGTTTTCACTTAAAATATTGTCTTTTTAAAATAAAAGTGAGAAACTTTGAGTGGTACCATCCACACCATGCCTGGAATTGAGACAGGGTTGACTCATACACATCACAAATTACCCATGGATCATTGTGATAACGTATCAACACAATAAGAATGTTTTTGGTCAGTTTTCCATATGTTAGTTGTTGTTTTTACTTAAAATGTTGTCCATTTCAAATAAAAGTGAGACACTTTGAGTGGTACAGGCCACATCATGCCTCAAGTTGAGGCGGGGTTTACTTTTACACATAAAAAATGACCCATGGATCATTTTTCTAAAGTATAAACACAATCCAAATATGTTTGGTTGGTTTTCCTTATGCCAGTTGTTTTTACTTAAAAGAGTATCCATTTCTAATAAAAGTGATACGCTTGGATTGGTACCGCCCACACTGTGCCTCATATTGATGCGAGGTTGACTCGTACATGTCACAAACAACCCATGGATCCTTTTCATAAAGTATCAACATAATCCTAATGTGTTTGGTTAGTTTTCTGTATGCCAGTTGTTGTTTTCACATTAAATTTTGTCTATTTCAAATAAAAGTGAGACACTCTGAGTGGTACTGGCCACACTGTGCCTCAGATTGAGGTGGGGTTTACTTGTACACATCAAAAATGAACCATGGATCATTGTAAAAATTTATCAACACAATCAGAATGCATTTGGTCAGTTTTTCATATTCCAGTTGATGTTTTCACTTAAAATGTGGTCCATTTCAAGTAAAAGTGAGACACTTTGAGTGGTACCAGCCACATCGTGTCACAGATTGAGGCGGGGTTGACTCGTACACATCAAAAATGACCCATGTATCTATGTGCTAAAGTATCAACACAATCCAAATATGTTTTTTTGGTTTTCTATATGCTAGTTTTTTTACTTAAAAGAGTATCCATTTCAAATAAATGTGATACACATTGAGTGGTACCGGCCACACCATGCCTCAGATTAAGGTGGGGTTGACTCGTACACGTCACAAATGACCCATGGATTCTTTTCCTAAAGTATTAATAGAATACGAATGTGTTTGGTCAATTTTCCATATTCAAATTTTGTTTTCACTTAAAATTCTGTCCATTTCAAATAAAAGTCATACACTTTGAGTGGTACCAGCCACACCATGCCTCAGATTGAGGTTGGGTTGAATCATACACGTCAATTGGGAATTTTGAGTGCCGTCAAGTTCAGATTAAATATTCGGTGATTCTAATCCTCTACTTACATCCTCTTTTCTATTAGGGTTTTCAATCTTCTCTCATCTTCTTCTGAGGCTCTAAAACCCTCTTTTCCGTTGGGATTTAGGGTGAATCTTGAAGAGAGCATAGATTGGGATCTGAGACGCTGAATTAAGAATGTGATTGTCTCTGGAATCAATTTTTGTGGTCGGTACCTGGTATTGATGTAATAGTGATGGAATGTTAATTAGATTGAGATTTAGGGTGAATCATGAAGAGAGCTTAGATTGGGATCAGTGACCATATGATGTAGTGATTGGTGTGGTGATGTCAGTGATACATAGTTATGTGAGTTACCTAATGGAGGATGAGGACATATGTAGTGGGGGTTATGCATGGTAGGAGGAGGGTGGGGGGATGTCCAGGGTCCAGGGAGGAGGGTGGGGCCTATCTAGGGTCTAGGGAGTAGGGGCTGTCTAGGGGGTTGTATGAGGGGCTTTCTGGGGGGTTGTCCGGGGTCCGGGGAGAAGGGTGGGGTGCTGTCTGGGGGGCTGTCTGGGGGGTCTGTCCGGGGGCTGTCTGGGGAGCTGTCTGGGGGCTGTCCAGGGTCCAGGGAAGAGGGTGGGGGCTGTCTAGGGGGATGTCTCGGGTGGGGGGCTGTCCACGGGGGTGGAGGGGATATTTCATGGGGGTGGTGGGGTTGTCCACGGGGGTGGGGGCTATCCACGGGGGTGACAGGGCTGCCTAGGGTGGCTGGGGCTGTCCAGGGGGTGGGGGTGTCTAGGGTGTACAAGGTGTCCAGGGGAGGGTGGGTTGTCCTGGGGGTGGCAGGGGTGGCGGGCTGTCCAGGGGGGTATGGGGTGTCCAAGGGGATGGGCGGGCTGTCCATGGGGGTGGTGGGGCTATCCAGGGGGTCGGGGGTGTCCAAGCGGGGGGGGGGGGGATTTCCAGAGGGGTTTGTCCAGGGGGTACGCGGTGTCCAAGGGGTCGGAAAGTTGTCAATGGGGTGGCAGGGCTATATAGGCGGGTACGGGGTGTCCAGGGGGTGGGCAGCTTGTCCACGAGGGTGGGGGATGTCCACAGGGGGAGGGGGTGCCCAGGGGGTGGGAGAGGCTATTCAGGGGGGTACGAGGTGGGTGGTCGGGCTGTCTAAGGGGTGACGGGGCAATCCAGGGGTACGGGGTGTCCAAGGGGGGTTTGCGGGCTGTCCACAGGGGGGGGCTGTCCGGTGGGGGGGTCTTGTGGGGGGTGTGGGATGTTTAAGGGGGTGTGGGGTGGGCTTTCCTAGAAACCTTGTACCCCCTAGACACCCCCAACCCCTTGGTCCCCCGACCCCCTGGACAGCCCCGCCACTCTCATGGACAACCCTCCCATTCCCCTTGACACTCCGTATCCCCCTAGACACCCCCACCCCCATGGATAGCCCACCAACCCCCTTGGACAACACATACCCCCTAGAAAGGCCCACTACCCCGTGGACTGCCCGACCACCCACCTTGTACCCCCTTGGACAGCCCTTCCCACCCCCTGGACACCCCCTCCCCCAATGGACATCCCCCACCCCCGTGGACCGCCAACCAACCCCCCTCGACACCCCGTACCCCCTGGATATGCCCATCACCCCCCTAGACAGCCCACCGACCCCTGGACACCGTGTACCCCTGGAAAACCCCCTAGGAAATCCCTCCACCCACCTGGACACCCCCAACCCCCTTGACTGCCCCACCACCCCTGTGGAATGCCCGCCCTCCCCCTAGGATACCCCGTACCCCCTAGACAGCCCGCCACCCCGGCCACCCCCATGGATAGCCCACCCACCCCTTGGACACATCGTACCCCCTGGACACCTCGACCCCTGGAAAGCCCCCCACCCCCAAGACTACCCCGACCCCCCTGGGATGCCCCGCTACCCCCATGGATAACCCCCCACCCCCTGGATAGCTCGTACCCCCAAGACAGCCCCCACCCCCACCCTCGTGGACAGCCCCCCTCCCCAAACACCCGTCCACCACCCCCCGGACACCCCCCATCTCCCCAGATTCCCCCACCCCTTGAAAGCCCCCCCCCCACCCCTATGACACCCCGACCCCACTGGACAGACCCTCCACCCCCGTGGACAGTCTGCCCAACCCCCGTGGATAGCCCGCCCACCCCCTTGGATTGCCCGCCAACACCCCCTATACACCCTATCCCCTGGATAGCCCCGCCACCCCATGGAATGTCCGCCCACCCCCTAGAGACCTTGTACCCCTTGGACCGCCCCACCCACCAACTGGGAACCCCGCTCACCCCCTTGGATAGCCCGCCCACACCCCTAGACACCCCCTACCCCCTAGACACCCCCTACCCCATTGGACAGCCTGACCACCCTCGTTGACAGCCCGCCCACCTGGACACCCTGATCCCCCTAGACAGCCCCTCCACCTTCTGGACTCCTTCGTCCCCCCTTGACAGCCCTGCCACCCCCTAGACACCCTGCACCCCCTGGACATTCCCTCTCCCTCGGGCAATGTATGTGGTCACTCAAATTATCTACTAAAATATCAAATTTCTTCGATCTAAAATTTAGTAAACTCCTGAATAATTCTCCTCCACAAGTGTACATGATCTTGTACACTCAAGTATAGTTCTTGAATGATTTTTTGTTAAAATATAGTATTTTTTGTCTTTTATATTATGATTCTCATATAGAGTAGTGTGTCAGTTATGGTTTCACATAAAGCGTAAAATTCTCATTTACATAAATATATTTTCGATGAAACTTAAATATTATTGAACAGATTTTGACAAGATGACCTATAAAATTTATTTTTTTACAGAATGGATAGAAGCTGGATGTATGAAACTGATCGGATCTCAAGTGATTTTCAAAATAATTTGGAGAGTTTTTTTAGATTTTTCATTTCACAATGCTTCAGATAGTGGTTGCCTACACTGCCCATGTTCCAATTGTGTTGGAAGACCTTGCTTGATTTGTGTTGAAGTCAGCTACCACATAACCAAATATGGGTTTCAATAAAACTACTATGTATTGTATCGCAATGGGGATAAAATGAATTCTCAAATTGCTGATGATTCAAATGAGAGGTCTAGAGTGGAGAATTTGTTATTTGACCAGTTTTTGTTTATTCATCATCTGAAAAAAGGTATTCTAACCCAATAAGACTTTGATGTGAGCACAGATATTGCGTCTAATGAAAATGATGATGTTTTAAGGGTGAAAAAATTTAATGATGCTGCCACGACTCCAGTAAATCGACTATGATATAAAATGAAAAATCTAGAATTTTTAATCTGATTGTTTCATTGGAAAACTATGTATGGGATTTCTAATATAGCATTCGATTGCATTCTTACCTTCAAGAAGGATTTACTTCCAGATGATGCAGATATTATTTCAAACCACTATATGTCAGGGAAGTTAGTTGAGGAACTTGGATTTTCAAGAAACAAAAGTCATGCTTGCCTGAAAGATTGCAGTTTATTCTTGGATGAAACTGCTGAATGAAATGATTGTATAAAATGTGTCACATCATGCTGGAAGTCAAATATGATGGAACACCATCCTACATTCCAAAGAAAGTAATGTGGAACTTTACAATATTCCCTAGACTCCAGAATATTGTCATGTCTGATGACATATCAATAAAAATCAGATGGAATGATACCATGAGAAATAAAACAAATGATGAGTTGGTTCACCCTGCAGATGGATTTCCATGGCAGATATTTGATGCTCGATATCCTAATTTTTCAGCTGACGTGTGTAATGTGAGTATGGGTCTCTCACATGATGTTTTTAATCCTTTTGGTATGATACTTAATTTTCACAACACATGGCCAGATTTTATACACATTTATAATCTTCCCCCATGGTTTTGTATGAAAAAACATTTCACTTTCATGAGTATACTCATATCTGGACCTTCTGATCCTGGCATTAATATTCACATATACACGCAACCTTTAATAAAAGAGTTTAAAATTCTTTGGGATGTGGGTGTGCATACAAACGATGCATATTCGAAACAAATATTTCAGATGTGTGATGAGCTTATGTGGACGATCAATGGTTTTCCAGATAATGCAATGATGTCTGGATGGATCATGAAGGGAAAACTGCCATATACTGTTTGTATGAAGAATACATGATCCACATGATAGAAACATCACTATAGTTTCAGTTTTATGGGACATCGATGATTCTTTCCAACAGACCATCAACATAGAAATAATCATCGATGATTTTATAATACCACAGAGACCGATGATCCACCTCAGTGTATGTCTGGAACTGATGTGCATAATGAATTGAATGATTTCGGTTTTTCATTTCGGAAGGGTCAAATGTAATCTGGAAAGAGAAAGAATGTTTCCACTGAAACCTGTTATAATTGGAGGAAGAGGATTATATTTCTTGATTTTCCTTAATGGTCAACCAACTTTTTACGTCATTGATTAGACATAATGCACATTGAAAAGAATATATGTAAAATGTTGCTTTCGATACTTCTAAATGTTAAGGGGAAGATAAAAGATGATTTACGGTCATGGCGTGACTTGGTGGATTGGGGCATCAGACCAGAATTGCATCCAGTGCATATCAGTGAAAATAAA
The DNA here is from genome assembly GCA_963277665.1 of Viscum album. Classification (NCBI taxonomy): domain Eukaryota; kingdom Viridiplantae; phylum Streptophyta; class Magnoliopsida; order Santalales; family Viscaceae; genus Viscum; species Viscum album. The sequence goes on from OY728122.1 coordinate 1,979,218,105, forward strand.
TGGCAAGTTCCATGTGCTTCTTATGTCATGACACCTATGAAAAAAATGGAAGTGTTAGAGACTATTAGAGTTCCTGATGGCTATTCAAGAAACATATCTAGATGGGTCAATAGAAGAGAGTTGACACTAAAATAATTGAAGACTCATGATTATCACTTTTTTCTGCATGAGTTGATTCCAATAGAAATCCGTCATCATTTTCCAATAAAGTAAGGGTGTCTGTAATTCGTTTGTGCCATTTGTTTTGAGATCTTTTTGCTAAGAAGTTGTCCAAGTCTTACTTAGAAAAATTTTGATAGATGCCCCATTAATTTAGTGTGAGTTGGAGAAAATATTTTCTCCATCATTTTTCACATGCATGATGCATCTAACTGTCCATATTTTCACTGAAATACTACTCGGAGGACCTATTTCTTTTCATTGGATGTATCCAACTGAAATAAATATGTACACATTAAAGTCTTATATCTGAAACAAGAATCATCCTAAAGGTTCTATCATGAATGGTTACTTGTCTCAAGAATGTATGGATTTCATCTCATTGTATTTGTTTGATATTACTACAAGAATGAACAGACCAATGAGAAATAAAGAAGAAAAGTATGAGAAAATTGAACCCAGTTTTCCATCACTTCCTAAAATAGGAGGAAATTTTGGATCATATACATTGAAGACATTAAGCCTTGAAGAGTGGGATATGTCACATCACACAGTTTTGTTCAACTGTGATTTGTTCGATGACTACACTAGGTAACTAAATTGAATATGTATGTATTACATATATATCTGCTAAAATATTCATATTTTTTATTTATATAGAACAAAAAACAATGATAAATAGAAATGATCATTCATTCTCTTTGTGAAGGAGGGAGAATTTTCATTGCACAGAGTTTTCTCCTTGGTTAAAATTGCAGGTAAAAATATTACTATTTAAAATAATTAAATCAATATTTAATTAAGTTTAATATTAATTTATATAGAAGGTATTAAGTTTTCCTGCTGACTCTATCTCTGTGGAAATAAGAGATTTGGATTTTTGTCCAAATATTGTGGTACGTGACTATAAATCAATTGTTATAAATGGGTACAAATTTATTGTCACTGAATGAGCAAAGAACATGAGAACACAACATGATGGTGTTATGGTTACTACCACAATAGATTTTTATGCAAGTGCATCAGATAGTAGATCGTGATTTGAAAATGTGGGTTATTATGGAGTCATTGAAAAAATAATAATGTTATATTATTACTCACATGGACGAGTAATGATGATGAAATACCATTGGTTTGATTCGATGACGAGACAAGGCACATTTATTGATGATTGTGGATTTCGAGTAATTAATATGACTCGTTATATTGCTATCGAAGAACCAGATGTATTGAAATCAATAGCTAAACATGTTTTTTATGTCAAAGACCATCTTCGACCTGAATTTGGTGCCATAGTTGATGTAATTCCAAGACATATTTTTGGTGATGATGATGATGGAATTGACACCATCCCTACTACCATTATAACTAATCCATTTATTTATTTTGATGAATACAATAGCTCAATTTTCAGAGCTGATTGTGAACCTGAAGTTGTGGTGGAAAATATATAAAATCATCCATTCATGTTCTCAGTTCTTTTGGTTTACCTCGATTTGGGTTGTTAAGGTTGGTTCTATTCAAATTGTTTTATTATTTATACCTGCATTATCTACGTGAGCTAAAGAAATTAAATTTCTCCTTAATTTTGACAATTGATTTTCCACTTATGAATCTAGTAGAATCAATGTTTCATGATTTTAACAAACAGATGATACATATTAAATAATAATCCCACGAAAAAATTAAATTTATTTATTACATATTGTATAATGTATTGACTTTATTATATATTTTTTCAAGCTCACCTAAAACAATGGTTAGTTAAACTATCCATGAATCCCCCTATTCCCTCTCATTTATTTTGTTTTTCGGGTTACACATTAGTTATCATTTTCTATTTACTTCCACATTTTTTTTCAAATTCAGGAAATGAAACCAATTGAAGAGAGGCGACATAAACATATTATGGATAAGAATCGTCGCATGACCAAGCTGGGAAATCCACCACTAGTGCTTGCTGTGTGTATTTTATTTCAAATATAATTATTTAAATTATATATAATGGCATGTGATTAATTTTTTTTTAAAAAAAATCAGGATCCATCTATTAGGCGATAGTTATTTGAGGAGTATCCAAGTAGTGGTCCCAGTACTGGCGGTGTTTGTACAAGGGGGGGTGGTACAGGAGCTAGACAATCTGGTTGGCGTACCAGATTAGACCCTTCCCTCCCACTGACATACCATCCATCCCACATTCTGATCCCGGTGTTCCGTTATGGACACACTAGATATTTAGGCCTCCCATTTTTTCACCACCATTTACATCTGAGCCTCCTCACTCTTCTGTATCATATCCGATGATGATTCCCACTCCCCATCCAGCATTTGTCCAGCCATCCCTATTATCTTCTTTTACTACTGCTTCGATCTCTCTGAGCTTTTATATTCCATCTTCTTCGACTACTGCTCTGCCGTAGTCTATCCCTACGAAGTATACATTTGGAACCATTCCATCTATACAGAGTGTTCCTTCAGTTTATGTGGATCTAGTGGCTCCCATTGATCAGACTACCGCATTTATACTTATACAACCCTAACAAATTGTTAAACCATTATTTATTTTCATTATAACATGTATTGATAAAATATATTTTTTTCTTTCATAACAGATACATCTACTGATAGGAGGTGGGGGCAGGGGTGTACATGCATGCCTTCATTGTGGAACCGCCACACGTATTTGATGGTGGAATACAATGAAGATAGTCAGATGATTGAAAAATCAGGGCAGCAATGTTGGATATTTTTGGCAACGCTTTCCAGATACTCCGACATCATTCCGGTCAGCTCACTCTCATAAAGACAACTGCCAAATGAAGTCAAGGATAAAGACTGGGCAGAGATATGGGTAAATAAATCAGTTGTATTTAATTCAATATATTAATTTTTTATTTATATGAATTAATATGTTGGTTTCAGCTGCGGTTTAATTTCCCCGACAGTGATGGTGTACGACTAGCACATCTAAAGGATGTAGGTGAGCTTTGTAGAGCTTATAAGAAGGAGTTGTACATTGGATGGCATGATGGAGTGGGCAAAGAGTTGGAGGTAATCCCTGTCTTGAATGATTTTCCATTATAACAGTGCCGACATATGATTACTCATTGGGCGACTAGCCAATTAACGGTATTGATCAAAATAGAAGTATTTAAAGGAAAATTTTCATGTTTTTAGTTAATACTAATTATTGAATTTTATTTAGGATGCATCTAGAATAAATAAATTAACATTGATTCTAATAAATAAATACACACATTGGGAAGTACTACGATTCCAGATTATGAGAGACATCTCGTACGACAGTTTATATTCTTTTTTTACGACTTGGACTTTCTATTGCTTCCTCCTTAATTTATTATATTGATAAAGTTGTTATATTATTTTAGTTATACAATTAATATTTTCTTGGTATACTATTTTTAATTATGGTATCCTACATTCAATGTCATTCTAGATGCATAAATTGAATATAGAAGGATGTGTGCCACGAGAAAAACTGTTTTTCTCGAGTAGAAAGAAGAAATATAGAAGTGCAGTCAATGAACCGACTTAGCAGCATATTGTAAGTTTTACTTGGTAGATTTAAAATATTAATCTTTATTTTGTAACTTAATAATCTATTTATATTTTTAAAAGGCTTCTTTAGAGTCCCTTGATGCCCAAGAACCTGAAAATGTTTGGGCCAAATGATCGCTTACATGAGGTGTTGGGAGATGAGCACCCTGGTAGAGTACACTGCCAGCCTGGGAAGAGAATAGTTCCTACGAGGTATTGGAACTCCTCAGGTAAGAGTTTTAGTGCCACCAAGTTTCACCAGGATAAGGCACAAGAAAAAAAGGAAGAAAAAAGGGCCACAGATACGGCAACACAGTCTGCTATAGCAAACACTGCATTTATGAAACTGATGGAAGCTTTACGTCTAACACTTCCACCAGAGACCAGCACTACTTTTGAGGAATATATGTTATCAATGAGTTCTATATATAGTGCACCAGGTGGTAGTTATAGTGGTGTTCGAGATTATAACGAGTCTGGAGGAGGAGGAGGGCAGGGATGCTGAGGCGGAGGAGGAGGGTGATGAGGTGGACAAGGATGAGTACGAGGGAAAGGAGGGTGGGGACGATGATGGGGATGATGATGAGGATGAGGGTGAGGGTGAATATGATGGTGATTATAGTGATGGTTATAAGGGACAGATTGATCTGTAACATTTTTAATGATATTTTTGACCTTTGATGTTTATTGATTTGTTGTGCCCCAATATATGTGTGATTAGGTAGGTCACATTATCTTAATTTTTTTATATATAAATAATAAAACATGATATGATGATTTTCTGTGACATCCCACTATTTTAATGAAATTGAGATTTTTTAGTGGAATTTAGAAAATTGGTGGTTTGATTAGAAATTTATACAATGAAATAATTTTTTTAACCTTGAATGAATTTTCTTAAAAAATATTTAAATACCATCCCATGAACCCATGACAACCCCCCTGGCTAGCCCCACGGACACCCCACCCTCCTCCCTAGACCACAAAAAACCCCCCGGACAGCCCCCTGAATAGCCCCCAGACAGCCCCCCACCCTCCACCCTGGACCCTGGATAGACCCCAGATAGCCCCCAGACAAACCCCGGACAGCCCCCCCACCCTCCTCCCTGGACCAGGAACAACCCAAAGGACAACTCCTTATATATCCCCCTAGACAGCCACCCGGATAGCCCCCCACCCTCCTCCCTGGACCACAGACACCCCTCCCAGAAATCCGTCATACATCTTCCCAAAAATCCCCCCAGACAGCCCCCACCCTCCTCTATAGACCCCAGAAAACCCCCCGAACAGCCCCCCAGACTGCCCCCCAACCCTCCTCCCAATACCCTAGACAGCCCCCACCCTCCTCCCTGGACCCTGGATAGCCCCCCACCCTCCTCCTACCATACATAACCCCCACCCTATCATCATCCTCTTCTGGGCACCTCACACAAATATGTATCACTGACAACATCGCCCCAATCACTACATCATATGGTCAATGAGCCCAATCTAAGCTCTCTTCAAGATTCACCCTAAATTCCAATCTAATTTACATTCCATCACTGTTACTACAGTACCAAGAACGGACCACATACCTTGATTCCAGAGACAATCACACTCTTAATTCGGCGTCTCGAATCCCAATGTAAGCTCTCTTTAAGATTCACCCTAAATCCCAATGGAAAAGAGGGTTTTAGAGCTTCGGAAGAATATAAGAGAAGAGTCCAAACCCTAATCGAAAAGAGGAATCAAGGAGATGATTAGAGTCACCGGAATCTTTAATTCGCACATGACGACACTCAAAATTCCAAAGTGACATGTACGAGTCAACGCCACCTCAATCTGAAGCACGGTGTGCCCAGTACCACTCAAAGTGTCTCACTTTTATTTTAAATGGACAAAATTTTAAGTGAAAACAACAACTAGAATATGGAAAACGGATCAAACACATTCCTATTATATTAAAACGTTAGAACAATGATCCGTGGGTCAATTTTAATGTGTATGAGTCAACCTCGCCTCAATCCGAGGCACGTTGTGGTTGGTACCACTCAAAGTGAATCACTTTTATTTGAAATGGATACTCTTTTAAGTAAAAACAACTGGCATACAAAAAACTGACCAAATGTATTCAGATTGTGTTGATACTTCAGAACAATGATCCATAGATAATTTTTGACATGTACGAGTCAACACCGGCTCAATCTGAGGCACGATGTGGCCGGTACCACACAAAGTGTCTCACATTTATTTTAAATGGACAACATTTTAAGTTAAAACAACAAATAGCTAACGGAAAACCAACCAAATGCATTCATATTGTGTTGATAATTTTTCATAATGATACATGGGTCATTTCGATGGGTACGAGTCAACCCCATCTAAATCCGAGGCACAGTCTGGCCGGTACAACTGAAAGTGTCTCATTTTATTTGAAATGGACAAAATTTTAAGTGAAAACAACAACAGGAATATGGAAAACCGACCAAACACATTCGGATTCTATTGATATTTAGAACAAGGATCCATGGGTCATTTATTACTAGTATGAGTGAACCCCACCTCAATCTGAGGCATGGTGTGGCCGGAACCACTCAATGTGTTCCACTTTTATTTGAATTGGATACTCATTTAAGTAAAAATAAGTGGCATAAGGAAAACTGAACAAAAGTATTAGGATTGTGTTTATAATTTAGAACAATGTTCCATGGGACATTTCTGATGTGTATGAGTCAACCTTTCCTCAACTTGAGTCATTATGTGGCTGGTACCACTCAAAATGTCTCACTTTTATTTCAAATGGACAACATTTTTTGTGAAAACAACAACTGGAATATGGAAAACTGACCAAACGAATTTGGATTGTGTTTATACATTATCAAAACAATCCATGGGTCATTTGTGACATTTACGAGTCAAACCCGTCTCATTCTGAGGCACGGTGTGGCCAATACCACTCAAAGTGTCTCACTTTTATTTGAAATGGAAAAAATTTTAAGTGAAAACAACAACTGGCATAAGGAAAACCAACCAAACACATTTGGATTCTGTTGATACTTTAGGAAAATGATCCATGGGTCATTTGTGTTGTGTATGAGTCAACCCCACCTCAATCTGAAGCACATTGTGGCTGGTATCACTCAAAGTGTATCACTTTTATTTGAAATGGACAAAATTTCAAGTGAAAACAACAACGAACATACTGAAAACCAACCAAACAGATTTGGATTGTGTTGATACTTTAGAAAAACAATACATGGGTAATTTGAGTTGTTTATGAGTCAACCCCACCTCAATCCGAGGCACAGTGTGGCCAGTACCACTAAAATTGTCTCACTTTTATTTGAAATGGATAACATTTTAAGTGAAAACAACAACTGAACTACGGAAAACTGATCAAATGCATTCGGATTTTGTTGATACATTAGGAAAACATTCCATGGGTCATTTGTGAAGTTTATGAGTCAACCCCTCCTCAATTCGAGGCACGGTGTGGCCAGTACCACTCAAAGTGTCTTTCTTTTGATTAAAATTGATACTCTTTTATGTAAAAACAACTGGCACCCCTAAAACCAACCGAAAGTATTCGGATTTTGCTGATACTTTATCACAATGATCCATGGGTCATTTTTGATGTGTACGAGTCAACCCCACCTCAATATGGGGAACAATGTGGTCGGTACCACTCAAAGTGTCTCACTTTTATTTGAAATGGGCAACATTTTAGGTAAAAGAAACAACTATTATATGGAAAACTGACCAAATGAATTCAGATTGTCTTGATACTTTCAGAAAACTATCCATGGGTAATATGTGATGTTTACGAGTCAACCCCGCCTCAATATGCGGCATGGTGTGGCCGATATCACTTGAAGTGTCAGTCTTTTTTTTAAAATGGGCAACATTTTAAGTGAAAACGAATGGAATTTGGAAAACCTTCCAAATGTATTTGGATTCTGTTGATACTTTAACACAAGGATCCATAGTCTAGCCTCACACAATCCACTTCTCATGTGAGGATCTCCTACCCCTATTCTAAAACACATGACATTTAATACACCAACCCCATCCTCAAATAGTGGGTTCTAGGACCAAACCAAAGTCCCTTTGGGAACCCAAAACCAATGACATAATTGAATATTCATACCCACTACCCAAAATTGGCATTTATCTCACATCACACCCAGGAGACCAAATTACAATTACCCAGATACACCATTGTTCCAATTGAATAGTCTATGAAAAACATGTAGGCTCTTCTGGTAACCCATCTCATATGTCGAGATTGGCCAATGTTTCCCACTAACACATCGAGAACCATTTATTCATGGACACATAGTCATTAGAGGAATATAAACATCCCTTGAGCATCCTATAATTCATCTTAGGTCTAAACACATGACCACTACCATTTTCTATCTTATGGGTATCATGATCCTTGTACACTCTACCCAATCCACTCTACCCAAGTTTTTCTTTTGGTTTTATGATAGTCAACCCAAGACCATGAGTAAACTTCCCATGTTCTTCCTATAACATATAGGGTTTTTCTCTTTTGTGTATTGGTGTTGTGGTTTGAGTGAGGAGTGAATTATATATTTTGAATACTGTTATGGGTGTTATTGCTTTTCAATTCTAAATTTTTGAATTCTAGATGTAGTGTATTCTGGTTGTATTGGTAATGAATTCTAAATTTTGAATACTATTATGCGTATTAGATTCTGGATGTATTGGATTTTAATTTTTTATTGGTGCTATGGGTGTTATTTCATTTCATTTCTAGATGTATTGAATTCTGGATGTATTGGATTCTGGATTTTTCTCTTCTGTTGTGGATTGAGTGAGGAATGAATTTTCAATTTCTAAATTTCTTAATTCTGGATGAATTTTAAACATCCCATGTAGGCTTTGGGATTCTGGGTGTGTATGTGTGTTTGCAGGTCATGGAGAGTTGTAGGTTGGAAGGGGTTACTGGATACTGTGGAGGTTTAGTGCTTCTGGCTACTGTAGAGCTGAGCAGATGTATACCAACGGTTTTCAAAACCCTTGGTATAGCATTTTGAGGTATATTATAACAACGGTTTTGTTATAACCATTGGAATAAACTTGTTCTAATGGATTTAAAAACCATAATCTCTGGCTGAATATAAAATATACCAATGGTTTGTGAAACCGTTGGTATATCTCTTACACTAACACCTATACCAACGGTTTACACAGAACCGTTGGTATATCTCTTAAACTACCACTTCTACCAATTGTTTACATAGAAATATTGGTATAATCCTTTACCTATGGATTACATGGCCACAATTTGGGAAACCGTTGGTATATAATATACTAATGGTTTCTAGGCCTTTACCAATAGTTCTGAACCGCTGGTAAAGGGTAGAATTCTAGTAGTGATTTTATGATGTAATATAAACCTTATGAATGTATGTAGTACTTCCAAGGCTACTAAACTAATCCATATTTTGAGAGTTGATCTTTTGTGATCATACTAATGATATGTAATAATGCACTGACTTGGGGCTTCTGGGGTCGGGGCGTTACAGTTGTATCGGCGGAAGTTTAGTACAAACCTTGGTAACTAGATTTAAATAAACTTTGATTAGAGCACATAGCCATAAGATAGAATTTGAGGATTACTATAGAATAAATTTCTAGAATTTTGGTATTGTAGAGATTTTTTGTGTTTTCCAAGAAATAAATCCCTGTCTAGATATGAGCAGGTAGAGGCGGCTCTGGCCCAGATGTAGATAGGGGTAAAGCCCAAAAACACCACTTTGAGCTAGACTCAAACAGGAACTGGTGCATGACAATGGGCCTTGCTGCACTCTTGGTTACGACACTCCCATGGGATATGTTTAGGATAATTCTCATTTTCTTTAAAAATCATTATGAAGGGTTTATGAGTATATACTTCCTCAAAGAAAACATTTTTATGATTATGGATTATATCCATAAACTGTTCAATTTTTGTTAAGTGTTTTACATGTCTGGATTTATGTATTGTGATTCATAAACTAATCTAGATTATTTCATTGTTTAGAAATGGAGCCTAGTAGAAGGAATATAAACCATATCAATTCACGCACTCCATTTAGGGATTTCCCTCCTACTCAATATAATTATAGTGGAGCTAGTGATGCAACTGGTGCTAATTATCTAATCACCATACTGGGACAACTCACTCAGGTTTTGAATAATAACCTTACCCGTATAGAGCACCCTAATCCGCAGCGTGGAGGATCAATGTTAGATCTCATAATGAGGAAACAAAAACCAACATTAAATGGGGGTAAAAATACACTAGTAGTTGGGAAATGGATAAATTCCTTAGAGAAAATATTTCACATCTTCTGGAGTAGCGAAAGGGAAAAAGTTGTCATGCAAGTTTACCGCCTCACTAGAGACACTGATCAATGGTTGTCATTGATTCAAAACACAAGGGAAGATGATGAAGTATAAAATATGTTATGGAGGTATTTTAAACAAATTTTCTTAGAAAAATACTTTCCTCATAACCATATAGCATATATGGAAAGACAATTTATGAGTTTGAGGCAAAAGGAGGATGAGAATGTTGCAAAGTATGAAGCTAACTTTACAAGGTTAGAAAGGAATGCTGTAGATTATATACATAACCCAAAGAGTAAAATTGATTATCTCTTTTATGGGTTGAAACGATTTCTCCATTGATCATTAGTCACACAATCCTTCTCATCGTATGAATATATTGTCTCATGTGATATCATGATAGAAAAATAATTCTCTAAGTGTTATGACTTTAAAGCAAAGCAAGAGAAGAAGAGATCTGTTAAACACTCTAGAAATGGAAAAAAGGGGAAGAAGGGAAAAGTTGAATATCCACCCTATAGTAAATGTGATAAGAAATAGGGAGTCTGTTACAAGTGTGGTGAAAAAGTCCACCAAGCTCGTGATTGTAAGGGGAAGAAATAGGCTGTCGATGTTGAATGCTATAATTGTAGAGAAAGGGGAATTATGTGAATGAATATCCTAAGAGTTAGGGGAACATACATCAGAAAAGGACAAGGGATCAAGGCCAAGCATATGATATCACTAATTCTGAGGTTAAAGCTCTGAAAGATGTGGTGGTAGGTAATTTAATGGTTTCCCCAAGTTTAGAAAATACTTTATTTGATTATGGATCATCACATTGTTTCATATCATCCCAGTTTTTTAAGAAAATTAGATATTTCCAATTTGATTTAACAAGGTATTTTTCAATAAAAACCCCTAAGGGAAGTATCAATGCAATAATGTTTTGTGAAGTAGTCCCCATTATGTCATATAAATGTTTTTTATCTGCTGATCTCATCATCATACCCATGATTGAATCTGACATAATCCTCGGTATGGATTGGCTTTCAGACCATTATGTGAAAATTTATTGTAAGAAGAAGTAGGTTAAATGTTTTTATGATGATAAAGAGTACCTTATTTTTAGAGCAGAAAATTCACCACCTAATTCTTATCAAGATCCACCCCAGTAGCTCAACTAAATTCAATTATTGGTGAGGAAGAGAATGAAATAACTATGGGTGTGGAAAATAATGTTCAAATTGAGGAAGTAACAATTGTGTGACAATATGTTGATGTATTTCCAGATGATTTACCTGGACATCCTCTAGAACAAGAAATTAAGTTTTCCATTGATTTAATTCCTGGTTCAAGGCCCATATCAAAGACCCCATATAGAATGGCCCCTGTGTAATTAGTGGAACTAAAGAAAAAACTAGAGGAATTGAGTAATAAGGGATTTATTCACCCAAGTGTTTCTCCATGGGGAGCCCCTGCCCTTTTTGTTAAGAAAAATGATGGATATATTAGGTTGTGCATTGACTACAAGGTGATCAATTCTATAAAAATAAATAACAAGTATCCCCTACCTCGCATTGATGATTTATTTGACCAACTTCATGGAGCTCAATACTTTTCAGAGATAACCTTAAATCTGGATATCATCAGTTGTGTGTGAAGAAGGAAGACATTCTGAAAACTACATTTCGAACCAGGTATGAGCATTACGAGTTTACAATAATGCCTTTTGGATTGACTAATGCACCATTTGTCTTCACAGATTTAATTAACAGTGTATTCAAGGAATTTCCTGATGACTTTGTAGTGGTATTTATTCATGATATCCTGATATACTCTGAAAGCTATTAAGATCATAAAAATCACTTGCGCACCATTCTGAAAACACTCAGAAGAAATGAATTATATGAGAAGTTTAGCAACTCTGAATTCTAGCTTTAAGAGATTTCTTTTCTTGGGCATATTGTCTCTCGGGCTGGAATATCTGTCGATCCTTCAATGACCAAGGCAATCCAATAATGGCCAGCACCGACGAGTGTAACTGAGGTATGCAGTATTATTGGTTTAACAGGTTATTATCGGCATTTTGTCCATAATTTTGCCTGGTTGGCTAACCCATTAACAAAGCTCACACGAAAAGGGGTTAAATTTGTTTAGACAAAAGAGTGTTAAGAATGTTTTGAAGAACTAAAGATAAGATTAGTCAATTATCTTATCTTGACTCTACCATCGGGGATTGAGGGGTTTATTATTTATAGTGGTGCTTCAAATAAAGGACTTGGTTGTGTCGTTATACAGAATGATAGGGTTATTTCATATACCTCACGACAGTTAAAAATTCTTGATAAAAACTATCCTACTCATGATGTTGAGTTAGAAGCTCTAATATCTTCTTTGAAGATATGGAGACACTATCTATATGGTGAAAAATGTGAGATTTATACTGATCACAAGAGAATGAAGTATATTTTCTCACAAAAAGAACTCAACATGAGGAAAATGCGATGGCTTGAACTAATAAAGGATTATGATTTCACTATACACTACTACATGGGGAAGGCAAATAAGGTGGCAGATTCTTTGAGCAGAAAGGATCATAGAGTTCTGAATAGGATGAGAGTCGAAAAGGATCCTATATACATGGATCTAGTAAATATGGATATGAGAATAACCATGGAAGGTGAAACATCAATACTTTTTCAAATGGTTTCCAAACCATCTTTACTAGAAAGGATAAATAGTTCTCAGACCGATGATGAAGAGTTTCAAAAGAATATTAATGCTATGAATGATGGGAGATTGAGTGACTTTGTGTATGTATATGGAATCTTGAAATTTGGGAAGAGACTTTGTGTTACCGATATACCTGATCTAAAAAGGGAATTGTTGGATGATGCTCACAGTTCCAATTTCTCTATACACCCTGGTAGCACTAAGATGTATAGAGATTTGAAGGAACATTTTTTGTGGGACCACATGAAGAGGGAGATCGCTAATTTTGTGTCAAGATATATGGTTTGTCAAAAAGTGAATGATGGAAGGCAATAGCCTGGAGGAGTCATTCAACCTCTTCCCATACCTGAGTGGAAATGGGATAATATTATGATGGACATTGTCATGGGACTACCAAAGAATCCTAGAAGGAACGATGCAATATGGGTAATTATTAATAGTCTTACCAATTCAGTACATTTTCTTACTATAAGAGAAGATTTACCACTTGAACGTTTATCAATACTATATATTAATGAAGTTGTAAGACTCCATGGAGTACCACTATCAATTGTTTCTGATCATGATCCCTGTTTTACATCAAGAAACTAGAAAAGTATTCAGAAAGCCATGGATACTGAACTTTGTTTAAGCACTCCCTACCACCTCGAAACTAATGGACAATTAAAACGGACTATTCAAACATTAGAAGACATGTTGAGATCATGTTCACTTGACTTTAAAGGTATGTGGGATCAATATTTACCTCAGGTAGAGTTTTCCAATAACAATAACTTCTATTCAAGTAATCATATGGCACCATAGGAAGCATTATACAGAAAGAGATGTCCCACACCAACCTGTTGGGACGGTTTTGGTGAAAGAGAACTCATAGACCTAGAACTTGTGGAGGAAACGATGGAAAAGGTGAAAGTAATCCAAACCCATATCAAAGAATATTAAAGTAGGCATAAGAGATTTGCCAATAACCGAATGAATGATTTGGAATTTCAGGAAGGAGATCATGTTTTCTTGAAGGTATCTCCAGGGAAGGGTGTTATATGTTTGGGTAAGAAGGGAAAATTGAGTCCCATGTACATCGGACCTTTCGAAATTCTAGAATGAATTGGGGCTACAGCTTACCGTTTGGAAATGCTGCCAAGTCTCTCAAAAGTTCATGATGTGTTCCACATATCACTGTTGAGAAAATACACGCCTGACCCAATGCATTTAATCACCTTTGAGGAATTAGAAATGGAACCCGATATTTCTTATTGAGAAGAGTGAGTCAAGATTCTTGATTCAAGTGAACAAGTGCTGAGAAACCGGACGACTAATCTAGTAAAAGTTCTATGGAGAAACCATAAGGTGGAAGAGGCAAAGTGGGAACCCAAAAACTTATGATGAAGAACCACACAAGTATTTTTATGCAGTAATACTATTGAAATTTTAAGGATGAAATTATTTGAAGGAGGGGATAATGTGACACCCCAAGCTTCCATGGTACTCTTCTCTTTGAATAATACAGTAGTGTGTGTTGTATGGAACTTCGAGTTCTAACACACCACAACCAATCAAACTAGCCATTATGAATAGTTATACCCACTTTTTGAAATTTTATTAATTTTAGCTTTCCAAATGGACTTCATTTTTGTATTCGGAATATCAAAATTATCTTAGGGTGAATTTCTGGTATTTTTCTAAAAGGTTTCAAATTTTAATGAACAGTGGAAAACATTGTGTTATAATTTAAACCCAAATTTTTATTAAAATAATTATTTATTTTATTTAAATTTTTTTAAGGTAAAAATTGATACATAATACCTATATAAGTTCAATGTAATTCATTTGAGTCAGTTTATAATAATTTTAGATATATAAAAATTTTAATTAACTTTTTACAATCTTTTACCTAACTCCTAGGAGAATTTGCAAATTTACATAAAACATAAGTTTACCGCTTCTGTGAGTTGAATTTCAAAAAATTTAGAGACACAGTTGATATAGTTAAATAAATTGTAGTTCAATAAGATGAAATTTTTTTTTTGTGAATAGTAACTTTTTACTTTTATTTACCATGGCTAAAAATAAATAGGGTAATTAAGGGTGAAAATGATATTATTATTATGCTAAAACATGTCCTAATTATATTGTATAAGTATAATTAGACCAAAAAAACTTTAGTAATAAAATATCATCCTTTAGGTCTACTTGGAGGAGATTAGGACATTTATTATTTATAAATTCAAAGAAGAGTTTAAAGTGTTAAATTCAAAGTTTAATTAACTAAACCATTTTTCACATAGGGTTACACATAAGATAAATTAGACTATAAATATTAATTAGAAAAATAGAAATATTTAATATATAATGGTATTTTATTTATATTTTTTAGACATTAAATAATTTAATTTCTTTATGACACGATTATGATACAGTAATTACCAAATTAATGAAATATTAAAATAATTGATATTATAAATATTCAAATAAATGTAATTTGAGACTTTTTTTGAATTAAATTAATTTTATAGGTTAATAATACATGTTAGGGTTTGTTAGATGAATTTTTTTCTAAGTAATCACGATGTTATGAATTTAGAAAAAAAATACCAAATAGTGTCAAAATTGACATAAAAAAGTTTTAAAAAAATATTATATTATTAATTGATATTATATTCCTAAAAATATAAGGTTCATGAAAAGGTATTAAATAATATTATATATGTCATTAATTAACCACTTGATGTTCTCATTTAAGTTTATAGTACGTTTATTAAACATATAATATAAAAATACAAAGAGACATGGTAAATGTCAAACTATTTAACTAAGAGTTAAATCTAAAAGATAACGTTAATATAGTGACCCAAAACTGTATAAAACCTATTGGTTGAGTGGTTTTAGACCCATCCCTACATTATACTTTAAATAATTCATTTTGGAGCCAATATAAACCGAAAATGAGTTTATTATAAAATAATATTTCTAGCTTTTCCTAAGGTGCCCCTCACCCCTCTTATAAAAGGGAAATTCCCCATCTCTCTAATTCACACATTCAAATCCATTCAGCTTGGCCAACCCCTACCCAAATACCCTATAAAATTTCCTCCATTCATCCTAGAGGCCTTACATTAGTTAGAAATCCAACCTAAGGAGGCTTTTTGATAAAATCAAAGGGAATATCCCAAAGAAGAGGTAAATATTTCATCACCTCTTTCAGGTTCCTTTCTTCTTCCACTTCCTCTTTATTTGTTTTTTACATTCAAAAATAATAACCCCAGTATATTCTATATAATTTGATGTTATTATAAATACGTTACAACCATATTCATTATTCTATTCATCCTTTAAATGACATGTTACCATACGTGCGTATGTACGACTTATCTTCTCCACGTCGTGGTGTAATTGTTATTCAATACATTATTATTTGGATGGGTATAATAATGATGTGTAATTGATATAATAATAAATATAACATGATAATTATTCTGTATATATGACATACCATCCAATTATATATTATTTTAATATCAAAAGAATGATATTTTCGCTCGTGCGTACATATGGATTACCGTCTCCACGAACGCGATTAGATTCATTCCCCATCGTATCCATTCAAGACTAATTTTCATTATATGATTAAAAATAATGTTTGAAGACTTATCATTCTGAATATGAATAAGATAAATCCTATCCATAACAAAAATTACTTACAAAACAAAGCATATAAAGGAAAACGAACCAGTTAACTCCTGAAACGATGATAATATTAAGATATTATTAACAAAGCAATGTTAAAAGATCTTATATGATATCATATTAATGTATATGATTATTGTATAATTTAATAATAGTTATTTCACCATTATACATGAGGTTAACCTACCCTCGACCAGGAAAAGTACATGGTAAGGGTTAATTTCACAATCTCTTTATTATCTATGGTTGTTTTTACGTAAGTATCTACTAGGACCTCTTTATCATCAACATCCATGTGTTTGAAAATTGTATTGCAAAAAAAATTTACAATTACTAGACTATGGGTTAAATTAATTTATACCCTTTTTTGACTTTTTATAAAATGGTTTGAATGGAATATTTCTGTCGTTTTCCACACAAGGTACTTTATGACCTTTTTGAAAAAATTGAGGTAACAATGTTTTTTTAACTTATACGGCGGGTGCGGCTATATTACGCCATTATAACAACGTCGAAGCTTACATTACATGATTATAAGAATATTTTCAAAAATAAATGTTTTCTTTTCTAATTACATGACTTTTAAATGATTTCAAAATTGAAATATAAATTTCTCTAAAAAGGGTTTGACTTCATCTATGTCAACATCCTTTGATGGATTTTAAGTTTGTTTGAAGATGATTTATTATGATACATAAATTCCATATTGTATTGAAGGTTTTATGATATTTTTGACTGTGGATGTGTTATTCCATACCATTCATGGTTTATGGATAATGTATTGACATTTTGTATGCTAGTTTCAATATGGATGTTTATGTTATATTTAAAACTATTCATATGAGGAATTAATTGGACTTAGAAATTGATGGGTGGAGCCCGCTATAGCTCCTTGATGCATCAGTAGTTCTCATGAGACAAACTAGTGTCTTCTAACAAGGCCTTGACAAAATCATATTTTTAGTCCTGGAAAGGGGCCTTGACTATGTGGTTATGAAGTCTAGCATTATGCATTCCATCAATATGAAAGTGGCTATTGATATTTCATGTGATTATTCTACTAGTAGAATATCCATGTGAGTAAGTAAATTGAATTATTTGGATTTATATTTTCCATATTTTGATTATTTTTATAATGAAAAGGATTTTGTTTTAGTTTTATACATTGCCTTAAATGTTTATGCTTATTTATGAAAGTTTCCGCTATATTATTATCCTTACTGAGCATCTGAGCTCACCCCTTTCTATGTTTTACTTTTTCCAGG
The DNA here is from genome assembly GCA_963277665.1 of Viscum album. Classification (NCBI taxonomy): domain Eukaryota; kingdom Viridiplantae; phylum Streptophyta; class Magnoliopsida; order Santalales; family Viscaceae; genus Viscum; species Viscum album. The sequence continues at coordinate 1,979,235,828 of OY728122.1, forward strand.
ATGCGAAAAAGTATATTATGACTGACCTGCAGGAATAGTCTATGGGATCTTAGAGTTTTGTATGGAAACAATGTTGTTTTAGTTTTCAATTTTATGATGTATCATAAACCTTATGAATGTATCTATTTCTTCCAAGGCTACTAATCTAATCGGTCTTTAGAGACTTGCTTTCTTGTGATCATGCCAATGATACTTAATAATGCACCGACTCTGGGCTTTTGGGGTCAGGGCGTTACATAGAGATGGATCCCAAAAATGATGTGGTGAAAGATAAACTAGTTATTCATTCAATAATAGAGATCCTACTATTTGATTTTAGTTCTATACATTCTTTATTATCTTTCAATTTTAGTATAACTATTCAAACACCACATCAAAAAATGTAGGTTTAGTTATCCTTTAGAACATTAAATGGTGAAATTATTTTATCCAAATTATACTAATCCTCCCGATTAATGTTTTTGGATTGAACCTCCTAGGAAATATTTTCTTTTGTCATTTTGTGGTGTCTGATGCTATATTGGGAGTGAAATGGCTATCTTTATATAAATCCAACATCAAATTTTAGGAAAGGTTATAACTCTTCACATCCTAAGGAATCCTCCAATTTTTTAAAATCATAAGGATAAGGATGAATATCTTTTAGAATTATCATCTCAATTGGGGATATTGTTTTTTAATGAGATATAATATCTAGATAAAATGACTGAGATAAAGGATAGAATCATTCTTGAGGACATTCCCATTGTGGGGGGCTACAATATTGTGTTCCCTAAAGATTTTCACGTTTTTCCTTCTAATAGATAGCTTCATTTCTCAATTGAACTTGTTTGTAGATATCTTCCTTTTTAAAATACACCTTATATAATGGACACCATTGAGATGGATGAAAATGGAGAAGTAGTCACGAGAGAATATGGACAAGGGTTCCACACACCAGAGTGCTTAAACATGTGGTATTCCAATCCTCTTCTTGAAGATGATGGATGGATCAATGAGCCTATGAATTTAATATAGTGAGCTCAATAAAATAACAATAAATAATAAGTATCCCCTTCCATGGATAGATGGCATGTTCGATCAACTACATGGGGCCGATAATTTCTCTAAGGTGGACATTTGTTCAAGATATCACCATTTAAAGGTGATGAAGGAAGTTATTCTGAATAATTCCCTGCAAAGGATGTAAAAACACTATGAGTTAAAAGTGATTCATTTTAGACTCACTAATTCTCCAAAAAAATCATTGACATAATTAATATATTCTTTAGGGAATACCTCATCAAATTTTTGGCATTCCTTATTAATGGTAAACTGATATACTCTGAGAGAAAGGGTGAAGAACAAGAGAATTTGAATATAGGGATAAATACCTTGTGAATGGAGAATCTAAATGAAAACTATAGTAAATGTAAATTCTATATTTGAAGAGGTATCATTATTGGGGTATGTTATCACTAAAAAAAAGGAATATTTATGGAGCATTCGATGAAAAAGGCATTCAAAGAGTGGTTGGGGAAATATCTATAATAGATATCCATAGTTTCCTTGGTCTAGATGGGTATTACTAGTGATTTGTGAAAAACATACCATGATTTTCAAACCCACTAAACATGATTACTTATAAGGAAGAAAAAAACTCTAGACTACTGAATGTGAATACTACTTCAAAGATTTAAAAAGTGGCTTATCACTATGCCAATTCCCACACTTATGACATGTGGGGAACTCTTCATGGAATAAAGTGATTATTCAAAGAAGGTATCTGGTTTCATAATGATGAAAAATAAAAATGTGACAGCCTACATGTCAAGGAAGTTGAAAATTAATGATAAAAACTATCCTACAAATGATATGGAGTAGGAAGATGTAATATCGACATCAAAAATATGGAAGCATTATCTATATAGGGAGAATTATATTATATATACTAATCATAATTAACCTAAATATATATTCACACATAAATATATTAATATGCACTAAAAAATATGGGAGAGCTTATCAATTATTACAAATTATCAATCTACTACCATCTGGAAGAAGAGAATAAAGTGGAGGATACTCTAGGTAGAAATGATCATATGACTTTATCAATGATAGGGATTCAGAGGGATCCAATATTCCTAAATTTTAAAAATATGTACATAGAAATAATTAAGGAAGAAAAATCATAAATCCTTCCTCAAATGATTTCTCAATCATTCCTTATAGTTTAAATAAATGACGCTCAATGTAATGATGTTGAGATTCAGAGAAAGTTGGAAGTTATCATAAAGGAGAAATCCTCATATTTCAAAACTGGTGAGGAACGATTTGTATGATTTGGCACATGAATATGTGTACCATCCAATATAGAGATAAATAATGAGCTTCTGAATGAGGCATGTAACTAAACCATCTCTATTATTCCAAGGAGAAAAAAGATGAATTGAAATCTCCAAGAGAACTATTGGTGGGACAATATGAAAAAAGATCACTAAACATCAATCAAAGTTCATGGTATGTCATCAAGTGAATTATTAAATGAATAAAATATATGGGGATTATGAAAACGTTACCCATACCAACATGGTAATGGGAAAACATCACTGTGGGTTTTTCCACTAGACTACAAAGACATCCAAAGGAAATAATGTTGTATGGGTTTTTGTGTATCATCATAAAAATACATCTCACTGTATTTCAATTTGAGAAGAATTATCACCAGATAAAAATTCATGGATATAATTTAGATAAATTTTGAGACTATATGTTCTACCAATATCAATTGTATCCAATTGATATCTGAGATTCACCTTTCTGTTCTGGAAAAGAAAAAAACAAGATGAAAACACTAAGTTTAACATCAATCGGTTTTATCATCCACAAACTGATGGTCAATCTGAGTAGACTATTCAGAGACTATAAGACATGTTGAGACATGTGTTATGGACTTTAAAGGAGAGTTGGTCCAACATCTACCTCTAGTTGAGTTCTTATACAATAACAGTTTCAACTCGAGAATCCAAATGGCTCTATATGATTCCCTTTATGGGAAATGGAGAAGAACACTAACATTATGGGATGAAGTCTATGCACATAATATTTTAGTGCCTAAAATGGAAGAAAATGGTGTAAAAGATGAAAACCATTTTGCAACACATCAAGGTAGCCCAAAGTTGACAAAAGATCTATGAATACAATCATCAAAGGGATCTAGAGTTTGTTATTGGATACATGGTATTCCTCTGCATATATCTAGGGAAGAGGATCATGAGATTTGGTATGAAACAAAATCTAAGTCCTAGGTACATTGTCCCCTTTGATGTTCTGGATTGTGTTGGAGTTTAGGCATATCAAATAGCACTTCCACCAACCATTTCTTAAGTACATGAATTATTTCATGTACAACTCTTGAGGATGTACATACTAGATCGCTCACATGTACTAAATCAAGAGGTGGTATAGTTGGAAAATTACCTCTCTTATGAGAAGCAATCAGTGATGATTTTAGACCATAGAAATGAAGTTTTTGCAACAAGAATAATCACCTGGTCAATGTACTGGGGTCGATCCATAAGTTTGAAGAGGAAATATTAGAATTGGGGATGTGATTTAGAAGAAGTACCCTCACTCATTTTAAACATAGAAGTTAAAACAAAATTTTTAGGGTGAAATTTCATATGGGGAGAGAATGTAATGACACAAGACTTTATCAATTGAATTTTTTCCATCTGTATAGATATTTTATATAGTTTAAAACAAACAAATATCATGTAAAGACCAATAAAAAGATGATTCTCATAAACGATGATATACTTTTAACATATTTTCATTTATTATATAGATAAAATTATTTATACATTCATTGGTGAGGTTACTATTCTATTGGATGGATTACTATTCCTTATGGTCAAGTTATTATTTTAAGGTTCAAGTTACTATACCATTAGGATATGTTCCTTAATTTAATTAAATATTCATTATTTAATTATTCATTTATGAGAATCATCTTTTTATTGGTATTTAGATGATATTTGTTTGTTTTAAACTATATAACATATTTATATAGATGGAAATAATTCCATTGATAAAGTCTTGGGTGATTACATTCTCCCCCAAAATGAAATTTCTCCCTCAATTTTTTTTAACTTCTAAGTTAAAAACGTGTGAGGGTACTTCTTCTAAATAACATCTCCAATTCCAATGTTTCCTCTTCAAACTTATGGATCGACCCCAATACATTGACCAGGTGATTAGTCTTGTTGCAAAAACATCATCTCTATGGTCTAAAATCATCATTGATTGCTTCTCGTAACAGAGATAATTTTCCAACTATACCACCTCTTGATCCAGTACATGTGAGCGATCTACTATGTAAATCCTCAAGAGGTGTACATGAAATAAATCATGTACTTAATAAATGGTTGGTGGAAGTGCTATTTGATAGGATGAAACTCCAACAATATCAAGAACATCAAAGGGGAAAATGTACCTAGGACTTAGCTTTTGTTTCATACCAAATCTCAGGATTCTCTTCCATGGATATATGTAGAGGAATGCCATATCTCCAATAAAAACTCTAGATCTCTTCAATGATTGTCTTCATAGATCTTTTGTTAGCTTTAGGATACCTTGATGTGTTGCTAAATGGTTTTCATATTTTACACCATTTTGTCCATTTTAGGCACTAAAATCTTTTGTTCATAGACTTCATCCCATAATGTTGATGTTCTTCATTGTTTCCCATAAAGGGCTTCATATAGAGCCATTTGGATGCTTGAGTTGAAATTGTTATTGTATAAAAACTCAACTAGAGGTAGATATTGGACCCACGCTCCTTTAAAGTCCATAATACATGTTTCAACATGTTTTATAGTCCCTGAATAGTTTACTCAGATTGACCATCAGTTTTTGGATGATAACCCCAATTGATGTTCAACTCAGTGTTTTCATCTTGTTTGATTATTTTCCAGAACATCAAGGTGAATCTCGGATCTCAATTAGATACAATTGATAGTGGTAGAACATATAGTCTCACCACTTATCTAACTTATATAAATGCATGTTTATCTATTGATAATTTCTCTCTAATTGAAATAAAGTGAGATGTATTTTTAAGACGATCCACAAATACCCATACATCATTATTTCCTTTGGATGTCTTTGTATGTCCAGTGGAAAAACCCTCATTGATGTTTTCCCATTACCATGTTGGTATGGGTAACATTTTCATCATACCCTTAAACTTTTCTCATTTAAGGATTCAATTGATGGCATACCATGAACTGTGATGTATATTTAGTGATCTTTTTTCATATTTTCCCACCAATAGTTCTCTTGGTGATTTCGATTCGTCTTTTTTCACCTTGGAATAATAGAGAAGGTTGAGTAACATGACTCGTTCAAAAGCTCATTCATTGTCTCTATACTGGATGGTACACATAGTCGTGTCCCAAATCATAAAAATCATTCCTCACCAGTTTTGAAATATGAGGATTTCTCCTTTATGATAACTTCTAACTTTCTACAAATTTCCACATCATTCCTTTGAGCATCATTTATTTTAACTATAAGGAATGATTGAGAAATCATTTGAGGAAGGATTTATGATTTTTCTTCCTTAATTATTTCTATGTCTATATTTTTAAAATCTAGGAATATTGTATCCCTCTCAATCCCCACCATTTATAAAGTCATATTATCCTTTCTACCTAGAGCATCCTCCAATTTATTCGCTTTTCCCAGATGGAAGTAGATTGATAATTTGTAATACATTTTAATATCTCCGATATTTTTTGGTGCATATTAATATATTTATGTGTAAATATATATTTAGGTTAATTATGATTAGTATAAGTCACATAATTCTCCCTATAGAGATAATGCTGCCATATTTTCAATGTCAATATTACATATGCCTACTCCATATCATTTATAGGATAGTTTTTCTCATTAAAGTTCAACTTCCTTGACGTGTAGGCTGTCACATTATTATTTTTCATCATTATGGAACCTAGTACCTTCTTTGAATAAGTACTTTATACCATGAAGAGTTCCCCACATGTCATAAGTGTGGGAATTGGCATAGTGATAAGCCTCTTTTTAACTATTTGAAGTAGTATTCTCATTCAGTAGTCAATAATATTTTTTATCCCTTTTAAGTAATCATGATTAGTGGGTTTGAAAATCATGGTATGTTTTTCACAAATCACTAGTAATACCCAGCTAAACCAAGGAAACTATGGATATCTATTACAGATGTTTCCCCAACCACTCTTTGAATGCATTTTTCATCGAAGGCTCCATAAATAATCAATTCTCTAGTGATAACATACCCCAAGAATGATACCTCTTCAATCTAGAATTTATATTTTCTATAGTTTTCATATATATTCTCCATTAACAAGGTCTTTAGCCCAATATTCAAATTCTCTTGTCGTTCCTCCTTTATCTTGGAGTATATCAGTGTACCATTAATAAGGAATACCAAAAATTTCATAAGGTACTACCTAAAGAATCTATTTATTATGTCCATGATTTTTTTTGAGAAGTAGTGAGTCTAAAAGTAATCACTATGAACTTATATTGTCCGTACATTGTTTGCAGGGAATTCTTGGGAATATCTTCCTTAATCACCTTTAAATGGTGATATCTCAAACGAATGTCCACATTAGAGAAATAATTGGCCCCATGCAGTTGATCGAACATTCCATCTATCCATGGAAGGTGATACTTATTATTTATTGTTATTTTATTGAGCTCACTAAATTAAATTTAGAGGCACATTGATCTATCCATCATCTTCAAGGAGAGGATTGGCACACCCCATGTTTAAGCACTGAGGTGTGTGGAACACTTGTCCATATTCTCTTGTGACAACTTCTTCATTTCCTCCATCTCAAAGGGGGCCATTCTATAAGGTGTATTTTATAAAGGAAGATATCTACAAACGAATTCAATTGAGAAATGAACCTATATATTAGAAGTAAGAACATGAAATTCTTTAGGTAACACAATAGTATAACCCCCCACAATGGTCATGTCCTCAAGCATGATTCTATCCTTTATCTCAATCATTTGACATAGATATTATATCTCATTGAGAAACAATACCCCCAATTTAGATGATAATTATAAAAGATATTCATCCTTATCCTTACTATTTTAAAAAATTTGGGGATTCCTTAGGATGTGAAGAGTGATACCCCTTCCTGAAATTTGATGTTGGATTTATATGTAGATAGCCAATACAATCCCAATATAGCATGAGACTCCACAAAAGGACAGATGAAAATATTTCATGGGAGGTTCAATCCACAAACATTAATCAGGAGGATTAGTATAAATTGGATAAAATAATTTCCCCATTTAATGTTCTAAATGATAACTAAACCTACATATTTTGATGTGGTGTTTGAATAGTTGTACTAAACTTTAAAGATATGAAAGAATGTATAGAACCAAAATCAAATAGTAGGATCTCTATTATAGAATTAATAACTAGTGTATCTTTTACAACATCATTGTTGGGATCCACCTCAATGTAACGCCCCTACCCCAGAAGCCCATAGTCAGTGCATTATTATGTATCATTGGAATGATTAAAAAAGATCAATTATCTAAAGAATTATTAGTTTAGTAGCCTTGGATGTAATAGATACATTCATAAGGTTTACAATACATCATAAAATAGAAAACTAATACAACATTGTTTCTATAGAAAACAATGAGATCCCACATACTATCCCTTCAGCTGAGTCATAATATACTTCTTCACATCCTGAGAAAAATAAAACATAGAAATGGGTGAGCTTAGATGCTCTGTATGGATAAAATTATAGTGGAAACCTTCATAAATAAGCATAAAAATTTAAGGAAATGTATAAAACTAAAACAAAAGCCTTTTCATTATAAAAATCGTCAAAATGTTGAAAATACAGATCAAAATAAATCCATTTACTTACTCACATGGATATTATACTAGTCTAATAATCACATGAAATATCAATAGCCACTTTCATAATAATTCAATGCATAATGCCAGACTTCATAAACACATAGTCATGGCCATGTGCTAGGACTAAAAATAAGATTTTTTCGAGGCCTTGTGCCAAGAAACTAGTTTGTCTCATTAGAACTACCTATGCATCAAGGGGATATAATGGGATCCACCCGTCACATACAAAGTCCAATACATTCCTCATATGAAAAGGTTTAATCATAACATAAATATTCGTATTGAAACTAGCATACGAAATGTCAATACATTATCCATAAACAATGAATGGTATAAAATTACACATCCACAGTCATACATATCACAAAACCTTCAATACAATATGGAAGTTTTGTATCGTAATAAATCAACTTCAAACAAACTTAAAATCCATCAAAGGATACAGACATAGATGAAGTCAAAACCTTTTTAGAGAAATATATCTTTTTATTTTGAAATCATTTAAAAGTCATGTAATTATAAAATAAAACATTTATTTTTTAAAATATTCTTATAATCTTGTAAGGGAAGCTTTGATGTTGTTATAACGACATAATATAGTTGCACCCTCTGTATAAGTTAAAAAAACATTATTACCTTAGTTTTGTCGAAAATGTCATAAAGTACCTTTTGTGAAAAACGATGGAAAGATTCCCTCAAAACCATTTTATAAAAAGTCATAAAAGGGTATAAATGACTTTAACTCATACTCTAGTAAATAGTAAAAAAATTTCAATACATTTTTATGAAACGTGTATGTGGATGATAAAGAGGTCCTAGTAGATACTTACATAAAAACAACCTCGGATAATAAAGAGATTGTGAAATTAACCCATACCTTGTACTTTTCCTTGGTTGAGGGTAGGTTAACCTACTATATAATGGTGAAATAATTGTTTTTAAATTATACAAGAATCATATACATTAATATGATATCATATATGATCTTTTAACATTGCTTTGTTAATAATATCTTAGTATTATCGTCGTTTTGGGTGTTAACTGATTTCTTTTCCTTTATATGCTTCGTTTATTAAGTAATGATTTTCATGGATAGGATGTATCTTATTCATATTCCAAATGATAAGTCTTTAAAAATTATTTTTAATAATCTAATGAAAATTATTCTTTAATGGATACGATGGGGAATGAATCTCATCGCGTTCATGGGGACGGTAATCCGTACGTACACATGACCAACAATACCATTATTTTGATATTAAAATAATATATAATTGGATGGTATATCATATATATAGAATCATTATCATTTTATATTGATTTTTTACATCAATTACACATCATTATTATACCCATCCAAATAATAATGTATTGAATAACAATTACACCACGACATAGAGACGGTAAGTCGTACATACGCACGTATGGTGACATGTCATTCAAAGGATGGATAGAATAATGAATTTCATTGTACCATATTTATAATAACATCAAAATATATAGAAGATACAAGATTTATTATTTTAGAATGTAAACAACAAAGAAATAGGAAGTGGAGGAAGAAAGGAACTTGAAAGAGGTGATGAAATATTTATCTCTTCTTCAGGTTCTCCCTTTTGATTTGATCAAAAGGACTCCTTAGGTTGGATTTCTGACAAATGTAAGGCCTCTAGGATGAAGGGAGGATAGTATATAGGGTATTTGGGCAGGATTTGGCCAAGACAAATTTATTTTAAGGTGTAAATTAGATAGATGTGGAAGTTCCCTTTTATAAGAGGGGTGAGGGGCACCTTAGGAAAAGCCAGAAATATTATTTTATAATAAAATTATTTTCGGTTTATAATTGCTCCAAAATAAATTATTTAAAGGCTAAGGTGGGGATGGGTCTAAAACCACTCAACCAATAGGTTTTAGACTGGTCTGGGTCATTATATTAACTTTATCTTTTATATTTAACTCTTAGTTAAATAGTTTGACATTTACCATGTCTCTTTGTATTTTTATATTATATGGTTAATAAACTTACTAAAACATTCCATGAGAACCTCAAGTGGTAAATTAATGACATATATAATATTATTTAATACCTTTTTATGAACCTTATATTTTTAGTAATAGAATATAAATTAATAATATAATATCTATTTTAAAAACTCTTTTATGTCAATTTTGACACTATATGGTATTTTGTTTTTTCTAAATTCATAAAAGCATTATTACCTCTAAAAAAATTAATCTAACCATCCATAGAATTCCATATTAACCTAGAAAATTATTTGAATTCATAAAAAGTCTCAAATTATATTTATTTGGGTATTTTTAATATCAATTATGTTTATATTTCATTAATTCGGTAATTACTTCATCATCATTGTGTCATAAGTAAATTAAATTATATAATGTATAAAAAATATAAATAAAATACTATTATATAGGAAATATTTTTATCTTTCTAATTAATATTTATCGTTGAATTTATCTTATGTTTAGCCCTATATGAAAAATGGTTTAGTTATTACACTTTGAATTTAACACTTTAAACTCTTCTTTGAATTAAATAATAATAAATGTCCTAATCTCATCCAAGTATACCTAAAGGATCATATTTTATTCTTAAGGTTTTTTTGGTCGAATTAAACTTATCCAATAGAATTAGGACATGTGTTAGCATAATAATAATATCATTTTTAACCTTAATTACCCTATTTAATTTTAACAGTGGTAAATAAAAATAAAAAAGGTACTATTCACCAAAAAAAAATTCATCTTATTGAACCACATTTTACATACTGATATCAACCGTGTCTCTCAGATTTTTGAAATTCAAATCACCAAAGTGGTAAAATTATGTTTTATGTAAATTTGAAAATGCTCCTAGGAGGTGGGTAAAAGACTGTAATAAGTTCATTAAAATTTTTATGTATCTAATATTATTATAAACCGACTCCAATGAATTACATTGAAATTATATAGGTATTATGTATCAATTTTGACATAAAACAAATTTAATTAAAATAAATAATCATTTAAATAAAAATTTGGTTTTAAATTATAACTTAGTGTTTTTCACTATTCATTAAAAATTTAAGGTTTTTAGAAATATTCCAAAAATTCACCCTAAGCTAATATCGATATTCTGAATCCAAAAATTAATTCCATTTTGAAAGATAAAATTTATAAAATTTCAAAAAGTGGGTATTACTATTCATAACGGCTAGTTTGATTGGTTGTGGTGTATTAGAACTCGAAATTACGTACAACACACGCGACTGTATTATTCAAAGAGAAGCGTACTATGGAAGTTTGGGGTGTTACATTCTCCCCTACTTCAAATAATTTCGTCCTCAAAATTTCTTGAGTATTAATGCATAAAATGTCTTTGGTGGTTCTTCATCATAAGATCCTCGGGTTCCCACTTTACCTCTTCCATCCTTTGGTTTCTCTATAGACCTTTTACCAGACGAGTCATCTTGTTTCTTAGAACTTATTCTCTTGTATCAAAAATCTTGATAGTCTCTTCGTAATAAGATAGATCGGGTCCCATTTCTAATTCCTCAAAGGTGAGTACATGCGTTGGGTCAGGAATGTATTTTCTCAACAGTGATACATGAAACACATCTTGAACATTGGAGAGACTTGGCGGCATAGCCAAATGGTAAGCTACATCCACAATTCGTTCTAGATTTTCAAAAGGTCCAATGTACCTGGGAATCAATTTTCCCTTCTTACCAAAACATATAACACCCTTCCCTGGAGATTCCATCAAGAAAACACGATCTCCTTCTTGAAATTCCAAATCCTTCCTTCGGTTATCGGCAAATCTCTTCTGCCTACATTGAACTGCTTTGATGTGGGTTTGGATTACCTTCACCTTTTCCATCGTTTCCTCCACAAGTTCTAGGCTTATGAGTTTTCTTTCTCCAACATCATCCCAATAGGTTGGTGTGTGACATCTCTTTCCATATAACGCTTCATATGGTACCATATTAATACTTGAATGGAATCTATTGTGATAAGAAAATTCTACCAGAGATATATATTGATCCCTCATACCTTGAAAGTCAAGTGATCACGATCTCAACATGTCTTCTATGGTTTGAATTGTCCATTCTAATTTTCCATCAGTTAGGAGGTGGTAGGCAGTGCTCAAATGAAGTTCAGTTTCCAGGGATTTCTAAATACTTTTCCTATTTCTTGATGTAAAACGTGGATCACGATAATAAACAATCGATAGTGGTACTCCATGAAGTCTTAAAACTTCATTAATATATATTTTTGTTAAATGTTCAAGTGGAAAATATTCTCTTATAGAAAGAAAATACGCTGACTTGGTAAGATGATCAATAATAACCCATATTGCATCGTTCCTTCTAGGAGTCTTTGGCAGTCCCATGAAAAAGTTCATCGTAATATAATCTCATTTACACTTAGGTATGGGAATAGGTTTCATGACTCCTCCAGGTTGTTGCCTTCCATCTTTCACTTGTCGACAAACAATACATCTTGAAACAAAATCAGAGATCTCCCTCTTCATGTTGTACCAATAAAAATGTTCCTTCAAATCTATATACATATTAATGCTACTAGGGTGTATAGAGAAATTGGCACTCTGAGCATCATCCAACAATTCCATTTTTAGATCTGGTATATTGGTAACACATAGTCTCTTCCCAAATTTCAAAATTCCATCTTCATACACAAATTCACTCAATCTCCCATCATTCATAGCATTAATCTTATTTTGAAACTCTTCATCATCGGTCTGAGAACTCTTTATCCTTTCTAGTAAATATTGTTGGGCAACCATTTGAAAAATTATTGATATTTCACCTTCCATGGTTATTCCCATATCCATATTTACCAGATCCATGTATATAGGATCATTTTAAACTCTCATCTTGTTCATAACTCCATGATCCTTTCTGCTCAAAGAATCATCGACCTTATTTTTCTTCCTCATGTGTTAGTGTATAGTGAAATAATAATCCTTGATTAGTTCAAGAAATCGACTTTTCCTCATGTTGTGTTTTTTTGTGAGAAAAATGATTCAAACTCTTGTGATCAGTATAAATCTTACATTTTTCACCATATAGATAGTGTCTCCATATCTTCAAAGCAAAGATTACAGCTGCTAACTCAACATCATTAGTTGGATAGTTTTTATCATGAATTTTTAGCTTCCGTGAGGCATATACAATAACCCTATCATTCTGATTAAGGACACAACCAAGTCCTTTCATTGAAGCATCACTATAAATAAAAAAACCCCTTAATCCCGGGCAATAGAGTCAAGATAAGAGAATTGACTAATATTCTTTTCAGTTCTTCAAAACATTATTCATACACTTTTGTCTAAAAAAATTTAACCCCTTTTTGTGTGAGCTTTCTTAATGGGTTAGCCAACCGGGCTCAATTCTGGAAAAAACTCCAATAATAACCTACTAAACCAATAATACTATGTAGCTCAGTTATACTTGTCAGTGTTGGCAATTCTTGGATTGCCTCGATCTTTGAAGGATCAACAGATATTCTATCCTTAGAGACAATATTCCCAAGAAAAGAAATCTCTTGAAGCCAAAATTCCTACTTCCTAAACTTCCCATATAATTCATTTCTTCTTAGGGTTTTTAGAATGGTGCGCAAGTGATTTTCATGATATTCATATCTTTTAGAGTATACCAGGATATCATCAATATATACCACTACAAAGTCATCAAGAAATTCCTTGAATACTTTGTTCATTAGATCCATGAATATATAGGGTGCATTAGTCAACCCCAAAGGCATTACTGTAAACTCTTAATGCTCGTACCTGGTTCGAAATGATGTTTTCAGAATTTATTCCCTATTCACACACAACTGATGATATCCAGATCGAAGGTCAATCTTTGAAAAGTATTGAGCTCCATGAAGTTGGTCAAATAAATCATTAATGTGAGGTAGGGGATACTTGTTATTTATTGTTATAGAATTGATCACCCTGTAGTCAATGCACAAACTCATAGATCCATCATTATTCTTAACAAAAATTACAGGGTCTCCCCATGGAGAAACACTAGGGAGAATCAATCCATTATTACTCAATTCCTCTAGTTTTTTCTTTAGTTACACTAATTCCACAGTGGCCCTTCTATAAGGGGTCTTAGATATGGGACTTGAACTAGGAATTAAATCAATGGAAAACTCAATTTCTCATTTTGGAGGATGTCCAGGTAAATAATCTGGAAATACATCAACATGTTCTTGAACAATAGTTACATCCTCTATTTGAAATTTCTTCTCCACACCCACAATTACTTCATTCTCTTCCTCCCCAATAATTGAATTTAGATGAGCTACTGGAGGTGGATCTAGATAAGAATTAGGTGGTGAAATTTCTGCTCTAAAGATAAGGTACTCCTTATCATCATCAAAAATTGTAACATCTGTATTCTTAAAATAAATGTTTGCATCATGGTCCGAAAGCCAATCCATACCGAGGATTATATCAAATTTAATCATGGGTATGACGATGAGATCAGCAGATAAAGAACATTTATATGCCCTAATAGGGACTAATTCACAAAACATTATGGCATTTATACTTCCCTTAAGAGTTTTGACTGACAACTCCCTTGTTAAATCAAATTGGAAATATCGAATTTTCTTAGAAAACTGGGATGATATGAATCAATGCGATGATCCAAAATCAAATTAATCATTTTCTAAACTTTAGGAAACCATTAAATTACCTTCCCCCACGTCATTCGGAGTTTCAACCTCAGCATTAGAGATAACATAATCATCGAATTGATACCTTGTCCTTTTCTGATGTATGTTCTCCTAACTCTTAGGACATTCATTCGCATAATTATCCTTTCTCTATAATTTTAGCATTCAACATCGAAAGCCTCTTTCTTCCCCTTGCAATCATGAGCTTGGTGGACTTTTTCACCACAATTATAACAGACTCCCTGTTTCTTCCCACATTTTCTGCAGGATGGATATTCAACTTTTCCCTTCTTCCCCTCATTTCCATTTCCTAAGTGTTCATCAAATCTTTTCTTCTCTAATTTTTCTTTAAAGTTGTAACACTTAGAGAATTTTATTTTGTCTTGATAGCACATGAGACAATATCTTCGTATGAAAAGAAAGATTGTGAGACTAATGATCGACGTAGAAATGGTTTTAACCCAACAAAGAAATGATCAATATTACTTCTTGGGTTACGTATATAATCTACATCATGCCTCTCTAACCTTGTAAAGTTATCTTCATTCTTTACGACATTCTCATCCTCCTTTTTCCTCAGACTCAGAAATTGTCTTTCCATATCTGCTTGATGGTCATGGGGAAAGTATTTTTCTAATAAAATAATTTTAAACTCCCTATATTACATATTTTATAATTCATCATCTTCCCTTGTGTTTTGAATTAATGACCATCATTGATTAGCATCTCCAGTGAGGCGGTGAACTGCCATGACAACTTTTTCTCTTTCACTACTCTGCAAGACGTGGAAAATTTTTTCTCTAAGGAATTTATCCATTGCTCAGATACTAATGGATTTTACCCTCATTGAATGTTGGTTTTTGTTTCCTCATGAAGTGATCTAACATTTATCCTCCATGCTGCGGATTTGGGTGCTCCAGATGGGTAATGTTATTATTCATAACCTGAGTGAGTTGTCCCATATGGTGATTAGGTGATTAGCACCAGTTGCATCACTAGCTCCACTATAATTATATTAAGTGTGAGGGAAATCCCTACATGGGGTGTATTCAATGATATGGTTTCCATTCCTTCTACTAGGCATCATTTCTAAACAATGGAATAAACTAGATTAGTTTATGAATCACCATACATAAATCCAAACATGTAAAACACTTAACAAAAATTGAACAGTTTATGGATATAATCCCTAATCAAAAAAAAAAATCTTTGAGGATTTATATACTCGTAACCCCTTCATAATGGTTTTTAAATAAAATGAGAATTATTCTAAGCATATCCCCTGGGAGTGTCATAACCAAGAGTGCAGCAAAGCCTGTTGTCGTGCACCATTTCTCGTTCGAGTCTAGCTCAAAGCGGTATTTTCGAGTTTTATCCCTAGGTACATCTGTACCAGAGCTACCTATACATGATCGTATCTAGATAGGGATGTATTTCTTGGAAAACTCTAAAAATATCTATTATACCAAAATTCTAGGAAGTAATTCTATACTAATCCTCAATGTTTATCTTATGGCTATGTGCTCTAATCAGAGTTTATCTAAATCTAGATTCCAAGATTTGCACTAAACTTCCTCTAATACCAACTGTAATACCCCAACCCCAGAAGTCCCAAGTCGGTGCATTATTACATATCATTGGCATGATCACAAAATATCATGTCTCTAAAGACCAACTAGTTTAGTATCCTTGGAAGTACTAGATACAATCGTAAGATTTACATTACATCATAAAATCACTACTGGAATTCTACCCTTTACCAATGGTTCAGAATAGTTGGTAAAGGCCTAGAAACCATTGGTATATTATATACCAATGGTTTCCCAAAACATGGCCAAGTAATCCGTAGGTAAAGGCTTATACCAATGGTTCTATGTAAACCATTGGTATAGGTGTTAGTGTATGAGATATACCTACGGTTCTGTGTAAACCGTTGGTATAGGTGTTAGTGTAAGAGATATACCAATGGTTTCACAAACCATTGGTATATGTTATATTCAGCCAAATCTTATAGTTTTTAAAACCTTTGGTACAAGTTTATTCCAATGGTTATAACAAAACCGTTGGTATAATATACCTCAAAATTCTATACCAACGGTTTTGAAACCCGTTGGTATGCATCTGCTCAGCTCCACAGCAGCCAACAGCCCTACACCTCTACAGTATCTAGTAACCCTCTCCAACCTGCAACTCTCCATGACCTGCAAAAACACATACACAACCAGAATCCCAAAGCCTACATGGGATGTATAAAAGTCATCCAGAATTCAAAAATTCAAAAATTTAAAATTCATTCCTCACTCAAACCACAACAGAAGAGAAAAATCCTGAATCCAATACATCCACAATACAACACATCCAAAAATGAAATGAAATAACGCCAATAACACCAATACAAAATTAAAATCCAATACATCCAGAATCCAATACACATAATAGTATTTAAATTTTAGAATTAATTACCAATATAGCAAGAATCCAATACATCTAGAATTCAGAAATTTAGAATTGAAAATTCAATAACACCCATAACAATATTTAAAATTTAAAATTCACTCCTCGCTAAAAACACAACACCAATACACACAAGAGAAAAAGCCTACATGTTATAGGAAGCACATAGGACGTTTACTCATGGTATTTGGTTGACTATCTTAAAACCAACATAAAAACTTAGGTAGAGTGGATTGTGTAGAGTGGACAAGGATCATGATACCCATAAGATAGAGTGTGTTAGTGGTAAAGTGCTTAGACCTAAGATGAGTTATAGGGATCACATGTGATTTTTATATTCCTATAATGACTATGTTTCCATGTATAAATGGTTCCTTATGTGTTAGTGGGAAACATTGGCCAATCTTGACATATGAGATGGGTTACCAGAATAGCCTACATGTTTTTCATAGACTTTTCTATTGAAAGAAGTGGCTATCTTGGTAATTGTAATTTGGTCTCCTGGGTGTGATGTGAGATGAACCCTCATTTTGGGTAGTGGGTATGAATATTCAATTATGTCTTTGGTATTGGGTTCCCAAAGGGAGCTTGGTTTGGTCCTAGAACCCACTATTTGAGGATGGTATTGGTGTATTAAATGTCATGTGTTTTAGAATAGGGGTCGGAGTTCATCACATGAGAAGTGGATTGTGTGAGGATGGACCATGGATCCTTGTGTTAACGTATCAACAAAATCTAAACACGTTTGGTCAGTTTTCCGTATGCCAATTTTTTTCAATTAAAATGTTGTCCATTTTAAAGAAAAGACAGACACTACAAGTGATAACGACCACACCGTGCCTCAGATTGAGGCGGGGTTGACTCGTACATATCACATATGACCCATGCATAGTTGTCCTAAAGTATCAAGATAATCTGAATTCTTTCGGTCAGTTTTCCATAAACCAGTTGTTGTTTTCAACTAAAATTTTGTCCACTTCAAATAAAAGTGAGACACTTTGAGTAGTATCGGCCACATCGTTCCTCATATTGAGGCGGGGTTCACTCGTACACGTCACAAATGACCCATGGATTTTTTTTCTAACGTATCAACACATTCCGAATATGTTTGGTCAGTTTTCCATATGCTAATTGTTTTTACTTAAAAGAGTATCCATTTTAAACGAAAGAAAGACACTTTCAGTGGTACCGGGCACAACGTGCCTCATATTGAGGCGGTGTTGACTCGTACACATCAAAATTGACCCATGGATCCTTGTCCTAAAGTAACAACAGAATCTGGATGTGTTTGGTCAGATTTCGGTATGTCAGTTGTTGTTTTCACTTAAACGGTTGTCCATTTCAAATAAAAGTGAGACACTTGGTGTTGTACCGGAAACACCGTACCTCAGATTGAGGCAGGGTTGACTCATACACATCTCAAATGACCCATGGATAATTTTTCTAAAGTATCAAGACAATGAAAATCTGTTTGGTTAGTTTTCCGTATGTTAGTTATTGTTTTCACTTAAATTGTTATCCATATCAAATAAAAGTGATACACTTTGAGTGGTACCAGCCACACCGTGCCTCGGATTGAGGTGGGGTTGACTCTTACACATCTCAAATGACACATGAAACATTTTCCTAAAGTATGAACAGAATCCGGGTTCGTTTGGATGGCTTTCCGTATGCCAGTTGTTGTGTTAACTTAAAATTTTGTCCATTTCAAATAAAAGTGAGACACTTTGAGTGGTACCGGCCACACTGTACCTCAGATTGAGACGAGGTTGGCTTTTACACGTCAAAAATGACCCATGGATCATTGTGATAATGTATCAACACAATCTGAATGTGTTTGGTTAGTTTTCCATTTTCTAGTTATTGTTTTCACTTAAAATGTTGTCTGTTTCAAATAAAAGTGAGACACTTTGAGTGGTATAGGCCACATAATTCCTCAATTTGAGACGGGGTTGACTCATACACATCACAAATTACCCATGGATCTTTGTGATAAATTATAAATACAATCTGAAAATGTTTGGTCAGTTTTCCTTATACCAGTTGTTTTTACTTAAAAGAGTATCCCTTTCAAATAAAAGTGATACACATTGAGTTGTACTAGCCACACTGTGCCTCAGATTGAGGCGGGGTTGACTCTTACATTTCACAAATGACCCATGGATCCTTTTCCTAAAGTATCAAAATAATCCGAATGCATTTGGACAGTTTTCCGTATGCCAGTTGTTCCTTTCACTTAAAATTTTGTCCATTTTAAATAAAAGTGGGACACTTTCAGTGGTACCATCCACACTGTACCTCATATTGAGGCGGGGATGACTCGTACATGTCACAAATGACCCATGGATCATTGTGAAAAAGTATCAACACAATTTGAATGTATTTGGTTAGTTTTCCTTATGCCAGTTGTTCTTTTCATTTAAAATGTTGTCCATTTCAAATAAAAGTTAGACACTTTGAGTGGTACCGGCCACATCGTGCCTCAGATTGAGGCGAAGATGACTCGTACACATCTCAAATGACCCAAGGATAGTTGTGATAAATTATAAACACAATCCGAATAAGTTTGGTTGGTTTTTTGTATGCCAGTTGTTTTTACTAAAAAGAGTATCCATTTCAAATAAAAGTGATACACTTTGAGTGGTACTGGACTAACCGTGCCTCGGATTGAGGCGGGGTTGACTCATAAACATAAAAAATGACCCATGGATCCTTTTCGTAAAGTATCAATAGAATCAAAATCCGTTTGGTTAGTTTTTTATATCCTAGTTTTTTTTCACTTAAAATGTTTCCATTTCAAATAAAAGTGAGACACTTTGAGTGGTACCGACCACACTTTGCCTCAGATTGAGGTGGGTTGACTTGTACACATCACATGGACATTTTGAGTGTTGTCAAGTGCAGATTAACGATTCAGGTGAGTCTAATCCTCTCCTTGATTCCTATTTTCGATTATGGTTTTCTCTCTTCTCTCATCTTTTTCTAAAGTTCTAAAACACTCTTTTCCATTGGGATTTAGGGTGAATCTTTAAGAGAGCTTGGATTGGGATCTAAGATGCCGAATTAAGAGTGAAATTGTATCTGGAATCAAGGTATGTGGTCGGTGCCTGGTACTGAAGTAATAGTGATGGAATGTTAATTAGATTGGGATTTAGGGTGAATCTTGAAGAGAGCATAGATTGGGCTCAGTGACCATATGATGTAGTGATTGGGGTGATGATGTCAGTGATACACAGTTGTGTGAGGTACACAGTAAGGATGAAGATATATGTGGTGGGGGTTATGCATTGTAGGAGGAGGGTGGGGGTTGTCCAGGGTCCAGGGAGGAGGGTGGGGGCTGTCTATGATCTAGGGAGGAGGGTGGGGGGGGGGCTGTCCGGTGGCTGTTCAGGGGTCTGTACGGGGTCCAGAGAGGAGGGTGGGGGCTGTCTAGGGGGATGTACTGGGGCTTTCTGGGGGCTATCGGTGGTCTGGGGAGGAGGGTGGGGGCTATCTGGGGGGCTATCCAGGGGGCTGTCTGGGGGGGCTGTCCGGGGGGCAGTCAGGGGGGTTGTCCAGGGTCCAGGGAGGAGGGTGGGGCTATCCGGGGGGCTGTCTGGGGGGATATCTAGGGGGCTGTCTGGGGGGCTATCTGGGGGGATGTTCGGGGTCTAGGGAGGAGGGGGGAGGGGATTTCTGGGGGCTGTTTGGGGTCCAAGTAGGAGGGTGGGGGGGTGTCCACGGGGCTGTCTGGAGAGTTGTCCGGGGGCTATCTGGGGTCCAGGGAGGTGGGTGGGGGGCTATCCATGGGGATGTCCGAGGGGGGGGGGGGGGGTTGTCCCGAGTTCATGCGATGGTATTTACATATTTTCTAAGAAAATACTTTCAAGTTTAAAAAAATAATTTCACTATATAAACATCTAATCAAACCACCAATTTTCTAAATTACAATAAAAAATTACAATTTCATTAAAATAAGGGGATGTCACAGAAAATCATCAAATCATGTTTTATTATTTATATATAAAAAAATAAGGATAATGTGACCTACCTAATCACACATATATTGAGGCACAAAAAATCAATAAATCAGAGGTCGGTAATATCATTCAAAAATGTAACAGATCAATCTTTCACTCATCACCATCATTATAATAACCATCTTCTTCACCATCACGATCATCCTCATCATCATCACCATCATCATCCTGACCCTCCTCACCCTCGTACTCAGCCTTGGCCTCCTCATCTCCCTCCTACTCCGCCTCTGCCTCCTCCTCTCCCTCCTCCTCCGCCTCAACCTCCTGCTCACCCTCCTCCTCCTCCTCCGCCTCGACCTCGTCCTCACTATCGGCTCGACCACCACTAGAACTTACCCCTAGTGCATCATATATAGAATGTATTAATGAAATATATTCCTCACAAATAGTGTTGGCCTCTGGTGGAATTGTTGGACGTAAAGCTTCCATCAGTTTCATAAATGCAGTGTTTTCCATAGTAGACTGTGTTGCTATCTCTGTGGACCTTTTTTCAGTCTGTTCTACATGTTCCTTAACCTGCTGCAACTCAGTGGCACTAAAACTCGTACCCGAGGAGGGTCAATACCTCGTCAGAACTATACTCTTCCCAGGCCAACAACGTACTCTACCAGTGTGCTCATCTACCAACACCTGATGTAAGTTATCCTTTGGCCCAAAATTGTCAGGTTCCCGGGCATCAAGGAACTCTAAAGAAGCCTTTTACGCATATAAATATATTATTAAGTTACAAAATATATATTAAAATTTTAAATATACCATGTAAAACTTACAATTTGCAGCTGAGTCAGTTTATTAGCTGCACTTCCATATTTCTTCTTTCTACTCGAGAAAAATAGTTTTTCTCAAGGCACATGTCCTTCTATTTTCAATTTATGCCTCTATAATGACATTGAATGTAGGAAACCATAATTAAAAATAGTATACCAAAAAATAGTACCTTCATAACTAAAATTATATAACAACTTTAGCAATCGAATAAATTGCGGAGGAAGCAATATAATGTCCAAGTTGTAACGAAATATTATAAAATGACATACCAGCTGTCTCTCATGATCTGGCATCGTAGTACGTCCCAATGTGTGGACGTATTTCTTAGCATCAATTTTTTTTATTTCTTCCAAATGCATCCTAAATAAAATTAAATAATTAGTATTAACGAAAAACATGAAAATTTCAATTTAAATACTTCTAATTTGATCAATACCGTAAATTGGCTAGTCACCCAATGTGTAATCATCTATCAGTACTATTTTAATGGACAATCATCCATGACAGGGACTGCCTCCAACTCTGTGCCCACTCTATCACACCATCCAATGTACAACTCATGATTATAAGCTCTCCAAATCTTGCATAAATCCTTTAGACATGCTGGTCGTGGACCCTCACCACCGGGGAAATTAAACCGCAGCTGAAACCAAAATATTTATTCATATAAATACAAAAATCAATATATTCTATTGAATACAACTGATTTTTTACCCATATCTCTTCCCAGGCTTTATCCTTGACTTCATTTGGCAGTTTTCTTAACGGGAGCAGGATGACAGGAATGATGTTAGAGTATTTTCCAAGGGTCGCCAAAAAACTCCAACATTGATGCCCAGATTTTTCAGTCATCTAACTATCTTCATTGTATTCCACCATCAACCGCGCCTGGTGGTTCCACACCGAACGCATGCGTGTACGCCCCCGCCCCCTCCTCATATCAGTATATGTATCTGTTATGAAATAAAAAAAATATTGAATCAATAGATGTTATAATGAAAATAAATAATGGTGTAGAAATTTGTCAGGGTTTTATAAGTATACTTGCGGTAGTCTGATCAATGGGTGCCACTAGATCTGCAGAAACTAAAGGAGCACCCTGTATAGATGGAGTGGGTCCCAATGTATGCTCCGTAGGGATAGAAACTGGCAGGGCAGTAGTCGAAGAATATAGAATATAAAATCTTCGAGAGATCGAAGAATTAGTAAAATAAGATGCCAGGGATGGCTGGCCAAATGCTGGATGGGGAGTGGGAATCATCATCGAATATTATACAGACGGGTGAGGAGGGTCAGATGTAAATGGTTGTGAAACATTGTGAGGCCTAAATATCCCGTGTGTCCCTAACGGCACACCGAGATCCGAATGTGGGATGGATGGAATGTCAGTGGGAGGGGAAGGGTCCAATCGGGTACGCCGACCTGATCGTCTAGCTCCCATACCACCCCCTCGTACGAACACCCCCAGTACTGGGACCACTTCTCGGCTACTCCTAAAATAACTGTCGCCTAATAGATGGATCCATAAAAAATGTTTAAAAAAAATTAATCACATGACATTATATATAATTTAAATAAACATATTTGAAATAAAATACTCACATCATGAACTAGTGGTGGAATGCCCAGCATGGTCATGCGAGGTTTGTTGCCCATAATCTGTTTCTATTGCCTCTCTTCAATTGGTTTCATTTCCTGGATTTGAAAACAAATATGGATGTAAATAGAAAATTATAAATAATGTGTAACCCTAAAAACGAAATAAATGAGAGGGAATAAGGGGATTCATGGATAATTTATCTAACCATTGTTTTATGTGAGCTTGAACAAATATATAAAGAAGTCAATACATTGCACAAGATGTAATAAAGAAATTTAATTTTTAGTAGGATGATTATTTACTAAGTTTCATCAGTCTATTAAAATCATGGAACATTGATTCTACCAGATTCATAAGTAAAAAAGAAATTTTCAAAATTAAGGAAGAATTTAATTTCATTAGCTCAGGTAGATGATGCAGGTTTCAATAATAAATCAATTTGAATAGAACCAACCTTAACAACCAAACTCGAGGTAAACCAAAAGAATTGAGAAACATGAATGTATTATTTTATATATTTCTCACCACAACGTCATGTTCACAGTCGACTCTGACTATTGAGCTATTGGAGTCATAAAAAGAAATAAATGGATTGATTCCAATGGTAGTAGGGATGATGTAAATTCCATCATCACCATCATCAAAAATATGTCTTGTAATTACTTCAACTATGACACAAAATTCAAGTCGAAGTTGGTCGTTGACAGAAAAAACTTTTTTAACCATTGATTCCAATACAAATGGTTCTTCAGTAGCAAGAGTGTGAGCCATATTAATTACTTGAAATCCAAAATCATCAATAAATGTTCCTTGTCTAATCATCGGATCAAACCAATGGCATTTCATCATCATTACTCTTACATTTGAGTAATAATACAACATTATTACTTTTTCAAAGACTCCATAATAACCCACATTTTCAAATCGCAGTCTACTATTTGATGCACTAGAATAACAATCTATTGTGGCAGTAACCATAACACCATCATGTTGTGTTCTCATGTTCTTTTCTCGTTCAGTGATAATAAATTTGTACCCATTGATAACAATTGATTTAAAGTCATGAACCACGGTATTTGGACCAAAAGGAAAATCTCTTATTTCCTCAGAGATAGAGCCAGTAGGCAAACTCAATACCTACAATATAAATGAATATTAAACTTCATTAAATATTTATTTAATTATTTTAAACAGTAATATTTTTACCTTCAATTTTAACCAAGCAAAAAACTCTGTGCTATGAAAAATATCCCTCATTATCAAAGATAAAGAACGATGACTTCTATTTATCATTGTTTTATGTTCCCTATAGATAAAAAATGTGAATATTTTAGAAGATATATATGTAAGACATACATATTCAATTTAGATACCTGATATAGTCATCGAAAAAATCACAGTTGAACAAAACTGTGCGATGTTCGATCTCCCACTCTTCAAGGCTTAATGTATTCAATGTATATGATCCAGGAATTCCTCCTGTTTGAGGAAGTTGAAAACTGGGCTCAATTTTATGATACTGTTCTTTTTCATTTCTCATTGGTCTATTCATTCTTGTAATAATATTAGACAAATACATTGAGCTGAAATCCATTCATTCTTGAGCCAAGTAACCATTCATGATAGAACCTTTGGGATGATTCATGTTTCAGACAGAAGACTTTAATTTGTACTTATTTATTTCAGTAGGATACATCCAAAGAAAAGAAATAGGTCCTCCGAGAAGTATTTCAGTGGGAATATGGACAGTCATATGCACCATGCATGTGAAAAATGATGGAGGAAATATTTTCTCCAACTCACACAAAATTAATGGGGCATCTGTAAACCTTTTTTGTAAGAAATACCTGGACAACATCTTATCACAAATATCTCTAAGCAAATGGCACAACTAAATTACAGTCACCCTTAAATTATTAGACAAAAGATAATGGATTTCTATTGGAATCAACTCATGCAGAAGAAAGTGATAATCAGAAGTCTTCAAATATTTTAGCATCAACTCTCTTCTGTTGACCCATTTGGATACGTTGCATGAATATACATCAGGAACTCTAATAGTCTCTAATACTTCCAGAAATTGTTTTTTTCATAGGTGTCATTACAAAAGAATCACATGGAACTTGCAATTTATTTTCACTGATACGCACAGGATGCAATGCTGGTCTCATGCCCCAATCCACCAGGTGACGTTGAGACTATAAATCAACTTTTGTATTTCCCTTAACATTTAGAAGTATTGAAAGTAACATTTCTCATATATTCTTTTCAATGAGAATTATGTCTAAGCAATGACATAAAAAATTGGTTGACCAGTATGGAAAATCAAGAAAGATAATCCTTTTAATCCAATTATAACAGGTTTCAATGGAAACATTCTTTCTCTTTCCAGATTTCATTTGACCCTTCCCAAATGAAAAACAGAAATCTTTCAATTCATTAAGAACATCACTTCCAGACATACGCTAAGTTAGATCATCAATCTCTATGGTATTATCAAATCTTCGACGATTATTTCTATATGGATGGTCTATTGGCAAGAATAATCAATGTCCCATAAAACTAAAACTACAGTGATGTTTCAGTCTTTTGGATCATGTATTCTTCATACAAACAAGACATGATGGTTTTCTCTTCATGCTCCATCCAGACATCATTGAATAATCCAGAAATTCATTGATCGTCCACATAAGCACAACAGGCATCTAAAATATCCCTTTCGAATATGCATCATATGTGCGCACACACACATCCCAAAGAGGTTTAAACACTTTTATTAATGGTTAAATGTACACATCCATATCAATGTTGGGATAAGACGGGCCAGATATGAGTATACTCATGAAAGTGAAAGATTTTTTCATACAGAACCATGGGGTAAGATTATAAATGTGTATAAAAACTGGCCATGTGTTGTGTAATGTAAGAATCAGCCCAAATGGATTAAAAACGTTGCATGAAAGACCCAACCTCACATTATGCACGTCAGATACAAAATTTAGATATCAAGCATCAAATATCTGCCATGCAAATCCATCTGCAGGGTGAAAAAACTCATCATTAGTTTTCTTTCTCTCCGTATCATTCCATCTCATTTTTATTGATATTTCATCAGACATAAAAAGATTCTGGAGTCTGGGGATCAATGTAATGTGCCACATTACTTTCTATGGCACATGGGATGGTGTTCCATCATATTTTTACTTCTAGCATGATGTTCCACATTTTATTCAATCATTTCATTCAACAGTTACCTCCTAGAATAAACTGCAATCTTTAGGGCAAGCATGAATATTGTTTTTTGAAAATACATGTTTCTTAACTAACCTACATACCATATAGTGGTTTGAGGGAACATCTACATCATCTGGAAGTAAATCCTTCAAGAAGGTATGAATGTAATCACTGCTATATTAGAAATCCCACACATAGTTTTCCCATGAAACAATCAGATTAAAAATTCCAGCGTTTTCATTTTATCACACAGTCGATATACTGGAGTCGTGGCAACATCATTAAATTTTTTCACACTTACAACATCATCATTTTCATTAGACGAATCATGTTTTCTCATATAGAAGTCTTCTTGGGTCGGAATCCTTTCTTTTTTCTTATGATGAATAAACATAAGCCGGTCATATAACAAATTCTTCACTCTAGTCCTCTCATTTGAATCATCATCAATTTGAGATTTCATCTTCTCCCCATTGTGATACAACACATAGTAGATTTCTTGAAAACCATATTTGGTTTTGTGGTATCTGACTTCTTCATGGCTCAACCAATATCTTCCAATACAATTGGAACATGGGTAGTGTATGCGACCACTATCTAAAACATTGTGAAATGAAAAATCTAAAAAACTCTCCAAATTGTTTTGTAAATCGCTTGAGATCCGATCAGTTTCATACATCCAACTTCTATCCATTCTATAAAAAAAATAATTTTTAGAAGTCATTTCATCAAAAGAAATTCAATAAGATTGAAGTTTCATCAAAAATATATTTAAGTAAATGAGAATTGTTCACTTTATATGAAACCATAACTAACACACTACCCTATATGAGAATCATAATATAAAAGAAAAAAGATACTATATTTATAACAAAAAATCAATCAATAACTATACATGAGTGTACAAGATCATGTGCACTTGTGGAGGAGAATTATTCAGGAGTTGACTAAATTTTAGATCGAAGAAATTTTATATTTTAGTATATAATTTGAGTGATCGCATACATTTCCCAAGGGGGAGGGAGTGTCCAGGGGGTTCGGGGTGTCCAGGGGTGGAGAGGCTATCCAGGGGGGTTGGAGGTGTCCAAGGGGTGGGGGCTGTCTAGGGGGGCCAGGGTGTCCATGTGGGCGGGCTGTCAATGGGGGTGGTCCGGCTGTCCAAGAGGGTAGGGGTGTCCAGGGGGTAGGTGTTTCCGGGGGGTGGGCGGGCTATCCAAGGGGGTGAGAGGGGTGTACAAGGATTGGGTGGGGCTGTCCAGGGGGGTACGGGGTCTCCAGGGGGTGGGTGGGCTGTCCATGGGGCAGCGGGGCTATCCATGGGGTATGGGGTGTCTATGGGGTGGGCGGGATGTCTAGGGGGTGGGCGGGCTGTCCAGGACGGGTGGTCGGGATGTCCACGGGGGTGGTGGGGCTATCTAGTGGGGTCGGGGTGTCAAGGGGGTGAGGGGGATTTCCAGGGGTGGGGGCGTCTTGGGCAATGGGGGTGTCCGGGGGGTGGTGGCCGAGTGTCCGGGGTTGGCAGGTTGTCCATGAGGGTGGGGGTCCAGGGGCTACGGGTTATATAGGGGGGTGAGGGATGTCCACGGGGGTGGAGGGGCTGTGCAGGGGGGTCGGGGCTCTCCAGGGGGGTGGGGGATTTCTAGGGGGTGGGGGTGTCAAGGGGGTATGAGCTGTCCAGGGGTGGCTGGGGTATCTAGGAGGGTGGCTGGGGTGGTGGGCTATCCCGGGTGGTACGGGGTGTCCAAGGGGGTGGGCAGGCTGTCCAAGGGGGTGGTTGGGCAGTCCAAGGGGTCGGGGTGTCCAGGTGGGTGGGGGGCCTTCTAGGTGGTCTTTATAGGGGGTACGCGGTGTCCATGCGGTCGATGGGCTGTCCAGGGGGGTGGCAGGGCTGTCTTGGGGGGGTACAGTGTGTCCAGGTGGTGGGTGGGATATCCAGCAGGGTGGGGGCTATCCACAAGGGGAGGGGTGTCCATGGGGTGGGCAAGGCTATCCAGGGGGTACAGGGTGGGTGGTCGGGATGTCCATGGGGTGGCGGGGCTATCTAGGGGGTACGAGGTGTCCAGGGGGTGGGTAGGCTATCCATAGGGGTGGGGGTACTGTCCAGGGGGTACAAGGTGTCCAAGGGGTGGGCGGGCTATCCACGAGGGTGTCTGGGATATCCAGGGGGTTGGGGGTCCAAGGGGGTGGGGGTGTCAGGGGGTATGAGTTGTCTAGGACAGCCAACCCCATACCCACCTTGGACAACCCACACCCCCCACTGGACACCCACCCACTGGACACCCCCCTCCTTGGACATCCCAAACCCCCTCCCCAACCTGGATAGCCCCCCAAGATATCCCACCCCCTCCCTGGACACCCCACACCCCATCCCCTACAGCCCCCTCCCACCTGGAAATCCCCCCCACCTAGACAGCCACCCCCACCTGGACAGCCCCCCCTTCCTTGACACCCCACACCCCCTCCCCCACCTGGACACACCACCCTGACCCCCTGGACATCCCACACCCATCCTTGGGGCAGCCCATAACCCCCTCCTCGACACGCCTATAGCCCCCCTGGATCCCCATACCCCCATGGAGAACCCACCCCTACCTAGAAACCCCCCACACCTGGACATCACCCCACACCTGGACATCACCCCACACCTGGACAACCCCTACCCCTCCTGCACCCCCCTTAGGGTATTTCTATGTAAAATCATTTTATTCATTAAGAAACCCAAACTATCATGCATTATCTATTTCACTATACAAAAAACATAAAACTCCACTAAAAATAATACATAAAACCCCACTAAACATAAAATATTAAAAGAAACATAAAAAACATAAAACATACATGAAACATACCCTTTACCCCACTAAACAAACACCTAAAACAAACCCTTTACCCCTTCACTAAACAAACCCCACTAAACAGACCATTTAGGATTATGAAGTGTAGAACAAAAAAAAACATAAAACAACTTACTAATTCTAATAGCAGTAATTCTAGTTTACCCGAACAACACTAGTTCTAATTTACCCGAGATCAAAACAAAATATCAAACAAAAAATAAAAACCGGAGGAACAATAAAACTAACTTACTAATTTGAAGTGTATAAATAAAAATTTGTTTGATTGAAGATGGGTCTTCGGCTAGAAGGTGTTTCGAGGAAAAGAAGACATCAGGAGGAAGTCTAGATTAGGTCTGTAGTTGGGCGTACTGGGAGCTCAGTCACTGGGTATTTGGGGGAAAACTTTCCCAATGGTTTTTAAAAACCATTGAGAAAGCCTCCCTTTACCAACGGTTTATTAAAACTGTTGGTATATGTTAGAGGAAGTGAAGCTTCCCCAATGGTTATGTCAAACTGTTGGGAAATCTTAACTATTTTAACACATTTTCCAACGGTTTGAGAAAACCGTTGGCAAAGGTGTCTTTTTTTACAATATACCAATGGTTTCTTCAAACCGTTGGTATATATCCATTGGGAAAACCACCATTTCCAAAAGTGAATGGAAAACTAAAACCACATTGTTTCCATAGACAACACTGAGATACCATAGACTATCCCTACATGTCAGTTATAATATACTTGTTCGCATCCTGGGAAAAATAAAACATAGAAATGGGTGAGCTCAGATGCTCCGTAAGGATAACAATATAGCTGAAACTTTCATAAATAAGAAAAAGCATTTAAGGAAATGCATAAAACTAAAACAAAAGGCTTTTCATTATAAACTTCATCATAATATAGAAAATATAAATCAACATAATTCCATTTACTTACTTACATGGATATTCTACTAGTCGAATAATCACATGCAATATCAATAGTCACTTTCATAATGATGGAATGCATAATGCCAGACTTCATAACCACATAGTCAGAACCTTGTGCCCATACTAAAAATAATATTTTATCAAGGCCTTGTTCCAAGACACTAGTTTGTCTCATGAGACCTACTGATGCATCAAGGAGCTATAGAGGCCTCCACCCGCCACTTACTAAGTCCAATACATTCCTCATATGAAAAGGTTTAAACATAACATCAACATTCATATTGAAACTAGCATATGAAATGTCAATAATTTATCCATAAACCATGAATGGTATGAAATAACACATCCACTGTCAAACATATCACAAAACATTCAATACAATATTTATGTTTTGTATCATAATTAATCAACTTCAAACAAACTTAAAATCCATCAAAGGATGTTGACATAGATGAATTCAAAACCATTTTAGAGAAATATATCTTTCTATTTTAAAATAATTTAAAATTCATGTAATTATAAAAGAAAACATTTATTTTTGAAAATATTCCAATAAGATTGTAAGGGATGCTTCAACATTGTTATAACGGTGTAATATAGCTGCACCTGGCTTATATGTTAAAAAACATTCTTACTGTAATTTTGCCGAAAAGGTCATAAGGTACCTTGTTTGGAAAATGATAGTAATATTCCCTTAAAAACATTTTATAAAAAGTAAAACAAGGGTATAAATGTCATTAACCCATAGTCTAGTAAATAGTAAAAAAAATTGCAATACATTTTTAAGAAACATGGATGTGAATGATAAAGAGGTCCTAGTAGATACTTACGTAAAAACAACCTCGGATAATAAAGTGATTGTGGAATTAACCCTTACCTTGTAATTTAACTTAGTCGAGGGTAGGTTAACCTCTTGTATAATGGTGAAATAATATTTATTATATTATATAATAATCATATACATTAATATGATATCATATATGATCTTTTGACATTCTTTTGTTAACAATATCTTAGTATTATCGTCATTTCGGGTGTTAACTGATTCATTTTCCTTTATATGATTTGTTTCGTAAGTAATGTTTATTATGGATAGGATTTATCATATTCATATTCATAATGTTATTAAGTCTTTAAACATTATATTTAATCATCTAATTAAAATTATTCTTGAATGGATACGATGGGGAATGAATCTCATCACGTTCGTGGAGACGGTAATCTGTACGTAAGCACGAGCGACAATATCATTCTTTTGATATTAATATAATATATAATTGGATGTTATATAGTATATATAGAATAATTATCATGTTGTATTTATTATTTACATCAATTACATATCATTAATATACCCATCCTAAAAATATTGTATTGAATAACAATTACACCACGACGTGGAGACAGTAAGCCGTACGTACGCACGTATGGTGACATGTCATTCAAAGGATGGATAGAATAATGAATTTGGTTGTACCATAATTATAATAACATAATATTATATAGAATATATTGGAGTTATTATTTTATAATGTAAACAACAAAGAAAGAGGAAGTGGAAGAAGAAAATAACTTGAGAGAGGTGATGAAATATTTACCTCTTCTTCGGGTTTTTCCTTTTGATTTGATCAAGAGGGCTCCATAGGTTGGAATTATGACTAAATTAAGGCCTCTAGGATGAAGGGAGGATAGTTGAGAGGGTATTTTGGTAGGTTTTGGCCGATCCAAATGGCTTTGAAGGTGTGAATTAGAGAGATGGGGAAGTTCCCTTTTATAAGAGGGGTGAAGGGCACGTTAGGAAAAGTAAGAGAAATTATTTTATAATAAAACCATTTCGGTTTCTAATGTCTAAAAAATTAATTATTTAAATTATATGGTGGTGATGGTTCAAGAACCACTCAACCAATATGTTTTAGAGAGGTTTGGGTCAATATATTAACTTTATCTTTTAGATCTAACTCTTAGTTAAATATTTTGACATTTACCATGTCTCTTTATATTTTTATATTATATGTTTAATAAACTTAATATAAACTTCCAAGAGAACCTAAAGTGGTTAATTAATAAAATATATAATATTATTTAAGACCTTCTTCCAAACCTTAGATCTTTAGTAATAGAATATCAATTGATAATATAATATTTTCTTAAAAAATCTTTTATGTCAATTTTGACACTATTTGGTATTTTGTTTTTCTAAATTTAAAACAGCATCATTACTTCAAAAAAAATTCATCCAACCAACCCTAACATTTCATATTAACCTGAAAAATTAGCGGAATTCATAAAAAGTCTCAAATTAAATTTATTTGGATATTTATAATATCAATTATTTTAATATTTTATTAATTAAGTTATTACCGCATCATCATTATGTCATAAATAAATTATATTATTTAATGGATAAAAAATATAAATAAAATACAATTATGTAGGAAATATTTCTATATTTCTAATTAATATTTATAGTCGAATTTATCTTATGTGTAACCCTATATTAAAAATGGTTTAGTTATTAAAATTTGAATTTAACACTTTTAACTCTTCTTTGAATTAAATAATAATAAATGTACTAATCTAATCCACGTGGACCTAAAGGATCATATTTTATTCCTATGTTTGTTTTCGGTCGAATTAATCTTATCCAATAGAATTAAAACATGTGTTAGGGTAATAATAATATCATTTTTACCCTTAATTACCCTATTTACTTTTAACTGTGGTAAATAAAAGTAAAAAAGTTACTATTCACCAAAAATATTTTCATCTTATTAAACCAAATTTTACTTAATAATATCAAATGTGTCTCTAAGAGTTTTGAAATTCAACTCAAAGAAGCGGTAAAGTTATGTTTTATGTAAATTTTCAAATGCTCCTAGGAGGTGGGTAAAAGACGGTAAAAAGTTCATTAAAAGTTTTATATAAAAAAATTATTATAAACTAACTCTAATGGATTAAATTGAACATATATATGTATTATGTATCTATTTTGACATAAAATAAATTTAAATAATATAAATAATTATTTAAATAAAAATTCGGTTTTAAACTATAACTTAGTGTTTTTCACTATTCATAAAAAATTGAATGTTTTCAGAAAAATACCAAAAATTAACCCTAAGATAATTACGATATTCCAAATCCAAAAATGATGTCCATTTTTAAGGATAAAATTTATAAAAGTTTAAAAATTGGGAATTACTATTCATAATGGCTAGTTTGATTGTTTGTGGTGTGTTAAAACTCAAAGTTGTATACAACACATGCTACTATATTATTAAAAGAGATGCATACCGTGGAAGCTTCGGGTGTTACACTCAACATAAGTGATGGAATAATATTTTTCAAGCCCCTTTGGATTTTGGGTCTAATGATGTTGATTACCATCAAGGATTCTAGGTTTAGTGCACTGGCTTGCATAGTGACCATTCTGCCTATAGTTGTAACATTAAACCATGGGTGGTGCTCTCATTTTATCTACTACATTTTCCAGCTTCCTCATATCTCTTCGAAATTCATGATCCTAGTGGCATTATTTCCCACACATGAAGTTTTTCCTGTATATTTGATGAAATTCCCATATTTCTTCGTCCCACATTTTTTGACTTGTGAGTGGTTGATATTTCATTCCACCTTTTTCCATAGATCCTCCAGGTTGAACCTCCATATTTCATATAACAACCCTTATATTTATAACAATTAATACTTGATTTATTATAAGGAATTACACTTAATACAATTTAAGAGATCAATAAGTATACTTTCATTGGGAATCAGGTACATAACATGACTTCATGAACATGGGAAAAACCAAAATTGTTTAAAACTTCCTTAACATGCTTTATTAAAAACTTATTTAACATCCTCATAATACACCTTTGAACATGAAAATACATTGGATAACATTGGTACATACATAATAAATGGGTGAACTTTAAATCTTGTAAATGGAATAATCATGGAATAAGTGATAAAAGTTAGAAATTCAATATATCAATGAGGAATAAAAGTAACTTGAAAAATAATTCATGATTTAGCATGATAATCCTAACATGGGAAATATGAAAACAAATTAACAAACTAAATCATAAAAATAAGTCAAGGATAAACTACCAATAATTAATGGTGGAAAGTTCCCATAAAGGTATAAGGTACACCCTTATCCCAACATTATGTATCGTGACACTAAACATTACCCAATGCATTGGAGTGTTATCTGGGAGCACCCATCATAATCATTTCTATCTCATGCTTAAGTGTACCACATTGATCATATGACATGGATTCATTCATCATAATAATTTATTCAGTGATCAAGGGATGTGGAATATATACATGTAAGTACAAAATAAATATATATTTTTTCATAAAGGTGAATACTCTCAATAGAATAATGGTTGTGGTATTCACTACACAATGTTTTTGGCATGGAAAATTACGGTGAAATTTTGTCAGCAAAATAACATTACATAAATATTCATAAAAATGGTTGATTAGATTTAAATGGTTCCATAATTATTTTTACATCAAATGGGATGTAATAGGTACATTTAAAACCATATCTCAACCATAAAAATTTGGAAATAGAATGAATAAGGTATCTGAGAAACATGAATAGAGAATAGAATCCATACAAAATTTCAGCATGGTAACATGTGTACATAAAGGATCCTGGGACACTTAATGAGAGTGAAAGTAAGTTCTCCTAATTTGTACATAAAATGGATAGTGAGTGGAATATGGAATATTAAATCCCATCATATGAAAATGAAATTTCAAATACATAATATAAAAGGAGTGGTTGATAAAAGAGAAGAGTTGATGATTTCTTATAAAATTTTGACATACTAACGGGTGTAAAAAAAGGAAAATTTGAGGATTAATGAGATTTAAAGTAAGATATAATTATTTATAAATAAAATGGACATTAATGGTAATATGTAAGAATATATCCCAATATATGAAAAAGTAGATTTATAGACATAAAAAAGTGCATTATAAAAGGAGGGGAGTGAAAGACCCCATACAAAATTTCAGCATAGAAACAACATAGTTAATGGTCCAAATGAGATGGGATAAACTATCTATCATTGATATAAAATAAATTTCATATTATTGGAATGATTATAAATTAATCAAAATATAAAAAACTGAAATTAAGTAGACTAATTTCAAAGAATTTTCCTAGATTTAAGGGAGGAGAGGAATGTGAGGATCCCTTTCATGAATTTGTGACTCAAAAGGATTAGGAGGGGTTCTTGAAAGCATGGAGTGACTTTTTAGGGCTCTAGAAAGTGTTGGAAAGATTGTAGATATTCTCAAAAAATATTTAGTGAAGATAAATGGGATATTGGGTGGGTTTATATAGTGAAAGTGGGGATTTATTTATTATTTTTCTTTTCGACAATACCAAGTAGAATATCCAAAAACAAAAACGAAACCATGGTTTTTGCCCATTGTTTATTCCAAAAGGGAGTTTATTATATTATTTTATAAGTAAAAGGTTCTAAATTATTAAAATATGACCGTTGGTGGTTTGGAGGTGAGTCACACTTTTAAATAAGTGATTTTAAAATCATTAAATACATTATATGTCATGGAGGAGTCATAATGGATTTACAAAAAAAATAAAATAAAATTAAAAAATAGCATTATTTTTAATGTAAAAAATATATTTGGTCATTTATCGCATTTATATTACTTATTACATCACTTTTGGGTCATTGTGATTTAATAAAACACAAATTATTTTTATACGGTATTTAGTTATTACCTGGAAATTTAACAGTCTAAATAAATTATGAAAAATTCACCATTGTATAATTAAAACATCCTGATTTGAAAAGTAATATTAATTTTATCTAAATAATTTTATAAATATGTGAATTTTAACTTTTTAAATAAAAACTAACTTTTATAAAAATTTATGGGTTTTTTGAAAGTAACTATTTTTTGAAACCTAATAAAATTTACATTTGACTTCATAAAAATCATAACATAATTTATATTTAATAAAAATATTATATAAAAATATTATTTATCTAAATATCCATTAATTCTTTAAAATAGATATCTTAATTCAATTTGAATATTGACCAAAAATACTATTTGGGTTTTATTGAATCAAAATAAAAATAATTTATAAAGTATCAATAATGGGTTGAGAATATATTCATTATTCACTAAAAAACAATGTACACATTATTATTTCTACGGTCTTGATACATATCCATTTAATACATCAGCAGAGTCCTTAAGTGTAAGGTGTGCAATGGTAGGGCTTTCATAGGGACGTTCGGTGAACATGGTATGTGACGTGATCTTTATGAGCATGGAATTATGTTGTAAAGATCTACTCCCAAGATTATGTTGTTGGATATTATCTTGGTTTTGGTCTAGGGAAAACACTATAACTTCTATCTCCTTAGGAATCTCTGACAAATTGGCTTCATTGGGTATGATCCAAATGGTTGACACTGTCATTTTCTTTTTTTGGGATAATTGGATTTTTTAATACACTATATTTTTACAAATCATGTGATCACTATTCAATGACTATATTATCAAAGTTATATATACCTAACAGTCATTAAAATACAATTGAATATAATAAGAAAATAAGTGCATGTGTTTTTTACAACCATAAGACATTTAATTTAATACAAAATGTGAATTTTATTCATAACAGTTTGGATCGTTACAGTATTCCCCCTTTAAAAAATTCACCTTTGAAATTTTATTTTCCAACACTAAAATAGATGACAGTAGGATTTTTTTCATCCCTTCCTCTGGTTCCCACGATTCGTCTTTAAACTTTTGGTCTATCCACAACACTTTGACTCCGGGAATTGCTGTATTTAATAAAACCTTTTCACTATGATCTATGATCTTCACTGGAAGCTCCCCATAGGATCGTTCATTCTCCAATGGTACCACATCCAGATTTATCACATGATATTTGTTTGGTTTGTAGTTTATCAAGAGGGATACATGTAATAAATCATGTACATGAGACAGGTTAGGTAGGAGTGTTACTCTATAGGACACTACTCTGAATCGATCAGGGATCTCAAAAGGGATGATGTACCTTGGACTAAGATTCTCTTTATTCCCAAATTACATCACTTTATTACATGAAGATATGTAGAGGAATACCATCTCTCCCACATCAACCTCCAGTTCTTGTCGATGATTGTCAACACTGATATTATTTTTACTTTGAGAATCATTGATGTGTTACTGAATGGTTTTAACTTTCCCCGCCATTTTCTTAAATATTTCTTTACCTAGGAGTTGATATTCCCTAGATTCATTCCAACATGCTTGTGTTCTTCACCTCTTCCACTAAATCACTTCATTGGGATCCATTTGGATGCTCAAGTATAAACTGTTCTTGTAAGAGAACTCAACTAGAGGAAGAAGTTAGTCCCATTCTCCTTTGAAGTCAATTGAGCATGATATTAACATGTCCTCAAGTGTTTTGATATTATATTCATATTGGCCATAAGTTTGATGGTGATAATATGTAAAGATGTTTTTTCAGTGTTTAGAGCATGCTAGATACTTTTACAAAACATGGAGGTGAATATTATATCCTGATCATAAATAATTGACAATAGTACTTCATATAGCCTTACCATTTCTATGATGTTTATTCATTATAGTTGATCGAGATAAAAAACCTATTGAATCATAATTAAGTTTGAATTATTTGTAAGATGATCCATAATAAACTAGATAGAATTGTTTCCTTTTCATGTATTCATAAGTCTAATAACAAATCACTGGGTTATGTTTTCCCTTTTACATGTTGGTATGGGAAGGGTTTCATCATCCCCAAAGAATTATACATTTAATCCTTCACTTTATGAAATAATAGGAACTTTTATGTATAATTTGTGATATCATTCTTCATTTTATCCCACCAATGCTGCTATTGACATTCTCAATACATCACTATGTTTCCTAGGTGAATGGATAAAGTCAAACTATGTGCATCATCCAATAGTTTATTCTTTAAATCATGATTTTATGGAAGACATAGTCTTGACCAAAATCCCAAAATTCCTTCTTCATTAATAATAACATTTTAGGATTTACCATTTCTTTTGCATTCAAATTTCTTGTGAATTCTCACGTAATATTTTTGATATTTCATTATCCTTTCACGAAGATTTGGTTGAGAAATAATTTGTGAATGGATTGATGATGTTATTTTCAATATGACTCACATTGCCATCCTCTTAAAATATATGATGATCCAATCCTTACCAGTTAAAATAGCTAATAGAATTTCTAGATCCTTTCTACTTAGATAATCCACCACATTGTTCTATTTCCCATCATGGTAGTGGATTGAGCATTGTAATCCTTGATGATCTCTAACAACCTCCATTGGTGCATATTCATTTCTTTTTATGTGAATATATATTTAATACTTTTCTAATCCGTATATATTTCACACTTATCTTCAAAGAGATTATTCCACATAATTTTCAAATAGAATATCACTACTACGAACTCTAGAGAATGTGTGTGATTTTTTTCTCATGAATTTTTTATTTCCTTGAGCCGCAAGCAATGAATTTTTTATTTCTCATCAACGCATTGTGGAATCCTTTATTCGAAGCATCTCTAAATACTATAAAAGGTTCTCCACTTTTTTTAGTGTTATAATTGGTGTAGTGATAATACTCTTTTTCAAATTGTTGGATCTCTCTCCACATTCATAATTAGAAGAGAAAATGTCTCCCTTCCACTATAGCTTGGTAAGAGTGTTCTAAAATCATTATAAATTTCTCACAAAGAGGAGGTAATACTTAGATAATCCATTGAAACTACAGATATATTTCATATATTTTGGCCTCAAACATCCTTCAATTAATTTTTTTAATTGAATGATCTATTGATATTATATTTCTTGTGATGATATATCCCAAGAATGAGACTTCCTTTAACTAGAACTCACAATTTATATACATAGAATAAATATTCTCCTTCCACATGGTATTTTGAAATATTTTCAAATGCACATCATGCTCCATATTTCTTTTGTATTGTATTAGAATATCAACTATAAAGACTACCAAAAAATTTCAAGGTAATATATAAAGACTGTATTAATCAAATCCATGAAATTTATCAAGATTTAGTTGGTCCGAATGCAATCACCATAAACTCATAGTTACCGTACCATGTATATAAAGTGGCCTTGGGTATATCTCCCATATTCACCATTACTAAATAATATCTTGAAAGAAGATCCACCTTTAAGAAGACCTCTACTCCATGTAAATGATCAAACAAATCATCAATCCATGGAAGAGGATACTTGTTCTTTATCGTGATCTTGTTGATCTCATAATAATCATTGTAAAGGTGCATTGTCCTATACTTCTTCTTAATGAAAAGGAATGGTGCACCCTATGGTGAAGAACTTGGTAAAATTATCCTTTTACCCAGATTATCCTATAGTTGATTATTTATCTTATCAAGTCCCATAATAGCCTTCCTATATGGATTTTTGGGTATTAAAAATTCCCCATGTATAAGATTTATTGATAATTGAAGTTATTGACTAGGAGGAATACCAAGTAATTCCTTGTGAATCACATCAGCATATTCACTCACAACATTCATGTCATAAAGGATGATACATTCCTTAGGATCAATCATTTGAGCTAGATATTATTTCCATAGGGAAATAATATCCATGCTTAAGATGGTGGTGTTAAAAAAGATTCATCTCCTCACATTCACTTGTATAGAATTGGGGGTTGACTCTCCATATGTAGAGTGATTTAATGCTCACAGAAATATGTATTGGATCTCTTTTAGTAAAGCTAATTCATGCCAATAATTTAATTTAATACACCAATGGAAGTATTAAATGGTTCTCTAGGTATTCCATTTAACAAATTTTGATAGGGTATGAGTTATATAATTGGGGTGAAGCAACTGACCCATTTTTTATTTTCAATGACATCTCTACCTCCATACATTGTTGTGATGTTTGAATAGTTCTAC
The DNA here is from genome assembly GCA_963277665.1 of Viscum album. Classification (NCBI taxonomy): domain Eukaryota; kingdom Viridiplantae; phylum Streptophyta; class Magnoliopsida; order Santalales; family Viscaceae; genus Viscum; species Viscum album. Next base: position 1,979,276,345 of record OY728122.1, read on the forward strand.
TAAATTTTTGTGATATGAAGTAATTAGTAGAACCAAAATGAAAAAGTACGTTCATTGTTCTTGAATGAATAACTATCATACCTATAACAACATCATTGTCAGGATTTACTTAAGTTGTAGTGATGGTAAAAGATCTCCATTACTGCCTTGGAGGTTGTTTTTTGAAGTCAAAAACCCTTGGATCAGGGAGTTAGTTTGCAAGGTTTCATGGTTCCTTGTAGTTGTATTATTGAACAATGCGATAAGGGTTGACTGGAGCATTCCTTTCCTCCATCACATTAGTGGGTTTCTCCTGTCAAAAATTATTATCTAGTTTTCCTTCCCATGCCTAAATCATTTCCTCATCCCACTTAAAAAATTTCTAGGGTGCTTCTTCACACACCTTTGACAAGTGGTATGTTGAAAACTCATAGCACTGTTAGGTCTCTCTATAATACTTTAAGAATTACACTCCAACATCTTCTTCTTATATCCTGATACCCTTGAGATTTTATGATCTCCATTTCAATATTGGGTTCACATTGGAGAATTTACTCATATCCATCAAAGTCTCATTTCACCAATTATTTTCACATACTAGGTTTTATCCCAATAAATAACCATTAAACCTTGATTTTAGGGGTAATGAAAAAACTAGAGGCATATCTTGAATGTCATGTTATGTTTTCCTTGTATGCCCCAAAAAATTTGTCTTCTTTTTTATTGAGTACAAGGAAATACCTTTCCATTTTAATATGGAGTGTGAGTAGAAAATATTAATAGATATACATTTTCTAGAATTACTTCCACTAAATATCTTTGATTTCATCCTCAGGATTTGTATTTTTGATCAATGTCAACCACCGATCATCTTCACCCACTATATGATTAACATCTAGTAGAACCTTCTCTAATTTGAAACATTAAATGGTGGAAAATATATTTTCAATGGAGTTGATCTATTTTTCCATGATTATTGGATCAGATGATCCATTGAATGTAGGAGGCCTTTATCGCATAAAGATCTTAATTACAGCTTGTTATATCTTAGAAGGTTTGGACCCTCCTCCTGATTTAGGTTTCTATTAAAAAACAGATTCATATGAGATATTATCATGAAAATTTTTACAATTCATGTTCCCATTATATTGGGCATCTGATTTGAGAAGTTGTTACATTTCTTGTCGCATTGATTTTTACCAAATTTATACAATTTTCATCCATTGGATATAATAAATGGAAAATTAGGGATGATTATTTTAAATAATTAAACAAGCAAAGGGGAATCCAAATACAATAAATGGATAATTTATATATTACATTTATTTCCTCAACTTATGAATTTATATTCTTCAATCTATGTTATCCATAATCTATTCCCTAACATGTATTCTAATAGGAATTTTTTCTATTCCATTACTAATTTTTTGATTTGATATTATGAATTTATCAAAGAATATCACATGGAGTGTCAATCTTGTTCTTTAGTAAGGGCTATTTTCGTGTACTAGTTTAAACTGAGTTAGGCCTGGATCACCATGTTGGTGTAGTTACTCCTAGGTACATGTGTGCCTAAACAACTTCAACTTGTAGTATCTAGAAAGGGATCTAGAATGTTGATAAACCACTTTCTATATACTTACGAAATTTTTTTGATGTTTTCTTATAATTATACTTATCCATAAGTATTTTTATAGAGTTTTCTTATCAGAATCCAAAAAATAACTAGAATTTTTATTTGATACAAACTTTAACCACTCTACTCTTTATTACACATTAATACTTCATTTATTACATAAAGATACACTTAATACAACCCAAAAGATTGGTAAGCATATTTTTTTTTGGAAAATAGGAATATAACATTACTTCTTGAACATGGGATACAAGAAAATTTTTAAAAACATCATTTACATGCCTTATTTAAAACTTCTATAACATGTTCAAAATACTCCTTCAAATATAAAACTACATAAATAACCTAGGATCATACATAAGGAAGCGGTGAGCTATAAAGACCAGTAAGGGAATAAACATGGAATAAGTTATTAAAGATATACCATCAATATACCAAAAAAATATATGGAATATTAATAATAAGTGATGATGTAGAATGATAATCAAAACACGAGAATTGTGGAAACAACTTAAAACACTAAATCATTAAAATAAGTCAATTCTAAAATGCCAAGAATTCATGGGGGAAAAGTCCTGTAAATAAATCAGGTACACACCTATCCCAACATGAATTATCCTGATTCTATTCATTACCCAATGCATTGGAGATCTATCTTGGTGCACCCATCATAACCATTTCATTCTCATTCATAAATATGACACATAAATCAAATGACAGGGATTCATTCATAATAATAATTTATTCCATGATCAAGGAATGGGTAATAAATACATGTAAGTTCAAAATATATATATATATATATATATGTCAATATAGGTGAATACCCTTGATAGAACAATGGGTATGGTATTCACTCCACAATTTTTTGGCATGGAAAATCGTAGTGAAATTTCTACTGCATAACAACGTTACATATAAATTCATACATTTTTTTAATGAGAGTGAAAAGGGTATCTCATTATTTTTAAATAAAATAGGATGTAATATGTACCTATAAATTAATATCACAATATTATATTTTTTTAAATATAAGGCACAAGGAATTGAAGAAACATTAATAGAGAAAAGATTCCTTGTGAAATTTCGCCATGGTAATATGTGTACATAAATGATCTTGGGAGGCTCAATGATAGTGAAAAGAATATATAATAATTTATAAATCCTATTTAATGTAATGGTAATATGTAATATTATATCCCATTATAATAAAATGAAAAGTAAAATACATAACATAAAAGGAGATCTTGATAAAAGAAAAGAGTGGAATATTCCTTACAAAATTTCGGCATATTAATGGGTGTACATAGAGGATCATGGGAGGATTAATGAGATTGAAAGTAAGATGTAATTATATATACATATAATTTATAGTTATGGGAACATGTAAGAACATATCCTAATATATGAAAAATTAAATTTATACTCATAACAAAAAGAATCAGTAAATAAAAATAGGAGAGTGGAAGATTCATTACTGAATTTTGACATAGTAACAACTTAGTTAACAGTTAAAATAAGATGGGATATATAATATATAAATCATATAAAATAATTTTTACTATAAGTTAATTATTATAAATGAATTAGAATACCAAAAATAGGAATTAAGTAGACTAATTTCAAAAAATATTCTTAAATTGGTAGGAGGAGAGGAAGGTGAGGATTCCTTATTTGAATGTGTGACTCCAAAGGCTTTGGTGTGGATTATTAAAAGCTTATGGGTGCCATGGGAGGAATATATGGAGTTGAGTGAAGATTTTGTATGTTCTAAAAGGAGTTTTAGTTAAGATTAATTGGATCATGTGTGTTTTTATATTGGAAAAGTTGGGGATTTGTTTTCTTATTTTAGTTTTGGACACCACATAATAAAATATCAAGAAAAACTAACCATACCGTGGTTTTCTCCCACGGTTTCTTTCAAATGTTAGTGGTGTAAATAATTTTAAATTTAAAAGGGCTCAAATTTTTGAAATACTTCCATTGGTTATGTGGGGTTGAGTGGCACTCTTAAAGAAATGATTTTAAAATATTAAAATATATTATAAGTTTTGGGTGATTTATAATGGCTTTACAAAATAATTCATGTAAACTTAAAATCTAATTATTTTTAAGGGAAAACATATATTTTTTCCTGTATCCAATTTATATTACTTATTACATCACTATTGGGCGTCTGGGATGTCTTAAAAGACAAAGTATATTTTTTACAGTATTTAATATTTACCTCAAGATTCAGTTGTCTTGGAAAATTAATAAAAATTAAACATTGGATACTATTGAAATACTAATTATAAAAATTATATTAATTTTAAGCATGTATTTTTTTTGAAATATGTTAATTTTCATGTTTAAAATAAAAAAACGAAATTTCTTTTAAAATATCAGGTTCTTTGACAATTACATTTGTTTGAACCCTTATAAAAAATAAATTTGATGTAATAAAATTATATGTTCATATAAATTTAATAAACATCATTTAATAATAATAATTTATTAAAATATTATTTATTTACAAAATACATTAATTCATCCAAATAGATATCTTAACAAAAGTTGAATATTAACCAAATATACTATTTTTATTTTATAAAATAAAAAAAATAACCTATAAAGTAACAATAATTAGAAGAAAATATATTAATTATCCTATAAAATATAATTAACATATTTCTATTTCTAATGTGTCGATAAATATCTCTTTAATATGCTAGTATAAACCATCTGATTAAGGTTCATGATGATGGGGCTTTCATGGGGCCTTTCAGTGAACATGGTTTTGGTCGTGAACTCGATGATCTTGAATGTTTCTCATAAATGGTTACACTCATGACTTAGTTGTTGAATATCAAATTGGGATTGGTCTAGTGAAAATACCAGAAATGATATCTCCCTTATATGCTCAGATAAATTGTCTTTATACAGTATGATCCTAATGGTTGAGGCCTTCACTTCCTTTGTCTGTGGTGATTGGATTTGTTAAAACCCTTTATTTATACTAATTAAGTTATCAATGTTAAATGAAAATATTATCAATGGTAAAGATACATAATGGTAATAAAAATCCATTTGTATATAATAAAAAAATAATTGCATGTGTTTTCTATAACCATAATATATTTAATTAAATTAAAAGGAGAATTTTATTCCTAACATTTCCGGTTGTTTCATTTCATTTCTTATCTCCATATCCATGAGAACATTCTAAAAAATCTATATCCAATTTTATATCACATCAAACAAAATATTAATAACTTCCAAATTATAAAAAAATTATATCCATTTGATGTTTTGGATTTAATACACTAAATATTATATATATTTTTCTATCATTGTTGATAACAAATACTGAGGTGTACTATCCAAGACTTGTGAAATTTAATTTTTAATTTATAGCTAACACACTATTATTTTGAATTAGATCTATGAATTCTCTCTCCATATTTATATGACTAGTTTTTGGGAAATATTTTAAAAAAAATATTTTCTTAATGTCTTCCCACTCTATCTCTTCAATTTCATATTATTGATTGGTGTTCGTAATCAACAAAAAACATTGATCAACCTCTTTATCAAAATGATAAATAGCTAGAGTCACAATATCTATCTCATAATACAGATGAAAAAAAATTTCTCCAATGAGTTGACCCACTATTTTTCAACTAGTGGATTAGATGGTCCACTAAATTTTGGTGGTCATTGCTGCAAAAAAACTCGATATCTAGTTGATCCATCTTTGGTAAAGGAGGATGTTCCTAATTATTCAAGCTATTCTTCATTGCATGAGGCAGATGGGTAAGCCTCACCATAAAATCTTGAGCTCCACCTCCCAAGGAATTGGATGTGACATTTGATAAATCACTACATTATCCCATACAATGTTTGATGGACTATATTCTTCTGGTTGCCACCATTTTCCGAAATGTAAACGGTTTGAACAAAACATAACTAAAATTAATTTTAATGAATAATTTATTCCATTGTTAATTTATCTCTAAAGGATTATCTTACGGGATACGATTTTTATCATTTTTATAAACTAATGTTTCCTTTGTTCATACATATAGTTAGTATCATACTATGGGTATTCAATAATTTTTTCTAATCACAATCCCAAATTAACTAGATCATGATCTAATACCAACTGTAGAAACCCTTTTTTTCTTTCATGGCTTTTACATAGTTTTAAATATAAACAAAATAAAAGCATTATAATCAAGGATCCAAAGGATTAGTGTCTTGTAATAATTACAATCATACACAACATGTACAGAATAAGAACTAACCATAAAGTAATTTTTTCTTCTCTAGCTTCTTAGTGGCCCTTGTGTTATCCTTAGTACAATTAACCACATAAGGATATACATTAATGAAATTGTTGAGTTAAAATCCCAGTACGAGGATAGATAAGAGCATGAATAAATATATCATGGATTAGTATAATAATCATAATCATAACATAATCTTAGGATCATCATCCTAGTCATTTGAGGAATCATTATATAAAGGCATGGAATACAGCAATGTATAAAAATAAAACTTCATGTATTACTGGTGAAATTCCACCCAAAGTTATGAACAAATCTAGTGTCATGTTCACACATATCATATGTACATCATAATAACATAAAAATTTGAAGAAATATGGCATCATGTTTACAAATATTTCACAAAAACTCATGAGATACATCAAATTACCCAATGCATATAATTCCTGGTGCACTAGTCACATCATTACATTTACATTATCATGAATTCCACATATAATATATAACAATCTATGTCAAAAAAAGAACCCATGGAATGGAAATGGGTTTCATGAGAATTTCATATATCATTAATTAATGAATTAAAATTGGGTTTCCCAAAATAAAAATGGAATATAGTAATTGGTATAAGAATCATTAATCTTGAGTGAAGTAGAATCAATCATATTATAAGTAAACGATGTGTTTTTTGAAAGAAGAGTTCTTTTTGAAAAATGATTGTAATTTTCATATAATATAATTTTAAGAATGTATATATATGAAAATAAAAGGTAAGTACAATGAAATTATATTTAAAAAAAATTAAGGAAATATCCACATAGAAATTTATTATTAAATAGTGATAACCCAAAGAAAAAGTGTTGGGTTTGAGAGTCCCCTAACCTGAAGTCTGAATACTTTATTCACATTAATTTCCAAGATAATAAAATAAAATTATTTAATTAATAATTTCAAAACCTATTCCACATGTGTTTGATTCATTATAATTTTATTAAGTTCATTTATTCTTAATTTAAGGAGTTATAGAGATCAATTTCATCATTAGAGAGTGCCCGTTTTCTTGGTTTTCATGATCGGTTAATTTGTATACATTTATCTAAGATCATGTAAAATGAAATATATACTACAGAATTGAATTTATAAATTATTAATGAAATGAATGAAGATTCAATGGTCTTTTATATTATTGTTTTATAGATTTTGGGATGATATATTAGAAAATATGATAATAATTTTTAGATTAATTTGGTAGTTCTTCGATCATCATGAATTAGTTTTATTTTATTATTTAATATAATGTTTTTATATATGTTCCATAACATATAAAGGTTAAAAAAATTTCAAATTATTTTTCAACAATTATAATGGTTTTATGACCATATTTCTATGTGTTAAAAGAAAATATGAACTTTTCAACATTAAAGCCGATAAATTAGCACCTCATGGATGCTGTTTTCATTTTTAGAATAAAAGGTAGAGGATAAGAAGTATTATGATTTATTATCCCACAAACATAATAAAATTAAAGTATATATAATATTATAGAGTTATCATTCCACTTGGATAAGGGGAGGAGAGGAGAGAATATGAAAATAAAATAAATGGAAAGGAAATTAAAAAGAAAGGAAGGAGGATTTTACACCTTGAATTATTCTTCTTGAGGACGTCTTTAAGGGGATTGATTTTGGTATTTTGTGGAGAATAAAGGATCTTGGATTTGGGGTATGTTCTAGGAAATAGTATTGGGTAGAAAATGATTGTTTTCGTGTCTTGGACGGTGTGAGGAAAGAGGTGTGGAGGGGTGGTATATATATCGGAGGAGAGGGGTCATTTTTTTATTATTTTAATCTTTAAAATATTATTTTTTTCTCAATACTATGAACAGTTTTATCATTATTAATAAATAAATTAAATAATTAAGGGTAGTTAACATTATGGTGAATACATCAATAATGACTCAAAGAATAGTGTATTTTTTTTATAAGGTATATATATAGTAAGTTATTGTATTTCACTATTCAAAAATAGTATTTTTAGTAAAAACCCAAAAAAATCCACCCTAACCATTTTTCGATGTGAAAAATTCGTAAATAAAATCAATTTTAATAAAATATTTTTGAAATATGAGAAATCTAATTTTAAGTTAAAGTCATCATTTATTAAAAAAAATACCGATTTTAAAATTATTACTGATTTTATGACACTTTAAAAAACTAATTTGGCTCTCCTTAAATTATATAATAATAGTAAGACAAAAAATATTAATTTATAACTCAATTTTATGAAATTAAAATTTATTTTAAGTATTTATGTTAATTATAAAATTGTAAATTAACATTTTGGTATTCAAAAAATACCAACCTTAATTAATTATTTTTTAAAACAATTATTTAACAATACTATGATATAATTATATAATAATTTCATTGATAAGATTGATAAATTTTATTTATGCATTCATTGGTGAGTTTACTATTGAAATGGTCGAATTACTATTCCTTATTTTCATGTTACTTTTACAAGGGTAAAATTACTATTCCATCATGATTGGTTCCATAATTTCATTAAATATTACATATTTTATTCTTTACTTATGAGAATGATGTTTATATTGTGATATCTATGCTATGTATGTGTTTTATACTGTATAACATAATTATAATAATGGAAACAATTCCACTTATAAAATTTTGGGTCGTTACACTCTTGAAAACAGACCACCTTTGGTAGAAAACTATAATGAACTGACCCAAATACCCTCTCAAACTTGTACCCAAACTGATCTCCCACATGCTCAAAGGGCGTACTCATTACCCATGGGAATACAATAATCACCTGGGAAACTAATAAAAAAACGTGGAAATGATTTCTCCCACCCTTAAAAAACAACATAGAATATACAGATATAAGAGAGAAAATATCTGAAAAGACAAATATATTCTATAACTGAAATGAATAGTGGAATAAAACAAAAACCCATGAGTATAAACAATATACATGTAAAATTATAACTACATAATACTACCAAAACAAGAAAAACAACTACTCCATGTAAAAGTGTGGGAAGACTCCCACCATCTCACCACTAGCTACCCAACTCAATTGATAGAAAATATCACAACCTCATGGAGACAACGTTCCATTCCATGCATTGAAAGACATAATAAGGTATATGAACCCCCGAAGGGGTACATAGGCTGTGAGAAAATAGACTCTATAGGATCCCACCTAGGTTTTCCATATGAAGTATCTGAACAATAAATCATACATGCTCAAATTTAATGAAAATATGTAATAAAAACAGTTTTATTGTTTTTACATCTAAATCTTCGAAAAATAGTTTAATTTTCCATTTCCCACATTTCCAAATAAGGTAGGTAAATATGGATGAATTCCTTTCAAATATATATATCACAATATATATATCAAGTAATAATAACGAAAATAATGTATTATTTTTTGTATCAAATAAATGGATGTAAAAAAATAGTAAAATCTAAAGCCAATACCCAAATAAGCCAAGAAGCATAGGTAACAAATTTCCAAGGATTACACTGGGTCAGGAAAACTAGGACACACTCATACCCCCAACCAAAACAATCATTCATGCATTAGTCCCCTTGGAATATTCATCATTCATAGGCTATATAGGAACACCCTAGAAAATTGAACCTTCCAATATAGAGTCTATAATGTCTATATAAAGACATTCCTAGATAGTAGAGAAAATACCCATAAGAAAAACCCTCTATAGTATCAATGGGTGAGGCCAATTACTAATCCTTCCACCTATGTACCCACTGCTTTTTGGTTACTCTATTTTTCAAATCAATTGATCGAACCATTTTCATTAAACCATTTTCATCAAACCATTATTTAAAAACCATTTTCAAAACCATTCCATAATGATTGGAAAACACTTTTCCATTTAACAAAACAATGGGAAACACATCTTTTTAAAAAATTTCTTCACGCACAAAAATCAACCATTCAGATCATTCTATTTCATTTATTTTAAACAATTTATCAAAATATGAGAAATTAAGTTCATCAAAACATGCTAGAGATGAAACCACTTACCTCAAAACATAAGTCTCACAAGCCCATAGAATAATCTAACAACAAAGAGGAACCAATAATGGAAAATGAGGCACTAGATTCTACACACACATCATATAATTGAGTAAAGTATAAAAAAGGATTAATAGAGTATAGAAAAAACACATACATCAATAATGAACACCCATTTTCCCACAACAAACTATGGTACGACCCCCGAATCGAGGTCTCATAAGGGATTCAGAAGGAAATAGGTAGAAATGTAACCATAGTTCTACGTATCCGATAACACAATACAACTAAACCAAAACTGATCAACAAAACATTGAATAGGAGAGGCTTACTTGACTATAGGGATAAAAACCAACCATAATGGTGATCAATCTCTAAATAAATCAATCTATATTGAAAAGATACTCCCAAATAGTCTATAGAAGGGCTCTAGGTTGAAATACAAAGGAAATACAGATGAATGAAATGAAAAATCAAGAAAGAGTCTCCATAAGCACCATACTCCAAACAATTATATGGAATGTAATCCCTTTATATGTCATGTGATTCATGGTGACCAAATATTCCAAAACAAACCATCCCCTTTTTATTAAAATCCATTATTTTTAATTTTTTACATGACATGTAACCTATCTGATACATTTAATCTCTTCAGTTTGTGTACCAGGTTCATGAATTCTACCTTGTAGAGATTACACATCATGTATTCACACTACCTAGCATCTCATTCTATGAAATGATAAAAAATATTCCAACCAAAAATATAAACCACCTAGTGAATTCATTGAACTTGATAAGAAACCCAAAAAAACTAGTAACACATTTGTATGAAAACTCCATTAATTCCAAAAAAAATACCTCAAATATTGGTTATTGTCCCCAAAAAATATCTACCCATTCTTAGAATTACCAATTTACACCCAATTAAAGAGTAAAAAGGAGATGAGGAATAAAAATTCTTGAGAGATAGTGATAGGATGTTATAAACTCCCCACCATAATTCTTTTCATCCCCATGATGTCATGTGAAAGAATGTATTTTGGTAAAGAGGTCAATACATTAATCAATCATCATTGACTCATGATCCCTAGTCCCATAATAATCCAATATGTGTCACCATAACACTTTGACCAATAGAATATACATCCCATGAAATAAAGTCACTTGAGAGTCTACAATATCATTTGATGTTCCACAATGGAAACATCATTATCTAACTAAAATGTTTACCAACATGGAACATTCTAGGGAAAAGGATGGTATTTCCTGAGTGGTGATATGTAGAAAACCTGATGAATTCATGTCAAATTAACTAGTAATTGAAATAGATAAGCAACCACACCAAGATTCTCAGTGACCTCAAATGGTCCAACATATCTCGGAGCCAACGTATCTTGGTTACTGATATTATGGTGACCCAAATGACGAGAAAAGTTTAAGAAAACCTAGTAATCTATAGGAAAATATAGTGGATGAATCCATTTATTGGCATTATACATATGATGAATCTACATTGTAACCATATACTGATGTATATGTTAAATCCTCATGGACGTCTCTTGAAACAAACGTTGTCCCATGAAAGAAGCATCACCCACCTCTACCCAATAAAGCTGTGACCAACATTGATGAACATACAAAGACTTAAAAGGATCCATTACTATTTAATAAACATTACTATTATTATAAGAAAAATCAACTAGTCCCAAATGGATATCCCATGATCCACCAAAATCCAAGACACGCACAAGAAGCATATCCCACAAAATATGAATAGCACACTCAATAAATTTGTATGTCTATGGATGATAACCTATACTCAATCTGACCTGAGTCTCATCTCCTCATAGAGGCTCCTCAAGAATCTCAACTTAAATCTTGGACCCCAGTCTAAAACAATGATAGAAGGAGACCCATGTAACCTTAAAATTTCATGTACATTTAGTTACCCAGATCCTAAACTTTTATAGTGTAATTGATTAGGATTAATTGAGATGACATTGTCAACTAATGAATCACCAAATGTATCTAATTTATACCTATATTAATCAATTTAAATCCAATAACAATGTATATAGATACCTCATCCCATTTTCAAATCAATAATGGAAGTGGGTGAAGAAAACCCATATGATTCATATGATCTACCATTATCTATTGGAAGGTGTAAAAATTGGGCATGTAATCAACAATTTCATGCTTCATACTGAACCAATAAAACTAACGTCTCATGTAATAATACATCATGATATTTCATGTATGGATGGACCATCAATAACTATGAAAATTAAGAAAATGATCTCCTCATAGATGCTGGAATTAAAAAAGAATCCCAAAAAATGAGAATACCATCTGATGAGAGAGACCAACCAGAAACGGTCTCCCCACCATAGAGGGTTTCTCAAAATCCTATAAACTCATCATCCTTCTGCTGACTCTGCATAATATACTCCAAGAGAGATTATGACACCTGAACAATAGTTATAACTGCACCTAAAATAGCGTGTATATAATTTAGATGAAACTGAGAAAAAATCCCAAAAAGGATCCACTCCTATGTTGTTCCCAAAATAGCTTGTGATGATTCATTTCTTCTAATATAATCTATAAACAATCCCCCTTCCATGGGGTGTATGAAATTTCAAATTCAAATTTATGAAGCCATTCCACCCATCTTCTCATTTTGAGATTAAATTCTTTCTGAGAAATGATATTTCTCAAAATCATATGGTCATAAATGACAATGAACCTCTCCCCAAAAAAGATAATTTCACCAAAACATAAGTGTATTCATAACTATGGAAAACTCCAAATCATTAGTGAGGTAATTATTCTCATGCATTTGAAGATGAATATATCTATAAGATACCACAGGCTCATTATTCATTATCACAGAACCCAAAACAGCATTAGAAGCATAATAGAAAACCACAAATCCCTTACCCGAATTGGGTAAGACTAGAATATGTGATGATTTCAAAATTAATTTAAACTCATAAAATGAAGACTGAAAATTTTTATCGCATGTTAATTTCCCCACATTCCTGGTAACAACAATCATGTTTGATTCCAACCTAGAAAAATACTTGAAGACCCATTGATATTATCATGCTATCCTAAGGACTTTCTGAATATCAAATACATTCTATGGTTCTTACCAAAAAAACCTTTACCTTCTAAAAATCCACTAATAATACATGATTGAAAATCAAATTCCCTAATAACCTCACTACTTGGATCTAGAAATGTCATTTTGACAGCATTCCATACAAATGATGACTCATAATGATTTACAAAACCAAACTCATATTGTGCTCCTGCTCACACTCAGATCATGAATAAACCAAATTGTAAACTATGAAAACTATCACAAAGTATTCAATATAGTGATGGAATATCTGACTCATCAAATCCCCAAAAAATTAATGAATATTTGTTAGAACAAAAAACATCACACGATATTCATAATGGATATAACTACACCTGAAATTTTTATTCTATATATAACACTCTCAAACACTGAGTTGGGGATAACCTGAACAAATTTTAATATTTAAAAAACACAATTCATATTTAACTGATAAAACAATTCATCCAAATGAGGAAAAGGATAATTATTCTTATCTATTTTCTGGTTCAAATTCTAGTAGTCCACCCAAAATATGAGTGAACTATAATGACCCATACTTTACATACATTGTTAATACTTCGAAATTGAAGCACACTTATTACAACATATGACAAAACCACAAAGGACCGTATAGGTATAGTGTCTTTAGAAACTGGGAAACATAAACAACTGGTTCATAAATCTTCTACAGTGTCTCCCATTTATTTCATCATATCTAAGGTCCCTTTTAGCATATTCTACTTAATATCCATCTTCCTGACCTGGGGAAAAGAAAACATAAAAGGGTGAGCTCAAATGCTCAGCAAGGGAAAATAAAGGAAATAAAAACCATATCATATCTTTTTGAAAATCAAAACCTGCAAAAGAGATCATAATATCTTATCATGGAATAAATCATAGAAGTGAAAATGAGATCCCCATAATCATAACATAAGACTTGAAACTTTGTGGCATGCACACATAATCATGGAAAATCATTTCTTGTTAGTCATGACTCATTCCCAAGACTATCTTAGTGGACAAAGTCCCTTTCTGAACCGAGTTCACTCCTCGTTTCAGTCCTATATCACTGAACCGAAATAACCTTCCGTTCCAGCCATGTCTATCTCATGAGATATAAAATCTTTACCCAATGCATTGGAGGGAGATATAGGTCCCACCCATCTTATAATGAATCCTTTCTTATGTGTGCCACATAATCATAAACCATACATCATAGCGTAACCCATGTAATAAAAATGGGATTCTTAAACAACATGACATCATAAAACAATTCATATAAGACAAAGGAATTCATAAAAATGTTTCCATCACAACATAATCAAATCCATGTAATAATAGGGATAAAAAACAGAACCCTTTATTATCTTAGATGAAAAATAATTTTGATAAAACTCTTGAACTCCATTCTTGAGGAAAATATCCTTTCTTCTTCAAAAACATTTTTCCTTTCATAACATTTCATACAACATTAAAATAAAAGAAGTTGATTAAAAATAAACTTGAAAACTTGTAAATGAAGTTTCTTGGAAATAATGTGTTAGAAATCCATTCATGCCGTATAAGTTAAAAAAAAACATTCTTCGTACTTTTGTCGGAAAAGTCAAAATGTACCTCGTACGAAAAACGACAAAAGATTCCTTTCTTATTCTTTACTAAAAACTCACCGAAGGGTAAAATTGGATTTAAACAATTTTAGGTGGATGGAAATAATATTACATATTGATGAAACATGGATGTGGATGATAAAATACACCCCAGTAAATACTTACGAATAAACAATCTCGGATAAAAATGAGATTGTGATATTTCCCTTACCTTAGGTCCGATTTGCTTTGTTCGTGTCCGAATCTCCTGTATAATGGTTTAAATAATGTTATTGACTTATTCCAGAATCATACATATTGATATGATATCATATATGGTCATATTATTAGCTTCTTGTTAGTAATATTTCATTGTTACTTGTTACTCGGGTCTTTATAACTTTTTGTTCTTATGCGTGTTTTGTCGAATAAATTCTTATTCTTATCTTTAGGTTATAGATAATTCATTTACAGAATGGTATTAGTGTATTATATACCATATTCATTCATTCAATTCATTTATATAACCATTATGAAATGAAGATCATGTAGAACGAGTCGCATCACATCGTGGAGACGGTATTCCGTACGTACGCACAAGTGATGATATCGTTCCTATGATCGTGGAATTGTATTGGAGTATATATATATTATTTCAGTATCAATATTATTCATAATAATCATATATAGTTACTCATTACACCATTATACCCATCCTTGTAAGGTGATGGTGGAAAATAGATTACACCACGGCGTGGAGACGGTATTCCGTACGTACGCACGCGCGGTGATTTCATTTTTCCGTAGGATGGATAGAAGGTGAATTAGGGTTGTTTCAAATTTATAATAACATATCAGTATGTAAGTAATACTGATGTTATTACTTTATCATGAAACAACTAAAGAAGAAGAAGTTGAAGAAGAAAGAAATTGAAAAGGTCGGTAATGGATATTACCTCTTCTTTGGAACGCCTCTTTGAATCCTCCACTTAAGGAACTAAGATTGGTCTTTGGAGAAGACCAGGACCTCTAGGATTATTCTAGGGAAGTGGAGAGGAGAAAATGGCAGGGGTTGGCCGAGCTTGAGTGCTCAAAATTGGGGTGAGGAGGAGGGGGAGGAGGTGCCCTTTTATAAGGGAGGAGAGGGGCACCTTAGGAATATCTCAAAATATTATTTTATATTAAAGTCAAAATCGGTTTATAATGGTTCCAAAGGGTCTTATTTCGAAGCTAAAGTGGGTATGGGTCGAAATCCTATCAACCAATAGGATTTAGACAAGTTTAGGGTATTATTTTAACCTTATCAATTAGATTTAACTCTAAGTTAATTAATTTAACTTTTACCGTGTCTTTTTGTTTTCTTTCACTATATGGTTAATACACTTACTATAACATGCCAAACGAACCCCAAATTGTTTATTATTAATATATATATCCTTATCTAAGTCATTTGGCCGAACCTTAGATTTTTAGGAATAAAATAACAATTAGTAATATAATATTTGATTTAAAAACTATTTTGTGTCAATTTTGACACTATTTGATATATGATTTTTGTGAAAGTCATAACAGAATTATATGTTCGAACCAAGTTGATTAAATCAACACTAATATATCATAGTAACCTAGAAAATTAGTTTAATTCATAAAAAGTCTCAAATTACATTTATTGTGGTGTTTATAACATCAATTATGTCAATATTTCATTAATAAGATAATTACTGAATCATCTTTGTGTCATAAATAAA
Organism: Viscum album; assembly: GCA_963277665.1. NCBI lineage: Eukaryota > Viridiplantae > Streptophyta > Magnoliopsida > Santalales > Viscaceae > Viscum > Viscum album. Next base: position 1,979,292,763 of record OY728122.1, read on the forward strand.
TTAAATTATTTGATGTCTAAAAATTACAAATAAAATACCATCATGTAGGATATCTTTTTAGCTTTCTAATGAATATTTACAATCGAATTTAGCTTATGTATATCCCCATATTAAAAATGATTTACTTATTAAACTTTGATTTTAACTATTTTAACCCTTCTTTAAATAAATTAATAATAAATGTCCTAATCTAATCCAAGTGGGCCTAAATGGTCATTTTTTTATTCCTAAGTTTGTTTTTGGTCGAATTACACTTATCCAATAGAATTAGGACATGTGTTAGGGTAATAGTAATATCATATTTACCCTTAGTTACCCTATTTACTATTAACCGCGGTAAAAAAAGTAAAAAGTTACTATTCACCAAAAAATTATTTTCTTCTCATTGAACCACATTTTAGTCCTTGATATTAACCGTGTCTCTCAGATTTTCGAAATTCCATTCACAGAAGCGGTAAAATTATGTTTTATGCAAAATTCAGTTTTTTAACCTACCACTTAGTGGTTTCACTATTCATCAAAAATTGAAAGTTTTCAGAAAAATACCAAAATTTCACCCTAGGCTAATTTCGATATTCTGAGTCCAAAAATGAAGTCCATTTTGAAAAATAAAATTTATAAAATTTCAAAAAGTGGTTATTACTATTCATAACGGCTAGTTTTAATAGCATATTGTTGTTTAGTGAAATTCGGTATTGCGTACGACGCAAGCTATCGAGGAAGGTCGCGATTGCGTGTAAAGCAAGCCAAGCATGTGTTGTGTAGAAAAAGATTCCTTTTATGATTTATATAACATAAAAGTCTCAGGTGTTACATTCTACCCCCCTTAAAATAATTTCGCCCTCGAAATTCATCACTTTGTAACAAACAGATGAGGATACTTCTCCCTCATCATATCCTCAAGCTCCCATGTAGCTTCTTCAAGTTGGTGGTTCCTCCATAAAACTTTCACCAATCGAGTGGTCTTGTTTCGTAGGACTTTTTCGCTATGATCCAGAATCTCTATCGGCTGTTCTTCATAAGAAAGATCTTGCTCCAGCGGTACAACTTCTGAGCTGAGTACATGTGAAGGATCTGGTATGTACTTTCTCAGGAGAGATACATGAAACACATCGTGAACTTGAGAGAGATTCGGTGGAAGCGCCAATCGGTAAGCTACCTTCCCAACACGATCCAGTATTTCGAAAGGACCGATATATCTAGGGCTCAACTTCCCCTTCTTTCCAAATCTCATAACCCTCTTCCAGGGAGATATTCGTAAGAACACTTTATCACCCACTTCAAACTCTAGGTCTTTTCTTCGGTTGTCGGCATAACTTTTCTGTCGACTCTGAGCAGCTCTTATGTGTTGTTGAATAGATCTGACCTTTTCTGCCATTTCATCAATGAGATCAGGTCCTAATAGCTTTCTTTCCCCAACTTCATCCCAGCAAGTTGGAGTCCTGCATTTCTTTCCATAGAGAGCTTCATAAGGAGCCATCTGAATACTGGAGTGAAAGCTATTATTATAAGAAAATTCCACCAAAGGTAGGTGTTGATCCCAACCTCCTTTGAAATCCATAGAGCAAGCTCTCAACATATCTTCTAGGGTTTGAATTGTTCTCTCAGACTGACCGTCTGTCTGGGGATGATAAGCAGTGCTGAAACTCAACTCTGTATCCAGAGTATGCTGAAGAATTCGCCAGAACTTCGAGGTAAATCTCGGATCCCGATCAGATATAATAGAAAGTGGTACTCAATGCAATCTTACCACTTCCTTTACATATATCATGGCAAGCTGATCTAGAGAGAAATCCTCTCTAATAGCAATGAAGTGTGCAGACTTTGTAAGACGATCAACTATGACCCAGATAGCATTATTGCCTTTGGATGTTTTAGGAAGTCCTGTGACAAAGTCCATAGTGATGTTTTCCCATTTCCATTCGGGTATGGGTAATGGTTGTAACATCCCCTTAGACTTCTGTCTCTCAGCTTTAACTTGTTGACAAACCAAGCATCGAGAGACATATTCAGCAACATCTCTTTTCATGCCATCCCACCAGAAGTACTCTTTCAGGTCCCTATACATCTTCGTGCTTCCAGGATGAATAGAGAATGATGAACTATGAGCCTCATCCAGCAGCTCATTCTTTAATTCGGGGATGGGAGGAACGCAAACCCGATTCCTGAACTTTATTATCCCATCACAATAAAGGTTGAATTCAGGAACATTTCTCACCTTCTTTTGTAACTCGACATCTTCTTTCTGTGCCTCTTTAATCTTCACATGTATAGATGGTTGAACATTCATTTGAGAAAGATAAGATTTTTCCCCTTCCATTATAATTCCAAGATCCATCCTTTGTAAATCCATAAATATTGGATCTTTTGTGATCCTCATCATGGATAAACTAGCATGGTCTTGTCGACTTAATGCATCTGCCACCTTGTTTGCTTTCCCAGGGTGGTAATGGATTGAGCAGTCATAATCCTTAATCAGCTCCAACCATCTTCTTTGACGCATATTCAACTCCTTTTGTGTGAAAATATACTTTAAACTTTTATGATCAGTATAAATATCACACCTTTCACCATAAAGGTAATGCCTCCAAATCTTTAATGCAAAGATTACCGCAGCCAACTCCAAATCATGTGTTGGGTAATTTTGCTCATGGATTTTCAACTGTCGTGAGGCATAAGCTATCACCATATCATTTTGCATAAGAACACACCCCAATCCCTTCTTGGATGCATCACTGTAGATCACAAACCTTTCTCCACTACAAGGCAGTGTGAGCACAGGTGCACTGGATAACCTTCTTTTCAACTCCTTGAAATTCTCTTCACATTCCTCTGTCAAGACAAACTTAACTTCTTTCCGAGTCAACTTGGTGAGTGGATTAGATAATCGTGAAAAATCTTTTACAAAACGTCGATAATATCCAGCCAAACCAAGAAAACTTCGGATCTCAGTTACTGTTGTTGGTCTTGACCATCTTTCGATAACCTCTGTTTTTGATGGATCCACAGATATCCCCTCTTTTGAGATTATATGACCCAAAAATGCAACTTTTTGAAGCCAAAATTCACACTTGGTAAATTTGGCATAAAGCTTCTCCTTTCTCAGGGTCTTCAATATAATTCTCAAGTGATCTTCATGCTCTTCCTTGCTCTTTGAATAGACAAGAATATCGTCTATAAAGACTACCACAAATTGGTCATGATAGTCTCTAAAGACTCTATTCATTAGATCCATGAAGATAGCAGGGGCATTAGTAAGACCAAATGGCATCACTATAAATTCATAGTGTCCATACCTTGTACGGAAAGTCGTCTTTGGTATATCCTCCCTTTTGACCCTTAATTGATGATACCCTGAACGAAGATCAATCTTGGAAAAGTATTGAGCTCCGCATAGTTGGTCAAATAAGTCATCAATGCGTGGGAGAGGATATTTGTTCTTGATAGTGATCTTGTTAAGTTCTCGATAATCAATGAAAAGTCTCATTGATCCATCTTTCTTCTTAACAAATAGAACAGGTGCTCCCCAAGGTGACGCACTAGGGCGTATGAATCCCTTATCAAGATTCTCTTGGAGTTGCTTCTTCAATTCCTGCAACTCAATTGGGGCCATTCTATAAGGTGTCTTTGAAATAGGCAAAGCACCCGGTACGAGTTCTATTGAAAACTCAACTTCACGATTTGGTGGAAGACCCGACAATTCCTCCGGAAAGACATCATCAAACTCCCGTACAATGGGCATATTCTTAATCGTGAGTTTCTCACCAACCATTTGAGATAAATAACCTTCATTTAGTGGAATCAATACCCATAAGATGGAAGAATTTTCCACTGGAAGGTTATATTCATCCTTGCATCGATAGACGATCGTAGATTGATCTGGAATATGAAATGTGACTTCCCTTCTTTGGCAATTGATATGAGCTCCATGTAGAGAAAGCCAATCCATGCCAAGAATCACATCAAATTCCACTAAAGGAAGGATCACAAGATTTGCAGGAAGCACTTTCCCACAAACATCGATCGGAGAAGAATTATAAACTTTTGATGCGATTGATGTGCCATTAGGTGTTGTCACAGCTAACTCAACATCTAATTGTTGAGGTAATACGGTGATACCCTTAGAAAAGTCTTCAGAAATAAAAGAGTGGGTGGATCCAGAATCAAATAAAACATTTTCTACTTTAGAGTGGATGGTAAGTGTACCTTTCACCACATCGTTATCGTACTCCACATCGCTGATAGAAATTGCATGTGACTTTCCTTTGTCTTTAGCCTTAAGAGTTTGTTGACGTCAACCATCATCATCAGCCCTTGGATTTGGGCATTGATTGGCATAATGCCCCATCTCCTTGCACTTGAAACATTGAAGTGTAGTAGGTTCATTCTGTGTATCCCTTCCTTTGTTTGCGTCATTAGACATCTTCTTCCCATTATCACGGCATTCAAATGCCCGATGACCTTCTTTTCCACATTTAAAACATTTACTTGTCCCTTTAAGACAACTCCCTCCATGTTTCTTTCCACACATTGAGCATAAGGAAAAGCCCATCTTCTTTTCCGTGTGCTCTTTAGATTTTCCATTGAATTCCGTCTTCCTCTTCTTATCAAACCCATGTGACTGATGGGTTACTCCAATCTCCATCTCGACTTTGAGAGCACATCGAACGATTTCCTCATAGCTATTGAAGTCTCTTATGGCTAACGCCCTTCGAAGACTTGGTTTTAAGCCACTAAAGAATCGATCGATCTTACTCTCAGGTTGGATAATAATACCAGAAGCGTACCTTGCAAGTCTTGTAAAATTTGCTTCATATGTACCAACAGATTCATCATCCCTTTGCTTCAGTTCAAGAAACTCTTTCTCCATCTTTGTTCGGAGAATACGAGGGAAGTACTTATTGAAAAATAAGTTCTTGAACTCGTCCCATTCCATAGATTCAATTTCATCCCTTTGCCTCGTATTCTTAACAAGATTCCACCATTGATCAGCATCTCCTTCCAAACGATACACTGCTAGGATGACTTTATCATGTTTAGAACATTGAAGAACTGAAAATATCTTTTCAGTAGTACTAATCCATTGTTCAGCAACTAATGGATCAGTAGACCCGCTGAAAGAAGGTGGACGCCGCCTCATGAAGGATTCAACAGAATGTTGCTCCCGCCTTTGCTCGTTTGGAAATCCTGCATGATTCATAGCTTGAGAAAGTTGTCTGAGCATGGATACAAGATTTTGCATTCCAGCTCCTATATCGTTTGGTTGCTCAGGGGGACAATCATTGCATTGCCCATCGCATTCCGCATTAACACGGTTCCTTCGTGTTCCAGCCATTGACTAAAACCAAGAAGAATAGTGTGAGCAACACTAATTATAATAGGAAACCACATAATTCAAGAATAAAATTTTCATGCTTAAGGTCTTATCCTAGGTTATTCAAGGCCATTTCTAAAACACTAAGATTTTGTTCTATGCTTAGACTTATCCTTAGGGTTCTTACTAAGGCTTTCACATCCTAGTTTCCAATGGTTGACTATACCTTTCCTCTGATACCAACTATAACGACCCATACTTTACATACATTGTTAATACTTCGAAATTGAAGCACACTTATTACAACATATGACAAAACCACAAAGGACCGTATAGGTATAGTGTCTTTAGAAACTGGGAAACATAAACAACTGGTTCATAAATCTTCTACAGTGTCTCCCATTTATTTCATCATATCTAGGGTCCCTTTTAGCATATTCTACTTAATATCCATCTTCCTGACCTGGGGAAAAGAAAACATAAAAGGGTGAGCTCAAATGCTCAGCAAGGGAAAATAAAGGAAATAAAAACCATATCATATCTTTTTGAAAATCAAAACCTGCAAAAGAGATCATAATATCTTATCATGGAATAAATCCTAGAAGTGAAAATGAGATCCCCATAATCATAACATAAGACTTTAAACTTTGTGGCATGCACATATAATCATGGAAAATCATTTCTTGTTAGTCATGACTCATTGCCAAGACTATCTTAGTGGACAAAGTCCCTTTCTGAACCGAGTTCACTCCTCGTTTCAGTCCTGTATCACTGAACTGAAATAACCTTCCGTTCCAGCCATGTCTATCTCATGAGATATAAAATCTTTACCCAATGCATTGGAGGGAGATATATGTCCCACCCATCTTATAATGAATCCTTTCTTATGTGTGCCACATAATCATAAACCATACATCATAGCGTAACCCATGTAATAAAAATGGGATTCTTAAACAACATGACATCATAAAACAATTCATATAAGACAAAGGAATTCATAAAAATGTTTCCATCACAACATAATCAAATCCATGTAATAATAGGGATAAAAAACAGAACCCTTTATTATCTTAGATGAAAAATAATTTTGATAAAACTCTTGAACTCCATTCTTGAGGAAAATATCCTTTCTTCTTCAAAAACATTTTTCCTTTCATAACATGTCATACAACATTAAAATAAAAGATGTTGACTAAAAATAAACTTGAAAACTTGTAAATGAAGTTTCTTGGAAATAATGTTTTAAAAATCCATTCATGCCGTATAAGTTAAAAAAAACATTCTTCTTACTTTTGTCAGAAAAGTCAAAAAGTACCTCGTACGAAAAACGACAAAAGATTCCTTTCTTATTCTTTACTAAAAACTCAAGAAGGGTAAAATTGGATTTAAACAATTTTATGTGGATGGAAATAATATTACATATTGATGAAACATGGATGTGGATGATAAAATACAGCCTAGTAAATACTTACGAATAAACAATCTCGGATAAAAATGAGATTGTGATATTTCCCTTACCTTAGGTCCGATTTGCTTTGTTCGTGTCCGAAGATCTTGTATAATGGTTTAAATAATGTTATTGACTTATTCCAGAATCATACATATTGATATGATATCATATATGGTCATATTATTAGCTTCTTGTTAGTAATATTTCATTGTTACTTGTTACTCGGGTCTTTATAACTTTTTGTTCTTATGCGTGTTTTGTCGAATAAATTCTTATTCTTATCTTTAGGTTATAGATAATTCAATTACAGAATGGTATTAGTGTAGTATATACCATATTCATTCATTCAATTCATTTATATAACCATTATGAAATGAAGATCATGTAGAACGAGTCGCATCACATCGTGGAGACGGTATTCCGTACGTACGCACAAGTGATGATATCGTTCCTATGATCGTGGAATTGTATTGGAGTATATATATATTATTTCAGTATCAATATTACTTCATAATAATCATATATAGTTACTCATTACACCATTATACCCATCCTTGTAAGGTGATGGTGGAAAATAGATTACACCACGACGTGGAGACGGTATTCCGTACGTACGCACGCGCGGTGATTTCATTTTTCCGTAGGATGGATAGAAGGTGAATTAGGGTTGTTTCATATTTATAATAACATATCAGTATGTATGTAATACTGATGTTATTACTTTATCATGAAACAACTAAAGAAGAAGAAGTTGAAGAAGAAAGAAATTGAAAAGGTCGGTAATGGATATTACCTCTTCTTTGGAACGCCTCTTTGAATCCTCCACTTAAGGAACTAAGATTGGTCTTTGGAGAAGACCAGGACCTCTAGGATTATTCTAGGGAAGTGGAGAGGAGAAAAGGGCAGGGGTTGTCCGAGCTTGAGTGCTCAAAATTGGTGTGAGGAGGAGGGGGAGGAGGTGCCCTTTTATAAGGGAGGAGAGGGGCACCTTAGGAATATCTCAAAATATTATTTTATATTAAAGTCAAAATCAGTTTATAATGGTTCCAAAGGGTCTTATTTCGAAGCTAAAGTGGGGATGGGTCGAAATACTATCAACCAATAGGATTTAGACAAGTTTAGGGTATTATTTTAACCTTATCAATTAGATTTAACTCTAAGTTAATTAAATTAACTTTTACCGTGTCTTTTTGTTTTCTTTCACTATATGGTTAATACACATACTATAACATGCCAAAAGAACCCAAAATTGTTTATTATTAATATATATATCCTTATATAAGTCATTTGGCCGAACATTAGATTTTTAGGAATAAAATAACAATTAGTAATATAATATTTGATTTAAAAACTATTTTGTGTCAATTTTGACACTATTTGATATATGATTTTTGTGAAAGTCATAACAGAATTATATGTTCGAACCAATTTGATTAAATCAACACTAATATATCATAGTAACCTAGAAAATTAGTGTAATTCATAAAAAGTCTCAAATTACATTTATTTTGGTGTTTATAACATCAATTATGTCAATATTTCATTAATAAGATAATTACTGCATCATCTTTGTGTCATAAATAAATTAACTTATTTGATGTCTAAAAATTACAAATAAAATACCATCATGTAGGAAATATTTTTAGCTTTCTAATGAATATTTACAATCGAATTTATCTTATGTATAACCCCATAGTAAAAATGATTTACTTATTAAACTTTGATTTTAACTATTTTAACCATTCTTTAAATAAATTAATAATAAATGTCCTAATCTAATCCAAGTGGGCCTAAATGGTCATTTTTTTATTCCTAAGTTTGTTTTTGGTCGAATTACACTTATCCAATAGAATTAGGAAATGTGTTAGGGTAATAGTAATATCATATTTACCCTTAGTTACCCTATTTACTATTAACCGCGGTAAAAAAAGTAAAAAGTTACTATTCACCAAAAAATTATTTTCATCTCATTGAACCACATTTTAGTCCTTGATATTAACCGTGTCTCTCGGATTTTCGAAATTCCATTCACAGAAGCGGTAAAATTATGTTTTATGCAAAATTCAGTTTTTTAACCTACCACTTAGTGGTTTCACTATTCATCAAAAATTGAAAGTTTTCAGAAAAAAACCAAAATTTCACCCTAGGCTAATTTCGATATTCTGAGTCCAAAAATGAAGTCCATTTTGAAAAATAAAATTTATAAAATTTCAAAAAGTGGTTATTACTATTCATAACGGCTAGTTTTAATAGCATATTGTTGTTTAGTGAAATTCGGTATTGCGTACGACGCAAGCTATCGAGGAAGGTCGCGATTGCGTGTAAAGCAAGCCAAGCAAGTGTTGTGTAGAAAAAGATTCCTTTGATGATTTATATAACATAAAAGTCTCTTGTGTTACATGAACTGTCTACCTTCTTGATAAAGTGAAATGGGCTTGTCTATGGTAAAACACTAGGGTGAACAAAACCCTTAATCAGCAAATTCTCCAACTAAATCTTGGCCAATTTTAGTTATTCTAGTGACATACAATGAAAAGGTTTTGATATTGGATATTCCCTTGGCACCATGTAAGTCATAAACTCTACCTCCCTCTATAGAGGAAGACAAGAGAAATATTTTGGGAAAATGCCAGCAAAATCACAAGCAACATCCAGATGATAAAAAATAAAAGAAACATCATCAAACTCTGCTTCAATAACATAAAACAAACACCTGAGGTATATACAGTAAGGTACTACATTACCAAAACTTAGATATCACTCTCTCTGGAACACCCACAAGCTCTGATCAGCCTCTCCAAATGAGACATATTGATGATAATAATCAACCTCACCCCGATGATCAAAAATTCAATCCATCATGAGGATGATTGTAGAGACCCCAAACTTGACATACATGGACATTACATTACTTTTGAGGAATACATAATACATAACAAAAAAACACACACAAGGACCGTAATAGTTTAGTATCTTTGGAAACTTGGAACATAATATTCTAATCATGGGGAAAGAACTTCAACATCTCCCATAAAGATCTTACCCATTTGTTTTCTTACCTAAAACCGTTCTTGATATCATGGGGAAAAGAAAAAATAAAAAGGGTCAGCTCAAATTCTCAGTAAGGGAAAGCATAGAGAACATAAAACAATCCATAAACATTTGAATGCAAAAATTTGAACATAAAATCTAAACATCAAAATCATGAGCAAAGACATAAATCTTGGAAGTACGTAAGGAATATATCAAAAAGGAAGATCAATAATGATAAAATATCATGGGAATAAGACATTTAATTGTGGAAAACCATTAATCACATGATATGATTTCCATAGTAGCCAAGACATTGCTGCCAAGACATTCTTAGTGGACAAAGTCACTTTCTGAATCGAGTTCACTCCTCATTCCAGTCCTATATTACTGAACTAGATTAACTTACCATTCCATCCATGTCTATATCATGAGATATAAATCATTACCCAATGCATTGGAAGGAGATATAGGTCCCACCCATCTCATAATGAAATCATTCTTACTTTTTCCACAACTTAAACATAAATAATTCATCATAACCCAAAGAATAAAAATGGGTTTCATACACATCATCTCATCATAACATAATCCATATAAAACAAATGGGTATCATTTCATCATAAGAAAAGTTAAACCATGCTAATAATATAGATATTGTACTTGAAACATACACATATGAAATAATGTCATCTTAGATGGAAAATGGTTTTGATAAAACACTTGAAAATAATTCTTGAGGAAAATATCCTTTCTTCTTAAAAATCATTTTCTTTTCACAAAATGCCACAAAATTATAAAAGAAAGGTATTTTGTTGAAAATAGTCATGAAATATTTCAGATTAAGATTCCTAAAAATAAGGCATTATAAAACCATAAAAATCCATTCATGTTGTATAGGTTAAAAAAATATTCTTCTCGTACTTTTTCCAGAAATGTCAAAAAGTACCATGTATGATAAACAAAAGAAATATTCTTTACATACCATGTAGTAAATGTCAAAAATGGGTAAAAATGTCTGTAAAAATACATGAAACCATTTTTATAAAATAGGGACATGGAAGATAAATATAACCCTAGTAAATACTTACAAATAAACAATCTTGGATAAAAACGAGATTGGAAAAGATATCCCTTACCTTAGGTCCGATATACTTCGTATGTATATAAACCTCCAGTATATTGATTTAAATAATGTAATCAACTTATTAAAGAATCATATTCATTGTTATGATATCATATATGGGTAACTTATGAATTTATATTACCCGTTCTTTTGTAAATTCCAGGTTAAAGCATCATTTTGGGTAAAACGTTTTATTAATCGTACGTGTTTGGACTTATTGTACTTGATATTATTATTACATATATAATGATTTAATTACTTCCAGAATGTAAATCATGATTTATATATCATATATATTCAGTATATATATATATATATAATAGATAGATAAATGAAATGAAATACACCGTTCATGGAGACGCTAGGTTGTACGTACGCATGAATGTTGTTTTCTTTTCCATATTGAATTGAATGGAAGTAAATAGATGATATATATATATATATATGTATAAAAAAATACAGTAGATTAATTATGTCATATATGTAATTATGATTCATTATATATACTTTTTAATCGTTCTTGAATGGTCAATGATGGAAGATGAATCTCATCACATTCGTGGAGACGGTAATCCGTACGTATGCACGAGCGATGATATCATTACCATATTTGTTGAATGGAATTGGTGTGGATGATATAATATCTTAGAATTAGTGTGATGTTATAATAACCATATATATTTATTCTTTACACCATTATACCCATCCAAGTTAGGTGGTGGTGGAAAAATAGATTACACCATGGCGTGGAGACGGTATTCCGTAAGTACGCACACGGGGTGATTTCCTTTTCCGTAGGATGGGTAGAAGGTGAAATGGGGTTGTTTCATATTTATAATAACATATCAGTATATTAGAGATACTGATGTTATTACTCTATAATGAATCAACTAAATAAGAATAATTTGATGAAGAAAGAAAACTTGAATGAATCGGTAGAAGAGATTACCTCTTCCTCGACGCACCTCCTTTAAACTTCTTATTAGGGAACTAGAGATAGTCTTTTGAGAAGACCAGAACCTCTAAGATATAACTAGAGAGGTGGGGAAGAGGAATGTTTAGAGTTTGGCCGAGCTTCAAGGCTCTAAAGGGTGTGAAGAGAAGAGGGAAGGGGTTCCCTTTTTATAAGGGAGGAGAGGGGCACTTTAGAAAAAACATAAAATATTATTTTATAATAAAGTCATATTCGGTTTATAATAGTTCCAAATTGATTTCATTCGAAGCTAAAGTGGGGATGGGTAGAAATACTCTTAACCAATATATTTTAGACAAGTTTGGGTCATCATATTAAACTTTTCTTTTAGTTTTAATGCTTAGTTGATTAGATTGACATCTACCATGTCACCTTGTATTTTTATATTATATAGTTAATAAACTTACCATATAAATCCAAGCGACCCACAAGTGGTCCATTAATGATACAAATATCATGAAATAAGTATCTTGGCCGAACCTTAGATTTTTAGGAATATAATAACAATTAATAATATAATATTTGTTTCAAAAACTATTTTATATCAATTTTGACAGTATTTGGAATTGATTTTTGTGAAAATCATAACAGCATGATTAGTTCGAAAGAAGTTAATTAAATCAATACTAACATGTCATATTAACCTATAAAATTAGTGGAATTCATAAAAGTCTCAAACAAAATTTGTTTTTATATTTATAACATCAATTATGTTAATATTTCATTAATAAGATAATTACTGCATCATCATCGTGTCATAAATAAATTAAATTATTTAATGTCTAAAAGTTATAAATAAAATACCATTATGTAAGAAATATTTTTATATTTATAATAAATATTTATAGTTGAATTTATCTTATGTATAACCCTATATTAAAAATGATTTAGTTATTAAACATTGATTTTAACTATTTTAATCCTTCTTTTAATAAATTAATAATAAATGTCCTAATCTAATCCAAGTGGACCTAAAGGGAAATATTTTATTCTTAAGGTTTTTTTGGTCGAATTACACTTATCCAATAGAATTAGTACATGTGTTAGGGTAATAATAATATCATTTTATCCTTAATTACCCTATTTACTTTTAACCGCGGTAAAAAAAAGAAAAAAGTTACTATTCACCAATAATTATTTTCATCACATTGATCCAAATTTTTGTCCTTATTAATTTTTTCTCTCGGATTTTCAAAATTCCACTCACAGAAGCGGTAAAATTATGTTTTATGTAAAATTTCAAATTCTCCTAGGAGGTGGGTAAAAGACGGTGAAAAGTTCAATAAAATTTTTATATATCTAAAATTATTATAAAATGACCCCAATGAATTACATTGAACTTATATTGGTATTATGTATCAATTTTGACCTAAAATAAATTTAAATGAAATAAATAATAATTTAAATAAAAAAGTCGGTTTTTAAATATTAACCTAGTGTTTTCACTATTCATCAAAAATTAAAAGTTTTCAGAAAAATACCAAAAATTCACCCTAGACTAATTTCGATATTCCAAATCCAAAAATAAAGTCCATTTTGAATGAAAAAATTTATAAAATTTCAAAAAGTGGGTATTACTATTCATAACAGCTAGTTCATAATAATATTATAATAATATCTCGTTTAGTGAAACTTGGTATTGCGTACTACACACACAATCGAGGAAGGTCTTGATTGCGTGTAATTCAATACAAGTCGGGGTTACCTGTAGTGAACGCTCCGTTTGGTGTTGCGTATAACATAATCAAAATTTATTTCATTTATACCTTAAACTAAATCTATACTTAACGTTGCGTTGAATAATTTCCACAAAACAAACTTGAAATTGTGTGTATCACAGCCAAGAATAGTGTTACGTATACTGCAAGCTAATACTGTGTTGTGTATTGTACAATCTAAGCTTAGTGTAGTGTATAATAGAACACATCAATAAAATTAAAGGAATACTTTTCATAAAATCTTGGGGTGTTACAATGATAGAAAACAATTCCTGGTCAAGAACAAGAAAATCCCAAACTATCCCTCCATCAACTATCGATAATGCACAAGGGCACCAAAACCAATTCTCTTTTATCATCCAATGATGTTTCACTAACACCATAATAGAGGAAATGAGTTATGTTTTATGGATATTCATTTCAAAAAAATGACTAGATATAAATGAGTGGGAAGCACTAGAATCAAACAAAGAAACCACTACTAAATATTCAATAAATTTGGGACCTCTCACTATCATTGGGCCCTTATTTACCTCCTCTTGAAACTCATATACTGTATGATTGAGATTCAATACTATGGCATGTGGCTTTATAACTTTTTCCTTTGAAGCATATGATTGGGCCATAGTTTCTTTTGGAGATGATGTTCCCAAACCATATCGAGGAGTAGAAATATCTTATCAAAAATGTTGTATATATCCATAAGATCCACCACTATTATACATCTATGAAGGTAAAGAACAAGAAAACCATTTGTTTCCAATATTTCCACTCTGATAACAAGTTATAGTTAAACCAGTAGTTGTAAATGGAGGTTATGAAGAGGGGTGCTACTTAGAACCACCTCCACCACTTCTGCAGTGTTCCCACAACTTCATATTCTTCCCTAGAGCACCACCAATGCTTCCACAAGGTGAAAGAGAAGGGGAAAAATAACTAAACTTGATTTCCATAGTCATTTTTTCCATTATATCCTGATATAGTGTCTCAGAATACGTTGAATGATTCCTCATAAATACCTATGATATAATGTATTGCTGCAAAACCTGCAGGTACTTTTGTGCTTTCTACTAGTCATTATTTAATACCAATGGTTAAAAAATAAATGTCTCAGTAAACCGATTAGTTTATGAAGATACTAAACAATCTCCCAACTATAAAGAGTGGACCTCTAGAGACTTATCAATCTTTAGTAACCCAAGAGAAAACTGCTTTAAGAGGTGTTTCTTGAAACCCTTCAAATCTATACCTACGTGCCCATCAGACTGTAGCATAGAATACCACCACTTTTTGTAGGACCATAAAGTATGAACACCACAAACATCACCTTGATACTCTTAGGTTTATCCAGGTAGTCAAAGATCTAATGGGTCTTTTCTATCATTTCTCCCACCTCCTATTGTTCATTTTAACAATTAAAGGATAGTGTCTTCTCTTGGTAGAACTCCCGTGATCAATCATTTTCTCTAGAAACTTCAAAAAGTACCATAACTAATAGGTTATGAACCTATAGAACATTCTGGAACAAAACGAAAACATCCCACACAATCTCATCAATAAGAGTCTGATTAAAAGTCTGATTCACAAAGGAGAATCAATTGCACATTCCTTAATAACTCCCAGAACATGTATCATAGGAATTTTGCTACACACCGAATCAAAACAAGTGATAAAAATATAAATATATCATATCAAACTAGAAAACCCATAAGAAAAAAATTAAGACTAACATAAATAACATAAAGCATGAGACACACATCCCAACCTCCCATTGTAACATGAGTATCTTTATGGTAAGATCTATAAAGACATTCACAACAATATAGCTCTCATTTCTCGACAATACCATCTCCAGTCTACTAAATATCCCAAAACCAGAACCATTGATAAAAAACCACCTTTGATACTATACTGTGATAATATGAACCAAATATCCTCTCAAACATATACCAAACCTGACCTGCCACATACCCTAATGGCATCCCTGATCCCCATAGTTTAGTCACATGAACCTGTGCAACCAATCAACAAACTTAGGGAAAATAATTTCCCAACCTAAAATAACAACTTTACATATATAGACATAATAGAGAAAATAGAGGAAAATTTAAATATATACCATAACTAAAATGAATAGTGGAAACCTAAATAGTCCAAGATTACAAAAAATATATAAGTACAATACCAACCACATAGGACCACCAAAACATGAAAATCAACTACTCCATGTGAATACGTGGGCAGTCTCCCACCAAATCCCCACTATCTACCCAAATTAGCTATAAAAACCTCACCACCTCAATACCATGACTTTTGTTTTCCTGCATTGAAATACATAACAAGGTTTTCAAAAAATACAAAGTGTTTTGAAGGGTGTGAGATATTAGGTTTAATAGGATCTCAAAATGGTGTTCTATATCAATTATATGAACAATAATCCACACATGAAATGATTTAAACAAAATATGGCATGAAAATAGTTTTATAGTTTTTATATCAAAATATTTGAAAAAAGACCAGTTTCTCATTTTCAACATTTCCAAATAAAGCAGGTGAATAAGTTTCAAATAATTTTATATGAATATACCACAACATATACATAAAGTCGAAATGAAAAAAATCATTTATTATGTTACATATCGAATGTATGGAAGTATATCAATGTAGTACATTACAAAATAAGAATCCCAAATCAGCCAATAAGCACATAAAACATCACTCTAGAGATCAAACTAGTTTAGGATAGATAAGACATACTTTCACCCCCAACATACAAGATATCACACACATAGATCACCTAGACAACTACATCAATCCTATAATGTAGAGAAACACCCCCAGAAAAGTAAACCCCCTAATAGCATCCATCAAGTCTCTAGAACAACATTCCTAGAGAGAAGAGGAAATCCCCTTGAGGAAACCCCCAATAAAATCAACAGATGAGGCCTATTACTAATCATTACACCTATGTACCCAAGGTTTCTGATGTGCTCTATTTTCCAAACTAATTCACCAAACCATTTTCATCAAACCATGACTTTAAATCCATTTCACAAAACCATTTTATAGTATATTGAAAAACCATTTCCATTTACCAAAGTCATGGGAAAACCATATTTTATAAAGAAAAACATTTCCTCATGAACACAAATCAATCCATAATATCATTCCATTTAATTTAATTAAATTTTTTTATCAAATTAAACGTAATTCAATTCATCAACATTGGTTAGAGGTAGAACCACCTACCTCAAAACTGCGGTCTCACATTCCTAGACAAGATTACACTAATATGGAGTAACCAAAAATGATGATAGATACAATAGAATAAAGCTACACATCATATAAATAATTAAATTTATAAAAATTATTAGTGGATAAGAGAAACGGAAAAATAATTTTAGAATGGACACCTGCTGCACCACAACCAACAAATGAACATTCCCTAGAACAAGATAACATAATGGATCTTGAAGAAAATAATACAAAACATCCCAAGAGGTCAAAAAACCATTAAAATAATGAAATGGTACTACCATGATCAACGAAATGAAAAATAAGAATATACCACTCACTCAGAGAGATGCAAACCGACTACAATAGTGATCAATCACTAAACGAATAAATATAGATGAAACAGAGACTCCCAAAATATCTATATAAGGACTCTAAGTCAAGAACAAAAGGATATTCATATGAATTAAATGAAAAACTAACTGAGTGGAATTATAAATACCATGATAGTAAAAATTTCATGTCATGTAATCCCTTTAAACATCATGTAATCTATGGGGATCACATACATTAAAAAACAATCATCATTTTAATGAAAACAATTTTTTAAATTTTTACATGGCGTGTAACCTCTAAATAGTTTTTACTCCCTTAAATCTATGTACAAGGTTCATGGAATATTCTATAAAGAGATTACACATTGTGTATTCCCATTACATGACATGTAGTTCTCTAGAAGACTACAAAAACAACAGATTCCGTTCAAAAATAAAAACCACATCAGGTATTCTTAGAAGTAGGGAAGAACCCCCAAAATATTATCACATCTATACCAAAACTCCATTATTTTTAATCTAACACATATACCTAATATTTTAGTTATTTCTTTTAACAAATTCACTCCATCCTCAAGGGTACCAAGACAGGAACAGTTAAAGAGGAAAGAAGGGAAAGAGAGACAAAAATTACTAAAAGAAGGAAAAGTTATTTTACATATTTCATACCATATATGATTTTATTGTGACTTTATATTACCCATTTATTAACATTTATATGTTACAATTGTTGTTCCGGGTAATCACTGCTTTGTTTTTTGAATATGTCTTGAATTTTTATTTTAGGTAATCGTACATTGATCCTGATTTCCTCATTTCTAGAAATTATATCATGATATTAATATTATATATATTCATTATATATGTATTTATACTAATCTATAAAATTTATGAATATAAAATTAAATACACCATTCACGGAGATGGTAGGCCGTATGTATGCATGAATGTTGTTTCCAATATCATATCGTATTGAAAAAAATAAAAGTAAATTATATATATACACATATATTAATTAAATTAGAATGACTATATCATATATAATACATGTTTCTATTAAACCCATCCTTACTACATTCCATTTGATGCGTGAATGAATCACGTCATTTTGTGAGGTGGTAGTCTATATTACACATGGATGATGTTATCATATTCTCAAAATTGAAATCATGAATATATGTGTTAAATAATAATTAAAGAATAAAAAATTAAATCATAAATATTATAAATATCATATATAAATATAATTTCAATTATTATTATCAATCATGAGAGGGGGTAATGGAAGAATGAACAACATCAGTTCATGAGGTGGTAGTCCTCCACACACATAAATGATGGTTACATAACCCATTTGATGGACTTGTGTGAAGTTTTAGGTTGTAACCATAATATAAAAAATTATCATCATATTGGGGAAATGTAGGTTTTTATATAATAATGTTATAATAATAATTGAATAGGTTGGATAAGTATACCATAAAAAATACATGTTGATGGTTGTTGCCTCTTCTTTATGTAAATCTTATTGGTTTTCACCAAATTACTTCTATGGATGGACTTATGACTAAATAAAGGATTTTAGGATGAGACGAGGGGATTTGGGAAGTTAGTTTGAAAGGTAGTTTTTGATCCCCATGTCATTTAGAGGTGTGTAGAAGATGGGTGAGTGAATTCCCTTTTTAATAGAGGTGGAGTGATATTATTGTAAATACCAAATGGTAAACACTATTGGGAGGTATCCCTTCCGGAATGTACCTAAAATAATTTAATTTTTTCTATAAAATACCATATATGGTAGAAATATGGATATAAAATGGATTTTTTTACAAGTTTTAAAGTTGTTTTTCCCTTATGTTTAATGTTTTTTCCTTCGTTATTTTTTTCTATTAATCATTGTGATAATTTTTAATTATTTTCACTAATTATTATGGTCAAAATTTCAGTTTGACTTCTTATAAATTATATGTTACTATTATTTCAAATATGGAATCTATTTTTCAAAATAAAAATCACATAATTATTTGAAATTAGTTTAAAATTAATCCCACATACGGGATAAGAAATTCAGTTTTTGAAGTAAAGAAGTTTAAAATTTTGAAAAGTTTATATATCCAATTTCAATGATAAATTTATTACAATGACATAAATTGGTCTAATAGATGTATAACTGGTATAATTATAATTTATAAATAAATAAAACAATATTTGACAACACAAATAAATTAAAATAAAAAATATGTTTTTAATTAAATTTTGATATTGTTCACCCTTCATAAAAAATGAGTCTTTGTTAAAAAAAAACCCAAAAAACTATGATAAGATAATTTTAAAATTAAAATTTCAAAAATAATGTTTATTTTTTTAAAAATAATTTATAAAATTGTAAAAAAATTGATTTAAATTAAGTACGCTATTAAATGGAGGTACAATTACCTTTGAGAAAAATACATATTTTTATGTGTAAACTTGGATTTATTCTTATCTATTATATAGAAAACACATAAAATGAATTTTAAAAAGTATATTGAATATAATATATATATTTCATTAAAATAATTCATCAAATATTACTTCATTTAATTTATTGAGATAAAACGTTTTTGTGGATTAAAATAATATTTTTTCAGAAAAGGAATTTTGTTATTTTAAAATAGGTTTTTACTCTTATTTAAAATTAATCGGAAATAAAATAATTCATTTTATATACGTGATTAATCTGTATTTTCCAAATTTAGTTAATATTATTTATAAGTTCTATTCCATTGGCTCATTGTGAACAATAATAATATTTTATTAATTTTATTAATAGTATATTCTAGGTCGGTAAAACTTGATTTTCTATGTAACTCAAGTTGTCGAAGGAAATTCATATTGTATATAACAAATGAAAGACATGGTGTTGTGGGTAACAATAGATAATCTTGGTTCTCTGTTTAATGAAATATATGCTCGGCATAGTGTGTAGTGCATGGTTGACGTGGTTTTGTGTTTAATGAAAGCTTAACTTGGTGTAGCATTCCACAGAAGCCATCAAATAATTATAATTTATTTGAAAAAAATAAAAAATCAGGATGATAAAAATATGCTAAAATTATTTTCATTATTATATTAAAATTTTATTATGTTGATGAAACATCTTGTATCTTTTTCCCATCTATTTAATTGAAATTAAAGTATCACTCATGTGTATGTTCGGACTGCCTCTTCCTTGGACGATGTATTTCATTTCCCATAACCACCCCAAGTGTTTTTTATAAATTAAAGTTTAATGAATATATATGATATCTATGACATAATTATTAATCTATAATTATAAATCATTATTTACATTCTTTTCCTCACATCCATTAAAAAAATGAAAATGTCACCAGTGTGAATGGTCATACTAGTTCCTCCATAGATGATGCATTTCATTTTTCACCAATAAATTATATGTATGGTTATAATAATGAGTTAAATGCAATAATATTATATTTGAATAATTATTTAAATTATATAAAACCGATATTATCATTATTTAATAAAATTATTTTACTCATTCAACTTTTATATGTTGTTCTTGTTTTGTTTGGTTTCAAGGAAATATAAACATTGATATAATTTTTACTTAATTAATGATTAGTGAATGTTATGTACTGGTAATATTATATAATAATTATTAATTTATGATGTTTACATAATTGTAGAATCTAAATATACATTTATATATATATTTTTTAAAATCCATTAAATCGAATAAAAATTTCTAAAATAATGAAATTATTATGTTTTCTACATGAAATTTATTTATAAGATCCCTGAAATATAAGTGGAAATGATATAATAATATAATATAAATAGATAAAATCATCATGAAAATTATGGAGGTAAATCAACAATGCGAACTGTGCATGTATTGTGACAGATGAATTGAATCAACCTTAATAAATCACAAAATTGACACATAAAGATTGATTTTAATAAAGAATTTGAAATAAATGGATAAGAATAAAATATAAATAAATATTATATAGTATAATGAATATAAATATGGTCCTTTTATATAATTTTAATAGATATAATTTTATTATAAAAGGATGTTAGAGTTCATTCGGTTAATTAGATGTCCTCGGAAATAGGACTCTTGACTCAATTTACTTTCATTTGGTTATAACCCTCATATATTGACTATGTTATTACCACATTAGATGATTTAGGAACATTGTTTTCAAATTTTTATGGGTATTTATATTTGTTTCAAATGATCACATAATTAAATATTTTTTACATCAAATGTAATTATAATTCAATGGTTTCTTGGTCATAAT
This sequence comes from Viscum album, assembly GCA_963277665.1. Lineage (NCBI taxonomy): Eukaryota > Viridiplantae > Streptophyta > Magnoliopsida > Santalales > Viscaceae > Viscum > Viscum album. The sequence continues at coordinate 1,979,314,253 of OY728122.1, forward strand.
CTTATTCCATGATACTTTATTAATATTATAAAACATTGTTATTTTATTATGGTTTTTTTCACTCAATACCACTTGAATGTCTTATAATATTTTTTTAATGAAATTCATGGGACTTACGTAACCAAATCAAGTTCATTATTTAATTTTATTTTAATTCCTTTGTTATTAAATTTTAAGGGTTCTCAACATCTTATTATATTTATTTCATTAAATTGACGGGATTTATGAATAGAAAAATTGTTCATTATATAATTTTATTTTGATTCATGTGTAATAAAATTTTAAGGGTTTGTAAACTCATACTTTCCTTCTTTGAGGATTGTTTTTCAAAATGTACCTATTTTAATTTATATGGTTTGTATATAGACTATTGAAAATATTAAATCATGAATCCATTTATAATCATGGTACATTATGTCTCTTACCATGGTGTTTTATTCAAGGGGTTTATTTTTAAAAATTCATATGGGGTTAAATTTCAAACGACTCCATTCATTTTTTTGAAGTGTTATACAAAAAATATTCATTTACATGACCATATTCATTATATTTTTTTATGAATTTTATTTTTTTGTATGAAAATAACATAGGATGATAATTTTAATCCAATTTTAAATTATTTAAATGTTTCTAAAAATTATATTTTCAATGTCAAATGTATGAGTTATTTTTGACAGACTTTAATATTGTATAAAGGAAATATTTTCTTAAATGTTTATCACTTGATTGTATTTTCCCTTAGTTATGAAAATGCTCCATCATTAATAATAATTTAATTTTTATGGTTTTTAATGAAAATTTTATTTCCACAATGTTTTGATTCTTTTATTTTTAAATGTTTCCAAACATAAATAAATATTTCATTTTATTTTTCAATTCAAATTTTAAAATCCTTTATATTTTTTTATATATTCCCACAAACATTAGTGATTGTTTTGTTTAATTGGGTATAAAATCTAATGAAACCATTAAACTTCTTTCTCTAGATGGATTATAATGTGGTTTTAAGTAATTTTTCATGAAATCAATTTATTTACCATTATATAGTTATAAAATAAAGGAATGAAGGATATTATTCTGAGTTCTATGATAAAATGAATTCCCAATATATTGTATTTATGTTATAGTTCACTAAAATTGATTGTTATGATGGGTGGGTCTGATATAGTTCCCAAATTCAATGTCTAATAATATGTTCCCTAGAAAAATTATAGTGTAATTAATTGGTGTTGTTTTCCATATTAAGGGTTCTAATAAGGGTGACTACAAGGGTGATATGAGTATAATGTCCTTAGATTAATTCACGGTTTTCATATAAATTCATTTGATTTTAATGTATTTTTTAAGAAAAATATTAATTTCACATGAATACTAATAAACAAGTCAAATTATATTTGTCTTATATTAAGCCAAATATTTATTCCATGATGAGCGATTTATTAATAATTTTTTTGGGGTTATTAATCTCTTATGTTATGTCTACACACAATGAATTATGTTCTCATACCCTTTTTTCCATCTTATATTAGTTTATGATCATTTAATTTTTATTCCATAGTTATTCTTTATAGTATTTTTAATGATTTTCTTGAGAAAAGGTTAATTTCACCTGAACTATATTTAATGAGTTAATTGAATTTTATATTTTATTATAATTTGTTCCCCATGATGCATAATTTATTATCTAGTTTTTTTTGGTATAAATCTTTTATTTTATGTCTATACACATCAAATTATGTTCTTATACCCCTATTATTATCTTATTCTCTCTTATGATCTTCAAATGAAAATGCATCTATTTTACCATACTAATAATTTAACATAACCCTTATTTTGTTTATAATTCAATTGGTTTTTAAAGGATTATTATGTATTAATTTATTAGAAGGGTATCATTTTTTGAGAACTTTTTATGAAATGATTAAGATCATTCGTAAATAAGAAGTTACTTATATGTTGAATAAAATGAACATTGGATGAGAAAGATATGGGTTATTTATATTACTATTTATTCTAATTTTTTTAAAACTCTAAACCAAAAATGTATTGGTTATGTATGATACTCAATATTCATTATCGATTAAGAAATTTTGGATCTTTTTAATCTGGGTTTCATTAGTTGATATCAAATATAGTGTGCAAAGAATATATTTTTCACACCAGATATAGGCGTATTGGTCTAGGAAGTCAAAGATTGGATTTTCATCCAATGTTCCTTAGTTAATGTAAATGTAATCCTTGAGTTTATTACTATACATGGATTTATCTCCTTGAGCACAACTTTTTGATGGTCCTCCACATTTTTGGAACCCCTCTGTTGTGTTATATTTTATTAAAATTATAAATCTTTTATGATAAGGATCATGTCAACTTTTTCTATTTGGTTTGTAATGTACCGCATAATGTTTTATTTTTAAAATTTAAAAAAAAAATTATAAAAACATATTGTTCTTTAATATTGATTTAACATAAAAATTGTGATTTTTATTAAATAAATTATATCATACAATGGTGTTCATATTTTTTATTTTTATATAAATATTTTTTTAACATATGGTTAGACTATAATTTTTAATTATGTATGATGATAGTGTTATGAAACATGTTATAATAATTTTATCCAAATTGTAACATTAAATTTTTTTTGTGTAATATGATATTAATTCTATTACTGTGACATTTAATTATGATGTTTTTCAATGAAATATTTTTGGCATATATAGGTGTGGTGTTCAATGATGTTTAGTTGATATAAAGGGATTTTTTATTTCCTATAGAAGATATTTTTATTGTTGTTATTTCTCAATCCATATAACAATATAGTATTTATTGTTATAGTTTTTTTTCACTTATCTAATTTATTTTTATTATAACAACAATGATGTTTAGATGTTTTCATTTTATTGAATTCAACATTAAATATGTGTATGATTATATCTAGATGATATAATATAGATATGGTGATGTACATGATGAGTTATTTATAATGAATCATATATGAAGGTCCTTTAGTTTCAATGGAAAATTATCATTTTTTTAATATTCTATTCATAAAAGTTATGGTTAATATATTTCATTCAGTGTGAAATTATTATCTTTATTCAATTTATATGATAGAGTTTTGAGGATGAACTAATGAGGTGTACTTGTATTTTATCTATAATATTATATGTTAATTTTTATGTATAAATAATTTATTGAATGCTGATGTTCATGATCCATAACACATATATGTGGTGATATATTTGGAATAGTATGAGTATTAAAACATGCTTCTTTAACTACATTAAAGATTCTTGTTAGGGTTTTTACACTTTATAGATTTTTGTGTCTTTGCTGTAACATGTCATGTTTTTAAAAATTCGTCTTTTTGGAGGTTATTTATGATAACTTTTTAATTAAATATATTTGGTTGTTATTTTTTGTTTTTATAAGTAATAATAAGGATTATTGATATATGTGAGAATTTATATATATGAAATGTGTCACAACCCCATACCCTGTTGGAGGTTATATTTTGGGAGGTCACACATTGTTTCATTACTAGAAAAGTCTAGGTAATAATGAAATTTATTCATTATAAAATAATATTTTGGTGGGTTTTTAGGATGGTTTTTGGGTAGGATGTTCCCATTATTGGAGTTGTTTGATATGAAAATAACAGTATGTGAACAAAATGGTTGAATTAACAATTTTAAAGACTAATTTATGGGATAGAACATATGTAAGTAATACCTTATACATGCCAAAAAACACATAATATATAAATGATGTATAAATATAAATGGATTCAAAATCCATTCTAGAATTGTAATAAATATATAAAGGATTGATTTTTAATCCCTAACAAAAAACTATATCTATGTGGTGGATTATTTGAGATAAAAATAAATCTATCAAACATAAAATATTAAATGGGGGTGTGTGCATGTATAAATATGTACAATTAATTATTTTTAAATTATTATATATTGATATATATTTTTTTTTAAATGAAATATATGAATATTTTTATTTTTACATATAGACACACATACATATAATTTAATATATATACATATTTATAATATATAAATATAAAAAATATTTATTCAAATCACCAAAAACATATATAATTTTATATATTTACCTTGACTAAATTTTTTATTATTTAAACAAAAAATTTATATTATTATATAAACAAGTGGGTGAATATATATATATATATATATGTCTATTTAGAAATATGTAATTATATTTTTTTTAAATTAAAATAAAAAATATATCTCTATTTTTTTAATAAAGAAATATATCTGTGTGTGTTTCAAAATCACAAATGAATATATATATTTATGGATGAAAATTTTATTTAGTTTCTAAATATAAATTTACACAAATATAGATACAAAAATATAATTATTAATAGAAATATTAATTATTTTAAAAAAACTATATGATATACGTGAAGAGATATATCAATATATTTATATGTATATATAAATTAATAGGGTGATGTGATAATGAACCACTATAGAATGGGGGCGAATCAGTGGTTAATAAAACACAATCTCCCAACTTTTTTCTCAAATATTGATAGATCATAGGATCCTGAATCAAACCAAATGATGTTGTGAGATAATGAGAGATAGTATGACTATAACTGAGGTATTTTCACTATCTTTACACACACTTGTAATCATGTGGCTAATCATTAGTGTATAACAGTTGTGTTATCCATATCAATGATATTAAAAATTTATAAAAACTAATAAGGAATAGAGTAGAAATTCAGTCCCAAACTACATGTACAAGAATGATCTATATGGGTATCAAAATGTTCATCTATATTTTTTGTACCCTTCATATATATATCTGTGTGTGTGTGTGTGTGTGTTTAGATACCAGGAACACCTTTATTCTTCTCCTTGAATTTAATGTCTGAAACAATTCAATGTGAAAATGTTCACTTCTCAATGTATATGTTCATCATATATAGATATAATCTATAAAATAAATAAATCTCATTCACCCGATATTAAAAATGAATATTAATTTATATAATTGATATAGATAATTATATATTATTGGTAAATTTATCCCAATAAAAAATTGTATATGGTACCATAATAATGAAAATTTAAAATGATTAGAATTTCAAAATCAGATGGTTCCTAGACATCTAGAAATATCACATCTATAAAAAACATAGTTAGTGGAATATTTTTTATAAATATGATTTCAATTTTATAAATGAAATAGAGATAATGTTGAGAAACATTTGACTAAATGGTGAATATTTTAAGGAATAGTTATTTATTGGATTTGTATAATTTTGTGAATGTTAGATATAGATAATTATCATAGTAAGTAAAACATTTGGATAGTAAAAAACTTGTAAAATTCTCAACATATTATATGATTAATTTACTTTATAAATAAATTTTACCTTATATTATTTAAAAATAACTGTCAAAATTTCATGGTTTAATTTCCAAATTGATGTAACATGTTGTAATTGTAAATATATGTTTTTAGTAAATTATATTTACCCTGTATAATAAAAAAATTATTCTTAAACTATAAATAAATATTATTTTTAAAATGTGAATTTATTTTACAAAAATGGATAGATTTTTGTATTAATTTTTTTTAAATATGATAATGTTTGTGTAGTTTTTATAAATATAAAAATAATTAGGTGAATAGTAACATGTATAATGAAATGGAATTTTTTATTATAAGTTAAATAAATGATTAATTTCATTAAATATGATATACAGAACAATTATCACAACCTCACATTCAATAATTACTATATATAGTTTCAAAAACCAATATTACATATAATCCTATGAATTTATAATATTATTAAATATTTTATTAAAAAAAACACACCCTTAACATATAAATACAATACACTTTTACCCAATTAGTTTCACCTCTGAAACACCTTACATTTCCAAAAAATATTAAATCACCTCCCTAAAACATACTATAATTCTTAAAAAACATTTTTCTAACCAAAATAGAAATCTTGCAAGACCTAATGTATATTAATATGGAGATTCCTCAATGGAAAAATAATGTCTTATACTTTAGACATGTTTTATATTGATTTTTATTCATATTCATCTCTCTATATTTAAATATATTTTATTTATTAAATAAATAAATAATATAATTTGACTATGATTTCAATTATAACATAATAAAATTTATAAATCCCATTACTTTGTTTTTTAGAACATTTGTTCCATCGAAGCCTGCTTTGACCGCCAATATGGATGAAGTTACGAATCAAGTATTATGTCCATACTTGTTTAGATTAAAAATGTGTTTAATTAATATATATAATATTTATTATTATAATTATATTCAGGAATGATCACATAGTAATCATATTAATTCAATTATTAGAAAAATATTATTATTATTTTAACCACACAAAATAAAGGTACCGAGACACTTTTCATAATTTTAAATCTATTTTAACCCATATTTAATTGTACAACATATATTCCAGTGTAATGATAAAAAATATATACCATTTTTTATAGAGATTATGGAACCATGGAACAATAACTATTGAATGTTATGATATAAAATAATATTCTTTGAGTAATAAAATGGACAACCTCAAAATTGTTGATGCGGACAGTTTTATATTTATAAAAAACATGATTATAAATATATTATGGGAGAGGAGATTTATATGAATATTTTTATGAAAAAAATTATCAAAAGAAACATGACTATTCATGAGGATATACATTTGTTCTAGTGAAGTTATGATTTAAGCTATTGGTTCCTTCGTTCTTTTTTATTACTTATAACTATGTTCTATATCCATTTTTCCCTCTCTATCTTCCTTTTTTATTATTATCTTTTGATTCATTATAGTTCCTTATAATTCTATATCTAACATTTTTATAGGGGGATTCATATATTTATTGTTCCCCTTCTAATTTTTTATTTAAATTAAACCGGATAAAAAAAATATTCATTTCTTATTTCCATTTCTTATTATATAATTTTAATCTTTTTTATATGATTTCAAAAAAAAATATTTTATCATATGATAGAATTTTTTATTTCTATTATTTTGATAAATATAGGATATTATAATTTTTAAATATTATTTTACACATTTATTTAACATTTCATAAATGATAACATCTTCATGCTTTTTAATCATATTTTAATTATTTTTGCATCACACAAAGATATATTTTATTATATCATTATTAGTTGATTAACAATGAATTTTACATATTCATTAATCCTTTATTTTCATGTAATCATATTAAAAAATTTATTATTAAAGATTTATTGATTTATTAAGTTACCTATTTAATTCTCAAGGGGTTGTTCCATGTTTACTCTTCATTAAAGTATTTTTTATTATGAACACATATACCAAACATATTATGACAATTGGTGGGAGTGGAATTATATAGAACCCCATCTCTAATGAATAATTCATTATATCTCATGTGATTCTGATTTGTGGGAATGGTGTAGTTATTATTTCCCATAATCATTATAACCCCTCCTCCCTCTAAAGATAACCTTTATTGCCTTATAATGAAGTGAGATAATGACTCCTGAGTCTGACCTCCAGTAATCCCCTGGTTGGTGATAAGAATCTTGGGTCTAAAACTATATCATACGTGAGGAATTACCCTAAAAAATATAGGATTTTGAGATAGGATAAACAACCACCAAACAAAACTAGCATAAATAATTAAAGGTAAACAAAAAACCATCCAACAATGCATGAAGTGGGTAACTGATATATATAAAAGTATCCAAAGTAGTGTAATAAAAGACATGTTATAAAATATAAAATCAACAAAAAAATAATTTACAAGATAGAAATGTACACTTCAGTCTCCAAAGAGATCTGTTAAACATGGAAAACAATCTATATATGTAGGGTGATCATAAAAGTAAACTCAGTAGGACAATACCCAAGGTCTCAAGTGAAAAAGTGAAATTAGAATTCAAATGAACCAGATAAGAGAATCCAAAATCAGAAAGAACCTAAATAAGTTAACTAAACAAACACATGTTTACAGTAGCTTTCTCACTAAATCACAAATCCAATTAAGCAATATAACATCAATATTATCACAAAAAAAGTCCCCCCAATCATGCTTCCCCAAGGATTGGCCACTCTTAGGACCCAACATGGAACATCCTATTGTTTTATCCCTTCCACACAGGTCACATAATTTCCACATCGCATCACATCTCCCCCAAATACACGAGGACCTTATTTGATGTATGTTGGAATTCATCCTTACCTGCCCCACCCTTGCATGGTCTATTTTCCTATACTAGATTTTCGAATCACTATAATACATCATTACCAAAGACACAAGGTCCATCACATCTAATATCATAATAAAAACATGGTAGTAGTGTATCATTAATATGAAGTAACTCAAAATCTTACCCACCTTCTATCAATCATGACCCCCAACATATACATCTCATCACATCACATGGTCAACAGATAACATTTCACCCAAAAAGACCTTGGATAATACTACTGGTTCATATCCAACATCAACTTATATCATCATTGTGGATGATATAATTCAAGGGGATATGGGGAAGCCAAATATCTATATCACAAACATCCAATATGTTGGATAAAATTTTAGGGACCTAAAACCTATGAACTTTGGTAAGGATATCATACTCTAATGGTGGTTGTATATAAATAACATAAAATGCATGATATAAAGATAACCCACCTTACATATCCCATGGATACACATAAATTTCAATAGAATACAAAAAATCCCCACCATGACACCAGAAATATACCATCACAACCTTTTCTTCCAAAATGTTAAACACACAACACAGCCATATATAACTACACATATCCCAGCTTTCAATTATTGGTTACACCAATTTCTAGATATAACATGTTTCCTATTTCACTTATTTAACAATCCATTTAAATATTATTTATACAACCCTTATTTAATTCATCACATTTAAAACATTTAAAAAATTTCAATTTCTATCATGTTCATATTCATTTATTGCATTATAAGTTTTATCATGGCTAAATGGGATAATAAAACAATTGTGCCATGCCATAGCATGCCAAATCACATTAACTGTCTCTATAACACCTCACATCTGCTATATTCTCTATGCCACATTGACTAATCTATATCATGATAATAACCACATTCCTCTTCTAGCATACATCACAACCACTGCACCCCAAAACTATACATCGCCACTACACACTACAACCACTGCCCAACACAACCTCACATAATACCCACCGTGAAATTCATCCACATAACTTCCCACCACACATCCATCATACTCAACCACTACATCATATCCCTATGCATAATACAACCCATCGAGTCACCTCGACCTCAGAACAATAGTCTAAATGATGCAGGGTAACATAAAAATAAAAAAATACACAACCACACCACATATTGACTTCCAAAACATAATAAGGGGATTTTATCATATAACCACTTTATTTGGAATGAGTATTATCACATAAACTATATTTTCAGGGTATAAAATTATTAACCTGATAAATGAACATTATCATTTTATTTAGGGTGTGACCACATAGTACCATAATAAGGGTCTCAGTACACATCATACACAGTTTTAGAAAGGATCCAAATAGTTATTATTTTCCATATTATAAGCAATAGGAATAAATACATTAATAATAAAATTAAATTTCTAACGCTATGTGATTTCTCCCCAATCCTATAAATTTCAGTTATAACAATTTATTATATCATTACACTGACCCCTACTATCCTCAAAAACGAAAAAAAACCATGTTATACCCACACATAGAACATAAAAGTGAGAGAATGAGTATACTCTACCTCAAACAAGACTTTTGATCTTTTTGTGCATAATAGGGTGGATAAGGAATTTATTGAAATACACAACCACATAAGATAACCATTGATTAATTTTAGCCTCATCAAGGGTTTCTCAAAATCATAGCCAAACACACACCCTAATAAAAATATCACAACAACATTGAATCTATAGAAGAAGAACAAAGGGAAAAATGAAAAAAGTGAGAATAATTCACCACCAATCACCAATGACTAACTGCAGGAACCCAATGGTTGGGGAGAGGGAATACATGATAGAAGGTCTCCCGAAATCAACTATTTTTTTTCCCAACACTAAGATAGAAATGACTAATTAAGAGGAAAAATAACTCAAATAATACTTATAAAAAACATTGACGCCACTAATGTTTTGGAAAAGGTCCAAATATTTAAGTCGTAAAAACCCTAGTCTCTATAAAATATTCATAGTATTAACATTTTAGCCCGTAAATTCACTTTTCACCAAAAAACATGGTTCACTAACAAGAATAATCATACATCACTAATCCAAACATTATAAAATAAACCCTTTTCATGGATACTCCTATGCTAAAAAAAATCCATAAACCCTCAAGCCACATAGGCCCCAACAACAGATTTATGTTGTAAACCCATATATTTTGTCATAAAAGTGTACATTTCTTCAAATATATATCTGACATCCACAAAATCTCTTCTAGACTCCTATGAACACCATAAAACCAAAAAACAATCATTTTAGCAGGATGGGAAGGCATGGTATATTATGTTATATTCCACACAAATTATTCTTCACCTTGAGAATAGAAACCGTCAAAATGAAAATATAGGGTTATAAACAACCACACCATGAGATACCTCTTCGGGTTATCATTAAACCTCAAACCCCACCACTAGTAAGACCCATCCATTTTGAAATAAACAAAAAATATCACACATAACCAAATCACAACACAACAAAATCACAACCTCTCAATGGTCATAATATTGCATCATTTGTTAGAATACACCAGACACCATAATTTTACACAACCACTAAACCACTACATTTACCAAACCAAAAAACAATCCATAACCAACACATAACACTGCCTCAAGAATGAAAATTATATATTTATTTCTTCCATGTCAAGATATTGTCTTATTTAGGGGGTACTCACTCGTTTACATGGTTTGCATCATTTGAAGGTGAAACACATCTTGGTTTGGAATCATAATTTTCCATGTTCTAATGTCAAATGTTTTTACATACATCAAAACAATAATGAAGTATCGCATCCCATAGAAAAAAATATCCATACACATCATAATAAAACAAATTTGATAATTAAAAAAGTCAAAAAAACTTTGGGTAATAGGGAAAAAAATGCAACACCAACTCTTAAGTACAATCCTCTATACCACTATTCATCCACAACACACAAACCAAGATTATGTTTTGTCCATAAAGAAACATATCCCAATGATCTTGGATCTATACTGCTAGCTCCAAAAAATCACATTTTCCTAAATATCCAAATCTCCCCATTAAATGATGTGTGAGTAATTGTAAGGAGGCCAATGAAGATGGAACATGTGAATGTTGTCGTGGAACCTAGTCAATTAAAGTGGAAATACTAAATGATACCCTATCGCGACAACTCACCCCAACACCTAAAAGGTCGAATCGAACAAGGGAGGAAGATTACTCCCCCAAAAAATCATCATTTCCCTCATCGTGAGAAAAATATCAAGATAACAGTGTCTCCAACCATGAACTACACAAGCCAAAACCTATGATCATCATAGTACATTTAATGGTATTTTTCTATTATAATTCATTATCAAACTACCTAGATCTTATTAGTTTTCCTCTGCATCATATTTGGACTGTGATTTTTTGACTCCCCAAACCCCATTATATACAATGGAGAATGAAATATCCACCCATAAAATGCCCCCAATGGATATATGGAAATGGATGAGTGATATATTTTTGTGTATGAAAACTCATCCAAAGGAATGTGTTTTACCCATGATGCTCCAAAGACCATGATGTAGGCTAGAATAATTTCCTCACGTGTGTGGATGGTTTGTTATGTCCTCCATATGATCAAAGGGTGGAAACTAGATACAAAGAGATATTGGGAGACAAAATAATGTTTGAATTCCATTTATACCCAATATTTACAACTAAGATCACGATTAGAGATGATAAACCAAAATTCCCTGTGATTCTTAACCACATCATCCCCATCAAGCCTCCCAAAAAACCACGAAACGTGATTCAAAAATAACATGAAAAATAAATGAGTTCATCAGCCAGTCCACTATCACCGAAACAATATTATCACCTTCTTGATCCTAAAGTAACCCGACGATTATTTCCATCGAGATGTTTTCCTATCTACACTCTATAATATCCAACTAATGCAACAAAACTCTAGGAAAACCATTATATTCTTTGACCTACTAAAAAACCAGAACCCTCTATCTATACTATAACACTAATCATTTTATCCCCAGCCACAAAATATTTCTCGTCAACCAATGATACATCGTTACTATATCAGGATGTAGTATAAATGGTTATCTATGAAACTCACGGTCAAGTCCCTCATGCATCACTTGTAGAACATACAGCCCCATCCCTAGAACATCTCTCGGTTCTAACATTCCTTCCACCATCCCTCTAGAGTATCACCATGGGAAACATAGTAATACATCACCTAAACCACTAATTTTCCACACTGAGACTCATACACTTTCTACCCTGAGGATGAATCCCCCATAGTCTGATAACAATATCCTCAACCACTACTTTCCCCCAAGTAAAGATGCGTCACTGAATTATCCTCTATCCTTTTGTAAACATCTAGAGACCCTTGAACCAAATCTCTATAGTAATTCTACCTCAATGCATTGATAAATACTTTCCCCATTCTTGTGGGATATGAGAAATCAAAATTTTAATTATGTAGAAACTCTATCCACCCCACTAGCATAGATTCCAACCCCACTAAGAGAAAATATATTTTAATAACTTGCTATTTTTGAGCACCAAAAATCAATTTCTGATGAGTTAATTACACCACTACCATAACCAAAACACAGCTGTTGAGAACATAAAATCATGTGTGGTGTAGTTATGATTATAGGGATATAACTACCTAGATCCATACGATATCACTACTCTATGTTGTAAAAACAGACATCCTAAACCTAAATGAGACATGTCACAAAAAACCTCAAATAAGACACCCTCTTCAGGAAATTGAAGGAATAGATTATTGAACAAATTATATTTTATATAAAAAATTATTACTCTATCTAATTATTCCACATTAATTATTGGTGATTCATATTAAAATATTTAAATGGGGTGAAAACCTGAGATAAATTGTTAGAAAACTTTGATGATTTCTATAAAGATTGAGGAATCTATGAATCCGTTAGGATTTCTTCGGTGGTACCCATGAAACAACAACCTCAATTTTTCAAGGGTCCACTACCACACCTAGTTGAGACACCACATGTCTAAGGAAATGCACATACCAAATCCAAAACACACAATAGGATAATATTCCATAGATATGGTGGTGTAAATTTTCCATCAAAACAATAGTGAGATGCTCAACCTGATCCTTGTATCACCTCAAGTAGATCAAGATATCATCCATGAATACAATGATGAATAGGTCTCGAAATTTATTGAAAAAGGAGTTCATTATCCCCATGAACATAACTGGTCTGTTCATGACACAAAACGACATGGCCTAAAACCCGATGTACCCATACATACATGTAACGATCATATTCAAATTTTCCTCATATCTCATCATCATATGGTGATGTATATATATTTGAAAATTTAACCATCAAAAACATACCGGGTCTTCTCATATATTCGAAATGATCATTGATCAATATAAGGGGGTAATAGTTCTTTACTATGGATTCAACCCCTGGTAGTCCATGTACTACCTAAGTCTACCATATTCCATCTTTCTGAACAACATTAGGGATCCCCAAAGATACACATTGGGTTAGATGAAACCACTTCGCATTAGGTCATCCACATATAGCCCCACTTAGTAAAAATCTATTTGTTCCATCATATAGGGATCAATCCAAATCGAATATGTACCCATTTAAAATTATATCGCAAACTCGGCATTGTATTAAGGGGTAGTGCCACATCCTCATATGTAAAACATCAAGGAACTCCTCTATATGCCTAGTAATATCCCCCCACAAAACATTCTATTAACATCTCCTCCAAATAATAAAAAATAGGTTCCACTTACTTATCACCCATCTAAAAACCTCACTCTTCAATGAACGACACTCACTGACCAACCAAATTGAAAAATAAAACTCTCATATTAAAGTAATCAATGACTTCTTGGATGAAATATTACTAATAATTACATATGATAACATCATCTAGTAGTATATACTATATAAAGATTTATCCCACAGACTAATTATTCCACATCACCAATATGCACCCCCAAAACACATCAAACAATGTAGTCTTTCCTCCAACAGGTGTAAATAACTCCAGTGGTACTGGAAGTCTGTACAAATCCATTCCCAAGAAAATAAATAAAGTAGGATTACAAAATGAGTACGGGGATTCCAAAACCGAAAAAAATCACCAAAAAAGTAAAACCTAAATTATTGATACATTTAAAAACTCTTATATCTTCTGGTGATCCTGTATCTCATATGTGCAGATGACTACTCCCATGTCCCCTACCTTTCTTTTTACAGCCTTGGAGGATACACTCTGGACTAGTTACCTATGGATGGGGACCATAATGGAGCTACCATTTTTTAACTACAACTACTCCTGATTGCTCCACAATCATAGATAGTCCCTGCAACTAAAACTACATCATAGGAAACTACTATTGCTGCTGCAAATGGGATTGAAAACCCACCTAATATTAGAATACTAGAGTAGTAAAACACTAAGCCTAATTATTCGAATTTCCACCATAGATTTAATATGAAAATGGAAGTCTTGTTAATGTTTCTTAGAAGACACTTTTCCTAAAAGGAAAACAAATGATTTGTTGCAGCCTGTTCTTAACTAATTGGAACCCTAATTTCCAGAACATCCATGAACCATTACTAGAATAATTTCTCCTTGAGAAGACCATCTATCCACTCTCTCAAGGATATAATCACAGAATATAAATATTCTTAGTTACCTCCACCTTTTTATGAACTTTCATATATGTATTGAGTATAATGGGAGTGAATTAATACTCAATAATTTAGGTGAAAGCCTCATTTAAAAACAACAATTAGGACACCACATCGAGAAAAACATTAGGAGGAATGTGAAGGAGGTCCTTGATCCTGATCCCATATCTTGACACACTCATGAACAACTGTTGAAGTAGATTGTCTCATTCATCCTTTCTACCCTCTTCATAAATGACATGAAATCTAAACCGAAGTACTTTTTAATTTCTAGATACAGTACAACTGCCTCTATACGATCACCAAGAAACATCATCTAGAACTAATGCATATCTCCCCACAAATGAATAGAAATGAATTATTTGCATAAATTAGATCATGAACAGAGAAAACTAAAATATATTTCCAATATCACCATCTATCTCTCTTTCTTCATATCTAATATGTTGCACTCATATATCCCAAAATTCTATGAAATAAAAGAATGAAAGGACTATCTCCAAGTCTCATCCACCCATGTCAAATCGACTTGATGTCAATTGTCTAGATCCACCTACAAAACCTCACATACCTAAACTAGACAAGGAAAACAACCAAGACCTATTTATTGAAAAGTAATTAGAACATCATAATCCTTGTATCATAGAATTTTATCAAATATTATACACTTAATTCATTTTAACTTTCCACAAAACCCAATTAAAATAACAATCATGGTGCATGTACATATCATATTTATCTATCATATGAACAGGTCCAACTCAAAAGGTTTTTCAATAATGTACGAATTTGTGTAGTGGATCATGGGGATCCCTGAAATACCATTTCCTTTTAGGTCTCTCTATCCTTTGTAACACACTAATATCAACTGGTGCAACATCCATTCCATCCAATAAAAATTGCAATGTCAATAAATCTAAATTCATCATATATATAAAAAATCCTATAATAACAGTCTTTTATGACCCCTCCCTCCAAGGACACCCCTCCTCGGATAGATTTTATGTATGTGAGATGATTACCCCCAATGCAAAGCCTCCTATAGACCCTAGGATAGAGAACATAACCTTGGGTATAAAAATATCACATATTGGAGGAATTGACCTATAAACACTATAAAATCTATAAATGGGATAAAAATCAACAAAAACACCACCAAAAATATAAATGTGTAAAATAATTCACATCCCTAAATTTCTAAATAGTTTAACTGATGCATATAAAATTATTTAGATTAATGAGGCAAAAGATAAGTACAAGAACAAAAACTTAATAGCAGCTCCAAAACCCATGCTCAAAATATAAATTCCATTCCACAAAGTCCTCCTATAAAGAATAAAAAACTTATATACATAGGATGAGAATGAAATTATACCTAGTAAAAATATTCCTAATGTCTCAAGTGCACATGTGAAAATATCATTCTAATATTTGAGTGAGAAAACAATCAAACCCGTAAGCACCTAAACAAGTTAACAAACAAACATGTTGGACTCCTCATGTATTAATCATGTTTTAATGATCACAAATCTTATTACTATTCATTACTCTCATTTATATTCACAAATTTTATTACTGTTCATTACTCTCATTAATATTTAAAAATCTTATTTCTATTCATTACTCTCATTAATATTCACAAATCTTATTACTGTTCATTACTCGCATTAATATTCACAAATCTTATTAATGTTCATTACTCTCATTAACATTCACAAGTATTATTACTGTTAATTAATCTCATTATTGTTTACATATCTTATCAATCCTCTGTATTTATGTGTCAAGTTATATTATCTTATAATGGTTAAGCTTAATTCCTACTATGCATATTACTATTTAAGTTTAAATATAGTTATTTGGCTACGTATCAGGACACCGTGATGTTTGACATAGAAAGACAGACTGTGTGCAAGACACAAACACAGTGACTCAGAAACCATGAAGGACAAATCATGACTCAGACACCATGAAGGAAAAATTGTGACTCATACCCCATGAAGGACAAACCGGGACTCAAACACCGTGAAGGACAAACCGTGACTAACACACCATGAAGGACACACCATGACTTAGACACCGTGAAGGACAAACCATGACTCAGACACCGTGAAGTACATACCGTCAAGAAGACACCATTTACACAACAAGTTGTGACACTGTTTCTTAACCTTTTTGTCAATATTATTTAAATATTACTAACGATCATATTTGATGTTTTTAATGCAATTAATGTTATTTAATGATAGTTGTTGGCATGTCAGGAAACCGTACCTCGTACTTATGGAAAAGGACTCATTCCAATTGTCGGTGCTCATGGAATAAAAAGGAGTCTCAATTGCGGTAAAAATTAGAATTCGCCTCGACATATATTCGACAATACACACGAAGTGCTCTATACTGAACCAAAGAACAATCATGAGCACAACTGTGAAGAAGACATTGAACGATCCTCAAAGAAGTTCCAACACATGAAATCCTACACTACTGGAGGAACTGAAGTCAAGAGAACTTCTTCACTCCTGTAGAACACAAGCTGAACTACGACATTATGTTTTTAGATAGAAAAAGTAGAGAAGGACTCAGAAGAATTTCTGTTGAATCCAACGAGTCCAGAGTTGCATTACTAATCACTAGAGCTTTATAAACTCTTATATTTTCTCTCTAAGGGATTTGTTTATTTACTTTCGTGCAGTGTGGTGTACTCTGTAAATCTTACACACACACTGTCTCTTGCACTGAACTGGAGGATATGAAAATCCTCACTCCAAAACTCTTAACTCTTGTTTACACACGTCAATTGTGGAAGAGGTCCTTGTGTGGCCTAGTTTTTGTTTTGTTTCCCACGAAGTACTGTGGTAGAGGTCCCTGTGTGGCCTTGACAGTTTTGTAAACTGTTGTTAACCCCAATCAAGGGTGTGGATCAAATTTATATAAATTTGAGAGGACTAAGCTTCGGCTTGAGACTGAACCTCTTGTTATATCTGCTGTGCAATTATAGTTTAAGTTTAAAGTATAATACATATATCTTATATATTCCACTGCTGTTACTTTGAAATACAAAACCATTTTAAAGTTACTTTGATAGTTAAATTAGAAAGTGTTTACACTTATTGTAAATCATTTGGTTAGTTTCAAAAGTTAGTTTAATCTTGTGGTTAAATTAACTGAGTCCTAATAAATCTTTGAGAAGCTAAGTGAACATTTAAAATCTGTATAAATTCACTAAAGTTTAACTTGTTTTATAAATTGGGGGATTTTAATAGAAAATAATTTAACAGAAATTTTAATTGGAACTCAATTCACCCCCCTCTTGAGTATCCACTCAGACCAATATTTGGTATCAAAGGTTGTTTTTATTTATACAAGTTTTCAAAACACTCTTTTTTTTAACTATTATTTTAGTTGTATCTTTAAAGATCTTAAATTTTTGTTAGTTCTAAATTTTATCTCTTTAATTTTACTTTCTAAAATCTAGCTATGGACAATAGACTAGAGGGTGCTGCTACTAACCAGCCACCTTTCTTTAATGGTACAAAATTTGCCCAGTGGAAACTTAAAATGAAAATTCATTTGGAAAGCATTGGTTTTGATATCTGGACAGCTATAGAATCTTAATATAAAATTCCAGAAACTAAAAGGACAACTTGGGATGAACCTACTAAAGTAGCTTACAATACTAACTATAAATCTATGAATGCTTTGTATTGTGCATTAGAAGATGAGGAATTTAACAAAATATCTGCTCACAAAACTGCTTATGAAATTTTGGATACATCAGGTGTTTCTCATGAGGGAATAACTAATGTTAATGAAATGAGATTGAATACATATACTATTAAATATGACAATTTTAAAATGAAGACTGATGAACCTATTTCTGATATGTATCTCAGGTTCAATGAGATAGTCAATAAAATGAATTCACTTGGAAAGGTTGTTCCATCAAAGGATCAAATTATGAGGATACTAAGATGCTTTCCAGATCGATGGAGAGGCACATCTGTTTCAATAATAGAGTCATGTGGCAATGCTGCTCTACCTGTCAACGAACTCCTTGGTAAGCTTATGATGTATGAGGAAGAACTCAAGTTGAATAAAGAGGAATATGATGAACCAAAAATGAAATCAGTGGCTTTCAAGACTACTGCTTCAAAGAGAAAGGACAATGAAAAAGCTCAAATACAAACTAACAATTCAAAAAGTGAAAGTTCAAACTCTGATAGTGATGCTGAAATGGCTCAGATAACCAGAAGGTTTAAGAAATTTTATTGAAAGATAAAATTTTCAGAAAATCAAATTACAAGGGAAAGTATGACAATAAGGGACATTGGAAGAAGGAATGGAAAAAGTCAGATAAAAATGATGAAGTTGTTTGCTACGAGTGAAAAAGAAAATGACACATTAAAGCAGACTGTCCAAAGCTAAAATTCAAGAAGAAATATTATTACAAGGACAGTAAGTACAAGAAAGCTATGAAGGATACCTGGAGTTCTTTTGAAGATAGCACAAGTGAATCTGAAATGACTGATTCTGAAAATATTCATTCCAACATGTGTTTCATGACAAACACATATGAGGTAACCTTAGATACTCCTGCTTTAAATTCCTATTATTCTGAAACTGAATCTGATTCAGATTCTGAAAACATAACTACTGAGGAATTATTTGAATACTATAATATGATGGAAGATACATGCAATGAACTTAAGGATAAATAAAAATCATTAAAGAAACAACATACTCTCACTACAACTGTTAAAACTGAACTTACTATTGAAAAAGAGAAAAATACTCAACTGTTAAAGGATAACACTAAACTAAAAATGTCAAATGAGCAACTTAGAAAGGACTTAGAGAAATTAACAAATGGAAAATACACTCTAACTCAAATTCTAGGAAATCAAGTGGCACCAAAATATGCTACTAGAATAGTTTATCAACCTGGAAAAAGACAGTTTACTAAAACTAAATTTACTCCCAAATCTGGACAAAATTCTGCTACTTCAAGTTCTGGAAATTCATTTGCTTCAACTAGTTACTCACATTGTTTTAGTTAAAATAGAGTTTATCTTTGAAAATATTTTGAATCAAATTATATGAGACCCATAAGAAAAATTTGGGTACCAAATTCATTGGTTGCTAACATGTCTAGACCCAAGAAGATCTGGGTACCAAAATCATTTCCTATCTAAATCTATTTTGTAGGAAACCTGCTTGAAGAGTTCCCATAAGAAGATATGGTACTTGGACAGTGGATGTTCAAGGCATATATTTGGAGATTACTCTTGCTCTAAAAGTCTAATAAAGTTTGATGGAGGCTATGTCACCTTTGGTGATAATTCTAAAGGAAAGATCATCGGCCTTGGCCAAATTGGTAACACTAACTCAGTTTTAATTTCTAAATTTTTATTTGTTGATGGACTTAAATATGATCTGTTAAGTATTTCCCAATTGCGTGATGATGGTGTTAATGTCATGTTTGAAAATGATTCTTGTAATGTTTTTAATTATAAAAATGTTTTAGTATTTTATGCTTTGAGAAATGAGAATATTTATATTGTTGATCTGAATTCTTTAGATAAACAAAATATTACTTGTTTAAATGCTTTTCATAAAGACTCCAGGTTATGGCATAGGAGATTAGGACACTGCAATATACACTCACTTAGAAAACTAACTAGGAAGAACTTAGTTAGAGACTTACCCAAACTAGAGTTTCCAAATGAAAAAGTGTCTAATCCCTCTCA
Source organism: Viscum album (assembly GCA_963277665.1). NCBI lineage: Eukaryota > Viridiplantae > Streptophyta > Magnoliopsida > Santalales > Viscaceae > Viscum > Viscum album. The sequence continues at coordinate 1,979,335,062 of OY728122.1, forward strand.
AAAGGGAAAACAACACAAAATATCATTCAAATCAAAGAAAGAAGTTTCAACTTCTCAACCTCTCGAGTTGGTTCACATGGAATTGTTTGGACCTTTTAGAGTTTCTAGTTTAAATGGGAAGCACTATGTCTATGTCTTAGTAGATGAATTTTCTAGACATACTTGGGTATACTTCTTAGCTCAAAAAAGTGAAGCTTGTTCTTACTTTATTAAATACTCCATGTCTGTTGAAAACATTAGTGGACTTAAGATTAAGACCCTGAGAAGTGACCATGGCCATGAGTTTAAAAATCAAGAGTTTGAATCTTATTGCTCACACAATGGCTATAGTCACAACTTTTCTTCTTCTAGGACACCTCAAAAGAATGGTGTAGTAGAAAGAAGAAATAGAACCCTTCAATAAATTGCTAGAACCATTCTTAATGAATATGACCTACCTATTTATTTTTGGGATGAGGCTATGAATATAGCTTGTTATATTATTAATAGAGTCTTGATAAGACCTGTTCTCAAGAAGACCCCATATTAGTTATGGAACAATAGAAAACCCAAAGTTAGTTACTTTAGATTATTTGGCTGCAATGTTTTTATTCTTAATACAAAGGATAATCTTGACAAGTTTTCTTATAAGAGTGATGAAGGAATTTTTCTTTGTTATCCTTTAACTAGAAAAGCCTATATAGTCTTTAATAAAATAACGAAATGTGTGGAAGAATCTGTTCACATCAAATTTGATGAAACTGATCTACATGAGCCCAAGTCATCTCTTGAAAATCTTGAAGAAGATGTATATGTTCTGAACCTTAATGATAAAATCAAGGAACCTGCTGTAAAGGCAACCAGTTCCGGAAATATTTCAGAATCATCTCCTAATGAACCCGAACCTATAGATGAACCTGAAATTTCTAGTCCTACCTTTACTAGATTAACTATAATTCTAAAGAATCATCCTTTAGATGCTGTTGTTGGTAATATTGATAGTGGGACACAGACTAGAGCTTCTCTTAGAAATCAGGTTGAACATCATGCCTTCTTGTCACAGCATGAACCTAAAAACATTAATGATGATATTAATGATGAATTTTGGGTAATTTATATGCAAGAAGAACTCAATCAGTTTGAAAGAAATAATGTTTTGAAACTAGTAGAAAGACCTAAGGACACTTTCACCATAGGCACTAAATGGGTGTTTAGAAATAAAGTAGATGAATATGGAAATTAGTTAGAAACAAGGCTAGATTAGTTGCATAAGGCTATAGTCAATAACAAGGAATTGACTATAAGGAGACTTTTGCTCCAGTAGCCAGATTAGAAGCCATTATGATTTTACTTTCTTATGTTGCACATCTAAATTTCAAACTATATCAAAGGGATATCAAGATTGCATTATTAAATGGATATATTGCTGAGGATGTTTTTGTTGAACAACTACCTGGATTTTCAAACCCACATTTTCCAAATAATATTTTAAAATTATCAAAAGCATTATATGGTTTAAAAGAAGCTCCAAGAGCTTGGTATGATAGATTAAGTACTTTTCTAATTTCCAAAGGTTTTACAAAAGGTATAGATGATCCTACTCTTTTTATAAAACGTATTTCTAATGATGTTTTAGTTGTACAAATTTATGTAGATTATATTATTTTTGGATCTTCAAAAACAACATTATGTACTAATTTTTCTAAAATGATGCAAAACAAATTTGAAATGAGTTTAATGGGTGAACATAAATTCTTTCTTGGATTTAAAATATTTTAAAATGAAGATGGAATTATTTTAACTCAATGTAAACATACTAGGGATATTTTAAAACGTTTTTGATTTGATAGAACTAAAAGTAGTGACACTAATAAGAGTACCACCTGTAAGTTGGATCTTGATGAGGATGGTAAATCTGTTGATCAAACCACTTATAGAGGAATGATTGGAAGTCTACTCTACTTGACTGCTAGTTGTCCTGATATTATGTTTAGTGTGTGTATGTGTGCTCATTTTCAAGAAAACCCTAAAGAGTCGCATTTAAATGTTGTAAAGAGAATTTTCAAATACCTCAAGCATACTCCCAATTTTGGACAGTTCTATCCCAAAGGACAATCATTTGAATTAGTTAGTTATTCTGATGCTGATTTTGCTGGATGTAAGTTAGATAGAAAAAACACCTCTGGAACATGTCACCTTTTAGGAAAGTCACTAGTATCATGGTGTAGTAAGAAACAAATTTTTTTTGCATTATCTACTACAGAAGCTGAATACATAGCTGCTGGATGTTTTTGTGCACAAATTTTGTGGATAAAACACACATTACTAGACTATGGATATAAATTCAGACATGTCCCATTAAATTGTGATAACACAAGTGCTATTAACATTTCAAATAATCTTGTTTCACATTCTAGGACAAAACATATTGATGTAAGACATCACTTTTTGAGGGATCATTACCAAAAAGGTGACATCACTTTAGAATTCATTGGTACTGAATAACAACTTTCTGATATATTCACTAAACCATTAAATTCTGAGAGATTAGACTACATCATACATGATCATGGTATGATTAATCATAAATAGATATCTTACTGATCTTAATGTTTAATACTTTACTGTATTTTACTTTAAATTTTCATGGTCACTATTTTACAGTTACTATTTCATGCTTACGGTCTCACCATTAACACCTTGTGTTCACGGTCTGTCACTTAACTGTCTCACCATGATGGAATAGTTCACACACTGTCTCACTACGACTGCACAGAATGGTCACTGTCTCACCATGATTAATATTTTTCATCGCACCGTAACACCTACTCACGGTCTCACTGTGAAGATTATTTATGCATTTATTTTTAACCCGTATCGTGGTACTTTTTATTTCACTGCTATTTGATTTCCCACATTTTTGTTTTTATGACGTTTGACATTCCCAAATGATAAAACATAAAGGTTTCACTCGATCTCTCACCCGAACTCTCTCCTGATCTCTCTCTCGAACCCTCTTTACCTTGCGAACCTCTTCTTCTCTCCCGCCCGAACCTTCAGTGGATTCCAAGGATGAAGCGTCTATCTTCATCTACCCCTAAGAAGAGCAGTTCCAAGAAGAAGAAGACAGCTCCAAGGATAGCTCATGAAGGACCTCTAAATCTAAACCTTCTTAACCGTACTATTGATCCTGAAAAAGAGATTTTCCATGAGTGGCTGTTGTCTAGTAAGTCTTTGGTCCTGAAAATCTTAAGAGAACAATGATGGTTTGAGTGGTTCTCTAGAAAAGATAGAACGATTCATCTGAGGATGGTATCTTAGTTTTACCAATTTGTAAAGTTTTATTTTGATAGTGGAGAAAGTTTCATAGTGACCAGATGGATCAATGGTCAGAAATGTTCTTTCACTTTAAAGATATGGGATGCATGCCTAAGGATTCCTCATGAAGGAATTTGTGATGACTACTAGAGAGACCCTCCTCCATCATCTGACATCTTCGATCTAGAAAATGACTTGGAAACCATAACTGGTAATGGCACCAAGCGAAGGGCTATAGCTGTAGAGCTAGATAGAGGAACTAGACTACTATTCAAATTTGTTCAGAATTTGATTAGTCCAAGAAAAGGTGATTTTTTTGTGATGAAGTATCAGGATGTGTTCCTGATTCACCTGTTGAAGAATGGACATAAGATCAATCTTTGCAAGAATGTCATTAACCATATATGTGAGCTGATTAAAGTCACTTCAAAATCCACCTCCTTGTTTTACTCAAGTATGATTTTTGCCATGGTAGTTGAAAAAGGAGTTGTTGGACCGAATGAAGAGAAGCTAGATGATTTTGAGTTCTTCCTATACAAGCCTATCATCATAAGGGTGAAAATTAACTGGAACCCCTGGAAGAAGAAATGGGTTTTGGATAATGATCAATTTTACAAGAAGTATAATCCTGTTGATTATCCAAGAAGGCCAAAAAATGTTACTGATCCTGGTTTGGAACCAGATTAAGTGGCTGAATACTCAGATGCTGAAGAAGAAGATTAAGTGGTAGCTGATGTACCACTTATAGAAGAAGCTGAAATACCTCCAATGGAAGCAGCTCCTGTTGAAAATGAAAGGACTGTTGTCCCTGCTATTGTTCTTGCCGAAATACCTCATAGAGAGGAAGTTGTTGTTGAAAAGGAAAGGATTGTATATCATTCAGTTGTTCTTAGTGAGGAAGAAGCTTCTGCTTCAAGAGAATTTGTTAATCTAGCTATCCAATTTGAGGATGTAATAGATTCGGTAGTAACAGAATAAAAGAAAAAATCCATGTAAGTGTCTACTGGTGTAGAAGAACTCCCTGTTGAAAAGTAAGCCAATCTGGAAACATTGCCTGTGGAGTAGTCAGTTCCTGAGATAATTCCATCCGCTGAAGAGATGATGGAACTTTCCTTCCAGTTGGCAAGTCAATAAATGGTTGAAGAGATCAGAACTGATCCTATGGATCTTGATCATGTTGCTGAGCCTATAGTCTCTGAAATGGAAGCACAATTTGAGGGCAAGGAACCTCAAAATCTTGAGACTAGTCCAGCTGAGTGTTATGAATCTGAATCTGAATCTGAACCTGTTGATGAGTCATACTCTATGTACACTCGATATAATTTCCCAGGATTTTATTATGTGAATGAGTCATAGCAAGTTACTACAACTGGAATGGATATCTCTTCTATGTTTCAACTGATGTCAGTAGCTCACCCAGAACCTGAACCAGAACCAGAGCCCCAACCTGAACCTCAACCAAGATCGCAACTAGAACCTGTACCTCTTCCTGCTCCCTTACCTGATCAAAAATATTTTGTAACTAAAGATGATCTGAAAGTCTTTGGAGAGACTCTTTTAGTTGGATTTGAGAAGATTATATACTCTCAACCTCATCCAGTGACTCAACTGAGTCAAGAAGATGCATCGATTCTCTTGGAAAATATTATTCTTCATATTCAACCAAGGATTATTTGAGAAATTCAAGAAGTCAGAGTTGAAAATAAGCTACTTAGTGCTGATGTTGCAAACCTAAAAAGTATGGTAGCAGACTTGCAGAATGATTTGTCTTTGAGATCGGAGCCTGCTCCTGTTTCTGCCCCTGCACCTGTTGCTGCTTCTCCTGATCCAACTGATTCAACCCTTGCTAGAGAGATTGTGTCTCAAGTGCATCCTTATCAGCTATCTTTTGATGAGAAGATTGGAACAAGACACACCAAGATGTTGAAATGCATGAGAGAGCTTGTGTAAAATCTGAATAATCTCACAGAAGAGTACACTGGATTCCTGCAAAAAGTTTTGAAACAACTCAGTGTTCTATAAATAACTGTAAAAGCTTCTCCTGCTTATGGTCATCCTTATGTTCCTCCTTTGGATGATTCTCTACTGGGATCCATAATCAAGGAAGAAATTTAGAATGCCTTCAGTGGCTGGGATCTGTCTTCTTTTTCAGAAGTGGTTAAGAATAGTGATCAAGCATTGGACTTGGTTAGAATTCATTCAAAGATTTCCAATGATGCTCAGCAAGATATCACCAAGAAGATTTATGTCTTTCTCAACCGAATTTTCTCTAAAAGTGATATGATAGATAACTTTAGATATCTTTGGGAGAATTTGAGAATCCCTCCAGTGACTCAAGATTTTAAATATCAAGTTCAAAATCTAACAGAGTTCACTAGATTGTTCGAAAAATTCTTGGAGAATAAAGAAGATTTCAAGAAGGCTATGCAATAATGTGGAGAAATCATTACTGACTTCATAAATCATTTAAAGTCGTATCTTCATGTGCAGAGTACAGCTATCATTTCTCCTGCTGCTGCACCCCCCAGACCTGGTCTACCTGCCTTAGCCTCAACTGCCATGTTAGTCAGTCAAGCTCTATCTCAAATCCGGCCAGTCATTCTTGACTAGCCACATAGTAGATATTCTACTACAACATCTTTGGCTCCCTCTATTTTTGAAGGTCTACCCATACCATCTTTGTCTACCACATCTATACCTTCCCCTACATCAGCATCAGCTCCTGCTGCTGATAAAGGCAAGTCAAAGGCCGGTCCCTGAAGAGTCAAGTGACTACTAAATTTTTTATGGGGATGTTTTTGTTTTTCTGCTTATTTTGAATCATGTATTCTGAACGTGTTTTAATGAAAACTACATTATTTCTCCCCATTCTCTGTACTTTTTGATAATCCCAAAAGGAGGAGAAAAAGTAAGAAGTTTAGAACTTATTTTATCTATTGTTATTTTATATAGTTGAATCTCATTTATCTCTTATCTATATATGATTTTTGGTCATCAAAAAGGGGGAGATTGTTGGACTTCTCATGTATTAATCATGTTTTAATGATCACAAATCTTATTACTGTTCATTACTCTCATTAATATTCAAAAAATTTGTTACTGTTCATTACTCTCATTAATATTCACAAATCTTATTACTGTTCATTACTCTCACTAATATTCACAAATCTTATTACTGTTCATTACTCTCATTAATATTCACAAATCTTATTACTGTTTATTACTCTCATTAACATTCAAAAATCTTATTACTGTTAATTAATCTCATTATTATTTACTTATCTTATCAATCCTTTGTATTTATGTGTCAAGTTATATTATATTATAATGGTTAAGCTTAATTCCTACTATGTATATTACTGTTTAAATTTAAATACAGTTATTTGGCTATGTATCAAGACACCGTGATGTTTGACACAGTAAGACATACTGTGTGCAAGACACATACACAGTGACTTAGACACCGTGAAGGACAAACTATGACTCAGACACCATGAACGAGAAACTGTGACTCAGACACCGTGAAGGACAAACCGTGACTCAGACACCGTGAAGGACAAACCCTAACTCAAGACACCGTGAAGGACAAACCGTGACTCAGACACCCTGAAGGACAAACTATGACTAACACACCGTGAAGGAAACACTGTGACTCAGACACCGTGAAGGACACACTGTGACTCAGACACCGTGAAGAAGACACCGTTTACACAACAAACTTTGACACAGTTTCTTAACATTTTTTTCAATATTATATAAATATTGCTAATGGTCATATTTGATGTTTTTAATGCAATTAATGTTATTTAATGCTAGTTGTTGGCATGTTAGGAAACTGTACCTCGTACTTATGGAAATTAATTCATTCCTATTTCTGGTGCTCAGGGAATAGAAAGAAGTCTCAGCTGCAGTAAAAAGTAGAAGTCACCTCGACTTACATTCGACAACACACGCGAAGTGCTCTATACTGAACCAAAGAACAATCCTGAGCACAACTGTGAAGAAGACATTGAACAATCCTCAAAGAAGTTACAACACATGCAATCCTACACTACTGGAGGAACTAAAGTCATGAGAACATCTTCACTCCAGTAGAACACAAGTTGAACTACGACACTCTGTTTTTCAACAGAAAAACATGAGAAGGACTCAGAAGCATTTCTGATGAATCCAACGAGTCCAGAGCTGCATTGCTAATCACTAGAGATTTCTAAACACTTATCTATTCTCTATAAGTGATTTTTTTATTTACTTTCAAGCAGTGTGGTGTACTTTGTTTATCTTACACACACACTATCTCCTGCACTGAACTGGAGGATATCAAAATCCTCACTCCAAAAAGCTTAACTGTTGTTTACTCATGACAACTGTGGAATAGGTCCTTGTGTGTCCTGGTCTTTGTTTTGTTTCCCACGAAGAACTATGGTAGAGGTCCCTGCGTGGCCTGGATAGTTTTGGAAACTGTTGTTAATCCCAATCCAGGGTGTGGATCAAATTTATATAAATTTGAGAGGACTAATTATCGGCTTGAGACTGGACCTCTTGTTATATCTTCTGTGCATTTTTTGTTTATGTTTAAAGTATACTACATATATCTTTTATATTCCACTGTTGTTACTTTGAAATACAAAACCATTTTAAAGTTACTTAGATAGTCAAATTAGCAAGTGTTTACGCTTATTGTAAATCAGTAGGTTAGTTTCAAAATATAGTTTAATCTTGTGGATAAATTAACTGAGACATAATCAATATTTGAGATGCTAAGTGAACATTTACAATCTATATAAATTCACTACAGTATAACTTGATTTATTAATTGGGGGATTTTAATAGAAAATATTTTAACATAAATTTTAATTGGAACTCAATTCACCCCCCTCTTGAGTATCCACTCGACCAACAAAACCCAACCTCGCAATTAAATGATCACCAAATCAAGGAACCAATATAGTGATCTTAAATGAAGAACATAATGAAACAAGGTTTACTATAACTTCTTCCCTGATGATTTTACACCCTCAAACCCTAACATTGAACATATCATTCTTCCATCCCTTCCATACATGTCACATCACAACCAAATCTCATCACATATTGCCTGAAACCACCTGGGCTATATCTGATATGGTTTGGGATGAATCACCACCTACCCCACCCTATTAAGTTCTAGCATCCTGTTCTAACATTAGGAATCACCATGCCCCATCTCACCTAAAGACACCTGAGTCATCTTATCTCAAATTATCATATAACCAATGTAGTAAGGTATCATGAATGTTATGAAAATCTAAATCATTCCCTCATTCTACCACACATAAACCCCAATGTATAAACCTCATCACATAACTTCTTAACAACATCACAAATAACCAAAAAAACACATGTAGAAACACTATTGGGTAATCATCATAATCAAACTATATCATCACTACTACTAAAGTAAGATAATTAAAGAGGGGGTAGAAGTATATCATTATCACCACTATAATGGATATTAGGGAAAACACCTAAAAAATAGAATATTTCAGCATCCTTAAGGTTATCCATTTTTGATGGAGCATGTATAGAAAATAACAAAAAATACATTATATATAGATAGAACAAATTACCCTTAGTATGGTTCTACATCAACTACACTGGAATACACCACAACACCACCACTACACCACATTTACACCATCAAAACAACATCCAAAACACTATAAAATACACAACACCTCAACACATGACCATAAATATCCTCACTTTCAATTAAAAGTTTCACTACTTTCTAGATATAACATATTTCCACTATCTATCATTTAATAAAAAATTTCATTCACATTTACACAACCCATCAATCATTAAGTCCATTTATGTAATTTAAAAAAAATCCAATTTGATACCCATTCATATTTTTACCCTAATAAATGGTATTCTATGGATAATATGGAAACTAATATGACAAATCCACACCAAAACTGGCCCATGTCACATCAACCATTTCCAAAATAACCTTTCATCCACCATTAGTTTCATGTTAAATCGACCTGGAAATCTCAACACAATACCCACATGCCTCAACTACCACACATCACAACCACTACACCGCACAACCACCCAATTTCACAACACATAATCACCACCACACACTATTACCACTATGCACAACAACCTCATATCAAATCGGTCACCCACCAAAACCACACAACTTTCCACATCACATCTGTTCCATCCAACCCCCAAATTATTTCCCTATATATAGTACTACCTTTCCTATCACCTATATAACCTAAAACATACCAAACCACACAGGTTTACAAAACACGTACAAACACACAAAACTAATATATATCAAAACTTCCACAATTTATTCTAGGGAATTTATCACATTACCTATTTATTTTTCATGGATATTATCACAAAATCTATATAACAATAAGAAACCAATTAGTATCCATATATAAAAGAATTTTTCTTTTATTCAGGGATGAATCACCTAACTATAGAACAAGGGACTTAGGGAATTTCATCTACAATTCAAGAATGGATCCCAAGATATGTTATTTCCTGTATTGGAAAAATTAAGTATAAACCTGTGAAAAAAATCAAAACATACAAAACATTGTGATTTATCTCTATACTCATCAATTTGAATTATACCAATTTATTATATCATAAATCCAATAGTTATTATCCATCCAAAGGGAAGTATAACTATAAAATCAAAGCACATAGAAAGAAAAAGGGAGTGAATGATGATCCATTACCTTGAAAAATATTTCTGATCTTGTTTTGCACCACATGGAGAATAAGGAACATCCCAGAAACAAAAATTGACAAGATAACCTTAGATCAACCTGAATCTCAACAAGGAGTTATCAAAAATTTTACCAACACATAGCCATATCAAAACATAACCGCCAAAAAAACCCTCTGTAAGAAGAATTCAGTTAAACAATGAAGAAAGGGAGAAGAACTCATCACTAATTGCTAAAAACCCACATGAACCTAATGATCAATTTGAGGGAATATGAGTTGGAAATTATCCCAAACTATCATAGGGTTCACCAAACACAAAGATAGAAATGATCTATATTTAGTAAAATCATCCCAAAGAATTCTTATAATGGACCTAGAAGCTTCCACTTTTATGGTGTGAATACTAGATTTATTGTGTAAAATCCATGGCTATCACAAAACGTATACCATACAAACATGTTTAGGAAACAAATTCAATTTATTCCAAAAAATATGGCGATTCAAGAAGAATAAAAAAACTCCGTAAATACTATCCTTAGAGTATAAACCAATTTCATGGATACTCCTTTAGTAAACAAAAGTCGTAATTCGTCAATCCGTAAAAGTAACAAACTGCACATTTATGTCATAAACCCTTATTTTATGGAATAAAAATCTTGATATAGTTCTTCCACAACCCCAACTTCAAAATAACCTCTTTTAGCCTCCTTAGAACAACGTTAAACCAAAAAAATCAGTAATGTAATGATCTAGGAAGTCATGGGGAGTTACAATAATGGTATATGTGGGAATTATGTGGCTAACATTATCTACAATATGAATGAGAATGATAGAGTTATCTTTTTTTAATATGTCAGTATAATTTGGTTGTGGTAAATGGAAATATTTATAATTACATGTCTCATAGTTTTGATATATTCTTTTGTATCTCTAGGTTACCATGATTCTATGAAATTTTACTATTTATTCCATGTTTCCATGAGATGGATTTACATTCAATTTCTTTAAATTGAATCCTGTTATAATTTTTAACTCTAATGATACCACATATAAAATTTATTTTTTTAACCCATAGTGGGATGTATAGGATAGCTCTTTACTTATTAATTCCCTATTACTTACCATGCATCGAAAGAAGTATAATGAGATTTTTGGTTCAATTATGATTATGGAATTAAACTATTTCATAGTTTTTTCTTAATGACTTTTATTATATTATATATTTCACAATGACTCAAAAAACACATCTTTTTTAGGTGTACTATATTGATATTCTATTGATAAAAATAATGTTGTATTTTACATATGAGATGCATGTATTTAATCAAATATATCTTAATCAACTTTGTAAGAAACAAAAAATGGTTCTCCAAATCACTCAATGATTCACCATCACTCAATAGGTGGGATACATTAATCATTTATAGACTAATACACACAATGAATTAGTGGAATCCACCATGGAGGAGTGATGATATTGTTATACAAATTTATTATATATTTCCAAATATGTATTGTATAATATCATTTTCTTACGAAATTGCAATCTTATATATGTACCTTTAAACAATATTCATGAAATATATCATTTTGACCCACTATATAGATCTTCTATATCAATGAAAAAATTCAAATCCATTGGAATTTCCCCCTTGTTCAGGTTTTATAAATAATTTTTTTCCCACCATAGGATCTATCAAGATAGATTCCAATTCATCTCCAGATAATCAATTTCCTTCTTATATTTTTATTTTCCCATATCCATTAGTAATATAATTATTGGAATTTCTACCATAATCCACACCCTAAAATGTGAACCACCATGCCCCATGTAGTCCTCCCTATATTTTTCCTCTTAGAAAACATGGGGATAATAAATTTGAAGTAAATTTTACCCCTAGATTTATTTGTATAAAATTTTTATGTGTTGAAAATCATGTTTTCAGGATGTCACTGTTTTATAGATCATTATGTCCCAAAATATCTTTATAAAATTTAATTAATTGTAATGGTTTTTAATGAAATTTATAATTCCTAGTATAAAATAGATGTTTTAAAAAACCCATCTAATAATATGAATTTTAAATAAAATTTAAATTATTAAAATATAAATTATTTAAAATAATTTTTAAAAATATCTGGAATATTTTTATCATACATGAATTAATGAGTTCATTTATCCTTCAGAATCTATCATTAATTCTAATCACCTATTTCATGGAAATATTATATTTATATCAATATTATTCCACAAATCCAATGAATATAGTTGACGATGTTAAGTGAAACACTATAAATAACATATCTTGTGGGAATATAGATAAATATATTCGAATTGGAAGACTAGTGGGAACAAAGAACCACCATTTCATTCTATCCATGGAATGAATTATATAATCCATTATCAATTTAATATATATATATATATATTGGGGTATTGAAGATCCCCAAAGGAATCTAAATTCATTACAAACCAAATGAAATTGAATAGAAAACATATAAGGGTAATTTAGAGCATTAAATTTCCTTGAAAAGATTCTTATGTCCCAAAAAATCATTGGTTGTGATTTAATGAGCCTTCAAATGTGAGATAAATAAAAAAGAGGTGGTTAATTACACTTTCATATTTTGAATATGAATTTTTTATATGTAATGGGCCCTCGCAATCCATTACTTAAAGCCCATGCCCTGATCCAATTTAATCATTTCCATTTCCCCTTGTTTGTATTTTAATAATATAAATAATTTGTTAATTATTTTTAACTTCTATATTAATGGAACAACTAAATAGATATTAATTTATTAGTTATTTAAAATTTTAAATCCAATTATTTTATAATAAAAAGAATCATTTTTATGAATGAACTAATCAGATTAGTCAAAAAATAGAGTTATCATTAGTCAAACATTAAAGGAAAATTTGTTGTTGGAAAATAAACATGAAACTCAATAATAGTTATAAAATAAGATTGGTATCATGTAATATGTTATATCTACCAAAAGAACAAAGTGGTTTCAAATGATCTAATCCACCATCTGACCATTATTAATGTCCCATTATCCTTTATTTTGAGATTAATTATAGGACACGGAGACTATTAATACCATATAACATCTCTATTTTTATCAATTCCCAAAATTATTACAAATTATATAATTTAAAGTCATGTAATAATTTATCTTGTCCATGAAGAACTTTTTTAATAACTCAATTGGGGGGCTATATTTAATAACCCATAAAATGTGTAAATACATTCTATCTTGTTTTATAAATTCAAGTCTCTTTATTAGTATCATAACATATCACCTTATATTATGAACAATTCTCAAATGACATTAGAGAGGTATGAATGTATGATACCTAACAAGTAGAAAACCTCTTTTAGAATTTAATGGTGATGGATCTATATCCAAATTTTGATTATCATAGATCATAGATAACATGGTAATACATTTATTGTAAGGAGTCATTATCATATTATCCTTCATGTTCTATGAATCAAAAACAAATTAATTTTTATGTATTTAAATTAATATAAATTAAAAGATACAAAACATCCCTATGCCAAACAAATATGACTCAATTTCAGGAACAAACACTAAAAATTTAATACTTCCACTAATGTGTAAGAGGATTTTTTGGGGGATTTTAAATAATTTCATTAATTTTAACTCAATATATATTAATATCATCCCTAAATAATATCTATAAAATAAGATGGTATTTATAAAAAATGGATATTTTTTGGGTCTTGGGTTCCATGGCATGGGAAACTACTCTATTATTATCATAATAGAGTTCAATTATAAAACATAGGTTTCAGAAAACCACTTATTCTGAAATGAACATATTTTTCTAAAATGATTCTTTAGTTCAATCAAAATTTGTGTTATATTTTTGTTATCTTCTGGAATCCACAAATTATACTTTCATGGAATTTTATAGTTCATCTCTAAACCTTTAACAAAAAACAAAAAACTATACGAAAGTCTATATTTATCATTATATTTTGGAAACTATAATCAATGTAAGACATTGAAATAATATATTACTCACCACCAAGGACTAAGAATACATTAATTTTTTATTTCATATTTTTACTTATATTCTAAATAGTTGAAAAATGAGAATTATATCATTCAAATACAACACTAGAAATATAACTATATTCCAACTAAACCATTTAAATATCAACGGTTCATATTCATTTTTTATATACTTGTAATTATTAATAGCTTAATGAAAATTTTTATTCCAAAATTAAAAATCATAATTTTACCTATAAATAGATCATTGCAATTTAAAATTCAAAATATCATTATATTTTCCTATTTTTTATCAAATATACTAACTCAAATAAATTTCAATAAATGAATTAATTTTTTATATCTATTTCATATATCCTATAATCAAAAATATTTTGGAATGGATAAAATAATTTTAATGTATTTTTTCATATACACTAATTAAAATGTTTTATTATTTTCAATTATATAATTTTTTTAAAAACTATAGCTACCATGTGTACTTGTACGTCTTCTTGTAAAAAGAAAACATGCACAAAATCTAATTTTTAATGAACATGGACTCTATTTTATAATCCCTTATTATAAATTATTTTTTTGATTCAAAACTCATGATGTTCTATGGGTATGATATTGGATTATCTTTTGTTGTAGTTATATAACCTTTATCAAACAAACTATAATATCTTAGTGTTTATATATAAATATATATATCCCACATATTTGAATTTTAATTTTTAATTTTTAAATTTACTTTTTCAGAAATAAATTTATAGAATAATTTAATTTATAATGAAATGGATAAGATATGGTAAAAATGATTCTAGTATGTAATTAATTTTTACAAAATTATTTAATATTCACTGAAAATATTTAATTTTTTATAAAATGAAAAATTTATGAATCTTAAATTTCATGATTAATTGATACAAATGTCATAGCATGAAATATACATTTCAATATATAAAAAAATCATGAAGTATTTTCTTTGTCAACAGTAGATGTAAAAGTTTGCAAATAGTATATCCTAACTCATTGTATCTAATTATAATGGTACCAATTAATGGTATGATTTATATGAAAAACAAAAAAATTGAAATATATATGTTTTATAAAAAATATTAATTAATATATAATACAATTTTATAAGGTTTCAATGTTTCTGACATTACCATTTAGTATATATTCATTTTCATATTTAATCATTATATGAAACTATTGGGTATATATATTTATAATTTTATAAATGATATATTAGTTATATATAACTACAAGATCTTATGAAATGCTTTCAATGCAATGAAAATACCATTCAACATGAAATAGCGGTTTGAAAATGCATTGTTCATTCTATTTCATGAATATTTATAGTTATAATGTATATATATGTGTCTATTACTAAATTTATATGTTATAATAATAAATAATGTTTATTAGTCCACTTGTTAAAGTGAAATTATAATCATATCTATGATAATGTTAATAGTATCTTATAATGAACACAAAAAATATCTATTACCAATTTCTTCATTCGCTGATAAAATAAATACTGATATTTAATGTTTTATTGGGAAAATTTATTACTAATTTATTTATATTAATCTAATTTTCTGAATAATATTTTCAATATTTTAATTTTAATTATATCATGTGGCCACTAAAAATAATTTATTATTCTTACAAACAATATAATGGTATATACTACTATATATGCAATAAATTAAAAAATAAAATATTTCATTAAAATGTTAAATTATATAATTTAAACTAAAATAATATTCTCTGATTAATTTATTAATTATTCGATATGTACATATAAATTAATACAACATTTTATTCACAGGTTTTGATTTTATAAATATTCATTTTATATAGTTAATAAAATAAATTTTTATATAAAAAATAATTTGTAATGAATTTATAATTTTCATTGGAAAACAAATTTCATATATTTATATACTTCTTAACATAAAATTTATTTCAATTTTTTTGTTATATTAATTTTAAATATAATGTGTTAATTTGAATAGTAATATTACAGCTCTCAGTAACATCCACCGCAGGAGAATTTATTTAAAAATAAAATTTTATATATTTATAATATTATGTAGTGAAATTCATTTTAAAATTTTTTATATTTATATCAATATTATTTAATGGGTGAAATTTTAAATTTTATGTTAAAAATACAATACATGGAAAAAATGGTGAAATATGATAACATACACTAAATATGAAATCATATATATGTTTTCATGATCAAACTCAAATAGTTTTGTAAACATGAACTAATTTTATCACAAATATTTTAATAGAAAAATAATGGATTTAATGGGGGAACTCTATAAGCACTGGATCACTTATGAAATTGAAAAAATAAAATATTAAACACCCTTTATTCATGAAATTCCTCTAACAACACTTTTAAATACCCACAGACACTTCTTATTTCACCCAAAACTTGTTTAAAGTATTCTATTAAAATCCCTCCCAACAAGTATCTTCCATATCAACCTCTTAAATTATGAATATTTTTTTTATTTAAAAGTTCTATTTATATGTCAAGAATCCTAAGTATGTTAATCAATTCCCTTACTATCATTATAGTTTCCTATTTTAATTATTTTTAATAAATTATTTTGATATTCATTTTCATTTAATGATATATATTTATTTATATTATTATATCATAATTTTTATGATTTTTCCATGAGAGATTATCCAATACCACTAATATTAAAATCTTCATAGGCTGATACCATGCTGACATAAGCATTTTAATTCCTATCCCATCATTTTCTATTGAAATTATTTTATAATAATTTCATTTAAATTCTCATGAAATATTATTATAAAATCGTGATAAATTATATTAAAATCACACTTATTTATATCTCATTAGATATAATTCAACCATTATTATTTTACCAATTTAATAAGATGTTATTATGCCAATGTAAGGGCCCTAATTCTCCACCTTTTTAATTACTAATTACATTTCAATTACATTATCAATTTCAATTTCCATATTATTAATCCAATATTTTTGTTATATCGTTTTTAGTAATATTTTAATTAAATTATATTAATGTGATACCCACATTAACTAACATTATATACAATTTATAATTCATTATAATGCCCAAATATTCATAGAATGAAAGAAATTATGTATTTTCCTATAATAAAAAATCCAAATATATGCCAATTATTTTTGGTATTATGGATTTATTATTTTTAGTAGGGTTACTTTATAATATAAAGATGACGGAGAAGTAACTGTTGAATCCTCAATCAGGTCCCTTTTGTATTAAACTTAATTTTGGCTCATGTTCATATTTTTTATCAAATCACATTGAGAAAGTGGTTTATTTTAATGGAAAATTTTTATCTATAATATTTATCATATTTGTATAACTGTATAACTCTATGTTTAATGTTGATTTATCAATGAATTCAATTTCCTTATGCAATTTAAATAACATATTTTCAAAAAATTTATCACATTTGTCATCTTAATCATTACAATTAAATGATAAATACAATTCCATGCTCTTCACTAGATAAGTGAAATTATTTGAACATTTAGAATATGAAATTATTCCTTGCATTTTAATTATTATCCACCCAAACCTATTTATTATTTATTTGATTTATATAATAAATTTTCTTGATTTTATGTCCATTCATCAATTATGTTGTAAGTACAAATTAAATAAATTTTATAATTAAATTTTTATTATTCTATATGACAATATAATTCAAATTTATTAGGGTGTTACATACTTAACTATATAAATGTATCATATTTTGTGTGAGTACCCTATAAAAATTTAATTTTATTGAAGGTTATTTACATAGATAGACATATTATTATTCTTATTGGAGAAATCATGATACTCGTCATTTTTATATGAATAATTATTGATTATTCTACAATGTTTATAACAGAGGATTCATTGGGATCCTTATGTGTTAAATGTTTTTTCTTTCCATTGATATAAATAATAAATAATAATTAATATCTAGTGAGTGTGGCCCATAATTATATACCCCCCAATGCATCATTATGTTCTATGAGATAAAATGTTTTAGGTATTTGGTGTATGTGTACCATTTTATATACGATGTATTTGAACAAAGACTTGATGGTTTGGATATAATGAAAAAAATTATGTATTACCATCATCCCTATCATTATATGTTCATTTAATTTTACGAATTTCTTGTTTATTTCTTCCACCATCATTGGATTATGTTATGTATATTTGTAAGTTGACATAAAAACATTTTCTTATCAATTCCTAATATATTACTAAGGACATTTCCTTTTCTTATTGATTTCACTATATTCCATCCATTACTATGTGTATAGGTTCACCCTTTACATTCTCCCCATTTCCCATCGAAATGAAATGGAATAATATGTATGATTATTTATATCAATAGTAAATAGGAAACATTATTTGTACTCAAACCATGAAATATTTCATTTTGTAATATATTGACTATACATCTGATTCTTAAGAACTATTGAACCTCGATCTTGGGAATACAATCTAATATAATCTGATTTAAATGTAATAAATAAAACTAAAACTCTATGTGAATATGGTTTGTGGAGTTAAATTTTGTGTGACAATGAGGTTTAGTTGAAACAAAAGGAATCAATTCACTAAAATAAAGAAATAATAATATAGAAGTTATACTATTATGAATATTTTTTAAAGTTATAATAATTAAAATGTTTCACATGTGAAATCTAAAAGTTGTCAATATTTTTTCATACATAAATTTTCCATATATATTATTATTAGTGGTCCTTAATAAAAAATTATGATTTAAAAATTAGGAGACTATGGTAAATTCTAGAAGAAATGGAATTATATTAATGCCTATAGAAAATTGTAGGGAGTAGATAAATAATAAAGTAAAATAAATTATTATTAATATGAGATTAATTATTAGTTTTTTATTATAGTTATGAATTTTTTTTACAGTTTTAAAGATAAACTGTATGTGTAAAAATTCTTAGTCATAGATAAATTGTTTGGGTATAAGATTTATAATCAAGCAGGGAAACTAATTTCACTACATTTATGATAATTCCTTCTACAAACAGATTATGATTACTATATGATATTAGTTAATGATAATAATAAAGAAATAAAAGTTGAATTCATGATATTCATACTATGGGGATGTAAATACATGTTTTTAAAAAATCTATTGTCAAAATTTATGATTAGGTTTAATAGAATATGGAGCAGTATTATGTGGCTAGATTAGCTGTACAAATAGTGGTAGTATAACTAAAAACATCATGACCATTGGAAGATCAAATCATCCAATAGATTATCAACAGTCTATAAAATTCATTGAAATTTTTATATGGGCGTATCTTGAATTAAGGATCTAAAATATCACCGATGTGGGTTGCTGAGTTCAAAAACATTATAGGAAATCAACAGTGAAATTACATAGAGTGGATGTCAGTGAATGTGTTATTATGGTGTGACTTGTAAAAGTCGACCAGTTTCTAATCAAAGAATTATGGAATTGACCCTATTCAGAAAATCCTCATTACAATTTATGCATATATAAATTACATGGTAAATTATATAATTAAAAATTATTTAATTGTTTTTAACGATTTAACACGATAGTTTTTGTTGATTTTAATCTTCATCCATTTTATAAAACAATAGTTACACAATGTTTGTCCCATTCAGGTTGAATGACTTGTCTGACACATATTAATCTCTTATGTTCTTTTAATTATTTTCATACTTATACTTCATGTATTTCAATTAATTTTTTTATTTTTTAATTTCTACTGAGGTTTGTGAAAGGTTGATTTAGTGAGTTGGGTAGGGTAATTGTATATCCTATAATTGATTCACTAAATTTATAGGGAATAATAAGTTTGAGATATTTTCATTTTATGGAAGTTTATTAAACAGTTTTGAATTTCAAGCATCATGTAATGATTCCAAGGGTCCGATTAGGGGGATTCCCTAGGTCAATGGTAGAGGCTCCACTGTCCCCCTCCTCCCCTAGAGTAGGGGGACGATTGTCTTCTACCATTAACCTGACTGCCTCCTTTCCTTTCATTCTCTAACCTGGAATAACTTTCTTATTTTTTTCTATCAATATCAGTCCAATGGTTCAATATTTTTACAATGTATCACTGCAACATTCTCTCATAAATTTGGAATTATTGTAGACATTGGGTCTTCATCATCTTACATTGGTTTCTAGATTCAGTTGAAATATGCCCTCACTTGACTCCTTTGACAGGTACATTTTTGGATCTTGGTTTCCTTAGGACTGTGCAGTTATGGGTCTCCTAGAAGAAGGACACAAAATGGTTCGCTCTGCATCCAAAGAAAATTTGATCCTTTCCTAGTCCAGAGCCCCGAGAGTATGCAATAGGTTCCAATTTTATCTCTTCCTCTGGTCATTTAACATACACATGGAGCGTGATACTTGAATGGAATCACTATGGGTAAGGTTCACAAACTATCCACTTCCCTTTCAAAATCCCTCCATTTTATGCATGATAGGGAACATGGTAGGATGATTTTTGTGCTCTGATAGTCAGGATAATGCTCTGTGATACCCGATCTCACCATGAATTTGTGTTGAAGTCAATGTGTTTAGACAACTGGTGGAGTGGGTTTGGATTGTTGTTGGGGAATAATTTAGATGGAAATAGGAGGTTGTTTTTGAATCCTAGACTGAGTTTTTTCTCAGTCAATAATCTCTTAGGAAATTTCTAACGATCATGCCTTCAGGGACCCCAGAACTGGGCTACTGGACAATATCTAGTTTCAAAGCCCCCCCCCCACCCCCACAGTGAAGCATTTTAATAGCATGGATTCAGTCTATAATATCATCCATAAGGGGGTCAGGGTGACCAATCCCAATCCTAAGGTGGATGATATTTCCAATAGGTTCAGGAATGACTTTTCATGATGTAAACTATATGAACAGGCTGTTCCAGGGTTAGGGGTTACTGGTAACACTAACCCTCTACAATATGTGTCTACCAAGAATTCATACAATGATTTCACTCAGATTGGACATGGTCCAGAATAATTGAACAACAAGGGACATAATTTCTAGATTTAGGAGCTACTAGGAAAACCAGGGCAGTGGGTGAAAGCTAGGGGGAAGGAAAAAACAGAGGTTGACCCTGTCTCCAATCGACATTAATAATCTCTTTGCAGGGATGGAATATGATATTCCTAATCAGGATCCAAACATCTCATGGTGTTTCTCAAGGCCAGATTTGTGGGGTGGAGAGAGTGATGGACAAAATTTTCAGTAAAGTTCAATGGGAGGATCCAGAAGAAGGTTCCATAGCCCATGACGGAAGAAGGTATAGAAAGAGAACATGCACCTCGGTAGTTACATTTTGAGCAAGAGAAGGAAATCCAAATGTCACAAGGATTATTTATATCTTCCAAGACATTTGGAGACAAGGTCAGACAAAAAGGAGGGTCCAATGTAAGGTATTATGAATCTTCTAAAATAGAACAGATGATGGAAGAAAATGTGAAAATTGTGCGTGGGAGTGGTACAGTTGAAGGTTACTTCTCTAATCAATCCCGAGGGTAGGAGGTTGGTATGGACAAAGATTCTCAACTCCAGGAAGATTTTATTTCTCTTGATGAACCTTTAAATTGGATGCAAGGTTGATAGGAAATGAGGCTAACATTGGGGATGCTCGATTAGTTTATATGGATGGATCACAGTGGTCTGATGATACAAATATTACTAAAAACCCTTGGGATCTTTTTTTGTACTCGGGGGAAGAGATGTTAGAGAATATCATTATCATTGAAGCTTCTACAGAATATGTTGAGCGGATAAATGAGAGATTTTTTTAAGTGGAGGTAACTAAGGTGCAAGAATATTAGATCATCAAGAAATATTTAGTCCTTTCCAGATGCTTAAATTCTGAGAAGATAATAGTATAAGAGTTCATGCAGGCATGGGACAAGGTGGCTGATCAATTTGAAGATGCCATCAAGGAAGACCCTGTAAAATAAGCATAAGATCTTTCCTGAAAATTATATAGGGGGGATTATTTTTCTCAATTTATGATTTCCTTTAACAAATTTTTATTTGTTATGATGTTTGATGCTCTGGGTTGTACATGCATGTTTCACACTTTAGCCATAAATGTGTTTCATAATAAAAATATAACTTTCAGGTCAGGTAGTGTATTATACGTATTCATCTCTAGTCGATCATCCATCTCACTCCTTGTGCTTTATTATTAGAAAAGGTGGTGTGTTTTCCAATGTATCATTCCATCTACCCAATAAGAAATATCAAAGAAAGGATAAACACAATAGAAACAACATATTTGTCGCATAATATGTAGGGGATACCAAGATTGATAAAATGTATGGAACTGAATTTGGAATTTGGATTATGTAGATTTAAAACTATTTAATCCAAAAATATTTAGAAACACCCCTAATATTTGTTAAGATCGAAAAATAATGGAGAATGAAGAATTTGGAAAGATGTATCTGACGATACTAGCACTATTAGGTATATTATTATTATTAGAAAAATCTTTCAATATTTAAGAGAAGAATAATAAAAAATATTTTAATATGGTTATGAAATATATATATATATGATAATAAAACAACCCTTTTCAATGTTTCCATTTTGGAATTATTTTTATATTTATTCTTATCAAAAGGATTTCATGAAATAGATCAAGAGAATGATTTAAATATGAAATATGGGAGAATAATATTGGGGAATATTATATGATCTATTGATGTATAGATGTTTCTTCATCTATCTTCATTACAAGAAATGTGTGATTCTATAGTTATAAATGTTAGTAACTCCAATGGAGAAATAAATTTTATATTTGATTATATTCAAAATTTTATCTTGAATGAGGATCAAAGGTGGTGGGATATTTAAGAACCTTATGGTAGTGCTATTAATGATTTTTAATGGGATGTTTAGCCAATGAGAAATAAAAAATAAATGGAGGAAATTTCCCATAAATGTAGTCATAGCGTGTTACTGATTCTTGGTCCTACCTAAATTTAATGTCTAAGGAAAAGACATATCATAAATGACTGTAAGATTTATAGAGAGATATTTATAAAAACATTTACTTAAATCATTTCACATTCTAAAAGTGTAACTAAATGGGGTAATAATTTCATATTGAGCATGAAAACCTCATCTATTTCTTTGTTGATTATTTTTGGGGAATCATTGAATTTAACAACTAATAAAATATTTATAATAAATTATGTATATGGGATGTTTAGGAAAGTTAAACGAGAATTAGATTATGTAAGAAACATGATTGGTATTGAAAATGGGGTATATAAGGTAACATTATGGTCCATGATAGTCACACATTGAGTAAAGTGTGGGACTCTTAATATAATGAAAATTTTATGTCTGATTATAGTTTGATCAATCATAACATCCAATGATCTAGAAATTTGGTACAATATGTTCGGTAACCTATTTAAGAAGAATATAAATGTTTTCAAGGATAAGGTAACTCTTATTCTTGATCACATAAATATTGGAATGTTCGAATTATTTATAATGGGAATGTTTATAAGGGTTTTATTCACCATTTTCAGACAAAAGCCTAGGAAATAGATATTAGGTCTTATACATTTAGGTATTTGGGAACCAACCCATATTCGGTCCTATGGTGATTCCCATTACCTTCATAGTTTTTTTTATGGTAATGGAAAATTATGGATGTAATTATTGAATAATAATTCATACATATATTATCCTATATCTCAATGGAATGACATAATAAAAATGTAACGTATCTATTATTTATGGTTCATATTGATGGATACAATGGATATTTCATTATAAATACCATCTAATAAGTTCACCATAAGGAAATAACGAGAAAATAAAATATTATTAAACTAACTCCATAGAGAAATTGTGTATGTGAAATAATTAAATTTATTAATGGAGGGTTCTTGAAGTATGAGGTTTCATTTAGTAATGCATAAGTTCATTTTGATAGAGGCACTCAACACAATAACAAATCTCATATTCAGTGGTTTGATATTGATAGTTGGGTAGGAACATCTGAAGGATTCATGGTATAGAATGTGAATAGAAGATAAAAATATTAAAATTTTTGGTAGTACCTGATATGTACATTTTAATTCTTATGAAAGTGATAAATATTATGAAAAATCTGAAATTACTTTTTCCCTTGGTTATTAAGATAAAAATATTGGATATTATCTATGGTATATTGTAACAAAACAAATTATCTAGAGTAGAGATGTTGTCATCATTGAAATGTTCCTATGGAAAATTATAAAACTAGGTAAGAAGAAAGATGAATAAAAATAAATTGTTGAAGTGTAGGTATGTCATAGTATGTTTAATGTATTTTGATGACTTCTAGAGAACTCAAAAGTGAGTACCTGAGTAAACCTATCAAAATACCAAAAATATTATTTGTTGATGAAGCTCTAGTGGTAGAAATGAATATATGGGCTCTAAATTTTATAGTAATATATGTTCATGTACTGAAGGAATGATTAGAGCCAAGTAGTACAGTTTAGAAATCCCAGTTAAGGTAACAAACATGAGTAAAAAATATAGTTCATAGGATTAAAGATTATATAAATTCTCTTTTCCTAATAGAAATAGGAGAAAATAAATGATAAGAGGAAGTCTCTCTACTCAATGGCTTGAAAATTAAAGATATAACCATCAAATAATCAATGGAATCATTAATTTTACAAATAATAATGGATATGGATGAATTCTAGAGATTAAAAAGTCACTTAATTATAAGCATGTTTATTATATTAAGGATGAGGTTAATGGAAACAAAAAATATAAGACATGACTTCTGTTAATGGACATTCAATATATGAATGGAGTCAATTTCTCAAAAATCATCTCATAGATAGATAAAAATTCTATCATATAGATAGTTCTATTTATATTGGAATCATACATTCAATTACGTGAAAATATGGATGTTAAGATAGCTTCCCATCATGATGAGTTGATGAATGAAATTTACATGATACATTGAGTTGGTGTACTAGAAACTGAGAATTAAATTTTATTATATAAATTGAAGAAATTTTGAAGGGGTTTAAGAAAGCACAACATTAGTGGAATATAACAATAAATAAATTGATATCGGAGGAAGGTTTAAATAGATACAACACTGATCACCACAGTTACTGAATGAAATTTTATGATAGTACATTTATTATATTTATTTTATATGTTAATGATATGAAACTTGTTCTATTGGATGATCAAATGACATGGAATTTGAAGTGTATAATTTATATAGGAATAAAGATGTATTATCTAAAGAATATAATAATATACAGGCAATGAAGATGAAAATAGACATAGAAAAAAAATAATTTGATCCATTTTATAAGGATCGCATTGGAAGGGCCATAGAAAGGTCATTGAAAATTAGATGTATACTGAATACTAATATTATTATTGGACACATCAAACAATCAAAAACAAAAGCACTTATATTGAAATAATAATACAGATACATAGAGAATGTTCCATATGCATCAGTTCTAAGAGATTAAATGAATGATACGAAATGTAATCAACTATATATGACATTAATAATGTGATTTTTGTGTAGGTTTATGTCTAAATATATAATAGAAAATTTGGATGAAACTAATATGATCCTTGATTATTTTAAAGGATGAAAAATTAAAGTTATATACATTAAGGAAAAAGTCAAGATACAAGATTTTATTGACATGGACATTACTGGACATTCATAACCTTGTAAGAGCACATCCTTATTAGTTTCTACGTATATAGAATCATCATTTTTTTGATTTTCTTACTAAAAAAGATCATTTCATTATATACATATGAGGATATATATGTATCTTCGATAGAGAAAGATAAAGATAATGTTTGGTTTTAGAAATTGCTGAAGAAAGTAGAATGAATTTGGGAAACAGAGATTTTTTATATGATAGAAATAGTATGATTCACTTGAAAAAATATCTAGTTATACATGCTAGAAAAAAGAAAAAACTTGACCGTATTTAACAAATTTTCAGATACATGCTAGTGTTGAACAGGTTATATATCTAGATGATAGATAGTAGCAAAAATTTAGCTGATATGTTCACCACAACTTAGATGATCCAAGTATTATATAAAAAAAATATTAAATCATTTTACATTAATATTCTATATGTCTCAAATTTATACATCTCCTATATAAATAAGAAACAACATCAGGAATCATCTTCAACATCGCCTATAAATTGTTCCTCAACAAATACCCATCTTTTACATTTCATTTGTAAAACCATCCTTCCAAAATTATGGAAATAGAATCATATGAAAGGGTCAGGTCATATACTCTATAAGGATAAAAAATGAAGATATCACTCAGAAAACATAAATTATCATATAATGAGCATAAGTTTGTGTGAATATAATAATGTCCACAAAATAAAAGAATCATAACCATATTAACATAGATCAAAACATTGTTGTTATGGAAAAACATATTATTAAGATTAAATATCTTATAAAAAAACATAATGATGAGTTATGAAAAACATAACATATCCTTGGGAAAAAAATAATAATTCTATATAAAAATTATAATATGAAATCAAAGAAATGTGGATTTGGAATCATTTCTATAATCTAGTAACATAATGGATTTGGAATCACCACCTATATCCCATATCATAATGCACCAAAATTCATCACCCGGATGAAATTTTATAATGGATTATGTATTATTACTAGCATCCCTTAGTATATTGGATCATAAATTAGTATTAGAAAACAATAGTATATTTGATTAATAATTATTACCAGCCTCCATTTTTATAAATGGATATACAAAACCTTTACCCAATTGAATTTGAGGGAAAAAATATACCTTAATATCATAAAATTATAATACATATAAATACAGTCCATAATAACTTATCATTTTTATTCCAAAATCAATTAATTAATATGTGGAAGTAAATGGGTTTCATTAAAAAATTCATATTTCATAATTATAATACATGTAGAGAAAGAAATTTAATTTTATCATTTTATAACAGCCCTAGTGAAGTATAAAAATCCTAAAATTTTGTTGACATAGATTAAAAATAATTCAACAATAGAATTTGAAAAATTATTTGAAAACGTGGGAATATGTCATTTGATTTTAGAAACATATGAAAACTAAAAAAATCATAGAATAATGGTTTAATTATATTATTTTAAAAACTATGGCATATTTTTTTGAATTATTCATTATAAATAAATTATATTATTATATAAAAAATCTATTGATTCCACACATGCTAAAAATAAAACATTATTTTAACACTTCTGTAAAAAGTCAAAAGTGAGTCATATGTAATTTTTTGGTAAATTATTCCATATATTAATTTGAAATTAAAGTAATTTTTTTAAAGTCAATGAAAGAAAAATTATATATAAAACATCTATGAAACAATTATTAAAAATATTGTTATGAAGAAAAATGATTCACAACCACACAAAAGAGATGTAATAAGAATTTCTTAAAAATGTATTTTTTCATTTTGAGTACTAAGGAGTGAAAATGGGATTAATACAAAATAACCCAATAAATAACCTTGGGGGAAGAAATTAGATGATTTTAACATATAAGTAAGATAAAATTTCCCAAAAAACAAATTGAAAAATGAATAATCCTGATAAAAATGAGATTATAACAAAAAACCTAACATTAATTGTTAAATTTCACGTACATGATATGACCTCCTATTTAATACAATTAATTATATAATAAATAGATATGAAAAAATTGTCAAACTTATATTACTAGATATGGTACATCCAAATTTTGTAATCCCTAATTCATTAACAATATTTCAATAAAATTAATATTCTTAGGATTAGTTTTTTTAATGAATTATTTGGTTTGGATATTCCCTTGATTAACCTAGTTCATAGATTTTTCATTCTTATAATCGTAATCATCTCAAAAATATCATATGTATTTATTATAAACACTTTTATAAAATTACACATAAGCTGGTGATCAAAAATGAATTACATCACTTTATATTGATGATATTCCTTACATGCATAAGGGTTATATTTTAAATATTCAATGGACGGATAAGAAGGAAGGTAAATTAGAATTTAGATTTAAAATATATTAATAATATCATAAATATCAAATATATTCCTTAAATCCATCTACCAAACCTTCTATTTTAGGTTATGAGTAAAAATGAAACATAACTCTTCATGGATAAGGTGGCGTATACCTATGAATGAGTGACACTCTCACATTCCATCAGATATAATGTAGTTAGAAAATTGATATTCCATTAATATAATTTTTTTAAAAATTTAATTGAAATATATTTCAAAATATTTTGATGATTATAGAATATTTGGAGGATGATTAAGGAATAAATAATAATGGAATGGATATTTAAAGAAAATTTACTCTCCTTTGACTATCTTTCTTTTGGCATACACCATAGGACTTATTAGTATGGTATTTGGTTTATAAAAAGATATCTAGGATGTGGGGAGGAAAATTGTGAAGTGAAAATTGTATGTATTGGATGATCTGGAGTGCTTAATGTGTGTGAAGATCGGAGGAGAGGTGGTTCCTTTTTTAAAAGTGAGGGTGTGACACTATTATAAATATCGTTTTTTTAAATAATATAAATTAATTAATTTTGAAATGTAGAAGAAAATGGAAAATTATTAAAATATATGATAAAATAAATTCTAAATCCATAAACCAATCTGATTGAGACATGTTCTAGTGATTACATAAGCATATTATATTCTCCAGAGCCACTTTTAAATCCTTTTAACCAATAAAATGATGAAAATATTTATACCCTATTAAGTCTTGATTATGGATAAATTTTTTTACATATTATATAATATTAATTATAATTATTCATAATATTTTAGTAATTTTATATATTCAATTCCATGAGGTAGTAGAAAATAAATTTAATATCCATGCACAAAAGTCATAAAACAATATTTAGAGAAAAAAATTTAATCTTAAAAATTAATTTTTTCACATTATATTACTAGTTAAAACCATTAGATAAATGTTATTTTATATTATAAAAATTTTACTACTAATATTCATCAACAGTGATTAATTTAATTTATTATAAAAAACACATTACACAAAAAACATTTTTGTAAAAAAATTATCTTTAGTCCATCAAATGATTGTATCATTGTTAATTGCCAATTGATTATAAATATAGAAGTGATAACACGTTTTTATAAACCTATATGATAAGTATTTTAATATTTTTTGTACTCAATATTAAATAAAATAAATTTTAAATTAAACATATATTTTTAAAATAATTCCTATAAACAATAATTTTCCATTTTCCTTATAATTAGGATAATAGCATTCTTGTTCATTTATAAAATACTTCATGAATGTCATTATTTTCTTTCATTTATTGAGAATCATAAATTTCATTAAAATATATATTAATTTCATTCAATATATATTTTTAAAGAGGCATTATTCACATGTATTTTGTATTGTGGGTATCATCATTTGTCGAAAAAAATTAATATCATAAAGATAAATATATTAAAAACAATTAGGATATTACATTATAACATCCTTACAATAATTTATTCCTCAAAAGTTTGTTAATGTAAATAAAAAAATGGATACTTTTTTCACATTAAAAAAATGGATTCCCATGTAGTTTTTTCAAATTTATAGTTTCACCCTATAACTCGGACCATGTAAATAACCTTATTATGTACTATGATACTTATTCAATCTAGAAAAACCATTAGTTATTATTCGTAAAAAATATCTTTCTCTAGTTGTAAAACCTATGACTTTAGTAATTATTATGAGTATTTATGTATTTCCTAAAAAGTGATATATCAAACACATCATGAACATGGAAGAGGTTCAGTGGAAGTTTCAAACGTTCAAATATAATCCCTACTTGATCAAGATTCTTTAAGGGAACAATCTATCTATGGTCAAATTCCTCTTACATATAAATATCATAACATTCATAAATATAGATATCCATAGGAATATATTTTCTCTAACAAAAACTTTATATTTCAATAGTGGTTATCGTCAAAACACTTATGTCCTCTCTCAGCTTCCTTGATGTACTATTGAATGTCTCTAACTTTTTTCTTACATTTTCTCAACTATATAAACTCCCAATATATTTTATTATCCAACTTATTCATAGAATTCTGTATTTTTACACTTCTTACAATATATGGACTTATAAGGATCCATATAAATCCTCGAGTTAAATCTATTATTCTATGTAAATTCAACTTGGGGGTGGTGTCAATCATAACCTCTTTTGAAATCCATAAGATAATTATATTAGTATTTTATTTAGTTTTTGAATAGTTCTCATAGATTGAAAATCTTTATGAAGAAGATATTTGGTACTAAATTTGAGTTTTATAAAAAATTATAACTGAATACTTCCCTAAAATACTGAGGTAACCATAGAATATCAATGATATAAGATTTTTTGTGGTACTATATGAAAACATAACAATTAATTAATGTATATCCTAGAGTATTTATCAATTGATAAATTTTCTCTAATATAAATAAAATGTGATGACTTTGAAAGGAAATTATCTTCAACAGAAATAGTTTTATAGCCTTTAGATGCCTTGGGGATTCCTATGATTAAATCCATGGTAATTGTTTCCAATTTCTATTCTGGTAAGGGTAAGTGTTTCATAAGTCCCTTAGTTCAATGATAAATTTATCACATAGTGGGAGTCCAGATATATACACAACAATATCCATTGGGTTTTTGTACCACTAGAAATGGTATTTTATATCTCTATACATATTTTTTCAACCATGGTAGATAGAAAATGATAATCTATTTTCTTTATTCAATAGTTTATTTGTCAATTTTATAAATGTAGAGACATATACTCCGTTTGTGAATATGATCAATCCATCACCATCGTAGTTTAAATTTGGATCATTTCTTATATTCTTTTTCATATCAAAATCCTCTTTATACACCTCGTTAATTATAACCCAAATTGATGATTTAACATTAATTTGAGAAAAGAAGGATCACACCCCATTAATGATGACTTATGGATCCATCTACCTTATATCCATAAATATTGGTTCACAATCAATTATCATCATGGTCAGGATATCATGTTCCTTCTAACTTAAATAATTAACCACCCTATTTGAATTCCCTATTTGGGAATGTACTGTGTAGTTTTAAACTTTAATCAAATATAAACTTCTACATTGGATCAAATTTAACAATTTCTATATGCATATATATTTTAATAGTTCATGCTCAGTATAAATATCATTCATTTCACTATAAAGATAATGTATCCATATCTTCATCAGAGAATTTACTCTGGGTGGCACAAAATCAAGTGTCGGGTAATTTTTCTCATGAATGTCATGTATCATTAAGAATATGATTACTCAATTTTATTCTTCATTATAAAACATATTATTTAATTTTTTGATTCATTATTGTATTTCAAAAATCCTTCCTCACTACGGGGTCCTGAGAACGTAGGCCAAAAAAATTGTCTCTTTAGTCCCTTAAGATTATCATAGTGTTTATTTGACTAAATAAACCTGAATCCATTCTATGTACAAGTGGTTTTTATATTTGATATTTATCATAAATTCCTCACAATGGATCAATAGTATCAAACTAGTGGAACTCAATACTTATCTCAGTCACAGTTTTTGTTTTGGTGCATTTCTCAATAACGTCAACATTTGAAGGATCGATCGATATAAATTCACTTGTAATTATATGACTGAATAATCATAATTTCTGTAGAGAGAGTTCACACATTATAAATTTGTAAAAAATTATACAATTTATCATTTTCTTAAAAATACCTTAAATTATTTTCATAATCTTTCTTGCACGGGGAATATATTAGAATATTATCTATAAATACCACTAAAAACTAGATAATTCAATATATTAATCCTATTTTCATTAGATACTTGAATATTTTAGGGTGATTGGTATGCAAAAATTAATTCACTATAAATTCATAGTGTACATACCCCATACAGAAGGCCATCTTGAGCATTCCCTCTCTATTTACCCTTAATAGATCATATCTAGAACAAAGTTCAGCCATAGATATTTATTTATCTCATAATATTCAATCAAAAAAATCATTAATATGGGGTATAGGATACATATTATTTATTTTGATCATATTTGTTTCATGATAATAAATATAAATTCATAATTAAGAACCTTTTTTTATCAAAAAGTATAGGATTTCTCCATAGTGGTGTACATGGCCAAAAAACTCCCTTACCTAGATTCACTTGGAGTTTATTCATTAATTTCTACAAACTAATTGAGTCTGTTAATAATGTGTTCTTGAAATAGGTGTAAAACCATGTGTGAGTACTATTGAAAACTAAACTTCACAAATTAGGTGTATAGTATGAAACACTTCAAGAAGTACAATAGAATATTCCCAAAAAAATAGTTATATAATCAATGTTCAATTTGTCTACAACATTCTAAAATAAAAACCCTTCCTTTTTATATAAAAATAAAAAATTTACAAATTAAATTTTCATTTTATGTTATTATTTATCCTCACATTGATAGATGATTAGAATTTAATTAATAATATCAAATTTCACTATTCTTCCACATACATTTATTTTGGATCTAAGTAGATATATTTAATAAATTTCCAATTTAACATCAAATTTGACAATAAATTGAGTAACATGATTTTTAGGAAATACATTCCCAAAAACTTCAATCAGAGTGTACATAAAAACATGAGATGAAATAATCTTTACAGTAAGATTTTTTACTAGTAAATTAATATCTAAACATTAACCTGCTAATATAGAACCCTTAAAAAATTCTAATGATATAAATTTTTAGATATAACAAGAATAAAATAAGTCATTTATAGTTCTAGGCTGGATGTTATGTTTACCTTTTTATAGGGCATTTTTATAATAAACTGACCTTAAACATTGCATAATCATTGGTTTTAATCCAATTATATATTCTCTTACATTTGAGTATTTTTTAATATAGATTTTTTGATATTTAGGTCACAATACATATATAAAAAACCATATAATACAATCTGTGGACTTCCAATCAGTAAATGTTTTCCACCATATAAATTTTTTAACCAAAAACATGATTCCCTTTCTTGAAATACTTTTATAACATTAAATTTTACCACTTATTTTCCCTAACCATCCTTAAATATTGTGTTTATTTGTAAAAAAACATTATATGTGCACACAAAAACTCATTATGTTTCATAAAATGAAGAACACCATTAGTTGAGTGAAAACATGAGAACTGATAGAAATAATTTTCATATAAAGATATATTTTTACCAAAAAAATGTAGTTATCATTCATTTAAAATTAACGTTTAAATTACCATTTGAAAAATAGATATTCAGAAAGCATATTAGAAATAATAGAAAATTCATGAAGGTTCC
Organism: Viscum album; assembly: GCA_963277665.1. Lineage (NCBI taxonomy): Eukaryota > Viridiplantae > Streptophyta > Magnoliopsida > Santalales > Viscaceae > Viscum > Viscum album. Next base: position 1,979,368,695 of record OY728122.1, read on the forward strand.
TTGGGATATAATCTCATAGAAACCTTAAAAATCCTTATAAATTAGAATAACCATTCCAAAAACCTCTAATATAATTACACCGAGAAAATAATCTTTACCCAATGCATTGGATCACTGTGTGGGAACACCCATCTTAAAATATATAATACATTCACTCAGTTATATCTTGTTGTACCTATTGAAATTAATGTCCAAGAACCTCAATTTGTATAAAACATTTTATGCTTAAAACTTTTCAACATAAGACATTTGGTAAATTCTTTCAAACACATACAAAAATCACTTTTGTATATTAGAATTATAGTTTCTCTTAAAAACCCATTTTCAATACCACATACCCTTTTTAAAACCCATATTGAATACCAAAATACCTAGAAAAAGGGGAAACGTGTTTTTTTTTGAAGAAATAATTAGATATTTTAATGGAATAGAAACATAAAATAAGGTTTATGGAAATATAAATTTTGTTTTCACCATATACATTAAAATAGAACATTTTTTCGACTTTTTTTCAAAATGTTTTTCATAAATCTTGTAAACTGAATCATTTTGAAAAAATATAATAATGTAAAAAGAGGATTAAAATTTATTTTTTGAATATTTTTTTCTATATAAAAAACATTTCTAAAATCATTAAAAGCATGTAAATTGAAGGGAAATAGGGTTTGATGGAAACAATAAAATATTTTTTAAATAAATGTCCTTTATCACTATTGAAATATTTTAATCATAAGACCCATTAAAGAATAAAATTAAACAAAAAATTAAAAACCAATAGTGTATACAATATATTGATATAACATAAACTACTATAAAATAAATCATTATCCATGATTTTTGGAAAAAAGTTATTATAGACAAGACTAATAACCATGGTTTTCTAGAAAGTGTGGCTATAGGTTCTTGTTAAAAGGACATATCCATTGTTTACTGAATATGTGGTGGAAAAGTGTACTTATATCCATGGTTTTAGTGAACCATGTTTATAGGCTTCCCATTCCTATACCTACTGCTCTAGTTTCAGGGAACCATCGTAATAGTATTTCTACCCAAGTGCGGGGAAAAACATTTCTGACTATATGGTCATAGGAACAACTATTGACATATTTTATTTCATACTTCCACATTTTTTAATTTTATTGATAAATATATAACACAATTCATCAGTATTGTATTAGTAATTCCACTGGATATCGATAGTGGATGTGTAGAGATAAAATCAGTCCAAGTACATTTTATTTTAATCATATAGCCATAGTTATCAACCATGGAAAAAGCCTATACCCATGGTTTAAACCATGGCTATAAAAGTACTTCCAAAATTTAAATCTATAAGTATTATTGGAAAAATTGAATATAAATGGATATAGGGTCTATTTCCACTATGGATACCATTACTACATCTACTATAAACTAAGGATATAGCTTTTCCTTATAGCCACACCAGTAAGAGCCATAACTAGTAGAAAGTTTGATAAAAACTACAACAATTGTTTCTTACCTATATTACCATAGTTTGGCCATCGATATATGTATTTTTTTTATTTCAAAGGGGTGACATATACATCGACTAAAAGAATATAGGTTTATATAATCAAAATATACCTCAACAAACTGAAATTGAGACAAATTTTCGTACATCGAGTTTGATTCAACATTTACACTATTTATATTCCTGAATAATTAACTTATGAATATTATTTCGCTAATTAAGAAACTTTTTTATTATTATTCCATTGTTTCATTATTACCTTGATAAACATGACTATTTAATCTATTAGGTTTACATCAGATGTTTTAACCATATTCGATATACATGTCAAAAAAGATTTTGGTAGGTTTTCGACGGTCAATGAGTCTATTATTTAAGCATGTATAGAGTAAAAATAATAACCAAACTATAATATTAACAAATAAAATATCTATTTAATACAAAATGTGAAATGTAGTTAAGAAAAATTAATTATATTATGATCATGGAGAGAGAAGTTCGTACATATGCATAAGTAACGTTTCCATTTGTTAATAATCATTATGGAATATAGGTAAGCAATATTTTATATTCATATAGTGATAATAATATCATATATACCATATTATATCATTAAAAATACACACACACACAGATATATATATATATCATATATATGTTTTGGTGATTAAAAGAAAGTCACCTCACATTGTGAAGGTGGTCATCCATAGGTACAGGAACGATGTTATCATTTTTCAGTGAGTTGAAAAGTAAAAAATAAAATGATTTTTTATGTTTTAAAAGTTATTAATATGTCACTAATACCAAAATTATTTCATTTATATCACATGTAATCATTAAATTTATCAATATCACCTTCCACGTAAAGATTTACTGAAACATTACTCACATCATATTCTGAGTCTGTAGTCCGTCGTACACAAGAGTAAGGATATAATATCACACATACAGTGGAAAGTAAATAGTTATATATGATAAAATGAATTTTAGTTGTAATTATTTTATTAATATAATATATTTACATTATATCAATCATTACACCCATCTATGAGAGGTGTTTATGGAAAACATGTCACATCGATTCGCTAGGTGGTAGTCCACCATACACACGAGCAACATTATAATTTCCCATTTGAGAGAATAGGATATGGATATATATATCATTACATTAACCGAAAAAATACTAATATATTTGAGATACAATTTTTAATATATATTAATAAATTTCGAATATTTTACAGATGTGGAATTTGAAATAAAAAAGTATACATATTTAGGAATTTTACATCTTCTCAGACCACCTCTTCAGGATTAGGAATAATATATTCCAAGTATAAACTTTTGACCAAAATTAGGCTTCAAAGAGGAGGTTATGGAATATGGGAACTGGGTTTTTTTATGTATTGGCTAATTCAAAAGGGTTTGAATCTATGAAGAAGATAGGATAGAAGGTGGGATTTTATAAGGTTGGCGAGAGGCACAATTGTATTGTTTGAAAAATGTGTACCAATGTTTTTAACATTCTAAAATGATATAAAATGGAGTATTATGGCGACTGATACATGATATGATTGAAATATTTCCATCTAATAAATATTATAAAAACATTTAGGTCATTTTAATCATTATCCTTTATGTTTAACCCCGAGGTAAATCTGTTTTTACCTTAACCACAAAAATTAATTTTTACAATTTTCACTTTACATTATAGAAAAAACTATGATGAAATTATTAGATAATATAAATTATATTGATTTAAAATATGGAATCCAATTTACTATATTAAATTTACACATGTTAAAATGTTTAATTTAAATGAAAACTTATAAATGTGGTGAAAAAGAAGGTTTTCAAGAAGTGTATTTTCGATGAAAATGATGATTTTATATTAAATCTATAATTAATGATAATAATTATATTAATATTTATTAATATTTATTTATATATAATCTATAATTTTTATTTCAAACATTTATCTTTAGGTTTTATATTATTTAATAATAAAGGATAAAACTTCTCACTTTAAAAAAGTTTTCTAAAAAAAACCATTATTTAAACCCAAAAAGAAACTTGTGCTAAAATTTAATATAATGTTTACTAAAAAGTAATTTATTGAAATAAATATAAATAGATACTACTTATATTATATAAAATTATATTTGAAACATAATGGGAATTTAACATTTCTTAATTCAGTGAAAATAAATTAATTTTTTTTAAATTGGAATTTTCAATATTCACTAGAATATCAATATTACTGAAAAATCCCAAATATTTATCCAGAATTTTATTTTTATATGTTGATTTTCAAAAAATTATCTTTTTATTTCAAAATAAAAATTTAAAATTATTTTCATTTTCAAAATTCAAATTTAAAACAATATAATAAAACTTTTTAGTTAAAACTATTTTTTTCTTTAAAAATAATTTAATATTTTTTAATTACTATAAATATATTAACAATATTGAATATGGTTAATTATATCATTACCTAGTATATTACATTCTTACACCATTATGTAAATTTTATCCTCGTAGTTTTTTTCACTTATCAAATAAGTGGGGATATCTTTCACTCATAGAATTTTCATATTTCCATGATTCTCTTTAATCAAATGGTTATTGAATAAAACCATGACCTAATAATTCACCTTATTTATCATCAATTTCTCTCTTAGATCATGAATATGAATTGGCTATTACTCATAAGAAATATTCTCTTCCAAAAGAACTACTTTAATGATCAATACATTAGATTAATTTGTTAGATATTTTCATAACATCTAGTTACAAAAAACATTGTGTACCTGGGATTAACTTAGAGGAAAATCCACATGGTAGGAAACTGATCCAAAATTCTATAGTATTCAATGTTCTTTAATTAACCTTGGAATTATCCCCACCTTCTTACCAAAACACATAACACTTTTCCATGGAATGACCTTGATAAATATATCATCACATTCCTTGAAAGAAATATCTTTCCCCAAGTTATCCATATAAATTTTCTACCATCTCTAAGCTATCAATATATGTTACTGAATAAAATGAACCTTATTATCCATTTCCTTTAATAACTCATATCCCATAAACATCCTTTACCTTACTTTATCCTAATAAAGCTGGCGATTGACACAAATTTCAATATAATTCCTTAAATGAAATAATATTTATAATGTAATTGAAACTTTTAATAAAAGATAACTCAACAAAACAATATTTTGATATGAAAATCACTAGTAATCCATAGAACAATAGAAAATATTATCATCCATGTTATGATTTATTTGATCAAACAAACCATCTATTTAAGGATGAAAACCAATGCTATAATTAGATTTAGTACCCAATGAAATATGAAGTCCTTTCCATAAATTAGATGAGAACCTAGGATCATGGTTTGACAAAATGGGAAGAAGATCTCCATGTAACTTGAATATATACTTTATATAAATTCTATAAATATAATATAAAGGAATTATAACTCAAATGGGAACGAAATGTGAATAATTAGTTAATTTATCAACAATAAACCAAATCATGTTGTTTCCTCAATAAGTATTTCGTAATCCCACAATGAAATACATGGATATGTTTTCCCATTTCCACTCTAACAATGAAAATGGTTATAGAATTACCTTTGGTAATTGTCAATATTCATTAACCTAAAGACAAGTAAAACACATTATGGTAAAGTGAGAAATATCTCTTTAATCTCGATCCCTGCTGTAAAACTCTAGAAGGTCTCTATATATCTCAGTAACTCTTAGAGGAATGAAAAATAGAGAACTATGAGCTTCAATTGATAACTCTTTGTTCAACTAGGAATCAATAGGACAACATTATCTTTTTCCTAATTTTAAAACACATTATTCATCAATATTAAAATTTAACGACTAACTCTTTGTAGGTGCCGAAATCTACCGAAGGCCTCAGGCATGCATCATTGGGAAAACCAAAGGCATATTTTGACTCAATGAAATATTATGGGATGGGTTGAAAGGTTTCACCGAAAACCAAGGAGTTGCAAGTAAAACCACTCCACTACGTGCAAACTTGCGCGACCATGGTGGTTTTTTGCATTCTAGTGAGAAAAGTACCATGTTCTACCGACGAATGTGTATGGTTTTCCATGTCAGTCAACTTATGAACCCCCCCCCCCCACTGCCACGGATTGCATATAAATAGAGGTGTACCCTCATCACTTCTGGTGGATGAATAATTCGAACTCTTTCCCATGCGTGTAATACATCCTTTTTGTGTGAAAAAAATGGAATTTAGGTCTAGGATTTTACGCGACAGGTCTCCTAGGGCTCCACCTTCGGGCGAGACCACTATGACTTGGCCCTATCCCAGTTCAATTATTAATAAGATATTTCCATGAAAAAACTCCTCCAATTGTGCGCAAAACTCCCCTAATAATATGCAAGCATCATTTATCCATGCAACCCCAGCTTATTGGAGGCAACAATTCTCATTTGTGTGCCTTATGCGCACAAACCACTTCTTTTGTGCACAATCCTCCCAACTTGTGTGAGCCCTTGAGCATGTATTCATTATCACTTTCCTGGACACCATCTTCAGGTGCCTCTTCTTCACAACACACATATCCCAAGTATATTTCAACTATACAACCCTCTAGATTTTTACGAAGTGATTTCATGGTCCCTTGGGTGGTGCATAACGTTACGTTTCTTAACCTTATACTTATTTACATAGGCACTCTAACATCTATTTCTTATTCGCACAGCCACACTAACGTGATCCCCTCAATGGATCACTCCATAGAACTACCTGACCATGGCATTTCTGAAGCCTTCCCTTCCCCAAGGGTGGGTGGGTAATATTTATGTATGTCCTAGGGGGCAGAGTGAACCCGCCTCACCTGAGCGGTAGGATGTTAAACTTCCAACCATCATTGGCCTCAACACTTGATGGTAAACTATGGCCTCACCCCATGAAATATACACAGGGTGCCCCATATCGGACATTCCCCATGCCCAATGGTCTCCACAAGAGCGAGATATTACTCACATGGAATGAGATCCTCTATGAGGGAGTGGCGTGTGTTGGCGGGAAAGGGAAACCATCTTGGTTTAATCCCCTAGCCTTTCATACAGAAGGTATCATCCTCGCTCCTCCTTTCTTCTACGGTGCAAAAAGTTCATAGGAGAGATGGGAATCAGGACATTTGTTACCCCATACCTCTCCACCTAGGATTTTTCGCCATCGAACCTCAATCCCGGAGTAATTCCAAATCTGAATCTCCCTTGGCCGCTAACCAAGTGTACGCCCCTCTTTCCTCATTGGGTCGCTAATCACGCATAATACCTATATCTATCTCTCTGGAATGAACCTTCCAAGATGTGATCTATAGGTCTTTGATGCCTCATGTTTCTCACATTAAGCATGGCTCGGGTGGGCTTAGAGTAAGCATCGACCATGTAATCCTTCCTAGGCCACCCAAGAGTTTAAGTCCACAGCCTCCCTACCGAACAACATGGACTTTTATCCTTGCCCTTATCCAAGCAAGGTACTTATGAATCCATCATGAGTTTCAATCCCAAGACCTACAAGTCCCAACCCCTTCACGTCAGTTCCCTTTCACCCTATATGAAGTTAAACTGTATTCCATATGCCGAACTACGTGGATTTGATCTTTTACCCTATCTGAGCAAGGTATGTAGGAATCCTCTTTGAGGTTCAATCCCAAAACACATTAGTATTGACCACTTCACGTCAGTCCACCTTTGTCCTAAATGATGTTAAACTGTATAACATATTCTGAACTACGTGGACTTTGATCCTTTGCCTTTCCAAGCAAGGAATATACGAAGCCTCCTCGAGGTTCAATCCCATAACTCATTAGACCCGAACACTACATGTCAATTCACCCCATAATACATGAGGTTAAATTGTTTTTCCCCTTCTCATCTATCATGACATTAAAATGTATACTTTTAAACTATGTTGATTTTGATCCTTGTCTCCTAGACAGGGTACGCAGGAAGCCTCCCTAAGGGTAAATCCCAACTAGCGGTAATCTTTTGTAGTACCTAATCAACGACAAGCTATTTTGAACCCCAAACAATGACAAGACGTTGTAGTCCCCTTTGTTGGGACCCACATACCTGGTCCTTCCCAATTGCGTTTTCCAAACTCTTAGGTTCTTAACCACGCGTAAGTGCTAAAATCATCTTTGGGTTGTTGTCCTATGAGTACACCATGATTCTATGCCTCCATCTCGAACTATGTGCACTTTGATTCCCTATTAGGGGGATATGTAGGAAGCCTCCCTAAGGTTCAATCCCATCACTCAAGTCCCATCGTGGTCTCTCCCTCGAACCCCCTGTGGCCTGAGAAGATCCTGCCCCAACCCGAAGGTTCTATTTCCTATAGGTCCCATCCATGCATCAATTCTCACAGGCCACCTACTTAGGTGTCCCTTCACCCCACCAAACTACATGGACTTTGATTACCTACCACGGGGATACATAGGAAGTATCTTGGAGGCTCAATCTCAACATCACCACCTTCCTCACATCGGTTCCATCTAATTCTCCACCCACTTCTCTCAACCATTCATATCCATCTAGACTCTTACCGGTGATTTCATATCCTAGTGAGATAATTTCACCCACTTTCTCTGTAACCACCTAATATTTTATGATAAGTATTCCTTTTAATGTCATGTATTTTATGCTACAACAAGATTATCTTGCACTATACTCAACACTATATTAGGTTTCAGTATACGCAACACTATTCTTAGATTGTGTTACACACAATTTCAAGTTCGTTTGACAATAGTCATTCTACGCAACATTGAGTATATATATATATATATATTCAATGTATAAATGAAAAAATTGTTGGATTCTGTTATAAGAAAACAACAAATGAGTCTTGCACTATAGACAACCCTGACATGGCTTGCATTACACGCAATCGCGACCTTCTTCGATAGCGTGTGTTGTACGCAATACCGGGTTTTACTAAACAACTATATATTATTATAATATTATTATGAACTAGCCATTATGAATAGTATTAACAATAATTTCAATTCTATAACATTACTATTCATCTTACACATTTTCTAGAACATGGTATAAGAACAAAATAAATTTTTCGGGGAAAATAAGTATTTTTCCAAAAATGCAGTTTTGCCGCCTTTTGATGGCGCACCCACATTAAATCTAGTTTTTGACATGTTTATAAGTTAAATTTTACAAAATAAAATTATTCTTGGTAATCAGGATATTAAATTTTACCTTGGATAAATTTTTCATATTATTCTGATAACTTTCATAATTTAATGAATAGTAAAAACACACTATATTTTAATTAAAAACAACTTTTTTCATCATAATAATATATATGATTAAATTATAATATTGAGTGGTTTTAAAGTATAAATAGAATATATTTTACCATTTAATATAATTTATGTCATTAGCATTGATTTTACATTGAATTCGTAGGTTAAATCAATTCAATCTTTTGTAATGTTTTAAACAAAAACTCGTCTTCATTCGACAATGGGATTAATTTTAATTTAATTTCTGAAACTTCTGTGTATTGAATTTAAAAAAATGGATTCCATATTTGGAATCAGTGGGTCCAAATTATGTTAATAGGCTACTTTTTATTTTTGGGAATTATGAATAGTAACAACGATAAATTTTATTTACCATAGTTAAAGGTAAATCTGGTAATTAAGGGTAAATATAATATTAAAAATTATCCTAACACATGCCAAAATTCTATTGGATGGATAAAAGTATACCCATATCACATAAGGGTCGGATTAGATTCATTTTATGGACTTTTGACCATGAAAATAATTTAATTATTATGAAAACCAAAGAAAGTGACAACATGTCACCCTCTTAAATCTAATAAGTACAATAATTTTACTTTAGTGATAAAAATCATAAACCTTCGAACATGAATATTCTCCAGAACGATAATAAAATTATCTACATCATTATAATTTATTTATAATTTTTTGGGATTAAATAAATGTCATTAATAGAGATACATTAATGATGGAGAAATTATTTATTTAGTGAAAAATCAATAATATAGTTTTTATTGAAATAGAATTACATATCAAAAGGCCCAAAAATCTGCACAAAACTTATTATTAGTGTATATATAAACCCTAATCATCCACTGGCCGAATGGGTGACCATTTGGAACCTTATTAAGGCAATTATGACACTTATATTATTTTATTTTAAATGATGCCAAAGTTGTCACCTTCATAATTTATTAAATATAACAATTTAAATATTGTGATTTTAAGATGATAAATTCGTGTAAAAGTATTATTGTGAAATTTAATAGATATATATTCATCATAGGATTTTATTTTTAATTTTATTCCAAATATAATTATATTAAATAATTATACAAAAATGTTGTAGTAATTATTTTATTAAGAGATAAACCAAAAAATGGTATTTAAAAATAATAAAATAACTATTATATGAACTATTTAATGTGATCCACTAATTTTATAGATACATATGACCTTTTATTAATCTATTAAAGCTTTTAGTTTGAACATATCTTCTGTATATATTTTATTTTAACTCAAATAAATGAATAGTGTCAAAATTGACACTATTGTTATTTTATAAAAATAACATATTATAAAATTGTTTAAAAATCACAAAAATATTTAAAAATTATAAATTTAAATTTATATTGTATAAAATTTTATAAAGTATCAAATTATGGACAATTCACAACAAATAATTATTTTTTGTTATAATTTAAAATTTACAATGTTATTATCATAAATAAAATTAAATTGATTAAATGAGGATAAATCAAGTTGATAAGGTTTAAAATAAGATCGAAACATGTCTAAATTTGATTGGTTGGTGATATTAAAACCCTATATCATCTAATATTCGACTATGAGTCATTTTTGGAGGTTTTTAGGTGGGGTTAGATTTATTATAAATTAATATTTTTATGAATTCCAAATGTGCCCCTCTCCTCCCTTATAAAAGGGCACCTCCTCCCTCTCTTCCACACACCACTTTGAGCCTTCAAGATCGGACGACCCCTGCAAAATTCTCTTCTAAACTTCCCTAAAATATCCTATAGGTCCTAGTCTTCTTCAAAGACCAATTTTAGTGCCCTAAGAGGAAGTCTCAATGAGGCTCTTCAAAGAAGAGAAAATGTCCGTTACCGATTCTTTCAAATTTATTTCTTCTTCCACTTCTTCTTTTTTAGTTGTTTCATTATGAGGTAATAACATCAGTATCAATCATATACTGATATGTTATTATAAGTATGAAACAACCATATTTCATCATCTATCCATCCAATGGAAAACAAAATCACAGCGCGTGCGTACGTACGGAATACCGTCTCCACGCCGTGGTGTAATCTAATTTTCCACCACCACCTTACTTGGATGGGTATAAGGGTGAAAGTAATGAATATATATGATTATTTTAAAGTGATATTGATTATTTAATATTATACATACACTTTAATACAATTCCACAATCTTGGGAATGATATCATCGCTCGTGTGTACGTACGAACTACCGTCTCCACGACACGATGAGATTCACTCTCCATGTTAACCATTCAAGAATGATTATAAAGTATATATAATAAGTAATCATAAAATATATGACATAATAATGAAACTGTATTTATGTATATATATATTTATGTCATCTACTTAATTCCATTCAATTCAATAAGGAAACGAAAACCACATTCATGCGTACGTATGGCCTACCGTCTCCATGAACGGTGTATTTCTTTCCATTTATCGATATATTTTGTATATTATGAATATATATTATATATAAATATTGTTTTACATTCTGGATGTAAGTAATAATGATCTATGTAATCATATTAATAATTAAAAGTTAAAACACGAAGGACAAACGAAAAGATTTTACCCAAAACACTACTTTAACATGAATTTACAAAAGAACTGGTAATATAAAGATATAAGTGAACCATATATGATATAATAACAATGAATATGATTATTTGATAAGTCAATGACATTATTTAAATCATTATATAGGAGGTTTGGATACGTACGAAGCATATCGGATCTAAGGTAAGGGATAACTTTTCCAATCTCGTTCTTCTCCGATATTGTTTATTCGTAAGTATTTACTGGGGCTATTGTTCTCATCCACGTCCATGTTTCCTAAAAATGGTTTCATGTATGTTTAATTTCCTTTTTACCCATTTTTTTACTTTTACTACATGGTATGTATGGAATATTTCTTTTACGAGGTACTTTTTGACTTTTCTAGCAAAAGTACGAGAAGAATGTTTTTTTAACTTATACGGCACGAATGGATTTTTACGGTTTTATAAAGCCTTATTTTCATGAAGCTTCCTCCAAAATATTTCATGATTATTTTCAACAAAATACTATTCTTTTAAAAATCCATGAAATTTTGTGAAAAGAAAATGATTTTAAAGAAGAAAGGATATTTTCCTTAAGAATTCATTTCAAGTGTTTTATCAAAACCATTTTCCATCTAAAATGACATTATTTCATATGTGTATGTTTCAAGTATAATGTCTCTATGATTTACATGGTTTCACTTTTCTTATTGTGAAATGTTATAAATTTCTTTTATATGTATTATGTGATGATGGGATTATGTTTATGAAACCCATTTTATTCGTTGGGTTATTATGAATGATGTATGTTTATTTTGTGGCACAAGTAAGAATGATTTCATTATGGGATGGGTGGGACCTATATCTCCCTCAAATGCATTGGGTAAAGATTTTATATGTAACACCCTAGGTAAAAAAAGAATATGAAATTTTCATATTTATCCATATTTGTGAATAAAATATTAATATGACTTTAAAGCGGACGCTATGCTCGATGGCGTACCCAATATGCAACAACGAGTTTCTAGGGAATCTTACGTTGCACTCTAAAAATAAAATAATATTATTTTAAATGGTAGTTAACATGTAGCCGTTGTACTGGTGGGAATGGATAGAAATATCTAAAATATGATTATATATGTTTTTAAATGTTTTTACATTTAACAAATAAAAGATAAAGGCTTAAAATACGGAAAGAATTCAATTTTAGGCGTCTATGCCCTAATTTTCACTAAAGGTTCACTTATCGCCTTTTGATGGAGAACCGTCATTAAATATAGTTTTGTTCACTCTTATACATTATATTGGACCAAATAAAACTCTTATTTAGAATCAGGACATCAAAATTTACTTTGTGTAAATTTTTGGTATCTTTCCGATAAAGTTCATTTTTTAATGAATAGTGTAAAATGTTGTATTTTAATTCAAAACCACTTTTTAATCTAATCTATTTATATGATTAGATTATCTTTTGAATTGGTTTTAAAGTGAAATTAGAATATATTTTTACAATTAAATCCAATAGTGGTCGTTGAAATTATTTTCACTTTGAAATCAGACTTAAACTAGTGTCAATCTTTTGATACTTATTGTTTCATAAAAACACGATATTTGCTCTGACCGCGGGAATTAATTATTAAATTAATTAATGTGAATTATATGTTCTGAATTTTTTAAAATATAATTCATTTTTTAATTTGGAATATCAAATATAGCTTAGGGTGAATTTTTGGGATTTTTCTGAAAAAATTTAATTTTTGATGAATAGTGAAACCACTAAGTGGTAGTTATAAAAACTGATTTTTCGTTTAAATAAAATTTTACCACTTCTTTGTTTTGAATTTCAAAAATCTGACATACATGGTTGTCATTAAGAAGTAAAATGTGGTTCAATGAGATTAAAATAATTTTTTGGTGAATAGTAACTTTTAAGTTCTTGATCGCGATTAGAAGTAATTAGTTTAGTTTAAGGTAAGAATAATGTTTTAATAAAATGAAATGACATAGACGCATGTCCTACCCTCATTTTATGTGTTATGGACGACCACGACAATCCATGGGTCAACTTGGGGACCCCATGGAGCCACTTTGGTTGGAAAATGACATAAATACCTTTTTATTTAATGTTAAAGTAAAAATGACACAAACATGAAATGTTTTACAAAAACAATTTTTACATGGGGTTATACAAGTCATAATTTTGACTATAAATAGTCATTGGAAATATAAAACAATTTCTTACATCATAGTATTTTTTTTATAATTTTTAGACGTTAAATAAACTAAATTATTTATGACATCATGATGATGCAGCGATGACCTCATTATTTAACGATTTAAATAAAATGGAATGATAATGTAATATCTAAGACCTACACATGTCCAAAACCTATTGGATGAGTGGATTTCGAACCCTTATCACCTTATACTCGAATTATATAACTGTGGGCCCTCTTAAATCCGAATATCATTTTAAAATAAAGTGACTTTTCTTAACTTTCCAAGAGTGGCCCTCCTCTCCTCTTATAAAAGGCCCGCAACTCTACCTCCTTACCCACACTCCCAAAGCCTTTGGATCGGCCAACACCTGCCCATTTTGTCTCTCCACTTTCCTCTCTTACTCCTTGAAGCCTCACGTTGGGAAGAAGTCTTCCCAAGGAAGCCTTTGAGCTCAAACCAAAGGGAGTTACCCGATTTTAAGGTAATATCTTCACTTGAGTCCTTTTGTATTATTTTACTTCTCCAACCCCCTAAACTCTTTTTATTATTTTATTTTGTAACAACTACAGTATCCGAAATATACTAGGATGTTGTTATAAGATGTATTCGAGCTACACTTACACACACCTACATCTAATGGTTAAAGAACATACAGTTTCCTTGGATGGCGAATTTCTACCTCCCGAAACGATGATTGTTCAAAATACTTTTAACACCTTCAATGGTGGCCATTAAGATGACACTATATTTATATATGATATATAATATGTTTATTTTTTCCTTAATCTTCTCTATTTTTCATTTTGGGCATACCTTTATGGTTTCCATTATGGGTAAACGCGATATCTTCATTTTAGGAAGTGCGGACTACCGCCCCCTCAAAGTGATTTGATTCGTTAATGCCATATTTGGGATGTATAAAGGATGTATTTAAAGTTATTATATATGATGTTATACTGGAATTATAATATACCTCTATATCATTATTATTTCTTTCCATTAAAGTATGAGATATAAATGAAAGTAGCGTTCATGCGTACGTACGACTTACTGTCTCCATGAACGGTACATTTCCTTACTTATCCCCAAATGTAATGTACTATTATAAGTGCATATATATAATGGATATATATGATGTACGTTACATATAAATGATTAATATAATTCAGTAATTAAAATATACATACCTCTCATTTAGTTTTAATTCCATTAATATGACAAAGAAATGAAAGTAGCGTTCATGCATACGTACGGCTTACCATCTCCATGAACGGTGCATTTAATTTCTTACCTATAAATTATTATGTAATATGATAAATACATGTATATTATGGATATATATGATATATATGATATCTACATCATGAGTATAACTCTTGATATAATGGATACATGAACAACTTGTAATTATAAAGAGCATATTTTTTACTCAAGTACCAATGATCGTTAAAAAGACCGTTAATAACTTAAATAATTACATAGTGTTCATGACATGGTAATAAGTGATATAAAGGAATAATGAACTTGAAATAGTTTCTTAAGCAAGTATAAATTAACTCATGTTTATTATTCAGGACTTTTAAAGAATGATCGAGTCAAGTCGGACCCGAGGTAAGGGATCCTACTCCTCTCTTTCTTTTTAAGTACGCTCTTTTATGTCATTCCTTTTAAAGATCATATTTCTTGTTATTGGGATGTTATTTTATATTACTAATACTCTAATTTTTATGTTCATATGATGAGAAACCCTATTCTCTCTCATCAATCCATTTTGGATGTTTTGAGTGGCGCCGTTAGGCTGCCGAATTTTCGCAAGAGATCTAACCTCTCTCTTTCTTTTTATGTACTCTCCATTTTGTAACTTCTTTTAAGCTCCTCTTTGTTATGTTTGGGGATGTTCTTTTATACTCCTATTTCTATAAACTATATGTTAATATGATGAGATAACCTATTTGATCTCATCAATCCATTTTTGTAAGTTTTATGTGGCGTCGTTAGGCTGCCGAGTTTTCGTGAGGGATTTTTCATCTCACTTTTATTCCCGTGAGATTTATGCTACATTTTCCACAATTTCATTTGAGCAGTGTATGTACTGACCATTATTTTACTCATTTTTTAATATAATTTCATTTATGAGTATTTACATCAATGTTTTATTGTCCTTCTTTCACGGGGTGTATGTTTCGAAAGATACCCATGTCGGTAAGGGAACCTTTCACCCTCCTCTTTTTAAAAGACTTCTTTTGTTATGTCTTTTAATTCACATACTATTATGTTAGGATATGTTATTATATATCCTTATTTATGTAAATTTTATGTCCAAGTGATGAGTTCCCATTTATCTCTCTCATCGACCCTTTTTGTAAAATTTTATGTGACGCCGTTAGGCTGTCGAATTTTACCGAGCGAACTTCTTAACCCAATTTCGATTTCTTTGGGTTCAACATGTAGATATTGAATATGTCATCCATTGAATATGTTTGAATGACCTTTGATTGTTTTACACTTAATATCCACTTATTTTGGGTCTATTTGTATTTGTCACACATAATTATGAGATTGATTTATCCTTAATTTAAGGATACCTTCTTTATAATGGATTTCATCTCATTTTACATTTCTTTTGAGACTTCATTGTTGTTATGCACCAATTCACTCTTATGTGGTTTGTATACTGTCCTTTGACATATTATATCATGAATCCCTTTATTCTCATTGTATTATAAAATTCGTATTAAATTTTATTCCGCAATTATTTGTATTCAAGAATCTCTCATTTTGTTAAAACCTCTTTAACAAAAATAACGTTTTAAATGTTTTAAAGATTTATTATTCAAAATATTTATCTTTAATGTCCATGTTTTAAAAATGGTATTCAGTATTTATTTATATGTAAATTAATGTTTTAAAATTATAATTCCAATAAAAGCTTCAAAGTGGTATGGGACACTTTGATTCAAAAATCACTTTTAAATGGATTTTGAAAATGGATTGATATCTTCGAATTACTTATTGTGATTGAAAATGAAATTTTGTTATTGAAATGTTTATATTTTCAATATTTTATGTGAAATGATGGTACTTGGACATTTTACGGGTGGTTACGTGATAAAGCATATGACGGATGGTGTCGTGAATACCAGGATGAGTGGTTACGTTATAACCTCCAATGCATTGGGTATGGAAGTCGGTCGTATGGCTATTCCATTAAGTATGTATGGAAGTTGTCCGAATAGCAATTTCATTAAGTGATATGTGTGGAAGTCGACCTTATGGTTATTCCACTTAAGTATGTTTATGTCCCAGGTTACCTTTATATGTTATGTGTTCTTTATATGGGTTTTATGGTAATCTTTTGGTTACATAAGGGTAAGTAATGAAATTTTATTCTGTGAAGAGTTTTTTTTACTACATCAAAAAGGTTAAAATTATTACTTTGTTAAAGTATACATGGTTTACTAGTTGTTTTGAAAAAAACTAACAGTTTTCATTCTTTGTGTATCCCTTACTAAGCTTTTTATGCTCATCCCAAGTTTATGAAATGTTTTTCACAGGACATAGCGTGGAATAGGGTCAAGGATGGGATCAAGGGAAAGTCTTGGTACCTAAAAAAATGGAACTAGACATGTTTCTTTTTAAGAGTTTTTATTTTATGGAAATTTAGTAGAAGAGACTACTTTGTAATCTTTTGAGATGTAATAGTTATGTCCTAATTCTCTAAAACTCTAAACCTGAAAAGATCCTCACTGTGAATTTCTCACTTAATTCAATATTAAGTTAGGTTTAAGGTCGGGTCCTTATATTATATCTCATGAGATAGACATGGCCGGAACGGTAAGTCAATCTGGTTCAGTGTTGCAGGACTGAAACGAGGAGTGAACTCGATTCAGAAAGGGACTTTTTCCACTAAGATGGTCTTGGAAGCAATGCCTTGGCTACTATGGAAATCATAACAAGCGATAAATGGTTTCCACAATTACATGTTTTACTCCCATGCTATTTTATCAAGCTTAATGTTTCTTTATGATATATGCCTTATGTACTTCCATGTTTTATGTCATTGATCAAGTTTTTGATGTTTAAACATTATGTTCATGTTTTTAAGCTCAAATATATATGATTTGTTTTATTTTATCCATGATTATCCTTAATGAGCATTTGAGCTCACCCTTTATATGTTTTCTTTTCCCCAAGATTTAAAAAAAAGGTTTTAGGTAAGAAAAAAAGGGGAAGATTGATATGGGCGATGTTGAAGATCTTTCAACAGGATTAGATGTTTACATTCCGAGTTTCCAAATACACTAAACTATTATGGTCCTTGTGTTTCTGTTTTTGTTATTTACTAAGTATTCCGCAAAAGTAATGTAATGTCCATGTACGTCAAGCTTCGGGTCTCTACAGTTGGTATCAGAGGAAAGGTTTAGTCAACCTTTGGAAACTAGGATGCGAAAACTTTAGTGAGATCCCTAGAGATATTTCTAAGGTATGTCTAGGGATGTCCCTACAGATAAGAATACGTATAGGATATAGTCCTAG
Organism: Viscum album; assembly: GCA_963277665.1. NCBI lineage: Eukaryota > Viridiplantae > Streptophyta > Magnoliopsida > Santalales > Viscaceae > Viscum > Viscum album. The sequence goes on from OY728122.1 coordinate 1,979,386,849, forward strand.
AACTACGATAACGATATTAGAATTTAAACTAATATGTTAGATATTGAGGGTAATCCCCTTTTACAATGTTTTTTTCCCTAGCATGATTTTTCCTCTCACACTATTCGTTTTGGGTTTTTGAAAACGGCTGGAAACAGGAATATTCACGATAATGGAGGATATGACGGACAATGGAATGATATTATTCTTGAGAAACCAAATGAAACGGGATTTGGAAGTCCAAACATCATTATTATGCCAAATCAGCAATCTCATAATATGATCAATAAACTCAAATTTGGTAAGTTTACTAACTCAGCTAAAAAGAGAAAGATGGAGTTTGATGATGATCATAGAGGAAAGAAAGTTCAATTTCCCCTATGTAAATCATGTGGGAAGAGGCATCAAGGAGAATGTTTCAAAGGGACAGGATGATGCTTTGGGTGTGGAAAAGGACACAAAGCCAGTAAGTGCAAAGGAAAAGGTTCAGTTAACACCATGGACATGGATAATGGTATTGCTACAACATCATCAATGGTTAAATGTTTTAAATGTGGAATGTACGGGATTTATGAAAACCAATGCCCTAAGGGAAAGTCTCATAAAGAGAATCAGTATGGTTGCATGGGTAGTATTTATGTTGATGATGATGAAGAGACTACAAATGATAGGTGAGATGAAAGAATTGTCGAAGCTCGGTCAATGGTTTAAGAAGGTAGTGGAATAATTACATGTTTATCAAGTGTAATGTTGTATAAGTAATCTCATGGTACTATGGAATAAAGAGACATCTAAGGATTGTTACACTATTGTCTTTCCTATGTTTTGAAAGTGTATGATTAATGGTAATAGTAACCGTGTAATGTTATTTAAATATTTTTGGAAAGTAGATGATATGCACATAATGAAGGGATAAGAAGAAAATTAAATGTTTGATAGTATTCATGAGCTCATGACTGATATAAGGAGATGGTTATATCATGGTTTGAGTATATAGAATTTTAGGATTTTGGTATGTGGAAAGAGTTATCTTTTGACAGCATTCATGTTTTCACTAAGGTTCAATGGATATTCATTTTTCAAGAGAATACATGATTAAGGTATTCACATGATTAGAATGTGGCCAACAAGATAATGGGGGGTAAATGATGGTTGGTTGATGACATTTCAAATAATCGTTTTCTTTATACTATGAGCTTGGACAGAAGTATTTTAGATAAATATTGGAAGGGATTATTTTGGACCTAAGATAGTATTGTTTAAGGATATAAGTTTTTTTTCGATATTATTTATGGGATGTTATAGTAATGTAGTTTTAGAAAAAGTACAACCTGCAGGACGGGCGATAGCCCATCGCGTCGGACAAGGCTGTGTGAATCGAACCCACAACCGAAGTGCGACTGGCCTTTATCACCTACCACTGGCCTACAAGAAGTCCCTGTTTAGTAGAAACTAGTTTTATTATATTAATCAGTATGATATATGAAGTATAAGTCCATTTTATGAACCATATATGATTAATCTCACTATAGATGGACTTATGTATTTTTTGATAACTTTTCTAACCTTTTGTTTGAGACAGATGGAATGACCCATCATTCTATCACATGATCTGCTAACACATCACGAATAACAAATTCAAATTAATTTCTTTAAGGGATGAAGTGGAAATTGTTCAATTCATGAGCAACAGTGAGATTGTACCAAAATCATGTAACTATTTATTTTAATTCATCAACTTTAGGGAAGTGATCTTGAAAACCAAAAATTTTGTCCTAGTTCCCTTATATCCGATGAATAAGATGGTACCTTAGATCATCACAAATCTATAGCTTTGTGATTTATGGCTTTTTCATAGCCATGTTCTCTACCACTCTCCATCAGAACATGATGGTTAGATTTTTCTTCCATATCCATAATTTCACCTATGTTCTCTTATATGGAAACCCAGTGATGAGTTACTTTGGGTAATTGTTACGTTTCATAGTTCAATTTTTAAAATTAAGTTTCAGTATTCCTTTTTACGATGCGGGTTTCTATGAATAGTAAACTATTTATAACCCCGACGAATTTCGAGGGCGAAATTAATTTTAAGGGGGGTAGAATGTAACAACCCGATATTTTATGATAAGTATTCCTTTTAATGTCATGTGTTTTATGCTACAACAAGATTATCTTGCACTATACGCAACACTGTATTAGCTTTCAGTATACGCAACACTATTTTTAGATTGTGTTACACACAATTTCAAGTTCGTTTGATAATAGTCATTCTACGCAACATTGAGTATATATATATATATATATTAATTGTATAAATGAAAAAACGGTTGGCTTCTGTTATAACAAAACAACAAAGGAGTCTTGCACTATAGGCAACCCTGACTTGGCTTTCATTACACGCAATCGTGACCTTCTTCGATAGCGTGTGTTGTACGCAATATCGGGTTTTACTAAACAACCATATATTATTATAATTTTATTATGAACTAGCCGTTATGAATAGTATTAACTAAAATTTTAATTCTATAAAATTACTATTCATCTTACACATTTTCTAGAACATGGTATAAGAACAAAATAAATTTTTTGGGTAAAATAAGTATTTTTCAAAAAATGCAGTTTTGCCGCCTTTTGATGGTGAACCCACTTTAAATATAGTTTTTGACATGTTTATAAGTTCAATTTTACAAAATAAAATTATTATTTTGAATCAGGATATAAAATTTTACCTTGGATAAATTTTTCATATTATTCTGATAACTTTTATATTTTAATAAATAGTAAAAACACGCTATATTTAAATTAAAAATAACTTTTTTCATTGTAATATTTTATATGATTAAATTATAATATTTAGTGGTTTTAAAGTATAAATAGAATATATTTTTACAATTTAATATAATGTATGCCATTATCATTGATTTTACATTGAATTCTTAGGTTAACTCAATTCAATATTTTGCAATGTTTTAAACAAAAACCCGTATTCATTCGACAACAGGATTAATTTTAATTTAATTTCTAAAACTTCTGTGTATTGAATTTAAAAAAATGTATTCCATATTTGGAATCAGTGGGTCCAAATTATGTTAATAGGATACTTTTTATTTTTGGGAATTATGAATAGTAACTACGGTAAATTTTATTTACCATAGTTAATGGTAAATCGGGTAATTAAGGGTAAATATAATATTATAAAATTACCCTAACACATGACAAAATTATATTTTATAGCTAAAAGAAAAACCATATCACCTAAGGGTCGGATTAGATTTATTTTATGGACTTCTGACCATGAAAATAATTTAATTATTATTAAAACCAAAGAAAGTGACAACATGTCACTCTCTTAAATATTATAAGTATAATAATTTTAATTTAGTGATAAACATCATAAACCGTCGAACATGAATAGTCTCCAGAACGATAATAAAATTATCTACATCGTGATAATTTATTTATAATTTTTTGGGATTAAATAATTGTCATTAATAGTGATACATTAACGATGCAGAAATTATTTATTTATTGAAAAATCAATAATATAGTTTTTATTGAAATAGTAATACATATAAGAAGGCCCAAAAATCTGAAAAAAACTTATTATTAGTGTATATATAAACCCTAATCATCCCCTGGCAGAATTGTTGACCATTTTGATCCTTATTAAGGAAATTATGACACTTATATTATTTTATTTTAAATGATGCCAAAGTTGTCACCTTCATAATTTAATAAATATAACAATTTAAATATTGTGATTTTAAGATGATAAATTCGTGTAAAAGTATTATTGTGAAAGGTAAGAGATTTATCTTAATCATAGGATTTTAATTTTAATTTTTATGCAACATATAAGTATATTAAATAATTATACAAAAATGTTGTAGTAATTATTTTATTAAGAGATAAACCAAACAAATGGTTTTTAAAAATAATAAAATAACTATTATATATACTATTTAATGTGATCCACTAATTTTCTAGATACATATGACCTTTTATGAATCTATTAAATCTTTTATTTTGAACATATCTTCTGTATATATTTTATTTAAATTCAAATAAATGAATAGTGTCAAAATTGACACTATTGTTATTTTATAAAAATAACATCTTATAAAATTGTTTAAAAATCACAAAAATATTTAAAAATTATAAATTTAAATTTATATGGTAGAAAATTTTATAAAGTATCCAATTATGGAAAATTAACAACAAATAAGTAATTGTTTGTTATAATTTAAAATTTAGAATATTATTACCATAAATAAAATTGAATTGATTAAATAAGGATAAATCAAGTTGATAAGGTTTAAAATAAGATCAAAACATGTCTAAATTTGCTTGGAGGATGAGATTACAACCCTATATCATCTAATATTTGAATATGAGTCATTTTGGAGGATTTTATGTGGGTTTATATTTATTATAAATTAATATTTTTAAGAATTCCAAAGGTGCCCCTCTCCTCCCTTATAAAAGGGCACCACCTCCCTCTCTTCCACACACCACTTTGTGCCTTAAAGATTGGTCAACCCCAGCCCAATACTCTTCTAAAATTCCCTATAAACATTCTAGAGGTCCTGGGCTTCTTCAAAGACCAATTTTAGTGCCCTAAGAGGAGGTCTCAAAGAGGCGTTTCAAAGAAGAGGTAATGTCCATTACTGATTCAATCAACTTTATTTCTTCTTACACTTCTTATTTTTTAGTTTTTTCTTTATGAGGTAATAACATCAGTATCAATAATATACTGATATGTTATTATAAGTATGAAACAACCATATTTCATCATCTATCCATCCAATGGAAAACAAAATCACCGCGCGTGCATACGTACGGAATACTGTCTCCACGTCGTGGTGTAATCTATTTTCCACTACCACCTTACTTGGATGGGTATAAGGGTGAAAGTAATGAATATATATGATTATTTTAGAGTGATATTGATTCTCTAATATTATACATACACTTTAATACAATTCCACAATCTTGGGAATGATATCATCAATCGTGCGTACGTACGGACTACTGTCTCCACTACGCGATGAGATTCACTCTCCATGTTAACCATTCAAGAATGATTGTAAAGTATATATAATAAGTAATAATGAAATATATGACATAATAATTCAACTGGATTTATGTATATATATATTTATGTCATCTACATAATTCCATTCAATTCAATAAAGAAACGAAAACAGCATTCATGCGTACGTACGGCCTACCGTCTCCATAAACGGTGTATTTATTTACATTTAACGATATATTTTGTATATTATGAATATATATTATATATAAACCATGTTTTACATTCTGGATGTAAGTAATCATGATCTAAGTAATCATATGAATAATTACAAGTCGAAACACGAACGATAAATGAAACGAATTTACCCAAAACGCTACTTTAACATGAATTTACAAAAGAACAGGTAATATAAAGTCATAAGTGAACCATATATGATATAATAACAATGAATATGATTATTTAATAAGTCAATGACATTATTTAAATCATTATACAGGAGGTTTGGATACGTATGAAGCATATCAGAGCTAAGGTAAGGGATAACCTTTCCAATCTCGTTCTTCTCCGAGATTGTTTTTCGTAAGTATTTACTGGGGTTATTGTTCTCATCCATGTCCATGTTTCCTAAAACTGGTTTAATGTATTTTTAATGTCCTTTTTACCCATTTTTTTTAACTTTTACTACGTGGTATGTATGGAATCTTTCTTCTATGAGGTACTTTTTGACATTTCCGGCAAAAGTACAAGAAGAATGTTTTTTTTAACTTATACGGCACAAATTAATTTTTACGGTTTTATAAAGCCTTATTTTCATGAAGCTTCCTCCAAAATATTTCACGAATATTTTCAACAAAATACTATTCTTTTAAAAATTCATGACATTTTGTGAAAAGAAAATTATTTTAAAGAAGAAAGGATATTTTCCTCAGGAATTCATTTCAAGTGTTTTATCAGAACCATTTTCCATATAAAACGACATTATTTCATATGTGTATGTTTCAAGTATAATGTCTATATAATTTACATGGTTTCACTTTTCTTATTATGAAATGTTATCCATTTCTTTTATATGGATTATGTGTTGATGGGATTTTGTTTATGAAACCCATTTTATTCATTGGGTTATTATGAATGATGTATGTTTATTTTGTGGCACAAGTAATAATGATTTCATTAAGAGATGGGTGGGACCTATATCTACCTCCAATGCATTGAGAAAAGATTTTATATCTCATGAGATAGATATGGCTGGAACGGTAAGTTAATCTGGTTCAGTGTTATAGGACTGAAACGAGGAGTGAACTCGATTCAGAAAGGGACTTTGTCCACTAATATGGTCTTGTCAGCAATGCCTTGGATACTATGGAAATCATAACAAGTGATAAATGGTTGCCAAAATTACATGTTTTACTCCCATGCTATTTTATCATGCTTAATGTTTCTTTATGATCTATGCCTTATGTACTTCCATTTTTTATGTGATTGCTCAAGTTTTTTATGTTTAAACATTATGTTCATGTTTTTAAGCTCAAATATATATGATTTGTTTTATTTTATCTGTTCTTACCCTTACTGATCATTTGAGATCACCCTTTATTTGTTTCCTTTTCCCCAGGATTTAAAGAAAGGTTTTAGGTAAGAAAAAAATGGGGAAGATCGATATGGGCGATGTTGAAGATCTTTCAACAGGATTTGATGTTTATATTCCGAATTTCCAAAGACACTAAACTATTACAGTCCTTGTGTGTCTATTTTTGTTATTTACTAAGTATTCCGAAAAAGTAATGTAATGTCCATGTATGTCAAGCTTCGGTTCTCTATAGTTGGTATTAGAGGAAATGTTTAGTCAACCTTTGGAAACTAGGATGCGAAAAATTTAGTGAGATCCCAAGAGATATTTCTAAGGTATGTCTAGGGATGTCCTTAAGGATAAGTATACGTATAGGATATAGTCCTAGAACTACGGTAACGATCTTATAATTTAACCTAAGATGTTAGATATTGAGGGTACTCCCCCTTTACTATGTTGTTTTCCCCAGCATGATTTTTTCCTCTCACACTATTCTTTTTGGGTTTTAGAAAATGGCTGGAAACAGGAAGATTCACGATAATGGAGGATATGACGGACAATGGAATGATATTATTCTTGAGAGACCAAATGAAACGAGATTTGGAAGTCCAAACATCATTATTATTCGGCATCAGCAATCTCATAATATGGTCAATAAACTTAAATTTGGTAAGTTTACCGACTCGGCTAATAAGAGAAAGATGGAGTTTCATGATGATCATAGAGGAAAGAAAGTTAAATTTCCCCTATGTAAATTATGTAGGAATAGGCATTAAGGAGAATGTTTCAAAGGGACTGGAAGATGCTTTGGGTGTGTAAAAGAAGGACACAAAGCCAGTAAGTGCAAATGAAAAGGTTCAGTTAAAACCATTGACATGGGTAATGGTATTGCTATGACATCAACAATGGTTAAATGTTTTAAATGTGGAATGTACGAGCATTATGAAAACCAATGCCCTAAGGGAAAGTCTCATGAAGAGAATCAGTATGGTTGCATGGGTACTATTTATGTTGATGATGATGAAGAGACTACAAATGATATGTGAGATTAAAGAATTGTTGAAGCTCGGTCAATGGTTTATGAAGGTAGTGGAATGATTACATGTTTATCAAGTGTAATGTTGTATAAGTAATCTCATGGTACTATGGAATAAGGAGACATCTAAGGATTGTTACACTATTGTCTTTCCTAAGTTTTTAAAGTGTATGATTAATGGTACTAGTAACCATGAAATGTTATTCATATATTTTTGGAAAGTAGATGATATGCGCATAATGAAGGGATAAGAAGAAAATTAAATGTTTGATAGTATTAATGAGCTCATGATTGATATAAGGAGAAGGTTATATCATGGTTTGAGTATGTAGAATTTTTGGATTTTGGTATGTGGATAGAGTTAACTTTTGACAGCATTCATGTTTTCACTAAGGTTTAATGGATAATCATTTTTCAAGAGAATACATGATTATGATATTCACATGGTTGTAATGTGAACAACAAGATAATGGGGGATAAATGATGGTTGGTTGATGACATTTCAAATAATTGTTTTCTTTATACTATGAGTTTGGACCGAAGTATTTTAGATAAAGATTGGAATGGATTATGTTGGATATAAGATAGTATTTTTTAAGGATAGACGTTTTTTAGATATTATTGATGGGATGTTATAGTAATGTAGTTTTAGAAAAAGGACAACCTGCAGGACGGGCTACAGCCCATCGCGTCGGACAAGGCTGTGTGAATCAAACCCACAACCGAAGTGCGACTGGCATTTATTGCCTACTACTGGCCTACAGGAAGTCCTGGTTTAGTAGAAACTAGTTTTATTATATTATGCAGTATGATATATGAAGTATAAGTCCATTTTAGGAACCATATATGATTAATCTCACTATAGATGGACTTATGTATTTTTTGATAACTTTTCTAACCTTTTGTTTGAGACAGATGAAATGACCCATCATTCTATCACATGATCTGCTAACACATCACGAATAACAAATTCAACTTCATTTCTTTAAGGGATGAAGTGGAAATTTTTCAATTCACGAACAACAGTGAGATTGTACCAAAATCATGTAACTATTTCTTTTAATTCATACACTTTAGGGAAATAATCTTGAAAACCAAAAATGTTGTCCTAGTTCCCTTATATCCGATGAATCAGATGGTACCTTAGATCATCACAAATCTATACCTTTGTGATTTATGGATTTTTCATAGCCATGTTCTCTACCACTCTCCATCAGAACTTGATGGTTATATTTTTCTTCCATATCCATATTTTCACCTATGTTCTCCTATATGGAAACCTAGTGATGAGTTACTTTGGGTAATCATTACGTTTCATACTTCAGTTTTTAAAATTAAGTTTCAGTAATTCTTTTTACGATGTGGGTTTCTATGAATAGTAAACGATTTATAACCCCAAAAAATTTCGAGGGCGAAATTCATTTTAAGGAGGGTAGAATGTAACAACCCGATATTTTATGATAAGTATTCCTTTTAATGTCATGTGTTTTATGCTAAAACATGATTATCTTGCACTATATGCAACACCGTATTTGGTTGCAGTATACGCAACACTATTCTTAGATTGTGTTACACACAATTTCATGTTCGTTTGATAATAGTCATTCTACGCAACATTGAGTATATATATATATTCAATGTATAATTGAAAAAATGGTTGGATTTTGTTATAACGAAACAAAAAAGGAGTCTTGCACTATAGGCAACCCTGACTTGGCTTGCATTACACGTAATCACGACCTTCTTCGATAGCGTGTGTTGTACACAATACCGGGTTTTACTGAACAACCATATATTATTATAATATTCTTATGAACAAGACGTTGTGAGTAGTATTAACTAAAATTTGAATTCTATAACATTACTATTCATCTTACACATTTTCTAGAACATGGTATAAGAACAATATAAATTTTCAGGTAAAATAAGTATTTTTCAAAAAATGCAGTTTTTCCGCCTTTTGATGGCGCACCCACTTTAAATATATTTTTTGAAATGTTTATAAGTTCAATTTTACAAAATAAAATTATTTTTTTGGAATAAGAATATAAAATTTTACCTTGGATAAATTTTTCATATTATTCTGATAACTTTAATATTTTAATCAATAGTAAAAACACGCTATATTTTAATTAAAAACAACTTTTTTCATCATAATAATTTATATGATTAAATTATAATATTGAGTGGTTTTAAAGTATAAATAGAATAAATTTTTACCATTTAATATATTGTATGTCATTACCATTGATTTTACATTGAATTAGTATGTTAAATCAATTCAATCTTTTGTAATGTTTTAAACAAAAACACATTTTCATTCGATAATGGGATTAACTTTAATTTAATTTCTGCAACTTCTGTGTATTGAATTTAGAAAAATGGATTCCATATTTGGAATCAGTGGGTCCAAATTATGCTAATAGGCTAATTTTTATTCTTGGTAATTATGAATAGTAACTACGGTAAATTTTATTTACCACAGTTAAAGGTAAATCAGGTAATTAAGGGTAAATATAATATTATAAAATTACCCTAAAACATGCCAAAATTCTATTGGATGGCTAAAAGTATACCCATATCACCTAAGGGTCGGATTAGATTCATTTTAAGGGCTTTTGACCATGAAAATAATTTAATTATTATTAAAACCAAAGAAAGTGACAACATGTCACTATCTTAAATCTTATAAGTATAATAATTTTAATTTAGTGATAAACATCATAAAACATCAAACCTGAATAGTCTCCAGAACGTTAATAAAATTATCTACATCATGATAATTTATTTATAATTTTTTGGGATTAAATAATTGTCATTAATAGTGATACATTAATGATGCAGAAATTATTTATTTAGTGAAAAATCAATAAAATAGTTTTTATTGAAATAGTAATACATATCAAAAGGCCCAAAAATCTGAAAAAAAACTTATTACTAGTGTATATATAAACCCTAATCATCCACTGGCCTAATTTTTGACCATTTGGATCCATATTAAGGCAATAATGACCCTTATATTATTTTATTTTAAATGATGCCAAGTTGTCACCTTTATATTTTAATAAATATAACAATTTAAATATTGTGATTTTAAGATGATAAATTAGTGTAAAAGTATTATTGTGAAAAGTAATAGATTTATCTTCATCATAGGATTTAATTTTAATTTTTATGCAACATATAAGTATATTAAATAATTATACAAAAATGTTGTAGTAATTATTTTATTAAGAGATAAACCAAACAAATGGTTTTTAAAAATAATAAAATAACTATTATATGAACTATTTAATGTGATCCACTAATTTTATAGATACATATGACCTTTTATGAATCTATTAAAGCTTTTATTTTTAACATATCGTCTGTATATATTTTATTTAAATTCAAATAAATTAATAGTGTCAAAATTGACACTATTGTTATTTTATAAAAATAACATATTATAAAATTGTTTAAAAATCAAAAAAATATTCAAAAATTCTAAATTTAAATTTATATGGTAGAAAATGTTATAAAGTATCCAATTATGGACAACTCACAACAAATAAGTAATTTTTTGTTATAATTTAAAATTTAGAATGTTATTACCATAAATAAAATGAAATTGATTAAATAAGGATAAATCAAGTTGATAAGGTTTAAAATAAGATCAAAACATGCCTAATTTTGATTTATTTTTTTGATATTACAACCCTATATCATCTAATATTCTAATATGAGTCATTTTTGGAGGTTTTTAAGTGGGGTTATATTTATTATAAATTATTATTTTTAAGAATTCCAAAGGTTCCCCTCTCCTCCCTTATAAAAGGGCACCTCCTCCCTCTCTGCCACACACCACATTGAGCCTTCATGCTCGGCCAAACCCTGCCCAATTCTCTTCTCCACTTCCCTAGAAGCATCCTAGAGGTCCTGGTCTTCTTCAAAGACCAATTTTAGTGTCCTAAGAGGAGGTCTCAAAGAGGTGCTTCAAAGAAGAGGTAATGTCCATTAGCGATTGTTTCAACTTTATTTCTTCTTCCACTTCTTCTTTTTTAGTTGTTTCATTATGAGGTAATAACATCAGTATAAATCATATACGGATATGTTATTATAAGTATGAAACAACCATATTTCATCATCTATCCATCCAACGGAAAACAAAATCACCGCGCGTGTGTACGTACGGAATACCGTCTCCACGCCGTGGTGTAATCTATTTTCCACCACCACCTTACTTGGATTGGTATAAGGGTGAAATTAATGAATATATATGATTATTGTAAATTTATATTGATTCTTTAATATTATAAATACACTTTAATACAATTCCACGATCTTGGGAATGATATCATCGCTCGTGCGTACGTACGGACTACCGTCTCCACGACGCGATGAGATTCACTCCCCATGTTAACCATTAAAGAATGATTATAAAGTATATATAATAAGTAATCATGAAATATATGACATAATAATGCAATTTTATTTATGTATATATATATTTATGTTATCTACTTAATTCCATTCAATTCAATAAGGAAACGAAAACAGCATTCATGCGTACGTACGACCTACTGTCTCCATGAATGGTGTATTTCTTTCCATTTATCGATCAATTTTGTATATTATGAATATATATTATATATAAATCATGTTTTATATTCTGGATGTAAGTAATCATGATCTAAGTAATCATATGAATTATTACAAGTTGAAACACAAACGACAAATGAAACGATTTTACCCAAAACGCTACTTTAACATGAATTTACAAAAGAACGGGTAATATAAAGTCATAAGTGAACCATATATGATATAATAACAATGAATATGATTATTTAATAAGTCAATGACATTATTTAATTCATTATACAGGAGGTTTGGATACGTATGAATCATATCAGAGCTAAGGTAAGGGATAACTTTTCCAATCTCGTTCTTCTCCGAGATTGTTTTTCGTAAGTATTTACTGGGGTTATTGTTCTCATCCATGTCCATGTTTCCTAAAACTGGTTTCATGTACTTTTAATTTCCTTTTTACCCATTTTTTTACTTTTACTACATGATATGTATGGAATCATTCTTTTACGAGGTACTTTTCGACTTTTCCGGCAAAAGTACGAGAAGAATGTTTTTTTAACTCATACGACATGAATGGATTTTTACGGTTTTATAAAGAATTATTTTCATGATGTTTCCTAAAAAATATTTCATGAATATTTTCAACAAAATACTATTCTTTTAAAAATGCATGACATTTTGTGAAAAGAAAAGGATTTTAAAGAAGAAAGGATATTTTCCTCAAGAATTCATTTCAAGTGTTTTATCAAAACCATTTTCCATGTAAAATGACATTATTTCATATGTGTATGTTTCAAGTATAATTTCTCTATGATTTACATGGTTTCACTTTTCTTATTATGAAATGTTATCCGTTTCTTTTATATGGATTATGTGATGATGGGATTATGTTTATGAAACCCATTTTATTCGTTGGGTTATTATGAATGATGTATGTTTATTTTGTGGCACAAGTAAGAATGATTTAATTATGAGATGGGTGGGACCTATATCTCCCTCCTATGCATTGGGTAAAGATTTTATATCTCATGAGACAGACATGGCTGGAATGGTAATTTAATCCGGTTCAGTGTTACAGGACTGAAACGATGAGTGAACTCGATTCAGAAAGGGACATTGTCCACTAGGATGGTCTTGGCAGCAATTCCTTGGATACTATGGAAATCATAACAAGTGCTAAATGGTTTCCACAATTACATGTTTTACTCCCATGCTATTTTATCGTGCTTAATGTTTCTTTATGATATATGCCTTATGTACTTCCATGTTTTATGTCATTGCTCAAGTTTTTGATGTCTAAACATTATGTTCATGTTTTTAAGCTCAAATATATATGATTTGTTTTATTTTATCCATGCTTACCCTTACTGAGCATTTGACCTCACCCTTTATATGTTTTCTTTTCACCAATATTTAAAGAAAGGTTTTAGGTAAGAAAAAAAAGGGGGAAGATCGTTATGGGCGATGTTGAAGATCTTTCAACTGGATAAGATGTTTATATTCCGAGTTTCGAAAGACACTAAAATATTATGGTCCTTGTGTGTCTGTTTTTGTTATGTACTAAGTATTCTGAAAAAGTATTGTAATGTCCATGTACGTCAAGCTTCGGGTCTCTACATTCTCAGTACTCCTAGAAGTTTTTGGGTAGCTAACCATGCATAATCCCACATGGTCCATAGTCATCCACCCAAGAGCGCCCCTCATGCGATGGGACGAAATCAACATGTAAGCCCTAACATCATCTTTGGGTTTCTTTCCTATAATCACACCATGATGTATCACCCCTTCGAACTTCACAGGTTTTGATCCATGTCTCTCGAGATAGGGTACGTAGGAAGCCACCATGAGGTTCAATCCCAGCCAACAGTAAACCCTAGTGTCTCCTATATAGGGTCCCAAGCACCCTTTTATCCATATTAATTATATGATGTGATCCACCTATCTAATTGGACTCTCAAGTGCTCCATCCTGGGGCTGGACCCATCTGATCCACTCTTATCAGTGTTCCGATATATTTGATCCATCTTTGTAAGATGTTAAACTTGCCGCATACCCTGTGTTAAGCATGGGAATATGAGGAAAACCTCAGAGACATGCCCATGACATATGGTTCCCCACATTCGACGTGGGATGACTCATGCTTCCTCGCCCTCAAGAAGCGCTATAATAGGGGGAATAAACCCAGATGCATCAGTGTTCTAGAATCTAGACACACCAGGGATGTCCAATGTGACTAATCCCCTAATCGAAGGCTACTTTTCTATCTTGAATCCTTGGAATGTTCAGATAGAAGTAGTGTAATTAACTGGTGTCCACAATCATATGGCACCGGGAAGAGTTTCACAAACAACTTCTTAATAATTAAGGGAGACCCGGACTAGGTTGAGAGTTCTGGGGAGGAATCCACGAAAGGAGAGTTTGACATCACATTATCCTATTTTTATCATGGATCAAAAATCCCTAAATATGCGATGGATTCCACCCACCTTTGGAAAGCGGGAATGAGGGGCAACAATCAACGCGTCCTCCACCGACGGATGCGCACCCTGGTGAAAGCATTGGAAACAAAATGGTAAACCCAATGTGCAATTATTCTTCTCAATGTATAGATTAGTATAGTTCAAGACATCAGGGGATTATCATGTCACTGGATCCATGTATCTGGTGCCAGGTCCCACGAAGAAAATAGTTGTCCTGACATGAAACTCGCCAGAGATTGGGGTAGAGAACGTTGGTTATCCCAGTCTGTGACATTTTTAGCATGGATCCTTCTTACCAACCATGGAAGACTAAATGGCACTGGGGAACTGAACATCGCATTCCTTCTATCAACACTAATGGTTGAATCTCCCTATTTTTTAGGACCCAAGATGTCATGATAGGAAACCAGTCACCACTCACCCACCGATGTAGTGGTCAGGGAAAAGTTAATGCGGAAATCTCATGCGGCCTCATCTCTTCCATGGAAGCCTCCACATCCCTGACTTTTGGGCACCCATGCCCCATCTCCCCATCTGAACTCATTCATAGAAGGGTGATTAATGAAATCGCTCGACAATATGAGGATGAGTGGATTATCCTAACCTGGGATATGGCCCAACAAGACCAGGAGGCTTCTGTAACTCATCTTCACCTCTACCCCCTAGGGCCACACTGTGAGACACTACTCCCCACTCTGATCTACAACTGTTTCAGGAGCCTCTCCCAAGAGGGATTTGATGACTCTCTCCCTTACACCTATGAGGTGAGGGATGTCTGGGCCAGCCCAACTGTGATCCTTTCCCAGGGGCCACCAAGGAGGTCTCTCACCAGGTCATGTCAGCACCACCACCCAACCCCATAGGCTGATGAGAATTTGAGTTATGTACCTTCACCACCTGACCTAGTCAAGTTAACCCAATGCTAGTGTCGGGCGCAAGCTGAGGAGGATTCTTGCTAGGGGGCGTCATCATCAATGACTACCATGGCCCACACCACCGCTGACATATACCAATAATGCCCCTTTTATACCGAAAAAGGGAATTAATCCCCCCAGCTAGGATCGAGGGGCCAACCACCTCACAGGAAGGTTATGATGACTCTCCTAGTCTCCAACACAGGCGACATCCATCGCGGGCCATCCCGCGGCAATGAATCCCAGCACAGAGGTCCTCCCCGTGCCACCACCAATGAGAGCGCAGGTCTGTACCACTCCCAAGATCAGTGTGGAGGTCCTCCCAATGCCACCATTAGTCTGGGAAAAGTCCTTCCACACCGCACTAATATCCAGCATGGGGGATTCCCTAGAACTCGTAATCCTAGTTACGGAGCCATTACTCCTGTTACAGGTTTCCGGTGTGAAGACCCTCCTCGCCAGGTTAACCATCAACATGGTGGGGTCTTCCCTATGCTACCATCAGAGCCAAAAAAGGTCCTACTCTTTATGGAAACAAGATAAGCGAAGGCCTGCCTCGCTTTGTTGACACCGAGGACAAAGTTCTTCCCCTTGCTCTATTTGACCAGTACGAAGGTCCCCCTTGTTCCATCATTGCTTGGGAGAACATGCATGGAGATATTTACCATGCTACTACCTGTTGTATTGGAGGGCCTACCCACTCCATCACTTCCCATGGGGATTCCCTCTACGAGTCATCTAGTAGACACGAAGGTCCTCCTCGAGTCCCCTTTGAAATGTTTTCAGGTGCTCCTCACACCCCAGATTATCCAGGATGAACTCCTCTCTACCCCAGAATTAGTTCGGTCAAAGGTCCTCCTTGAGCCAAAAACCTACCCTGTCTAGAAGAACCATCCCGAGGAAGGATGTAGGGTCACCGCCATGATAAAAATAATGTGTAGAAGATTTAGAATGCAATTAGACCCGTTTACTTCTCATATTCTGAGGCAGAATGCAATTCCGTAAGGCAAATCTCATCTCAATCTTTTCTCAAGGGAATGGGAAGGATATAAGAGTATAAGATGCATCCTTCCAAAATGCGACGTTCACCAGATCCCTGACTCCCTCCAAAGATACATCTAAGAGGAAGAATATTTTTCCTCCTTTCAGGGAATGTCTGTGCAATCCTCTCTATCATCAATAGGGTTATTTCTATCAGAGATCATGGATAGTTTTTTGAGGGACCAATGAAGGAAGAACAACAACCTAACCCACCATTAGTAAGCATAGCCCCTACACCAGAAACTGTGGTTTCTGACCTTTCTTATCGAAATGTGGTGGTGCATTAGTTGCAATACGTGGAAGATATCCAAAGATGTGGTGGCTTGTCAGCTCGTTATTTGTATTCTCCACTGTCCAGTATACCATCTTAGTGGTCTTCTTCTGTGCCTCTACCAGTCCCATAGCCACCCCCAATTGCCGAATGGGGTAACCAAGGGTTGGATACCAGGTCTAAGTTGAGGAGCATGTGGGAAATCCTTGCGGCAGACCATTTCCCAGAGATGTTTTGGCCAGTTGAAACTGTGAAATTTGGTTCCCTGAAATCACTTACGCAGGAGGAAGTTGCATATTTTGGATAAACACTAGGGGTGATTCACTTCTGTATCCATTATCTACGAGTGTCTTTCCCCAAGATTCAGGAATACTTTGAAGATATTATCCAGCAATGTTGTATGGTCGACTTGGTTGTGCTCCCTGTGGCTCAACACCCTGAGTCACTTGATCTCCATTGTACCCTCTAGCAATGATGTGTCCAAAGTTTTAAATTGATCCACATAATTATAAAGGAGGCTTCTCCCCACATTTTGGTCCATGGTTGGGGGAATTATGCTACCCTTCCGTTCAGTTCTATCTGGCGTCAGCCTGACATTCCAGGAGACATTGAGGATATTCCTCTAAGTAGAGCTGCGGTTAACATGGATGACCTATCAAATGGATAGAATGATCTAGAGAACTTTTAATATAACTTACATCACGGGGGAGTGCCACACCTATTTTATCCATTGGTAAGGGTCACATTCCACCAAAGAAATTTACTGGGTCTTCTCGTGACCACCGAGTCCTCAAACCTTGGCCAGAATCCCAATAATGGAAAAGAGCATCTTGGGACCTTCAAACCCTCTTACCCATCAGGTTTAGTGCATAAGACGGAAGATGATCCAAGAAGGCCAACTTTTGTCAACAGCTTGCGCAACATAAGAATATGGTCGATGAACTCCTTGCCAAATATTCTATGGGGAAACAAATAGACTATGTTGATCTCGACCGGGGTAGCAGGGGTAGGTACAACTCCCCTTGGTGATTTTCCTCTTGGATACCCTAACCATCACAAAGACATAGATATGGTTGATGTCAGAGCTTATGGAAGTGGACAAGGTATGTATCACCAAATCCACCTGAGTGGTGCGATAATCTTCAGGACCTGCCTTAGGTTCCCCTAGCCACTCCATATGTCGTTCCCGCAACAGTCCCATAGGTCATCCCTCTAGTTGATCCATAAGCCGTAGGGAATACTTATCATGTTGAAGAACCTTCCAATGCCCTGGTAGTCAGGGACCCCTTCCAAGATAGGAATCCTCCCCCAGATGATCCAATTGTGGCAGTCATTTCTCGCATCGAGGCTTTGGAAACTCGAAAGGTGGTAATTCCTCATGATGGGAAGCCATATCCGGCATGGTTGGACGTATGTCGGCCCCCTAGTTTCTAAATCCCAGCCTTTTCCCCCATTAATTTTACAAGTGATCCACTACATTATCTGGCCCACTTTATCTCATGTTGTGGACCCATGCTGGGAACTACAGCGTAGCAGGAGGCCGCCAAACTCTGGTGTTTTGTACAAACATTGGAAGGTCATGCATTTGTCTTGTATAGCCACCTACCCATTAGATCACTAGCTAGCTGGGGGGATCTTCGCAGGTAGTTTATTTACTAGTTCATATCCACCACCCAGAAGATGAGTATTAAAAACCTCTTCAAGTGTATGTAGAGGCCTGAAGTGTGTGTCACAGACTTTTTCGCCGAGTGGAATGGTGTAACCTACTCCCTGAACATGCCACTGACTCAGAAACATCAGTTGACAATGTGTGTGGAGAATGTAAAAGAATAACTAGTCCCCTCTCTCATAACCCAGAATTTCCCCAGGGGGTTCAGGGATTTCTCTTATAAGGCCCGACATCTAGAGGAAGCCTTTGCAGCAGGCCAAGCAGGCATGTATGTTGCCTCATATAGTTCCCTCAATAAGGGACGCTAAGGTCAAGCCTACCGTGGTGGCCTAAATAAAGGCCCCCATGAAACTGTATTTATTACTAGTGGAGACACCTCTACAGCCTCGTAGAGGACCACCGCCTCAGGCACAGCCTCAGGCCCATCCGCGGCCACCCCAGAACTAGCAGGCCCCCTGTAACATGCTACCACCACCCAGGCGAGATAACTAGGTTTCACCACCTCGGTAAGATCCTACAGCCCCTCTCCAGGGCAAGGCTCTTAGAACCCCCTTCCTAGATAAATGAAACCGGACCTACTCATTCAGTGAGTCTTAGGTCCCTGGTTATTTCCAAAGAGCCTTTGAATATGGGATATTGCGATTTCTGGAATATGTGAGGCACGAAGAGGCTGATCTCACTGATTTCGCTAATTATTTCCTCTATCACTAGATCCTGGGGAACACCCTCAATTACTGATATGAATTTAAAGACTAGATCTAAGACCAAGATGATAACAACATATTCAGGTTAGTTCCAGCACTAGAACAGGTAGCATGTGTATTCTATACAGCCCGTTAGTGATAGTGATAGTGAAGGTGAGTGGCAGCAGGTTCCTAACTGCGGGTCCCAAAAATATGATGGCTAGATGGCCCATAATATGGTCTCTTGTACCCATGGTATTATCTACATGCATCTAAATTGAACTGGGCCTTTAGATGTTGTTGCATCATCCGCATCCACTACTTCTGTCTCAGCTTCCCATCCTTCATCTTCCCAGAAGGGAAAGCATTGGTAGTGTAAGGGAAAAAATAGTCCCCCACAAATTCCATTGTCATCCCATATTCACAGTGACTTCATGCCTCCAAAGATGGAAATTACCCTTAAGATCCATCTAGTGGTGGAGTATTCTTCAAGTGATGATCAAGGGTATGCTTCAGTTAACATTATGAAGCCGGTAAACTCCTATATGGATCCTGATGACGAGGAGCACCAAACGGATCCAACTAACGTCCCCAGCCAACGTCATCGTCGACAGATAAATGGCTATATGGGTCATCGAAATGCCTCAGTCAATACTTCTAGCTAGTATTTTCATGCCACCAAAATAAGAAAATAGGCCCAATGAAAAGATCAGGAGGTGAAACCTCCTCATCTGGTTTCATCAGATTTTCCACCATCACTATTTGTGTATCTTGATCAAGCAGAGCCACAACGATCGTGCAATGATCAACCAAATTCCATTGTGTATCAGTCTCATTCAATTAGCCCACATCCACTAGTTTCTCTGCACGTTTCATCTATTTTACATTGGGATATTCCCAGCACCAGTCAACAGTTAGTTCAGGCAAAAGGGCCCGTCATACATCCTTCCATAGAATGACCTCTTATAAGTAGAAGTTCACACCTCACACTAAAGTATGACATTCTCAAGAATATTTCCAGAATTCTTTCAATGATATCCATTCTCAAGTCTCTTTTCCTATCTGTGGATATTCATGAATCATTTAATAAGGATTTAAGGATCCCCCTTCAGTTTGAGGTGGATGTAGCAGCCATAGAATCCTATCATGATGAGGCAGCTGAGCACACAGAATGTCTCGACATCAAATATTTCACCAAAGAAGATGAAGGATCTCCCATATAGGGTAACATACACCAACTTTAAATCACTGGACACTTCAATGAGATGGAGGTTCACCACTATCTGGTCGATATAGGCTCTAGGACCAACCTTATCCCAACTCGAACGCTCTGAAAAATGGGGATGTCCAAGGAAGATCTTAGTCCCTCAGACCTAAAAATTCATGGTTATGACAGGAAGGAACATAAACCTGATAGAAATATTCACCTGAAGACTATGTTCTGTGTCCTATTGGCAAGTACTTGGGAAAGGTTCTGTAGTGGGTGCTTTCAAATGATATGTGATTGTTGGTTACTTAGGTGCAAAAGACTGGCTAACCAAGGTCGTCTCTAAAAGGAGGAATTCAATTTGACAACACACTAAAGGTATTTTGAAAGTAAAATAATGTAAATAAGAAGAATAATTAAAAGGGTGGGGTTGTTTATAGTTTATAAATCTAGAAGAATTTTGCAGGAAGAGGATTGAATTTTTTTTTCTTTTTATTTTTGAAATGAAGTTCGATTAAAATGACACAATAAGAAGATGTTTTTTTAGAAACTATTTAGAAGGCATAATCGATCTCAATCTACCTCTTCACTCACTTATTTTTCATTATAATTTAAATAAACATCCACTTAATTATAATCTTATAATATTTTAACCCTATAATTCTAAAAGAGTTAACATAACCACAAAGATGAAATTACTTAATCCCTAGGCTAGCTTCGGAACATGCAATCCCATCACCCTGATTTGATTGATGTTATTAGGTTAGATTATGGTCAGTGGTTAATTAGAGAACATATCTACCATGGAAATGAGTATTAATTGAGTTTAGAGTTTTATTATTGAATTCTACAAATTTATCTCGTGTGGTCTTTTAATACCAATTACGATCGTACTATTACAATTTACACAACTTCCGACCTCGTGTGTTTTTGTGTTTTTTGTTCAATTGGTTGCTTAGATTAATTTAAATTAAAAACATGATTAATATATCTTATTAAGTGAATTAAAGTGTCTCATTAATTCAAAATAAATGAATGGATATGTTTGGAGGTATATTGATTACTAAAAAGAACTACTCTTCCATGGTCGGTGTAGTCATCGTAGAAACGTTTTGCATGTGCAAAGGTTTAGAAAGGGTAGAACCCAATCACATTTCTACAATTGATTCCAGACCAATTAGTAATATTAAAAGAAGAATAAATTTTAACAAAACAAAATAAAATAGAAGAAATAAATTAATAACAAAGAATCTTATTATGAAAACACAAACATTACAACATGAGGAAGAAGAAGAGGGCTTCGATGAAGGGATCCTTTCTTCAAAAGATACCCTTATTTAATTGCTTGAATAATTAGAGTGGAACCTCTTATCCTCTTCCCTAAAATTTCTAATTCATGTCCCAACCCCACCAAATGAGAAAAAAACCAATTTATTGATTGGTGGGGAGGCTAGGTTCAAAGTGGGTTTAACTGTGAATGCGGAGTCTAGTCCAAATATTTTATGCCAACTTGCACCACCCATTTGACCACCAAAACGCATGAATATGATTCCCTTACAGAATGATGATTCATGGGAAAATGGGTCCTCGGGCTCCTCTAAACATTTGGGCCTAATAGAAGCATGCATGAAGATGTTATGACCCAAATACAGAACCCATTTCCAATCTAGCGAGTCCAGAACAACTTTGACTTCATGGACCATTTTCACTAACCAAATGCATGATTTAGCTCCAATATCCTAAATGATAGTTTCAGAAAATTATGTCAGGAACACGTTTACAAACTATTAGGATCATATAATTCATATAAAATTATTTATGATTGAAATACTGTAGTGAATTTTTGAAGTGTAAAACTGGGATTTTCATCAAATTTTCAAATGAATGATATAATCCCAAATATTCCATAAATGAACATTGTTAACAAAATGTGAGGAAATTATATCATTTATTATCAATAAAATATTCATTAAAATTGTGTTTTATCAACTCCCCCAAAATTACCCTTTTTCACTCCTGGGAAAAACCCCATATCATATATTCCGAAAAATTGTGACAAGTAAACATCAATATCAAATCAAAACAAATCTTAAAACACAGATCCTTGAGATCCAAAAATTCCACACCAAGAAACAAAATATATCATTCCTTATAAAAAAATTATTTCAATTTCTCTATTTATATAATTAAATATATTTATACATCATTTATCCTCCCATGCACACAAAACAATTACCTCACTCGAATTTTCTCTTATCACAAAAATGTCAAATTTTCAGCAATTTATTTCTCATCCAAACTCATAAAAGGGTCACCATAGGCTTGATAAATTCCTAAATCACTACCCTATGTGATTCAAGGACATATATTTATCATTATTACTTTTCAGGGTTGTTTTGTGGCTTTCGGTTGGTAGGATTTAGATGTGAAAAGCTCTGAGGATGAATGAGGAAGGATTGACTCTTTTTGAAGAGAAATTGCATTATTATAATGTTCACTTAAATATGGCCTCCTACTCAATCCCATAGAATATATTCATGTTCATCATCATAAAAAATAAAGGAATGTCTACACCCTTAAACATTTCAGTAGTAAAAATGGCAATCTTCCCAAACATGGTTTTCTTGAAAGCTCTAGATAGGCACAACTTTCTCTCTCTATTAGAATCTCCTAAAAGGCACATATTCACTTATCATTAAAGCTCCAAAAAAGGCACAACTTTCTATATAATTATTTTCTTCAGCACCAAACACGTCTCTTTATAATTCAATTTTCTACCCAAATTATCATAGAATGTTGTAGCACAACACAAGACAGCTTCCCCCACACTTAAGTTCAACAAGATTAGCAAATTTCACTTCAATAGTTGGTTGGATAGGGAATATTGGCTTGTAATTTGGAAACCCTAATAGGTTATCCATGGATTCTAAGGGATAAAAGGGTTAAATTTTCAAGTTATGCCATTATAAAAAAAGTATTCATTGAAATGGGGGCTTTAATACCAAACAAATGCCTCAATCATTTAAACATAAGTACCTTAAACCCTCAAGTATTGATAGGAATAAATCAAATTATTTTTAAATCAAGCATGCTTTGGTTCTCTAAAGAAATGAGGTAAATATAAATAATATTAAAAAAAAAGGTTTAGAATCCTCACAGGAATGTGATTTCAAATATAAAGACCATGGGTTGTGGCATGGGATTCAAAATTTAGAGTACTTTTTATGAACTTAAAAAATATTTGAACTTGAAACAAGGTTATTTTCAGCATTCATTTAAGCTCAGTTTCATGGGATAATTTTTTTCACTTATTTATATGAATTTCACAATGGTGATCACAATCATTTCAGCTCAAAAGTTTCAAAAACACAAAAAAAAATTGAAAAATAAACACAAAAAATTTGAAAAAGCCACAATTTTTTTGGAAATTCATTAAAAAAAAGAAAACAATTGAATTTACTAAACTAAAAGGTTCCCACCCCCACAGTTAAAATATTTCATTGTCTTGAATGTGAACCCATAAGATGATATTTTCACATGAAATGTATAATTTTAAATAGGAAAAATAATAAAAAGGTGAAAGGGTTAGGAACAGCCTAATATGTTCAAATGATTATGGGGTCATGCAGTGTGATGAAATCCACTGAATTAGTAAGAAGTCCCTCAATGTATATCTTAAAATGTTTCCCATTGACTGTAAAGATCCTTCATGTGTCCTCTTGTGTGATCTCCACAGCACTATAAGAAAAAACATGAGTCATAACATAACTACCTAACCACCTAGAGTGAAACTTACCAGGAATCAGCTTCAGTCGTGAACTATAGAGAAAGACTTTCTTTCTAACTTGAAATTCTGTTTTGTGGATCAATTAGTCATGATCTGATTTTGATCTTTCCTTTTAGATCCTTGAGTTATCATATCAAGAAAATTTAATCTCCTCAAGCTATTGAATTTTCAGCTTCCTTTGGATTCCATCTTGGGCTAAATCCATGTGGCATTTATTTATATCCCAATAATCCCAATGCTCAAATTCCACAGAGATATGACACACTTTCCCGAAAACAATCCGAAATGGG
This sequence comes from Viscum album, assembly GCA_963277665.1. Lineage (NCBI taxonomy): Eukaryota > Viridiplantae > Streptophyta > Magnoliopsida > Santalales > Viscaceae > Viscum > Viscum album. Next base: position 1,979,411,383 of record OY728122.1, read on the forward strand.
GACATACCAATGGATGTCCTGTATGCTGTCCTATAAGCCCACAATGCATTATCCAAGCACTAGCTCCAATCTTTCCTATTTAGCTGCACGGTTTTCTCCAAAATTTGTTTCAACTCGCGATTTGAAACCTCAGGCTGGCCATTTGATTGAGGGTGGCATGCTGTTGATGTTTTGTGTGTCACCACATACTTCCAAAGAAGGGAAGAAAGATTCTGATTGCAAAAGTGTGACCCTTGGTCACTAATGATGGCCTCTGGTACTCTAAACCTGCATAAAATGTTTTCTTTGACAAAGTCCAAAAAAGCATGAGAATAATCATTCCTAGTGGCCTTAACCCCCAAACGTTTACTAAAATAATCAACAAAATCCAAAATATAAAAAATGAAACTAGGATAAGTACCCATAAAATCGATTCCCCATACATCAAAAATCTCATAGTATAGTATGGGTTATTGAGGCATCTCTTGTATCCTAGAAATGTTCCCAGTGTGTTGGAAATTAGATCATGACTTACAAAACACAAGTGCATCATAGAATAAGCTAGCGCAATATAATCCAGAGTCAAAGTCTTTCCTAGCTGGACATTGGGGGTCCAAAGTGTCCACAAATATCAAGTGTATGACATAATTTTAGAACAGACTCACACTCATGATCAGGAACACACCTCCTAATAACTATCTCACTACACATTTTCCTTAGGTATGGATTATCCCAAACATAAAATCGAGACTCACTCTTTAATTTTTGGACATGATGTTTCTTTAAATTTTTAGGGATTTCAAAGGCAACAAGGTAGTTAACTAAATCTTCATACCAAATATGCGTACATGATATTGAATAAAGATGCTCATCGGGGAGTGCCCCGAAGTGGTACCTAGTCCAAGGTGTCATCCTCTAGTGTGTGACTAATCCTTCTCATGTGGTATGCCACCATGTTTTACAACCCCTTATTTTCATTTATCTCAATATAAAATTCTTGAAGAAGGAGAATTCATCGGATTATCCTAGGCTTTGCGTCTGGATTTTTCAAGAGGTACCTCAGAGCTGCATGGTCAGAAAAAATAACTACTTTAGAGCCCAATAAATTTGAATGAAATTTACCTAAATAAAATATGAAAACCAGAAACTCCTTTTCTATGGGTTTTTAGTTTTATTGGGTTGAATCAAGTGTCCTATATTCATAGGAAATCACATGTGAATGTCCCTCCACCCTCTGAGATAAGACAGCTCCAACTGCGAAGTTGAAGGCATCACACATAAGCTCAAAAGGAATCTCCCACTGTTGGGGCTATATGATCAGTGGACTGGTCAGAAACTTCTTTAGATAATCAAAGGATGTCCTACAATAATCATCAAACACAAAATCAAAATCCTTTTGAAGTATTCGGGACATAGTAAGAGAAATCTTACTAAAATTGTTGATGAAGCACCAATAAAATCCCGCATGCCCTAGGAACGATCTTACATCACACACACATGAATGATATGGTAGGGATGAAATTATATCTACCTTAGATCTATCAATCTCAATCCCATGTTTTTACACTACATGCCCTAGGACAATGATATTCTCTACCATGAAATGAAACTTTTCAATGTTCAGGACCAGATTCTTCTCAATACAACGCTTCAAAACCTTTCCCAAACTACATATATATTAATCAAATGAGTATCCATACACTGTAAACTCATCCATAAATACATCCATGTAGGTCTCAAAAAAACCATAAAAAATACTCACCATGTATCTCCAGAAGATACCTAGGGTGTTTGCAATGTCCAAATGGCATCCTTCGGTAGGAAAATTTACCGAATGGACAAGTGAATTTTTCTTCTCTTGATCCTCCCGAGCAATAGGAACCTGGAAATATCTAGAAAATTCATCCAATAAACAATAATGTGTCTTCCTAGTGAGTCTCTCATGCATTTGATCAATAAATGTGAGGGGAAAATGTTCCTTGTGGGTGGACTGATTTAGATTCCTACAATAAATACACACACGCCAACTGTTTTGTACCCTCAATGGAACTAACTCATCTTTGTCATTTTTAACAATAGTTACACCAATTTTCTTAGGCACAAATTGAATAGAACTTACCCACTGAGAATCTGAAATTGGAAAGATTATACCTGCCTCAAGCAATTTTTTCAGCTTGTTTTTTAACAACATCCAAAAGAGTGGGATTCAGTCTCTGTTGTGGCTGCCTAACCAGTTTAACCCCATCCTCCAAAAGAATCCTATGCATTAAAATGGAGGGGATAATACCTAATATTTCAGCCAAGGTCCACCCAATTGCACTGATTTTCTCCCTCAAAAGATTCAAAAGATTTTATTCATGTTCAAAAGGTAGATTATTTGCAATGATAACATATAATTTCTGACCACTCAATAAGTGTGAGTATTTGAGATTTGGTTGAAATGTCTTGAGTTTCAGTGTAGGGGGTGGTGTATGGATGGAGGCATTAAAGGATCTGAAATATGTGCATAAATAGCATCAGTATTAGAATTTAAATCATCACAATCAGAGAATAAAACATCAAATCCATCAGCATACTCAAGAGCCATGTCATAATCGGAGTTCACTTGATCAAAATCAGAATATGAATCCATTTCAAAATCAAATCATAGATATAATTTTTCATTAAAAATGAGTGTGGAAGTTCTCTTAGATATCAAAATAGAACCAATAATCATAATCCCTCTACGAATTGGACAATAAAATTAAATGGGGTTTTTATTTGGTGGTTCAAAATGGAAGATAAAAAATGTAGAATGGTCCTCTTAGGGGTACTTCATGGAGTCCATAACATTAAGTATTACAACTTCATCACCAAAATCCATGGAAAGTGTACCCTCATTGACATTTATGATAGTTTCTGTAATTTTAAGGAAGGTTATACATAAGATAATTGGATAACGAGAACTTAGCTGATCTTAATCCATGTTAAGCACGTAGAAACCTATTGGAAATATCATGTCTATTACCTAGAAAAGTACATCCTCAAGGACTCCCACTGCATATATTATAGCTCTATTTTCCAATTGCCCTAATACTCTCATAGGATTCAACTCACCAACCTGTAAAGAAGAGAATACAGAGTGAGGCATCACATTTATGGAAGCTCCCAAATCAGAAAGAGCATCAGGAAAGTGCAACTCCCCTATGGTGCATTGGATAGTGAATGTCCCGGGATCCTTGCACTTTTCGGCATTACTTGTGTAGGTGTAAAGAGTGCTGACACATTCCTTCCAAGATTGATCATATCATTCACCTTGAGTCCTCTTCGATTATTACAAAGTTCATTTAGGAATTTGGAATACCTTGGGATTTTATTAATGGCCTCAATTAGGGGCATGATTATCTCTACACGCTGGAATTTTTCCAAAACCACTTTTTTTCAATGCCTCAACAACCGCATTTTTTGTCTGAACAACCCTTTTTGAAAAGGGAAGGGGATTATGAGGAACATCATTAATATTTTTCTTACCTGTATCTTTCTCCTTTGGCTTCTCTTCAGTTGGTCTTAAATGGAGCTTCTCTGGAGTTGAGGTGAATTCTGGTGGAATGGTGGGTGCATAAGTATCATTAATTTTCTTCCCACTACTCAATGTGATGGCACTGAAATTTCCTTTTGGATTTGGAGTAGGTTGGGAAGGTAGATTTCTGGAATTCTTACTTAAAAGTTCATGGTAGGAATTGGAAATATAGCCCATTTGAGTCTTCAACTCCTTCAACTCCGTACCCTGACTCTTCAACTGATTCTATTGATTAAAAACAATATGTTTCAAAAGATCATTAATATTTGAATCTATGTTTCATTGATAATCCCCTTGTTGTTGGCTTTATGATGCTTGAGCTTCAAATCGCCTTTGGGGTTGTTGGAAACCTTGTAGGTAAGGTGGATGCTGCTAGAAGTTTTGTTGAAAAGAGATCCTTTATTGTTCTCCAAAGCCATACATCATGTAAAATTGATCCTTCCATCCTTGGTTGTATGCTATTTCAAAGGTATAAAACTTCTTTTGGGGATGTGGATGTTGCTGCTACTGATATGGTCTCCCAGGAAACACGACTGTATAATCTTTTGTTTCTTGTAGTTGGGGGAAATAGTCTGTTGGGTGGCTTGTCTCAGTGAAAATTCCACAAGGCCATGAAGGAGGGGGTTGGGATGTATTTTATTCCAAAGTAATATACCTCACCATAGTGGTCAATTCTTCTAACATAGTATCAATCAAATGATTTTCATGAGAGGAAGGACTTACCCAATGTACTCCCCTGACATGTGGTGTAACTCAATTGCCAAATTGTTGGGAGTTTTGTGACATCATGTTGATCAAAGCACATGCAGCTACTGGTGTCTTGTATACAAATTCCCCTATATTTATAGCATCCATCATTCTCCTCTCCATAGGTGTGAGTCCTTCATAGATGTATTGGATGAGGAGTTTCCCACTGATTTGGTGATATGGGAAACTTTCACACAACTTCTTGAATCACTCTCAGTACTCATACATTAACTCCCCTTGTGCTTTATTAATCTCTGATATCTCCTTATGAATAGAATTGGTCCTTTATTATGGAAAGAATATCTACAAGAAAAGATGTTTCAAATCATTCCAACAATTTACATCTTCAGGTTGTAAATAATACATCCAGTCTTTTGCATCTCCATCAAGTTAAAATGGGAATTACCTTAGTTTAATTTGATCTTCAGATAAATTTCATGGTTTAAGGGATGAGAAAACCACATTAACTTCTTTAAGGTGTTTATTGGGATCCTCACCAGTGAGGCCCTAAATTTTTTAAATCTGGTGAATTAACACAGATTTCAGTTCAAAATCTGATTCGAGATTTGGGTATGCAATGCAATTTGGTTGATAGTTAATATCAGGTGTAGTTAATTATAGAATGGTTCTATTAAGTTAATAACCATTATTTAAATCAATAGGTTATTATTTTAAGTTGTAATTAGATGTGTTTCCAATTTCAATGTTCTTGGAGTGGAGGAATTCTCCAACTGGTTGAATGTTGAAACTTCCCATAGACTGAGAATGTCTGATTTAATCCCTAAGGTTGTGTTCAATCTCAGAGTCATGATATAAGCGATCTTTAGGATTAGTTCATTTCATAACACAAATTAAAATTAAAAGAAGAAAAGTGTACCATAATAAAATAAAATATTATAAGTTTGAGATGATTATCCAAAAAGAAGAAGAAGAAGAAGACAGAAGAAGAAAAAAATTCAGTTTGGGTAAAGAAGAATGAATGAAGATAAGAAGAGAATAAAATGTAAAATAAATAAATACCTCTAAATGGTTGAAATAATTAATTTCCTCCCTAAAAATGGTGCCAATTTTAAAGGCTTTATTGTGGGTGCTTTCAAATGATATGTGATTGTTGGTTACATAGGTGCAGCAGAGTGACTGACCAAGGTCATCTCTCATATGAGGATGTAAATTTAACAACTTATTAAAGGAATTTTGAGAGTAAAATAAAATTAAATAAGAAAATTAATTAAAATAATTGTGTTTTTTATAGTTTATAAATCTATAAGAAGTTTTCAAGAAGATGTTTTTATTTTTATTTTGTTTTTTTAGTTTTGAAATGAAGTTCGATTAAAATGACACAACAAGAAGATATTTTTTTAGAAAATATTTAAAAGGAATAATCGATCTAAATCAACCAATTCACTAAAATTTTTGTCATTATAATTTAAATTAACATCCACTTAATTATAATATTCTAATTTTTTAACCCTTGAACCCTACGGTATTTAATTTAACCACACAGATGAAATTACATAAACCCTAGGATAGCTTTAGAACATGCAATCGCAACACCCAGATTTTATTGATGTTCATAGATTAGATTATAGTCAGTGGTTAATTAGAGAACATATCCACTCAAAAAATGATTATTAATTTATTTTTTGGATTTTATTTGAACTCTACAAATTTATCCTGTGTGGTCTATTAATACCGATTAAGATCGGACTCTCACAATTTACACAACTTCCGACCTCGTGGGTTTTTGTGTGAATTGTTATATTGCTTTCCTAGTTTCATTTAAATTTTAAAAAAATTAATAGATAATATTAATTTAATTCAATAATCTCATTGTTTCCAAATAATTTAATGAATAAGTTTAGTGGTATACCGATTACTAAAAAGAACTACTCTTCTATGGTCGGTGTAGTCATCGTAGAAACATTTTGCATGTGCGAAGGTTTAGAAAGGATTGAACCCAATAATGTTTATAATCTTGATTTCATACCAATTAGAAAGATTATGAGAATAATAAATTTGAACAAAACAGAAGAAAATAGAATAAATAAAATAATAACAAATAAGTTTATTATGAAAACACAAACATTACAACATGAGGAAGAAGAAGAGGGCTTCGACGAAGGGATCCTTGCTTCAAGACCTACCCTTAATGAATTGCTTGTAGAATTAGAGTGTAACATCTTCTCCTCTTCCCTAAACTTTATAATTCACGTCCCAACTCTACCAAATGATAAAAACACCAATTTATAGATTGGTGGGGAGGCTAGGTTCAATGTGGTTTCAATGTGAATGGGGAATCTCGGCCAAATATTTTATTCCAACATGTAACGCCCATTTGACCAAAAAAACGCATGAATCGGCTATCCTTCCAAAAGGATGATTCATGAAAAAATGGTTCCTAGACCTCCTTTTAACATTTGGGCCTAATGAAAGAACTGATGAAGATTTTATGGCTCAAATACCGAACCGATGTCCAATCTAGCGAGTCCAGACCAACTTGGATTTCATGGACCATTTTCTCCATCCAAATGCATGATTTAGCTCTATTGTCCTACATGAAAGTTGTAGAAAATTATTTCAAGAACACATTTACAAACAAATATGTTCAAATAAGTCAAATAACATTATTTATGTTTGAAATACTACATTGATGTTTTAAAAGATAAAACTTGAATTTTCATCAAAATTTCAAATGAATGATCTAATCCCAAATATTCCATAAATTAACATAGTTAACACAATGTGGGGAAATTATATCATTTATTATAAATAAAAAATTCAATAAAATTGTGTTTTATCAACTGAGTTCATGGTTGTCTCACAGGACACTTCCTACAAGGAGTTGATGGGTAGGCCATGGCTCCACCTACATGTGGTGGTCCCCTCTTCGTATCACCAATGCATTATGTACTCCCTTAATTTTTGAGTAGGAATAACCCTAGTTGATGTGTCTCTATTTTACTCCTGAGAATCCTGTTATATTGATTCCAATAATTACAAGATAAAGGATAATCATATATAGGCTAATGAGGCTGAACACGATCTGACTGCAACTGACCCGTGGGCAGATCATCATGATGCCTTTATGTTTCTGATCCACCAATTGGAGGACATAACCCAGTACTTGGGAAAATTATATCTTTTATCTGGAAAGAGGGGGAAGAATATTTCTAAGTCTAATGGATGCAGGGAGATCACCTTGTATTTCTATACAAATCTAGCTCAGGTGATCCAAGAGACTCATACTCCCATAATTTATTAGGATGTCTGCCCCATGGAAAAGATAATATGCCATAATTTCTTATTTCACAAGGCATGGATAAACCGGATCAATCCAACGCGCAACTATTGGTTTTATTTCATCATGAACGGACACTTGGACCGACGATCAGATGGGATCAGGTCTATAGTTTTTGTTGCTATGGTTTCGACAACACAGGAGTCCCCCGATGCAATGTTCATTGTCGTTCAGGTTTCCACCAGTGTCCCTTTAGGATCTATTGACATAGAAGAATCACCTTCCCTTGAGGATAACTCCTCCTTTAATAAATAAGAATATTTTTAGGATTCCCCCCACCTTTGAAGAGGGTTTCTCCACTCCGTTCGATGAGTTAGTATAGGTGAACCTTGGAAATGAGACGGATCTGAAACTCACATTGATCAGTGCTGCTATACCTGTCGAAGAGAAACAATGATATATGGACTTCTTGAAGCATCATTGTGATGTGTTGTCCTAGAGTTATGGTGAGATTCCAGGACTATATCCCACGGTCATTATCTATCGCATTGGCCTTCCGGAAAATGATCTTGTGTTCAAACAACCTCCTAGAAATATGCACCCTTCTCAAGGTTCCATGGTCGAGGCAGAGGTTTATAAGATCATTGGATCCAACTTTATCATGGATGTCTAGTACCCCAAATGGTTAGCCAATATTGTTCCCATCAGAATAAAAACAGAAAAATCATAGTCTGCATCAACTTCCTGGATCTCAATTGCCACTGTCTGAAGGATGATTTTCCCCTTCCTATGACAAAACTATTGATTGAAACCACTAATGGGTTTTAGGATCTCTCATTCATGTATGGGTATTTCAGGTATAAACAATTTTGAATGTCCCCTAAGGATGAAGAGTCTAAATCCTTTAGGGTTCCACAAGTTACATTCTGCTACCAGGTAATCCCCTTCGGGATAAAGAATGCAGGTTCAATATATCAGTGTCCCATGTATTGTATATTTAAGAAGATCTTCATGACATTGGTGGAATGCTACAAGGATGATCTGGTGGTTAAATCTTTCCAGTGATACGAACATCTCAAAGATCTCGAGAAATTTTCTGGTTTCCTTCCATCCCACCATCTGAGGTTAAACCCCTTGAAAGGTTCCTTCGGGGTCACCACCGGAAAGTTTCTCATATTTTTTTTCAGATATATGGGAATCGAGATCTATCTGGAGAAGATCAATGCCATCATCTAGATGCCTCCTCCGAGCAACATTTGGGAGAATCAAGGATTTCATGTACACATATCCCATATATGCTGATTCGTCGTAAATCTAGTTGGAATGTGTAATCCATTTTCCTGGATCATGAAGAATGGTGTCCATTATTATTGGGATGAGGTGTGTTAGAATGCTTTTGAGGAAATCAAGCAGTGTCCATTATAGCCATGGGTCTGGATGCCACCCATTTCTGGAAATCTCCTTGTCCTTTACGTGATCACCCTGGAACAATCTCTTGGTGACCTTCTCGCCCAAAAAACAACAAAGGGACAGATAATAGTTTGTACAATCCCATTTGCATGTTCCTCAATACAGAGACCAGATATTCCTCTATAAAGAAGATCTTCCTTGTGCTAATGTTCGCAATGAAGAAATTGCGACACTACTTGCAACATCACAAGATACAGCTAGTGTCCTGAGTGGATCTGCTAAAGTATATTCTGAACTGCCCCATGTTGAAAGTTCATATAGATCAGTGGGAAGTGATCCTACAAGAGTTTGACATCAGGTTTTTCCTCCAGAAGGCTATTATGGGATAGGCATTGTCATTCTTCCTAGCCGCCCATCCAGCTCCCGCAGACCATTCTATGGATCTTGATTTTATTGATGAGTCAATCCTCTCAATAGACCAAGCCCTTACGTATTGTAAAATTCACATTGATGGTGTCTCCCAAAGCCCTACTGGAAAAAGGCTCAATAACCCCAATCTCAATAGGGTTTGCCTGGGTATAACCTTCATCACACCAACATAAGACCTTATGCCATATTAATTCCTGTTATCAAAAGGTTGTAACAACTATGAGGTAGAGTATCAGGCTCTCATTATTGGCCTCGAGCTGGCCCGTGAAATTGATTTTACCCAATTACATGTAAAGGGAGACTTCAAACTAGCCATCAAAAAGATGAACAGTGACTACATTATCAAGAAGCTGAAGCTCATACAACTGTTGGAATGTACCCTCTAGTTGATGGTCCAATTCCCATCTCAGCCATAGGTTACTCATGTCCCTCGTTCATAGAATGGTCAAGCCGATTCCTTGTCTATCTTGGTTGTAATTATTGCAGAACTTGACTAGGATGATTTGATTAGTCATGTGGTGCACCATAGATTCATCTCTCTCATCACACTAGATGATGATGATAGACCACAGGTCAGCCAACTCACTGCGGGTGCCTCCACATCAGGTCCCCAATGCTCCCATGCCACAGTGATGTAAGTGACTTCTGACTGGGGGACCCCTTTATCAAGTATCTCTAGCAAGAAATCTCCCGTAATATCGAGCTGATCATGACCGAATATGATGTTGTGCATTACAGTTTACCCTTCAGAGTGGTCCCTCTCTTGAGTGGATCTTCTATAGATGCAAGTTTTATGGGGTTTTCCTCCATTGAATTGCGGGAGGTGATATTTCTCAGGTCATGTAGGAGGTTCATTACGGTTCTGGTAGGGCTCATTAAACCGGGCCAAAACTATCTCCCCAGATCTGGAGGTTGGGATATTTTTGGTCCACCATGATACATGATTGTATCGAGTTTTCCAATAGGTTCCATGCATGAAAAATCCATGCTAATTTTGTGCAGCAGCTACCAGAGCCTTTCCACACTACCATGTACTCTTGGACCTTTGTGGTCTGGGTAATTGATGTAGTGGGATTATATCCACCGGTGACAGCCCACAAAAGAATATTTATCTTGACCACTATATATTTATTTTCCAAGTGGTCAAAGGAAGTTATGATCAATGAGGTCAAGACCCATTCTATCCATGAATTTTTTATGTCCAATATCATCTACAAGTTCTTAGTGCCTCATTCCATCCTCACCGATAACAGAACCAACTTTCAAGCAGCCAAACTAAGGATGTTGTACGCCAAGTATAACATCTGTTCAAAACATACCCCCCACTATCACACAGAAGAAAATGGAAATATCGAGGAAGTCAAACAAAACCTCTCTAACATTCTACAGAAGATGGTTGGACCTAATAAGTAGAGTTTGTCGGAAAAACTACCCAACGCACTCTGGGCCTATCAGACAACGACTCACAATTCCAATTAGGTGACCCCATATTACCTGATGTACAGAACAGAGGCAGTCATACCCATCAAGATTCAGTTGCCTTTATTGTGCAGAGCTATCTACAATCAAGAGGAACCAGATAATGTACCTGAGATCTATTTGTCTGAACTAGAATCACTCGATGAGAATAGGCTATGTTCCCTACCAAATATGTACAGGCATTAGAACAGTATTTCCAGAGCTTTCAACAATATACTTCACCTCCTCTCTTTCTTTCAAGGTGACATGGTGTTGGCTTTGAGAATTCCGATCATACCTGGTAAGAAACCACCTAAATTGGAGCCCAAATGGGAAGGACCATACATCATTCACAAGGTTTACCCCAATGGAAAATACTCCCTAGTTACTATGGATGGTGAGCGTATAACTCCTACCACCAATGAGAAATTCCTCAAGCAATACATTTTCTATGTAAACAGATACTACATGACCATAAAATATGATGTATTTACCACAAGATGTTAAAATGAATTATTCATCTGAGGTAAAGAATGTAAAACTACTCAACATATGTCCCTCATTATGTTAAACTATACATGGTCTCACATGACCTTAGAATTTCTCGTCTTCGCCGAATGACATTAAAATGTGCGATCTGTCTTTCTTGAAGGATGTAAAACTACCCATCCCCCATCATGAATGATGATAAACTTAAAAAATTGTCCAAGTTCTAAGACCATAAAGTAAGATCTCTCCGCATCCTTTCCGTATGATGAAAAACCCCACAACATCTCAATAATAATGTATTGCTTGATTCCCATCCTTATGGGATATGTAGGAATACTCAGATACTTGACATTAGTGTCCAACCACCAAATAATTTTCCTTGACATCCCCCTTAGGTGTAGTTCCCTCATAGGATCACTCATAGTGTATTATTTACTTCTTTTCCCCCATCTATGTCGGGTTTGCATTGATCTCACAACTTGTACCTCTCGTTCTTCCATCCTCTAACGTCCTTACCGCATGACATTAAACTACATGTCTTCAGAACTACATATGGCTTGATTCCCATCCTCATGGGATACATAGGAATGCATAGGCCTTTAATTCCTTGGGCCAGGACTAAATAGTAGGATCTCCCCATGGGATCGGCCCCATGGCCTTGATGCTTCTCAAAACACATGGTATGGTACATGCTTTGATTTCTTTCATTCATGTAAGGTTTATCATGAATGCACAAGGTATCCCCCTCCTTGGAGATTGCCTCATATTTATTTGAGGAACCAAACCCCGAATACTCAGAGCTGGTGCCTTGAATCATGATGTGTAATTTTTTAACAAAAACATGCACTGATAAATTACACATCATATCCCATACAGAGGATCCAATTCAGTTTAGGTTCTGGGAAACCAGTCACTTCTGTCAAGCATCTTCACCTGAAAACTGATACCTGAAAATTTTATTTCAAAAATGTAGGGTGAGTATTTGAATGCCTAGTAAAGGGTTTTAAAAAAAAATTAATAAACCAATATAACTTTTGAAAAATTATTTTACATTTTTTATAAAACATTTTAATAAATGTAGAAACACATGTATCGTAACATAACAATTGTCTAAGAATTAAAAGAGCGCTATTCAAAGAATACTAACAAAGTTACTAAGAAACATGATTCAATTATAGGCATGCTCATATGGGGTACATAGTAAAAGACATTCCATGTGAAAATGAAAGTACAAAATTAATAACTAAGATAATTACATGATCAGAGTTGCGCTTAAATAAAAACATTGATTTCATCCTTTACTATTAAGAAACATACACTGGAAAAAGGCTCTATGTACTACATAATTACTATGCCATAACTTTTACGTCTTCTGGTTCCCTTGTCCATAAGCTCTTTAACCGTGAATATTCTACTTGTCAAATATTCTTCTGGTTGATTAAATCTCGTAGCCATAATGAGGAGAGTGCAAATGCCGGACATCATTACCATATTGTCCAGGCCTCGAGCCAGGACCATAAATAATCATTTTGTCAAGGCCTTATGCCAAGATAGTTTTTTTGTCTCATGAGACCTACCGATTCATCAAGGGGATATAGTGGGCCCCACCCATCACATACTAAGTCCAATGCATTAATCATCTCTCAAAATCAAAGTTCACACACCACATTGATTTAGTAAGTAATTTATTACTTATCATTTCAAGTGTCACATATTTCTTGTTTCCTTAATTCACATTATTGAATGTGTCCCATATCACCTTAAATAATTTAATTTAACATTTCATATTATTAAACGTGTCTCATACCACTTTGAACAATTTAATTTAACATTTCATATTATTCAAAGTGTCCCATACCACTTTGAACAATTTAGTGTTTAATCCATATTTGGTTATGGTAGTTAAATTTCATCCTTTAACATTTACATATATATAAAGTGAGTCATGGATTATGAGGTTAATAACACAACTATCAACTACACGACATTGTCATTTAATGTTGAATATAGTAAGCAGACTATGGCATATGTGATGAAAACCAAGGTACTAAAAGAAATACAAGTTTTGTCACATGAAATAGTAACCTTACAATTATAAAACCTTACTAATCAAAATTCTTATTGGAATTTCATCTGGATGCAAAATTAATTAATGAAAAACCAAACATTTCATGTGGGTTTTTAAACTTGTAGATTCCCAAACATTAATTGCTAACATTCTTTTGTATAACACATCATAATTTCAAAAATAAAAAGCATGAAACTCAACCATAACCAAAACTATTTAATATGTTAGAAAATAAGTGACTCAGACATATGAATATAGAAGTTGAAAACCCCAAATATAATACTCATGAACTAAACACAAAAAAAGTATAGTATTTGGAATATCCACACTTAGGGTTTAGTGTAGTGTAAATTTATTTATACACCAGGGTATATATAAAAAGTAGTGTTTAAACAAAAATAAATATATTTTGAAAACACATGTTTCATATTTCCTTTGAAAACCTTTGAAAATTCTAAATAAAATTAAGGGAAAAAGTTTATGTGTACACCTATATTTTCACATATCCAAAAATACATCATGTATAAAAGGGGTTAAACCAAAAATCCATTGACATCCACACAAATTTAACTTATAAGAAACATTAATAAACTAGAGTCCCTAAAACTCCATATCACAACATAAAATTAAAAGGATTATATAACATATAAAACTTATATGTATAACCAAGTTCATACCAAAATTAGTTGGCACCTCCATGTTTTTAACCCTTTAGGAGTTTTAGTTAACCAAGTGTGTATAAAATGCATATTAATTAAAAAAGTTTTTTTATCAAAAACATTCACAGATTTCTTAAAAAAATGTGTATATAATTTTTTTTATTACATAGTTATATATTATTATACCATTATAGAACCTTGACATCACACACCCTTTCATGTTAAGGGGGTTTATATATTTATGTAGGGAAAAAGTCTTGGCATTAGAAGGAATATGGTAGTTCACACTCTTAACCGTACATACATGTATACCATTAACCATATATATATATAAGTGTGTGTGTGTGTGTGTATTTATATATATATATGTATACACAAAGTATATAATCCAGTTTTCATGTATAAAATACATCCTTATGTTCATAAAACCTCTTGAACTCAAAAACAAAAGACTTAGGGTCAGCCTACGAGAAGATTTCAACTAATCTATAAGGTTACATATACATTTTTATGAGTATAAATATATATGTATAAACCATAAAATAACAAATACAAGGAAACTTAAATCCCTTACCTTGGTCTGAGGAGGAGGAGTGGCTCTAGAAGACTCATGGGAGCCTCTTGGGGTTTACTGGAAGCTTGATTGGGGGAGAACCGAGTGGTTCTTAGGGTGAAACCAGGTTGTTTATAATCTATAATATGTATAATTTATGGTGGATATTTTAAAATATACTACTGGAGAACTGAGCCCTATGTGATTTATTAAAAGTTCAGGGAAGATTTTGTGGAAAATGCGTGGTAGGGAGGCCAGCGGTGTCCTGGGCGTGGAAAAAAAGAGGAAGGGAGAGTAGGGTACTGGTATGGTGCATGTGGGAGAGGAAGGAGACGGTGTGTAAGAAGAAAACCGGAGGTGGAATGGATGGAAAATATTTGATTTGGCCTTGATCCAAAGGTTTGAGTGCCTCCACTAGATTTAAAAGGATGTGCGGCTCAAATTAGATATGAGTTTTTATCGGATGACATAGATCAAAACAACATTTTCAAAAAATTGGAAGGTCACGATTCGATCACAATAGATCGAACATCCCATAAAAAATGAGGAGAATACCGCGGCTTCCGGGAATTGAGGCTTAGACTGAGATGGATGGCCCTAATCACTCACGAAATTATCCTATAGCACATACCTCATTTTGACTTAACAAACATGTCTGAAATAGAATCGGATGGAAAAACTGTGGCTCTTTATAATCAATGAGTTCCAAGCATAAGGTCAGAAATCAAAAAACACACACAAGGGCCTTATACATGGGCTCCTTCCCCCTGCTGGCCTTGTCCTTCCCCTGTCTCATCATGGATTCATGCCCAGGGTGGTGCAATCTGATCCCTCATGGGCTCCTATGTGCCCTTCGGGGAAGCTATGTTCCCTGCTTGGGCCAGCCTGAGCTTAGGCTAAGGGCTAGGCTCACCCGCCTAGCACGAGATGCTTCCCTTGGCCCAGCTAAACGGCAAGACCTAGTGGGCTTATTTTTTTAATAGAATCGAGATTTAAAAATTATAATGTCATAAGAAAATAAATATATTCATTTAAACTATATAAAAAATATCGTAAATATTATAAAATGTGATTTTTTTATTTAAACATTGAAAGATTAAAGAATACAAATTAAATTATACATTGTATTAACTAAGAGTATCACTAAAATTATTTATAAACAATAAATTTTTAAAATACAAAGCTATAAGTTGAAATTTAATATATCCACATGAAAACCGTTATACTAGTATTATATAAATCAAAAACATAGTTTGGTTTTAAGATATAATAATGAGAACATTTACTAGATATTTGAATTATTTGTAAGATGTTTGAAACCATCATCTCATTTTAAAATCACCTAAGTGTAACTCATAATATTAAACCATTTTCCTTTTAAATCTCATAATAAGATGTTCTGTTACATTTTCAAAACATAAATGTTTTTAAAAACTACATTAGATTTTTTTTATTAAACCACAAAAAAGATTAATGGATATAAATAGTTGTTGGAACTCCTCAGTCACAAACATCTCCAACAGTCACCCAAGGGTAACGGTCTGGTAGATGCCTTTTAAAACCAAACATTAGGGTGTCCCAAACCCAAGACAATTGAAAAATATGGTATTTCCTATACCAATGATGGCTAGTACAGTTTTCATGATTATTTTGGTGATGTTCTTCATTACGACATACCTAAGGGATATTCTTTGTTTATCGGGTCTCGTTGTTGCTTTAGGGGGCCTTCCAGTGCCTTTGATAGGGTTTTTAATAAGTATCTTTGGTTAAAATAATTTCATTTTGATATTGTTTTAATGTAAACACTATGGTTTTTTATTTCATAAAATTCCTTTCTGTTTAATTTTCAAGTTTTTATTTGGTTGACAAGAAAATTAATCAAAATAAATTCATGATAATATTATTACCTGAGAAAAAAGTTTTGGGGTGTCACATTATCCCCCTATACATAGATTTTTTTCATCTTAATTCATTTCATACAACCAAACTAAAGGAAACTCCCTGATGTTCTTTACCACATCCTACATCATGGAGGATCCTCAAGTGTGCCTAGATAAATACCCAGGTTTGTGTTTAGTTCTTATGTTTCCCTGTCCCAAACACACTTCTGACAGTAAGGGTTAAACTCTTGCATTGTACACTAGGGCTTCCAAATGTAGTCTCAAATGGTAGAGAGCTTGGAAATTTATGACGGTTAAAACTCTCTAAGGACTCGTTGAACTGTCTCTTGGCTGACGACGTTGATGACATCGCCGTGGCCGTACAAACAGATGCTTAAGATTTTGTACATGTAAGCTGCGTGTAGGTCCCCTTCCAAGGTAGCCTCTTGAAACCTTACCCTGGATGTGAAGTTTCAGGATTCTGTGAAGCATATGAATAGATCTTCATGGTCCTTTCTCCTTAACATATACTCAGCAAGTTGAGCATTGGTAATGCGGTGGTAGATATAGGCATTCCCTTGGAGAGAGCGGAAAATGTCAAGATTATTTGATATCCTATAAAGTTGTTTGCATATTCTTCGTAGGTTTGTAAAGGGAAGGTGTTCTTCCTCATAGGTTCTGACTATAATGACCTCTAATATCTCAATGGGAAGAAATAAAATGTGGGTTTTCCCTTCCATATGTAAATATTAATTTTTTTATGAATGTCTATTTAGTGAGGCACAAAAAATGAAAAGGTAGAAAGAAGAAGAAACAACAAATTGTATTTTCACAAAACAATTGGTACACTATACCCAGAACTAATGGCTTCCCTAGTTCCCAGTTACATGAATTCCCAAAACAATTTCAAATCTCTCAATCTCCCTAAACCAAATGCACCCCGAGCAGTCTGGTTCGATATTGTGGGTGCACTTATGGTGTCTCCAGAGAGTGACATGAGGGGTGTATAGTTGAGAGACATCGGTATGTAGTTGATGTATGTACACAAAATTGGAGGCTTCAAATTCAATAATTTTTAAGTCCACTACTTGACCATAATGGCCATAGGACATGGTTTGACACATATATGCTCGTCGAGGTCTTCTGCTGTTGTAGATTCATGGAAATCCATGATGGACTGGATGACTTCCACTACGGTGAAGCATCTAAAAATTATTTCATAATACTTTCCCCGATGTGCATTAGATAGAAATTGGGTTTGCATCATAAATAGGTAGTCCAAACCTACTCCTAGGTGGAGCTGAAGTACACAGGGAGATTTGGACACATCATAGAGGTGTTTTCATGTCATATGAATATGGGAATATTTTACAAAGTTATTATAGCTGGCTATGGAAATTATGGTTTCTAGGGCCTCATTAAAAAGATAAAAAAGACTGATTTTTCCATTTTCCATTTGAAAATTACAAAAATATCATACTTAGTTATTCTTAAGTAAATTTGTCTTTGTCCAGTTCTGGTTCTCCATAGTTATCTAAACTTAATCCTACGATACCAACTATGAGGACCCAACCCCAGAATACCCGGATCTGGTGCCATGAATCATGATATGTAATTTTTTAACAAAAACATGCACTGATAAATTACACATCATTTCCCATATAGAGGATCGAATTCGGTTCAGGTTCTGGGAAACCAGTCACTTCTGTCAATATTTTTCAGCTGAAAACCGATACCTGAAAAAATAATTTCAAAAAAATAGGGTGAGTATATGAATGTCGAGTAAGGAGTTTTAAAAAACATAATAAACCAGTACAACATTTGAAACATTATTTTAAATTTTTCTATAAAACATTTTAAGAATTACTGAAACAAATGTATCATAACATAACAATTGTCTAAGAATTAAAAGAGAACTATTCAAATAATACTAATAGAGTTACAAGGAAACATGATTCAATTATAGGCATTCTCATACGGGGTAATTAGTAAAATACATTACATGTGGAAATGCAAGTACAAAATTAATAACAATGAGTATTATATTATAAGAGTTTCACTTAAATAAAAACTATGATTTTATCCTTTACTAATGAGAAACATACATTGGCTAATGTCTCTGTGTACTGCATAAATAATATGCCATAACTTTTACTTCTTCTGGTTTTCTTGTGAATAATCTCTTTAACCAAGAATGTTCTACTAGTCGAATATTCTTCTAGTGGATTAAATTTCAAAGCCATAATGAGGAAAGTGCATATGTCGAACATCATAACCATACTGTCTCGGCCTCGAGCTAGGACCATAAATAATCATTTTGTCAAGGCCTTACGCCAAGACCGTAGTTTGTCTCATGGGACCTACTGATTCATCGAGGGGCTATAGTGGGCCCCACCTGTCACATACAATGTCCAATTCACCTCATCTCTCTAAATCAAAGTGCACATACCACTTTGATTTAGTATGTCATTTATTACTTATCACTTCAAGTGTCACATATTTCTTGTTTCCTTAATTCACGTTATTCAATGTGTTCCATACCACCTTGAATAATTTAATTTGACCTTTAATATTAGTCAATGTGTCCCATACCACTTTGAACAATTTAATTTAACATTTCATATTATTAAATGTGTCCCATACCACTTTGAACAATTTATTTTTTAATCCATATTTGGTCATTGAAGTTAAATTTCATCCTTTAACATTTACATATATATAAAGTGAGTCATGCATTAAGAGGTTAATAACAAAACTATCAACTACATGAATTTTTCATCGTATGTTGAATATAGTAAGTAGACTATGGCATATGTGATGACAAACAAAGTACTAAAAAAATACATGTTTTGTCACATGAAATAGTAACCTTAAAATTCCAAAAACCTTACTAATAAAAATTTATATTGGAATTTCATCTGGATGCATAATTAATTAAAGGCAAACCAAATATTTCATGTGGTGTTTTAAGCTTGTAGATGATAAAACATTTATTGTTAACATGATTTCGTTTAACACATTATAATGTCCAAAATAGAAATCATTTAACTCAACCATAACCAAAACCATATAAAATGTAATTAAATAAGTGACTCATACATATGAATATAGAAGTTGAAAACCCCAAATATAATACTCATGAAATAAACACAACAGAATTATAGTATTTGGAATATCTACACATAGGGTTTAGTGTTGTGTAAATTTATTTATACACCAAGGTATATATAAAGAGTAATGTTTAAAGAAAACTAAATATATTTTGAAAACACATGTTTCATATTTCTTTTTCAAACCATGGAAAATTATAAATAAAATTAAGGAACAATGTTTATGCGTACATCTATATTTTCACATATCTGAAAATACACTATGTATAAAAGGGGTTAAACCAAAAATCCATTGACACCCACACAACTTTAACATATTAGAAATGTTAATTAATGAGAGTCCCAAATACTCTAAATCACAATAGAAAATTAAAAGGTTTATATAACATATAAAACATATAGGTATAACTGAGTTTATACCAAAATTAGTTTTCACCTCTATGTTTTTAACCCCTTAAGAGTATCAGTTAACCAAGTGTGTATAAAATGTAGATTAATTATACAATTTTTTTATGAAACACATTCACACATTTCTTAAAGAAAATTATATAAATTTTTTTATTATATAGCTATATATGATTATACCCTTATGGAACCTCTACATCACACACCCTTGCATGTTAAGGGGGTTTAAATCTTCATGTAGGGAAAAGGTCTTTCCATTAGAAGGAAGATGATAGTTCACACTCTTAATCGTACATACATATATACCATTAACCGTGTATATATATTTATATATATAAATATATATGTATGTATGTATATGTGTTGGTGTGTGTATTTATATATATATATACAAAGTACATAATCCAGGTTTTCATGTATAAAATACATCATTATGTTCATAAAACCTCTTGAACTCAAAAATAGAAGACTTAGGGTCGACCTAGGAGAAGATTTCAACTAAATTGTAAGGTTACATATACTTTTTTATGGGTATACATATCTATGTATATAACATAAAATAAAAAATACAAGGAAACTTAAATACCTTAACTTAGTTTGAGGAGGAGGAGATGCTCAGGAAGACCTGTGGGAGCCTACTGGGGTTTGCTGGAAGCTTGATTGGGCTAGAACTGAGTGGTTCTTGGGGTGAAACTGGGTTTTTTATAATCTATAATATGTATAAAATATAGTGGATATTTTAAAATCTACTATAGGAGAACTGATCCCTATGTGATTTATTAAATGTCCGGGGAAGACTTTGTAGAAAACGCGTGATAGTGGGGGTGGTGGGATCATTGGCGTGGAAAAAAAGAGGAAGGGACAGTAGGGTACTGGTCTGGAACATGTGAGAGTGGAAGGAGACGGTGTGGGAAAAGAAAACTGGAGGTCGGATGGATGGCCAGGATTTGATCTAGGATTGATATAAAGGTTGGGGTGTGTCTGCAAGATTTAAAAGGAAGGGTGGCTCGGATTAGATCTGAGATTTGATCGAAGTTCATAGATCAGCGCGGCGTTTTAAAAAAACTCGGATGGTCCTGATTAGATTGCAATGGATCGAATGGCCCAGAAAAAATGTAGAGAATAATACGACATCCATGAATTGAGGCCCAGACCATGATGGATGTCCTCGATCACTTGTGACATGATCCTACAACCCAAATCCTATTTTTCCTTAAAACACTTGTTCGACATCGAATCGGAGGGAAAAAACCATGTCTCTTTATAATCCATGAGCTCCGAGCATAATCTTGGAAATCACAACACACACACACAAGGGGGAATTATACACAGGATCCCCCCCCCCGTAGGCCTTGGGCTACCCCTACCATGTCATGGCCTCACGCCCATGGTGGCACACTCTGATCCCTCATGCACTCATGTGTGCCCTTCGGGGATGTTATGCCCCCTACTCGGGCCGGCCTGAGCTGAAGCTAAGGGCAAGGCTTAGCCGCCTAGTGTGAGCTGCCTCCCTTGGCCCGGCTAAAGGGATGGCCCTAGTTGGCTAATTTTTTTAAAAGAAGACCTCTTTAAAAATTATAAAGTCATAAGAAAATAAATACATTCATTTTAACTATATTGAGAATATGTTAAATTTTATAAAACGTGATTTTTTTATTTAAGCATTGAAAGATTAAAGAATACAAATTAAATTATACCTTCTCTTAACTAAGAATATTTCTAAAATTATTTATAAACACTAAAGATTAAAATTACAAAGTTATAAATTGAAATTTAATATATACACATGAAAGCTTTTATATTAGTATTATAGAAATCAAAAATTTAGTTTGGTTTTAATCTTTAAGAATGAGAACATTTACTAGATATTTGAATTATTTGTAAGATATTTGAAATCCTCATCTCATTTTAAATTAACCTAAGTGTAACTCATAATATAAAACCATTTTATTTTTAAATATCATAATAAGATTTTGTGTTACATTTTTATAACTTAATCGTTTTGAAAAACGACTGTAAATATTTTTTATTGAACCGCTGAAATAGTAAAAAACATTTCTAATGGTCACCCAACCGTAATAGTCAGGTAGATTCCTTATAAAACCAAACATTAGGGTGTACCAAACCCCAGACAATTGAAGATGATGGTTCTTTCTATTCCACTGATGGTCAAAACGGTTTTCATGATTATTATGGTGATGTTCCTCATTATGACTGACCCAAGGGAGCTTCTTTATTTACCGGGTCTTGTTGTTGCTTTAGGGGGCCTTCCAGTGGCTCTGATAGGGTTCTAAGTAGGTATCTTTGGTTAATATAATTTTATTTTTATCTTTTTTTAATTTAAACAATATGGTGTTTTATTTAATAAAATACCTTTGTGTTTAATTTTCATGTTTTTGTTTGGTTTACAAGAAAATTAAACAAAATAAAATCATGATATTACTATTACCTAAGAAACATGTTTTGGGGTGTCACAATTTCACCCAAGCCACTATGATGTTAGACCCCGAGCATGTTTACCCTTCATGCGTCCCCTTTATTTGGGTCTCCATCAACATCCACATTTGAAAGGACCGACGAACAACATGGATACTAGGCCCTAGTTCCCTCCTATTTTTTTGGGCCAACGTCCCCAAGAATTTCAAATAGAAAATTGATACAAGTCCCGCTTTGAAAATATGGTTTGCGGTCGATTCTCATTTGGTGTTCCCACTTCAGGTCACATGATATGGATTCTATGTTTTGAACATGGTCAATAGTTATCCTCCATCAGCATCACCACCCCTATATTTCTCAAATATTATGTACAGTGATTCATGTTTTCAAGTTATCTCTTTGAACGTCAGCATTCCTCGAGTAGGGATTTTTGTCTGGGTGGGATTGACCATGATTGATCTCTTTCCATTATTATCATGACCTTATATGCTGGGGAGAACCTGATCCAATTCCTTGATTCCCACATTGAGCATTTCTCAAGTGGGATTAGGAGATTTGGTAAGGCCATACCCCCATAAAGGATCACACATTCATGGTCCAAGCTCTATGACCTTAAACAAAGACCACCATCGTCCTTATTGCACGACATTAAAACTACGTAATCTGTATGAACTAAAGGACTTAAAAGAACTTATCACTCATATCTCATGACTATAATCTATTAGTTGGATAGGACTTTCCGTTCATGGACTAGACTCAGGTCCCTCGACCTTTTTGGCCTCCCAAGCCCAAGTTCACACTTAGGATTCTGCGATGTGGTGTAGACTCTATGTCCTCATTCACATTGGCCTATTTTTTCCATGCCACATACATCTCCTTGAGACACCCCTCCAATTATCATACTTTCTTCATGAAGTTAAACTACACCACATATCCTAGAACTATGTTCGGATTGATTCCCATCCTCATGGGACATGTAGGAAAACTTGAAAAAATTGTCTTCGGGTCTATCCGAGGTTCATTTATTCTTTCTCTTAGCCTCTTCACCTGAGTTCTCTCTAGGAATTATGAATGGTGTGGCATATGTGGGTTTGTGTCCTCATTCCCATCAGGTTATTCTCCACACCATACACATTCCTAGTTGAGATCCCCCCTCTTATCTTCATCCTTACCACATGATGTTAAACTGTATGGAATCTCTAGTACTATGTGTGTCTTGATTCCCATCCTCATGGGATACATAGGAATGTCTGGACGTTTTCACTTCAGGGCTAGCCCTATTTATGAGAAACCTCCTCATCTTTTTTTCCCCTTGGCCTAAGTTCTCCAGGAGGAGGGTATGTGGTGTGGCATGGGATTATGCCTTAATTCACGTCGGGTTTGTAACAGCCACACCATGTACCTCTACCTCTTGAGAGATCTTACTCCCCCTTTTCCACTCATCGTTTTGAGTTGGATATTCATGAATTGGCCCTCTCAACCCTCTTTGGAAGTTCACCAATGTGACCAGGAGCACTCTAGTTCAGGACCTAGAGTGTTGGATTCTTTATAGACATTTTATGACCCATTTTAATGCTTCATGTTCCCCTTCTTTTTTGATTTCATAATCTTTCACATTTGAAAGGACCACCAAATGGCATGGATGCTAGGCCCCAGTGCTCTCCTACCACCTTGGTCCAACATCCTCATGAATTTCAAACAAAAAATTGATACAAGACCGATGTTACGAATATAGTCAATGGTCGATGATCATTTGTTGTTCCCATTTTAGGTCACACGATGTGGATGTTGTGTTTCGAACATGGTAAACAACTATCCTCCATTTTCTCACCACCCCATTAATCCCTAAATATTGGTTGCATGATTCACATCCTTTTCAACTCCATCATGTCCTAGTGGAATTTTGAAACTCTTGGTGTTATCCTTCAGTGTGCATTTTCACGTT
Source organism: Viscum album (assembly GCA_963277665.1). Taxonomy (NCBI): domain Eukaryota; kingdom Viridiplantae; phylum Streptophyta; class Magnoliopsida; order Santalales; family Viscaceae; genus Viscum; species Viscum album. The sequence continues at coordinate 1,979,435,748 of OY728122.1, forward strand.
AAGAGAAATAGGCCACGATGAGGTTTCATTCGAGGCTTCACACTATTTTCCACATTTCCTATATTCCTTATGTTTCAAAGATCTTCTCTACCCTTGTTTCCCACTTTGAGCGCATCTCACATGGGCTTAGGTATTTCATCAAGGTTTGTGCCCATTTGGAAGAGTCTCACTTCTCATGGTCCTAGCTCTAAGACCATAAACTAATATATCTCAACGACCTTTACACAAGACGTAAAACTACACAGTATCGCAAGAACTATGTATGGCTTGATTCCCATCCTTTTGGGATACATTGGAATGCTCAGGAACCATGTCTTCAGGTCTGGCTCAAGTTCCACTAATTATCTATTCTTTTCAGGCTTTTTGATCTAACTTTCATAGGATTGTGTGGTGTGGAGTCTGTGGTCTTATGTCCTCATTCACATCTGGTGTGAAATAGTCGCACCACATACTCCCCTTTTAGGAGATAGTCTATCCTGCCTCTTTTGCTGAATGGAATTAAACTGTACTCTCTAAACTATGTATAGCCTTATTCCCATCCTCAAGGGATACGTAGGAAAACCTAGATGTTTCATCTTCAGGTTCAACCCCATATTCTCTGATCATTTCTTCCTCCTTGGACCGAAGTTTCTTCGCTGGAATTGCATGTGGTGTGGGGTGGACCTCGTCCTCATTCATGTCGGTTATGCTTTATCATGCCATGTGCATTCTCATGTGAAACCCCATTTATTCTATATGTGTGAAATCCATATGACTTTAAAATATACTACTTTTTTCCTCTTGACTTTAAACTATTGCATCTTTAATTCAGGATGTTAAAATGAATGGGTTGGTCCTATCATACGACCCTAAACTATGACATTATCATCCTATCTACATGATGAAAATTGGAACCACATTGTGATGTTCTCACTCTAGGGAACATCATGGTTGTTATCTATCATCCACCATACCAATTTTCAAGGTAGGAATATGTCTTGATTACTATAGAGATGCCTGGATTCTCCATCTTAGGTTTGTTTCTTCACAAAAAAACACACACATCCATCCTAAAGAACATACAAGATCTATTAAATTCTGATTCTTTTTGTGTGTGGTCTAGACCCACATGACAGTATTGTCCCTGAAATTGGTACCCTACAATTACACTTCTAGAACTACGTACTTATTGATCCAAATCATAATGGGGTACGTAGGAATTACCAATCACTATTTCTCAGGCCTAGCACAACTTTCATTTTCGATCTCTCGACCCAAAACCTCCCCAAGGAGCACATGGTGTGATTTGGACTCCTATTGTCCTTGTTCATGTAGGTTTTCATAATTACCGCACCACGTGTCTCCCTCCCTTCTTTTCGTATATGGTACGATCTATAAGACCGTAAAACTAATATCCAACTATCCTTGTCATAAGACACTAAACTATGCAAAATTTTCTAGAACTACATGTGGTTTGATTCCCATCCTCATGGAATACGTAGGAATGCCCTGACATTCCGTCTATGAGTCCAGCCCCAGGAATCTTAAATCCTGCCCCTTTTTAGGCCCCTTGGCCCAAACTCTTTTAGGATAATGTGTTGTGGCATGTACCTCTCAGGTTATCATTCATGTTAGGTTTTTCAACTACCACACCATGTGTCTCCCTTTTCTCTTCCCAACATGGTCTGAGTTCCACAACCCTAAACATAGATCTCCATATGGGAACTATACATTAGGTTTTGATACTTCTTCACTATGAGCACATTCTATTAATCCAAGTCCCCTATTAATAGTCCAATCTATGACCTTAATCTAGGAGTGTGTGACCCTAGGACCCTTTTCCTTGGAATGGTATTCAACTTCCTCTATCAGACTCGTCTCATTCGCATACTCAAATGAGCTGTGGGAAAGAGCCCAAAGTGAGAAACTTTTAACTAAACATCCCATCATTTCATGCGAGTGATTCATGATCCCTTTATTTGTATCCCCATCCTCTTCCATGTCTAATGGGACCCCCTTTACGGCCTGGTCTCAGGCCACATTATCTCACCTACCATCTTGGGCCAACACCCCTGAAGACCCCAGATGAAATTTTCAAAAAGTACTGTGCTTAGAACATTATTATTGGTCAACCCTCATTTGTATGTCCCCATTCAAGGATAACGTGAAATAGATATTGTGTTTCAAACATGTTCAACAGTTATCCTCTACCTTCATTCCACTATCATTTTGATCCAGATCTTGGGCATCATGATTCACATCTTTCCATTCCCTTATGTTTAAGTGGAATTCCAACTCATTCAGTTTTACCCCTTCATTCATTTATGTGTGTTAATTAAGAAAATCAGTAATATTAAGATGTCGTTCAACTAGCATTCCATTTCTCCCAATGTGTTACTCCTTATACCAAGAAAATCCCATCACTGACCCTTGTTTCCCATAATAAGCATGACTCATGCAGGCTTAGTGACTTTGGTGGAACGTGTACTGGCACAGTCATGCCACACATGCCTTTTTAATCCTGCATGAAGTTTAAATTTAATACTAGAACTACATATGGCCTAATTCCCATCCTAATGGGGTATATAGGAATGATTGAACACATTTCTTTGGTTCAAGCCCCAAGTGACGCCAAATATGGTCTTGGACTAAATAATCCCGTCAGGAACACGTGGTGTGGTGTGGACTTATTATGTCCTCATTCACATCAAGATATGTACCATGTCGTGGATTTCTTTTCAGGGTAATCATGCCCTCAACGCATGGATTTAAACTACAGTTCTACCCTGAAAAATTCTTGGATTCCCCATGGTAACTATGGGATGCGTAATCCTCCTTTCAAAGGGATTTCACCTACTAGTATTGATTTCTATCCACTCTATGATCTAGAACTATTTTTGGCTTAATTATCATCCCTATAGGATATGCACCAATGTTCAAAAACATTTCCTCGAGAACAGCCCCAGGTTCATTCACCATTCAAGCCCCATGGCCCTGATCATGGTCCAGTCTTCGGGACCTTAATCTGAGAGCCTATAGTCCTTGAAATATGACAATAAACTATTATCTTTTGCCCTGGAAGTATGACCTTAAAACTATGAGAATTGTCCTTACCGTATGACGTTAAACTACAAGTCTATAATCTTCATTGGTATGATATAAAACTACAAGTCATTCTAGGTCCTCACCAGAGAGGTCTGGTCTGAAAGTAGGTATGATCCCTGATCGGAATGATGTGGTCACCTAATATTTTTTCACCATGATGGCATAATTTCATGAGTGTTGGACTCCATTTGAACAACCGATAACTCCACCCTCCACACATTGGGTTCCATTTATTTAGATCCTCATCCTCTTTTATGCCTAAAGGAATACCCTAATAGTATGGATTCTCGGCCTATGGCTCACCAATTGTCCTAGGCTAACATTTCAGAAAACTAATGGATGAAATCTCAAGTTAGGCCCCAAGTTTTGGACATGGTCAGAGGTCAGCCCTCATTTGTTATACCAATTTTAGGACAACACAATAAGGATATTGTGTTTCGAACATGGTCAATATTTATCCTTCATTACCATGCCATCCCTACAGTGTTTCACATTTTGGGTATCTTGATTCACACTTCCCACTCACCTATGTTTGGACTGATTCTAATTCCCCTAGTATTATTCCGCTCGTGCATCAAAGAACATTGGGAAAATGAAAATTCGACTATTCTGAGAACATCATTCTCCATTCATACATCCCTCTTTCTTCTCGAAAGCCTGGATTGGTCATTTATACCCCGGATTCTTGAAGATTGGTTGTCACTCCCACATTTAAATGAAGTAACGATGTTTCCATACCTAGTTTCTCACATTGGGCATGACCCAAGTGATATTAGGGATTGATTGCTGGTTACTCCACAGTTATGATTGAGATGTGATAATTAAAATAAACAAGCAAGCAGATAATAAGTCTGTTCATGAAGTTTGGGATAAGAAAACCAAGGGAGATATGTTTATATGTTTTCCAAAACACAACCCTTATGGATAGGCCAATTTGATGGATTTCTCCAGTGATACCACCCTCTCACTTGTATCCTATAGAATTTCTTCCCACTCTACAGATCCCTCTCTTCATTAGCAGTTATAGAGCGAATCTCAATACCTCTGATCTGTATTCGCACCCGCTCACCTAGAAAATCATCCATTTGACAGTTTTCCAACATTTCTTGTTCTTGGGCTTTGACCAGCTGGTCATTCAACCATTTGTTAGTCTCGTATTGGTTTTTGATGAATATGGATTGATAATTTGGTTTCTCTTCAAGACACAAAAATTCTTGCTCGGCCTCAAGGAACATTTTCATGTTCAAATATTTGTTCCATAAATGATCGATGGTGATCCATTTGTTGATCTCAGAAATCTTCTCAACCATGTAATCCAGGATCATCGTATGAAGATGATGAGCATCCACCCCTCTAGTGCAGAGAAGGTGCAACCAGGTGCGCAGTGATCCCATTCGAGGAACCCATTCAGCTATTGGATGTTTGAGGAAGTGCCTGATACACTTCCACCCTATGATCTCCATCATTCGGCTCTCTTTAGCTACATTAGGATCAGAATAATTTATCTCCTTAGGGTATGTAGACCGATATTTGGGGAAAGTAGCCAGAAGATGAATGGGAGGGTCTCTCTCTAGTATTCCTCCCAAGGTTTTAGTCTATTCACAATGTGGTTGAACATCCTCACTCATCTCTATTTCACAAATTTCCCCCTTTCCAATATCAAACCTCGCCCCGAAAGTGATATCACAGGTGTCCAAAAACCCTTTCTCACTAGGTGTCGGGGTCGGCTCTGTTTGAGAAGCAGGTACTGAGTGGGTTGGTACAGTCACCATCGAATTCTCTACAGATGGTCTAGATTCAACAGGCTATTGTGTCTCCAATATCTTCATTACTATAAAAACAATGAATTCCCTGATTAGAAAATATCTCCAATGATGGATACAAGTATCTAAGGAATGAAACTTACAAGAGATCAGTGCATCATCCTCCATATTTTTAGTCTCTATATGAGCTACCTCTATAAGAGATCCGTCAACACTTGTTAATTCAATAATGGGTGTTGTCTCTCCACCTTGTTCTATCGGTGCACCTTCACCCCCAACTAATGGAACTTCCTAACCACTGACACCATTATGTGCCTGAACTGTATAAAAGTTTGATTGGTGATTACATATTATGAAAAGAGGAAATGTTAGGATATGAATTGAGGCATACCTCGAGTTGCTAATCCATTTCCATATCAGAGCCAGAAATATCACCACTCTCCCGAGAACTCCCTTAGTGGGATATCCCCTAAAACCATTTACCTCTAAGCTCATATTTAGCTTCCCCTATTTCTTATTCTTCTTCTTCTTATTCTTCTTTTGATTCACTTTCCTTTGTCTCCTCATAACCTTTGTTCATCTTCAGATAAAATTCATTCCAGATCATGCTCCTGGCCGAGCATCACTTTTACCAAGAGATGTGGTTCCTCATGCCTCCCCTGATTGCATGCATATACGTCCATGGTTGCCAAATATGTGTGCTGATGATGAAACTTCACCTTGTCATCAATCCGAATGAGCCCAATTTTTGGAAGCTAAATCTCGTATCGCACCATTTTTTTCCAAAGGACTTCGGGGTTCGTTGAATGATATAGGGTCAACCATGATGAACATAGTGCAGGGATGATTGGGTCCCTAGAAGGTTGAAGAAGATACCTTATCTGCTTCCAAGGAAGCTATCTGGGCACTCTGAAAAAAAAAATTATGAGCCCCACTCCCACCGAATGATGGGGGTATGGCCGCACCATGTGACATTCCCACCATTAAAGTCCAGGCATGTACTAACCCAACTTCCCAACTTGTTTCTGGACTCTCCTCCCCATTGTCACCTTTTTTTCTCTCTCTATATCTAGGTTCCACAATGGCCACCTTGAGCTGCTAAACTCACTTCCGTAGGAGCCCCTCTAGATGTGTCGCCACCCAATGTTCGACATACTTTGTGGAGAGGCCTCGATCAACTCTAGTGGGGTAAAGGTTATTACCTCACCAAAGTCATATTTTGTGAACATCAACCACATTTTAAGAAGAACACAAGGATTTTTCTCTCCCCATACATCTTTATACACCTTATTTGGAATCCGTTGGATGCATCCAAACTGCCCGGAAAACCTTGACGGAACATAGAGCTCACAAAGGATCTACCCATAAACCTGGGCCACAAGCACCCCACCTCTGAATGGCATACAGTCGATCCAGCACAAGGATCCCAGGTTAAACCTCTTATTTGATTCCATGATGCCGACCATCACTAATGTTTCTAGACGAACTCCCATCCTAGTATACCTTACTTGAAGTAACCAACCACTAAAGAAAGATGCATGAAATCTAGTATACCAGACGTTACAGTCTTGGTTTTCATCTGCATGAATGCCCGAGGATTGATATTCCCCCATCTCCAAGATCATCCAATATAACCCACTATTTCTCCTCTGCGCCGTGGTCAGACACTGCTTTCCCCACCCTAGAATCATTATATTTGGGTCTTTCTAGAGAAATAGTCTGAACCACTTTTAAAAGGGGATGTCTTTCAGAAAGTCATTGGACAGATCTAATAGATGACATGTCAAGATGGGAGTCTCGGACTTGTCCACCTAGATATTTTCTATCAGAAGAAACTCTTCATACTAATGTCCATCCAAAGGGATAACCCTGATGTAATGAACGTCCCAAAGACTGATGAAAACCTCCCCATAATGGATATGGAAGGTGTTGTTATCAGGGGACCACCAGCTAAATATCTCTGGACCGTGTTCTTACTGGCAGTAGAAATGCAACAACGATGTCCACACCACATTCAATAGCCCAATGTTCCACAATTATGCTAGGAATTGGTCGCATGATTGGCATACCCAATACGCCCAGACCCACTCATTAGTGAAATTTCATCCAGACCCTGGGTACCAATCCTGTAACTAGCCCTTGGTATCATTAGTGATGCTCTGTCATAAGGTACTTGCATAATAGGCCGAAGATTCCTCAGCAACCGGCTCGATTCCAAAGATGGTTATAGTCCTTGGATTCTGGACATAAATGGACATATGCCTAGTTTCTCTAGCAGGATGGCCATTGTTTGTAATGTCATATCATGTAAGATCATCCTTGAGCATCACCCATGACTGTGGTGTATCTACATCAAATCCCAGAACTGGTACCTTCTCTAAAATTTCAAAGTCCCATATCGATAGGTTGTCAGATAGACCATAATACTTCCAAGATTGGTTCAGCATAATAAAGAGACCTTGGTTATCATATAAAACATTCTTGTCACCATAAACCTCATGGTTAGAAATCATCTCATCCCCATGAGCAGCATAGATAACTTCTCTCCCTGCTCCACTCTAATCAACAACCAATTTTTTGGAAAAGTGTGGATTCAACAAGGAGGTTGCATGAAAAATAGGGATTTGGCACGTAAAATGTTCAGTGTTCACAAAACAGCAACCAAATTCAAGGATTGCACATAGAACAGAACGAATTTTTCACAAGAGCGGGTGAGATTTATGCACACGAATGCTCCGACACTTATCATGCGAGAAATATTGTGTAGACTATGAAACCCCCAGGGGTATTTATAGCCATGAATCGGGTATTCCGTGTATAGGAATTAAATTTCATGCCATGTATGTCATTTTTTTTGCGCCACCCTCAATGTTTCCAGGCTTCTCGGTATTTCCCTCAGCATACGAGCTCTATACCCCCTCATAGTTCTGATTCTGAGTGGGGAATTTTTAGCCACCGAAATCCGCTGAAGGCCTCAACCAGGAATTATTGGTAAAAGTGAAGGAATATTTCCACTTAGTTAACAGTTTAGGGATGGGTCAAAAGGCTACACAAAAAACTGAGGAGTTGCGGATAAAACCACTCCACTTCATGAAAACTTGTGCAAACAGGGTGGTTTTTTGCATGTCGGTGTAGAAACAACCTACACGGTCGACGGATGGGTATGGTTTTCCGTGCCAACCTAATTGCATGACCCCGCTGCCACTTATCACTTATAAATATAGGTGTACCCCCCCCCCCCCCTCACTTCTGGGTGGCTGAATAATTTGAACCGTATCCCACTCGTAATACATCTATTTTTCATGAAAATTATGTCATTCATGTACTAGATTTTGCGTGACAAGTCTCCCAGCGGTTCTCCTTTATGCGGGACCACTAGGACTGGACCCTTTCCCATTTTCTTTATTGATAAGTCATTTGCACAGAAAACTCATCCAATAGCACACAAAACTCATCCAATCATGTGAAATCCTCCTTTATCACTGAAACCTCATCTTATTGCACACAATAGTTCTCTTTTGTATTTATATTGCACACAAACCCATTCTTTTGTGTGCAATCCTCTATCCCTGTCTGCGCCCGTGAGCATCTCTCCAATTTCACATTCTTAGACACCATCTTAGGCCACCTCATATGCGCAACACACCTATCCCATGCACCTTTTTCTTGTATGACCCTACAAGTTTGTATGATGTGATTTCAAGGTCCCTTTGGCGGGACTTTGCATTAAGTTGATTAGACTTATGCTTCTTCGCATAGGCATGCTAACGAGTATTGCTTCTTCGAAGAGTCACATAAATGTGTGACCCTCAATGGATCACTCCATTGCACTGCCTCACCATGCCAATGCAGATGAATTCCCTTACCCAAGGGTGGGTGGGTATCACTTATGTAAGTCCTTGTGGTGTGGAGTGAACCTGCCTTGTCTGAGCTACAAGATGTTAAACTACCAAGAATTATCATCCTCAGCACATGATGTTAAATTGTGGCCTCACCCCATGAAATATACATGGGGTTCCCCATCTTAGACATTCTCCATTCCCACTGGTTTCCATAGTAGCAAGATCTTCCTCACATGGAATGAGATCCTCTAAGAAAGATTGGCATCTGTCCATGGGGAAGGGAAACCATCTTGGTGTAAGCACCTAGCCGTTCTTGATGGAGGTGGTATCCTCACTCCTCCTTTCTTCTTTGGTGCACAAAGGTTAGAAAAGATATGAGCAGCAAGACCATTGTTACCCTGTCCCTCTCCCATTGGGATTTGTCTCCATTGGGTCTCCATCCCGTAGTAAGTCCAAATTCTCATCTCCTTGGTCGGCTAACAAAGTGTAACCCCCTATTTCTTCTTTGGGCCACTAATCACGTGTAAGCCCCATCTCAATTCATAACAAATGCACCATTCATGATGTGATTGTCAGGTCTTTTATGCCTCTTGTTTCTCACACCGAGCATGAATCATGTGGGATTAGAGTAAGAATCAACCATGGAATCCTTCCTGGGCCACATAGAGTGTAATTAAAAAGCCTCCCTGCTGAACTATATTGACATTTATCCTTGACCTTATCTGAGCAAGGTATGTAGGAATCCTATCTGGGGTTCAATCCCAACACCTACTTGTCCTGACCCCTTCACGTCGGTTCACTTTCATCCCGAATGACGTTAAACTCTATTCCCCATACCGAACTACATAGATATTGATCCTTTCCCCTATTCGAGAAGGGTACGTAGGAAGCCTCCTTGAGGTTCAAGCCCAACTTCCATTGGTCTTGACCACTTCATGTCGTTCCACCTTCATTCTGCATCACATTAAGCTGTATCACCTATTCTGAACTATGTGGACTTAGATCATTTCCCTTTCTTAGCAAGGTATGTAGGAATCCTCATCGATTTTCAAGACCATCACCCATTGGACTAGACTACCTCATGTTGGTTCACCCTATCCTGCATGAGTTTAAACTATATTCCCCCTTTTCATCAAGCATGACATTAAACTGTATACCTTTGAACTGCATGGGTTTTGATCCATGTCTCTTGGAAAAGGTACATAGGAAGCCTCCCTGAGGTTAAACCCCAACCACCAGTAAGTCATCGTAGTTCCCAACAAAAGGTAATAAGTTTTGAACCCCAGCCATTGGAAAGTCATTGTAGTCCCCTTTTTTGGGACCCACATCCCTGGTCTGTCCTAGTGGAGTTAGATAAAATCTCAGGCTACTAATCACGTGTAAGTCCCAACATCATCTTTGGGTCATTGTCCAATGCTTACTCCATGATTATATTCCTCCATCCCGAACTACGTGGACTATGATTCCCTGTAATGGGGAAACATAGGAATCCTCCCTGAGGTTGAATCCCATCACTCATGTCTCATCATGGTCTCTCCCTCGACCCCCCGTGTGTACCGGGAAGATCATCCCCCAACCCGAAGGTTCTATTTCCTCCAGGTCCCATCCCTGTGTCCATTATCACAGGATGCCACCTAAGGCGCCCCATCTCCCCCATCAAACTATGTGGACATTGATTCCCTTCCACGAGGATATGTAAGAAGTCACTTCATGGCTCAATCCCAACATCACCATTGTCCTCATGTCGGTTCCATATCATTCTCCATCTACCTATCTCAACCAAACATATCCATATTGATTTTTACCCGGGCTACCACATCCTGGTGAGATCATGTCACCCACTATCTCACTACTCCTTGTAGTAATCGGGCAGCTAACCACGCGTAAGCCTCACATGTTCTATAGTCATCCACCAAAGAGTGCCCCTCTTGTGATGGTCTGAAATCCATATGTAATCCCCAACATCATCTCTAGGCAACTTTCCTCTGAGAACAGCTTGATTTATCACCCCTTTGAACTATGTTCGTTTTGATCCCTGTATCTTGAGACAGGGTATGTAGGAAACCTCCCTTAGGTTCAATCCCAGCCAACAATAAACCCCTGTGTCTCCTTTATTGGGACCCAAGCACCCTCAGATCCATCTTCATTAGATGTTGTGATCTTCCTATCTAATACGACTCTTAGGTGCTCCCTCTTGTGGTTGCACCCATATGATCCACTCTTATTAGTGTTTCGATCAGTCTTATCCATCTCCACAAGACATTAAAATTGTGCCATACACTGTGTTAAGCATGGGAAGATGAGGAAACCCTCAAATACAAGCCCAGGGAATATATTTACCCGAATTCGACGTGTGATTCCTTGGGATTTATCACCCTCAAGAAGTCCAATCATAAGGGGAAGAAACCGAGACACATCAGTGTTCCAGCATCTAGAGACGCCAGTGATGTCCAACGTGACTACTCCCCCAATCGAAGGTTGTTTCCCTGGGTTGAACCGTTGGAATGTCCAGACAGAAGTAGTGTAATTAATCGGATTCCACAAATATATGGAACCTGGAAGAGTATCACAAACAAGGTCTTAATCATTGGGGGAGACCCAGACTAGGTAGCGAGTTCTGAGTTGGAATCCACAGAAGGAGAGACCAATATCCCATCATCCTGTTTCGATCAAGGACCAAACATCCCTAAATTAGCAATGGATATCACCCACCTTTGGAAAGAAAGAATGTGGGATAACAATCAGCGTGTCCTCCACTGATGGATGCATGCCCAACAAAAGCATCATAAGCACTCTTCTTAATGAAATCTACATTTTCCTGTAAATGTTGATCCTCCTTTTGAGCATGCTTAATTATTTCTGACAGAGTTGACTACACTGAAACCTAAAACCAAACAAGAAATTACTCTCCAACAAAAACTTCTTTACCAATATTTATCACATATTTAAGAAAAGGGTTACACATAAAATGTAACAAGGTTAATGTTGAATTATTTTTTCAAATCAAAGAACCGGACAGATTATTTTCTTTTCTAGGATGGTAATGAATTATATAATCAAAATAACTAATTAGTTACATCAATATAATCTATTTCATGTTCATTTATTTTTGAGTCAATATATACTTTAAAATTTTGTCGTTAGTATATATATCACACTTTATAGCATAAAAATTATGTCTAAAAATTTATAAAGAAAAAAACCATAATGGTTAAATCCAAATCATTTTTAGGTTATTTTTACTCATGAGGTTTCAACTAATGTGAAGCATAAGAAATCAATGGATCATTATAAATTATAACACAACCATTTACATTCAAATAAGAATCATTCTAGATGAAATATTCACTATTTATAGAGGGAATGTCTATAACTAGAAAATTCCCCAAACAACTTTTTTTTATTTGAGAAAACATCACATTATTATTCTCAGATGAATTTATCTCCTGTTAGAGTAAACTTAGTTAGTAGTCCACACAAATAGGAATGGTTTTAAAAAAACCATAGATGTAACCCACTAAATCATGAAAACTAAAAATATATGTGATATTTTTTGGTCTTTTAATTTCATTAACAACTTTTTTTAGATGATTCAATAGTTATTCCATTTTTAGAAACAATATTTCCAAAGAATGAGATGTGTTCCAACTAAAAATCACACTTTGTAAATTTCCCATATAATTTCTCTTATTTTAATATTTAAAAAAATAATTAAGTGTTTTTATTGTTCCTTATATCATTTAGAATGTAAAAAAATTTCATCAATAAACAAAATCAAAAAAAAATTCCAAGAACTCATGAAAAAGCCAATTCATATAGTCCCTAAATACAAAAAAGTTAATTGGATAACCCCAAAGTCATAAATACAAACTCTAAGTGCCCATATATAGTACAAAATGAAATATTTTTAATTTCACACTCCTGAAATTTCATGTATCAATTCCAAAACCTTAAGTAAATGTGAAAAAAAATCTATAGAGAAGATAAAACAAATTTTCAGTATGAGGAAAATGATACAAGTTGTTAATAGTGATTTTTTAAGAATTTATAATAAATGAAAAGTATCATTGACCCATATTTAATTTTTATGAAAAAAAATTGGAGAACCCCATGGTGATGTTCTAGTTTGAATGAAAAAATTATCTGAAAACTCATTTTACAAGTTTTCTTTAATTCTAAATGTTCTAATTGATCCACTTGATAAGGGAGTTTAGAAATAGTTTTAGCATTGGGCTATTATTAAACTATTAAATCGTCATCGAGATCAGGAAGAAAAAATGGAAAATAATTCATAACTGAATACATATATTCATTTAATAATTTAACATCACTAGTTTGTGTAGGTTCTTTATTTACAACATTATGAGATATGTAACATTCACTACCACCTCTAATAATTTTCTCATTTTCATGGTAAGTTATCAAATTCATGGAATCATTGAACATAATTTTCTTATCATTGAAATTTATTTAGCATGATAAACTAAACTAATATCTATACCAAGTATAATATGAAACTCTATTACGAATAGTTCAACATGATTTTCGATAAATTCAATCCCATTGATAATAAATGAATTATTCCTTTAAATCTTTGTTTCTTTAATACTACCACAAAATGTTTTCAGAAAATGTTATATCTTACCTTCATGAGATTTTATTTCTACATTACATGGAAATTTCTCAAAAATGAAAAATGCAAATATCCTTAGTCAAATAGGGTTTTGGAATAATTTTAATAAAAAAGTAACAAAACTACCACAACTATATTTGATTGACTAACATTATCTATAGTAATATTAAAATATTTTTATACACCCTTTTTTCCAATATTGATGATTTCCATCCTAAGTTACTAACTTTTGGAACCTATTAATATATTGAACAAACTCACAGAAACTAATATACCTCACTATTTGGAGGATACCAGTTAACCTACCCTTTGATTCATCGGGATTCATTTCCTTGTAATCATATTATAAATGGCCAAACCTTCCTCATCGAAAACACTTCTCTAATTTATATGGAATTTTACTAGGTAAATTTTACCACATTTACCAAAATATGATAAATTCATTTTCATACCTCTAGATTTATATATTGTATGTTTCCCAATCACCTATTATCCAAACTGATTATTAATTTCATCATCATAAGGCACATAAGTGACATAAAACACCATGTCAACTTTTTTAGAACAATGAAATACATTCTAATATCTTTTAAATTAAAATGTTTCCAAACATCTCTATAGACATCATCTCAATCCATAGGAAAAATATATTAATTTTAATGTCAATTCCCTAAAGAAAATTTAGTATCTACATGGTCGGTCTTATATAATTGACATCATACATGACCATAAAATCTTAATCATTTTGCATCAATTCGATGAATTTGTTTCCATCCATTGTCAAAAAAACATAGGGAAATACTTATCAAGGAAAACTTACTTAAATGTTTCCCATAACATGTTATAAAGATCATCTTTATATCTATTATTATTAAACAAATGAACCCATCTCTCAGCTTTACTTTCAAAATAATAAATGAAAAGAGTTACCTTTTGATATTATGAACATACCTTGATTTCAAATATCATCTCCAAAACATTGTTCCATATATTGGATACCACATGGTTAGATGATCCAATAAATTATTGGGAGATGATTTCTTTTGAAATGATCCAATATAGAAATTTTAATCCAATTTAGATCGAGTTCCTCTCAAGCACGGATACCACCACTACTTATAGCTTCTATAAACTTCTACATCACTACAAAACACTATTATTTTCAAATTCCATTGATCTTGGGGTGTTGATTTCAACGGGTATTTCCCTATCTCTTACTTCACAGGATAGATTCCATGTTTAAAATGTGGAAATCAATTATAAACATACATCAAATAGAATAATCTACTTAGTAATAATTAATTGATATATCATTTCATGTTAACCATAATGAAAAATCATTCAAGGGAATGGTATTAACATTATCCTAAAATATAATGTTATCTAAATCAACCTATGTTTCCAAATATAAGGTGTAAACATTAAACATAATATATTCTCACGTTTTAAGTAAAGAATTAATTCTCTTATATTTGAGGATTTTTTAGGTTTATAGTTTTATAGAATTTGGTCATAACTCATACATACCAAAACCATATAATTAAAAGTGGGAACATCTAATGTGAATCTATTTTTATCATCATATAAAACTTATGTGACAAAACATGATTTCTTTTCATGAAAAATAATCTCTACCTTCAACTTTACCACTTCTTTTCTCTTAACCATCCTTAAATACAGTGATTTTATTTAAAATGTGGGATGATAAAAAAAGGTTTGTATGAGATATAAAAAGAATAAAAATATTAGTATATTGAATACCAAGAAAAACATGAAAATAAATTTCATAAGAACATGACTTTTTATCCAAAAATATAATTTTCATTATTTTAAAAAGATCATTTATATTAGCTTTTAAAAAAATTTATTTCCATGAAAACTCAATTTCGGCCATATGAATGTCATGTAGGTTCCTTGGGAAATAATCAAATATAATCCTTATAAAACCCTTTAAAATTGGAATAAATATATGGACACATTATATTATATTTACCTAGAGAAAAAATCATTACCTAATACATTAGAGTTTTGTCTCAGTGCATCCATCGTATAATATATTGCAGGCTCACCCGATGCTATCTGGGAACACCAATTATAAAACAATTCCAAGGAATATATCATGAATAAAATATTTTAAGGTTGTAATTTTTATCTAATTTTTTTTCAGAACTATTTTAAATTAATATTGAAATCTCTTTTGGATATCAGAATAAGCATATCTTCTAAAAACCATTTTTAATACCAAAAAATAAATTTCCTTTTAAAACCACATATTAAATACCAAAAAAACAAAAAAATGGGATGGATGGTTTCATATTTGAATAAGACATGAATTATTATAGTGTAATAAAAAATTAATATAATTATTATGCTGGTAGGAAATTCATTGTCTCTATATAATTTAATAAAGAACATTTCCCTCATCTATTTGCCAATATGATCCATAAAAAACACATAAAAAGATTCCTTATGAAAAACTATGGAGAGTGTATAAAGAGATATAAAATTTAATTTACAAATATTTTATGTCCATAAAAATTTTATAAACATGTAATTCAAAGAGAAAGTTATTTTTAAGGAAAACATTGAAAGATGATTTTTTAAAAATAAAAGTCCCTTCTCAATTTCGAAATAATTAAATATTATGCCCTATGAAATTAATAAAATTGAAAAAACATTAAATAATCTTACAATAGATAAATTAATGATATAAAATTTTTATGTTGTTGTATATACATCTTGTAAAAGAATATAGGTTCATAACATCAAAATATTAATCAATGAAAGGAAATAGAGACAGATTCCCTTATATCGAGTAAGATTCTCCATGTATGTTGTTTGTATTCCAAAATAATAAAATTATTTTAATTAGTTACTTGATTAAGTACATTTTTCACATTTATTATCCATTTTATCTCACTTATTACCATGTTATATATGATTAGTTAATCAATTAGTTTTATATCATATGCTTTGACCATATTTGGCTTATGTGTCAAAAATAATTTGTGTAGGTTGACTATGGAAAATGAGGTCATTATTAAAAAAATATATTGGATAAGAATCATAAAATAATTGTAATATTTTTATACTAATTATAATTTAATACCAATAATGAATTATTGATATTAAAAATGATCTATGTTATGATCATAGAGATAGTAGGTCATAGATATGCTTGAGTAACATTTCCAGTTTTCAACGATAATTATAGAAATAGGTAAGTATTATTTTATCAGTCCAAAATGAACATAATTTATTATATACCAAATTATTTCATTAAATATATATATATATCATCCATTTTTTTGGTGATGAATATCAAGTCACATCGTATAGTGAAGTTTGTTGTCCACACATAAATGAATGATGTGAATTTTCAGTGAGTGAAATGGTAAGAAGAAAAATGATATATTAATTTTTTAGAATAACAAATATGTCATTAATATCTCAATTTGATCATGTATGTCATATTTTTTTAACATGGTCACTATTACCTTCCATGTAAAGAGTTAGAGAAAATGAATCACATCACTTCATGAGCCGATAGTTTGTCGTACTCACGAGCGATGTTATCGTATCCCTAAAAAATAGAAATTAAAAAAGGTAGATATTATATAATTACTATTGTTGTATACTTATGTTTGGAACATCATATATATACATTATATCCACCATCATACCAAACCATAAGAGGTGTTGATGTAACATTTCAAAAATTATAAGATTATTTTTCTTTTTATAAATACATTATTGATTAATTTATTAGTTATGTTGTATATTTATATAATATAATATTAATTTAAATTATCTCACACTTTTAAAAAAATTACATTTTATTTAAATTAATATTTTTAATTATAAATATTACTTTTATAAAGATTGTTTAATTATTTTTATGATAATATATTATTATATGATTACATTTGTATAACAAATTAAATTTTTAATTAAGAGTGTTATAAAATTATTATAAATAATTATTTCAGTTACATGTAATACTTATAACGTTTAAGAAAAATTATGAAAATAATAATTTAGTATAATATTATTTAAATATATGAATATAATGAAGAAATTAAAATATTAATAAATGTAATTTGATTATATCAATAAATTTTAGATATTATAAATAAAATTTCTTAAAAATGAGTGATAATTTATAAGTCATATAATTGATTTAAATTTAGATTTAATATAATTTTAAAGGAATATATGAGTATTATTTTGATTAAAAAATTTAATAATGTTGACATTTTATATGAAAATTATTAGATGAATACTAACGAAACAAAATTAAATGAATAATCATAATAATAATAATTGTTTATAGAAAATATGATGATAGTAATAGTAAATAAAAATTTATTTTTAAAAATAAAGAATCATGACATAAATAGTGGCGTAAGTGTTAAGGGCTATGTTGAAGGGAATGATAAGGGGTTTCAACCATTTGTGGAGAAATCAAGAGCTGAGGAATATCGAGCATTGATTCTTGTTTAGGAGACAAGGTCTAGAACGAGGTCGATGTCAGATGAGGGCTTCACAATAGCAACCCATGCTTAACATACATGGATAATAAATCATTTTAGATGAATATTTAGTACATTAAAATTATACATTCCAGAGGACCATAATATTTTCGTGTCATTGGAAACTTGGTAACCATGTCTTCTATACTGGTGAAAGATCTTCAACATCCCCCATAAATATCCCCACCATTAGTAGTTCTACCTAAAACCATTCCTCATAACCTGGGGAAGGAAACATAAGAAAGGTGTGAGCTCAAATGCTGAGTAAGGGTAAAAATGGGAGATATGTAATCATAAAAATGAGCATAAGGGTATGAGAATGTGATCATAAAAATTGAAGATCATACCCTCCATATCAATGATCATATAATAAAGATTGGTCGCTCATGAGACAAGAATCATAATGAAATAAAGAGAATAGTCAATGAAAGTATAGAATATAAATAATTCATGGAACTGTGGAATACATAAACATGTGATATCAATCCATGTAATTCAAGACACATTGCTAGAACTTATTAGAGAACTTCATGGGAACTGCGTCGGGTGGGCGGGACACACCACCATCCCCAGTCGTAGTTATTTATCTATAAGGGATTGGAATTCCCCAACTTCTCATAATGGATAGGGTTTCTCGATCTACCATCATCATGGTGACTAGATATAATAAAAGGGACAAACCACCATTTCTAGAAGAAGTCCTTTATTTGTAAGGGATTAGGTTTCCCCATCTTACCATAATGGATCGAGTTTCACCATCTTCCATCATCATGTGACTACACCTACTATGCATGAAAATCCACCATCCTTAGCAGAAGTCCTCTCTTTTTATGTGATTGGTTTTCCCCATCTTCCCATAATGGATCTTGCCTATCGATTTGATTCCCATCATTATCTCATGAGATATAAATCTTTACCCAATGCATTAGAGAGAGATAGAGGTCCCACCAGTCACATAATGAAATCATACATAGGTGTTCCACAGGATCATAAATAAACATATCATAAGCCATGAAATTAAATGGGTATAATAAACAATTAAAAATATCATAACATATTGAAATAGATAGATTTCATATTAATTTCAACATAAACATAACCTATGAAAAGAAGTAGGTTTCAAAAGAATATAACCTATGAAAGAGAAATAGGTTTCATAAACATGTTAACCATAATGAAGAAATGGGTTTCATAAATACCATTCCATTAGAAATAACTAATTCAAAGATAGGATATTAATGGAACCATTAGATCACTTCTTATATGGTATGAGTGACATCAATATATTTCATATTAGATGGAAAATTGTTTTGAAATATCTTCTAAAAACGTATCTTGAGGAAAATATCCTTTATTATTTGAAAAAATATTTTTAATACATAAAACCATTTGAAAATAATTTGCATAGGAAATAACATGAAAAAATATAATGGAGACATGAAATAATTTTTAAAACCTTTTTCATTGAAAACACTTGAAATGTTTAAAATAAATAATGAATTTTTTTTGAAAACCATTTATTTGAATATAAATTTACCACATATAAATAAGCTTTCAATGTTCTAAAAATCATCTTTCTTGAAAACTTATAAAAGATGCTTGAAATCATTTTGAAAACCATTTATTTTAAAGTACTTTGAAAACATGTAATTAAGACTTGAAAAACATTTTGAAAACACTTTTACCATGAAAACATATAAAATACGTATGAAACCATTTTAAAAAAAATATTCCTTGAAAAATAATTTTAAAAAAAATCGTAAATATTTTCCTTTTAATAATGAAAAAGGGATATTCTAAAAAATGAATGTGGTTAAATCCATACATGTTGTACGAGGTTAAAGGAAAAATCATTTTTCAATGTAAAAAGGGTAGAAATGTGATTTGTTCGGAAAACAACAAGAATATTCCCAGGAAGAGATTTGTAAAATAAAAAAATGGTATAAATTAATTGTATATCTTATAGTATAATGGTATAATATTCTTGGAAACACTTTTTGGAAAACATAGTTTTCCAACCTAAGAGAGGGAAAAGTCATGCTTTCCTAAAAACACTTTTTTAACTATCTTATCTTTCAAATAGTAGAAAATGTTACCAAAAAATGATTTTATCATGAAATAATAGAGGATAAATAATCACATGAATTTCATGAGATATGTATCATAATATTTATCTAAAGGAATAATAAACATATACAATCATGAAAAATGACGAGAGTTTCACGACCCGTCCTTGGGGCCCGTGTCGTGACTACCCCAAGACCTCCTTCAATAGGCTAGAGGCTGGAGACTAGAACCAATGGCGTAAATCCCGATAACTGGGAAGGCATTACCTTTATAAAAGTAAACAAAACACCACAGAGTACAAGAGGAAGTAAAACACTAAGTACGAAGAGAAGTGATGAAAGTTAAATGGGCCAGAATAAAAACCCAAATGAAAGTACAACTACAACTGAACAAAGTACAATAGAAAAAGACAACAACTGGAAGAATGGAAGCAGCTCCCGGGTCATCATCCTCGGATCCTACCTGAAGGGTAGGTACAGATAGTGCAGATCCTGGATCGTCCACCACAGAACCTACCTGAAGGGTAGGTACAGATATCGTAGCTCCTCAATGCTCTTGCACGTCAACCTCCTCCGTGTGTCGTCTCGTCGCGAATTACACCTCTGGATACTAACTCGTCATGTAGGCCACCTCCGGGTACCGTCCAGTCCTCAAACACTCGGCCTCTGTCAGCACTGCTCGTCGTCTGAAACCAACACAACGAGGTGTGGGCATAGCCCGTGCAGGGGTGAGTATAACGATACTCAGTAGGGACCTCGAGACCCTCAAGGTCTCACAAAAACCAAAATGGATAACCAAAAAGAAGATCTCAACAGATAACCTCTACTTAGATATATGCCAGTGCATATACCTAAGTTATCAAGTAACCCGTCTCAATCATGAGGAAAGCACCAAGATCATGAAATCAATGGATAACCACTACCCAGGTATATGCCCATACATATACCTAAGTTATCAAGTGACCCATCTCAATCATGAGGTAAAAACAAGGTCAAAAGTCTCAGATCAAATCAGGATTTTTATTATCGAAACCGTAACTGCTAAAGAGCCCCGTCTCTGGAGTGTACAGTAGTCCTGTCAGGAATCAGAGGTACTGCTCACTAATCCAAGTCTCTGAGGTACTCCTCCTGTCGAGTACCGCGGGTCTGTTGCCAAATACTGGGCACTCCGTCCACTTTGGGCATGCCGCCAAATACGGGGCGCTCCCCCTAATAGCCTACAGAGGTACTCCTCCGGTCGAGTACTGCGGGTCTGCTACCAACTACCAGGCGCTCCGTCCGCTGTGGGTATGCCGCCAAATACCGGGCGCTCCGCCCACTGGGCTAGTCGACTCAATCAATTGTCACGACCCGTCCTCGGGGCCCGTGCTGTGACTACTCGAACCTCGCCTTCCATAGGTCATGGGCTGGCGACTAGCACAAAAGGCGTAAATCCCGATAACTAGGAAGACATTTCCATTATAAAAGTAAAATAAACACCACAGAGTACAAGAGGAAGTAAAACACTAAGTACAAAGAGAAGTGATGAAAGGTAAATGAGCCAGAATACAAACCCAAATTAAAGTACAACTACAACTGAACAAATTAAAACAGAAAAAGACAACAAATGGAAGAAAGGAAGCAGCTCCTGGGTCGTCGTCCTCGGATCCTACCTGAGTGTAGCTCCTGGATCGTCCACCACGGATCCTACCTGAAGGGTAGGTACAGATAGCACATCTCCTCAACGCTCTCGCCCATAAACCTCCTCTGTGTGTCGTCTCGTCGTGAAGTCAACCTCTGGATACTGACTCGTCATGTAGTCCACCTCCGGGTACCATCCAGTCCTCGAACACTCGGCCTCCGTCAGCACTGCCCGTTGTCTGCAACCAACAAAACGAGGTTCGGGCATATCCCGTGCAGGGGAGAGTATAATGATAATCATTAGGGACCCTGAGACCCTCAAGGTCTCACTGAAACCAACATGGATAACCACAAAGAAGATCTCAACAGATAACCTCTACTTAGATATATGCCCATGCATATACCCAAGTTATCAAGTAACCCGTCTCAATCAGGAGGAAAGCACCAAGATCATGAAATCAACGGATAACCACTACCCAGGTATATGCCCATACATATACCTAAGTTATCAAGTGACCCATCTCAATCATGAGGTAAACACAAGGTCAAAAGTCTCAACTCAAACCAGGATTTTGATTATCGAAACCGTAACTGCTGAAGAGCCCCATCTCTGGAGTGTACAGTGGTCCTGTCACGACTCCGAGGTACTGCTCACTAATCCAAGTCTCTGAGGTACTACTCCTGTTGAGTACCGCGGGTTTGCTGCCAAATATTGGGCGCTCCGTCCGCTGTGGGTCTACCGCCAAATACCGGGCGCTCCCCCTAATAGCCTACAGAGGTACTTCTCTGGTCGAGTGTTGCAGGTCTGCTGCCAACTACTAGGCGCTCCGTCCGCTGTGAGTCTGCTGCCAAATACCGGGCGCTCCGTCCACTAGGCTAGTCGACTCACTCCAAGTCGAGTCGATCAAGCAGTCGTCAGGTCTCAGTCGTCTACATGGTCTGCGTACTCCATATGCTCGTCTCCGGGAGGGACCGCTCCACGAGCTACTGGTCAATACTACAAGTATCACAAAGTCCCACGAAGATGTATCTCAATGTAACGCCTCGTCATAAGGGTCTCAACACAACAGACGTGGCGTCAATCGGACGCCCGGTCTGTGAGTTATTAGCCTTTTCGTCCCAAGGGCCCGGTTGGTTTCATGTGCGAACCAACCCGGCCATATTTCAACTATACCCCGAACTCCCATAGGGTATAATAATAGGGACCTTTTCACAATGTGATCACCAATGCCGCTGACGGTTCGTCAAACGGACGTCCAGTCTGAAAGATATCTGCTTTTCCGTTCTAGGGCCCGGTTGGATTTTGGGTACAATCCAAACCGGAAATACTTCAACATCGTCCAATCCTCAGGCGAAGAATGCCAAAAGTCCCGTCTCATCAAGAGGAATTCAATGAGACATAGGGCGCGTCAATCGGACGCCCGGTCTGTGAGTTATTGGCTTTTTCGTTCCGAGGGCACGATTGGTTTTTAGGGCAAAACCAACCCGACCGTACTCCACCTGCGTCCAAACCTCGGGCGGAGTAAGCCAAAATATCCGTCTCACTTAGAGGAATCCATCAAGGTCTATGGTACGTCAATCGGATGTCCGAATCTCAAGATATGGGCGTTTCTGATCCGAGGGGCCGGTTTGTTTCGTGTACGAACCAACCTGGACGAATCCAAAGTACTCTGAAACCTTAAGTGTGATATACTAAAACGACCGTCTTGATTCAAGGGTCGCATCGCCGCTGACGGTCCATCGATCAGAGGTCTACAGCTCATGATATGAGCGAAAAACCGTGAGGTGTCCGAAAATGGGGGGTCTGGGCCCGGACGGACCCGACTGGGCGCGACCCAGCCTGGCAGTCTGGCCGGGTGGCTCGGCGCTGGCCGAGCGACCGTGCCAAAGGAGCCACGACCCCCTACGCGGGGGCCGCTCCGTCTCACCGGACGCGGTGCAAGGCCGCGTCCCTCGTTCCCCAGTTCCGCGCTGCCGCAGAACCCTGCTCGCCGCCGCGACTTCAGCTACGGCGGATTCTTCCGGCGGCACTCCGGGTGCCACCACCCCCGATCGTCGGCGCCGCCGCACCGACGGGGGCTTCCGCGGACCACCGGACGCGCTACGGTGGTCCGATTCGCCAGCGGTCGTCACCAGTGATCATCCCTGGACCTGACCTACGCTGCAAAACCTTCAAAACACCTTCACGGACCACCTCACCATTGTCCGTCGATCCTCACTTCGACAGAAAACCGTGGGGTCTTCAAATCGCCTCCTCGACCTCAACTCCACCCGCGGTTTCGTTCGGCCCCAACAGCACGGCGCGATGGCGCCACGCTTCTTCTCCGCGTTCTTTCTCGTGTTCGCACGATGCCGTTTTACTATGTCACCTTTGTTCGTGCCGCAACGAATCAAACAAAAAGAGGGAGGAGAGTCGGTCGTGTTCGTGCGGTCTGACCTCCTCCCGTTAAGTTGGTGACAAGCGGCCCAAAAGACGAAGAACAACAAGGAATATTTCATGAACAAAAGTGAAACAACCCAAACAGTTTTTCCCCGCAACAGTTTTTCCCAACCCGCAAGGAAAACTTTCACAGATCAACTAGGTAATAATATGATCCATGTTCTTTGTTTTTTTTTAGGAAGAAAGAAATCAAGGGAATAAAATCATTCTTAAAACATAATTCCCTACCTCAAGCGTTGTCGTCGAACGCGAGTTCATTGTGGAATTAACTGTCACGGAAGAAGAGGATCGTCGCAGAAGAGAAGGATGGTCGTGGAAGAAACGTCACAGAAGAAGCGTCGTTGACGTCGCGGTACACGGCGTCGCGTCGTCGATCTCTGAGGGTTTGGCGTTCTTCATCAGAGGTCGGAGCGTTCTTCGAGTTCTTCACGTTCTTCGTCGAAGAAGAGCGCCTTCCTCCAAATCCTCTCCACGCCACAAGTTCCAACAGAAATAAAATAAGAGTTATCTTATTTTATTAAAGCACATGACATAGCTTAAGTGGGTAGGATATTTTGGGTTCCACCCTATCCACTTAACATAGCTTAAGTGGCTTTTAAGTGGCTTTAAGTGAAATAAAATAAAGTTGTCGCACCGCTTTATTTTATTTCTTAACTTAACCCCAAACATTAAAAATCACACCTGAGAAAACGCAACTCTGGAAAAGGTGTTTCAAAGCAAATATCGGTGCTGCAATTCCATCGGTGCCCTCGGAATTCTATTCCGAGCACCGGTTCAAAAGTTATAAAAACCCGCTCATTCGTTCACTGAACGTACCCGGGAAAAACTTCGTAAATTAATTCTGGGTACACCGGGCCTTTGAATTAGGATCCGTGAGAAACTGCGTTCTTGTAAAATTCCAAAGAAAATTAAGAAAAAAATTTCCTTGAAATTTCTGAGTCTTTACATTACTCCCACCTTAGGGCTTTGCGTCCCCGTAAAGCTTCAACACAAACTAGGGATACAAAAGCGGTACTGAGCACGCATCTGAGCCTCCCGCTCTCATGTGCTCACCTAGAGGTTCTCGTACTACCAGTGAAAGCGCATCCAAGGAATAGACCATTCTCATAGGATCCACCCCTGTCGATCCTCGATCCCCACTGGAACCTCCGTGAAAGTCACCCCATCGCCATCATCCAGCTCCCCATGGTCGATGATATGTGAAGGGTCAAGCACGTATCTCCTCTGTTGAGATACGTGGAAGTCGTCATGCACCTGGTGCAACTGAGGTGGATGGGTCAAGCGGTAAACCACCTCGCCTACCCAGCTGAGGACCTAGAAAGGTCGGTTGAACCTCAGAGATAACTTGCCGCCTTGGGCACATCTCCGTAAACCTCGTCCAAGTGAGACCCGTATAAGGACGTGATTGTCATCCTAGAACTCCAGAGGTCTCCAATTCCTATTAGAACTGGAACTCAAATGACTGCTTCCATGAGGGTAAGGTTGACCGACTCAAGAGTGATCGGTCGCACCCTCCTGTGCAAGAGTTTATCCTATGCTGCATGGGGTTTCCTTTTTCGCCGACCGAGGAAAACCCATTCCGACGTTGTAGTTAAACCACAACCTTTTTTCCTAATACCGTCAATTTGGTTATGAACTGTGATTTCCCATTCCATACTCAAACCAACATCGTAAGGCCTCGACGTTGCCACCAAGAGATTCCAACCGAAACTCTCTCCTCGAAGGTCTGACCACACCGTCAGCATAAGTGTGATTATCGAGTCTCCTCCCAAGGTATCTCCAGACATGAGGGTCAAGTCCACGGCATACCATAAACTCTAGGTCTAGGGAAAGATTTTTGAAAGCAAGGAATTATTCATATCGACGTCTATTACTACAATAGCTAGTAGTGGACACAGAATGCCCCTTGAATCATTTTTAGAGCCATTGGGTCACTCTCCCTGACCGCATGCAGCTACTCTCTTCCTCCGCCCTCAAGCTCCCTGAGCCTGGCGGGGATAACTAAGGCGGGTGGTTGTAGCATGTTAAGGTGTACACTACCACATGCTACTCTCCTAGCTCTGCTTCCACATCTGATAATTTACAGAATCAACTCTCCTTAAAAGCTTCCTCTTCTTGAAACACCTAACACGCTCGAGTCTCTAAGACTGGTTCCAGTTTCCTGTTTCTTACTGCACTGTGGAGTCTTCATCCGCTCCTGGATGATCTGCACCTTCTTGGCCTATGATCTGAAAGAGCTGCTAAAATTTCTCCTTTGCTGAAAAGAGAAACTTGGTCTCATCCCCTGGATGAACCACGCCCATTCCCTAATACAGTCAATCCTGACATGAATGATGTATTCATGCCATGGATGACGTCGTAAGGCCTCTATGTAACTACCAAGAGATCCAACTATCACTCTCGCCTCCAAGGGTCGAGTCACACTGTCGGCATCAGTGTGAGGTCACTAGGTATCTTCGAGTAGAAATCTCGAAAGTGAGGGTCAAGTCAACAGTTTTAACCGGGACCTCTCAGTATCAACCAAACAAAAGTATAGTAAAGAAAACATCACAAAGATAAGTGTTCTTTTATTATTGAAGCTCATAGTACAAAGACACGAATACAACAACAACATGGAACTAGAATTACAAGGGTTGTATCCACTAGTTCCTCTCCTGTCCACCTACTCCCGGAGCTCTACTTCCTTGTCCACTGCTCAGCTGTTGCTCAAGAACCAGCTGCTGCTTCTGTCTCGGTGGCTCCTCCAAAGCCTATGGATCAACTGTATGGGGAGTTGGACAGTCACGTGTCAGGTGACCCTTCCTACCGCATTCATAACACTTCCTGCTCCTCATACGGATAGCTCTCGTCCTCTTGGACCTCTTCATCATCTGTCTAATGCCCCCAGATTACTCGGCTACTGATCGAAAAACACGCGGCAAAGGTAGCAGCTCCTGAACACGCTCAGGGTGTAGAGATACTAGCACAAACTTCACCCTGAAGAAGGTCTCGAAGTCTTCCCATGCAAAGTTCATCCCATCGTAAAACTAGAACAAGTGGCTCCACCACCTGCCTGTTGCTTCCTGAAGAAGGCTGGTAGCAAAGTTCACAATGAAGTCTGCCGGCATCCTCACTAGCCTGAAGACTCTCACCACAACCTCCATCCAATCCTCAGCCGCCTGCGGGTCCATCTCACCACGGAACCTCGGTGGCCTCTAGCGCTGGAACTCGTGCAGTGCACTCAAGTGGCATGCATCGCCTACTACTGGGGCTGGTGGCATCGGTGGCCCAACGTATGGTAGTATCGCTGGTGCCTCCGCTGGTGCCTCAACTGTAAGAGGGCCCTGTACTAAAGCCTCGTCGCTTGGCAGGCTATCAGTACGCACATCCCTCTGGGCTCTAGCTAGTCATCCGTGAAAAGGCATCCGGAAAGAAACAATGTGACACGGTCAAACAATTATACCTGGTGAGCTGACCTGGTTTGAGATGACATTTAAAAACTTCTAGAAACACACACGCAATCAGTGTTTTCATGCACAAAGTCAGAAATCAGTTGTCAGGGTCCTGGTGTATGGATACGTCGGCCGCCGCACCAACACTGGACTCCCTGAACTGAAGACCACACTCGGTACTCTTAATACTACTGCTTCACGGAAAGAAAATATCAGAGTTATAAGTTCTACGGTAGAACTAACTCCTCCGATACCAATTGTCACGACCCGTCCTCGGGGCCCGTGTCGTGACTACCTGAAGCCCACCTTCCATAGGCCAGGGGCTGGCAACTAGCACCAAAGGCATAAATCCTGATAACTAGGAAGGCATTGCCTTTATAAAAGTAAACAAAACACCACAGAGTACAAGCGGAAGTAAAACACTAAGTACAAAGAGAAGTGATGAAAGGTAAATGGGCCAGAATACAAACCCAAATGAAATTACAACTACCACTGAACAAAGTACAACAGAAAAAGAAAACAACTGGAAGAAAGGAAGCAGCTCCCGGGTCATCGTCCTCGGATCCTACCAGAAGGGTAGGTACAGATAGTGCGGCTCCTGGATCGTCCACCACCGATCCTACCTGAAGGGTTGGTACAGATAGCGCAGCTCCTCAATGCTCTCGCCCGTCAACCTCCTCTGTGTGTCATCTCGTTGCGAAGTCCACCTCTGGATACTGACTCATCGTTTAGTCCACCTCCGGGTATCATCCAGTCCTCGAACACTCGGCCTCCGTCAGCACTGCCCGTCATCTGCAACAAACACAACGAGGTGCGGGCATAGCCCGTGTAGGTGTGAGTATAACAATACTCAGTAGGGACCCCGAGACCCTCAAGGTATCACTAAAATCAACATGGATAACCACAAAGAAGATCTGAACAGATAACCTCTACTTAGATATATGCCCATGCATATACCTTTGTTATCAAGTAGCCTATCTCAATCATGAGTAAAGCACTAAGATCATGAAATCAACGGATAAACACTAACCAGGTATATGCCCATACATATACCTAAGTTATCAAGTGACCCATCTCAATCATGAGGTAAACACGAGGTCAAAAGTATCAGCTCAAACCTGGATTTTCATTATCGCAACCGAAACTGCTAAAGATCCCCATCTCTAGAGTGTACAGTGGTCCTGTCATGACTCAGAGGTAATGCTCACTAATCCAAGTCTCTGAGGTACTCCTCCTGTCGAGTACCGCGGGTCTGCTGCCAAATACTGGGCGCTCCATCCACTGTGGGTCTTCCGCCATATACCGGGCGCTCCCCCTAATAGCCTACAGAGGTACTCCTCCGGTCGAGTATCGCGGGTTTGCTACCAACTACCAGGTGCTACGTCCGCTGTGGGTCTGCCGCCAAATACCGGGCGCTCCGTCCACTGGGCTAGTCGACTCACTCCAAGTCGATTCGGTCAAGCAGTCATCAGGTCTCAGTCGTCTACACGGTCTCCGTACTCCATATGCTCATCTCCGGGAGGGACCGCTCCAAGAGCTACTGTTCAATACTCCAAGTATCACAAAGTCCCACGAAAATGTATCTCAAAGGACCGCCTCGTCATAAGGGTCTCAACACAATAGACGGCGCGTCAATCGGAAGCCCGGTCTGTGAGTTATTAGCCCTTTCATCCCAGGGGCCCGGCTGGTTTCATGTGAAAACCAACCCAGCCGTATCTCAACTGTACCCCGAACTCCCATAGGGTATACTCATAGGGACTGTTTCACAACGTGATCACCAACGTCGTAGACGGTTCGTCAAATGGACGTCCAGTCTAAAAGATATCAGCTTTTCTGTTCCAGGGGCCCAGATGGATTTTGGGTAAAATCCAACACGGCCATATTTCAACAGCGTCCAATCCTCGGGCGAAGAATGCCAAAAGTCCCGTCTCATCAAGAGGAATTCAACGAGACAGACGGCGCGTCAATCAGACGCCTGGTCTGTGAGTTATTGGCCTTTTCGTTCCGGGGGCCCGGTTGGTTTTTAAGGCAAAACCAACCCAACCGTACTCCACCTGCGTCCAAACCTCGGGCTGAGTAAGCCAAAATATTGGTCTCACTTAGAGAATCCATCAAGGTCGATGGTACGTCAATCGGACTTTGGAAGCTCAAGATATGAGCGTTTCCGCTCCGAGGGCCCGGTTGGTTTCGTGTACGAACCAATCCGGTCGAAACCAAAGTATTCCGAAACCTTGAGTGCGATATACCAAAACTACTGTCTCGATCCAAGGGTCGCATCGCCGCTGACGGTGCGTCGATCGGAGGTCTATAACTCAAGATATGAGCAAAAAACCGTGAGGGGTCCGAAAACAGGGGGTCTGGGCCCAAACCGACCCGGCCCAACCCCCTTGGGTTGGCACGAACCTGGACCGACCCGGCTGGGCGTGACCCGGCCCGGTCGGCGCGGTCCGGCCCTGTCTGGGCGCGACCCTGCCTGGTGGTTTGGCCGGGCGGCTCGGCGCTGGCCGAGCGGCCGCGCCAAAGGAGCTGCGGCCCCCCGCGCGGGGGCCGCTCCGTGTCACCAGACGCAGCGCAAGGCCACATCCCTCGTTCCCCACTTCCGCGCGACCATGGAACCCTGATCGCCATCGCGGCTTTAGCCGCAATAGATTCTTCCGGCGGCGCTCCGGGCGCCGCCGCCCCCGACCGCCGGCGGGGGCTTCTGCGGACCACCGAACGCGCTCCGGTGGTCCGATTCGCCAGGGGTCTTCGCCAGTGATCATCCTGGGACCTGACCTATGCTGCAAAGCCTTCAAAACGCCTTCGCGGCCTACCTCACCATCGCCCGTCGATCCTCACTTCGACATCAAACCGCATGGTCTTAAAATCGCCTCCTCGGCCCCGACTCTGCCCGCGGTTTCGTTCGGCCCCAACGGCGTGGCGCGGCGCGACGACGCCGCGCTTCTTCGCCGCGTTCTTTCTCATGTCCACACGGTGCTGTTTTACTGTGCCGCCTTTGTTCGTGCCATAACAAATCAAACAACAAGAGGGAGGACAGTTGGCCGTGTTCGTGCGGTCCGACCTCCTCCCGTTAAGTTGGTGACAAGTGGCCCCAAAGATGAAGAACAACAAGGAAAATTTCACGAACAAAAGAGAAACATCCCTAACAGTTTTTCCCCGCAATAGATTTCTCCCAACCCGTAAGGAAAATTTTCGCGCATCAACTAAGTAATAATTTGATCAGTGTTCTTTGTTTTTTTAGGGAGAAAGAATTCAAGGGAATAAAATCATTCTTAAAACATAATTCCCTACCTCAAGCGTTGTCGCCGAACGCGAGTTCGTCGCGGAATTAACCGTCGCGGTAGAAGAGGATCGTCGTGGAAGAGAAGGATCGTCGCGGAAGAAACATCATGGAAGAAGCATCATTGAAGTCGCGGTACACAGCGTCGTATCATCGATCTCTGCGGGTTTGGCGTTCTTCGTCGGAGGTCGGAGCGTTCTTCGTGTTCTTCGCGTTCTTCGTAAAAGAAGAACGCTTTCCTCCAAATCCTATCCATGCCACAAGTTCCAACAGAAATAAAATAAGAGTTATCTTATTTTATTAACACACATGACATGTTTGAATTTAAAAAGAAAAGAAACGAACAATTAATTCAATGAATTAATTGTAATGATTTAACTGGCCAATTAACGAGGCGTTTCTTAACTAGAAAAACGCACGGTTGACTTTCATTTAAGAGGGGGGTTGCAGGTGCGTTACTTAGGGGAAAAGAAATGGTGGGGCTCGTGCTGGCCCCACCTCACAAATATCCTACCAACTGGGTAGGATATTTTGGGTTCCACCCTATCCGATTAACTTAGCTAAAGTGGCTTTTCAGTGGCATTAAGTGAAATAAAATAAAGTTGTTGCACAACTTTATTTTATTTCTTAACTTAACCCCAAAAATTAAAAACCACACCCGAGAAAACGCCACTCCGGAAAAGGAATTTCAAATCAAATACTGACCCTTTGATTCCATCGGTGCCCTCGGAATTCGATTCTGAGCACCGGTTCAAAAGTTAGAAAAACCCACTTGTTCGTTCACTGAACGTACCCGAGCTAAACATCGGAAATTAATTCTAGGCACACCGGGCCTCAGAATCAGGCGCCGTTAGAAACTACGTTCTTGTAAAATTACAAAGAAAATTAAGAAAAAAATTTCATTGAAATTTCCGGGTCTTTACAGAGAGTGTCTCAATAATCTCTTATAACTTAGTGACTTGGGATCATATTATCCATGTAAGAAATGCTAATTACATAAAACATAAAATATCATGAAAGGATTTCGATTCATGTAACCAAATGAAAAATGGATTTATATACACCTCAAATAAAAAGAGTTTAGGTGCATAAAAAACCTGAGTCTCAATGAAGGAAAATTGAAACAAAACTGTTTTATCGATTTGGTAACATTCTGAACATAAACTCCATGATAGAAGGATCATAAAATGGATATGTTAATACCCATAAATTGAATTATAGGAAACATAGAATACAATCAAGGTCAGTACATACACCAAACAAGGGAAAATAATGGATAACATAACATGTATCTCACATAAATTAATAGTGAGATGAAATCCCCTTACCTTGTGTCTTGACTCTCCCCACACTCGTACATACTTCCTCTTAATCGAGAAACTCATTTTGGTTTATGAAAAAAGGATTCATTGAGATGGTTTCTACCCAAATGTATGCCTCTAGGTATAAAGGATGATTTTCAGAGGCAATTTAGGCAGGTCATGGCCAAACTTACCAGGCTCAAGAGGTGGGAGGAATCTATAGAGGTGGTGGCCATTTAGAGGGAATGAAAATGACTCATATGGAATTTATAGAAAAAAATTCTATGTGCACATGTTCTTACCTAACAAAAGTCTTAACAAAAATCCCAAACTCAACAATGGATGGTGTTTGTTTGAACTATAGACATCCAATGGGTGTTGGACAAGTGTCTAGGTCATTTGAGCACTTAATTTTCTGTTCTTGTCCATAATTAAGCTTAATTTGTCCATAACCATTGTGATTAATTTTAATCACTTATACTAATCATTTTGGTCAAAAATTAAAATGGTATTATTAGACTCTAAAATTTATACTGAATATAATGGTGTATGTTGGAGTTTTTAAATTCAAATCATAGAATTGGAAAAATTAAGATTAGTGTTAATCCCACAGAAGGGATGAAATAACGGGGTTTTAATGTAGGAAAAAGTTCAAAAGTTTGTCAAGATTTTATATTCAGTATTAAGGTGAAATATATTATAATGAATTTATTTGTATTATTAGATGTAATATTTATCTTATGTGACCTTAAAAATAATTAATAATATCATTTATCATTAATAAATAATTAGTCAAAAGGCAATTTTTAACTAAAAAGCATTAATTTTCAATATTCATCCAAAAATGTAGTTTCTAAAAAAAACCCAAAAATTCAACCTATTATAACTTCAACATTATGAATTCAAAAATAATTTTTTTATTCAATTAAAATTCTAAATTCATCTAAGATTTTATTATTATTAATAGCAACTCATTCATGAAAAAAATATTTTTAACCTGAAAGGACTTTATCAAAAATATTGTCTTTCATTATCAATATTTTTTAATAAACAAAATATTTCAAAATAAGTTATTACTAAGTTTAATAACTAGGTTATAATTATATTATATATATAATTAATAAAATAAAAAATATGTTTCATATAAGCTTTGTGTTGCATTCATCGTACGCCAAGTCTGCATTTCTTGTAGCACATGCCAAGTTGGTATTGCGTGTAGTGCGGGCCAAGTTGGTATTGCGTGTGAGAGGAATGTTTGACATAGTATTTGAATAAATATATATATTATTAACTGTTTATAATTTCATGTGAAATGAAAAATATGTAAAATGTTAATTAATTCAAAAATAATAATTCTCAAAATCTCAAGGTGTTACATTTTACCCCCCTTAAAATGAATTTCAACCTCAAAATTTATATGGGTTATCAGAGGTTTAATAATTGAATTTTTTATTCATAGAAACAAAAATAGTAAAAAATGATACTGAAACTTTTGTTAAAAATGAAAATTTTGAATCATAATGGTTTCCCAATGTTACATATAATTTGGTTTCTACATAAGAGAACATAGGTTGGGAGTGATGATTGGACATGGAGAAAAAACATAAATAATTATAGGGAGTGAATGAGGTCACCAATCAAAAAAAATTGAATTATCAATGGAATGTTTAGGGACTCAAAGTCGTAAATCTATGATGATATTAAAGGCCATCAGTTCAACAAAAATTATGGTATTATGAAAATAATTTTTTTCAATCACTTTCAGAACGTTGAGTAATTCTTGATAACATTCTATAAACAAAATTTCATTTTTGTGTTGTTATTTTTAAAATTTATAATACATCCATTATACCATGCAATTAATGTATAGAAACTAACTATGATGAATAAAGCACGATAATATACTTTTATTGGATCTTAGGACCAATAAAAGGATAAAAATCCTATCTATTTTTCTCTTAAACAATTCAACATGCAATGAAAAGCAACACTACTTGTTCATCATAAATATTTATTCATCAAAAATATATATATTCATTAACCTGGATATCATGTAGGCAAGTGGTATTCATGAAACCCTTATCGTCTTTCAGTCATGGGTTCAGGAACCATGGCCTTACCAAACATGATTGTTTGTCACCCGACATACAAGATTTCCTTTTCAAAAAATATATAAAAGATGTAAATCCTTAAAATAAAGTTAATCACTAATTTTCCTTTCACGCAAGGTTTTCAACACAAAATCAGTGCACAAATACTTCCTTTAAATCTTACCTTGGACTTTTCTTGAACGGTTTACTTTATAACCCTTCTCATAGGTAAAAATCTAAAATTTTAGAAAGACAATCACGAAACCAGCTTAACATTGACTCCCTTGTATATCAAAAAGCAGCTCTTGGTTGTCACATTCCAAATATGTTAATAAACTAATCGTATATTCTCTTAAAACATGTTAATAACCTGAATTACCATAAATCCATTTGGAAAACAATCATTCTTACTTTTTCAATTGATTATTGGGTACATCCGTTAAAAACAAGATATTGTAAACTTATCCTTGATGACATAGAAAGTTTTGTCAATAAGCATCTCTTGGCCAATTTGTACCATCCAATTTATGTATTCATATCTATTATATCATTATCCAAAAATCATTCTCTTTGTGTCTAGCGTTAATTAAGGATTACCTTTCCTTAATAAAAATATCACATTTCCATGAAATCACTATTCTAGTATATGGTGACCATTCAACATCTTCTTGTAAATACATGGAAAAAACATAAAATGAAAAATCCATAGATTATTCACCATTATTATATCTAGAATCTAAAAACATAAAAACATTATTCCATCAACATTAATGTTTGGAATAGAATATTTCCTTACTTGGTTTAGAAGTTAATTTTTAGCTTAGGGAATTGTGTTGGGTAAGGCCCTTGTTCTCCAAAAATAATACATTGAACTCCATGAAAACTCATCACTCTATGACCCTTTTTCCCACATAAATAACATCTTCCCCTCCATTTGAGGTATTAATCAAGGTTCTCTATCCCTTATTCTTGACAAGAAGGAAGAAAAATCTTCTTCCCTCTATGTTCTTTACCATTAAAGTACTTCTTTCACTTATTCAACCTGTTAGAAATATCCCCAAATCTATCATTGTTAATTCTATACTATAATAGCTGATTCGACATAACCACAATATCTTTTTCTCCGATGATCTTCCCATTTGACTTCTCGTCGGAATGTATTACACCACTTTCAATGTTAATCTAGTTCCTTACGGTTACATCTATTAAATAAAACCAAAATCATAGTGTTATCATTACTAATCATACCAAAAAACCATATAACCATGAAAATAATTACATATTGGATTTATAAATCAAGACACCTTCAATAAAATAAGACACCTTACATTTATCCTAGGTTATTTATAGATAACTTATATCTAAATCATTCATGATAGTTCATGAAGAGTTTGGGAATTAAAAAGGAATTTGTTAGGTAGTTTCAAACTAGGTGTGCAGCAAGGCCCATTGTAATGTACTAGATTACCCCATGTGAAGCCCAAAACATCTTCTCGGATTTCCTACCCCTTGCTGAATCTATTCCAGAGCCACATCCACTTGTATTATCCAGACATGGATGTATTTCTTGGAAACCACTCACTCTATCCTTTACCAAAATTAGAATTCATTTTCCTAAAGATTAACTCATCCTTATACTTATCCTTAGAGACATCCATAGACATATACTTATAAATATACCTAGGAATGAAACTATGGTTTTGTCATATTATTTCCCAAAGGTTGAATAAACCATTTATTTGATACCAACTATAGCCACCTAGGATTAACATACATGGATATTACATCATTTTAGATGAATATTCTATACATTACAGAAATACATGCGATGGGGCCGTAATAGTTTAGTGTCTTTGGAAACATGGAAACAAAGTCTTCTATCCTGGTGAAAGATCTTCAATATCTCCTATAAAGATCTATACCTTTACTAGTTCTACCTAAACCCTTTCCTCATAACTGGGGAAGGAAATATACGAAAGGGATGAGCCTAAATTCTCATAAAGGGTTGACAAGGTAGACTTTTATGCATAAAAATGAGCATAAGGTTTGAGAATTTGATCATGAAAATATAATTTCATACCCTACATATCAATGATCACGGTATAAAGGTTGGAAGATCATGAGACAGGAATCATAATGAAATAATGAGAATAGGCCATGAAATTATAGCATAGAAATAAGACATGGAATTATGGCATACATAAACATGTTATATCATTCCATGTATGTCAATACGCATTTCTAGAACTTAATAGGGAACTTCATGGGAACTATACCCACTGGTCGGGAGACATCACCATCCCCAGTAGCAGTTCTTTCCTGGTAAGGGATCATGTTTCTCCATCTTCCTGTAATGGATTTGGTTTCCCTATATTTCATCATCATGGTTACTACACCTAATGTGTGGGAAAACCCACCACCCTCAGTAGAAGTCCTTTCTTTGTAAGGGATTAGGTTTCCACATATTTCTCTAATAGATCGGGTTTCCCCATCTTCCATCATTTTGGTGACTACACCTACTGGGTGGGAAAAACCACCATCCACAGTAGAGATACTTTATTTATAAGGGATCAGGTTTACCCATATTACTATAATGGATCAATCCCTTTGACATGATTCTCATCATTATCTCAGAAGATATAAATCTTTACCCAATTCATTTGTGGGAGATATAGGTCCCACCCATCACCTAATGAAATCATACATACATGATCCAAAGGATCATAAATAAACATATCATAACCCATGAAATGAAATGGGTATAATAACAATTTAAACATATCATAACCTATAGAAAGTGATAGTTTTCATAATCATTTCATCAAGAACATAACCCATGAAAAGAGCGGGCTTCAAAATCATATAACCTGTGAAAGAGAAATAGGCTTCATAAAAATATTACCCATAAAGAATAAATGGGTTTGATAAAGACTCTGACATTATTTATAACTCATTCATAGAAAGTATATGAATAGAATCATTAGATCATTTCCTATAATGTATGAGTAACATCAACAGATTTCATCTTATATGGAATTTTTTTTAAATATCCTTTACAAACATTTATTGAGGAAAATATCCTTTCTTATTTGGAAATGGATTTTTAATACATAAAATCATTTGAAATTAATTTTCTGATAAAATAACTTAAAAACATACTAAGGATACATTAAATCATTTTTGAAACCTTTTTCCTTGAATTTTTTTTTAAAATAAGCTTCAAAACATTTCAAAAAACCATTTCATTGAAAACACTTGAAAAAATTAAATGAAATATTGAAAATGTTTGGAATATTATTTCTTTGAAAATACATTGAAAACATATAAACAATCTTGAAAACGTTTTAAAAATCTGTTTTACTGAAAAATTATAAATGAATCTTGAAAAAATTTTGAAAACCATTTCTTTTAATGCACTTTGAAAACTTGTAATTAATACTTTAAAAAAATTTTGAAAATATTTTTCTACGAAAAAATATAAAATAAGTTTGAAACCATTTTGAAAAAAAAATCCTTGAAAATTAATTTTGAAAACATTTTCTTAAATATTAACACTTTTAATAATAAAAAATGGATATTTGAGGAAATTATGATAGGTAAATCCATACATGTCCTACAAGGTCAAAAGAACATTCCTTTTGCACGGTAAAAAGTGTAAAAAAATTCTTTTTTGGAAAAACGAAAAAAATATTCCATTGATGTGATTACTAATATAAAAAGTTTAAAAATTTATTTTAGATCATATATGATAACTTTATGATATTATTGGAAAAAAATTTAGAAAACATATATTTCTGATCGATAAGAGGGTAAAGTCGGGATTTCCTAAAAATTCATTCTTAACTATCATATGTACCAAAGAGTATAAAATGGTACTAATAAATGAGTATATCCTGAAATAACATAGTAGATGGAAACTCATGAATTTTATTAATTAATGGATCATAATATACCATCAAAGTAATCATAATCATAAACAATCCTGAAAATTGATGAGAGTGTCTCAATAAACTCTTATAACTTGGTGTCTTGGGATCATACTCTCCATGTAAGAAATGTAAATTACAAGAAGCATAATATATCATGAAAATAATTAGATAAATGTTTCCAAATTTTAAATGGATGTATACACACCTAGAAAATGATGTTCATGTTCATGAAAAACGCGAGTCTCAAAGAAGGAAAATTGAGACAAAACTATTTTATCGATTTGGTAACTTTCAGAACTTAAACCCCATGAATGAAGGATCATAAAATGGATATGTGAATACACATAAATTGAATTATATCATACATAGAATAAAATCATGGGAAGTACATACACCACAAAAATAAAATTAATGGATAAAATAACATATATCTCACTATAATTAATAGTGATATGAAATCCCATTACCTTGTGTCTTGACTCTCTCTATACATGTACAAGATTTCTCTTAATCGGGTAACCCCTTGTGGATTTTGACAAAAAGGATTCCTTGATATGGTTTCTTCCTAAAGGGAGGATTCAAGGACTAAGGTATGATTTTTGGGAGAAAATTTGGGTAGGGTATGGATGAACATAAGCGGCTTCATAGGTGTGAGTAATGGGTAGAAGTGGTATCCTTTTATAATGTGTTATTATATAGCAAGAATGTTGAGTGAATTATATATATATATATATCAAATAAGGGACCCATAAGTTTAAAAAATCCATACATCCAAGGATAAGGAGGTTACTCGTGATCCATGATAGAAATCCACTAAGAGGATCTCTATGAGTTTGGGATAGTTTTGTGACCATTATGATCAATTGATTTTTTTAGAAAGGAAGTAGGACCTAACCCTAAATAGTGTATTT
This sequence comes from Viscum album, assembly GCA_963277665.1. NCBI lineage: Eukaryota > Viridiplantae > Streptophyta > Magnoliopsida > Santalales > Viscaceae > Viscum > Viscum album. The sequence goes on from OY728122.1 coordinate 1,979,474,670, forward strand.
AGATTATAAATAGTTCATATAAAAAGTACATCTTGAATCCTAAATTCATAAATTATTTGATGCTATTAGTGATTTAGTATTAAAAAAATTTCTAGTTTATCTTAATATTTTTTTACTTTTAATAATAAATGAGTGGTGAATTTTTTTCATGCATATATGATAAATAATTTAATTCATGTTATTCCCTTTTTCTATTTCTACTTAATATAATTTATTTATATGTATTTTAGTTTATTTTAATGCTTTTTGAGTTTCATCAATAGTGTATGGAAGTTTCATTGATTGTAGTGGGTAAGGTGGTTTTGATCATTCTATTGACACACTTAATCAAGGGGGAATTTAAACTTATAGAGATTTAGTTTTTTGATATGAGGGTCACAATATTTATTTCCAGTGGATCAATGATAATACAAAAAATAATTTAACAGAAGATCAGGTGAATTATTATTTTGTGTACCTCTTTATCTTAAAAACACTAGATTCTATAATTAATTATTTTAAGTATAAATTGTGAGGAAACAATTTTTTAGGGAAGAGGAGAAAGAAACACCACATAATTATTACATATATATATGAATTTATATTTGTATTATTTTTCTTTTTCTTTTAAATTTCATTTTATAGAATAATACTTATTATTAAATTAAACATATAAAGAAATTTATATGATAAGATAAAACTATTTTCATTTTATAGTTGAAGAGAAACAAAATAGTATAATTTATACTAACCATGTTTAATTTGGATTAAAATTGAAAAAAAATTAACATAAATTTCCTGAGTAATGGTAGTAAATATCAAAGACATTGACTAATCATACCTATATAATAAAAATATTCTGAACTAATTTTTTCCTAAATATGTGATGTAACATAAGATAAATAGAATGAGATAACACATATTGTCTAAAACAATGTGTACCCATAAGATTAATTATTCATAAAAAGGATAACATGCAATGAAATATATATGATTTAGGAAAAATTTAAATTTAGTTTTGTAATATAATTGATTATGATTTCTATGTTTTTTATATGAAAATTTAGTATATATTTATTATCATAATTTAAATGGTATTTATAATTATTTTGTAAATATTTTGGTACCATTATGAATTTTTTTAGTTATACATAAATACTTGATCTTTTAAAATTAATTTAGTGATATGAAAATATATTTAAATATTAAGTAATGATTTTTTAAAATCACACTAGATTCTATATTTGATAAATTTATATTTATAATGTTCATGTTTGTATCTATTGGTAAATTTACAAAAAATAATAATAAATATTTTTTAATAGACCATGTGTTATAGTTTAATTATATTAATATATCCCAAATTAATAATAGTTTCTTAAAATTGTTCTATAAAATACCATGCATAGAATTGATGATTCTATGATGAATAAATTTATCAAATATAATTTTTTATATATATTATGCAGCCGAAAAATATTCATAGTAATAAAATTATTATCTTAGCATTCCAAATATTTTAGTAGTAATTGTAGAATGTGATAATAAAAAATATCATAACACGACATTAGATACATTTCTATTGTCTTGTATTATTTAATGTGTCTTATATTCTAAAATATTACATTTATAGAGATGTTAAATAGTTTAATTTAAACTAAAATAATATTTTATGGATAATATTTAAATTAATGATTTCATATTTATAAACTAATAGAATATTTTATAAACTAGTTTTGATATGTTAAAAATAATTTTATATTGTTAAAAATACATTTTACATGGAGTATATTTTATAAAATTTTTATTATTTTAATTTTACAATAAATCTCATATATTGATAAAAATATTAACCTAATATTTAAATTATCTAGGATAATATATTCATTAGAAAAATTATGTGGTTATTTAAATAGTAGTAAATTTGTTTTGAGTAACGTTCACTACACCAAGATTGTTTACAATATCATTTACATAATAGATAAATTTAGTATATTAACATTATGAATTTTATAAAATGAACTCCATATTTTGAATCAAGATGATGAATTTAGGTTATTGGAGAGATTTTTTTCAAAATAAAATAAATGGGTAAAATGGTGAAATAATATAATAGATAGGAAATATTACATCATTTATGAGTATGTAAAGACCCACATTTTTCAATGTAATTTTATTTTAATTTTATGGAATTATTATGAGTCTTTGAAAATTGATGGCGCGTGATTCCGAGGCCCAGTGTGCCCAGAATGAATTTCTTTACTTTTTTTGGGTATGTTCAATAAACATGCGGGCGACATTTTCTATCTTTTGAACCGATGCTTAGATTAAAAATATGGGGGCACCATAGATTCCAGAGCACCGAGATTCTCTTAAGGGAAGCTTCACTTTAACCATAGTAAGTCTAGAGAAAAAGTTATATTTTGGATTTTTAAAGGAATAATAAAATAACGTTGTTATTTTATTTCTTTCTTTCTTTTCCTCCAGTAGACAAGCGGCATTGGCGGGACCAACAACGTGTCAATCCATTAAATAGCTTGACTCCTAAAATCCTTTGTAACAGTGTTTTTGGAATTAGGAAGGTTCTTATTAAATGAACCCCATTAATTCAATGGGTATTTCTCACCCTCAGCATATCCTATTTATATGGAGCTTGGGGAGAGGTATTGGTATGGCTTCACCAAGTGATGAAGTTTTGATAAAGTTCTGTGATTCCAATCACATGGAGGATGGAGCCAGTTCCAGCGGGTGGGGATGAACAACGCTGAATCCCAAACCGTAGAATAACATTTGAGTAGCAACATTGGTGGCTTTTTGCGGGAACAAAAAACACAGACTCTTCCTAAATCGCTGGCGTTCTCCAATGATTTTGAGGTAGGGATTTTATTTTTTTATAATTTCAAGTGATTGTTGAATCTTTTATCCTCCCTCAATTTCTCAAGCTAATGTGGAGGGCGTGGGCCAAACAAAAATGGTCCAGACCCTCTGCTACCTTGTTTACCATTGCTTTCTCCATGAAATACCACCAACACGATGGCACTGACCGGCCACAATGGAGGCGGCGTGCCATCGCTTGTCATAGGTGGAGGTTGTGACACTATGATATGGTCGTTAGCAGAGTGGTCGACATCAGCCGGGCACGGAGTTGTTGCGGTGTGTCGTCACGCACAACCGGTGGGCAAGGGTCGTGGCCGAAGCCATGACGGGCAAAGAAGGTGGCCATCTCGAGCCAGCCGTGAAAGGCGGAGGTGGAGCAGCATGTCGTCACGCGCCGTAGGAGGAGGCCACTACTCGATGCTGCTGTATATAGAGAGCGGTGCGGCCCCACACTATGCCGAGTTGGTGGACCCATGGTTGGCCAAAACAGACAACCGTTATGCGATGGGGCAGCGCCCCAGCAGCTGGCCAAAACGGCCCCACACTTTTGTGGCCATCTGGGAAGACCGGTCTGCCTTCTGGCAAATATGGGCCAGCTGAGCGGGCCAGACCCACTAGCAGGTCGGGCCGAACCCATCACCCAAGGGTCCGACATGGGTAGGCTGAGCCCCACCCGATGGGCCGGTCCAACCGTAGCCCGAAACTGTGAACTGAACTGGGCCGACCCTTAGTGGGGTGGACCCAAGTGGGGTCAGGTGGACCCTGGGACCCATTGCGTCGGGCCAGCCTGACCAAGTCGGACTGATCCCAAACCCAACCGGTCCATGAATAAAGAAATGCCCGTAGCTGACAAACCGAGTGTATGTTTGACATGTCGGCATTAGCTTTGATATCCTTTTTGGGAAGTGGTCCCTTTGACATATTCTAGCGAGCCTGACTGAGCCGGGTTGGACTGAACCGAGGTACGATCACCCCCGTTTCATGGAAAGCGATGTAACTAACAGAACTGGTATCCATTTGATGAACCATCTATGGTGATGAAAACCCTTAGGATGAGGCTATCCTTTTGGTAGACTCCACATGAGTTTTGGATAAAGTTGGAGTGTGGCCCGATTGGATCGAATCTGAATCCAACCAGGCCCATGGAACTAAAATGCTTATAAGTCACAGATCGGGCATCCGATTGACGTGTCGTCTATCTTGTTGGAAACCTTATGACATGGCGGTCCTTTTGGATACTTCTTATGGGATCATTGTGGTGGTTGAGGTAATCCCAATGGATTGAGGAGCGGTTATCCTAGAATCAATCATTCTATGAGTGGAAATCTAGTGGATGGCAGTGAGGCGGAGGTTGGTGACAGATCATACAGAGGTTAGTACCGAGCGATCTAGTGTGGGTCAGCACCGATCCTTTGTGGGTCAGATCCTATGTGAGTCAGTTCTCAACAATACGGTTTGGGTCAGTGCATACTGATCTTGTGTGGGTCATATCCTGTGTGGATCAGTGATCAACGATCCTGTGTGGGTCTGTGCATACTGATCCTGTATGGGTCGGATCCTATGTGGGTCATTGTGGGGATTAGTAACTATACACTTCGGGCGGGTTAGATCCTATGTGGATCATTGCAGGGTTAAGTACCTATCGATCCAGTGTGGGTCAGACTTCATATGGTTAGTAGTAGTGCCTCTTGATAGAATAAAATGATCTAGCTTCGTGACTAATCATCTGTACTCCTATAATTCACTTATACTTGGGGTGAGCGAAGTCTTTTACCTTCACTATATTACCTATGGGGTACTTTTACCTTCGTTGTGTTATCTTTATGGTGTTACCTGTGTGTTACTTTTACCTTCATGGTGTTACTTTAATTGTGTAACCTCTGATACCACTTTGTCACGACTCGTCCCCCGAGGCCCAAGCAGTGACTACCCCATGCCCTCCTTCCATAGGTTGGGGGCTAGGGACTAGCAGCGGTAAGTTGTATCCCTATAACGGGAAGGAATTAGCTTTAAACCTATACAAACACTCAAACTGAGAACACAATAGGATGTAACCAAAAAGTAAACTGCAATAGTAAAAAGTGTGTTGAATGTAAAGGGGCCGGAATACAAGCCCAACTGGAAAATACAAGTACAACTGGAAAAAGAAAAATATCTCAGGGATCGTCCACCGAGGATCCTACGTGAAGGGTAGGTACAAATCACATGTTTCCCTGCTGTAAGTGCAGCAGCTACTATATACTCTCTGATCATAGAGTCGCTAAGATGAACACTGCCATGAAAAGGCCCTCAAAGTCAACCCATGGGAGGTTCACTGATCTCTCCCTCTACTCCACCGACATGGTACATGAACCTTTCTTCAGGGCCTGGTGCTTTGAGCAGGGTCTTCTATGGGAGATCAGAACATCGATGATATCACATAGAATTCCATCACAGGATGGGGTGCTAGAGAGAGCGCTTTTGGAAGATATCTTCCTATGTGAGTAGGAGCCGACAAGGAAAGATACCACCAGAAGTCATGTAGCGGAGTCATCCGCTGCAGGCAGTAGACGGATGACGCAACGGACCAAGTGGGATAAACATTTTGGTGGATGACCACAAGATACAGGGTCACTGGTGAGGGGATCACAGGACAGAGGGGGACAGTTGAGGATCAGGCAGTGCTACTCGTGCGGCGGGTAGGGTCACATGGCTCGCGACTGCCCGACCCGTCAAACGGATGACCAGAAGACGGTCTAGGGACCCCCGAGGTAGAGGTAGTGGTTCGAGTGAGAAGGTTTGTAGGGCTGTGGACATGCCTGAGGAGCTGGTCATGCAGTAGGATGTGGGTGGTGATTTGACGTTCTACCGCCACCACCTCCAGGTGGTCCACACTGACCATAGGGTGCAGGAGGACATGGATGAGCTCAGCTCCAGGCAGCTGAGGCCCGCAACCGCAGTGCTCTAGAGCTTATTAGAGGTACGATCTATGTCTATTCCTCCCAATTTTCAGTACATATAGACACAGGTGTCAGTCACTCTTTTATTACCACGACCCTCATTTGGAGCTCGGAGATTATAACAGAGTCCTCGGCTCAATACTTATTTTTAGAGACTCATATGGGATAATATTTGACAATTACTCACTGGTTTCGATAGTGTGAGCATACTCTAGGAGGTGAGATCTTCAGTTGGGATCTTCTAGTAGCAGTGTCTAGGCCTTACGACATAATCTTGGTTATGGATTGGTTATCCATAGTCCATCCTCATATTGACTGTATTAGGTGAAAAGTGCGGTGTGTCTAGGAGGATGGGACTAGGTTTTCCTTCACCGGTGAGAAGGGAACCCTTTTAACACATGATGGACTTTTCCGGAGGAGGGTGCAGCCGATCACACATCATTTGGCTAACCATACCCTCGAATCAGTTGACGTTGAGAGTTTGGGCTATCTTGTAGTGGTGGACTCGTATACCAATGTCTTTCTTGAGGATGTTTTAGGACTACCTCCATGCAGAGAGGTAGAATTTTACATAGACCTATACCCCGGGATGATACCGATATCTACACCAGCATATCAGATGGATCTCATTGATCTTTGGGAGTTATGGGTATAGTTGGAGGACTTGTAGAGGAAGGGGTTCATAAGGCCCAGGGTTTCTCTATGGGCAGCCCCAATTTTGTTCTTCATGAAGGCAGATGGTAGTTTGAGACTCTGTGTAGATTATTGGCCCCTGAACTTGGTGAACATGAAGAACAAGTATCCACTCTTGAGGATTCATGAGATATTTTATCATTAGAAGGGATATCAACAGTTTCCGAAGATAGACCTCAAATTAGGCTATCATCATCTCAAGGTACGAGATGAGGATGTGCATAAGACGTCCTTTAGATGTATATATGGTCACTATGAGTTCTTGGTTAGGCCTTTTGGCATGAAAAATTCCTATGTAGTGTTCGTGGGACTCATGAACAAGATCTTCCAGCCACACCTCAATCGCTTGGTGGTGGTCTTCATCGAAGAAATCTGGTTGTAATCAACAACAGAGGAGGAGCATGCCATCCATCTGCAGATAGTTCTGGATACACTCTGAGAGCACTAGCTTTATGGTAAGATCTTGAGGTGCCAGTTATGGATATGAGAGATTCACTTTCTTGAACATGTTATCTCAGAGGCTGGATCTGTATTATATTTGAAAAAGATATAGGTCGTGCTAGCTTGGGAGCCACCCAGGGGTGTAACTGAGGTGCAGAGTTTCTTGGGGTTGGTTGGGTACTATTGGAGATTCGTACATGACTTTTCCAGAGTTGTGGTGCCCTTTTCAGTGTTGAAAAAGAAGGGAAATCCCTTCATGTGTATGAAGAGATTCCATCAGAGTTTTCTTGAGCGAAGGTAGATACTAACAAGTGCCCCCATATTGAGGCTACAAGAAGAGGGTATTGGGTATCTAGTCTACTATGACGCATCAGGGGCCAGACTTGGATGTGTCCAGATGCAGGAGTGAGCAGTGATCACATATGGATCTCAGCATTTGAGACATCATGAGAAGAACTACTCTACCTATGACCTAGATTTAGAAGTAGTGGTCTTCACCATGAAGATGTGGCGACATTACTTGATGGGTGAATGTTTTACAGTCTACTCTGATCATAGGAGTCTCAGGTATATCTTCACATAGAAGGACTTGAACCTAAGATAGCGATGTTAGTTAGAGTTCCTCCAGGACTATGACTTTGAAATAGTCTACAATCCTAGGAATGAGAACATTGTGGTATATGCACTCAGTAGGAGGTCTTGTTTATAGCTGCTGAGTGAGGCGATAGAGCAGCTAGCCGCATTGCAGTTATCCTTTGTAGATATAGATGGATAAGCTTACCTCCAATCTATGACTGTCACTCCCACACTTCATTAGTGAGTTTGGGAGGCACAACTTATGGACATTAACAGTGAGGAACGACGTGCTCCGATATCCATTGGACATGCACCTAATGGATTTTCTGAAGGTGGGGAGAACGTCATCCTCTTTAGAGGATGCACCATGGTACCATTGGCACTACGGGGGGAGGTGTTGAGGGAATTCCATACGTGTCCTATGGAAGTACATACTGGTGTGGCGAAGATGTATCAGGACCTCTGGCGTCAGCACTAGTGTCCATGGATGATGAAATCAGTGACAGATTTTGTTTCAAAATGACTCACTTGTCAGCAAGTGAAGGCCGAGCATCAGGTTCCAACAGTCTTAGTGAATTTATTAGAGGTATTAGAGTGGAAGTGGGATGTTATCTCCGAGGAAATTGTGACAGGGCTACCACGGATGTCCAGGGACATGATTTCATCTGGGTGATCGTTGACCAACTCACCAAGTAAGACCACTTCCTACCCATCCTTGAGTAGGGATCAGTAGAGGGCTTGGGACGCCTCTACATACATGAGATTGTATGACTTCATGGGGTTCCATCGATGTTCGACTCTGATTTTGATGCACATTTTGTATCCTGGTTGTGGAAGGGATTATAAGAGGCATTCGGGATTCACCATTAAAGGCCTTATATGGTCAATCTTAAAGATCACCTCTATACAGGACAGACCCAGGGGAGTCGGCGCTTATGGGTCCAAAGATGGTGTGAGCTACCACTGAGAAGGTGCAGATCATCCAGGAGGGGATGAAGAATGCACAGAGAAGATATAAGTCTTATGCTGATAGGAGATGGAGGCCCTTGGAGTTCATGGAGGGAGACCACGTCTTCCAATGGGTCTCACCTCGACGAGGTTTGCAGATATTTGGTCGAGGCAGAAAACTCTCATCGAGTTTTATCGGAGGATTGGTGAGGTAGCATAACACATGGCACTACCACCGAAATTGGAGAGGGTGTACGAAATTTTCCACACATCCCAGCTAAGGAGACACATGCATGACCAATCTCACATCATCGACCATAGAGAGATGGACATTGATGATGGGGAGATGTTTACAAACATTCCTGTGGAGATTGAGGATCGATAAAAATAGGTCCTTTTTGGATGATCAATACCACTATTGTGCTTTTTCTAGAAGCACGTGAACCTCTAGGAGATCACATGGGAGTACGAGGCTCAGATTTCTGCTATGTACTCCCATTTGTTTCCTTAGTCTATTTTGTGGATTTCAGGGAAAAAATCCATAAGGTGGGGAGAATGAAGAGAAACAGATTTTTCCATGTAATTTTTTTTATTTATAGGGAATTATTATGAGTCTGCAAAAATCGACGTCACGTGATTCGGAGGCCCAGTTTGACTAGAATGAATTTATAAACTTTTTTTGGGGTATGTTCAGTAAATGGGCATGCAGAATTTTCTATCTTTTGAACCGGTGCTTGGATCAAAAATCTGAGGGAACCGTTGAATCCGCAGTGTTAAGATTCTCTTAAGGGAATCTTCACATCGATTGCGGTAAGTCTGGAGAAAATGATATATTTTGGACTTTTTAAAGGAATAATAAAATTACTTGGTTATTTTATTTCATTCTTTCTTTTCCTCCAACAGACAAGTGTCATTGGAAGGACCAATGATATGTCAAGACATTAAATGGATTGACTCCTCAAATCCTTTAAAATAGCATCGTTGGAATGAAGAAGGTTCCTATTAAATGAACCCCCATTAATTCCACATGTGTTACTCACCCTCTCCCTCTACTATTTATATGGATCATGGGGATAGGTTTTGGAATGGATTCACCAAGAAACAAAGTTCTGATAAAGTGCCGTGACTCCAATACCTTGGAGTACAGAACCGGTTCCAGTAGGTGGTGACGAGCGACACTGAATCCTGAACCGAAGGACGATGTTTGAGCGGGAATGTTGGAGGCTTGTTGCGGGGACGAAGAACACTGACTCTTCCTCAGTCACTGGAATTCTCCAATTATTTTGAGGTAGGGATTTTATTTTTTTATAATTTCAGGTGATTGTTGAATCCTTTTTCCTTCCCCATAATTTCAATCTAACGGGGAAGGTGTGGGCCGAACGAACATGGCCCGAACCCTCTGATACCTTGTTTAACTTTGCTTTCTCTGTGAAAGACCACTGGCGCGATGGAACTGACCAGCCACAATGGAGTCGGCACACCATTGCACACCACCGGAGGAGGTCGCGACACTATGTCATGGTCGTTAGCAGAGTGTCCAGGATAAGTCGGTCATGGAGGTGGTGTGGTGCGTCGTCGCACACTGCCAGTGGGAATGGGCCACGACCGAAGACACGGTGGGTGAAAAAGGCAGCCTGCTCGATCCAGCCGTGGAAGGCAGAGGCGGAGTGGAGAGTCATCACATGCCACTGGAGGAGGCCATCGCTCGAAGCCCCAGTAAGTGGAGAGCAGTGCGGCCCCACATCATGCCAGGTTGGCGGACCCTGGTCGGTCAAAATGGTCGACCATTACATGGTGGGGCAGTGGCCCACTGGCAGGCCGAAACAGCCCCACACCCACAGGGCTAGCTATGAAGACCGATCTTCCTTCTGGGGGACATGGGCCAGCCGAGTGGGTCGGACCCATGGCCCAACGGGCCGGACATGCCAGCAGGCTAGGCCGAACCTGCCGCCCGGTGGGCCAACGCTAGTGGGCCGAACCCCACCCGACAGGTTGGGACAACCGTGGCCCTAGACCACGAACCGAACCAGGATAACTTTTAGTGGGATGGACTTGAGCGGGGTTAGGTAGACCTCGGTACCCACTGCATTGGGTCAGCCTTACCAAGTCGGACCGGGCCCAGACCCAACCAGTCCCTGGATAAAGAAATGCTCGTATCTGAAAAACCAGGTGTCTATTCAACATTCTGTCAGTGGCGTTGGGATCCTATTTGGGAAGCGGTCCCTTTGACGTATTCCGGCGGACCCAACTGCGCCGGGCCGGACCAAGGTTTGATCACCCCCATTTCACAGAAAGTGGTGTAACTAACAGACTGGGCGTCCGTTTGACGAACCGTTAGCTTCACCAGAACCCTTAAGATGAGGTGATCCTTTTGGTATACTCCACTTCAGTTTTGGAGAATTTTTGATTATGTATAGTTTGGATATAATCTAAATCCAACTTGTCCCTTGGAACTAAAATTCTTATAAGTCATAGACCGGGTGTCCGATTAACGCACCATTTATCGCGTTGGAACCCTTATGACATGGCAGTCCTTTAGGATACTTCTTCGTGGAGGTTCCTGGTGGTTTAGGTATGACCAATGGCTTGAGTATTGGTTCTCCTATAATCAAGCATTCTATGAGTAGGATTACAGTGGCCAGTAATGAGGCAGAGGTTGGAGACAGATCATACGGATGTTAGTACCGAGGGATACTATGTGGGCCTACACCGATCCTGTGTCGGTCAGATCCTGTGTGGGTCAGTACTCAGTGATCCTGTGTGGGTCAGCGCATATAGATCATGTGTGGTTCAGATCCTGTGGGGGTCAATGCTCAGTGATCCTGTATGGGTCAGCACATACCGATCCTGTGTGAGTCAAATCCTATGTGGTTCATTGCAGGGGTTATACCAATCATCTCTAGGTGGGTCAGATCCTGTGTAGATCGTTGTAGGGGTTAGTGCCTATTTTTCTAGTGTGGGTCAGACTCTGTATAGTTAGCAGGAGTGCCTCTTGACAAAATAAGATGGTTTAGCTTCGCGACTAATCAATTGTACTTCTATAATACACTTATACCTAGTGTGAGCTGATTCTTTTACCTTCATGGTGTTACCTGTGTGGTAATATTACCTTCGTGGTGTTATCTTCATTGTGTTACCTATTTGGTACTTTTACCTTGGTGGTGTTATTTTTGTGGTGTTACCTTTGTGGAACTTTTACCTTCATGGTGTTACCTTTGTGGTATTATTCCCTCATGTGTGAGACAAGTATATCTTAATAACATAGGTATATGTCAAGGAATATTCCTAAGTAGAGTTGATAACTGCTTCGTTTTTTGTGATTGAGGTCTTTCATTGTGGTTTTTCTTTTGGTGGATCTCTGAGATACATATGGGGGTTTTAGGGTCCCTAATGAGTATCATTTTACTCAACCCTGCATAGGCTATGCCTACACCTTTGTGTGTCTTGTGTAGATGACGAACAATATTGATTGAGGCCGAGGGAGCCAGGACAAGACGATGCTCAGAGGGGGACCTTTGAAATGACGTGTTGTAGTGGCTATTGATCATGAGTTGTACCTACCCTTCAGGTAGGTTCCTTGGTGGTTGATCTAGGAGTTGTTTTTCTATTTTAAATTGTACTTGTACTTTCGAGTTGGGCTTGTATCCTGACCCCTTTACATTCATCACACTTTTTTCTATAGCAGTTTACTTTATGGTTGTTTCCTGTTGTGTTCTTGGTTTGTGTGTTTGTACGGGTTTAAAGTCAATGCCTTCCCATTACAGTTATACACTTTTCCAGTGCCAGTCACCCACCCCTGGCCTATGGAAGGTGGGATTGGGGTAGTCACAGTATGGGACCTGGGGGACGGGTCTTGAAAAATTAATTATGAAAAAAATAGAAAACTTTGGTTCCATTGAACGAATTTTGTAACTAAAAATAATTTTAAATTGTTCAGGGTGTTAATGAGGAGTTATGAGGTTAATGTACCACTTAAGATAATGGGAAAAATAATATTTTCAATACATTTACAAGGTGGTTTATTTATCATATATATATCCATCCTATAAAATTTGATTATTATGTATAAAATTATTCTAATTAATGTTGTACTCACCTAGATAACAAATAAATATAACTCACCAGGGGAATATATTTACATGAACATATATGAAATTATTTTATATAGTGTGAGTACCATATATATAATTATTTTTATTGATGGGTAATAAAGTAAATATTCATCACTGTCTCTCTAATAATTGTTTTTAATATTTTTAATAAACAAATTTGAGGTTTAGTGGGAAGAAATTATAAACCAAAAACCGGAATTTACCAATTATAGAAATCAAACATCCAACAAATTGATAGAATTCAAAACTAAAACCCACGGACTACCTTTCTTGTCTTTATCCATGCTCGGAGGTTTATGAAATGTCGGGAACAATGAGGTAGGTCATGTTATTATCACCATTGTCTAACATAATCACACCAGTTTCATGCCTCAAAAATATATACCCCTAAAACCATGCACTTTCATTTAACCAAAACATGATAACAATGAAACCCAAGGACCAAGTAATGACTTTTATGACAACCCTGCTTTTTATTACACACTTTAACTAGATTATTACATAAAATTCAATTGATACAACATAAAATATTGAGAGGTCTAGTGTCTTTAGGGATTAGGAACATTACATAACAACTTATTACATAAAACACACAACATATTTATTTAAAATGTCCTTTACATAACCACGACTTTTCCTCGTACTTAACATTGCATGGGATAACCTAAGGAAATACTTAAGAAAGGGGTGAGCTATAAAGCCCAGTAAAAACATAAACGTGGAATAACATGAGGAATAGAATACATGTTAGAAAATATTTATTTTAATGGTGCACAAGAGAAACATGGACATAAAGGCATGATAAATCATGATAATCATAACATAGAGATGTGGCACCAACATTTAACACGATATTAGCATGAGCGAGGGATCATTGCACATAGAGCCTGAGTAAAACCTCATTGCACATGAAGAATGATTAAAATCTCATTGCACTTGAATTTTCATGAGTAAACACTAATTTCACATGATGTATCATGATACTATACTTTACCCAATGCATTGAAGTGCTATCAGGGCGCACCCTTCTTAAACATTTCTTTTCATGCATAAGTGTGCCACATAGATCATACAACATGGATTCATTAACATCATAATTAATTCCATGAATAAGATATGTGGAATATATAAATGTAATTACTAAATCAACAAGTACATGTACATAAAGTTGAATACCCTTGATAGAGGAGTGGGTATGGTATTCACTACACAATGATTTTGGCATGGTAATTTTGGTGTAATTTCGACAGCATAACGACGTAAAATATAAATTTGTAAGTTGGGTTGATGAGAGTGAAAGGGGTATCACATAATTTATACATTAAATGGGAATTAAGGGATCATGGGACATAATATACAAACATATGGAATGGAATTTATATGCATAATATAAAAGAATTTCTTGAATTTAAATAAAGAGAGAGAAATATCTTACGAAATTCTGGCATGGTAACAGGTATACATGGGAGGCATAGATGAGATAGAAAGGTGTTTATCATCATTAATCCATATGGAGTACAATATATTTGAGGTGATAAATCATACCCACACATTTATACTTGAATATAAAATGGCATATCAATATAAATAAACTTGGATAAAATGAAAAAGGAAGGAATACCTTACTCGGAAGTGTGCATCCAAAGGCTTAGAAAAGGCTCGAGAGAGGCTTATTGGGAGCTTGGAGAACCTTGGGAGGATTCTAGAGAGAGGAGGGAAGAGTTTGGACGAACTCCAATGGATTTTATTGAAGAGGAAGTGGGATCTTAGGTGGGATTATATAGGAAAGAAGAGGGAATGCTTTACTATTTAGGTTTGGGACACCACACATTAAACTAATCAAAACCAGAAACCAAACCATGTTTTTTGCCCATGGTTTTTGACATTGTTGAGTGAAAAAACAATATTTTATAAGTAAAATGTCAGAAAATATTAAAATAATAGAGTTTCTTATGTGGAGGTGAGTCACACCCTCAAGGAAATCAATTTAAAAAGCTAACATGTTTTAAAAGTTTTGGAGGGTCCACTACAGATTTGTAAAATAAATCGAACAAACTTAAATCACATTATTTTAATGCTAAAACATATATTGACCAAAAATAATGTTTACAGTATTTCATTACATCACTATTGGGTCATTATGATGTCATAAAACACATTATATATTTAAACAGTGTTTAATTTTTACCCAAAAATTCTACTGTCTCAGAAAATTAAGAAAAATTCATCGTTCGATAATTTAGACATCCTGGTTCCAAAATTAATATTTTTTTTATCTGAATTATTTTATAAATATGTGAATTTTTACTTTTAAAATATAAATTGACATTTATCAAAAATTCATGGGTTTTGAAAAAAAACAACTCTCAAACATTAATAAAAATTACAATTGTATTCATAAAAATTATATGATCGTTTATAATCAATAAAAAGTAATTTAATAATAATAATATTTTATTAATATAATATTTAATTAAAAAATTCATTAATTTATCAAAATAGATTCTTTAGTTAAATGTTAACTAAAAATACCATTTGTGATTAAAAACCTATTTACAAATAATAATAATAAAATTAATGTATATTATTTATTATATACAAAAAATAATTCAAATAACCATAGTACTATGTTCTTGTTACATAGACCCTTATAATGCCCACATATGACCTAAGGGAAAGGTGTGCGATGGTGACAGACTCTTTCGGTGGCTCGGATAACATCGTTCAGGTGGTAATCCCTATCAACTTCCACATCTCCTGTAGGATGTTCCGTTAAAGCTTCATGTGTTGAAGCTCAGAATGGGATTGGTCAAGAGAGAATCCCATTGATTCCACCTCATTTTTGAGCTCGGACAAATGGGCTTCGTATGGTGAAATTCTACTAGAAGAGGTCATCGCTTCCTTTGTCTGAGTAAATTGGATTTGTTTAAGACCTATATTTAAATTAATCATGTGATCACTGTTCAATGTCTATATTAGCAATGTTCACAATTCTTAATGGTATTTTAAAATCCATAAAACCAAATAAGTTCATATGTTATATAACCATTTCACATAATAATACATTTAATTAGATCAAGAGGAATTTCCATTATTAAAAATTTGGGTTGTTACAATCTTCCCCCCTTAAGAAATTTCTCCCTAGAAATTTTCTTTTCCCACACTAAAACAGATCTCGGTAACTCTACTTCATCACTTCCTCTAATTCCCACGTCACTTCGTCATACTTTTGGTTTCACTACAACACCTTGACACGTGGAATTTTCTTAATTCGTATAATGGTTTCTCTACAATCTAAGATCTTTACTGGTTGCTCCTCATAAGAAATATCATCTTATAATTGTAATACCTATGAAAAGAGTACATGTGAAGGGTCTAGTATGTACTTATTTAAGAGGGTTACATGAAATACAACATGTACATTTTCCATAGTGGTTCAAAGTACTTTTCGATAGGCCAACTCCCTAACACGATCAAGAATCTATAAGGGGCCGATGTACCTAGGACTTAAATTCCCTATCTTTCCAAACCTCATGACCTTCTTCCATGAAGATATGCATAGAAATACCATGTATCCAACTTTGAGCTCATGGTTTCATCGATGGTAATCTACATAAATCTTATGTCGACTTTGGGATGCCTTGATATGATATTGAATGCTTTTCACCTTCTCCACCATTTCTTCGACCATTTCAGGTCCTAGTAGCTTACTCTCACCAACTTCATCCCAACATGTCAATGCTCTACACCTTCTCCCATAAAGGTCTTTATATGGTTCCATTTGGATTCTCGAGTGGAAACTATTATTTTAGGAGAATTCAACCAATGGAAGATGTTGGTCCTATCATCCTTTGAAGTCCATAGAACATGATATTAACATATATTCATGTTTCTGAATAGTTATATCAAATTGGCCATATGTTTGAGGATGGTAGGCTGTATTGAAGTTCAGTTCAATGCTTAGAGCATGTTGTATACTTTTCTAGAACTTAGAGTTGAATCTCGGATCACGGTTGTATACTATAGGTAGTGGTACTCCATTATTACTTACCACTTATTTGATGTAAATCCATGCAATTTGATCCAACTAAAAATCCTCTCGAATTGTGATAAAGTGATTTGTCTTCATAAGATGATCCATAATGACACTTATAGCATTTTTTCCTCTATATGTCCTTGGAAATACAGTGACAAAGCCCATGGTAAATTTGTCCCACTTCCATGTTGGTATGGGTAGTGGTTGCATCACCCCCATAGAATTTTGCCTCTCAGACTTCACTTGCTGACAAACCAGTAACTTTGATGTATATTCAGCAATATCCCTTTTCATATTGTCCGACCAAATGTTTTCTCAGATATCTCGATACATCTTTTTGCTCCCTAGGTTAAAAGTGAAGTTTCAGCTATGTGCATCATACAGAAGATCCTTATTTATCTCTTGATTGGATGGTACACGTAATCGTGACCCAAATCTCACAATTCCATCCTTGTCTACCACGAACTCTGAGGATTTCCCATTTCTGATAGCTTCTACCCTTTTCATAATTTCCACATCCTTTCTTTGAGTATCCTTTATTTTCTCCACGAGGGATGGTTGAGAAATCATTTGAGAAAGGATTGATGATGTTCCTCCCTTAATGATTCCCATGTCCATCCTATGAAAATATAATAAGATTGGATCCTTTTCAATTCTCATCATTGATAAAGATGCAGGATCCATTCTGCTTAGAGCATCATCCACTTTGTTTGTCTTACCGGTATGGTAGTGGATTGAGCAGTCATAATCCTTGATGATCTCTATCCATATTTATTTGTTCATATTAAGCTATTTTTGTGAATATTTACTTGAGTCTCTTGTGATCAGTATATATATCTCACACTTCTCCCCATATAGATAATGCCTCAAGATTTTCAAAACAAATATCATAGCTACCAACTCCAAATCATGTGTGGGATAGTTTTAATCGTGGATTTTCAGCTACCTTGAGATGTAGGCTATCACATTATCATTCTACATCATCACACAACCCAGGACCTTCTTCAAATCATCACTAAATATAACACAACATTCTCCACTCATGGGTAATGTGAGAACAAGCAAAGTAATAAGACACCTTTTTAACTCCTTGAAGCTCCCTTAGAATGCATCACTCCATGAAACAAATAACCCCTTCCAAGTTAGCTTGGTAAGAGGGCTGGAAAATCGTGATAAATTTATCTCAAATCAGAGATAATATCCAGATAACCCCAAGAAGCTACGAATATCCATTACTGATGTTGGCCTCATCCATCCCTCAGTTGCATTTGTCTTGGAGGGATCCATAGAAATCTCATTTCATGTGATTATATGACTCAATAATGAGACCTCCTTCAACCAGAACTCACACTTGATATACCTTTCATAGATCTTCTCCTTTCACAAGGTATCTAGTATAGTTATTAGATGCTCCTCATGATCCTCCTTGGTTTTGTATAATATTAGAATATCATCTATAAAGACGACCAAAAAAATTTTGAGGTAATATATGAAGACTATATTCATTTAGTCTATAAATATTTATAGAAAATTAGTGAGTCCAAAATTCATTACTATGAATTCATAGTGCCTGTATCTTGTACAAAAAGCAGTCAAGGGGATATCTTCCTTCTTCACCCTTACTTGATAATATCCCAACCACAAATCTACCTTGGAGAAGTATTTTCCTCCACGCAACTAATCAAACAATTCATTAATTCGTGGTATAGTATACTAGTTCTTTATTGTGATTTTTTTAAGCTCAGGATAATCAATGCAAAGGCACATTGACCAATACTTCTTCTTGACGAAGAGGACTGGTGCACCCCAAGGTGAAGCACTTGGGCATATAAACCCTTTATACAGATTCTCTTGTAGTTATTTCTTTATCTCCTCAAGCTCTACGTAAACAATTCTATATGGAGTCTTGGATATTGGAAATGCTCTAGGTATATGATCAATTGAGAATTCAACATCCCTTCTAGGAGGAAGACTAGACAATTCCTTGGGAAACACTTTAGCGAATTCCCTCACAATAGGAATGTCTTCAAGGATGGTTACCTCCTTGGACTCAATCATCTGATCCAGATACACGTGCTCATAGGGTATTAATATCCATGCTTGAGATGATGGTTCTAAAGAAGATTCATCTTCCTCCTTGCACTTGTATAGAATCAGGGGTTTATTCTCTATATGGAGAGTGATTTTCCTATCATGGCATTTTATGTTGTATCTATATAAGTAAATACAATCCATGCTGAGAATTACATCAAATTATACCATAGGGAGTATTACGAGGTTTTTCAGGAAGTTCAATCCACCTATTATGACAACAGAGGAGTTATATTCATGGGATGCAATGATTTCCCCATTTCTCATACTCACCATCATATTTACTTCCATGATTTGTGGTGGTGTTGGGATTGTTCTACTAAACTTGTGTGATACACAAGAATGTGTAGAACTAGAATCAAAAAGTATTTTCTCTATTCTTGAATGAATAACTAGAATACCTATCACCAATTCATTGTCGCAGTTCACTTCAGCAGTAGGGATGGAAAAATCTCACCCTTGTTGCCTTGGAGGTTATTGGTTACCTCTGAAAACCCTTGTCTTAGGGAACTGGTTAGCAAGGTGCCCTGGTTCTTTGTAGATGAAGCAATGAACAACACATTTAGGGTCAAATGAAGTGTTCCTCTCCTCCTTTTCAGCCGTGGGTTTTTCTTGTAGGCAGTTAATGGCTAGGTGCCCTTCTCTTCCACACCTAAATCATTTCCTCTTCCCCTTCAGGAAATTTTTGGGGTGCTTCCTTCCACACCTTTGGAAAGTGGGGTGTGGGATTTTCTTAGCACCATTGTATTTATCCATGAAACTTCTAAAATTGATTTCCACCTTAAATTTATTATCCCCATGATACCACTGAGATTCTTCAATATATATTTCTACTTTGATGGATCATCAGACAATTTCCTCATAGATTTCAATGTCCTAGATCGCCAAGGATTTCTGCATGCTACCTTTCATACCAGCAAAGTAGTGGTCAACCTTGCATTCAGGGGTAACGAAAATGCTGGAGGCATCTCATGAAAGCCTTGTGAAGTTTTCCTCATATGATCCGATGGATTTTTCTGTCTTTTTTGCTTGAGGTAAGTGAAGCCCCATTTTATATTAAGCCGGAGGGTGTAAGGAAATTATTTATATAAAAAATCCTGAAATCCATCCATTCCAACACCTTGATCTCCTCCTTAGGCTTCATATTTTTTATCAATACCCACCATTGCTTGGCTTCACCCTCCATATGATAACCATCTATAAAAACCTTCTCTTGTTCAGAACATTGAAGGATGGATAAGATCTTTTCAATGGAGTTGATTCATTGTTCAGCGATTGATGGATCGAATGGTCCATTAAATTTCAGAGGCCTTTATCTCATGAATCTGTCAATAGAAACTTGTTCTTTCTTAGGTGGGTTTGAATAGTCATCCTGACCCATGTTTCTATTCAAATTTTGACTTAACTGAGAGAGTATCGTGAAAAAGTTTGTGATTCCTAATCCCATCAGATTTGGCATCTCCTTAGAACAGTTGTCACATAGGTGTACGCATTGGTTGTTAGCATGAGTCCTCCTATTACCAGCCATTGGTTGGAATACAAGGAAAGTTAGGGGTAACACATAAAGGGTTATCCAAGGAAACAATTGAGGGCATATAAATAACATTTATTTCCTTAACTTAGGAATCTATAGCCTTCAATCTATGTTATCCATGATCTACATTTTAACATATATTCTTAAGTGTATTTTTTAAAATTCCCTTAATAATGGTTAATACTAAACTTGTAAATTTACCCAAACATATCCCCTAGGAGTGTCATAACCAAGAGTGAAGCAAGTCCCATTTTCAAGTACTGGGATACCCCAGGTCAAGCCTGAAACTCCTTGTCGGAGTTTTCACTCCTAGGTACATCTCTTCCAGAGCCGCCTCTACCTGCTCGTATCCAGACATGGATTTATTTTCCTGATAAACCACTTACTAAATATGCACCAAATCATAGGGATATTTTTATTATACATATTTTTATCCATAAGTATTTCACTAGGGTTTTATAATCCTCGTCCCAAAAATAACTAAACCTATCCTTTTATACCAACTATGACAACCCTTCTTTTTATTACACACTTAAACTTGTTTATTACATAAAATTCACTTCATAAAACATAGAAGATCGATGGGTATAGTGTCTTTGAGGAATATGAAAATTATATAACATCATATAACATAAAACACAAAACATATTTATTTAAAACTTCCTTTACATAACCACGACATTCCCACATACTTAACATTTCATGGGATAACCTGAGGAAATACATAAGAAAGGGGTGAGCTATAAATTCTAGTAAGGGAACAAACATGGAATAACATGAAGAATACAATACATGTTAGACAATAGTCATATCAATTGAGTACAAGAGAAACATGAACATAAAGGCATGATAAAGCATGATAATCATATCATGAAGATGTGGAAACAACATTTAACATGATATTAGCATGATCCAAGGCTCATTGCACATGGAGCATGAGAAAACCCCCATTGCACATGAAGCACGATTAAAAGTTCATTGCACTTGCATTATAAAGAGTCAAAACTCATATCAAATGACTTACAATTATACTATACTTTTACCCAATTCATTGGAGCATTATCAGGGCATACCCTTCTTAAACATTTCATTTCAAGCATAAGTGTGCACCGTAGATCATACAACATGGATTCATTAACATCGTAATTCATTACACTAATAAGATATGTGGAATAAATAAATGTAAGTCCGTAATCTAAAATTACATGGTCATAAAGGTGAGTACCCTTGATAGAGGAGTGGGTATGGTATTCACTACACTATTATTTTGGCATGGTAATGTTTGTGTAATTTCTACAGCATAACGACGTCAAATAGAAATTCGTAATATATGTTGATGAGAATGAAAGGGGTATCTCATAATTTATACATTAAATTTACAGTAAGGTGATCATGTGACATAATATACTGACATATGGAATGGAATTTATATGCATAATATAAAATAATTACTTTGATGTAAATAAGGAGAGACTGATCTCTTACCGAATTTCAGCATGGTAACGGGTATACATGGGAAGCATAGATGAGATAGAAAGGGGTTTCTCGTTGTTAAAACATTAGTAGTAAAGTATATGGGAGGTTATAAATCATACCCCAACATTTATACTTGAAAATAAATGGGCATAACAATATAAACAAACATGGATAAAATGAGAAAGGAAGGAATCCCTTACTTGGAAGTGTGCTTCAAAAGGCTTGAGAGAGGATTCATGGGAGATTGGGGAACCTTGGGAGGATTATAGAGAGAGGAGGTCATAATTTGGACTAACTCCAAAGGATTTGAGTGAAGAGGATGTGGGAGCTTGGGTGGGTTTATATAGGAAAGGAGAGGGAAATCTTTAATATTTAGGTTTGGGAAACCACACATTAAACTAATCAAAACCACAAACCATCCTGTAGTTTCTTCACATGTTTTTTCCCCAGGGGAGTGGAAAAAAATATTTTATAAGGCCAATGTATGAAATTCTTAAAATAATAGGGTTTCTTATGTGGTGGTGAGTCACACCATCAATGAAATCAATTTAAAAAGATAAAATGTTTTATAAGTCTTGGAGGGTCCACTAAGGCTTTGTAAAATAAATAAAAAAAACCTAAAACCATGTTATATTAATGATAAAAATTATATTATCCTAAAATAATGTTTATATTATTTTTATTACTAAACTATTGGGTCATTACGATGTCCAAAAATACATTATATTTTTAAATGGTATTTAATTTTTACCCAAAGATTCTACTATCTCAAAAAATTATGAAAAAATCACTGTTGGATAATTTCAATGTACTAATTCCAAAAATAATATTTGTTTAATCAAAATAATTTTATAAATATGAGAATTTTTACTTTTAAAATATATATCTACATTTATCAAAAATTCATGGGTTTTGACAAAAACAGCTTTCAAACCTTAATAAAAATTACAATTGTATTCATAAAACATATTTGATCATTTATAAATAATAAAAATTAATTTAATAATAATATTTTATTAAAATATTATTTAATTAAAAAAACTATTAATTTATCAAAATAGATTCCTTAGTTTAATATTGACTAAAAATATTATTTGTTCTTAAAAGAAACTATTTACAAATTAATAATAATAAACTGAATGTATATTCTTTATTATATACAAAAACAATAATGCACATAATCATAGTGCTAAGTTATTATGACATAACCCCTTATAAAACCCACATATGACCGAAGTGTAAGGTGTGCAATGGTGATAGACTCTTAGGGTGGCTTAGATAACATCCCTTGGGTGGTAATCTCTATCAAAATCTACTTCTCCCATAGGTGGCTCCGTCCAAGATTCATGTGTTGAAGCTCGGCTTGGGATTGGTCAAGAGTGAAGCCCAAGCACACCACCTCCTTTCCGAGCTCCGAAAAATGGGCTTCGTATGTGGAAAGTCTACTAGATGAGTCCATCGCTTCCTTTGCCTAAGTAAATTGGATATGTTAAAGCCCTATATTTATACTAATCATGTGACCACTGTTCAATGACTATATTATCAATGGTCACAATTCTTAATGGTATTTTAAAATCCATAAAAACAAATATGTTCATATTTTATATAACTATTTCACATAATAATAAATTTAATTATATCAAGGAGAATTTCCATTACTAAAACTTTGGGTCATTACAACTTTCACTGAATGTAACACCACATTTGAACCTTAATCCAAGTGCCTTTGACACAACCCTTTAATTATTCCATAAAAACCACCATCATCACCATCCACACCACCACTAGATACTAAAAATGAACCATGTGTTATTTTCATCATAAAAACGTATAGGGTGTAAAAATTCATCACCTTTACAAATTCTCAAGAAATAGACGCGATCAAAAATTGTTCAAGAAAATATATCATACTGAAATTGATAACCCACACTATGTCACCATAGAATCCAAACATCTGTATTTACTACACCATATAATAATAGAAAAACCCACAAAATCATCCATTATCAACCATGCAATGGAATAAATGAATAATGACATAAGGATAGAAAGAATACCATTGTATCCTAATAATACTTATACAGAAAGCATATAAGATGACTCATCATGATATCTAACACTATGGTCCTACCATATACCCAATTAGAGGAATATAAAAATGATTTCATTTTACTGTTGAGAGTTTTAAAAAATAGGGATTAGAGTTAAGCCTCCCACAAGATGTAAAATGAGGAGGTAAGGGGAAAAGGGAATGACCAAGAGGAAATTGAACCAAGAATATAAAGAACATTAAAGGATATATGAAAAGACTAATATAATTAAAATTGAGATAGGGGGAACATATAGGTGAGAATATTCATGCTTTCATTTATTTTTGAAAGCCTAGTGAGAGTATGAACACACTCAAGTGATAAATGTAGGTGAAAACAATTCCATGATATTATAATACAATACAATAATTTTTGAGATGAAGAGAAAATTTTATATATAAATATTACTTCATTTTATATGAATATTCAAAACATTTATCAATAATAAACACCTCATAACTCTAATTAGTTAGAAAAAGTTTAGATAAGATGATTGTAAATATATTTTTTAAAAGTTATTAAAAATATCAAGAAAAGTTATTTTTATATAATAACGTTTTTTATCAAATATTACATAATACATTTCTTTATAACATAGGGAAATAGAAACATAAGAATGGGTGTGATCAGATGAATAGTAAGGGTAAACATGATATATATAAGACTATTTTCATAAGTTATAACATGATAATAATATGTATATAACACCCTAGTCATAAAAAAGTATACGTAAATAATTTACCGAGTATAAATAAGGAGTCACCTAATATAGATTTTTCATACCAAAAATACATGTCTATTAAGTGTGTTAAATAACTAGTAATAAATCTTAATCCATGATAGAATATCATAAGAATAATACATTATTGGTATCATACACCATAGCATAAATAATCATTATCTTACCAAATCCTCAGTACTAAGAGTTTCATATCATAATGGATAGAGTCACATAGTCTACTAGGTTCACTCTATATTCCCATAAACATAGTGGATAGAGTCTCTTAGTGAATTGGGTTCACTCCACATTAACATTAACATTATCTAATGACATATAATTTAGTACTGAAATTATTAGAGGTTTATCTAATTCCTATACAACCTGTCACATAATGAAAACCATATATATGTTTGTCATAATATAAAATAATTTTTTTTTATTTCATTGTAACTTAATTAATAACTGGGAATGAAATGAGTATAAAAATTTGCACCATAATTAGGATTGTATTTTCTTTTTAAAATCATGTAATGTTGTAATTGGATGTTTTTAATAAAGTATAATCATTAAGACTAGACAATTATATCATTCTGTAAACATTTAATCCAATTTTATACTTTGGAAATAATTAAAATAAAATATACCAAAAAATTGAAATGAACCCATTCAAAATCAATTGAAATAAAGTAAAATAAAATTGAATATTATTTTATGAATTTACTATATTTTAGATAATAATATTTTTTAACATGTTAAAGAATATGAACATTTAAGAATAATATTCCCTACATAAAAGAAGAATTAGGGCCTGCTTTTCATAAAAACTAACCTTTGGTGTTTTGGGTAAAAAAGATGGTGTAAATTGAATGATAACTTTAACAAACTTGAAAAAAACATAGGACAGGAAAATTAATGTATTATAGGATATAAATATAACCTAGTTCCCCTAATAGAAATTGAAAAAAAAGAGAATCCATCTAGAATGTGATACTATAACATAAATCCTTTCCTCAAGTCCAAAATTTCTTTAAAAATGATATTTAATATTTTAAAATATATTTTTATTTATTATAAATCTATATTAGAAACAAATTAATTATTTAGTTTTTATATTCCACTTCTATATGATTTTTAATTTCCCACTTACTAATAACTCTTCATTAAAATCAATATCTTGGTGTTAATTATTTTGTTTTACATGCATGTTTCAGTTTGATGGTTTCAATATTTCACCTTGGTCATGGTTTCATCATCTCTATAACTATAATAATGTTATAAATTTCACATTTACTAATTATATACAAGTTTAGAATAAGGAATGCAGCACGTTTATGAGGAAGGAATTACATCACCTCATGCAGGTTGTAGTCTGCACATACATACGGGAAATTATTTGATTTTTAAATGGATATAAATAAATGAATTTAAATCATAATTAATTTTATAGAATCATATTTATATAACATATATAATATATTCTTATTAAATAAATTTATATAACCAGGAGTTAATGGTTTTGATTAAAAATAAATCACATCCCTTCTTATAGGCAGTAGTCAGAATGTAAGCATGAGCGATGCTCTATTTTATTATTATAAAGAAATGAATTATAAAATGGTTTTAACATTAAAATAAAATTATTTAGTTTATTATATAGACATACTTCATTGTTTTTTATAGTTATGCATAATTTTGAGGAGGTTTTATAAGTTTATTAAAAATAGTTTCTAAAATTATACAACTCATCCTTGGAAAATCTCCTTTGAAAAACACTATAAATATTTATGGATGGGAATTTTTGGCAGAAGGAAATCCCATAAGACATGGATAACGGTTTTGTGAAGGTTTTTTGGAATATATTGGGTGAGATAAGGTGATCAATTTTCATAGAAATGTGGTAATATTATTTCCCCTTTTATAAGTGAGGGTAGTGGAACCCTTTTAAATACCATTAAGATTAAAATAATAAAAATGAATTTTCATATTAAAATAGAAAAAGTGGAAAAATTTAAATTATATGATTACTTATAGTTAAAATCCACCCAACCCATCCTTTTTTACATGGATTATATATAATGGATTCTTTCTTTAATAGTTTAACCCCTCATTAAAGTGTTTAAACCATACAATGGTGAAAATATTTTTTCCATGGATACTATTAGTTATATTTTAAAAAAAATTAAAATTGTTTAGTAATATTGATTATTAAATATAAAAATATTTAATCCATTTTATTATATTATAGTCATCGAATTCCTATAAATTTTTAATAAATTCTCACAAAAGATGTGTGAATAGAAGTTTAAGAAAAGTATATTTTTAATTTAACAATTATTTTATTCTCATTATATTCCTAGTAAAAACATTATATTAAAGTTGACTTATATTATTTATTATATTATTTAACCATATAATTAAAATTATTCATAAATTTTTATTAACATTATTTTTTAAATTAAAATATAGTGTGCACGTTCAAAATAGTTTTCTAAATAAACAACGCTTCTTAAGAAAACATGATTTTATCTTCACTTAAAAAAATTTTATATTAAAAATATGAATGATAAGTAATGTTTATAAATTTATAATAAATTTAATTCTATTGGTTTCATACTCATAATATATGAAATTAGATTTTAAATTAAAACATTTATAAATAAAACAATGTTTACAAATGAAACATTTCAGTTTAGCTGATAATTAAGAAAATAATATTATAATTACATATCCATTATATGGATGTGTTTAATTAATTATATTATCTATTACATGAGGTTTATAAATAAATTTTATTGATTTCATTCCTAAATTTTTTAAATCTTTTTATAAATTCAGAATTTAGGAAAACTATTTAAAAATATATGATTAGAATTACTTTCATTTGCTAAAATTATTTTAAAATTTTTACCAAGGTATTGATTTTATCAATTTTAGATAACAATAAAAATTTTGTTCATTTTTTATTTTAATAATGTTGTATTCACATTTTTATGGGTTTATATTCATTTTAAGAAATTTATCACATCAAATTTATTTTGATAGAAAATATATTCTAAAATTGTGAGGCATTACATTCTACACACTTATAAGAAATTATACCTAACAATTTAATTAACTATGGTAAAAAAATAGTATACATTATTCTTACTGCTTTATTGAGTTCCCAAGTACCTTCCTAAAATTAATGTTATTACCATAAAACATTTACTGGGTGGGTGGTCTTGTTTCATAGCTCTTTATATGTTCAATCAATAATATCAACCATTTCTGCTTATAAAAAATATAACACTCCTATGGAACAATATAAGAGTTTATTAAAAGTGATGGATCCAATATAAACAACCTAATAATTGGTAAATATTCTAAATCATGAAATTGGGAGAAGTTCAGTGGATGAACAAAACAATAAGCTACCTCCTAAATATTTCCATGATTTTTCAACGGATATATATAGCATGGGTTAAATTTCTATTCCCTTCAAAACCTCATATCATTATTTTAAGGTGATATTCATGGGAATACTATATCACCGAATTTAAACACTATATAACTATTTTTATCATCAAGATATTTTTTCTATCGATTGTGAGTTATTTTGATGAGACATTGAATGGATCTGATCTTCTCTTCTATTTCCTTATCTAGATCA
Source organism: Viscum album (assembly GCA_963277665.1). Classification (NCBI taxonomy): domain Eukaryota; kingdom Viridiplantae; phylum Streptophyta; class Magnoliopsida; order Santalales; family Viscaceae; genus Viscum; species Viscum album. The sequence goes on from OY728122.1 coordinate 1,979,502,832, forward strand.
TCTGATAATATCATTCACTCTCAAAATTCATCCCAACATGTTAGATTAATAAAATTACTCTACATAATGTTTTTTCATGATCCATTTGAATTCTCAAGTGAAATATTTTTTTATAAGAGAATTTTATTAGATGGTGGTGTTAATTCCAACTACCTTGGAAATATATATTTAAATATTCTAACATATCTTTTAGTTTTTTAGTAATCCTATTTGGTTGACCATCAATATGAGGATGAAATGAGTTACCAATGATCAGCACAATATTCAAAGGATCAAAATTAAAATCTCACTAACATCATGGTAATCCTCTAATATTGATTATATATAATTAAGATTGTTACTCAATGAAACCTAACTACTTAATGTATATTCTGAAAAGTTTCTCAAGTGATAAACATTATTTTATTGTAATGTTATATGATAAATTTATATGGTTAACAACTAAAATAAAAATTTCAACATGGTCTTTTGATGCATTGTGAAGTCCTGGGATAAAATCCTTGGTGATGTGTGCCCATTTTTATAGAGGTATGGGTAATTGTTTCATCATCCCCATGGATTTTATACCAATAATTTCAAATATTCCCAGAATTGAGATACATAATCTATAATATCCTTTTTCATATTCCCCTAGTTGAAATTATCTTTGATATATGTAAATATATTTGTACTTTTAGGTTGAATTGTAGATGGTGATATATGTGGTTTATCTAATAAACCCATTATCAATTCTAGTGTTGAAGGGACACATATTCTGTTCAAAAATATTCTCATCAAATCATGATCAAGGATGAACTCTAATGTATTCAGAACCTAATTTTTATCTCCATATCATAATTTTATAACTCTTTCATCATCATCAGAATTGGCTATTGAGAATTAATTTGAGAAATATAGAATCCCTCCTACTCCTTCATGATATGAAGGATAATTTTCAAAAAATTAAAAGTAATGGATCTTTTCCAATACTAATCATGAATAAGCTAAAGCGATTCTTTTAAGACATAACATTCGCCACCTCGATCACTATCCCATGTCGGTAATATACTAAGTTAACATAATCGTTCATCAACTACAAAAATATCCATTTGTAAAAATTTAACTCTTTAAAAGTGAATATATAATCTTTATTTTTGATCAATATATATTTCACATATTTCACCATAATGAAAATACTCAACAATTTTAATCCAAAATTATCTCTATTAACTCTGAATCACCATTCTATTAATATTAATCCTAAATTTTTAATGTTTTCTAGTTATACAATACTACCATGTCATTGTATAAAACATTATATCCCAATATCTAAATTGATGAGTCACTATATGGAAAAAACCATTCTCCACTATAGTTTAGTGTGTGTACAAGTGTTTTATCAAACCATCCCATTAGCACCTTGAAATTTTCATTATCTTCAATTATCTAAAGTAACTTGACTCCCTTTTGAATCATCTTTATAATGTATTTTACAGGCATGAGATATTTCTAAAAAAGTATCAATAGTATCCAGTTAATCCATGAAATCTATGAATCTCAGTCACATTGGTTAGCCTAGTTTATTTCTAAATAAATTTCATCTTAGAAGTGTGTATAGATATTACCTCCCTTTTAATTACTTGAAAAAATAATGATATTATATATATCATGAATTCATAACTGAAATAATTTTCATACAACATCTCCTTCCACAATGTCTTAAAACCAATCTTCCAATGATATTACATCTCTTCCTTTCACATGGAATATATGATAATACCATCTATAAATACTAATAGAGACTTATTAAGGTAATTTAAAAATAAAATATTCATTATACCCATGAAGAAATAAGGGTACTTGGTATTGAAAAATTGGATAACACTCTATTAATATTGTCTATAACTCTTATGGAAGGCTTTCATGGTTATATCATCCTTTTTGAATATTAAATGATTATATCCAGATCGATGTTCAGTCTTTTAAAAGTAATTATCTATATACATTTGACCAAAAAACTCATCAATACAGGGTAGAATATACATTTTTATCAAACGTAATCATGTTATGTTCTCGAAAATCTATGCAATGATTCATTGAATCATATTTATTAAAAATAAAAATAATTGATGGACCCCATGGTGACACACTGGGGAATATGAATCCCTTTTCTAGATTATCCTGTAGTTTCTTCTTCAATTAGTGTTACAAAATTGGGGTTATTCTATATGTAATATTTGAAATAGGTGTATCTCCATGTATATATTCTATTGAAAACTCAACAATAAGATTCAGAAGAAAGCAATAAAACTCTTTAACATATATGTCACGAAAATAATAAAAAATTGGAATATTTTGAATTTTGACTATCCTCTAAACTAGTTGAGATAACCATCCCCATGTATAGATATTAACACTAATTTAAGGGATGTAATTTCCATTGGATGTTAATTTTAATACTGAAATTGATATATACTCATTGGTTTACATAAAATATAAAATATGACTTACTTTCTAAATAATTTATATAGTATCCATATAAAGTGATATAATCCATGAAGAAATATCATTAAATTCTATTATAGTGAGAAAAAATTATTTTTCTGAAGAGTATTCCCTCAAATATCTATATGAAAGAAGATCTAAACTTCATATGGAATCATCATACAATTCTGAGTTTTAACTGAAAAAACAATTTCTCACAATTGACTAGGTGAATAGATACTTTTAGAAAATTATTTAGAAAATAAATAGTTGGTAGAACCTAAATCAAGAAATACATTTTTAGTTATTGGATTGACTATAAGTGTACCATTCAACAATTCATTGCCATAACCCACTTTAATAGTTGTTATTTCATCGATCGCTAATTTTTCCTTTGGAATATGATTTTTTCTATACTAAATGTCTTCAATTGTAAAAAAATAGGTAGTGATAGAATAAATTATTTTAATATTTTTTATTATTCCTTAATTTTGAAGTGTTATTCATTATAAATATAACATGTAATTCAAAAAATAAAAAAGGAAATGGTTTTAATAAACTCATTTATTATAGAATTTTATATAAAATATTAATTTTAAAATTATATAATTTTAATGTGAAAAAAATATTATAATTTTTAAATTTATCATGTCAACAATTATTTTTGTTTTAATCATATAGAATTTTCTAAAAATATGTATTTTTTCAAGGAATACTGAAATTTTACAAATTTTTATTATAAACGACATTTTAATTTGGATTTGTTTTAAATTATCATTACTCCATTTTTATTTAAAATATTATAGTTTTTTTTTAATTTATTTTATAATTAAATTTACCATAAAACATTTTATATTTAAAAATTACATTTATCCTAAAAAACACTTTTGTGTTGCGTATTATCGATATAATTCTAAATTAATTTTTTTTCGACTTCTATGTTTTGAATTTTTAAAAATGGATTCTCAATTTATAATAATTGGGTCCAAACTTTCTAAATATATCCCTTTTTAATTTTGGTCAATTTGAATAGTTACATTAGTAATTTCTATTACCATAATCAAGGGAAAATCAGGTATTTTAGGTTAAAAATATAATTTCAAGAACCAATAAATGAACCAAAAAACTATCTAAATATTATTATAAAAGAATTTATTTACTATAGGCATCAAAGGGTTTAAATTATGACCTTTTGGGACCACGTGAATGAGATTATGACCTTTATAGTAATTTTTTTAAAGAAGAGTCAGACCTATCTCACTTGTTTTTAATAAGTGCAGTATTTTTAGTATGGTTTTATCAAGATTATATGTTTGACTATAAAATTCATTTTGAAATAAAAAATATCTATCATTATCATAGTAATATTTTTTAAATTTTTAGTGATGAAATAGTTACAATAAATTCTTAGACAATGTTCATGTAGTAATTATTCAAACCTAGGTTTTCGAGCATGAGTTCAAAATTGCAAGGATTAAATTTTGAAAGGGGGAGAATGTAAAAAAACAATTAGTTATAGAATAAATAATTTTAATAGTTATTATAATTTCATAATTATTTATTTATATTCATTATAAATTTATTAGGTAATTCTTAAAATCAAAGAGGAAATTTTTTTATGAAACTCATTTCATATAATATCATAATTTATGGTTTATTTTTCAAATTATAGATTTTTTATTTGTGAAAATGAATTTAATTTTTAAATTAATCACTTCAAAATTATTTTAGGTTGATTTAATTTGGAATTTTATGAATATATTGATTTTCGATAGAATAATGAAAATACTGATTATTATTTAAAACTATATTTTATTTTATTGTATTTAAAAATTAAATTTTTTTTTAGTTTTAAAATTTAATTAATTGTTTTTAATTTTATATAATATATTTATGTGCTTTTAAATGGCTTTTATACTTGAATTAGGTATAAAAATTTTATATTTCAATATGCATTTTTCTAAAAAACTGTTTTCATTGCTTTTTTCCAGTTTAATTCTAAATTTAATTCTGAAACATTTATGTTTTGAATTTTGAGAAATAAATTTATTGTTCTTATTAATTGACTTTGAATTTATTAAATAGGTCCATTTTATATTTTTTACAATATGAATAGTTTCCTTTGAAATTTTTATTACCACAGTAATTGTTAAATCAGGTAATTTATGATGAAAATTAAATGATAAGAACTACTAAATGACATATACACTTAATTATTATTTTTTGAGTATATCTCAACCATGATCATCCAAGGTTCTAATTTATAACCGTTTGGGACAACTTGGATGAGATTATGACCATTATAGTATTGTATTTAAAGAAATGTAAAACATATCAGACTTCTATTTTTAATAAGTACAATATTTTTAATATGGTGTTTTCCAAAGGATATGTTACAAAAAAATAAAATTATAGAATATAAAAAATTCATAAATATCATTGTAATTTGTAGTTTGGGTTTGGCTTAGTGGTAAGCACCATGAATTCCTACATGAAAAATGGGGGTTCAAAACCCATTAGGTATAGGTATTGTAGCAATACTGCAGTGTAATGTAGCAGTGGCGGCACTATAGCAACAACATGCACTGTAGCGGTGGCAGGTCATTGTAGTAGCAACAAGTCATTGTAGCTGCGGTGGGTACTATGTGGTACTGTAGAAGGTGGATACTATAGATGTACTATTCACATAATGGCCCTTGGGCCAAAACATTGGGCCTACGGGCCATGCAATGGGCTAAATGCGCACTGGGCCTTCGGGCTATGTAATGGGTCCCCCTCTACCCAGTTAAAGAGGTCTTTTCTTTACTTTAAAAATAAATGAGGCTTTTCCCCAACCTTTTAAAAATATCATGGTAATTTAATTTAATTTTTTAGTTAAGAAATAAGTAACCGAAATTCTCAAAAATGCTGATGTAGTCATTATTTAATTAATCGATAAATGAAATAAATGAAATTAAAAATATAAAAATAAATATAATATTTGATATATAATTTGATAAAAATATTTTATAGATATTAATGACTTATTAGGGATATAATAAAATACTTTTTTTAAATTTTATTTGTAATTTTCTGTAATTAGAGTTAATGTAATGAATATTTATAAAATTTGACATTATAAATATTTTATATTAAATAAATTTTATTAATTGATGTGATATTACATAAAATCTTATATTCATTAAAATTATTATGGTATATTTTCCAATAAAAAACTTTTTCAATTTATGGGACCATTTTCATTTTTTAGTAACTATTTTCTTTTGATTAAAGTGGTTATTTTTTTAAAATACCAAAGCAAAATTTATTTAAAAAAATAAAGCTTATAAGAGTCTAAAAGATGGGATCTAATTAAAATCATTCACATGAAGGGGAAGAAGGTCATTAGGGAGATATTCAAACCAACTGAAGTCTTGACACATAGATTTATTAGAAAGACCATCTGTAACTGGGTTTTCTTCAAGATAGGAATGTGTTTCTATATGGTCGGTGTCATGGAGTGAAAAAAGGCATTCCATCCAACATGTTGTAATCGACCAGGCTAGATGTGCCGCACCATTCCAAATTTCTTGGACAGTGGTGGTCGATTCACATTCAATCCACATGTTGTTCCAACCTTGTTGTTTGGAAAAGTAGATAGCATTAATGATGCTCAACATTTTAGCTTCCAAGGAGGTGGTAGTACCACATCCTCCAAGAAGGCACCCGAGGATCTGACTAAGATGATTTCTAAAAATAGCGTCATATCCTGTAGGTCCTGGGTTGCCTATAGAAGTTTTGTATACATTAACATTAATCTATCCTAAAGTCGGTTGCCAAAAAACATCCAACGTGTATCGTGGTTGGTGAAAAATGTCATCACCCCGAATTCTTTCACCGGATCATAAATTCCTTCACTGTGTTGTTGCAATATCCCTTCTAAATCAAGGTAGCTTTGCGAATAGCGATGAGGATCTGCATCCGAAATGTATTAATGTTGAGTGAGAAATTATTGTGTAAGATTGTATTTCAATCATACTCAATCACATGAAGAATCACTTAAACAACAACAAGGAAAATGTTATTAATTTATGGGGAGTTATTCACATCCACACAATGTTTTAGTTGAGCATTGATAGAGTCACGAAGAATCCATCTGCAATCAATGATATCAAAAGTATTGTTCCAGAGAGCAGTGGTCATGTCGTATAAAATGAATAAATGAATGGAATCATCTATATATTTATTACATAAGAGACATTTGGAAAAAATGTGAATTCCAAAATATTTAAGACAACTATCTGTGGGAACCCTATTTTAGTCCATTCTCCAAATAAGAGTAAGGTGTGAATGTTTTCCCTGTGTCTTATCAAAAAAAATTATCCCACTAATTTCGGTTTTAGTATTATAAATGTAGTGATTGTAAAAATTATTTGAATCAAGCATACCATTGTGAGAAGGTTACCATATAAGAAAATCATCTATGTTTGAGAAGGTATAGTTGTTAATAAAATGTACAACATTCTTAGGAAGGCTATAAATATTTGAATTCCTGACATCCCAAATAGAAATATTTATATTTTCAAGGGTTTGGTCAGGTAACAAAGTAATAAGATGAGAAAAGTCCAGTTATCTAACCATAAGTTCATGGAGGAGTTCCTGGAGACCATCCGTCTAGAATTGGTCATAATGTGAGCATATTTTTTGTATGGAAGGCCAGATGGAGGAGTTCAGGAATTTCAAGTTGCCTTTTTTTAATTTTTGATGAAACCTGTTTTTGATGAAAGCAACAGAAGGAACATCATTATGAATCAGGTTCCAAGTATGTCTGGTTTGAAGAACATCATTAAATAGTTTCAAGTTTATAATTCTAAGACCACCCTTATCCAAGCGTTTACAAAAATTAGTAACTATATTAACCCTCAAAAAGTAAAAATCCATGTTTTTGTGATAAGAGTTGATGAGGTTAAATAGTGGAAAAAACCAAATGATGTGGGTATGAATATATAAATAAACATTTATAATTTTTATTTTATTAGTTTATTTCTAAAAATAATCATTTTATTTTTCAAAAAACTCGCTTTAGGGTTATTTGTAATTCAAAATTAATCTATATTAATTTAATGTATTAAGAAATCCCAAGAGTGCTCCTCCCCTATGTTATAAAAGAAAACCATTTATTCTCTTCCCTTCACACATCCAAAACATTTTTGTTTATATAATACTTAAAAAATACCATAAAATAGTCTTTCCACACATTATAGTGGTATTTTTGAGTAATAATACAAATTTTAGAGGTCTTAATATGTTAATAAAATTAGGTTTCTAAATAAGAGGTATAAGATTTATCTGCATATTTAAAAAAATTTATTCTTCCACATCCAACAATCCTTATTAAAACATGATAAAATAATAAAATCATTATCCTATATATACTGAGATGTTATTATTTTGGTTTAATGACCTATATCCATCTTATTCCATAAAATGGGGAAATAATTCATCGTTTATGTGTACAGTGGAATACCACCTCGTAGGCCGATGTAATTCAATTTCGATAACTGACTCTCAAGACTAGTAATAATGATGAAATTAATGTTTAAATATTATCATAATGAAATTTTTATAATTATTATAGGATAATATATCATTTAAATTATTTCCATTCTATTCATTAGAAAATGATAATGTCGTTCGTGCATACTAGTGGATTACCACCTCCAAGAAGTGATGTGGTCTATTTTTCCTCATCATATCACATGGATCATATATATAAGTATAGTTAAATAATACATGATATATATTATTTATGAAATCACTATAATTATGAAATAATACTTATCTTCTTTTCATAGTGATCTTTGGAAATTTTAAACATTAATCATGTGTTTGTATGAATTATCCTTTCCAGGATTATGACGTAGTGTATTTTTCCTAACCATATTTAATTGTTAAATATTAAATTACAATTGAATTATTAAAATTATGATTATTTCAAAAATATTATTCTTGATATTATGGATTAATGACCACTATGACCATATTCAACATATTTAACAAATTTTGGAATTATGAACAAAATATCATCAAAACATCAGCTATGAACATAAATAATTGAGTAATGGAATATATCATGGTACTAAGTAAAATAGAGGAATTATAAACATTAAAATGTCTCTCAAAAATGAAAATAAATAAATAAATATTACTCAGTAAGATAAATAACATATACAATATGTCAAACATAAGGTAAGGGATTTTCTTTTAAAAATTATTATTTTAAAGTTCCTCTATCAACTCTTTTTACAAAAATAAAAAGGAATATTTTTTTAACTTATACATCATTAATGAATTTTCCCACCATCATAATGAATCAATTATCATATGTTTCCTTTATAAAATTCATTTTTTATTTTCAATAAAAATGGTTTCTTTATAAGGGGTGAAGTTTTTACATTTTAATAAGGCATATTTGAAAGAAAATGTTATTTTGATATCTAATTTTGTTTTTATTTGGGAATAAAAGATTTTTAAACAGGATTATCTTTACTATAAGGACCATGCCTTTTTACATTACATAATATTGAATTTAGTCAAGAATTCACTTCCTTTTAAAATGAGGATATTTTAATGTTTTTAACTTTAGAGAATTGGTACATAATACATTCATAACATTACACATTTTTATAGAGTGGATACCATAAAAACTATTTCCATTTTTTTCAAAATATAAAACATTAAAGCTTAAAACATGATTTCTTTGACTAATATTTGAACATTTAACATGGATTAATTCTTTGTCATACCCATCCTTATAACCTATGAAAATCATTTAAAAACATAGGATCAGCACAAAAGCTCAGTAAGGGATATAAAAGAAAGAAAGAACACATTAGTCCATGAACACTTGTAACATATGAAATCATTTTAAAAAGACATACTTGTCACCCATATACACTTACTTTGTGAAACATGAGATTTAAAAATGATCCACACAAAACATAAGAACATAAATAGAATCATAAAGTTATCTTGGGGCATTACTTACAAAATCTTGTAACCCTCTCAGTTACTTTAGAATTTGTAACCCTCATGGTTACCTTTCAATTTGTGTAACCATCGCAGTTACACTTGGAGTAACCATATAGATGACCTCAAATGTACACATACCCAATGAATTTTAGGGAAATATAGGTCACACCCTTCATCATAAACAATTCCCAATAACCAGAACATAATCATATAACATGAATAATTTCATAAAAACATTGCTTTTGAATTTTGTAAAACATAATTTTAAAAGAAGATATTTAAAAAAATACCTTATAAATATCACGTAATTGAATTGAGACTTAATAGAGTGGATGGAATATATATATACTCTGTAAATAAACGTAATTCAACAAAATAGAATCATAATTTATCACAAAAACAATTTAAATACCACATCAATAATGAAGTATAAGGTTAACCCAAATAATGGAAACTGGGTTAAGAATTACCTTACCTCAGGCTTGTCTTACATAAAACATGTGTAAAACTTATATATAATGGTTAAAAGAGTGTTATTAATATCTTACAGAAACATATCCATCTTTATAATACCTTATATAATCATTTCATTATATCATTTCACTCTTTAATTGTTAGTATTTTGTTCCTTGCACTGTTTTTGGGTGAGGTCCTTAAATGATTTCCATGATTGGTTCATGATGGATTGGTCTTGTCGATTGGATGTGAAACTCCATAATTGGAATGTAATGGTATTTTTAAATTTAAATTATGATAAATTATAACATTTATCATTTTGAATTCTTACATGAGTATTATTCATAATTTAAAACATTAATGATGTTCGTTTAGATCATTTTAGTGGTTCTTTGATAATAACTACCTCATTTTGTTTTATAAATTAAACCCATGTGAAAGAAAGGATTAAAGAACCATGTATGAGACACAATAGATATATTATAACCTAGTTCAACCATAAAAATTGTTTCATTACTAGTCTTGAAGGATGTAAAATAAATTGAAATCACATCGTCCTTGATGTTGGTAAATCAACACAACACGGATGGTGTTTTAATTCCTTGAATAAGTGGGAGAGGGGAAGAATAATGATGATGAATTTTCCAGGAACATGAGAACATCTAGAATATATATTTATTTTTGGAGCATTCATGCTGCTTGGGTAAGAGGAGTTGAGGAATGAAAAGAATGGAACTCAAAATAAAAAAGAATAGTCGAGAAATCCCTGACAAAAATTCGGCAACCTAACAGCTATGCAACATGGTTTTAGAAAACATTAAAAAGATATGTGACAAGGTTCACCTATATAGAAATGAATAATAAGATAGAATAGGTCAATAATAAGATTAAATGAAGAACATGGTATGGATTCTTGTATTCTATACCACATAAAAGAGAACTTGAATGGAAAATAATGAAGTTGATAATTTTCTTACCTTGTAGAGTAACTCCTAGAACGTGAAGGTTGGGACCTTGGGGACTTGAGGAAACCTTGGGAGGTCTAATAGGGAGGTAAGGAGGCTATATAATCACTTAAGTAGAATTGGTAATGAATTTAATGAAGGAATGGGTTGGTGTTTATAGAAAAAGTGAGGGAATATTTTAATAATATCCAAGGGAAACCTCATTAGTGGTATTTGCAAAACCATGGGCTTGACCATGGTATTTTCCTAAGGTATTAGACACTTGGGATCCCTCAAATATTAGTTTACTATACACAAGTCTAAAATATTCATTACATCATTATTACATCATTAATTATGTCATTAACACACCAAAACTCAAAACATTATTTTTTACAATTCACCGAAAAATAAACTGTTTCAGAAAAATCCCAAAACATCACTCAAACCATTTTTAGACATGTAGAATTCAAAAATGGACTGCATTTTTTTAAAATAATTTTATAAATTTTATTCATTTAATTCTTAAATAAAATCATACTTAATTCAAAAATTAACAATTTTAATTCTATAACTGCTTTTATATCACTTTGAAAAATTAACCAAGAAGTCATTCTCTTAAAGCCTTAATAAAATAAAATAATAAGAAAATTTACTATTTTTAGGGTCATATTACTATTCATATTACTATTCATAAGGTTGTGTTACTAGTCACAAAAAAAAGTTGGTTCCATTAGACTCCAAATAAAATACTGAACACAATTGTAGATGGTTGTTTTTTGAAATTCAAAACATAGAAGTAGTAAAATTATGTTTAAATTCTAATTTTAATCATCTACATAAAACAAAGTTTCATGAATTTCAATTTATTTTTAGAAAACCTTTGGGTGTTACATTCTCCCCACCTTCTAGAAATTGCTTCCTTGCAATTTTATTTACTTATTAAACAAGTGATGGTACCTTTACCCCATTTCATTTTTAGACTCCCGTGTTGCTTCTTCTACCATTTGGTGTCTCCAAAAAACCACTACCTGGTGGATTAACATATTCTACAATACTTGTTCCCATCGATCAAGATTCTGAACTATTTTCTCTTAATAAGAAAGGTTATCTTCCAACTGAACTCCTTCTAGGCTCAAGAGATGTGACGAATATGGCACATACTTCGTCAACATCGAAACGTGAAAAACATTGTGTACCTGAGACAAACTCGGGGGAAAAACTAATCGATATGAAATTGTTCCAACTTTATCTATGATTTCAAAAGGAACGATAAACAATGGACTTGGCTTCCCTTTCTTACTGAAACACATCACACTTTTCCAAGGATATGTTTGAAGGAAAACATGGTCACCTACCTCTAAAGAGAATTGTTTCATTCTGTTATCTGCATAACTTTTTTGTCTGATCTGAGCTGTCCTCATATACTACTAGATCATCTTCACTTGCTCAGCCACTTCCTCTACTAATTCTAGCCCCATAAACTTTCTTTCACTGACTTTATACCAAAATGCTGAAGTCTGACACCTCTTTCCATACAATTCCTAAAAAGGTTCCATCTGTATATTGGAATGAAAACTATTATTATAATAAAATTAAACTAAAGAAAGTTGTTGATCCCAACTTCTCTGACAGTCCATTGAACAAGATAAAATCATATCTTCCAAATTCTGAATCATTCGTTCTGACTGCCTATCTTGATTGAGAATGAAAAGTTGTACTGAAATTTAACTCTGTGTCCAATAACTTCTGAAGTCCCTTCAAAAAGTTAGAAGTGAACCCGGGATCTCGTTCAGATACAATGAAGAGAGGAACTCCATATAACCTGACAATCTCCTTAAGGTATTGTCGAGAACGATGATCCAATGAGATTATATCTAGAATTGAAATAAAATTTTCATATTTTGTCAGCCGATCAAGAATAACCCAAATCACATTGTTACCTAGAGAAGTATTTGGTAGTCCCACCACAAAGTCAATGGATACATTCTCCCATTTCCACTCTAGAAGTAGAAAAGGTTGAAGCATCCCCTTTGGTGACTACTTCTCTATATTAACCTATTGACATGTCAAACATTTCACAGTAAAATCAGTAATATCTATTTTCATTCCATCCCACCAATAATACTCTCTAAGGTCTCTATACATATTAGTACTATCAGGATGAACTGAAAATGGAGAACTATGAGGTTCACACAACAAATCATTCTTCAACTGAATATCACTAGGCACACACATCCTTTTTCAAAATCTAAAAACAAAATATTTATCTAGGTTAAATTCTAGAAACATACTCATTTTAACCAATTATACCTTTTTTTGTAGCTCATTGTCTTCCTTCTGCACTTTCTTAATTCTATATGATAACGATGACTGCACTAAAACCTGAGAAAAAACATAGGTATTTCCTCCAACAACAACTTCTAAGCCAAAATTTAACAAATTATTAATCAAGGGATCATTTTCCAAATGTAACATGGTTAATGATGCATGATGTTTCCGAGTTAAGGCATCCACCACTTTGTTTTATTTTTTGGGATGGTAATTAATCATTCAGTCATAATACTTTATCATTCCAAGCCATATTATCTAGCTTGTTTTTAATTCCTTCTGAGTGAATATATACTTCAGACTTTTATGGTCTGTATATATTTGACATTTGGCTACGTATAAATGATGCCTCTAAATTTTCAATGAAAAAAACAAAGCTGCCAATTCCAAATCATGTGTGGGATAATTTAACTCATGAGGTTATAGTTGTCTTGAAGCATAAGAAATTACCAGATCATTCTGCATTAAAACACAACCAATTCCCTTCAAAGAAGTATCATTGTAAATGATAAACTCACCATTTCAGGAAGGCAAGGCCAAAATTGTAGAATTCACCAATCTCTTTTTCAGTTCCTAAAAACTAACATCACATTATCCGGTCCAAAAAAATTTAACCCCTTTTCATGTTAACTTAGTTATCAAGCTAGATAACCATGAAAATTTCTTAACAAAATGTTGGTAATAACCTTCTAATCCAAGAAAACTACTAATCTCTGTAACATTTTTGGTTTTTGGTCATTCATCAACCACTCATGTTTTGGTAGGATCAACTGTTATTCCAATCTTATTTTAAATGTGTCCAAGAAAGGAAATATGTTATAACAAAAAATCACACTTTTTGAATTTTCCATACAATTTCTTTTCCTTTATGGTTTTTAAAACAACTCGTAAATGTTTTTTAGGCTCTTATTTACTCTTATAAAATACCATAATGTCATTAATAAACACAACCACAGATTTATCCAAGAACTCCTGAAATATTCTATTCATAAGATTCATTAATACAGTATGTGCATTAGATAATAAAAATGTCATAACAACAAATTCATAATTCCCATATCTAGTAGGAAAATCTATTTTTGGGATGTCATCCTCCTTCAGCTACAACGGATGGTATCCTGATCTCAAGTCAATCTTGGAAAAGCATTGAGCTCCCTGGATCTAATCAAACAAGTCATTGATGTGAGGAAAAGGATACTTGTTTTTAATAGTGATGTTATTCAGAGCTCTATAATCAATGAAAAGTCTCATTGAACCTTATTTATTTTTAACTAACAAAATAGGAGCACCCCATGGTGAAGTGTGGGGACGAATAGATCCTTTATGAAGAAAATCCTGCAACTGATTTTGTAATTCAAGAAGTTCTATTTGAGACATACGATATGGGGGTTTTGAAATTCTCTTATCATCAGGAACTAAGTCAATTGTGAATTTGGCTTCTCGATCTGGTATGACATTGGGTAACTCATTAGGAAAAACAGCATGGTATTCGTTTACCACTGGCACATCATTAATCTAAATAGTTCCCTTATTTTAAACAATATGATCAAGATAACATTCATTTCCATATTTCAAAAGTTTCTCAGCTTCCTGATATGTTATCAATTTTATGGGTTCATTATTGTGTAAAAACTAAAACTCTTTATGAAAAACAACTTCTTTATCTCTACAATCAATCTTAGTATGATAAACAGAAAGCCAATCCATTTCTATAATAATATCAAACTCAACTAATGGTATAAAAAAACGTTTTTCAGGTAAAGTATTTACAAAGACCATAATAGAAATATTCTTATAATTTATCTTTGCTATAATATTTCTCCCTGGTGTTTTAACAACAAGTTCTAGTCTCATTTTTGAGGTGTAATTTCCAATTTACCAGAAAATTTATCAGAGTTGGAGGAATGTGTAGACCCCATATCAAACAAAACATTAGCAAAATTTAAGTAAACAAACAATGTACCTGATACAACATCATTGGATAGCCTGACATCTACTGGCGTAGTCACAAAGTATCTCACTACACCTTTCTTCTTACAGTCTATGTTTTTTGCATCATTCGGATCTCTCTTTAGGTAGGAACTTGAATAGTGACCCATCTAACCACATTTAAAACACATAATAGTTTTCTTATCAGGATTAGTCTTAGGATAATTTTCATTACAATCACAGGCCATATTTCCAAACTTACCACATTTAAAACACTTACCAGTTTTGTTCAGACATTCCCCAGGGTGCTTCTTGCCACACTTTTCACAAACTGGAAACTAGAGTTTCTTACCATCAGATTTATTTTGTTTATTCTTATTCATAACCTTCCATCTAGATTTCATCTTCTACTTGTTTCCAAAATGCATGTGATCATCAGCAAATTCCATATCTACCCTCCTAGCACATCAGAAAGGTTTCTCATAACTTTTGAATTAATGGGAGGCTAATGCCCTTCGATACCCTGGCATTAGTCCTGAATAAAGGCGTTTGATTTTTCTATCAAGATCTAGAATAAGATTTGGAGCATACCTCCCTAGTTAGGTAAATTTCTCTTCATACACAGCCACTGAATCTTCCTCCTTTTTCATCAATTCAAGTAATTTCTTCTCCATCCTAATTCGTACCACCTTAGGAAAATATTTTTCAAGGAAAAGACTTTTAAATTCATCCCACTCTAAGTCACAAATATCATCTCTGTCCTTGATATTATTTACAAATAACCACCACTGATCAGCTTCACCTTCAAAACGATAAATGGAAAGACATAGCTTTTGATTATCTGAACAGAACATTACATAAAATATCTTTTCAAGGGATTTAATCCATCCTTTTTCTACTACTGGGTTAGAAGATCTATTGAAAGTAGGAGGGTGTTGTCTCATGAAATTTTACACTATTTTCATGTTCCATTGTGGTACCTCTGGTTGTTCTCTTTCATGGATTCCATCACAATTCATTGTTTGCGTTAGCTGAGCCATTACCGTTACAAACTGCTCGGTTCTAATCCCTATCATTCCAAGTGACAGATTCTGAAGGATGTCATTCTGTCGCTACCTCTCCTCTTCAGATTCCCTGTTTCTTCTATAGAAAACCATTCTAAACAAACATATCTTAGACAAAGCAAAATGATAATCTTTAAATTCTATAACATTTCAAATTAATCTTAGAGTAAAAATCATTTATTGTATTCTTTTAACATCATCATAACCCCTAAAGTTATCTAAACCATCCTCTGATACTAACTATAAGGACCATGCCTTTTTACATTACGAAATTTTGAATTTATTCAAGTATTAACTTCCTTTTACAATGAGGATACTTTCAAGTTTTGATATTTAGATAATTTAGACATAATACATTCATAACATTACACATTGTTACATAGTAGATACCATAAAAACAGTTTCCATTTTTCACAAAATATAAAACATTAAAGCTTAAAACATGATTTCTTTTACTAATATTCAAACATTTAACATGGCTTCCTTATATTTCTTACTCATACTTATAACCTATGAAAATAATTTAGAAACTTGATATGAGTATAAAATCTCAGAAAGGGATATAAAATAAAGAAAGAACACATTAGTCTATGAACACTTGTAACGTATGAAATCATTGTAAAAAGTCATACTTCTCACACATATATACTTAAATTATGAAACATGAGATTTAAAATGATCCAAAAAAAAATAAGAACATAAATATAATAATAAATGTATCTTGGTATATTACTTACATAATCTTGTAACCCTCTTAGTTACCTTATAATTTGTAATCCTCACGGTTACATTAAAATTTGTATAACCATCGTAGTTACACTTGGAGTAACCATACAGACGACCTCCAACTTACACATACCCAATGAATTGGAGGAAAATATAGGTCCCACACTTCATCATAAACAATTCACAACAACAAAAACATAATCCTATAACATTAATAATTTCATAAAAACATTACTTTTGAATTTTGTAAAATGTAATTTTAAAAGAATATTTTAAAAGAAAAGTCCCTTATAAATATCACATAATTGAAGTGGGACTTAATAGAGTGGATTTAATATGTATATAATATGTAAATAAACATAATTCAATATAATATAATCATAATTCATCACAAAAACAATTTAAATACCACATAAATAATGAATTATAACGTTAACCCGAAGATTGGAAATCGAGTTAAGAATTCCCTTACCTCAGTCTTGGATTACATAAAACTGGTTTAAAAATCCTGTATAATGGTTAAAAGTGTGTTATTAATATCTTAAAGAAACATATATATCTTTATAATACCTTATATAATCATTTCATTACATCATTTCACCCTTTAATTGTTAGTATTTTGTTCCTTGCACTGTTTATGGGTGAGTTCTTTACATGATTTCCATGATGGGTTCATGATGGATTCGTCTTGCTGATTGGATGTGAAACTCCAGAATTGGAATGGAATGGTATTTATAAATTTACATTACCATAAATTATACCATTTATTATTTTGAATTCTTACATGATGGTTATTCATAATTTAAAACATTAATGATGTTCGTTTAGATCATTTTAGTGGTTCAATGATAATAACGACCTCATTTTGTTTTATAAATTAAAACCATGTGTAAAAAAGAATTAAATAACCATTTATGAGAAATAATACAAATATTATAACCTTGTTCAACCATAAAAATGGTTTCATGACAAATATTGATGGAATTACATGAATTTTAAATCACATTGTCCACGATGTCGGTAAATCGACACATCATGGACAGTGTTTTAATTCCTTGAATAAGTGGGAGAGGAGAAGAATAATGATGATTAATATTTCATGAACATTAGAAAATAAAAAATATACATGATTTATGGATATTTCATTCCTATTGGGTAAGAGGAGTTGAGGAAGGAAAATAAAGGAACTCAAAATAAAATAATAGTTAAGAAATCCCATACAAAAATTTGGCACCCTAATGGCTATGCAACATGGTTTTGGAAAACATTAAAAATAGAGGGGAAAAAGTTCACCTCTACATAAATGAATAATAAAAAATAATAGATCAAGAATAATATGAAATAAATAACATGGTATGGATTCTTTAATTCTATACCACATAAAAGATAACATGAATAGAAAATAAAGAAGTTGATAATTTACTTACCATGTAGAGTAACTCCTAGAACTTGATGGTTGGGACCTTGAGGGCTTGAGGAAACCTTTTTAGGAATAATTGGGAGTTAATGAGGCCACATCATTTTTGAGGTAGAATTGTAAATAAATTTAATGGAGTAATGGGTTGGTATTTATAGCAAAAGTGAGGGAATATTTTAATAATTCCCAAGGGACACCTCATTAGTGGTATTTGGAAAACCATGGGCTTTACCATGGTAGTTTACCAAGGTTTAGCCACATGGGACACCTCACATATTAGTTTACTATACACAAGTATACCAGATTTATTACATTATTAATGATGTCATTAACACACTGAAACTTAAAACTGTATTTTTTAATATTCATCAAAAAAACAAATGTTTCAGAAAAACCCCAAAAATTCACTCTAACCATTTTTTGACATGTAGAATTAAAAAATGAACTCCATTTTTTGAAAATAATTTTCTAAATATTATTAATTTGTTTTTTAAATAAAATCGTACATA
Organism: Viscum album; assembly: GCA_963277665.1. Classification (NCBI taxonomy): domain Eukaryota; kingdom Viridiplantae; phylum Streptophyta; class Magnoliopsida; order Santalales; family Viscaceae; genus Viscum; species Viscum album. Next base: position 1,979,521,682 of record OY728122.1, read on the forward strand.
ATTCAAAAATTAACAATTTTAATTTTGTAACTACTTTTTTATCACAATGAAAAATTAACCAAGATGTAATTATCTTAAATCCTTATGAAAATAAAATAATAATACTATTTACTGTTCATTAGGGTCATATTAATATTCATATTACTATTCATAAGGGTATATTACTTTTCACCAAAAAAAAAAACAAGTTGTTTCCATTAGACTCCAAATAACATACTGAACACAATTGTAGATGACCATTTTTCAAAATTCAAAACATAGAAGTAGTAAAATTATGTTTAAAGTCTAGTTATAATTATCTACTTAAAACAGAGTTTCATGCATTTCAATTTATTTTTAGAAAACCTTGGGGTCTAATATTTATATAATGACCATATTATCATATATATCATATTTTATCATTAAATTTAATTATATATGTCATCTAAGTGATGTGGTGATTAAAAATGAATCAGATCATTTTGTGTATGTGGTAGTCCACATGTTCCCATGAACATTATTTTCATTTTTCTATGCATGGAAAGGTAAAAAAATAATATATTATCTTTTCAAAATGATAAATATTTCATTAATAATATATATAAACAATAAATTCATCATTATATCTATTCTTGAGATATGGTTATGGAAAATGAATTACATCGATTTGTGAGGTGGTAGTCCATAGTAGTCACAAATGATGAATTATTTTCCCATTTGAATGATGAGGAGATGAGTTCATTATGGTAATTTCTATTAAAATTATTTTTTTAATGTTTTCTATAAAAAAATTCCATGACCATGTTTTCTAAATAAATCACAACTATTTTTATCATTATCCTGTGATTTTTTAATGTTATTTTGACCAACATTGACTTTTTTGAAAGGAATATTTTTGATGTTTTTAAATAAGATAATTTTTTAATGTTTTTTAAAAAATATGGAAATAATGTTTTTCTAAACTTATATAACATGACTATAATTTTCCTCCTTTGTGATGATTTAATTGATTTATTATTCCTTTATAAGTTTCAAAGGTTCTTTTTGGATAAAATGTTTTCTTTATGATGTGTTCTTTTTTTCAATTTTAAAAGAATTTTTATAATTAAAATGGTATTTTGATATCCAATTGTATTTTTATTTAAAATATTTTTAATATTGTTTTATAATTAAAATGTTCAATCATAAATTATTTTATTCATGATATGTTTTTTATCATTTTATAAAAAATGGGTGAGCCTGAAAGAGCTTATACGACTGGTTGAGCCATATTATAGCTCATGGGTGAGCCCGATATAGCTCATATGAAGGGTTGATTAACATTATATATAATAAAACATTGGTGATCACAATATATCTTATAGGAATGGTGATCCCCATTATATCTTTCTATTTCATTGGGTAATGATTATGTTCTCTATAAAATTATATTGGAAGTCAACCATATGGTTATTACAATTATAAGGGTTTTGAAAGGGTATTCTGAATATGATGATCTAATTTTTCAAAATGGATCTGTCTTCTAATAAATTGGATTTTAATGGTTTTATTTGAGAAAAAAGTAATTGTACTTTTCATGTGGAAATGTTTTATTTCATATATTCAAATAACATTTAAGATAAAAATAATCATTACATGGGTTTCAATATTTTTCACTATATTAATATTTTTCCTTATTTATTTTCCTTACTAATAATTTTGTGTTCATCCAGAATTTTAAAATTTTTTGACATGGCTTTATAGATGATTAGTATGAAATATTTGTTCAAAATCATGTTTTTGAACATTTTTTTTGAAAATAAAAAATGTTTCTTTTGGAATGTTTTGTTTTGGGAGAAATAAGGATAATACTAGTATTGTCAAATTTTTAATATTTGGATCTATTATTATGATTTATGACCTAATTTTGTAAAAATATAAACAAAAAAATCATTGGGATTATAATAAAGTGAATTCTAGTTCACAGGATGTTTAAAAAGCAATATTTATAGCTATTTACTTACATTAATAACCCTTTTATTAATGCACTAGTTGGAATAATAATTATACTCCTTGAAATTATATAATTGGAATTTTTGTGGTGTAATTGGTTACTATATATTTTAATTATTGTATGGACTCTTCTTTTTTGGTTAATTTTCATTTCTTAGGTAGCCTCATTTTCATTAAATCATGAAATTACCTATGCCATTATGAAAATTTCCCCATATATCATTCCATAATTTTTTTCATGAAGAGTGAGTAGGTATTTTTATCATATATGGGTTTTATTATAAATATTTCCAAAAAATTATATATTTCACATGTTATCACCAAAAACATTAGAACAATGATTGTATCCACTCTTAATTTCTTCATTTTGAAAAATAAAATGATTTCTTCATTGCTATAAAATTATCTTACAACCCATGACTTTTATTCCTTTTATCTATATAAAATAGAGAATTTTTCAATTATATATTTATGGTTAATTATAAATCCATAATAATACCTTGGAAATGTAGTTAAATTTTATACATTTTAATTTATAGATCTAACAAACTTTTGCTTCAGTTCCCTTTAATTCCAACAATAATTTATTACAAATATTTTGATGAAAATAATTTTTGAAAATATCATTCATAAGATCTCCAAATTTCAAGTGTCAATTTATTTCCTATTACACATATTCCTAATAAGAATCCACAATTTATCATCTTAATCTTTAAAACAATATAAAATAATAAAAACCTTCTCATGGCCTGATAATTTTAGGATGTGAAATAAATTTTCTATATAATTGATCCATTTCTTAGTAACAAAATGATATGTGGCCCCACTAATGTAAGGAACACATTTCTATATAAATGAATAAATGTCGAGTTGTTCCTTCATTTTTTTGAAGATTAACATGATTCATGTTTCAATTAATATTTTTAGAGAATTGGATGAGAATGTTCATAATATTTATTATCCTTGTTTCCATTCCATTTTGTTTATAATGATGATGGTTGTTGCATTGGATATCAAATTTCTTATTTTCAAGATTCCAACTAGTTCTAACCAATGACTAAACCCAAAACACTTGTGGTGAGTATCATGAATAATTAATTATTAGGATAAATCATATGTTAATCCAAATAATTCCTATTATTTTCTAAAATTTACCATAATATTATAAACCTATGTCACATTACATTCATCCTATATCTTGTTGGTTAACCATTGGTTTTCATAGGATCTATATTCAAACACCCCAAAATCAAATCATTAAAGATAAATAATCCTTTGATGAATATTAACATTGGTGAATAAAGAATTTGAAACCTAAATATTGTATCAATTTAGATTAATATTTAATAAATCTCACAATAATACACACTTAAGAACTATAATTTTTCAGTGTTTTTAGATACTAAATACCTAATTGTATTTTCTATAAACGATCTATATAATTTCAACAGATTTTTTTATCCTGTTTCTTTTTTTAGGTACTCCTCAACCCTTAAATTTATCAGGTTTTTTGGGGGTCATCTCTAGTTTCATTGGTTGAAATTTGGAAAATTTTAGAATTTTCTGGGTTATACATGTTTAGATGACAGTTTTATGAAATAATACACCCACCCATTGTAATCCATGAAAACCTATGGTATTTTGATTTTCACATTTGGTTCATGGTTAGATAAATAATTCCCCTACCTATTAGATACTTGACACCTCATTAGAGGGGCACCGAGAATAGGTGCACATTTTTTCCAATCATGCGGCCTTTCCAAGATAACCATGAGAATAATAATTTTTATTTTCTGAACTTATTTAAAAATTTAACAAAGCACTATTTCTTCACTTTTATGACCATATATTTGAATTACTCAATATCTATGGTCTTGGAGGATTTAAAGACACATTTTTCTCTCCTCATAACCCCTTACTAGGTGGATCAAAGCATGAAAAACCTCCTTCGACCCCTATTCAGATAGTGACCATGACCTGTTCCATCTCTCCCACTGTCTCTTTATTTCGTTGATATGGGTTTTTAGATCATATTGTTTTGGATATATCCAAACTCAATTTTTTTATATTGAATCTAGTTTAGACTTCTTGGTCACCATTGATGTCATTTATCAAATTGATTTAGTATGGAATTTTGAGGACAACCACCCAATTCTAGTGGAATTAGAATTTTGAGTGGGAGTTGAAATTGATGGAATTAGTAAAAATGAATTATGATATTGATTTTTTGGATAATAGATTAAATTTATTTGATAATAACCTATTATTGGGTTAATCATGAAAAATTTGAATAAAACCATATTTTTTGGTTTGGGAATGAAATTAGCATATTGAAGTTGGAAATTAGGAAGTTTTATTTTAAAATGATATGAAAGGATATGCACATTACTGGTTGATTGATTGAGTACATGTGAGCCTAAGTAGTTGATGTGTAATTTGGTACACGCACACTAGGTTAGTAATTCCCTATCAATGTATTGATTATGGAATCTCCTACAAAATCAATTTATGAATATCATATTTCTGATAGATTTTTGACTAGTCCTATTTGGCCTTTTCCTGGGGGACGTGTGTACACATATGTCATGATCACCGATATAAGAGTGTGGGGATCTTATAAATTGAAACTATCGTACCACTGTGAAGGTGATATTGTTTCTTTTTAGGATTACATTGATATATAAACCACTAAGTTTAAAACTGATTTACTCATGCCTATTGATTTATATAATCTATTTTATAAAAAATATTTAATTAATAGTTTTTTTAAATGATTCCATCAGATTAAATGAAAATAAAATTTTGTTTTAAATAAGAAATTGTAATTAAATTATAGGTTTATTAAAAATTGAATGTGTGATTTGGTTTATTCATTATGGAATCTAATTTTGGAGCATTGTTTGATAACCTTCTAGGCCTTTGATCTCAGACCCTACATTTTCCTCTAGGAAATATTACTTTTTTTTCCTAGGCCTGAGAAAAGGGAAATCTCTTTTTTGAGGAGGTGGATATTTCAAATCCTCTCAGGTTTTGAGTGTTGAATTTTTTGGGGTATGGGTTTTTTATATTTTTTTATTCTGGTACATTAATTATTTACTATTTTTTGTATACCTTTTTAAATTTTTGGTACTGTATCATTTGGGAGTTTTTTTACATATTTCTAAGTATCTATTTCTTCTATTTTTTGTGTAGAAAACCCATTCCCAATTTTAACTTTTATTATGATAGGTTTTAGTCACCAACCCAGAGGGATCATGAATACCCTTTGGGATATTTCTATGCTATCTTGGGTATTAGGGTGCCATGTTATCTATTTAGGTTTGTGACAACGTGTTATCAAAGGTGTAGGTCATGTGTCCTTCCTTAATGTCATTATGTTGTTAAAAGATCTTTTCAGGACATTTGAGGTATTATCGAGTGAGTTCTTGGCTATCTCTCATTGCAATTAGCCTTTTGTAACTAGGGTTGGTTCACGAAAGGGATATTGAGGGTTATTTATAGTCTTTTCCCTAATTTAGATAGGGATAGAAGGAAGTAGACATATTGTTTTCTTATTTGATGGGATAAATTTTCAAGTTTCTCTTTTTGAGTTATTGATATGAGTAATCTTATGATACCTTCAATTTTGTTTTATGAAATTTTGTATCATCATGCCTTTGAGAATATGTGTAAATAAGATCTATGATGAAGCTGTTGGTGAAAAATTTCAATGGAATCCCATCATGGAGAATAATTTGGTTGAGGTTATTGTACGTGGAATCTATGCTTTGGGACATGAAGTTGCACACATTCCCATTTGGGATCATATTGTTGAACCTCAGGGGGATGATTTTATAATTATGGTCAATAGTTCCTTCTCTATAAGTGACAATGTTCCAAGGATCTACTAATCCTCAAGATTTTGAAAATTGGTTAAGTGGGAATGAGATTTGATTTGAGTTCTTGGAGATTCCTAAATAAATCAAAGTGAAATGTGCGACCTTTAAGTTGGAAAGACCTAGAAGGAGATGGATGTACATGACGGTGATGATGAGGAATCACAAGGTTTTAGAATGAAATTATTTTGATATTATTTTCACCGACCAGTTCTATCCATAGTTTATAGTGATGGTTAAGGATCAATATTGTTTCAAACTTGAGTAGGACTATAAGACTATGAATGAATATGAGAACTGATTCATAAATCTTGTGTAGTTTACACTTGATATTATATCCAATGAGAAGATGAATAATAAGTGGTTCAATATGGAACATCAATATGATATTAATTTTCTAGTTTTATTCTTAAAATATAGTTGTTATGTTGATGTACTGGAGAGGGTGTTGATAGTCATTCTTTACCTAGATAGTGTGTCTAGGATTATGGAAGCTCCATTTTCTCCAATTGGTAGTTCTATAAGATCCCATGAAGGTAAGATCAAGGTGATGAGTATATTAGTGGTTATCAAGAGTAAGAGTTTTATAGACCTATGAATGTTATTAGAAGATGCCTTTTGACTTCCTACCAATATGTTAAACCTGGTTAGTCGAAACAGGTTTACACTAATATGCCAAAGATATGTTGCTCATGTGGACATTCAGGACAGTTAAAAATTTTCTTATATATCTTCTTTTCTCTTCATAGTTTCATGATATCATCAACACCAAAAAGTAGAATAGTGAAATAGTATTTTTATGATATAAGGGGTTTCATCCATAAGAATTTGCACTGAAACTTATTCATGTAGTAGAAGAGTATCTAGAAAAAGAAAATACGGTTCTAGTGATTGTGAGAGGAAAAATATCTTTTTTATCATCTCTAGTGATTTCTTTATTTGTTATTATTTTATCTTAATTTTTCATTTAAAATCATATTGTAAATATGATAAATCATTATATGGATATTTTATCTTATATGACTGATATTACTACACCCCTTAGAATTAAGATAGACTATGGTCTTCATTATCCTGCTTTAATTTTCAATTTATCATAGAATGATTTTAAGTTAGATTTTCTAGTTCCCAAAATGAATCGTATTGACAACATTTCTGAGATCAATTAGCTCATTTATGATAAATCGTGAATTGTTTTTTATCATCTTCAGGTCTCCTATACTATGTCCAATGGGGTGTGTAATATTTTTTAGGATTAATGGAACCTGATGTTTAGTAGACCTAGGACATCTTATCTAGAGGAGGGAAAAGTATTATTAGTGATTTCATTTGACCTAGAGTAATAATTCATGGGTGATGATCTACCTCTAGTTTTAATCGAGTATCTAGTTTTTTTCCTTTGGATTTCATTAATTTTTTCCTAGTAGGAGAGGTATAGTTTTTTATTAATGTATTATATGGTACTAAACTGCTATCTATACCTTCTAACTACATATCACCAGCTGAGATGAATGAGTTGAAGTCTCAAGTGTTTGATTTCTTGGTTAAATAATTTATAATTCTAAGTTTGTCACCTTTAGTGGTACATATTTTATTTACTAAGATAGATGATTGAAAATTGTTCCTATGTGTTAATTACTAACAACACAATCGAGTTATGCTAAAGAATAAGTATCCATTGTCACATATCGATGATCTATTTGACCAGTTGATATGGGAAAAGTGGTCCTATAAGAATTGTATTCGATGTGGTTATTACAATTTGAGAAAAAATTAATCTTACATTTATAAGCCAACCTTTCTATGTAGGTTTGGCCATTATGAGTATCTTTCCTTGCACTTTGGTCTAACAAATTCCCCTACAATATTTATGTATTTGATGGAAAAATATTCCATGAGTATGTTGATACTTTTTTGGTGTTTTTTTATTAAATAATGGATTACTATAAGCCTAAGGTGGATCATGTGCATCATTTTAGAGTAGTTCTGGAGTTGTTGATAAATCACAGACTTTAAACCTAGTAATGGAAATGTGATTTCTGGAATTGGGAAGTGAAGTTGTTGGGACACATGGTGTCAGAATATTATATCTTAGTTGATCAAGAGATTGTGAAAATTGTTATGAAGTAGGGGAAACCACATAAGGCTTTTGAGAGTTGAAGATTTATAGATTTAGGTAGATACTATCACCAATTCATTAAGGATTTCCCAAATTCATCTTCTCTAACAACTTCCCTAACTTGAAATGGAGTAATTTTTTGGGATTACAAATTTAATATTAATTTTGTTGAGCTGAAACATCATATAAATTTTTCCCCAAGGTTAACTCTTCCAGAGGTCAGGAAGGGATATGTGGTCTTCTATGACACATCAGTTTTGGGTTTCTTCTATGTTCTTATTCAGGGTGGTAAATCAATTTCATATGGATTTTATAATGTTACCCCACACAAGAATATTTACTAAACTCATGGACTTGATCATGTAGCTATGACACATGCACTTAAGATTTGGTGGAATTAACATTTTTTAGAAAAGTTTAACTTATATTCTGACCACAAAAACTTGAGGTGTATCTTCCCCCAACAATATTTAAATCATCTCCATAGGCATTGGGTGGATTACATACAATCCTTTGAGATCATAATCGCACATACCCAGGGGAAATGGAATTTTTTTTGATGCTTTGATCCTGAAAGATCTGACCAAGGCCGTGAAATAATCATAATAAGAGTGGAACATGATGGATATTTTTTAATGGTTTCTTTTAGGGGTATTGGAAATAGGGGAGGAGGTTTTTTTAGCTTGTTTTCAGTTTACCTAAAACTATTCTTGAGATTATTCTTCAGTAACATTCACATTGTGATGAAATATTTGTAATTACATACTATCATTATGATGGGGAGACAATTTATGAATGGTCATTCTATATGAGGGGTGATCTATGTTTATAGAAATAGTTTGTTTTACCATTACCTTTGAGAAAATATGTGATGTGGGATATCCCTAATTCCCAGTGGGTTGTGAACCAAGGACCATAAAAATATGTTCTACGATATTCAACGACGATTATGGTTCCTGAGTTTGAGATATGGAATCACTGATTTTGTTTCACATTGTTATAAAATATATTAGATCAACGTCGAGCATTAACGATGTCTATGTTTTTCTTAGCAACTTCCAGTGATTACATGGTAGTGTTATGATATTTCTACGGGATTCTTGTTTTGGTTTCCACATACCAATAGAAAGAAGAATCTGTTATGGGTTGTGATTGATAGGAAGACCAAATAGGCTTACATTATACCATTCATGATATAAACAATGTTTAGTTACTAGGAAATATCTATCTGAGAGATATTTTTCATTTTCACTAAGTTCCATCCTCTATAGTGTCTGATTTGGATCCTCATTTTACTTTCCTCTTTTCGATAGGACTCTAGGGGAACTGGAACCTTAGGATTGTTTGATTTCAGATAACCATCCAAGATAGATGGATAAATATAGAGAGGTATATAGATTTTTTAGAATACACTTCATGCATGAGTCCTTGATTTTGGTGGATAATAGGATGGGAAATTGGGACTATTTTAGTTTTCTTACAATAATAGTTACTAGTCAGTAGTTAGAAGGGACCCTTTGGAGGCCTTGTATGGTCAGCCTTTTAAATTTACATTATGTAGGTTGGTGATCGGTGAAAGTTCCTTAGTTGTATATAGCTTGGGTCTTGTGATGAAAACAATGATTCAGTTGATTCATCAAAGGATGTTGACATAATAGATCAGGTATAAATAGTATTTTTATCTTCATTGTATCCCATTATTTTTCTAAGATGGGGATAATGTGTTCTACAATGTTTCAAAATATTTAATTCATCGATAAATTGGTTTAAAGTGAGTCTTTCTCCACATATTTTGGTCCATTTGAGTTTTTTTGAGAAAGAGGGTAATGTTTCATACTATTTTAAACTTACTCCATAGTTTTTATTGATACATAATGTGTTCCATGTATTGTAGCTGTGAAAGTATCATTATGATTTATCTCATATTCTAAGATGGAGTGATCATGATGTTGATATTGATTTATTAGTGACTAATAATCTAATCAGGATAGTTGATTCTAAAACAATGTAACTTCATGATAGGATGATAAGTTTATTTTATGTGTTATGGAAACATGATTCTTACGCAAATGATATTTGGTAGAGAGAGGCATTAATAAGAGAGAAGTGGCACCGTATTTTATGATATGTAAACTTCATGACATTATTTATAGGGATATAATGTTTATAGGTTGGGGATATTTCAACATCCTATTAATTTTTTCAAGTACTTCATGAACCTCATTTTTTATCATGACTTGGTTCGGGTCAATCTCAGGTTATGTCGGGTGAAATTTTGTTTTGTTTTTGAAATTTCTAGGATGTGCACGGCTAGCTAAAAGTTTTCCGAAACCATACTCCCACCCTATTTAAACCATGAAAATATAGGTAGTGGAAATTTTCTTTGGTGGGGAAGTGTTGGAAAAAAGGTTCACCCACATAGTAGAAACTGTTCACCCTATTTTACAAGCACATGGTTAGGGTTCCCAATTTTTCTAATATTGTCACCCTACCTATTATATTGTGTGAAAAATAATTTATATTTCCAAAATTAATTTCAAAATATTAAAGACCCATGTTTCATCACCTAATCAACCCTAACAATCAATTACTCGAAATCCTAGGTCAATGAGGCTCTCAAGAATCATTTTTTGATCCTATAAACCCTTTCCTAGGAGGATCTAATCATGGAAAACATCATTTAATCCCTCTATAGTAAGTGATATTCTCCCATTACATATCTCTATCTCTCACATTCATTCCTCCATAGGTAATTCTAGATCAACATGATTTCGATGTATCTAAACCTATTTTTTTATCTTGAATCTAGTCTGGGATTCTTGATCTCCATTTTTTTCACTCACTGCTGGAAATTCCCATTCCAGGTGTTGAGTTCTGTGTTACCATGATTAATAGTGGGTGGTTCCATTTAATATTGGGAAATTGAATTCATATTGAATTTCTTGCGTTGATTTAATTTTTTTCAATTCAAATGTGTAAACCCAATTCAAATTGAATTGGAAATGAAATTCATTTGGTATGAAATTTTGAGGAAAACCCCAATTATAATGGAATTTGAATTTGGGGTGTGATTTGAAATTAATGGAATTATAAAAAATTATTTGTGAAACTAATTTTGAGGAATATGGATTAAATTTAATTGATAAGAACCTATTATTGGTTTTATCATGAAAATGGAATGAAACTAATTGATTACAAACCTATGTTTTGGTTTTGGAATGAAATTGTAATACTTAAATACAAAATAGGGAAATTGTATTTTAAAAGGAAATTAAATTATTTTACAATTATTGATTTATTGATTGAGAAAATGTGATATAGGGTAGTTAGTTGGTTATTTCGTACAAGCACTCTAGGATGATAATTACCTGGAAATGGATTACCGATGAAAACTATAACAAAATATATTTAGTTAGGTAATATTCTGGATGAAGTGATGATGATTCATATTCATTGGGACCCTTGAGAATGTGTGTACACATATTTCTTAATCGCTGATATGTTAGTGTAAGGATATTAAAACTTAAAACTATCAAACCACAGGTCAGATGACCATGTTTCTAATCATTTCTAGTGATTTATATAAACTATTTTATATAAAATGCTAGCTTAAGACATTGTTTGAAATGTTTCCATCATTTTAAATTAAAATCATTTTTTGGTTAAAATGTGAAATTGTAATTCCATGCCTCTATTATTAAAAATTAAAATATTGATTCGATTTATTCATTAGTAAATATTATTAAGGAACACTTGGTGATACCCTACTCTAATTTTGAGTTTAAAACCTACCGTTTACTTCATGAATTTTTAGATTTTCTTCTTCTAGTTTCATTAAAATGAAAAGTTCCTCTTGGGGGAGGTGTATGTCCTTGATCCTTTGAGACTGTAAGTGTTACTTCCGCTGGTATTTGGGTTTTTTATCTGTTCTAATTCATGAACATTTATGATGTACTATTTGGGTTTTTAATATAATTTTTTCACTTTCTCATACCTTCTCCTTTGGGAGTTTTTGAGAGTACTGATATTTTTCAATTTCTTCCATTGTTTATGTGGAAAAGTCGTTCCCACTTTTAAATTGTATGATGCGAGGAGATAGCTTCCAAACCATAGGTATTAGGAACACCCTTCAAGCTATGTTAGTTCAAACTTAGGTATCATTGTGCCAGGGTATCTAGGCTCATCTGTGATAGATATGTTCTTACATAATAGCTGCATATGATGTTTCATATGTAAAACATTTCTTAACAACCTAGACAAATCGAAAACCGTGAAAGGGTGATATCAGATTCATTGAAAATTATAACAAGGTAAATATAAATCGATGATTTTACATGGGAATAATATATTATTAAGTGTATGTTAATGTGATCATAAATTATAAAATTGTACCAAATAATTTATAAAACATAAATCACGATTCATGTAATATAGATTTTTCGTAACAAATGACATGAGTTATAAGTGTGTAGAATCATCATCAATTAATCATGAACAATGAGGGAATATCATAAGAATAATCCATAATTATATGTGATAAATATAATAATATAAAATCATTTATTTAGTCAAGGATCTATGGAATACAATTATATCATCTTGGACAACGTTCCATAATCGATTGAGTTTACTCTCCATTCCCATAAACATATTATACGTCTTCTCATAGTGGATTAGGTTCAATCCTCATTCATTGTATGTTTATATCATGAAATATTGGGATTTACCGAATGAATGAGAGGGTTATATAAATCTATTTCCAGAAAGCATATCATGAAAACCATAAATCTATGTGCCATAAGATCATTAAAACATTCATCATTTCAACATATCTTAATTAACCTAGGAGAAAGAAATGAATTTCATAAAAACAACCATAGAACATCATCATCGTAAGATATCCATTGATGTAAAATGGGATGTATAATTAATGAAAATCCATATCAAATCACATATTTCATTAAAGGATATGTACATAAATAATAAATACAATTATAAAACAATTGAAAATATGATTTGTAAAATTAAATAAAATAACCATTTTTTTGTTAACTTTTATAAATTAAAAATCCCTATAAAATGAGAACAATATTTTATTTGTAAAATCATGGTATCATTTAATATAATCATTGTAAAAAAATATGGACTTAACTTCAGAAAAATCAATTAATTAGGTAAATGTAAAATTTATTCTCCTCACACTTTTTTAAAATTCAAATGTAACAATACAAAAAAAGTTATAATAATTTATTTTTTTAGAAAACAATTAAATTATAATATATCTGAAAAATAATTTTATAAATAATTTTGGTTATTCAAAAAAAATTCGAAACATTTTAAATAATTTGGATATATAAGTAACAGATTCCATACCTAAAAGAAGAAATAATGTCCTCTATGGTTCAAAATATGTATTCTATTTTTTTTGTAAAAAATGAGGGTAGATATAGAATGAATTCTTTGAAATCATTGAAATACAAATACTATGAAATAATATATTTTTTATGAGAGAAATAAGATAAAATTCACCCAATGTAATTTAGAAAAAAACAATCTTATTAAAAAGTGAGTTTGTACCATAAAACCTAACAAAAATTAAATAATTTAGTTTATTTTAAATATAAACCAAAACTATATTCATACTTACCTTGTTAAATATAATTTATTTATAATTTACAACTGCCCATTTATTAATAATTCTTTGATAAATCAATATTTGTTTCTAATTCATTCGTTTTTCATGGGTCTTTCAGTTTGACGGTTCAATTTATTTCTCCATGATAATAGTTTCAATGTCTCAATAATATTAATATTTTAAAAAAATAACTTATTTTTTATTATATAACCTTTCATAATAGTCCATTTGATGTTTTGATGGTGAATTAATTATATCACATAAATGATACGATAGTATACACATATACATAGGTGATGTTTTAATAATTCAATTGATATAAGGAAATGAAGGCAAAATAATTTTCCATAAAAAGTATAAATAAACTATAAATATAATATATATTTAATAAATCCATATATATATATATACTTTATAGAATTATATGAAAAATGAATTATATCTCTTCATGTAGGGGTTGTTTGAGAGTACACAAGAGACATGTTATCACATCCAATTGGATGGAATGGAGAAGGAAATTTATAGTGATATTAAAAAAACAGTAATTAAATTAATGATACTTATTTCATTATGATATGATGTTTATAAAACATTTAGTGATAGTTCAAGATGAATGAAGCCTATAAATTATTGCTAATAATATATACCAATTATTGGGAAAATGTCTTTAATAACCTAAAGTATTTTTGGATCAATATTTTGGGGAATCAAGAACCTATAGGTCGTGGATAATGGTGTTTTGAAAAACATTATGTTGATATTATGAGTTTTAACGTCCACATATTTTTTTGGATAAGTGATTATAGGAGGTTCTCTTTTGTATGTGTGGGGAGTAAAACCCCTCATAATTACATTAAATTTAATATAATATAAATTAATTTCAATGTAATGTGGAAAAAAATTTATATAGATGTAATGGAATGATGATTTATGTTCAAAAGAAACTCAAAAATTATATTTCAAAAAGTATAAGCGGTAATTGATATGAAATCTATTTTCTTAACCTCATCATCTACTAGTTTAACCCTTACTATCTAGAATTTTATTACCATGAAAACAATTCAATATGGATAAAAATTAAGACAAAAATTTTACTTAATTTTTTTATTTGGATTTAAAATAGTGGATCCATTTTACATGTTTCAATTCTTATTAGAGGTATAAAATAATTCTAATATCCTCATAAAAATCACTTCTAGAAAAAATTATTTTTCTGGATAAAAATGATTTTAATTCCATTACTTATGGAGTAAAAACAAATATATGAATTTTAATTTATTTTATGAACTTATTATCTAAAATTTAATTAAAATAATTCATCACTAGTTTAATATATAAGTTAAAATCATTAGACTAAAATTTATTGTCATTAATTAAATATTAAATGGATACCAATAGTTCGTTTAATTTATTATTAATTTAATTTTAAATAAAAAATTTATTTATATCAAATTAATTATAAATGAATATATATTTTAAAATTACAAGGGGTTACAAAAATACCACTCATATGACTGGAAAAAATTATGAAAATACATATAATTAATTTTTCCATATATATTATTATTTATTTTTCATCCATTATTTTTACATGTAATTATTTGGGTAAATTATGTATTATATTGTTTTTTGACTTTATATTGATATGCCAAATGTTTTGGAGTTATTATGTGATAGGTGGGAAAAAATTTATATGTTACATCAATGTATTGGTAGGTCTCATTAGATAAAATAACTATGGTATTTGGGGAATGCCTAAACTTTTTTGATTTATGTCACAGAACTAGGTCTTGAAGATATCTTTGTAATTTCCAATGTTATGTATTTCCATAATTTCATTCATCATAAGATTATTTAATAGTATCAATTTTTTATTGATTCATTTTTTATACATGTTTTATGTTATAATTATGTATTAATTGATATGGCGTCATTTTTTAGGTTTTCTTACTATTTTTATCATTCCACACTTATTCAATTTTATTTTAGGCTATGCGTTATCTCTTACATAGAATATGATCATACCATTTACTTCAGTTTCCCTTTCCCTATGAATTGAATAGGAATACTATGTGTGATTAGCTCTATCAATTAGCATAAGGAATAATTATTTTAACATAGATGATTTAAAAATTAATGTTTATAATATAAATTTTAGGTGTCTAGCCTCTAAAAGACTACTAAAACATGATAGTGGGAATTTAATTTCTTATAGTCAGATTACTGTGTAATAAATAACACACTATAAACAGGTGAAAACAAATCATTAAATTATAAATTACATATCTATCAGGTTCTAGATTAAATCTAAAAATCCATATTGTTTTTTACCTATGTTGTGTCAATTCTTCTTTCATATCCTTTAATGTTTCTGACACATCCATCTATGAAATAACATCATATTTTTGGTGCCCTACTTTATGATGTTCAAAATTACACTCTTTTATTATTTTATAAATAAACTTCCTTTCCATGAATACATCATTAATAGGAAGAAGACTATTTGATATGATGAATTATAAAAATAATATCCTATATTATCCTTTAGATAATAAACAAATAGAAATTTATCAAAGTTTGATCTAGTTTAATTAAATTGATACATCTAACATATATCTCACAACCCAAAATTTCCATAAAGGAACAACTATAACACTACTTAGTATACATATTATAAATATTATATTGAATAACATTTAGTGAACATTATTTAGTGTGTATTAAGATGTTTATAGAGTGTAACCGCAAAAGGAAATTGAGAGGTATGAATTATTCATTATTATATGAACCATTTAAATCATAGTTTAATTACAAATTTCATAAACAACATTTAACTATGGATAAGTAGGTGGTTTCATCTGTCATATTATACAATAATAATCGTTATATTCATGAAATTCTTGACTCAAGTATTATCATCCTTGTTATACCAATGTGATTTAATACCTTACCAACCCTTATTTTTTCAATAAATTTTTAACACATTAAATATTTTAAAGGATTTTTAATGGTGTTTTATAAAATAAAAATATGAATAACTACTAATATCATTAGTAAGATTAATGATTTACTAATATACACCTTGAGGTATGTTAATTTTATGACCACATACATTAGTATATATGAGTTCTAATAAAATAATTTATTTTTTCTTCATACCATAAAATGTTGATTAGGTAATTTTTCCTTATAAAATGACTAAAATACATAATATTTTTTATAATAATTTGAATATAATAAGTTATCATTATATAGAAATTGGATTTTTATTTTATTTATATGTTCTATGTGATAATACTAATGCTAATTGGAATTAAAATTATTTATTTTCAAGTACTAGTTATTTAAATTACAGATGGGATTGTTAATATCCAATATATATTGGATAATAAATTTATTTGAAAAATATTGAAAAATTAAACTCATATAAATATAATATAAATTAATATTTATAATAAATTAAGAGATATATCTCTCTAGGATTAATAGAGAAGTATTATTTATCTTTATTGATTGTATATGATTACATTACTCAAGGAACATTTTTAATCCACTAAGAAGAAATGGATTTATAATCCACATAAATAATGAAACAACTCTTACACTATTCCATGCCCTTGGGTATACTTCTCCCTTAAATTTCCTCTGATCATTGAGATATTTTACATTTTTAATAATATGTAATGAACACTTGATATAAAAAATGAATGACATCGTGTCAGAGAAATAAATATCTATAATTTATATTTGTTTGCACATATGAATCAATTATATATTCCTTATCTACTAAATCATCATGAATGATTTTTTTTCTTTATTTAACTTCTCATGTGTTGATACAATTGAAGATAATAGAAATTTTTTTATTTTACACAAGTATAATATATTTTTTAATCATATTTTCCCATCTTCAAGGGAAATAAAATATTTTTTATGGTGTAGGTTTCATGATAAAATATAATTTATCCTCTTACCTTAGAACTGTTCCAAAATAATCATACCCTTATTTGAAATAGTTACCTATAAATTTGACTTTTTAAACGATTGATCTCATCAATAAATTTGATGAAATGTTTTATTACATGATTATCTACAAAAAATATGTTTTAATAATAATAACATGAATTTTATTATTTAATATGGTCTTTTATTAAATATAACCCCATTAAAATATTAACATTAATTATCATAAATTTAGTTTTCCATGATCTATATTTCTATATGAATTAACTCAAATAAACTCATCTCTTATGGATTATATATTTTAGAAAATATCTCAGGATCCCCCCTTAACATGTACCCCTCTAGGATAGAAATGGAGATAAGGAGTGAACTTTGATGCCCACCTCCAATAGGACATGAGGTAGAAAATTACACAAAGGGTATAAATCTAACATTTAGAGGAATTTCCATCAATGTAATATATTAAGTACAAAACAAAAGATGAGAACCACCTATCAAAACCACATAATTAAAAATAATCCACGATCCCAAAACATAAGAACCCAAAATTCATGAATTGAAAATACAAGCAGTAAGCCAAAATAATGTACTATAAGACTCTTATATAGTAGAACTAATGAAAGCATTCCACTTTGAGCTATTATGATCTTGCTCAGTCGGCATAGCAATCTTGATCGCTAGAAAAATAGTATATATATATTTTTGGGAGAATAACATGTATTCTAAACCAGATATTTACCAACACCTCTGGTGAAAATGTGAGAGAAGCATACTAATTCATAAGTGTATAAATTGTAGAGCCAAAAAGTGCATAAAAATTCGACTACGCATTCCAATAATCCCTAAGGCTCTCCCAAAATGTATTCCAAATAGAGTGTGAATAAAATTTTATAATAATATAGTCATAGGTTCTTTATAACAACATCCCCAATAGTTTTCCACTATCATTACACAACGTCAAATGTATTATGATCTCATCCCTTTATAATGTCATTTTCATATTATTTAGAAAACCCAACTCTTAACCACTTCCAATCACCACATTATCATAATAGGAAAGTCCATCTATCAAACTATTACATTCATAAAATAATCATAATAGCAAATATTATCTCTCAACCTATTCCAATAATATCAATCGTACATCAAATCCTCATTATGCTAACATCCATCATATTAAATGTTTAATATATTAATGTATCATGAACTATAAGGACATAAATCTTATACCCTCCTCCTACCTGAATGAACCCCAATAATATCCATTCCACTGTATATCACCACACATAACACCAAATACTATTGTTCTGGTAATATATAGGGAGTGGGTGTATCCATGAATCCACCTTCACCAACATGGATGTTGGGGAAAATTCATATAACCCAAATAAATTTCACTTTAGTAATGTTATCTGACTAAAGTGGGGTTCTTATAGAAATCAGAAAATAATAAATGGATATATACTTACAGAATGATTATATTATAGGGTTACACAAAAATGACTATATGAAATTCCAATTACTCCACCATCACATTACTACCACACATAAACAACCAATGCTTCTTCTACAAAACAATCATCCATAAACCATAAGAAAATAGTCACAAATTCTATGGTTATAATTTATGCATTATACTAGAAAAGTAATAATGCTCAATTTTATATTTCACCTTATATTTTTTTACCCATTTTTATTTAAATCCATATATAAACATCATACACATATATTATCATTTGTTACTGATTCATTACATGTATTTACATCTGATCTATAATCAATATCTATTTAATTTATGAGCATGAATATTTACTATATTTTGACATTTCAAATAAAAAACTATTGTCGAAGGCATATTTAATATCCTCAACCAATTCCATTCCTCCCAATCTAAATAATTACAAGATTTATTTATCATCACATAATTAAATTATTCCATTCACATTTATGTTTTATGATTTATCAGTTCCATCCCATCCTATACCATCAAGTATCACTAATAAAGTCCCACATTAACCATTCATCACCACACTACCATCCCCCACAACAGAATCTAAATTGTAATTATACATCCATAACCATGAATCAAGATACACGTCATTTTACAGTTACTTCACTTTGCACAACCCAACACCATAATAATCACAATGAAAACAACCCACTCGACATGACAACCATATAAAAAATAAAATATCACTTTCTCAAAAAAAACAACACTATTTTCACCACAATTAGAATATACATCAATGCCACTTATCACATCCTTGAAGGCAGAGTAATAAAAAATAATCTTGTTCTCAATTATATAATATTAGGATCCAATATCAAACATATATTATGTCATGATTAATAAAACACTTTATTTATCATATTTCATATTTATTTAATTATGTTATGTGATTCTAGATACCAAATAATGAAACAACTCATATGATTAATGTAAAAAATAGATTCACATCATTTATAGGGATCAAAAAATGAAATATTTATCAGCTGAATATATTTATTTTAAAAATGATGAAAAAATCATGACTTGCATAACAATTAATTATCGAATTTAATTTCACCTCCCATATTGATAAATTTAAACTTTTATTTATTTAATTTACCTCATTTTATATAAAATAACAGAAACATCAGTATGGTAATAAAAAGTTTAATACATTCTATTTTCTCATAGAATGCACCTCGCATTTTCCTCAATGCCTTATCTTTATCAGCCATTACATTTTAATCAAGATAAAATAATGTAGAATTATCAATTGAAATAACTCATTGATATAAATTAAAATATAGGTTCTATATAACATAATTTTTATTCATTATCAACTATGTTTATTTATCTCTTTACATTAATTAGTGATAATTTCCTCGTCGATATAAGAGCATGGTCATATACAATTTGTAGAAAATAAATATTAGGACACTAATCTCATGAATCCAAATAATCATTAGATTGTGCTACACCAAGAAATGAGAGAGATATCATGGCTAGGGAATTTCATAAAGGGTCTTGTTTTTTTCCAGAATGATTACTGAACATGATTGTAGAAACTTTTATCTTCCAATTTCAAGGGAAAAACTAGGAATATCAAATGATAAAAATACATTGGTTTTAAAGTAATTTATAGCGATTTTGTCAGATATTTTTATAAAAATTTATAGACCACCATTTATATTATTATTTTAATCTGTTATAGAATAGTGTCATCATAAATCACATTTATATATTTTCAAATCATTTCGTGAATTATGGATGTCATTGATTTTATTCATCCTCTACATAACTATAAATAATACATGAATCATAATTATAAATTCCACAATTTCATAATAAAAATTTCATGTTACTCGGGAATCAAAATATTTCTCAAGGTAAAAACCTTGATGAGTAAATGATGAACCCTCACACAACCAATGATCTTCTAATACATGTTATAGAAATTACCACAATATTATTCATAAAAGTATGAGTTAACCTTATGGGAAGATCAAAACACCCTTATATGAATCTAGGTTTAACATTATGTGAGTTCTATATTGATGTGGATATCATTACGTAAAAAATGTCGCAAACCCACCTGAATAACCCATTAAACAAGTACCCAAGACCATACTGACCAGAAATGAATGCTTTACCAGAAACCCACAAGTTGGAAACAAGTTCCAAGTCATTGACAAATGGCTAGATTGAATTATTTATACCAATGAAATAATTATAAATATATAAGTTTAGAAGATAAATAAATGAAAAATCTATATTTAAAACACTCCTGGAGGAAAAAATCAACACATGAAGTCAAATAAATATCAAAACCATAAATCATCCAATAATATGACATAATAACCATAAAAAACACAAAATATACATGTAACAAGTGGATCACATCTCTATCAGTCATTTCTATCACCCAAGGTCTTGTGAATCAGGAACCCTATCTATATCCCAGTTATTATTTCCCTTTTCCTAGGCATGGTATAACATAATCTAAAAATAATCAAAAATAGAGTTAGGGTGTGGGAAAAATAGCTGAGTAAGAATTCATAGACTATTACATAATTACTTCCAAAAAAGTAAACCATATATAATTAATTTTAAATAAACACATGTCATGGTAATAAAATTTTAAATTTTCTATCAACTAGAATAAAAATCATGTAGATGGAAAGTATATCAAAAATAGGTTTAAATTAACAATTTCAATAAATAGATGGGAATGAAAAAAATAGTACAACAAACCAGTACATGCAATAATAAACACAAAATAAAAAACATGGTCATAATCCTTGAAGGTTATTACATCCTAGACTTATGATCCTTTCAATAAATATTCAAACAATCACATATCATGGATTTTACATGTCCTTGTGGCCCAAGTCACCATGATAAAATCAATCAATACCCTATTGGGGAAAATATTTCCAAATTTTGTTTATTTAGAGTTTTCATCATAAATGAATTTCTAGAGTGATAAAATAATAGTATATCTATTCATATAACCCACTAAATTTCTAGGATAACATGTGTAATAAATTAAGAAAACCATCATAGGAATCTAAATCTGTACAATCCAATTCATCATTCTGAGTTCAAATTCACAACTTCAAGTGTCGAAAATCTAGTTATTTAAAAAAAATATAATTTGTATAATATTTATTCTATTAAAATAAATATTTAATTAATGTATAATTATATATAAATATTCAATATAAAATAATTTCATCAAATCAATTCTCATTTTAGGACATATTATCTCAAATTCATCCAATATGTTCAAACCTTTAAATGATGGTTTTATTTCACAAATACATTCTTTTTAAAACTATAATATAAATCATATCAAATGAAAGTATCAAAATAAATTTAAAATATATTTTAAATAAAGAAAGAAATTGATGTTTCATGTGAAGATAAAATACATAGGGAACTACCTAACATTAATCACATATCAATCAATCACTCTAAATAGGATCCACCCATGGAGATAAAATAGCGTGGACAATCAAATAAGAATCCTATGAATTAAAATCCATCAAATCATGGATTAGATCCATTTAAAAAATTATTACACATAACTCTTAAAGAATAATATATTAGATGAATGGATGATTCCAAATCAAATAAACTACACTTACTAGGGAGGGATCAATCTCATCTGTCAATTCATCAATATTATAAGAAAGGGGTTGGAGTTAGAACAATAATCTCTAAAGCACCTTCATAATACAAAGGGACAAATTTTTTTATTAATAGGTTTATATGTTTTATTAAATGGTGTTAAATTACTTCATTAAATATTTTGGATTATTAAAAGTCTCATCACATGATTTCTAGGGTTAGGCCACACATTTAAAACAAACCATGTTCCCAACCATGCACCATAACTGGGCTTCTTGAGAGAGTCCCATGGTTTGGCCACATAGTATGAAAAAATATGTTCCAAATTTACTCTCCCCACTATCATATACCACATGGTTATAGGTTTAGTCCACATGGTTTTAAAAATACATACACCTCTATATAGAACTCCAATATATGTTGCATGGCTTTTAGAGGTGACTTGGATGGTTTTCCCTAATATTGTTCCATGCTTTCACTACCCCAGAAACACCCAAAATTTTCCAAAATAATAATAAAAAACAAAAAAACACCAAAAAAGGGATGAAAAAAATTAGATATAATTTTCATAGAAGGTAGTAATTATATTATTCAATATCCCCACCATTAATTCCTTATTTCCCTATAAATACTTTCAATAAGATTGTACATAAATTAGATGAGTCCTCTATTCCCTATCAATGCATCATCATCATAGGTACCATGTGAATAAAAATCATACAACCAAATAAATATAACTATAATAATGAAATTTAAATGAAGAACCATCATATTAAAATCAACAATATGAACTAGCTTCAAATTCATGGATAAATTAGGATCCACGTCCATGTTCTATCGACTTAATGCATGAGATTGGTCTGGGTGACAATTTCTCAGATATGAAACATCAAAAAAGTTTTTAATTTGCATAAACTAAGGTAAAAAATATAAACTTCAATCCACCTTACTAATATTCTCAACAACCTTATATGGTTCCATGTATCATGGACATTGTTTTCCCTATTTCCCATTACTTTAGTGACCCAACCAAGGTGAAACTCTCAAAATGACTAGTAATAAACTAAAAACTACAATGGTAATTGATAAAAACCAATATAGGATTGATACTATCACTGATCTATCTCTATTATCAAGAAAATAAACTAAATAAATGACTTCATCTATTTGACCAAACTAGGTCCGACTAGGAAAGCATCACCAATATCTAACCAACATAATAAATTTTTATATATCTAGACATACAAGTACACAAATAGAGATATCCTGATGTATTAATGCTAATTTTATGTTATATGAAAATTTAATGAATCCCATGTGACTTTACTAAGCTCCACCAATGTCGGTAATGCATGCTTGAAGCATAGAATCTAAATATATGTAGCTCATTTTGTATGTTTATCCATCAGAGTATGATATTCCATTCTAAAACTAACATTGTTTCCCCTTGATTCATGGAGGCATAACCATAAAATAGAAGTTAATTGGGAATCCCTATATCAGATGGATCTCTATGAAATATGATGATCTCCTACACTAATATACAACTGATGTCCTCAAAATTGGTTGTATTCTAAGTATGGATAAGGTTATCTTATTTGTCCTATAGATTGATCATTATTAATATTGCATCTTTCCCCAAGGTGTATGAGGAAACCTGACAAATGAATACATAGAATTATCATCCCACATCCAAGTCTTTACAAGAAGTAGTTGATGAAAAATTGAAGTAATTTGGTGATCAATATTTACCTAATGATAATTATAATAATTATAAAGAAAATCAATGATGTCTCATCTCACTCATCATTATAGGAATCATTACTAAATATCATAGAAAAAATTAGTAGTTCTAGGGTGTATTTCCCTATAGGAATTATGAAAATCCACCCATCACAACATTTATCAATGAAAAAGTTATAAAATATTGAATCCAAAATCATAGAGTACCCTCATAAAGAAAAAATACATCCATAGATTATCTCCCCTCCAAAAAAGAGTCCATAATTCCATGGAAATAAATATCAAGAAACAAATATAAAGAATCATCTCAAGAAGAGAGTATGTCAACTAAATGCTTACCAAAAGAATCTCAATCTCATCCTTCCAAACTCCAAAATGTATGCATTAAATGATATCCAACAAATTGAACTCTTCAAATGATTCTTTCCGAAACTCATTCAAAAGTCTCCTTCTCAAAGAATAAATAATGAAATTACCCTTAACATGGGTGTGTTAAATTTTAAAATAATATTATTATATATACTGAACCCATTGTCTCTAATGAAGATTAAAATATTTTTTAAAAATAAGTAACTTAGTATTTTTTTTATCTGAATAAATGTAAAACCATTCTAAAAAAGGAAATGTCCTCAAATATTAAAGAAATTCATCATATATTCATGTTAAATTTCATGATTATAATATATATGGTTGTGTGCACTATTCTATTTTGATCCATGGTCTAGTATATGATCACACTGTTAGTGAATAAAACCCAAACCTAAAATGGATGCATAAAAAAATGACCCCATATCCCTACCTATCATCTAGAAGATTCAACAATAGAGAATAAGTCAAAAGGGTATTTAATTTATCCAAATAATTATATAATTTTAAATATCACAATAAATTTACACCACAATGTGTGAGAGCGGTCATTGAAGAATCTATCATTGATAAATATTTAATTAATTGGTGATAATACCCCCCCCCCAAGAAAAATATGATTTGAATCTCGAAACTGTTGTGTAGTTGTTCACATGTTTTGAAAAATTTCTTCATATCAGGATCATGTGTGAAACCATGTTTTCATCCATAAATACAACAAAAAATAAATAAATATTCTCATGGGATATAATTCTTTTCAGTTCCATAAAAACTATAGGATAATTTTTCAAAAAGATGTATAACAAGGTACTCTTAATAGAATACCTACTCTAGAAGGTGGTCCATAGGATATATGATTCTTTGATCATAAGATGGTGATTGCCCAACCAAAGATATATATATTTAAGAACCACTTCTACCCTTTTAGCTGGTCAATAAAATAATCATTATGAGGTGACATATACTTTTTCATTTCCAAAACTCTATTGAGATTCTATTAATCAATGTAACGGTTAAGGTGTTTTTCAGATTTATTTGAAAAATAATAGGCACTGGTCATAGTGAAAGAAATAAGAGATTAAATCATTTGTCTAAAAAACACCCAACTAGTTAATTAACACCATTTTTTCTGTTTTAATTAATTCATAGGGAATAAATTCATGATGAGTACCTATTTTTATGTAAATATAAAACTCCACATCCTTTACTGGGGGTAGTCAAGAAAAATATGATGGAAACATTTCATGAAGCTCGATGACTATAAGATAATGATATTTATTAAAATATTCCAGCTCCAAGTCATAGTAAAATAATTATATCATCCTAACCCACTCTAGAAGTTGAAGATAAGTTATACATGACATTGGTCCCATTATCCCTATAAAACAAGACACACATATTAGGGGTAGTAAAGAACACCCACTAAAGATAATAAAAAATGTAGGGTATATAGGAAATCATCCAATTCATTTTTGGAGTAAAATCCAAGGGTTTTATATTGATAACCATAAAATCTAAGATGAGCATGATCACCTGTAATATAAAGGCACAAGAGGGGTATCTGATACCCTACAATATCTTCTTCCCTAGGGTTATAAAACTATCACTAACATAAGACATAAAATTTGTAGGAAGTTTTAATATATTCTAAATATGAGTTGATGCAAAATAATATGTTTCAAAATTATAATGTAGATCAGTCACTAATGATAAAGATAGAGTGACAGTACCTCTTACTATCCTTAGACCTGCATCAACTTCATCTAGAGACTCATCCACTATGTGATGAAGCTTTATTCTAGAATCCTATAAATGGAACCCCTTTTTTCTTGAATCATGTGATAAAACCATAACACCTTTTGGTATCAATGATCCCATTCCACTATGCAGTTCATAAAAGACATGAAAAAACTTCTATATGATTTTTGAGAGACCACACAATATAGAAATATTTGGTTTCTCCAAAAAAATGATTCTTCAAATAGCTAATCATACTACATTGAAATCAATTCAATTTAACATTTACATACACCACCTATGGTATAGATCATGTATTTTTTCAGGATCCACCCCTATACTCATAATAATTCCACATTACTTTTAAAGGAACAAATAAAACTACCGTTGGGATTTGGAAGAACTCTCACTAACAATGACTTACCATCCTAGTCATGATCAACCATCAAAGATATATCTGAAACATCTGTATAAGAGGCGAGGTTCTGTATGAAAATATGAGTTCAGATATCATATCAAGGACCCATCTATGATATTCATTCTTTCATCATCTCATCTAATAATACCCAAGGGGAAAATGAATAGGTTTCAAAAAATAGTTCCCATACCGAGTCACAATTAAATTTTCTTATTGTAGATTGATAAATTCAATATATTTTTCCAAAATTAAGGACCCTAAATATAATTTTTCTATGAGAAGATATCTTAATAATTTATAATCCTTGACTCCAAGTTCCATTATCATAACCATAAAATCTTACCACCTCCTACTATTACATTGATGCTAGATGGAAGCACATTTAATATTAATTGAATATAGTGTTTCAAAAACTCAAAAATTAGATAAATCATTTTCAACCAATACTCTTCCTCCCATGGATCATTCATTCCTTAGAAATAAAATGAACCCTTTTAGAGAAAATCCTTATCATGATCACTAGATTCATCCCTTCATGGTTTCACTACTAAATCATAAATGGGAATGCATCTGATAACATATCCAAGAGCTTGTACAATACGCAACCCTATATCCACAAGGTTTTGATCAATTTTGATGGTTTACTTACAATTTTTCATTGGTATCTCCCTCACAAGGTCTATTCAAATGTCTTCATTGGTGAATGTTACTATAGAACATTAACCTATAAAATGAAAATATCAATATAATCATATTATCCAATAGACCAGGATATATAAGAATATAAATTCCATCATTTATAAATCAATTTTATTGGATTAAAAAAATAATTATATCATGTTTTGAAAATGTATAGAATTAGATCAATTTTTTCCCAAATATAGTTTTCCCAAAAAACCTATAGAGACTCAAGTATTACTATAATGAGAAATGGTGAGGCATTCACTCATAAAATAACCCTCATTTCATAACAACCCAGAATCCTATCTACTAGGACATCATAGAATATATACTAACATTAAATAAATACACTCACTATAAATTTGATACAAATTTATCAAAGTCCAACCTAAATACCCTAGAAATACATTACCTAAGATGGTATTGAAAAAACCAAAAGGGGATTTTGGATTGCCAAGGGCTGGTTACTAGAGATTGGGCATCAAAAAA
Source organism: Viscum album (assembly GCA_963277665.1). Classification (NCBI taxonomy): domain Eukaryota; kingdom Viridiplantae; phylum Streptophyta; class Magnoliopsida; order Santalales; family Viscaceae; genus Viscum; species Viscum album. The sequence continues at coordinate 1,979,549,798 of OY728122.1, forward strand.
TGTTCATAGTTAATCATATCACACATAGAATAAATTATAAATATATAATAGTATAAGATAAATCAATAAAATTTTAGGATTTTGAACAATCCTCAAAGATGAATGAAACAAAATGAGATATATAATGATCAACTTGGTAAATCATCTTAAAAGATAAAAAAATATCCATATAGATGAAAACTCAGAATCTCTATGTAATGGGTGGATCAGAACTCAATCATTCACAACCATCACCCAAGGTCCCGGGATTGAAGTAGACATTCCTCCTCTATGTTGGGTTTACCCTTTCATTAACTAGGTATAAAATAATCGATAAAAAATTTATGGTAATGGTTTGGTTTAAGAAAATAGCATTGTATGATTTCACCAATTTTTCTATAAATAGTTCCAATTATAAAAAAAATATCCATTTGTACTTCAATAGAAATAAGGATAAGGCATGACAATACATTCTCACATTTTTATGAACATGTTATCCAAAAAAGAAGATGGAGAGTATAAAAAAATATTAAAGTACAATTTTTAATAAATAGAATTTCATGTATAAAATAGTTAAACAAACATCGGCATGTAATAATCAAATAAAAAAAAGCACCATGGTCATATTCCCAACGGTTTGTGATTTTCTCACTCTAGGATCCTTACACTACTCATTTAAGAAATCATGTATTAATGTGTACACACTTCCTTATGGATTATTTTTCCTAGATAGAATCAATCAAAACATTGTTGGGTAAAATAATTCTTAATTTTTTTAAGTTATATTTTTCTTCATAAATCAATTTCATAGGGGTTTCAATCTGATAATCCTTTTAATAAATACCAACTAACTAATTAGACCCACATGTTCTTTTTATCAATCAATATATCATGGTAAAATCATTATTTTTAATTGAATTAATTGTTCTTAGTTCAAATTCACAATTTGAAGTCTCAATAGGCCAATTCAAATTTGAAGAGAAACCATAGGTTATTATTATATTCAAACCTTTCAAAATCATCCTACATTAATGATATTTTTCCCAATAATTGACATAAAATTATATAATCAAGTCACTTCTTGTATAAAGACATATTTTCAAAAATCAACCAAATAATTTGAAAATAATATTTTATTTCATAAAGTTATATCTTTTAAGATAATCATCTAAATCATAACAAACCAATGTTAGAAAATCAATTGTCAATATATTTCAGAATAATAAAGAAATTATGGATTCATGTGTTGGTAAAATCCTTATGGAACCAACTACCATTAATAATGTGATTAATCAATCAGATGATACAGAAACCATAAACATGGAGTCAATGGAAAATATTATCAAGGAAGAATCTATATAATTACAATACATCAAATCAAGGATCTGATCCATAAAAAACATGATGACCCATCACTCTCAAATAAAGATAAAATATAATATATAATGATTAAAAACAATGTGACTACAATTACTGAAGAGGAATAAATCACATCCACTGGTACTTTAATATGAGAAGAAAAGGGCTATAAGAGACAAAATCTTCTCTATAGATACTCTAAAAGAAAAAGTATCAAATTATGTATTATAATGAGTTGATTTATATATATAATGTGGGTCTTGAGTGATTATTTATATTTTCCCGAGGATTATAAATCATTTAATATGGTTTAATGGATTGGGAATCATGGTTAGAATAAATTGTGTGCCCTTATTGGGCTTCTAAATAGAGGTAAATTATTTCACTGCATGGTTTGGGAAACTATGTTCTCCCTCAGGGGATAATAGAATAAGTTTGTATGGTTTGTCCACATGGCTTGACAGTTATGTGCCAACCATGTATCGTACAATGTTCCATGACACATTGTTTTAGGTACAGCCCACACAGTTTGATCTAACTAGACACCTCACTCTAGAACTCAAAATAATGGTGTACAATTTTCTGGTTTGACCCACCTAGAATTCCTTAACTATGATCCAACCATGTACTTCCCCAAAAGTTCCTAACAAACTGTCAAATTTCTAAAAAGCAATATAAAACAAAACCCAAACAATGTATGATCAAAACATAGTGTTATAAGTACCTAAATTCTAGTAATAGAATAGTATAGGAAATTGAATCAAGTATGTTGAGTAATATATATATAAAGAAAAAGCTTATGTAGAAAATGATTCCATTATATGAGATGGAATGATCTTGAAATCAAATTTTAATAACCTTAAGCTAAATCGAGATGATATTTACCTAAAACATGAATTGTCCTTATGTGTCTCTAATTACCATTACATGAATTATTGAATTTCATAATATTCTTTATGTACATGTAGTTTTACAATTTTTTGAACATGAATTACCATTATAGAACAGAACATAACCAAGCTTACCCTTGTGCAATAAGGATCTTCATAAAGGTAGATGAGTTTACCTCAACACAAGAATGGTGTCCTACCTAAGGATAACTAAAATTCAAGATAATTTAAATTAATAATTAAAGTAAAATAGATATAAAAATTAATAAAATTTTAACACCCTCAATGCATAATAAATTACTAATAAAGGGGTTGATAAAATCATAAACCTTTCGTTAGTTACCAATCAGAAAATTCTTATCCTCATGAATCAAAATAATGAATAAAGAAGAATATATATAAGCCCCAAATGATGGTACCCTGGTGATATACATCTCAAACATGAATAAATTACTGTAATTAGACATGGAATAATAGAAACTCAATGAATCAGTGATTTATGAAGTGAAAATAAATTTTTTCCGTAGATTAGTATAAGGTTAAAATCTCCTTCTAATCCTGGGAACAATATTTTAACCCATAGTATGACATATATTTGCACCCAACAAACTAGAAAATTTTTATAAATAAATAAAAATTAAATCAAATAAAAGATATATAAATTGGCATAATAAACTCAAAAATAACTTCATTTCCCATTTATAATTTATTTAAATTAATTTGTAAGAAATCATCATATCTGATGCTTCAAAAAAATTTATATTAATTCTCTCAAATGAAAATCCAATCATTATTTATCCTTGTGTATCATTATTTAAATGCTTAAGATAAAATTTCATAAAATATCATACTACCAAAAAAACATATTTCCATATTACATTTAAGTGAATATGATTTTTTCATCCATAATATGATGCTAAATGATCGCCATAATTCCTTCTTGGGAAAACATTTATTCTAGTTCTCTCAATAAAAACTATATAAATATTTTTTGACATTACACTTGATTCCCAAAACATATAATCTACACCCTAACATCAAACACAAACATATATATTCTAATTACTATATATGGAATATAATACATAATTCTATGCATATCACATAAATACATTGCGATTATAGAACATTATCCATGCCAAAAAATAAGAAGTAAGTCAATTTATTTGAGTGTATTAAAATATTAAATGGGATTACACTAAAAATTGTTGTCGTATTTATAGATTTTGAAAAATAACTAATTGAAACCTATCCTCACAATAACTATCTACAACATGTATAGAAACATATCATGGGTGACAGGTAAAACATTCCCTAAAAATTTTATAAGAAAAGAGATGCATCTATCCATACCACAATGGAAATTCATACTATATTAATATAATTGGAATAAATTAACGGTAATTTTTTTAATAATTATCTAAAAATAAAACAACATTGAAACTATAAACATAATCAGCTATAATATAAGTAGATCAGAATGTTAATAATTTCATGAATTGTATTATAAATCAATTTATGAGTATACAAGATATGGGAAGCATGCTATCAAAATGTAACATAAGAAATTAAAAAAACATCTAAGTTGACTTTTTCCATGAATGTCTCATGTCCATTGGATATATAATTATCACATTTTAATAGTATTCACATCATAATATATGAACCGAACTACCTTTATTATTATTGTTTTATAATGAAATTAATTTGTCAATATATGGTTGACTTTTTTGATATTGTATCATGTATTGAAATAATTAATGACATATAACTTTTAGATAATTATATAAAACATTCTAGGAACATCATTACCTACCAATAATTAACATGGAACACATTTTATTATGGTCTCATAATAAATTGCAATAATCCACGGCATGATACACATAATAATTAGTTATTAAAGATTAAATATAATTTATATACAGTTAATGTATTTTTAGTTTCATTTAAATTCATGTTAGACATGAATTAAAATATTTCATTGAATCCTCTGGGTTAATATGTTCATGAATTTATCATTATTATAATTAAATAATATCTAAAATGAATAAAAATCCACCATTCTTCATTTTACACTTGTTAAGATTAAAACAAGTATTGAAATATCAAATTAATAACATTTATATTTTAAGTAAATTTCTAAAATTTTAGAAATATCATTTAAAATAGTGTATTATTAGAAAAATACTTAAATGAAATCCATTTTTTATAAAATAAAATAAAAATTATCTTGTGAAAAATATTTTAAATTCAATACATGTTTTATAGGTGGAATGTTGCGACTTATTTAAGGAACCATAAAACACACCATTATTTAATAAATTCTTGTGAGATTCACTATATATCACTACACATAGTGTAATATAGAATATAAGGTTTTTATTTTTACAATACTTGAAGTTAAAAAAAATATTTTCATAAAAATTCAATCACCATATGAATATGACTAACTAACCTATAAATTATTAACCAGTTTACCTAATCATGTGGAACGAAATTTGAAAAGTCTACCCACAAATGTAATTAAAATAAAAACATGTCTTTCGGTAAATAGACCTTAAAAAGAAATAAATATTCAACACACTAAGCAATATATATAATAAACTATATTAGACATGATTCGCCTTATACCAATAATACATATAAAAATTACTATAAAATGTTTTTTATAAAATTATCCATGTTCAGTTATTACATCCTTGTAATATTCCTAAATGATTCAATACTATCATGTTTAATGATTAAAAATATAAATATAAATTGATAAATAAAATAAATATTACAATACTAGAGTAAAAAAATTATTTTGTGTAGGTTATGGACCGTTATAATATTCAACATGTCATATGTTATAAAATTAAACCTTGCGAAACACTTGAAATTCAAAAAAACATTGAGTTTTTTAACATTAATAATTTTCTCATTAACTATTTATATTTTTGATATTTTATTACTTCTTAAAGTTCCTAGTTGATATTATTTTTTATATATAGAAGCATTACAACACATAGAATCAAAATCACATTAATATAAATAGAACTATTACATTGTTAAAAGTCATAAAAGAAAACAAAACATTGAATTTAGAGAATACAAAACATTAATGAATATAATAACAACCTATTTAATAATTACTTACTATTAAAACTCTAAACAATCATCCCAAAATCATTAATTTCCTTATTTACTGACCATTACATATCCTTAGAAATCCTCTACCATATCATCTATTCTTTAATAATATTATTGATTTCATCAATAGTGTAATTATCAATGAATCTCGTAATCGATATTGAACTTATTTATTTAATTTACTCAACTCCAATATAATTTATTCAATAATAATTATTAAATGTATAATTAAATATTAATTCCATATCATTGTTTGAAAAAAAATGACAACTACGATCAAAATATTATAACAATCACATAACAACTTAAATAACATGATCATTGATTATTAATAACGTAGTGATGGAAAAAGATATAATTAATTCAATTTGTATCCCCATTAATGCACAATCTTTATTATTAATTGGTACCCTATTTTCTTTACCATTACTAAATTTATTTAATAATTTTTTCATATTTGTGATAAATAATTAATAATTAATATATTGTTACAAAAAAATTTCTTAATATTTCATGTAATCGTATTAATAACAATATGATATTTAAAATGATATGTTAATATAATGATAAACACACAAAAAAACAAATCCATCAGAATATGGAAATGTCAAAATCCCCATTATATTGTATTTATTTTAGATCATTATATTGGATTCATTTAGAAGGATACATTTTAACATCCTAAAAATCAACTAATTAAATAACATATAGAAAAAATAATGGAAGATTTGCCTCTCATAGTTCTTTACCTAATAATCAATATTTTATTTTCTAGGATTTCATGATTTTTATATTCCTTTCATTAGATAATAGTGGGGTTGATCTTCTATTTCCTAACAGGTATCCGTTGTTACTCAAAAAAATGCTTGTTTGATGTCATTACTCTATCAACCCATGCCACCTCATTGATTACTATTCCCCAAGAACCATTATGTTACTCAACCATGTACTCTAATTTTAATATATCACTACCCCTACCATGGTACACATCATAAGCTTGTAATAGATAAAAGGAGTGCCCCCCATTATTGCATCCAATTGGCCACAGGTTTGTGATAACCACCATTATCATAAAAAATAAAATGGGAGGTATTACCCAAAATATATGATGTTTCAGACAAGAGATAATATTATAACTAGAAATTAGTATGAAATCATATGTAATATACCAAGATTACAAAACAAAAAATCCCATAATGAATAAAATGAAGTTAAAATCATCCTCTTAAATAATGTACTGAAAGAATCTCAGGTTCCATCATAGGAAAAAATATACACTCTATGTTAGTATGATCTAGATAGGTCAAAAAATCCATCTTGATCACCTGAAAAATAGTTTATACATACAGAAGTGAGAAAAAAATTCATACTCAATAGGATCCACCTTAGGAAAACTCATTAAAAAGCTGATAGAAGAATGGTAATAACCCAATTGGTAAATAATAGAACCCATAAGAACCTATAAGGTCAATTATACAATCCTAGTTTTACTAAGTCTCTCTCGCCACGTATCATACACATAGTAAGTTAATAAATTTAGGATAATATAATCATAGAGGCCTTTAAACGAGTCACTCATTGGTGTTCCACTCCCCCCCCCAACATCAAATGTCCATAACTCCCATCTAGTTCATATGTTTATCATAATCATGTCCTAAATTCCCATTTATCAATATTTCTCAATCACCACATCCTTATAATAATAAATCCTTCTGTCTCAACAAGTTATAATCATCCCATCATTATAGTATAAAATCGTATCTATTATCCTCTTTTAATCATCCCAACTAAACATCATAAACTCATCACATCTACCTACATCCCATTATTAGTAAGGGGTATTAGTGTATTGTGAACATAAATAACATTAACCTTGTTCCATCCCCTCACTATTAAATAACCCCACTAATAACCTCACCACTATATTTCACCACTAACTATGTTATATACTATTATTGAAGGGAGAATAAGGAAGAGGGTGTAGTCGAATACCTATAATCCCCAATCTATATTTTTTGTTAAAATACTTAGGACCCAAGACATTTGAGCATATATAAGGTTATCTTGCTCTCATGGTGCCCATATAAGTATCATTAGAAAATACAATGATAGATTGTCACTTTCAAATTATAGTATAAGTTTTCATAGAAATTTCTCAAAAACAATCCAACATCCCCAACATCATATCATTACCACCTATCAATAAGTATTTTCCCCCCATAACATGACCTTCAATGAATGAAATGAAAACAACAATAACCATATAGAGTTTCCCATTTAAAATTTTACATAATAAATTTTTATAGTCATGAATTTCTATTTCTTCTTATAATTTAGTACTGGTATTTAATTGCAAACCATTTACAACAATTACTCAACTGTATTCCCATATATTATCAATTTATTCCAATAATTTTAATCTCAATTACATCCTATATCTCTTTAATTACAAACCATTTTAATTTTATAGATTTTATCATTATTGGATAACACCTAATACCAACACCATATTTATAATTCCCAATAAATTTCATTTAACCACAATTAGTTCATTACTATATTTAATTAATAACTCACTATTACATTATTGTAGCCACATTCCAGTTTGGAGATTTATTAATTCCATATTATCCCCAAACATTGATCATCTCTATCAATGTCCCATGTTTCCCACTCATCACCATGCAACTAGCCACATATCAAAATCTTAATCCATATAACACAACCACACCCATGCAATAAGATATCTATAAAATTACTACAGACACAAATTTTATATTCCCATACAATAATCATAACCTTGAAACCATCCCTATCATTATTCCAACCATGCACCCCAAATTAGACCCTTGTTCTTAAACCAACCACACTACTAACTAATTAATTGATTGATGTTTTGAAAATTTGATTCTTGTGTGATGAAATCTAACACTTTGATATATTTCCAATTTTTTAATATGTTTTATGAACATTACATATTTTAGTATCACATACATACACATTATTAATATAATCATAGTATTTATATAGCATGTATCACATAAATAATCAACTTATTTTTTTATATTAATTAAATAATTAATTTCCATTTATATCATTTAAAATGGTTAAGACTTTAATCACATATTATATAGATGTTCAATGATTCCAATTTGGTTCCTATAAGTTGTAATATTAAATATGCCTAAGGGGTATAATGGAATAGTGAATGATGCATGTGATATTTCACCCAATGTTTGAGAAAACCCCACTACATTGAATTAAGCATAATTGGAATGACTAGTTCACTAAATATACATTAATGATTCATATGATTCTAAAATAAAAATTACATAATGTGAATATATGATCAGTCTATATGATAATATAACTCTTAGAATATTTGTTTTTAACTTATCGAGTATGGATTTAATACCAAATTTTGGTTTTAATGACATTAACAACCCTTAGTATGTCAAAGAGGAAACAATAATACTCGAACAATAACAAAATACTAAATTAAAAGCATAAAAAAATATAATTTTAGAACTAATTTTAGAATTATTTAACCAAATTCAATATAATGAATATAAGCCTCCTTTTTTACCCATTGATATGGAAAATTACCAATTCCTTGGTGAGATCTACTTATTTTACATGTGATTCAAGTACGTTTTATAAAGAAAATTATTGACGAAGGGATGGGGATGTCTATAAATAACTTCTCAAGTTAGGAAAAATAGAAAAATATATCGAAAGTGTAAAAATAATGGGAACCAAGAACTGAAATTATTATATTATAATTCATTAAATCTAATACCACTCATCCATGTTATTTATAGTGGGAAGGGAAATATACAGTATCCGAAGAAATGAAATTAATCATAGACCCAAGGTGGTGAAAAATAACCTGAAATAGTTCTTTAGAGCATTATATAGTATCTAAAAGTGGAATAAATCCCAAAACACATTGATAGATGCATTAATGGTTCACTAACTTGGTTAAATAAATCAATGGAGGTTCCCATATGGTTTTTTATGGTGGGATTATGAATTCTTACCTATAATGGTCCTTATAAATCTTTTACTTAAAGGACAAGCCTAAATCCAATTTATGATTACCCATTTCATCGTGATTATATTTTAATAACATAAAAAACACATTATATATTAAATTATTCAACATTATTTTTTAAAGTCAATTATCATTATGTAAATAATTTTTTCAAATTCACAAAATAAAAAAATTATTTTTTTATAATCATATTTTTTACACAATTACAAATCCCTTTTTTTAAAACAATTAATATTATCTTATGTTCACTCTAACAAGACCCAACCAACCATTGTATCACTCGTTATAATGATAATATGATCCCTTCCTCACCCACCTCCAATAGGACAAGGGATGCATATATGCAATGAATGGGAACATCTCATTATATAAGAGGCCTTATCCTATAAGAACCAAAGATAAATACATATCTGCAATATAATAAGATCCCATCAATGAAAACATGACATACGTGCAAAACCAATTAAACTGTAAACAACATAATTATGATAAAATAACTAATATCCCATTGTAATATATGAAATAATCATAAATATCATTCATAATTATAAACTAAAAGAGGTGAATATCAACATATCAAAGTTTCTATAATGAAAAATGGAGTTGGTGTGATATAACCAACAATATGGTAGTTTTAAAAGACCCATAATCCATGATATTGATATTAATCACATGACAAGAATAATTTTATTCATATAGATGTTGTCTAATTTTTACAATTCTCAAGAGGATGAAATATTATATAATTATAACACATGTAATTATCGTACCATGGAAATTCACTTATATATTTTGAATTAAATTGATTTATGTGATGTGATAACCAGTTGTATTGTAAAAAACATCAAATCTTGTTTTATTAAATCCCTCCTCCCCATTAGCATCATACCCAATAACCTTAAATTATGTGAAATTATCAATTATCATTATATTTATATCTAATTATAATACCTCGCAATTAAGGAACCTATTTGGAAAGTTAATTCTGAATGATTCATAACCAATGTTCTCTTAAGTAACATTGATGAAATATATATGAAAATTCATATGTTTTACTTTAATAAAGTTAATCAAAATCAAATTTCTCAAATATATATCCAATGTGTTATTAGGTTTATCTTTATACAAGTGATCCAAATCATTCTAGTCTTAACACCTCATAACAACCTCAAATACAGATCATTAATTTGTAATAATATAAAAATTTATATATTTTAGGTAATTGTCATCATATCATTTCATATATTCTATTATCAAAACCAAAAAATGATATTGCATTCCTATGGTTATATAATAAATGATACATTATGTATCTAACCAAACAATGATAGACTACAATTAGTTCACAAAAAATTGCAGAACTCATCTCTAATAACCCATCACTCCTCCATTAACATATTTCTAATAAATATTATAATAAAAAATATTTATTAATAAAAAATTAATTCTCTTAGTAAATAATTCCTAGTAATATTCCTATTTGAAACACATCAAAACACTATATCATATGATAGAATTTTATTTTTGATAGTGAACAAACTATTTGTAATGAACAATACTATATTAATCATTCCACTATTGGGAGTACCTTACAACTCCCAAATAATCAAAGTCCCATTAATCTAAAAATTATATTTTTTACTCTTCAATAAGATTGATATACCAAAACCTAATATCTCCTCAAACAAGGAAAAATGATTTTAATTTCTTTACTCAATTTTTCATAACCTTCAAGATGAAAAGTATCTCCCCATTTCAAGAAGATATTATTTGAACCCAATCAAAATGTATTTATTTTATTAAAACTTGTCATTATTAATTAATTGGGTACCCCAAAAAGAAAACCAAATACCTCATAAAATCATCTAGACAATTGATCTTTCTAGTTAATATTGCAGGTGAATTTCTCCATGCATAATTAAAAAACCTAATTAAAATTTATTATAATTGAAAATATTCATGAATATTCATATATAAGATCAATTTCATCTAACTCAATATTAATTAATACCATAGGTTATATCTTTCTCTATTACCTAAAAATTTATTCATAATCCACCTCATCATCAAATTTATAAATTTTTTGTGGTAATAATTTATAAATCACTATTTTTAAGTTGATCCATTAGAAATTTTAGTCAAATTTTCTGATTTATATCTCTATGTATACTACGTGGACATCCATTATTTTAAACTAGAACGGTCAGGATTTTTATTAGACTACCATTGAATAAATAACACATAAGTATAATTTCATTGTTTACCCCCTTATCAAAAAAGTTAGGTAGATCAATAATGATACCCAAGATACCACTCTAATCCATCCAATAGGGGTCATTATTAATCAATAACAACTCCACTACTTGTGATGAAGCCCTAGTCGATTGATAATTTACTGTCCCATATTTCCTTAATACTTATCCCATAATCATTTTTATTAAAATTTAATTTATTATATATTTTTTCCTTTTTATAAATTTATATTTCCACAAAATTATCGATTCATAATAATAAAATATTTAAGTCACTTTCTAAAATTGAAATTTATTTTTATAAGTTAATTATTCAACTTTAACAGATTAGTGACCATATCCTTAGGAAGTACATATTTTTCCAAAATCCATATATAATAAACCCTAGTACCTTGTGACAAGAGAATAAACCAGATTCTATGGATATTAATTTAATTAGAAAATAACTTATATCAATATCATTTCATACACATGTGAATACATTAACCATATAGATTTTTTGGAAAAGAAGAAATTCCATATTTCAGGTGTCAACTAGGATTTCATGTTAATCCTTTAACTCAGAACCCCCATGAAGCATATGGAGATATAAATGTTTTTATATAGGAAAATTTATATAGTAACCAGTCCCATGATCAACATAGACACATGAAGGATCCAAAACATCACCATTAGAGGGGGAGTTTAAGAATCACACAAAGATTTGATTATCCATATCCCCATTCACTTTGTATTTCATTTCCTCCAAAAAATCCACCTCTCTAAATGAGATTTATGTAGACCATATTTTCTTTAAATACACAAATGAAAAACATTTTAATGATAAATAGGATTCATAAAATAGAAAAAATCTACCAAATGAGAATAATAGAAAACCAATTATTTTTAATTGTACTCCTTGATGAAATCATTCTAAATGAAGTCCATCGAATTCTATATTGTGTAGAGATGAACACATGTGTTAGTTAAATGGAAATAAATGGGATTTATGATGACAATATATGTTGAATAATTTTCAAAAATAATTACCTAAGATCAATAAAATAGTGGGATTAAATGGAAAATGATGTATGGTGATTCAGATCCAACCCACTATTGATATATGGCCCTAGTGAATTTGAAAATTTAATGATCCCGTAAACATGATAAATCATAATTATTGATAAATATTCATTTTACAAATCCTTAATAATTTCCTAAACATAGGATAATGGTATTCAATTATGAAATGTGACCTTATTAATAAGAACCTCCCATTAAAACAACCCCTAATTCCTTTTTATGTAATCTTCATAATCACTAATCAGTTAATTCAATTGTCAAACCCATCAACCAATGAGAAATTAAAATGTTTTATAGCATACTCAAACTCTAGTTTATGGATCAACATGACTATATTCCCATATGAATGAAACATACCTTTTATATGAAATATATGCCTTGTACTAAAACAATTGAAAAACTATGAGACATTATAAAACTTATTTTGGGAAGAATAACTCACTACCCTCAATTATTGGGGATGAGGAACAATAATCTCCATCTAGAGGTTAGGTCATGAGGATAATACAAATTATTTTGTGGTAGAAATACTAATAGTTCAAAAATTATCATTTTTATTATCCTTCTTATTCAACATTGTAAAACAATATGATGAAACAATTATAATAAAATTTATATAAATTTTGGGAGATAATGTTCACCCAATAACACATTCATGTGATTGGAAAAATTATTAGTATGGGGCTTCACATATATATCCATAAATTTTCTTTCATTAAATCATGTCCCAATGAATTCTTGTAATGTTCCACATTATAATTAATGAAGAGTTAATTTATATCCATATTATATGACTAAAAATGGTCGGAATTATATATTGAATTTTTTATTTCACATTAATTGTTAAAAATGATCATTAAACAATGGGAAAAATTCACATTTATTGTTTAATTTTTTGAGATTATCAACATGAATTTTTTTATAGTAAATGTTTCCAAAATATAATAAGAATAAATTGTACAAAACATGATTTAATATTTCTATATAATTCTCCAATTTTCATATATTTCCCATATAGAGAACACACCGGTGGAATTGGAATTTTAATTTAAAAATATACCCACCCATTCCGGTCTATAATTTTTCTTATATTGTATGAATTCAATATTATTCAATAACACTTCATGATTAATAGTCCTCCCATCCTCATGTAATAAAAAATTGGTCCCAAGTGATCTATGATTGGAGACTACCCTCCGTTATAATATTATTAATTATTTTGGGAGAAATATATAACATACTTTATATCAATGACAATAAAAAATAAAGGGAATTTCATCTCAATAATCATTGAAATCTCACAGATATTTCTGTAGTGGACATAAATTCCTCACCATGCTTCTTACTTTCGTCAAGTTAACATGAATTCATTAATGTATAAAATCATAATAATTTATTTTTTATAGTCTTTCTTTATATAAAACTTTCTATCAACATATAATTTCATGATGTTTATGGCCTTTAAATGTTAATAATATTTGAAAAGCAAGATTAATTTTCTCGATAAATCCCATATTAATCATTTTGTAGCTGAAAAACTGATGAAAAATCACTATTAATTTTAAAACCATATATTTATTTGATGGAAACCCCTTTATCATGTTTCATATTAATGAATTATGAATTCAGAACCATTATGAACAATTTATAATTCTATTGATCCCAAATTGGAAGAAAGTATTCCATTATTCAATGTATTATAACGTAAGAGGAAATTTTCCAAAAATATATCCCCACATTTTGAAAGTATGTATTATATAAAATTGATCATCTTCCCAAGAATCCTATACTTTATAAATTAGTATTTATTTAAAAATACTATTTTTTTGATAATTTTCTTATCTTTATAATATAAATAACCCTTATTTCATTATTCTAAATATGGTTTACCTGTTCTTCAATAGTTGAAATCCAATCCTCGTGTTTCAATTCCCCTTCAACACCTTTTATATAATCTTTTTAAACAAATAGAGTGTGACTAGAAATTATAGGTTATATCTATACTTTCACAACCTTTCTAATATATCCACTGATTCATTCTAAGATATCATGATTTCTTTATCTTGTGAATAGAATTCCTCACTATTCTATTCCACCCTCATTGTTTGATATTTCAAAATAATCATGTGAATTTTTAAAACATGGTATAATATTTATGTTGGCTACATTTTTTCCATTACATTGACTTTGAGCTTCTTCAAACTCGTTAATAATAGTTATTTTTATTCAAATGATTTTTTATTTTATAAAAAAAAGAGAATATGAAAATTATCAATTATTTTTATTATATTTTCATTGATACAATAGTAATTCCTTTCGATAAGTATATATATATATAAGAAAAAATTCATCCTTAATGCTTTCATTAAACTCAACTAAATGAATTTCGTTGATCTGTATCTAATATGGACTACTGAATACCATTAAATTATCTAAATTTGGTTTCTTTCAAAAATAATATCTCATAACCTATATTATCTACATTTTATTCAAGTATCCATAAATTTTGAATATATAAAATGTCTTTGGGAGACTTTGTCATTTTTGTGTGACTTCATGATCCAATTACAAGGTCCATCGCATTTATACCAGGCACTAGTAATTACATTAAGAAACCATATATTTTTTTTGTTAATATAATTAACTATATTGAAGAATTATTATATACTTATTATGGTGTTTAAAAAATATTAATTCTAGTATTTTTTTCATGAATCGTCACCCAGGGCCCGTGCTGTGACTACCCCAAGCCCGCCTTCCATAGTCCAGGGGCAGGCAACTAGCACCAAAGGTGAAAATCCCTAAACTAGGAAGGAATTGACTTTATTACTGTAAACAAACACATCAAAGTATGAAGCTGGAAGCGAAACACTAAGTAAAACTTTATACAAAAGAATTTTTGGGAAGTAAAAGGGGCCGGAAATACAAGCCCAGTAGGAAATTACAAGTACAACTGAAAAGTTGGTACAACTGAAGGAATGTAAGGCAGCTACTTGGTCATCCTCTGGGGTTCCTACCTGAAGGGTAGGTACAAATGGCCTCCTCAGAACTCCATGTTCGTCTGTCTCCTCTGTGTACCGTCACACTGAGTTGTCCACCTCCGGGTACCATCCAGTCCTACTACTCTCTACCTCAGTCAGCGATGTCCGTCGTCTGAAACCAACACAACAAAGTGCGGGCATAGCCCTTGTAGGGGTAAGTATAACGATACTCAGTAGGGACCCCGAGACCCTCAATGACTCACAAAATCCAACAAGGATAAACCACAAAGCAAGAAATCAACAGATAACCATTGCTTTGGTATATACCCATACAGATACCTATGTTATCTAGTAACCCATCTCAATCATGAGGAAAACACAAAAGTCATTGACACAGCTCAAACCATGATTTTTATTATCGAAACCATGGATGGTTCAATACTCCTCCTCTATCAAGTACAGTGGGCCTACTACGTCACACATAGGTGGTTCCCACTATCCTTGGACTGCTGAGGTACTCCTCCGGTCGAGTACCTTGGGTCTGTTGCGCTCACACAGAGGCGCTCCCCACCACGGGTCTACCACTCTCACACAGATATGCTCCCCCTCGTAGCCTGTTGAGGTACTCTTCCTATCGAGTACAGTGGGTATGTCGCGCTCCCACAGAGGCACTCCTCACTGTGGTTATGTCGCATCACACAGAGGTGCACCCCCCTGGGCTAGTCAAGTCACTACGAGTCGAATCGGTCAAGCAGTCGTCAGGTCTCATCCAACTACTGGGTCTTTGTACTCTGTCCACTCACCTCTGGACGGATCCACTCCACGAGCTGCAGTTCAATACTCCAACTGTCACGAAGTTCCATGAAGAAGTATCTCAAAGGTCTGCCACACCATAGGGATCTCAACACAACAGAAGGCGCGTCGATCGGACACCTGGTCTGTGAATTATTAGCCTTTTAGTCTCGGGGGCCCGATTGGATTCATGTACGATCAACCTGACCGTAACTAAAATATACCCTGAACTCTAGTGGGGTATTCTCAAAGGGACCGTCGCGTTCCAACAATACCAGCGCCCCTGACGGATCGTCAAAAGGACGTCCAGTGCCAAATATATGGCCCAAGAAGGTAATAGGGTCAGTAGTGGGCCCGGGTCCGATCCGACCTGGTCGGACCGACTCGGCCCAACCCAGTCTGGGCCAACCTGGTATGGGTCGACCCGGTCAGACTCGTTGGGTCTGACCTGACCCATTGGGTGGGACAACCCGCTATGTTTGGCCCGGTCCACTGGGCTCGGCCCAGCAGAATGCGGGGGTGGTTTGGCCAGGGCTCGAGGCCAGTTCGGCTTGGAGCGTTGCGAGGGCGCGGCCCGGAAAAGCTCAGCCCGGTGCAACTCGGCCCGGAGGGCGCGAGGGAGTCAGGACGCCGAATCGGCCGGGATTGTGCGGGTCGCGTGGAGGCTGGCTTGGGGGTGGCTGGGCAGGCCGCGACAGGGCACCGGGCAGGCCGTGGGGGCACCGGTGGGGTGCCGGGCAGGCCGCGGGGGCACCAGAAGGGTTTCAAGTAGGCCGCGGTGGTACCGTCAGGGCGTGAGGCAGGTCGCGGGGGCGTCGGGCGGGGTACCGGGAGGCCATGGGGGCACCGGGTAGGCCACGAGGGTGCTGGGCAGGGCCCCGGGAAGCCGCGGGGGCGCCGACATGGAGCTGGGCAGACCGCGGGGGGCGCCTGGCAGGGCGCGATAGGGTGCTGGGAGGGCACGGGGGCGCCGACAGGGCACCAGGAAGGGCGCAGGGGCACCGGGAAGGGCGCGGGGGCGCTGGGCATAGCGCCAGGAGGCCGCCAGTAGCCGGGCCGCATGCCGAGCAGGGCATCGGGAGGCCGCGGGCAGGTGGCCCGCATGCCGCTCGGGTGGGCGGTTTTCAGCCAGAATAATCGGTGCACCGCAGGGGCAACGCGATTCGCAGAGGTCGTGGGTAGCGCGACCTTCGTTGTTTCCGCCTTCGTCATCGTTGCCTCATCGCCTTTCTATAGAATTCCATAAGAAGAGAGAAAACGACAGAGCATGTCGTGCCTAGTTAGGTTGTCCCGTCACCCTCCGCTTTTAGGAAGGTATCAATTGGATCATCCTGAGAAGAAGAAGATCATTAATACGTCTGCAACAATCCCATTTTATCCTTTGATGAAGGTAAGGAAAAGGTACAATATCAACAAGTAATAAAACCCCTACCTTTGATTCTCCAGTCTTCGTTCGTTGATGTCGCGAAAAGATGGTCGTCGATCCATGGTAGTCGAACACATCCCACATCAAAGGAGTCCGAGGAAGAAGGTCGGAGGGAGTCGTTCTTTGTAGTCGAAGGCATCCTTCGTCGTCGTTCTTCGTCAGGAGAGCATTCTATGCCGGAAGAGCATTCTTCATTGGAGAGAGTTCTCTCTTATCACAAGCTCCACCAAAAAGAGATAATAGATTGTCTATTATTTTTTTGGCACATCGATTTGAAAAATGAGAAATAAATTAAGTGGCTCCACCTAATTAATGCATGAGAGTTTTCATGGATTAATTAGGGGAGGTCAAGGGGGTTTCTACCCACTAAATTAGGGAGTTGAGGAATCAGGAGGCTCTCCCTCATTAATCAGGGAGAGTTGAGAGGTTTTATCCTCCTCCATCAATAGGGGTCGGGTGGTCCCCACCCCTGTAATTTAAAAGAGAGGTTATGTAGTCTCGGGTGGTCCGCACGTCGTAACCTCTCACGGGAGGTTATGTTCGGGTGGGCCACACCACCATAACCTCTCATGGGAGGTTAAGGTGCGGTGGCCCCACCTCCAACCTCCTTGAGGAGGTTTTAACCACCTCACACCAAACAGAGGCTTAAAATAAAATAAAGTGTTGTCTCACTTTATTTTATCAATTTTTTTTATAAAACCCAAAAATAGACATTCAAACTTGACCCACTGTCATCGAAGTGAAAGTCTTCTTAAGTGAATATTGGCGCTGCGAGTTCAACAGTGCCCTCTGATTTCAGTTTCGAGCACCGGTTCAAAAGTTATAAAATCCCACTCGTACGTTTACTGAACGTACCCGAACAAAACTTCCGAAATTGATTATGGGCACACCGGGCCTCAAAATCAAGCTCTGTAAATTTTCGTGGACTCATAAAAATTCCATGTTTTTAAGAAAAAATTTCCCACAGAATTTCTGGGTCTTTACATTCTCCCCACCTCAGAACTTTACATCCCCGTAAGCTACTACTCGAACTACGGGAACAAATGGGGGTACTGAGCACGCATCTGAGCCTCCCACTCCCATGTGCTCTCCTGGAGGTTCCTGTGCTGCTATCATACGTGCACCATACAAATCGACCATCCATGTAGGACCCGCTCCTATCTATCCTCAATCTCCATTGGAACCTCCATGAAAGTTTCCCCATCGTCGACGTCCAACACTCCATGGTCGATGATGTGGGAAGGGTCGTGCACGTATCTCCCCAGCTAGGATACATGGAAGACATCATACACCCGGTGCAACTGAGGTGGAAGAGCTAAGCAGTAATCCAAAATGCCTACTCTACTGAGGACCTAGGAAGGTCCGATGAATCTCATAGATAACTTGTCGCCTTGACCAAATCGTCGTAGACCTCATCGAGGTGAGACCCATAGAAAGACGTGGTCACCATCCTCAAACTCCAGAGGTCTCTATCTCATATCAGCATACAACTTTACCTACAATGTGTAGTCTTCACCCGCTCTTGGTTGATCTGCACCTTCTCCATAGTAGCTCGTACCATCTCTGGTCCCACCAGTGCTGACTCCCAAGGGTCTGTCCAGCACAAGGGTTATCTACAAGGTCGCCCGTATAATGCCTCGAAAGGTTCCATCCCTATGGTGGAGTTATAGCCGTGGTTGTAGGAAAACTCTACCAAAGGTACATGATCCTCCCAGCTGTGACTGAAGTCGGGGAAACATGCACGGAACATGTCCTCGAGGGTCTGAATGGTTTGCTCGGTCTGACCATCCATCTGAGGATGGAAGGTGGTGCTCAAGCGAATCTATGTCCCAAAAGCTTCCTGCAACCCCTTCCATAGCTAGGAAGTAAACTGTGTTTCACGATCGGAGACAATCGTCGAAGGAATACCATGTAAACGCACAATCTCCAGCACACAGAGGCATCCCAATCTCTCTACTGAACCCTGATTTCTGATCGGTAGGAAGTGGGCCGACTTGGTGATTCAATTGACGATCACCCAAATCAAGTTGTGACCCCTATATGTACATGTAAGAATCATCATAAAGTCCATGGATATCCCATCCCACTTCCACTATGGGACCTCTAAGGGCTGAACCATGCCTGTTGGTACCTAGTGCTCCACCTTCACTTGCTGACAAGTGAGGCACCATGAGACAAACTCTGCCACTGCCTTCTTCATACCTGGCCACCAGTGCTATCGTCAAAGGTCCTGGTACATCTTTTCCACTCTTGGATGTACCACTAGAGGGGAAGTGTGGAACTCCCTCAAAACTTCCTCCTGAAGTGGTACTGGTACCAAGGTACATCCTCTGACAAGAAGGATGTCCTCCCCACCTTCAGAAAATCCATCAGGTTCCTTCCCTGTGGATATCTGAGCACGTCATGTCTCACAGTCAGCGTCCCCATGTTGTGCTTCCCTGACTCACTAAAGAAGTGGGGGACTGACTGTAATAGACTGTTGAAAGGCTGCTCCTTCCCTATCCAAAAAGGATATCTGTAAGGTAGCCAGCTGCTCTGTTTCCTCTCCAACCAGTTGTATACCAGATCTCCTACTGAGTGCATCCACAACAACATTCCCCTTCCCAGGAGTATAGACTATCTCGATGTCAGAGTCCTGGAGGAACTCAATCCATCATCGTTGTCTCAGGTTCAGGTCCTTCTGAGAGAAGATATACCTGATACTCTTGGGATCAGAGTACACGATAAAACACTTGCCCATTAGATAGTGTCGCCGCATCTTCAAGGTGAAGACCACTACTGCTAACTCCAGGTCATTGGTAGCATAGTTCTACTCATGTTGTCTCAGCTTCCGAGAAGCATAATCAATCACTACTCTCTCTTTAATCAGGACACACCCAAGTATGTTCCCTGATGCATCGCAGTAGACTACGTACCCTATGCCTTCCTCTGGAAGCCTCAAGATGGGGGAACTAGTCAGCCTCTACCTCAACTACTGAAAGTTCTGCCAGCATCTCTCCAACCACACTAAGTGTTTCCCATTCTTCTTAAAGGTTTAAAGTGGTGCTGCAAATCTGGAGATGTCTGGAACAATCCTCTAGTAGTACCCAGCCAAACATAGGAAACTCCGTACCTCCGTCACACTCCTGGGTGGCTCCCAAGAAAGTATCGCCTCGATCTTCGCTGGATCCACTGCAACTCCAGCCTCCAATATGATGTGTCCCAAGAAGTGAACCTCTCTAATCCAAAACTGGAACTTCGAGAGCTTACCGTAAAGCTGGTGCTCTCGGAGTGTGTCTAGTACTACTCGCAAAGGGTAGGCATGATCCTCCTCAGTAGTCGAGTAGATCGGAATGTTGTCGATGAAGACTATGACAAAGTGATCGAGGTATGGATGGAAGATCATGTTCATGAGTCCCATGAACACTGTTGGAGCATTGGTTATGCCTAAGGGCATAACCAAGAACTCTTAGTGGTCATACCGACACCTGAAGGTCGTCTTCTACACATCCTCGTCTCGAACTCTGAGCTGGTGATAGCCTGATTTGATGTCTATCTTCGAGAACCACAGACCTCTCTTCAACTGATCAAAGAGGTCATCAATCCTTGAGAGTGGGTACTTGTTCTTCAAGGTCACCTAGTTCAGGTGATGGTAGTAAACATAGAGCCTCAAGTTCTCATTCACCTTCTTAGTGAATGGAATAGGGGCTGCTCATGGAGAAACATTGGGCTGGATGAATCCCTTCCCCTGCAAGTCCTCCATCTATACCCGCAGCTCACAAAGCACAGCAGGAGCCATCCGATATGCTGGTGTAGATATCAGTGTCGTCTCGGGGTACAGGTCAAATTATAAGTCCACCTCTATGTGATGAGGTAGTCCTGAAACATCATTAGGGAAAACATCTGCATACTGGTCCACCACTACAGGATAAGTCGGACTCTCCACATCAACTATTCTAAGGGTAAGGCAAGCCAACTGGAGATTGATCGGCTACACCCTCCTCCAAGTAAGTCCTTCCTATGCTGCAGAGGTTCCCTTCTCGCCGGTGAAGGTGAACCTTGTCCCATATGTGTGGACACACTGCACTTTGCACCAAATACAGTTGATTTGGGCATGGACTGTAGAAAACCATTCCATACCCAAGATGACGTCGTAAAGCCTCGATGCTGCTATTAGGAGATCACAGCCGAAGCACTTTCCTCCTAGAGTAAGCTCGCACTACCGGCACCAGTACATAATCATAGAATTAGCTCCCGTAGAAGTCTCTAACCGTAAGGATTGAGGCAACGGCTCCATCGGAATCTCCGAGCTCCGAACGAGGTCAGTGGAAATGAAGAGTGATTGGAACCTGTGTCTATAAGCACTACAGCTAAGGTGGAGTATACATATATCGTACCTCAAATCATCTCTGGATCTCCTTGATCATAGGCCTCAGCTTCCTTAAACTGAGCTCTCCCTTGTCCACCCGCTCCCTGCGGTTTGGGTGGACCTCCATTGGTGGTGGTGGTAACAGCTCATAACGTCATCCACCGCCAGCTGCACGTCCAGCTCATATGCCATGTCTGCCTCCTCCCTGCGGGTGGACCACCTCATTCGAACCTATTCCTCTACCTGGGAGGTCCCTCAAATGACTGGTGATCATCTGAATAGCATGTCGGACAGTCACGAGCCATGTGACCCTACCCGCCGCATAAGTAACATTGCATGCTACTGGCATGTGTGTCTCTGCTCCGTGTGCCCTGCACAACCAATACTGAGTCATGCAGTCGACCACCTATAGGTCTGGTCCAATTGGACCTCTGCGACATCTGTCTACTACCAACTACAAAAGACACCCCTGCATGTCAGCTAGTGGTGGGTCTCACTGCTACAGATTTCTTACCAAGGAAACTCTCCACCAAAAGGGATCTCTCTAGCACCCCCGTATACATCAGGATGCTAAGTGAGATCATCGGAGCTCTAATATCTTACTTTATCCCCTACTTGAAGGTTCGAGCCTTGAAGAATGGGTCTCGTACCATATCTGGCGAGTAGCGTGAGAGGTCGGTGGACCTCGCTGAGTACTGTGCTTCTGTCATGCTTCCCTACTGCAGATGAAGTAGTTCTTCTATTCGCACCGCACAAAAAGTGGCTGGTACAAACTCCGCCCAGAATAGGCTCTTGAAGTCTGCCCAGAGTAGGGTCACCACGTCATGAACATGGAGCGTAAGACTCCACCATCTTCCTACTTCATCCTGAAAGATACTCACAGCAAGGATCACCATGAAGTCTGCTAGTGTCCCTACCAGTCAGAAAACCCTCACCACAGCCTCCAGCCAATCCTCATCCACTTGTGGGTCTGTATCTCCCCTGAACTTGGGTGGCCTCTGGCACTAGAACTCGTGCAATGTTCTCAAATGGCATGTATCGTCTGCTGATGGGGATGGTGGCATCAGTGGCCCAACGGGAAGTGGTACCGCTGGTGCCTCCGTTGGAAAAAGGCCCTACACCAAGGCCTCGTCGCTCGGTGGGCTATCAGTATGTATGACTCTCGAGGATCTAACTGGTCATCCATGGGGAGGCATCCTGAGAGAAACAGATGCGACAAGGTCAAAAGATTATACCTGGTGAGCTAACCTGGTTGAGATAACTTAAAAAAACTTTTGAAAAAACTCACGCAATAATTTTTTTTGTGAACTGAGTCGGAAATCAGAAGTCAGGGTCCTAGTGTATGGATACGTTAGCCGCTCGGACCAACATTGGACTCCCTAAACAGAAAACCACACTTAGTTCCCTTAACACTATTTCTTCACAGAAAAGAAAGATCATAATTATATGTTCTTCGGTAGAACCAACTCCTCTGATACCAATTTTTCACGACCTGTCCCACGAGGCCCATGCCGTGACTACCCCAAGCCTGCCTTCCATAAGCTAGGGGCTGGCGACTAGCACCAATGGCGAAAATCCCTAAACTGAGAAGGAATTTCATTTATTACTATAAAAAAACACATCAGAGTACGTAACAAGAAGCAAAACACTAAGTAAAACTGTATATAAAAGAAGTGCTTTGAAGTAAAAGGGGTCGGAAATACAAAACTATCTGGAAAGTACAAGTACAACAAAAAATTAGCTACAACTGAAGGAAAGTAATGCAGTTACTGGGTCGTCCTCTGGGGTTCCTACCTAAAGGGTAGGTACATATGGCCTCCTCAGAACTCCACGTCTGCATGTCTCCTCCATGTACCATCACACCGAGTGATCCACCGTTGGGTACCATCTAGTTCTGCTACTCTCTACCCCAGTCAGCGTTGTCTGTCATCTGCAACCAACACAACGAAGTTTAGGCATAACCTGTGAAGGGGTGAGTATAATGATACTCAGTAGGGACCCCGAGACCCTCAAGGTCTCACAAAATCCAACAAGGATAAACCACAAAGTATGAAATCAACGGATAACCATTACTTAGGTATATTCCCATATATATAACTAACTTATCTACTAACCCATCTCAATTATGAGGAAAACACAAAATTCATTGACTCAGCTCAAACCGGGATTTTTATTATCAAAACCACGGATGGTGGCGTACTCCTCCTCTATCGAGTACAGTGGGCCTGCCGCGTCACACAAAGGTGCTTCCCATTATCCTTGGACTACTGAGATACTCCTCCTGTCGAGTACCGTGGGTCTACTACGCTCACACAGAGGCACTCCCCACCATGGGTATGCCATGCTCACACAGAGGCGCTCCCCCTCGTAGCCTATAGAGGTACTCCCCCTGTCAAGTACCATGGGTATTTCGCGCTCGCACAAAGGCTCTCCCCACCATGGGTCTACCGCATTACACAGAGGTGCTCCCCACTGGGATACTCGAGTCATTCCAAGTCGAATCGGTCAAGCAATCATCAGGTCTCATCCAACTACTGTGTCTCCATACTCTGTCGGCTCGCCTCTGGAAGGATCCGCTCCATGAGCTGCAGGTCGATACTCCAACTATCACGAAGTGCCATGAAGAAGTACCTCAAATTTTTTCCATGTCATAGGGGTCTCAACGTAACTGACAACGTGTCAATCGAACACCCGGTCTGTGAGTTATTAGACTTTTAGTCCTATGGCCCGGTTGGATTCGTGTATGATCCAACCTGACCGTAACCCAAATATACCTCAAACTCTACTGGGGTATTCTCAAAGGAACTGTCACGTTCCAAGAATATTGGTGCCCCTGACGGTTTCTCAAACAGACATCCAGTGACAAAGATATGGCCCATGAAGGTAATTGGGTTAGTAGTGGGCCCGGGTCCGGTCCGACCCGGTCGGACCGACACGGCCCAACCCATTCTAGGCCAACCTGGTCTGGGTTGACCCGGTTAGACTCACTGGGTCTAACCTGGCCCGTTGGGGGGGTCATCCCGCTAAATTTTTCCCGATCCGCTGGGCCTATCCCAGCAGAATGCGGGGGTGGTTCTTCCTAGGCTTGGGGCCAGTTCGTCCCAGAACGTTGCGAGGGTGTGGCCTGATGCGGCTCGTCATGGAGGGCATGAGGGAGTCGGGACTCCAGCTCTGTCGGGAGTGCGGGGGTCACATGGAGGCTGGCTCAGGGGTGGCCAAGTAGGTCATGGCAGGGCACCGAGCAGGCCGCAGGGGCGCCGGAAGGGCGCCAGGCAGGCCGCGGGGGCACCGGGCAGGGTGCGGCAGGGGGCTGGGAGGCCGCAGGGGCATCGACAGTGCACCGGGGTGCCGTGCAGGGTGCGGCAGGTCGTCAAGAGGCTTCTAGGGCACTGGCAAGGCACTGGGCAGACCACGAGGGCACCGAGCAGGGCGTGGTAGGGAGCCGAGAGGTCGCGCATACTCCGTTAGGGCACCAGGTTGGGCAAGAGGGTGCCGGTCAGGGCGTGGGGGCACTGGGCAGAGCACCAAGAAGCCACGGGCAGGTGGTCTGTGCGCCAGGAAGGGTGTCGGGAGGCCGTGGGCAGGCGGGTCGCATGCTGCTCAGGCTGGCGGTGTCTGGCCGGAAGCATCAGTGCACCGTGGGGTGGCATGATTTGTAGAGTCCACGGGTAGTGCGGCCTTCGTTGTTGCCACCTTCATCTCCATTGCCTCCTCGCCTTGTCGTGGAATGCCACAAGAAGAGAGAAAATGATGGAGGATGTCAGGCCATGTTAGGTTGGCCCGCACCCTCCGCTTTTAGGAAGGTATCAATTGGATCATCATGGGAAGAAGATGATCATTAATACCTATGAAACAATCCAATTTTATCCATTGAAAAAGGTAAGGAAAAGGTACAACATCA
This sequence comes from Viscum album, assembly GCA_963277665.1. Taxonomy (NCBI): domain Eukaryota; kingdom Viridiplantae; phylum Streptophyta; class Magnoliopsida; order Santalales; family Viscaceae; genus Viscum; species Viscum album. The sequence goes on from OY728122.1 coordinate 1,979,575,977, forward strand.
ACAATTAATAAACCCCCTACCTTTGATTTTCCAGTTGTTGTTTGTTGACATCACGGAAAGATGGTCATCAATCTGTGGTAGACGAACATGTCCCATGTCAAAGGAGTCTAAGGAATAAGGTTGGAGGGTGTCGTTCGTCATAGTCGACGACATCCCTCATCGTCACTCTTCATCGGGAGAGAGTTCTTCCCTGGAAGAGAATTCATTATTGGAGAGAGTTCTCTCTTCTCCCAAGATCCACCAAAAATAAATAATAGGTTGTCTATTATTTTCTTGGCACAACAATTTCAAAAAGGAGAAATAAATTAAGTGGCTCCACCTAATTAATGCATGAGAGTTTTTATGGATTAATTAGGGGAGGTCAATGGGGTTTCTAACCACTTAATTGGGGAGTTGAGGAATCAAGAGGCTCACCCTCATTAATGAGAGAGATTTGAGAGGTTTTATCCTCCTCCATCAATAGGGTTTGGGTGGTACCCACCCCTATTATTTAAAAGAGAGGTTATGCGGTCTCGGGTGGTCCCCACGTCATAACCACTCGCGGGAGTTTATGTTCGGGTGGGACCCAACACCATAACCTCTCATGGGAGGTTAAGTTGTGGTGGCCCCACCACCAACCTCCATGAGGAGGTTTTAACCACCTCACACCAAACGACGGCTCAAAAAAAATAAAGTGTTGGCTCACTTTATTTTATTATTTTTTTTATAAAACCCAAAAAATAAATTTCAAACTCGACCCACTGTCGTCTAAGTGAAAGTCTTCTTAAGAGAATATCAGCGCTACGAGTTCAAAGGTTCCCTCATATTTCAGTTGTGAGCACTGGTTCAAAAGTTATAAAATCACACTCATACATTTACTGAACGTACCCAAACAAAACTTCATAAATTGATTTCGGGCACACCGGGCCTCAGAATCTAGCATCGTAAATTTTGGTGGACTCATAAAAATCCCAGGTATTTAAGAAAAAAATTTCCATGGAATTCTCAGGTCTTTACAATTTGGTTCCATTTTCCTGGTGAAATACATTAAAAGACATCCTATTTGATATTCATCACACCTCTAAAAGTGTTTATGAATATAAGGATAATTTTTCAACATGACATAAAATAAAAATATATTGTTTGAATACATATAATAAACCAATAAATGAAAATTTAATCTCTATTGGTTAATATCATATTTATTAGGCAATAAAAATATGTATACATAATCACAAAAGGGTTCTTAGATTTCATCTCAAACTTCTTTTGAAATATGTTAATCATACAGCTATTATGACGCGTATCACATTTTTTTCTTATTTCATGATTGATAAAATCCATTTTGATTCATATTTAAATGGTTTATCAATGTTCATTTAATCTAAATTATAGTGTATTATATTCCAATACACCTTAATGACTTTTACAATAACTGAGCACTTATTTTTTTCATTATCAATTTTAAATAAGTTTTAAATTATTCACTATCTCTTCATATTGATTATTTATAAAATTAAAATATTTCTAAAAAACCATTCATGTGAAAGATAAATGCATTCCCATTCTTAAAATGTTGAGAAACACTCAATAGAAATTATCTCAATCCATAATGATATCTGAATTATATTCAAGTTTCTTCAAACAATTTTTTTACTCCCATTCATTATAACATTTTTTTGATTCATTAATTCTAAATGTTACATATCATACATCATATATTGTGATATCATAATTTTGTTGTTATTTTCCTATCATGTTTAATGTGTAACCACTATCATGTTTCCATATCAACCTACCTCTGATAGTTTGTATGCCCCCTAAACCATTTATATTTTTTCTTTATATCTCATTTTATTGATAGAGTTATAGTTATAATCATTATTAAATTACTCTAGTACTATCATGAGGTATATTATGGTAGTGTTTTTTATTAATCACAGATCACATATGTTTTTAGTGGAATAAAAAATTATTTATTTTTACATTATCTTTTAAATATTTTCTCAGCTGAATTTTAAAAGAATCATATTGAATTTTTCTAGACCAGTAACATACCCTTAATTTATGGAGTGAATATTTTGACCAAGACATATAGTCATTATGTTAATACGCATTAGAAAAAAAACTTAATCATTCTAAACTAAATATTATCAGTTATGTATATTATTTTTTGACACTAAAATACTCAATCTAATCAAAATATTATTGGTCAAAATTTGGTTCTATCAAAATATGGATGATTATTTTACTTCAAAATATAAATTCACCACATCTATTCAATGAATCTATTTTATGAATATTTCATTTTTTATATATTTTTTTATTAGGATTATCCTCATCTTAATTATTATTCAATACCTTATTTTTTTATAATTTTCAACAACAAAACTTTTATTAACAATTGGTTTATTATCCTACGTAGCTAAATTAATCACTTTATTACATTAATTTTCAGCACATCAACCATTTTTAGAATATTTACATTATAGATATTTATTCAAGAAAATATTTGACAATCTAAAAGTTTTTTGGTGCCATTAATGGTTTTTTAGAATATTTATAAGATTATAAAACTTCATTTAATGTATTTTTCAATTCCAATGAATTCTTAGCACAAACCAACTTCATCTTAAGTTTTTTCACATCATCGTTCCTTAGAATAAAATTGTATATAGTGATGTATAACATTTTTCCTTTTTCTTTAAGTATTTAATTATTATCACTCATCTTTCATTTCAAAAAAATACATCTATTAATTACACTTTTTTATTCAAAAATAGATTTCATTAGTGAAATATTTTTCTTTTTCAATGATTCCATTGGCCACTCAAGTTTTCTATATCCTTTTATGCACACCATAAACCCCATCCTTAATTAAAAATCTATTGGGGTATACTAATCACTAATATCCTATTTTCTATCACCCTCTATATTTTAATAGGGATAATTATACTTGTTACATTTTTGAATAAAATATGTGGTTCCTTCATATAATGAGTTCTCGACCAATCTCCTGCTCTCTTGATAGTGATATTTTTTTATCATTTGTTGAGTGACTATTCTTATTCCATGATAATTTGTATTTCCATTTACCTTTTAAATAGAATACTATATTATAAACACTTTCAAAAGATTTTCCCATGATGATTCTTTAAATTGATCATTATATGACCCTTGTTGATGCACATTATGAAAACTTCTGAGAAAGAATCTGATTTTATCATAATTGAAAAAATAAGAATGATTTCCATTACATTACCATTTACCATATATAATTCCTTTAAAAAATTAGAATAATTTATTTAATTTACAATAATATAATTTGGAATATGTCTTCTCATCATAAGAGAAGTTAGATTAATTATTCATCAAATAATTAGATAATTAAATTTATTCTCATTTTAATATTTTCATTTCATATTTATATTTATCCTATTTCACATATAATAGACTATCAAGATATAATTGAACTTATAAATGGTCTTCAAATATTGGTATTGATACTAAAGGGTAAAAATCATTTCATAAAAATTATCGTAGAGAAGTCTCATCAATTTTTTAACCACCATGGAATCTTTAAGAACATCTCATTGACGTCAAAGAGAGTAATAAATTCCTTTTCATTGAATTGATTAACACATCCATTGATTCATCATTCTCCCATTACAATATCCACATATTGAGAATGAACTGTTTATTTCCTAAAACCATAAACATTTTTATATCTATAATGTATAACAAATATATTTTCATAGATTATATTAACTTTATTTTGAATGCATTACATGTGATAAATTTTTCTTTTTGAGGGATGACTCCAAGGCACACTACATTATCCTAGTGATTTTAATATTATTATTATCATGTAATGTGTAGTATTTTCTAATATTAGGAATATATAAACCATTTATATTGAACTAAATAATTTATTTTATTATAGATCAAAGGTATAGAACCATCTAATCCTTCCACATAATTAATTTATTACTATCAAATATCGGAACACATTTGTTCAATAATATATGAATACCCTCTCTAGTTAACATAATTAAAAAAAGATTTATAAATAAAAACAATATCATATAATTGAGCCTTTATAAAACTACTAATTTTATGATCCAAAATAAATTGAAAATTTTAAAACACCACATATGTATGATTTATATATTGAATCTAATTTTTCACTAAAACATGTGTTTTTCATTTTTTCCGGCCTACCGATGGTGTTATTGGTGGTTATTTTAGATATTTGGGATCAGGTTCTTTATGAAAATATAGTTATAGTTGAAGAAAAAAATTAAAAACTAGGATATTATGTTGTGGATGATGAATTTCAGAAGTTTAATTTATTATGAAGGTGATTAATTATGTTGCAGCCTTATATCATTGCATCATGATAAAGATTACATAAGAATAATTTTAGTAGAGTTTATTGTAATTAATCTCCCGGGAAAGAATTTATTTAATCGAAATGGTTTTGTTTGAGTAATAATTTTGTTGAGTTAAGATTAAATTTTCTCTATACATGGATGATCAATCCATAACACCTCAAACCTCTATATAAATTATTGTTTGAGGGGTAAGTGTAACACTAAAATTCTCTAATGATACACTTTGAATCTTCACTAATAAAAGAGAGTTTCACTATAAAGGGGATTTCTATTCCCATATGATCTATAAATTTATGTTATTAGTTCATCCTAGGGAAGGGATTCAGATCAAGAGAGATGTAGCCACATGTGGGGTGACCCAGGTAGGGTGTAATGCTATGAAAAATATTGTAACCCTACTATGCATGTCCTCTGTAAGTTTTTAATGTTTTTATGTAATAAAATTATATGATAAATCATGATAATGAGGTTTTATTACTTCATCATCTATGCACACTTGTTACCAATTTCTCTTTGAGTTATTCCATTCTATGTGAGATATCTCCCCCATTTGGGTTATGATTTTGAGAACGTTCATATTGAGTTGTAGGTATAGTTATATCAATGAAATATATTCAATATATTATTATTTTTATCCAATATTTCATCATATTATGTTATGTATTAACTGAATTTGTGATTCTTATATATTTTTTGGAAATCTACATTTAACAGTTGATTCATCCAGTGTTTTTTATGTAAAAAATCTAGCGGTTAATGGTAATTGGTCCCTTAAACATCCATATGATTTTAAATCATTTCATTTTACATGTGATTTGAGGTACCTACTCACGTGTGAAAAAAAAATTAATTACTCTATAAAGAATCCTTTCTCCAATATTGAGTAGGGTGATGGTGTTTATGGTCATGATGAACCTTCTAATTTCAATACCACTATGAGAGGACCATAGTGGGACATGATCATTACATAAAATGAATAGAACATGATACTAATGACTCATTGGTTATTTCATTATGTTATAATAATAAATTTGTGAGCATTAATGATTCCATTATTCCACATTGTACTCAAGGGTGATATGAAATTAGAAAGGGATATCATGGGATTAGAGTATTTGGAATTAGAATGTTTACATTCCTCTATTGACTAGTTGTCTTAGGTTGGGGTTTCTGTTACTCCCCCAAATTTCAGTGGAACTAGGTGTGGCTTTTCATATTTATTGTTTTTTATTTTTGAAGATCTTGTGGAGAATTAACAAGTTGTAATTTAAAACTTTTTAGATGATAAAAAACCATAATTTTAATTATGTGTAAAATGAAAAATAATTTTTTATTATTTCTTGTTATAATTCCTGGATACTTTAATGTGGCGGTTTATCTTATATCTTATAATGAATATTGTTAGGAAGATTTGGAAAAAAAATTATGTTATTAATGATGGTGGATGATAATCCCAATATCTAATGTATTTGAGAATATGAATCTTTGTACATGGAATTATGATATAAAATCCAATCATATTATGTTATATATAACAAGGGAAGTAATATAAATTGTTTTATTTTTTCATAATTGAGGTACTATTCCCATTATAATGGGGTATATTTTCCATCTGATTGAGATGAGAATATAAATAATACATTGTGACATGTTGTTTACTATTTCCCTTACACATATGAATTACTTACCTAGATTAGATTCGTACAAGGAAGGTAACATTATCGGAATATGAGAATGGAAATGGTGGGAACTGATTTCCCACCTTGGGATTTAGTTAAAATATCGATATTCTCATCAAATTTGAGTTTATACTCATGGATAGGGATGTTATATTCTTACTTGATTATGTGAGTGGAATGTGATTACCATTTTAAAGAGTTAAATTGAGTATTCTTTGTCCATGTTTATGAAATTTCCATCAAGATATAATACCCATACAATGGTGATTTTGTTGTCACAGGGTTGATAATCCAATTTTCAAGGTTATTTTATTTTGTTTCATTATCCATGTAAGGATTTTTATAAAATTGTGGGTTATTATTCCCATTGACTGTGACATAGGATGTAATGCCTGATTAGTGAACATGTGACATGTTTAGAGACACTTTAGTACTATAAAATGTAGGTATTAGTCAAACATGTATACTATGTTAAATCCATGATTGTGAGGTATTAATTGTCAATGTCATTTAATTTTTATTTTTATTTATTAGTATACCAATTTGTTAATGAACCAGGTTATTATTAGTGTTTCTATAAGGGGTTATGTCCATTATATCTATCTATTAGATGTAAACTACTATAAAAGATGGGATGTGAGAATCCTAAAAGTATATAGGGATAGTTTTTGTATACATTTCTTAATTTATTTTAATTTTAGTTAGTAAATAAAAGCTCTTATAATATGGGATCTTTTTTATACTTGTATAACATCTTAACATTAAAGCCTATTTTTTATAATAGGGATGTTTTTTTTGTATGCGGCATTTATTATAATGACCTTTTTTTAAACTATTATATTATGATATATATATATATATGTATATATATTTATATTATATTATTATTTATTGTTTTAGAACTAAATATTTTATAGTCTCCTAATGTATTAAATAAAACCTCCCTAATAGTATATAACATTGGATATATTTGGTGGCACAATTGGGGTCCATGACCCACGGTTTGGTCATGATAGAGGTGAATTGGATTATGGAGATTATAAAGTGTATTAGATCACTATTTTTTTATTAATTGGAATATGGTAAAAATGAGATATGATGTGGTAGAAATATTATATAGACCTTAATCCAACATATAAATAAACCATGGATATATAAAATCTATATTACCATGTTCATGATTATTATTATTGGTTATTGATATTAAATTTGAGTTAATATTCCAGATTTTTGGGCTTTATAAAATCTATTTATAGTTTATTAGGTTTTAACTCTCAACCAGATATTACAAAAGAGAAGGAATTCATAAAAAATCATTGTTGTATATGAATAAAATGATATTAATTTTCATTGGTGTGTTTAAAAAAAGTACATAAGATCTATATTATGGTTATTTAACATGTTAGTAGAAATTCATAGTTTTCATTCCATTATAACATGATATTATAATTCAAATTAACTGATCATTGATTGTATTATACTACTATAAATTCTATAATGTTAGTCATTTATATATATGGTTTTACCTATGGTAGAGAGTGGGTATCCAGTGATAGAGAGAGTGAATAAGGTTATGTGAGACCTCTATTATATAGGTTGTGTGTATATTGTTAAGGGATGTTCATCCTATCACTACTTATCCTATTTTTTATATTAATTATATTTATCTTTGTTTTTAGATGTTTTTAATTTAGAAATATAGAAACATGTCCCACCAATAATGTCTTATTGAGAGGTAATATAATGGGAAAGATGTTTACCCATTGGTTTTTGACCCATAAACCCATGTTATGAATATATATTTTCCTAAAATTAGCGCTTTCAGATATAATTTTATTTTATTTAATATATCATATTTATATATACAAGATATGAGTTATTTATTTTTTATTTTACTAGAGAGTTTTTATTACAGCATTAACCTATATTTACATGAAATTTCAAATGTAAGGATATAGAGATATGGATGGAGTCTTTCAAAGATATCTTCAATCATGTAGATAAAACCCTTTAGAGAATGTTTAAGAATTTAATGTATAAAGTTTGAGAATTAGTGAAGTTCTTGTAGGCTTTATTCCACATACATGAATTATTTTAATGTTATTTTTCATTAAATTTTCATTCTTTCTTTGTTTTGTGGTTTTCCCAAACATTTTTGGAGGAAAGGGTGAGTTTTCATGATTTCGGCCAAACTGCGAACTCATTTTGAGATTAAAAAACCAATTATTTTTTCTTTTATAACTCTTTTTTTTCATAATTTTCCACACATTACACTTCCAACATGGCCTACCCTAACCTATTAACACCACCATATCAATTTGGACCCTCTAGGAATCCATAATCATGGTGGATTTGGGTTTTTATTTAAGGAATTGGTCTAGCCCATAAGCCCATTTCCAACTTAAAAAAACACTGTTTATTTAATATATTATTTTTTTTTTATTCTTTTTCAATGATTCCACCTCTCACTCAAATCCAAAAAACCTAGGAGCGCCCCCCATATTTTTTTCTCCCTCTTTGGAGGTCATTTTCATCGCGGATTAGGGAAAAACTTCTCAAGATTTCTCAAATTATCCAAATTTCAAGTGGTAATTTGTTTCCTTCATAACTCCTTAATTTTTCACTCTTTTTCCACCATTACAGTTCCTACATGACCTCCTCAGCCTTATTCTAACCTCACTTTCATTTTTTTCTGTTTTTAAATTCATCTATTTGTGTATTTGGGGCGTTTTATTCAAGATATCTCAAGTAAGTGGGTTTCCTCTCATGTTCCTCACATTTTCTTAGGTTTTATTCCTATTTTCTTGAGGTTCTAAAATTTCCATCATCTAGGTTTCATATATAGGGTTTTATTTTGTGTAATTTTGGTGAAATATTGTGGATTAGGGATTGATTTCACTTCCTTGTGGTGCGCCGGTGGTGCGATTGATGTTTCCCACAACGGTTCGGACTTTTTGGAACAAATTTTTGGTGATTCCATGTGTAAGAATTATTAGATGAGTTATTTTTTATTGATTTATATTTTATCATGATAATTTTACATTTTTTTGTGAAAAAATTATAATTTTTATCATTTGTTAAGCGGTTGGTTTTTAAGTGTCACTTTTGTGAAAAATGAATATTTTTGGTGTGTATTCTGTGTTGTGTTCATTAGAGTTGTTTTATGATTCATAGATTAGTTTTATTAAATGATTTTATGGATGAAAATTATGGTTTGATGTGATATTGGAATTATTTTTTTCTTAAAATATTGTTTTTAGAATGATTTTATGTGTAAAACATGGTTACACTCCTTGGAATTGTTTTATGAAGGTTTTAAATGGTTTCTTGATTTATGTAATAGGTGCCAATATGTTTCCAAACTATTTTGGTATGATTTTACTTTTGAAATGGTCTGTTTTTATGTTAAATGGATTTTATGTTATGTTTATTATATTAGAAAGGTTTTGTAAAATTGTTTAAAGGATTTTTTGAAGTGTGAAAGAGAGTTGAAATGTGTTGTGGATTGTTTTAGTGTGAGTATGATTTGCAAAATGAATTTGAATGAAAAAGGGGATCATGTGACATGTGTGTTGGATATTGGGTTTTTTTAAGACTTTTAAGTTTTATTTACATGTCCAAATTGTATTTCATGGCTTTTGGAACTTGTTTGAGCACAATAGTGAAAACACGGGTATCATGGTGGGTGGACGTGTATTCGTATGCTAGTGATCCCGTGGGGTTTGGATTCTATTTCACGTAGAATGTTTTAGGATGACAACAATAATTAAATATGATGATGTTGTTTTTGGGTGACCACTAGGTATGGGTATGATCCCTACTAGTGGCTCGTGTGCATGAGAACACATATTTGTATGGTTGCATTCACTGAGTACAAGGTATATGGGACCCATAGCGAGCTAGTGCCTATAGTTTTTTTCCCATTGCAAGTGCTCATTATATATTTTATACTTACCATCGTCATATAGTATGTTTGGATAGATAAATTAAGTATATTTTTCATTATATTTAAAAGTGTTTATTTCTTTTAAAGTATCCCACTTGAAAACTGATTTTATTTAGAGTTACATCTTCTAAAGATTTTTACTAGCATTTCATGTTTACAAAACATCATGATTTTCTTATTATAATGATTATCACATGGAATATTTTTGTGGTGGCATCCTACTAGGATTTGTCTCACATCCTACTTACACTTTTGGGTGTAAGTAGACTTGTATATCTTTGTCACATGTTGGGTAATGATTTTAGTGTCGGTGGTCCGGGTTTCTAGCATCCTTCGGGGTGTGGTGTTTTGGAGATGGCTTGTGGGAGTTTTCCCTTATCATAAGATGGTTCATGGTATTTCTTTTTTGTTAGTTTTCCTTTGTAATATTCTTTAAACATTATTTTAAATTGTGTAACTCAATTCTGAAATTTTTGTAAAAGATAATTTGGTTTGAAAAATATAGATTTGCTTTATTGGATTCATTTGTTGTTCTATGTTTATAAACTCAGGTAATTGTTCCCAAATTTCATTTTATGATACCTGGGAACTTGTTCCAGCATATGGGGATCAGTAATACCCTTCGGTTCTTTCCATGTATCAGGTCAGGTGCCAGTTTTGAAGGCGACCAGATATGGTTCGTGAAAAAATGGTATCAAAGGGTCAGGTTCATTCTATTGGGTCATGCTATTTGGGGAAGAGTCATGATAGTTTGGAGCTTGGGTTATCAGGACATGAAATTATGATTATGAGTAGGGTACCGAGCCATTATACCTCATGATAGGATTCAAGTTAGCAGTGGAAGTAAGTTTTTATCTGAGTCCTTTTGTTTTCAGGGGTCATCGATGATTGGAGAAATTAAAAGAGAGTTGGGTCAATGGTCTTAGTGAGCTCGTGTGGGCCTGGAAAGCCATGTGGAGCTGGGGATATTTTCCTAGAACACCCTATGTGATGGTGAGGTGATTGGCACATGGACACCAACCATATGTCCATGTCATCGACCAAAACTAGTTTCCTCTCACATTGTCTTGTGTCTTTTTGTTTTGGGATCTTGGAATCTTGGTTTTAAAATTATAAATATTAATTAATTTAAGAATTGTGGACTTTTATGAAATTATTTTTTAGTAAAATTTAAGTGGATTGATTTCTAAAATGGTGTGAATAAATTTTCATATCTATTTTGAAATGGTAAATGGTGTTTTTACACCTCTTTTAAAAGTATGAATTATGTTAGAGTGGGTTTTGAAAATATATTCCAAATAGACATGGTTGAATTTTTGAAAATTTTTTTGGGAATTTATGTGTGGGTTTCAAGATAAATATTGATTTGGTAACTATTAATCATTTTAAATGTTTTATGAATTATTGGAATCTTGTTTAAATAATAAAAGATCAATTTTTAAATGGATGGGTGTTGATGAAAGAGAGTTTTTTCTCATAAAACTGGGAGTATATTGAAATGGGCTAAAATGTTTTGAAATTATTATATTACTTGAGAGTTTGTTTTTATTTGAATTATTAGGAATTTTTGAAATGTTTTGTAAGATGTAAATTAGGTCTTTATTTTGTGGTTAGTGGTTTTGAGAAAAAGGTAAGTGTCATTAGAATGTTTTTATTTTGAAAAGTGGAACTAATTTTTGTTTTATCCTTTGGTATTTCCATGAGATACCAAATGCATGGGGTTATATAGGATGACGGATGGTTAATGGCACGAATATATGAGTTTCGGGATGGATATGAGGAGGGTGCATGGTGTGGCATGGAAACGTGCATGTGTGAGGCCCGTAGAATACCATTGGTGGGTATGGTAACCACCAAACCGTTTATTTTCAATAAAGTGACATCATTAAAGTAAAACATTATGTCTTGATTATCGGTTTGGGTGGTGTGTCTTATGTGTTTTTGGAAATGTTTTTTTTGTAGGATGTTTTGATTTCAAGGAACCCTCTTGTTTGAATGATGTTTTGGGTTTGTGTTTGGTCAGTATGATGGGTTGAAGGGATTGTTAGTCGTCTCTTCTGAGAAACATTCAGGAGGCCATTGTGATGGATCCCCTCATGTGTTCGATTGTGAATAGTGATTTTTTTACCAATGGACCAACTTGGTTGGGTCCATGGGTTCTCTCATTAGATAGAATACTCCCCCATAATGATTTAATGCATGGATGAAGTGCAACCTAGATTGCTTATCCATTGGAAAGTCCTCTAGTTGATAAATGCATGGAGTTTTATCTCGATCTTTGTAGGTTGAGTCCACACCATTTCCATTCATGGTTTTGTGGATCCACTTGTAGTTGGAGAGTGGTCATGGAAGGTTGATAGAGACCTTAGTTCCTTAAGTTACCTGAGTCTTCATAGGTGGAAGTGGTCTAGGGTTGTCAGTGTAAAATGTTTTTCTAAGAGGGCCTCTGGTTCCTTCATTAGTCTCTCTAAAATGAGGGTTCATGTTGAACCACTAGTATGGGGAATATGGTCACGAGAGGCTTATATGGCTATCTGTATGAAATCGTGTGTTGTATGGGACTCAACATAAGGTACCTATATATATCTATTTTATATCAGTCTCAAGGGTCATTTTCGTTGACACCTTACAATGTCATGTGCTTGTTTGACTGCAAAAGTGAAGGTTGTACAATCTTATGAGAGTCTCTATTTTTTCGAAAGTGTGACTCCCTTTGAAAAATCCTAAAATCCTATATTTAGAGTAAGGTGTTTGTACATGTCCTTTCCTCTTTCAATTTTTCATCTGAAGAAATATGGGGTGATGTGTGTTCATATTCTAAGCTCTTGTTTTGGAAAAATATCAGTTTTTTGTAAAGTGAGTTTAGAGGGTGTTGTGTCCTGTTGAACCCATCTGGGATCACTATGTAATTGTTTGTGGCATTGAAAAAAGAAGTTATGTTTGGGGATCTCCCAAGGCCTGAATACGGGGTAAAAGATTCTTCAATCATCTGAGATCTATCCATAGTTCGTGAAGTGAAGTCGGCACATTGTTAGGGAAATCCCAGGGTCATTAAAAAATTGGTGGTATAATTCTCGTCCTTGTTATGAAAGATGGGAATAGTTTAATCCTTTGGTATTGTCGTCTTTCTCTAGTTGTTCTCATTCGGTGGAAAGAGGTGGGGGAATATCATTCCCACATTATCTCCTAATTTCATGTTTTTTCCCTTTGGATTCCTTTGAGTTTTTAGAGAAAACTATGAAATTTGGTTTAGGAAGATGGTAGCGCACGGTTTGCGCACAGTTAGTAGTAAAAGTGAGCCAACCTAGGAAACAGTGTGATAAGAGATAGTATCTACCACATGGTATTTTCATGGCCATGAACCTTGTCCCATGTAACAATGAAAAGTTTCCCCTTTGGACAGAATGCTCTGTATGGTTAGCCCATGGTTTCCCAAACTGTGCAGACTAACCCTGCGGCCTTGCCAACTCTTTAAACTGTGGGGTATTTTCGGGCCATCCCATGCAATTTGGTTAAGATGGTTGGTTCTTATAGTGGGTAGACACACAATTATTATCATGTAAGTTTTTTTGGAAAAGTCTAATGAAAGTATACCCCTAATTCCAGGGAGTCCATTCGGGCCTCCCCTGTTAGTGTCCTGATTCTGTCTCGAGAAAAATTGAGTTTCCCCTTATGGTGGGGAGTCTGTTTGTGTCTTACTGTATTAGTAACATGGTTTTGTCCCTAGTGTTAGTCTGGAAATAGGTAGTACCATTCAGAGTTATTTAACTTCCAACTTCCTCCTTGGGTAAACGTTGGGATTGGAGTGCGCCCCATAGTTTTGATGAAGTAAGATTGTGGTGACCTTGTTCGTTTTCGTTATTTGTCCTATGTAAGTTTCTTAAGTCTTATTCGGATAGTGTTTGAGGTTTTTGTTTTGGGATGTAGTTTTAATATTCATGATAGTTTTAAGAAGTTGTTTATGTTTTGGTTGGTGATTGTATTCCTTCATTGATCAATTGGAAGTGTTTTGGCCATTTGGGGTGGGAAAAACATGACAACAGAGTCCATTTTGGCCTTTCGATTGGGTTTGGTTTTTTCTTTTGGCATTATTGTGGCTTTCTAAGGGTACAAAGTTTTATGGTGGCTAGAATTGTCACATCCATGACTTATTTTAAAATTATTTTTCATTTATTTTTCATTCATTCTTTTTTTTGTGGGGGTTTTCCATACATATTTGGAGGAAAGGGTGAGTTTTCATGATTTGGGTCAAATCATGGGCTCATTTCTATATTTAAAAACCAAATTTTCTTCTATTATAAATCATTCTTTTTGTCAAAATTTTGTACCCATTCCACTTCTAACATGTCCTTACCTAACCAATTAACACCACCGTATAAATGTGGACCATCTAGGAATCCATAATCATGGTGGATTTGGGTTTTTATTTAAGGAATTGGGCCAGCCCATAAGCCAATTTCCAGTTAAAAGAATTTTTTAGGTAATATCTTATTATTTTTTACTCTTTTTCAGTTACTCCACCTCCCACTTGAAGCCAACAACCCTAGGTGTTCCCCAGTATTCGTGTCTCCCTCTTTGGAGATCATTTCCATCATGTGTTAGGGAAAAACTGCTCAAGATTTCTCAAATCATCCACATTTGAAGAGGTAATTTGTTTCCTTCATAACTCCTTCATTTTTCACTCTTTTTCCCCATTCCAATACCAGCATGACCTCTTAAGACTTATTTGAACCTAAATTTCATTTATTTTTGTTTGGAAATTCATCTACTGGTGTATTTGGGGTGTTTTATACAACATATCTCAAGTAAGTGGGTTACCTCTATTGTTACCCCTCATTTGATTAGGGTTTCTACCTCTTTTCTTAAGGTTCTAAAATTTCCATCAGCTAGGGTTCATACCTAGGGTTTTATTTTTTTCGTTTTGGTGAAATATTGTGGATTAGGGCTTGATTTCACTTCCTTGTGGTGTGTCAGTGGTGCGATTGAAGTTTCGCAAAACGGTTTAGAGTTTTTTGAACAAATGGTAGGTAGTTACATGTGTAAGAATTATTGGATGAGTTATTTTTGATTGACTTATATATTTATCATGATTATATTCCATTTTTTTGTTCTAAAATTATAATTGGTATCATTTGTTAAGAGGTTGGTTTTTAAGTGGCATTTTTGTGGAAAATGAATATTTTATATGTGTATTCCATGTTGTGTTCATTAGGGTTGCTTTATAATTCATGTAATAGTTTTACTAAATGATATTATGGATGAAAATTCTGGTTTTATGTGATATTGGTATGATTTTGGTATTCAAAGAGTGTTTTTAGTAGGATTTTATTTGCAAAACATTCTTACACTCCTTAGATTTGTTTTGTGAAGGTTTTAAATGGTTTCTTGATTTATGTAAGAGGTGTAACTATGTTACCAAACTGTTTTGGAAGGAGTTTACATTTGAAATGGTATATTTTAAGGATAAAGGGTTGTTATGTTATGTTTACTATCTTGGAATGGTTTTGTAAAAAAAATTAAAGGATTTATTAAAGTTTGAAAGAGAGGTGAAACGTGTTGTGGGCTGTTTTGGTGTGAGTATGATTTTCAAAATGAATTTAAATGAAAAAGGAGATCATGTGACATGTGTATGGGATATTTGGTGTGTGTGTGACTTGGAAGTGGTATTTTAATGTTCAAATCATGGCTTTTGGAACTTGTCTGAGCACAAGAGGGAAAACTTGGGTATTTAGGTGGGTGGGCGTGTACTAGTATGCTAGTGATCCCGTGGGGTTTGGACCCCATTTCATGTAGTAAGTTTGACAATGAAAACACTAACTAAAATATGATGTTGATGTTTTTGGGGGGTCACTAGGTTTTGGGTATGATCCCTACTAGTGGATCGTGTGCACGAGAACGGATATTTGTATGGTTACTTTCACCTAGTATGAGGTACCTGGGACCTGCATCGAGCTTGTGCCTATGGTTGTTTTCCCATTACTAGTGATCATTAGATATTTTATACTTACCATTGACATAGGGGATGTTTTTCTGGAGAAATTTAGTTGCTTTTTCATTCTATTTAAAGTTTTTATTTCTTTTAAATTAGCCCACTTGAAAACTATTTTTATTTAAAGTCGCATCTTATGATGATTTTTACTAGAATTTCTTGTTTAAAAAATTGAAAACTTTTTTCCTTATTATGATTATTACAAGGAATATTTTTTTGTGTCATCTTACTAGTCTTTTACTCACACCCTACTTACACCTTTGGGTGTAAGTAGACATGTCTATCTTTTTTGTTGGTTGGGTAAAGCATTTAGTGCTGGTGGTCTTGGTTTCTAGCAACCTTTGTGATGCGGTGTTTTGGAGATGGCTTATGGGCATTTAACCTTGTCATGAGGGGGTTCATGGGATGTCCTTTTTCATTTTGTTTCTTTGTAATAGTCTTTAAAAATTATTTTAAATTGTGTAACTCAATTTTGAAATTTTGTAATAGATAATTTGATTTGAAAAATCCGGATTTGTTTTATTGGATTTTTTTGTTGTTTTATATTTATAAACTTGGGTAAATAGTTCCGAAATTTCATTTTATGATACTCGGGCACTTTTTCCATCCTCTAGGGATCGTAATCTCCCTTTGGGTAATGCCACAAACTGGGTTGGGTGCTGGTTTTGAAGGCGATTAGATCTAGTTTGTGATAATTTATATTTTCATCCATAGTGACAAACATAACTATCCAATAAGATGGTTTTGAATTTTTATCCATGATTGGAATTGTTGAGAAGCTGGGATATTAGAGAACTTGAGAATTTGTACATATAAATTATGGAATTATGTCTACTATGTAGAATGTTTTACTATATTAAATCTTTTCCCCATTATGGTGAGTGATGAGACTTTCTGGGAAAACCATAACTTAGAATGATGTGTCGTCAGTTCATATATTTCAAAAATAAAACTACATTCATTTTCCTTTGATTTAAGGGAAATCCAATGTTTTTTCCTATATTTGACCATTAGACCCATGTTTTTAAAGGTTTTGGTACCTTTAAAAAGTGTTTACCAAGTCATTCCGACCACACTGCAAGTTAGATTAATTTGATGCCTATGCGTACACATAAAAAATAACCCAACAATGGTTTTTCAATGATTTCACATCAATATGTGGTCGTTTTATATGGATTTAATTGCTACACGAATGTTTTATTGTATTAAAAAACTAAAAAAATTTATGGACATCCCAAGAAAACTATAACATAGAATGTTATTTTTTTGGTTCCTACATTTCATAAATAAATATATGGTCATTTTCTTCTAATTTCATGGAAATCCGACAATATTTTCTTAGTTTTGACTCCCTGAAACATGTTTTTAAAGGCTTTGGTACTTTTAAAAAGTGTATACCAAGTCATTATGACTAAATCACACATCATATTGACATGGAGTCTATGCATACACATAAAAAATAATACAATGGTTGTTTAACCTTCATTTATCATCAATAGGAAGACGTTTTCTATGGTTTGGACCATTCCATGCACATTTTACTGTTTTATAACACTAAAAACGCGATTATGACCATCTCAGAAAAACTGTAACTTAGAATGATGTTTCATTGGTTCATATATTTCAAAAATCAATATACTATCATTTTATTATTATTTCAAGGAAATTAAGCATTTTTTTTCCTAGTTTTAACCCAATAATTATGTTTTCAAAGTCTATTGTACCTTTAAAAAGTGTTTACTGAGTCATTCTGACCACACTGCATATCATATTTATGTGTAGTTTGTGCATACACATTAAAAAACAAAAAAAAAATCCCAATATTTTAAATCAATATGGGATCATTTTATATATTTTTTCCATTATTTTCACATTTTAGTGTTTTAAAACACTAAAAACATGTTTATGACCATCTCGGGAAAACTATAACTTGGAATGATGTTCCATCATTTCATACTTTTCAAAAGTAAATATATGGTTATTTTCCTATGGTTTTAGGTTAATCCAAAATCATTTTATTGGTTCCCCCAACACATGTTTTAAAGGCTTTGGTGACTTTAAAAACTATTTACTGAGTCAAAACCAAGAAAAATAGCTCAGATTGTTTTCAAACTTAAGGATATTGATATATAATTTATTTTTTATACGTAGGAATAAAACACACACAAATCTAGAAAATATGTTGTTGTTATGACTCAAAGTTTTTGTTTTATATATAAAAGACTAATTTTAGTTTTGTTTATGGAATTTTTACATGTTCTTTGCAAATGTGTGAATGGTATATAGAATTTAAAATTTACCTCAGTATGATGATATATAAGGATGGAAATTTCCTTGAGGATCATTATGTCCATCCACAAAAATACAGAAACAAAATCATTTTTCATTGTCGGCCGCCACTGATCCTGTGTTTTCCTATAAGAGTCTTGTTCTTTCACATTTTCATTCAATCTTGCAATGTCACTTTGTGATTCTTGTTCAACAACACTAATCAGACCCCCATCGGGTGGATAAGTAATAAATAAATATTCCCTTCCAAAGACAGCTGCTGGAGTAGGCCCAGAACCCATCCCCATACATGACCGGGATTCTCCTTCCCTAAAATTATTTTAATAGCATCGTTTGGGGAAAACAATGATAATTGTGAAGGGTTATCATCCTAGAATTCTTGAATTTTATCCTATTAATAAGAAATATTAACAATGATTTTTTAAATTATCTAAACTTAATAATATAATTAATTAATAAAATTTTCTTCATTATTTATTTTTATATCATTACTATTAAAAAATAATGAAAAATAAATTATAACAACAAATAATCCTTAAACCCAATTAATTGGGGTTGACTAGATTTATTAAAAAATGAAAAATTATCATCGTTTGATCCATGTAGCTAACAAAATTTAATTGGGTTTAAGGATTGTTTGTTTTTAAAATATATTTTTCATTATTATGTTTTTATAGTAATGAAATAACATGTTATTGTAATTAAAATAACTGACGTCAATGTCCTTGGTAGGGTCATTTACAAAACCACATACGAGTTTCCTATGCACTTTAAACCATATCTCTGTTTGGCCAATAGAGTGACCTAATTCGGTAGCCTTTATAAAAAAACATAAACAATTTTGAAAAAATAATGACTAATAATAAAATTATATAAATATTAATGAATAAAATACAAACCAAAATTAACATTTTTCTCAAAAAACTCTGAGACCTAGCGATGTAAGAAATGAATTTTTTTTCATGATTCACAATATTTTTTAGATAATCCCTACAAGAAATAAAAACATTAATAAATATTATAATTTTACTTTTTTTGTTATTAAGATACTATAAATTATGAATTACCTCATGAGATTCATCTCGGTTAATATTGATAAAAAAACTTCCATTACTCATGAGAAATGCCTTCAGGAACCTTCTCATAAATCTATCATGAGCTCAAAGATGTTTCATTAAACTCATTCTATAATATCCATTTAAAATATCTCTATTTATTATCCAAATTTTTTAAAGACCATGGGCGTGAAACGGATTCGAAGTCATCAAAATGAAAAAAACATCTAAAAAAATAACAATATATATGTAAATTATAAAATTTTTATCATGTATTTTAAATTAGTTATCAAGGAATATTAAATTAATATTACTTTTACTTGAGTATCAAAGACCAAATTTTCAATGCTATAGGAATATGCCTCTAATAATTATAATTAATGGAAAACCTCACCATCTCGCAAGCAATCTACCTAAGAATCTACCTATAGATTCCGATAGCGTCACTGGAAGGTACCTCAAAATCATCAAATGGAATGATAATCTTGATGTCCTTTAGGTCCCAATCACCTTCCAAGTTCATATTTTTATCACTTTTATTGTTTTCTTTATTTGTTTTACAAATGAATTAAGAAATTAATAAAATATATAATTTTTCTTATACAATGGCATACATACTAGTAACAGTAAATTGCCAATATCCCCTAGATATATGGGTAACTAACTTCTCCATAACCAGAGGTGAATCAAATAGTGGGCTACTAACATAATATGGGTAAATTTCTGGCTTGGATATAGTCTCCATTACAATGGAATCACTCAGATCCATTGAAGATGGCGACAATGGTGGCATGCTCCAAGATTCTATTTGACTATGATGCTGATTTTTTTTGGAATTCCTACAATTAAAATGGTTCAGATATATTAAATGTATAAAAAAAGAAAAACTATTTTTTTTACAAAAAACAAAACAAAACAAGAAAAAAAATTATATGTAAAAAACACTTATCAAGGAGAAATTGTAATATATTTTCATTACCAAATTATACATTGAAGTATATTATTATTAATTTTGTTCATTATTATAAACCTACATTATGACAAGTGATTCATTTTCAAACTCTCTTGTAAGTTATATTGTTTCGATATTGTTAAGAAAATATTCTTCAATGTTTTGTGGTTGATGAGGTTCAATCTCAAAAAGTAGTAATTGATCTTCATTTCCCATATCATCTAACTGTCTCTACTTTAAGTTTAAAACAACAGTCAAACCTTCATGTAGTTCATCATCTATATAATAAAACAACTACTCCTTTGAATAAATGATAAATAGAACATTCTATGCATGCTCACTGGTAGAGATCAAGTGAGAGAAGTTGATAGAAGTAAAACATAACAAATATTTCATTATACCACTATCAATGTTAACCCACATGAATTTGAATAAGATAGATGTAAACTGACCATGATAGTTTAATTCAACTATATCATTGACATTTTCATAGAATACCACCTCTTCATATGTAAATACACCACTATTTTGAGTTATCAAGTCTTATTTATGATACACTATACGAAACCAGAAGCCATGAATATTATAGGCATAGAAAATATTATCCGTCCATAGAAGTCCTAGATCCAAAAACTATTTTTTTTGTTATTTAGGTTCAAGAAGTGGTTTATGTTTTTTTGGTGATAGTATTCCTTTATTGATCAATTGGAAGTGTTTTGGCCTTTTTGGGGCGGGTAAAACATGGCATGGAGTCCATTTTGGCCTTTCGATTGGGTTTGGTTTTTGCTTTTGGCCTTATTGTGGCTTTCTAAGGGGAGAATGTTTTATGGTGGGGAGAATTGTCACATCCATGACTTATTTTAAAATTATTTTCCATTTATTTTCCATTCTTTCTTTATTGTGGGGGTTTCCCATACATATTTGGAGGAAAGGGTGAGTTTTCATGATTTGGGTCAAACCGTGAGCTCATTTCCAGATTTAAAAACCAACTTTTCTTATCTTATAAATCTTTCATTTTTTCAACATTTTGTATTCATTCCACTTCCAACATGTCCTTACCAAGCCTATTAACACCTCCGTATATTTTTGGACCCTCTAGGAATCCATAATCATGTTGGATTTGGGTTTTTATTTAAGGAATTGGGCCAGCCTGTAAGAAAATTTCGAGTTAAAAAAATTGGTTATGTAATATCTTATTATTTTTTTACTCTTTTTCGGTGATTCCACCTCCCACTTCAAGCTAACAGCCCTAGCCGCTCCCTCATATTCATTTCTCCCTCATTGGAGATCATTTCCATCGCGTGTTAGGGAAAAACTTCTCAAGCTTTCTCAAATCATCTACATTTGAAGAGGTAATTTGTTTCCTACATAACTCCATCATTTTTTCACTCTTTCTCCCCATTCCAATACCTGCATGACCTATTAAGACTTATCTGAACCTAAATTTCATTTATTTTTGTTTTTAAATTCAGCTACTGGTGTATTTGGGGTGTTTTATACAAGATATCTTAAGTAAGTGGGTTACCTCAATTGTTCCCCTCATTTACTTAGGGTTTCTTCCACTTTTCTTGAGGTTCTAAAATTTCCATCAACTAGGGTTCATACCTAGGGTTTTATTTTTTTTTCATTTTTGTGAAATATTGTGGATTAGGACTTGATTTCACTTCCTTGTGATGTGTCAGTGGTGTGATTGAAGTTTCACAAAACAGTTTGGAGTTTTTGGAACAAATGGTAGGTGGTTCCATGTGTAAGCATTATTGGATGAGTTTTTTTAGATTGATTTATATTTTTTTCATGATTCTGTTCCATTTTTTTGTGTGAAAATTATAATTGGTATCATTTGTTAAGCGGTTGGTTTCTAAGTGGCATTTTTGTTGAAAATGAATATTTTTTATGTGTATTCCATGTTGTGTTCATTGGGTTTGTTTTATGATTCATGGAATAGTTTTACTAAATGATATTATTGATGAAAATTATGGTTTTATGTGATATTGGTATTATTTTGGTATTCAAAGAGTGTTTTTAGCAGGATTTTATTTGCAAAACATGCTTACACTCCTTGGATTTGTTTTGTGAAGGTTTTAAATGGTTTCTTGATTTACGTAAGAGGTGTAACTATGCTTCCAAAATATTTTGGTAGGAGTTTACTTTTGAAATGGTATATTTTAAGGTTAAAGGGTTGTTATGTTATATATACTATCTTGTAAAGGTTTTTAAAAAAAAATTAAAGGATTTATTGAAGTTTGAAAGAGAGGTGAAACATGTTGTGGGCTGTTTTGGTGTGAGTATGATTTTCAAAATGAATTTAATTGAAAAAGGAGATCATGTGACATGTGTGTGGGATGTTTTTTGTGTGTGTGACTTGGAAGTGGTATTTTAATGTTAAAATCATGGCTTGTGGAACTTGTATGAGCATAAGAGGGAAAACCTGGGTATCTAGGTGGGTGGGCATGTACTAGTATGCTAGTGATCTCATAGGGTTTGGCCTCCATTTCACGTAGAAAGTTTGACGATGAAAACAATAACTAAACTATGATTATGTTGTTGTTTGGGGGAACTAGGTTTCAGGTATGATCCCTACTAGTGGATCATGTGCACGAGAACGGATATTTTTATGGTTACTTTCACCTAGTATGAGGTACCTGGGACCCGCATCGAGCTTGTGCCTATGGTTGTTTTCCCATTGCTAGTGCTTATTAGATATTTTATACTTACCATTGACATAGGGGATGTTTGTCTAGAGAAATTTAGTATCTTTTTCATTCTATTTAAAAGTTTTTGATTCCTTTTAAATTATCCCACTTAAAAACTGATTTTATTTAAAGTTGCATCTTATGAATATTTTTACTATAATTTCTTGTTTAAAAAAATTGCAAACTTTTTGTCTTATTATGATTATTACAAGGAATATTTTTGTGGTGTCATCCTACTAGTCTTTGCCTCACACCCTACTTACACCTTTAGGTGTAAGTATACTTGGTTATCTTTTTTATTGGTTGGGTAATGCTTTTAGTGTCGGTGGTCCAGGTTTCTAGCATCCTTCGTGATGCGGTGTTTTGGAGATGGATTATGGGCGTTTAACCTTGTCATGAGGTGGTTCATGGGCTGTCGTTTTTCATTTTTATTCTTTTTAATAGTCTTTAAATATTATTTTAAATTGTGTAACTCAATTTTGAAATTTTGTAAAAGATAATTTGGTTTGAAAAATCCCGATTTGTTTTATTGGATTCTTTTGTTGTTTTATGTTTATAAACTTGGGTAAATCATTCCCAAATTTCATTTTATGATACCCGGGCACTTGTTCCATCCTGTGGGGATCGGAATCTCCATTTAGGTATTTCCACATACTGGGTTGGGTGCTGGTTTTGAAGGCGACTAGATCTAGTTTGTAATAGTTTCCATTTCCATCTATAGTGACAAACATAACTATCCAATAAGCGGGTTTTGAATTTTTATCCATGATTGGAATTGTTGAGAAGATGGGATATCAGAGAACTTGAGAATTTGTACATCTAAATTATGGAATTCTGTCTCTGATGGACTATGTATAATTTTTTACTATATTAAATCTTTTCCCCATTATGGTGAGTGATGAGACTTTCAGGGTTCACAACTTTATTGATGGTATGTAACATATGATATAAATATTTTTCAAATTATATCATTTTTTGATGTTGTGATTAAAACCATTATTATAGAGTGGTACATGAAAATGGAAATACCTTCATGATCTAATTCTGGTCCCCAGTATGGATCCTCACATAGTCAGAAACAACAATTGAATTATTCTCAGTAATGTGGTAATTAAAATTCAAGTTGGGTACATAGATCCTACTCTTTATAGAAAGGTACCCATTTTATAGTATGTTATTATTCACTTATTTTATGGAATGATTTACCAATGTTCGACCAAACATCAGTGGAGTGCTTCTCATGTGTGTATATAATGCATCTAAATCACTTTTTCTAGTTTTATTCTCAAAAAGAGAGTTGTCATGGTGATGGTATATATTAAGGATTAGTTGTTGGATCTAGTTTTTTACAAAAATGTACAGTTAGTATTATTCCATTAAATTATGGTGATAATGTGGTGAAGGTTCTTATGGTTAGCATATTTAGTAGATTAGTGATCCTAAGAGTTCTTAAGGAAAATGATTCTAGAGAAGAGTATTGGGGTTTGAACAACATTTTTTAATTCTTTTGAAACATCCTTACTGTGGTGAGGGTATTTTAACTACTCGGAATATGATCTATGTTATATATACACATGAATTTATTTTATTTGATATTTTCGAATCATATTCATTTTTGGTTTACTCAGTATGTCATTGATCTATGGTTGACTATTGAGTACTTCTATAGTGTTATGACTATTTACACACCATTATGGGTGTGATTTGAGGGTATTTATCTATAATGTGAGTTTTCTCATAAGATAAGTGAATATTTAAATTGTTGAGATTTCATTTTTTTAGAGATTTATTGTTTTGATCAAATCCTAGGTAGGGATTTATTAACTCGATATCATTAAAACTTTAGCAACTATAACTGGGGTATACCTTTAACATCAGGTGAAGATGATTGTTATACCCTTGCCTGTTAGTTGTATTTAAAGGTAGGTTATCAAGGAATATTCAATCATCAGTGGTGGATAAATTCATCCAAAATTTATAGAGTTTTTACAAACAACCGTGTCATGAGTCACATGGATTATCCTCCAAAGGATGAAAAATTCAAGGATGTTTTTTTGAAGTACTTAATGGGATTTCCAGCTAAAAAATGGGTTAATTTTACAGTCAAACTTTTCTAGATTTAGATCCCATATCACTTACTCCTTACAGGATGGATCCTGTAAAGAATCATGAGTCAAATTCTCAATTAGGAAATATTGAGCAAAAAAGTTTCATTCAATAAAAAAAATATTCTTAGGTTTATCATATTTTATTTTCCAAGAATACATTTGGATCATTATGACTATTTATTGATTACTAGAGGTTGATCTATGTGAAATTAAATAACCAATACCATTTTCTTTTTTGGATGTTCTATTTGACTAGTTAAGGGGAGGTGAGTGGGTTTTGATGATCGACATGAGTTTGGGTTTCAACTAAACAAGTTTGAGTAATTTTGAAATAAATTTTACTACATTTAGCAGTAGCTATCAAATCCTTGAATTAATTATGATTCCATTTTAATTGGAAAGTGTTCTAGTCATATTTATAGACATTATAAATTGAATATTCCACCTTTTTACTTGTTTGTTATGTTTTTTGTTGATGATATAATAGAATAATACCATTTAAGGTATGGCTACTATTATAATTTGGATATTTATTTTAGAAATCTTAAGTATTATTAATTTTAAGATATTCCCTTAATGTGTCAGTTTTTTATCATTTAGTTCTAGTTCTTAGGATATATGTTACTCTGCGTAGAAATATTAATATATCCTTAAATGTAATTTTCAATTTTTTAATAGTATCCTCAAAAGGTTTTAGTGATATATAGATTCATTTTATTACTGTGATATTGAATTAGATTCATTCAATACTTCTCCTAATTAGAGTAACTGGTGATGACCCATGAATAAGAAGGGGTTTAAATTCCCTTATTTTTATTATTGTGAGATAAGAAATGTCTCACACCTATATTGACCTTTTAAAGGTACCTGAGTTGGTTAAAGAGGAAACCCTATATTTTAATGAAATATGGGTTGGTTTGGGAGATATTATTATATAGTAAATTCATAATGTGGGTGATGTAGTGGAATTATCCAACTCATCATTTACAGAAGGTGATGATACCTCACACATTGAGTTGTTCTTGAAACTATCTTATAAGAAATATATTTTTCATATATATGGAATTCTAGAGACATCGATATATCCTTCCACTATGTGATCTAAATCATTTAAAAAAGTGGGTGGTTGAGTATCTTTAGCCCTTGATCATTAGATGGAATACACCCCTAGTAAGTGGATTTTTGTGGTTGATGCACTAATTAGGAATGGTGTAGATGGTGGAGGTGGCTAGTAGAAAGTGGTAAACAATTATTCTCTTTTTAAAGATGCATATAATTGGTTAAAATATTTTTTTTTATTATAAACATTTTGGGAAAAATATTTTATTTTAATATATTGTGTTGGATCACATATTTTCGTTGAGAGAATTTATTTGGAATTTAATGATTAATTTGATTCATTAATCTAATATCACTTCGATGTTCAACCCATAACTTCTTCATTTTCGTTGTATTGGGATAATAGTCTGATATATGTGTTTGGAATCAATGATGGATATTTAATTAAACTAAATCCACATCTAAGTCGATCATTTAGAGGGCCAATCATGTGGCATAAAAATAGGTATTTACATAGACTCATTTTTTCATTTTATTTTATAATAATTGTTACCCTAACCTCCACTTCTGTATATAAATATATATTATCTACCTTTATTGGGTAAAATTAAAGAATTATGATATATGTGTGTGAGTGTGAGATTAATTTGTACTATATTTTTAATTAATCATTTCCCAAAAAGATAATTCTTAAACTGCATATTTTTGAAAAAAAATATTGTATTCTTTCATCATTTCTAAACCCCTCACTCCCTCAACCACTGATTCTCTTTACTATAATATAAAATAATCTTGATAATAAGTACCAAACCCAAGGAATCTTCCCAAGGGTATAACCAAATGTTAATACCTTTCCTTTTTGCATTATTTTATCAAGTGTCATATTTTATTTGTGTTATATATAGGATGATTAGCATCTAGGAATGTTGGCAATGTATCCTCACTATCATAGGTGTAATTTCAACATCATAACTCTTTTACCACCATTCTAGAATCACTTAATATTATGATAAATACATAATTATGTTGTATTTAATGATTTTGAATTCATAATATAATGTGTGTTAGAGGGTGCCCCTGATTAAGGAGACCTCTAAATTACAAACCATAGACGAGGTGGATGTACAGTGTTGTTAGAGATCATTGAGTACACTATGTATTCATAACTAGTAAAATAAGGGATGAAAAACTATATGACTAAGTTTATTCATTATGTGGGTATGTGACTTGTCTTGAGACAATAAAGGTCCACTTGAGATGATTATTTTATTAGATTTTCCTTTCATACTAACTACAATCATTTTTTCTTCATATATACCATCGTGTTTATTTCCTATCATTATTTCCATATTTATAACCAATTATATTTATATTTTTTATAAAATATTAAAAAAATTAAATGTTTCTAATGATGTTTTTAAGAGTACCGATTGATTAACTTCAAAATATTCTCAAGATAGATGACTATGGAAAGCCATAATAATACATTGGGAAAATATTCATAATATTATTCACACCATGTGGTATGGTTTTCAAAATTTAGCACCATTACTATCTATCCAAACCATTCTTTATATAATTATTTCATTTTCATTTTGTAAATAGTTTACTACACCGAGATTAAATTTATAAAAATCCAAAAAATCAAAATGTTGGTTTGCTCACCCTAACTAAAGGAATATATAGATTAATTATTTTCATGGTTAGTGAAGAGAGTTTTAAAACATCATAGTAGATTTAGGGAACTCCAAGATCATGTCAATGGATTTCGAGAAGGTAATTGATGAACTGAGTTTAAAGTCATTATCTATTGATCTCATTGTATTATCAAACTACATTTCTCTGTTCCATAATGATGTGGCCAAGTTGCAGAAAAAAACATCCCTCCAAAATTTCCTAAATAACTCATGATCATGTAAATGGAACATAAAAAAAATTCTGCCATTAAATTCAACAATATTCCTAGTGTCCTTAAAGGAAAAACTGATACCTGAAATGATCAATTTTTTGAGTAGAATTTATACTATAGTATCCTATTTTTTTATTTTAAATTTTTATCAAATACAATTAGTTAACCTAATGTTTATTTGGTAGAATAAAAACTGATTCTTTCCTTGTAGTGTAAATAATAAGAGGGCGATTCATTTTATGAACAGTAAATGAATCTCTCTAAACCCATTGATTATTTTTTTTGGGTATTAAATGAATAATTTCAAGTGGTTATTCCTTACGAAACATATCACAAAAATGTCAACATATAGTGGATGATTATTATTGTTAATAAACTTAATTTGATTTTATTTAAAAGGTATTTTTTTTGGATTTACTCTATGAATAGTTTAATGTATCACACTATGAAAAAGAATTATATATCAATGATATGGACAAATATATTAAGTCCCAAGAAAATATGGAGGACCAATTCTATTTCAAACTACTACCATATAGGTTATAAAATATATAAATAAGGATGTATCTCTATTAATATATCCATGTACTCCTCTAGAAAATATAAATATTATTTGAATTGGAAGGAACCCAATTTGTAACACCCCAAGCATCCATGGTATTCTCCTCTTTGAATAATAGAGCAGTGTGTGTTGTACGCAACCTCGAGTTCTAACACACCGTGACCAATAAAAGTAGCAGTTATGAATAGTAATACCCAATTTTTGAAATTATATAAATTTTATATTTCAAAACTGACTTCATTTTTGGATTCAGAATATCGAAATTAGCCTATGTTGAATTTTTGGTATTTTTCTGAGAACTTCCAATTTTTGATGAATAGTGAAAATACTTAAAAACAACTTTTTTAATCAAAATAATTTATAGTGATAAATTATAAAATTGAGTGGTTATAAAGTTTAATTAGAATATATTTTTACCATTTTATCCAATTGTGGTCATTACAATTATTTTCACTTTGAAATTGGACATAAACAATTGTCAATCTTTTGATTGATATTCTTTCTTAAAAACACGTTATTTGTTGTGACAGCAGGAATTAATTATTAAATTAATTAATTCAACATATATGTTTTGAATTTTGTAAAATATAAATCATTTTTGAATTAGGAATATCAAATATATCTTAGGGTTAATTTTTGGTGATGTTCTGAAAAACATCGATTTTTTAGGAATAGTGAAACCACTAAGTGGTAGTTAAAAAACTGATTTTTCGTTTAAATGAAATTTTACCACCTCTGTGATTTGAATTTCCAAAATCCAACAAACATCATTGTCATTAGGAAGTAAAATGTGGTTCAATGGGATTAAAATAATTTTTTGTGAATAGTAACTTTTAAGTTCTATTAATCGCAATTAAAGGTAATTAGTGTAACTTAAGGTAAATATAATGTTATAATAATAATAAATTAGCTTTACACATGTCCTACCCTTATTGGGTGAGTCATTGTCGACCACAAAAATCCATGGGTCAAATTGGGGACCCCATGGAGCCATTTGGGTAAGAAAATGACATTAATAACTCTTTATTTAAAGTAAAAATAAAATCAACACAAACATGTGTTGTTTTACTAAAACAATTTTTACATGGGGTTATATAAGTTAACTTTTCGACTATAAATATTCATTGGAATTCTAAAAAGATTTCCTAAATCATGGTAATTGTTTTATACTTTTTTGGAATTAAATAAATTTATTTATTTATCACACCATGATGATGCAGCGATTACCTCATTAATGAACTTTTTAAATAAAATGAAAAGATAATGTAAAATATAAGACATACACGTGTCAAAAACCTATTGGATTGGTATATTTCGAACCCTTATCACCTTATCCTTGAAATATATAATTTTGGGACCTTTGAAATCCGAAAAGTACTTTATAATAATGTAACATTTCATTACTTTCCAAGATTTCCCCTCTTCTCCTCTTATAAAAGGCCCCCACCACTACCACCTTATTCAAACCTTCAAGCCATTTGGATCAGCCAACCTCTACCCAAATACTCTCTAAACCTCCCTCTATTACTCCTAGAAGCCTCACTTTGGGCAGAATTCTTCCCAAGGAAGCCTTTGGCTCAAATCAAAAAAGAGTTACCAGATTTTAAGGTAATGTATTCTCTTATGTTATTTTGTTTTATTCTGCTTCTCCAACCCCTTAAACTCTTTTTATTCATTTCTTTTGTAACAACACCAGTATCTTCAATATAATAGGATTTTTTTATAATAAGTATCTGATTTACAATTACACACACCTTTGTCTAATTGTTAAAGAACATACTGTTTCTGTGGTTGGCGAATTTCTGCCTCACAAAATGTTGATTGTTCAATCTTCTTTTAACACCTCTCATGGTGTCCATTAAGACATAACTATATTTATATATGATATATATTATGTTTATTTTTTCCTTATTCTTCTTTATTTCTCATTTATGGCATACCTTTATGATTTCCATTATGGGTAAACGCGATAATTTTATTTTAGGAAGTGCGGACTACCGCCCCCTCAAAGTGATTTGAATCGTTAATTCCATATGTGGGATGTATAAAGGATGGATTAAATGATATTGTATATTATATTATACTGGAATTATAATATTACTTTATATCATTATGATTTCATTCCATTAAATACGAAATAGAAATGAATGTAGCGTTCATGCATACGTACGGCTTACCGTCTCCATGAACGGTGCATTTCATTTCTTACCTCTAAATGTTACGTAATATTATGAATGAATGTATATACTGGATATATATATGATATATACGATATCTAAATCATGAATATAATTCTGGAGATAATGGATATATTTACCACATAAACAACATGTAATTATAAGAATTTTATTGTTGACTCAAATACCAAAGATCGACAAAACGACCGTTATTAACTTAAATGACTACATAATTTTTGTAACATTGTAATAAGTGATATAAAATGTATAATGAACTTGAAAAAGGTTATTAATCAAGTAGATATTAACTCTAGTTTCTTATTCTGGAGATTAAATAACGGTCGAGTGAAGTTGGACACGGGGTAAGGGGACTTCTTAACCCAATTTCCATTCTTTGGGTTAATCTCCTACTTTCAAATTATGTCATGATATTATTATGTCCTATCTTATATTTGTAGTTTATTTATGTGTACTTATATTGAATACACATAATAGATCTATTTTATTTAAAAAAATGATCTTTGTAAGGGACTTCGTCTCAATCTCCTTTCATTGAGGCATATTTTGTTTTATACACAGCTTTCTTTTATATGGTGTATAAACCCCTTTGACTTTTATGTTTATTCAAAAGGAATCTTTTTTATACGAATCATTTTACTAAACGACAAAAGGGAATGTTTTTTTTGTCGTACGTATGCGGTGACACCGACTTCTCTTCCGCCGTGACCATTATTTGAGTTTCGGCTTCCTCTATAAGCCATAACTTTTTTTAAATGAAAAATAATTACAATATCTTAATTTTATTTTATTTTGGTATTGAAAATGGTTTTGAAAGTGTTTTTTTATATCATTGTGTTGTATTGATATCTTGTAATTGAAATGTGGAAATGTTATGTTTCTTTTATGCATGTTTTATGTGATACGATTATGTTATGGATTATGATATGTTTAAACCTGTTCATATGATGAATGCATTGGACTTAATAAGTGATGGGTAGAGCCCGCTATAGCTCCTCGATGCATCGGTAGGTCTCATGAGACAAACTAGTGTATTGGCATGATCCCTTGATAAAATCTTATTTGTAGTCTCGGCACGAGGCCTTGGCTACGTGGTTATGATAGTTTGGAATTATGCATTCCATCATTATGAAAGTGGTTATTGATATTGCATGTGATTATTCGACTAGTAGAATATCCATGTGAATAAGTAAATGGAATTATTTCATTTTTCTTTTTCCATATTATGCTGAAGTTCAAGTTTAAATGGTTTTCTTTTAGTTATACATTGCCTTAAATGTTTATGTTTATTTATGAAAGCTTCCGCTATATTGTTATCATTACTGAGCATCTGAGCTCACCCCTTTCTATGTTTTATTTTTTCCCGGATGTGAAGAAATATCTTATGACTGACCTGTAGGGATAGTCTGAAGGGGATATGGGTGTGGACTATGGAGACTATGTTATTGTAGTTTTTCACTTTATTATGTAATGTAACATTTATGAATGTATATAGTGTTTCCAATGCTACAAAACTAATCGGTCTTTTGAGACTTGATCTTTGTGATCATGCCAATGTTACATAATAATGAACCGACTCTGGGTAACTGGGGTCGGGGTGTTACATTTGGTATCAGAGGCAGTTTAGTACTAACCTTGGAAGCTAGATTTAGATAAACTCTGATTAGAGCACATAGACCTAAGATAAAATTTGAGGATTAGTATAGAAGAACTTCCTAGAATTTTGGTATTATAGAGATTTTGTAAGTTTTCCGCGAAATACATCCCTGTCTGGATACGAGCAGGTAGAGGCGGCTCTGGCACAGATGTACCTAGGGGTAAAACCCAAAAATACCGCTTTGATCTAGACTCGAATGGGAACTGGTGCACGACAACGGGCCTTGCTGCACTCTTGGTTACGACACTCCCGGGGGATATGCTTAGGATAATTCTCATTTTCTTTACAAACCACTATAAAGGGTTGTGAGTATATACTTCCTCAAAGAAAATATTTTTGTGATTATGGATTATATCCATTAATAGTTCAATTTATGTTAAGTGTTTTGTAAGTTTATAATTATGTATTTTGATTCATAAACTAATCTAGTTTTTTCCATTGTTTAGAAATGGCGCCTAGTGGGAGGAATTGAAACTGTATCAATGCATGCACTCCATGTAGGGATTTCCCTCCTTCTCAAGATAATTATAGTGGAGCTGGAGATACAACTGGTGCTGATCAACTTATTACCATACTGGGACAACTCACTCAGATTATGAATAGTAACCTTACTCGTATGGAGCACCCTGCTCCGCGAAGTGGAGGATCAATGTTAGATTGCTTCATGAGGCAACAACCGCCAATATTTAATGGGGGTATAAATCCATTAGTAGCTAAGAAATGGATAAACTCCTTAGAGAAAATATTCCACACCTTGGGGAGTAGCGAAAGAAAGAAGTTTGTCATGGCAGTTTACCGCCTCACTGGAGATGCCGATCAGTGGTGGTCGCTGATTCGAAACACAAAGGAAGATTAAGAAGTATCAAGTATGTAATGGAGGAAGTTTAAGGAAATTTTCATAGAAAGATACTTTCCACATGACCATCGAGCAGATATGGAAAGGAAATTTTTGAGTCTGAGGCACAAGGAGGATTAGAATGTCGCAATGTATGAGGCCAACTTTACAAGGTTAGAAAGACATGATGCATATTATATACGTAACCCAAGAAGTAATATTGATCATTTCTTTGATGGGTTAAAACCATTTCTCCGTCGAGTTTTAGTATCACAATCTTTCTCAACATACGAAGATATATTCTCGTGTGCTATCAAGACAGAAAAGGAATTTTCTAAGTCTTATGACAACAAAGTAATGCAAGAGAAGAAGAGAACGGTGGAACAAGAGATAGATAAAGGGAAAAAGGGAAAGTAGGATTTTCCATTATGCAATAATTGTGTGAAGAATCACCCCAGTATTTTCCTAAAAGGAATGGGAGTTTGTTATAAATGTGGAGAAAAAGTTCACCAGGCTCATGATTGCAAGGGAAAAAAAGAGGCTATCAATGTTGAATGCTACAATTGTAGGGAAATGGGGAAATATGAAAATGAATGTCCTAATCATCAGGGAAACTTACCTCAGAAAAGGCCAAGGGATCAAGGAAAATCTTATATTGTTACTACAGTTGAAGTGGAATAATTATTGTATTGGTGCTTTTGGACTCAAGAATTATATTATGGTTATAAGAATAATGTGATATATATATATAAGGATTGTACTGAAATACTTTTTGTTTTCATTAAGGTTTTAATATGATGAAGGTAATCATATTTTTATATGTGAAAATAAGAGAAACTTTACTTTGTTTGGGGAATCTGATGTTATAATTGATTTTGGAATTTAGAGACCTTTTAGAGAAATTCTGGACAGAGGTATTTTGGATAACTATAAAGGTTGGAATGGATTAAGGTTAACTTTGGATAGTATTGTTTAATCTTAAAAAATTTATGGAGATTATTTTTGGAATATTATAATACTATAGTTTTAGGAAAAGGAAAACCTGCAGGTCGGGGGATAACCCGTCACGTCGGACAAAGCTGCAGGAATCAAACCCACAACCATAGTGCGACGGGCCTTTATTACCTACAACTAGCCTACAGGAAGTCCCTGGTTATTACAAAAAAGTTTTCCTAATCTAAATAGTATGTGTTAATATTTAGAACCATATACAATTATGATAAATAGAATATTTTTGAGTTATATTACCTTTTGGTGTGAAAGATGGGTTTATGGTAAAAATTTATTAAAGAATGAAAGTCTACATGACATGTATGTATATTTCCTTACGTTCTTAGTAAATCTCCTAAATAAATTCCTCAACTTTATGAAAGGTAACTTGAAACAAAAACGTTGTCGGTTAAATTTTCCTAATGGGGAATCAATGATCGTTTAACCAATCACAAGTTTGTGATTTTCTTGTAGTTAAACTTTCTCTTAATCTTGTTTTATACAACTCTCCATCATACCTTGATGGTTTGTTTTTCCTCCATATCCATATTTTCATATAATCCTAGTATGGGCTATCTCCGGTGACCTTTGTATTTCTCTTTCTTTCTTTTAAAGTTATATTTTTATGAACCTTATTTCTGATGTGGGTTTTCCACAAAGGTAATTTCTATTTTCAACCTTTTATTTTCAAAGAAAAATTTTAAATTTCGAGGAGGCAATTTATTGAAGGCGGTGAGAATGTAACACCCCAAGCTTCCATGGTACGCTCCCCTTTGAATAATATAGCAGTGCGTGTTGTACGCAACCTCGAGTTCTAACACACCGCGACCAATAAAAGTAGCAGTTATGAATAGTAATACCCACTTTTTTAAATTATATAAATTTTATATTTCAAAATGGACTTCATTTTTTGATTTGGAATATCAAAATTACCCTATGTTGAATTTTTGGTATTTTTCTGAGAACTTCCAATTTTTGATGAATAATGAAAAATACTTAAAAACAACTTTTTTAATCAAAATAATTTATAGTGATAAATTATACAATTGAGTGGTTCTCAAGTGTAATTATAAAATATTTTTACCATTTCATCCAATGGTGGTCATTAAAATTAATTTCACTTTGAAATTGGACATAAACAATTGTCAATCTTTTGATTGATATTCTTTCTCAAAAACACGCTATTTGTTGTGACAGCAGGAATTAATTATTAAATTAATTAATTCAAAATATATGTTTTGAATTTTTTAAAATAGACATCATTTTTGAATTAAGAATATAAAATATAGCTTAGGGTTAATTTTTGGTGTTATGAAAAAATTCGATTTTTGATGAATAGTGAAACCACTAAGTGGTAGTTAAAAGACTGATTTTTCATTTAAATGAAATTTTACCACCTCTGTGATTTGAATTTCCAAAATCTGACATACATCATTTTCATTAGGAAGTAAAATGTGGTTCAATGGGATTAAAATAATTTTTATTGAATAGTAACTTTTAAGTTCTATTAATCGCGATTAAAGGTAATTAGTGTAACTTAAGGTAAATATAATGTTATAATAATATAAAATTACATTTACACTTGTCCTACCCTTATTGGGTGAGTCATGGCCGACCACGATAATTCATGGGTCAACTTGGGGACCCCATGGATCCACTTGGGTAAGAAAATGACATTAATAACTTTTTATTTAATGTAAAAATAAAATCGACACAAACATGTGTTGTTTTACTAAAACAATTATTACATGGGGTAATATAAGTTAACTTTTTGACTATAAATATTCATTGGAAAGCTAAAAATATATCATACATCATGGAAATTTTTTTATAATTTTTTGGAATTAAATAAATAAATTTATTTATCACACCATGATGATGCAGCGATTACCTCATTAATGAAATTTTTAAATAAAATGAAACGATAATGTAAAATTTAAGACTTACACTTGTCAAAAACCTATTGTATGGGTATAGTTCGAACCATTATCACCTTATACTCGAAATATATAATTTTGGGACATTTTAAATCCGAAAAGTACTTCATAATAATGTAACATTTCATTACTTTCCAAGAGTGCCCCTCTTCTCCTGTTATAAAAGGCCCCCACCACTACCACCTTATTCACACCGTCAAGCCATTTGGATCGGCCAAACTCTGCCAAAATACTCTCTCAACTTCCCTATATTACTCCTAAAATCCTCAATTTGGGCATAATTCTTCCCAAGGAAGCCTTTGGCTCAAATCAAAAAAGAGTTACCCGATTTTAAGGTAATGTCTTCTCTTATGTTATTTTGTTTTATTTTGCTTCTCCAACCCCATAAACTCTTTTTATTCCTCTATTTTTTTAAAAAAACATTATCTTAAATATACTAGGATGTTTTTATGATAAGTATTTTATTTACACTTACACACACCTTCGTCAAATGGTTAAAGAACATACTGTTTCTGTGGTTGGCAAATTTCTGCCTCACGAAACGATGATTGTTCAATCTTCTTTTAACACCTCTCATGGTGGCCATTAATATGTCACTATATTAATATATGATATATATTATGTTTATTTTTTCCTTATGCTTCTGTATTTCTCATTTCTGGCATAACTTTATGATTTCCATTATGGGTAAACGCGATAATTTCATTTTAGGAAGTGTGGACTACCACCCCCTCAAAGTGATTTGAATCGTTAATTCCATATGTGGGATGTATAAAGGATGGAGTAAATGATATTATATATGATATTATACTGGAATTATAATATACCTTTATATAATTATGATTTAATTCCATTAAATACGAAATATAAATGAAATTATCATTCATGCGTAAGTACGGCTTACCGTCTCCATGAACGGTGTATTTCATTTCTTACCTCTAAATGTTACGTAATATTATGAATGAATGTATATACTAGATATATATGTTATATATGATATCTAAATCATGAATATAATTCTGGAGATAATGGATATTCTACCACATAAACAACTTGTAATTATAAGAAGTTTATTGTTGACTCAAGTACCAAAGATCGACAAAACGACCGTTATTAACTTAAATGACTACATAATTTTCGTAACATTGTAATAAGTGATATAAAAGGGATAATGAACTTGAAAAATGTTATTAATCAAGTAGATGTTAACTCTATCTTATTATTCAGGAGATTAAAGAACGGTCGAGTGAAGTCGGACACGAGGTAATGGAACTTCTTAACCCAATTTACATTCTATGGGTTAATCTCTTACTTTCTAATTATGTCATGATATTATTATGTCCTATATTATATTTGCACTTTCTTTATGTGTAATTATAGTGAATACACATAATAGATCTATTTTATTTAAAAAAATGATCTTTGTAAGGGACTTCGTCTCAATCTCCTTTCATTGAGACATATTTTGTTTTATACACAACTTTCTTTTATACGGTGTATAAACCCCTTTGACTTTTAAGTTTATTCAAAAGGAATCTTTTTTATATTAAGAATTTTACTAAATGAAAAAAGGGAATCTTTTTTTGTCATACGTATGCGGTGACAACGACGTCTCCGCCGCCATGACCATTATTTGAGTTTCGACTTCCTCTACAAGCCATAACTTTTTTTAAATGAAAAATAATTACAAGGTTTTAATTTTCTTTTATTTTGGTATTGAAAATGGTTTTGAAAGTGTTTTTTTATATCAATGTGTTGTATTAATATCTTTTTATTGAAATGTGGAAATGTTATTTTTCTTTTATGCATGTTTTATGTGATACGATTATGTTATGGATTATGATATATTCAAACCTATTCATATGAGAAATGCATTGGAGTTAATAAGTGATGGGTGAAGCCCGCTATAGCTCCTCGATGCATCGGTAGGTCTCATGATACAAACTAGTGTCTTGGCACGAGGCCTTGACGAAATATTATTTGTAGTCTTGGCACGAGGCCTTGGCTACGTGGTTATGATAGTCTGGCATTATGAATTCCATCATTATGAAAGTGGTTATTGATATTGCATGTGATTATTCAACTAGTAGAATATCCATGTGAATAAGTAAATGGAATTATTTCATTTTTATTTTTCCATATTATGCTGAAGTTCATGTTTAAAAGGATTTTGTTTTAGTTATACATTGCCTTAAATGTTTATGTTTATTTATGAAAGCTTCCGCTATATTGTTATCCTTACTGAGCATCTGAGCTCACCCCTTTTTATGTTTTATTTTTCCCAGGATGTGAGGAAATATTTTATGACTGACCTGCAGGGATAGTCTGAAGGGGATATGGGTGTGGACTATGGAGACTATGTTATTTTAGTTTTTCACTTTATTATGTAATGTAACATTTATGAATGTATCTAGTGTTTCCAAGGCTACTAAACTAATCGGTTTTTCGAGACTTGATCTTTGTGATCATGCCAATATTACATAATAATTCACCGACTCTGGGTAACTAGGGTCGGGGCGTTACACAATTTTTTGGTTTAAATAAAATAATCTCCCAAAGTATTATATTTTACATAATATTTGGTACTAACTTTCTCGGGGTTTCTAAAACTAAAGGCCCATAGGGTGGTTAAAACCAATTTAATCAATTGTAAATTCAATTTTTTCCATTCCACTTCCTTTTATTTTTGTACATTAACAACACTCAAATTTATGTTATTGTTTTTTATTGTTTTTTGGTTGGAAATAATTATGAGAATATGTTAAAGCTTCCACATGCAATAAGTTGTGTTTTATCATTCGTTTATCATTTATCACGATTATTGCATAATAAATTTATATGTGTAAAATGGATAATATTATTTTTAAATCACAATAGGTCTATATTAGTTTAAGTGCTGGTAGGTAGTACCAAAATATTTATAATTTTCTTATTTTTTTCTATATATATATATATATATATTTTTGTGTTTTTTGATTAGGAAATTAAACTTTTAGTGTTTTCCATATCATTGAATAATTCTATTATAGTTTTTATGATATCACTAAAATTGAATTGTTTGAACTTATATGATTGGTTATTTGTTTTACACTACTTTCATGGAAATTTGGGATTCCAAAATTGGAACAAGAAAAGTATTGTAAATGGTTGATAATTTAGTTAATTCATAGTTATAACATGATGAAACTAGAATGTGGAACTATAACATGGAAACCCAATCTATTTTGAAATTGAACATCAAAGGAATAAAGATCAAAATATATTCATAAATTTATTTTAAAATAGGATAAAAATGGTTAAATTGAATACCACCTATTGTGTTGAGTCATTTTTGGTCTGAACAAAATTAACAAAAAATAAGGATAAAAAATAATAGAATAAAATGAGAAGAAATAAACCGAAAAAATATAAGTTCATAAATATTATAATATAATGAATTTAGGTGAGGGGAGTATTGATCACAATATAATGAAGTAGTAATTACCATATAAAACTTTCATTTAAATTTATCACGGATGTGACAAATGATGCTTTTGAATAAAAAACATGGGAAAGATGAATTTTCAATTCTTCAAATTGTTAAAATATTAATTCCACTTAATTGTATTTTGTCAAGAAAACTAGAAAGTTAAAATTTAATTAAATTTAAGTGGGGTAGTGTGTAAAATTTATAATAGAGGAATCATGTTTTAAATAATAAATTATTCTTTTATTCTTCCATTTTCTTGTTTTGTTGTTTATACCGCGGAATGGAAAACCATTTTGATAGTTAAATGAACTGAATTCCCAAGTATTTTAGTTTTTCAGTGTGAGAGAATTAAAAAATCTATTATTTTAAATATTTAACATTGAATTTTAATTTTTTAAGTTGTTAAAATTGTAAATTTATAATTTGTTATCACATAATCAGATTTAAGTAATAATTTATATAAAATTATAAAAATAGA
Source organism: Viscum album (assembly GCA_963277665.1). Lineage (NCBI taxonomy): Eukaryota > Viridiplantae > Streptophyta > Magnoliopsida > Santalales > Viscaceae > Viscum > Viscum album. Next base: position 1,979,616,152 of record OY728122.1, read on the forward strand.
ATATTTAATGATTACAGTGTTTTTCATTCATCTTTGATATTAATTGATGATGAAATTGTTTACGTGATGATATTATAGGAGTTTTTAATTAGAGAATGAATATGGAAATTTAATAGAAATTTCTATTTCTTCCTTTCAAGTACACAATAGTGTATTATCAAAATATTTTCTATGTGTTGATTAATAAATTAATTTTTTTTTCAAAATTCTATAAAAATTGTGCTACTTATTTTATTTTAATACCTATAGATGGATCCTAATTTTTCAATTAGATAATGTTCCATGAATTCAATTGTAAACTTGATTCATTATGTAGAATATAAATTTAATGTTTGGACCGTTACGTTTACATATTTTATCTGATTTGGAAGACAGTTTGATTTTATTTTACTCAATTTTTAACTTTTTATTATATAAATATTGTAACCATATAATCTTCAACAATCTATAAATATAGATAATTTACATTTAGATTGGATTTTTAAAGAACTAATTATTTTGGGGGAAAATGATAGATTAGTTTGTACTATTTCTCAACATTATTCACCCAATATGTAATTCCTACACTATATATTTTTATTAAAAACGTTTTATGTTCCCCAAATGTCTCTCTCTCTCTCACTCTTTCACACAGACTACCTCACTATGATATCCAATAATTATTAAAATGTGTAACTAATAGAAAATTTACAACCTCAAGCGATGGCTTCTCGCGCTGCACCCCTAGAGTACGCGCCCCATGCGCCACCTACTTTTCAAATTCTCCTGACCGTTAGCATCATTTCAGGTGGCTTGGTGGCGGTTTCGTTGGCTCCGGTACCCTTTGATCTCACCTAGTCTTGCATGTTTCCTCCTGGTTTGCGGCCGCTTGCGGATCCCAGCTCGTCTCGTGCTCCTCCCAAACGTGGCCCCTCCTACTGAGACGCCCTCTGTCATTCAGCCAGCGTCCTCCCTCATCCCTGCTTTCTAGTAGTGTCCCTCCCTCCACCGGTGGCTTTGCATGAAGGCTCGTGGATGCTGGTAGCACCATTTGGAGCGGCGAAACCTCCGATCTTAGTTTTCCAGCGCCTTGTAGGTGCGTGGGGCCTGTCCTCCCCGTTGAATATCTCGGCCATTCACCGGAATGCCTTCCTCTTCGTCCTTGGCTCGAAAGCTGACTTTTTCCATGCATGGTGTTGGGCCCCTAGGACATCGGGTTGGTGGTGTTTTAGTCTTGCTCGTTGGCCGATGGACGCACGGAAGGGGATGGAAATCCCATATGCGGATTTTTTTTTACGTTTTAAAAAAAATATATTTTCCAGAAAACGGTTTGGGAATTTTTTTTAAAAAAATGTACCTCAAAGGCGGCATCGAGGATGCCACCTTTGCATTTCGGGTGCAAGGCGGCATCTGCGATGCCGCCTTTGCTCTGTGGTTTGAAATTTTTTATTTTTAGTTTTTTTTTTTGTTTTTTTTTGTTTTGTTTATATATATAAACAAAAAAAAAATTCAGCAGAATTTCTCTACTATTAAAGATCCAGCGCTACAGCCATTACAGCAGTCTGGATTCTGACAGAAACTCTTACCAAGGCCTCCCATTTATAAGAGGGATTTCCCTGAAAATCATTCTGTATTTTCGATGTGGGATTCAGGTTCTACCTTTACTGCGCAGTACATTCTGCATTTCCGATGTGGGATTCTGTTTCAAGTACGTGACTTTGAAATACAATAAAATATAAACTATAAGGCCAATATAAATGAAATTTTAAACAATGATTAAAAATATAATAAATAGTTAAAAAAAAGAATTTCCTAAAAAATGTTGATGAAAAATAATCTATAACCTTTCAAAACCGCCTACTTGAAACTTAAAAATGTTTCAAATACATGAATTTGAAAGACTGTAAAATATAAACTATAAAAAGAATATAATTGAAACATTAAACATTGATTAAACATATAATAAATAGTTGAAAAAAAATAAATTTCCAAAAAAATGTTGATGAAAAGTAATTTATAAGCTTTCCAAACTGCATACTTGAAAATTAAAATTTTTCAAGTGTGTGAATTGGAAAGACCATAAAACGTAAAATAGAAGACCAATATAAATGAAACGTTAAACATTGATTAAATATATAATAAATAGTTGAAAACAAAAGCAATTTCCAAAAAAATGTTAATGAAAAATAATTTATAAGCTTTCAAAATTGCCTACTTGAAACTTAAAAATGTTTCAAGTACGTGACTTTGAAAGATTATAATTATATTACTAATTTACTAATTAATTATTATATAATTAATAGTTATATTAATAATTACCTAATTACTTATTATATAAGTAATAATTAACGAGTAATAATTACTAATTAATAATTTAATGAATAGTTATAATTAATATTTATATTACTAATTAACTAATTAATAATTACTAATTACTTATTAATAATTATTAATTACTAATTACTAATTATAATTAATAATTATAATAAATATTTATATTACTAATTAACTAATTAATAATTAATAATTAATAATTACTAATTAATTAGTTATAATTATTAATTGTATTTCTAATTAACTAAATATTTATTATATATGTAATAATTATATTAATAATTAATTATTATATAATTAATGATAATATTACTAATTAAATATATAATAATTTATTTAACTATTAAATTAATATTATTAATAATTAATTATATAAAAGTTAATTAGTAATATAATTATTCATTATAATTATTCATTAGTAATTATTAAAAATTATTATATATAAATAAGTAGTTAATTAGTAATATATTTGTTCATTATAATTATTCATTATAACTATTAATTATTATTTATTATTTATATAATACTTAATTAGTAATATAATGATTAATTATATAATTATTAACAATATCATAAATAATTATTTAATTAGTAATATCATTATTAATTATATAATAATTTATTAGTTAATTATAAATAAGATAATTAATTATAATAAGTAATTATAATTATTAATTAGTAATTAATATTAGATAATTATGTAAAAATTAACTAGTTAATTAGTAATATTATTATTAATTATATAATAATTAATTAGTAAATTTGTAATATAATTTTTAATTATAATTATTCATTATAATAATTAATTAGTAAATTTTTAATATGATTTTTAATTATAATTATTCATTATAATTATTAATTATTAATTATTAATAATTAATTATATAAAAATTAGTTATTTAATTTGTAATAATATTATTAATTATATAATAATAAATTACTAAAATAGTAATATAATTTTTAATTACATTTATTCATTATAATTATTAATTATTAATTAGTAATTAGTAATTAGTAATTATTAATTAGTTAATTAGCGATATAAATATTAATTATAATTAGTCATTATAATTATTAATTATTAATTATTAATAATTAATTATATAATAGTTAGTTAGTTCATTAGTTATATAATTATTAATTATATAACAATTAATTAGTAAATTAGTAATATAATTTTTAATTACATTTATTCATTATAATTTTTAATTATTAATCTGTAATTATTAATAATTAAATATATCATAATTAATTAGTTAATTAGTAATATTATCATTAATTATATAATAATTAATTAGTAATATAATTATTACATATATAATAAATATTTCGTTAATTAGAAATACAATTAATAATTATAACTAATTAATTAGTAATTACTAATTACTAATTATTAATTAGTTAATTAGTAATATAAATATTTATTATAATTATTCATTATAATTAGTAATTAGTAATTATTAATTAGTTAATTAGTAATATAAGTATTAATTATAACTATTCATTAAATTATTAATTATTAATTATTACTCATTAATTATTACTTATATAATAAGTAATTAGTTAATTATTAATATAACTATTAATTATATAAAAATTAATTAGTTAATTAGTAATATAATTATAATCTTTCAAAGTCACGTAATTGAAACATTTTTAAGTTTCAAGTAGGTGATTTTGAAAGCTTATAAATTATTTTTCATTAACATTTTTTTTGGAAATTGCTTTTGTTTTCAACTATTTCTTATATTTTTAATCAATGTTTAATGTTTCATTTATATTGGTCTTCTATTTTACGTTTTATGGTCTTTCCAATTCACACACTTGAAAAAATTTAAGTTTCAAGTATGTGGTTTGGAAAGCTTATAAATTACTTTTCATCAACATTTTTTTGGAAATTTCTTTTGTTTTCGACTATTTATTATATGTTTAATCAATGTTTAAAGTTTCAATTATATTCATTTTATAGTTTATATTTTATAGTTTCAAATTCACGTATTTGAAACATTTTTAAGTTTAAAGTAGGCGGTTTTGAAAGGTTATAGATTATTTTTCATCAACATTTTTTAAGAAATTCTTTTCTGTTTTCAACTATTTATTATATGTTTAATCAATGTTTAAAATATCATTTATATTTTCATTATAGTTTATATTTTATTGTATTTCAAAGTCACGTACTTGAAACAGAATCTCACATCGGAAATGCAGAATGTATTGAGCAGTAAAGGTAGAACCTGAATCCCACATCGAAAATACAGAATGATTTTCAGGGCAAGACCTCGTATAATCAGGAGGCCTGGGTAAGAGTTTCGGTCAGAATCTAGACTGTTGTAATGGCTGTAGCGTTGGATATTTAATAGCAGAGAAATACTACAGAAATTTTTTGTTTTGTTTATATATATATATATATATATAAACAAAACAAAAAAATAAAAATTTTCAAAAAAAAAGATTTTTTTAGGAGAAAGGCGGCATCGCGAATGCAGCCTTTCACCCGCAGCGCAAAGGCGGCATCACAGATGCCGCTTTTCCCCCGAAATGCAAAGGCGGCATCCTAGATGCCGCCTTTGAGGTGCATTTTTAATTTTTATTTGCCCTAAGCGTTTTATGGAAAATATTTTTTTTAAAACGTAAAAAAAATCCCCCATATGCAGCGGTTTGGCTCAGCCTCCCAGGGCTCCCGCCCCCCTTTCTGAATATCCGCCTCCTCAAGGCTATAGGTGACTCGTTGGGGGTTTCCTCTACTCTGATGACTGCACGCGGAGCTGTTTGGATGCTTCGAAAGCCAGGATTTGCGTCAAAATGTACATTTCATCCCCTCCCCCAGACCGCATCTCCCCACGAGTGAAGGACTCTTTCAAGTGGTCACAGCCAATTCTCTTTCATGGGAACTCTCTTCAGGTTTGTAGGAAAATTCACCCCGGTAGCCGGTGCCTCCCTCAGTGATATGCGCCTGACTGTGCCACCGAGGCGCCCTCCTCCTCTGGTCCCGAGGATCTGCATAATAGTCCTCCGAAGGATGCCCCTATCTCTCCTCCAAGGATGTCCCCTCAGGCTGCCACTGTCTCAGCTTCCTCATGGTACACCCCTTCTCCCCTTCTAAGGATAGAGGGGACTTTGGCTCCCTTTCTTCAGAACCCTCAAGGTGAATCTCATGTTCCCTCTCAGTTCCTCCTTCCCTTCAAGAGTTTTTGAACAGTTTTCTTAGCCCCTGTCCCAGGCCCCTGCCCTTCCCCCGGGTGCTGCATCACCTTCCTTAACCTGTTGTCCATGCTGAAGGGGATAACAAAGAGGGTTCTTTGTGACCCTCCTGACAGCCTTTTTCCTTTTCCCCCACCCGTTTTCTCCTCCACCTCCATCTATCTTCTGTCCCCCTCCCTCCGCCTCCTATTGGTCCCCTTCCTGTCCCCCCCCTGAGGATCCCATTCTCCGTTCAAGCTTCTGGTATCCATTTGTCTCCTCTGTCCTCACGGAATGGATGATGAATGCCCCCCTATTGGGTTTTTTATTTTTTGACACAAAAATATCACCGTCGTTGGTTGCTTTTCCATGGATGGTGGGTGACCGCCATAGAAGACCACCCTGGTGCAGTTGTTTGGTGTCGCCCGTTGATGATCTGCTGGGTTGTGCCGCCTAAGATGACTCGCTGTAGCAGTTGGTGGGTCCGAAGAAAAATTGAAGAGGCCATTTGAATTTGCTCCTCCCCGGTGCTATATATATATGTGAGCTGTTGTTGTAAGAGACATATGTGTGGGATTTTGTAAACATTGTATCCCCATTTGAATAAGAACTTTGGTGACTTTCCGGTCGACGTAGGTCATCCGACCGAACCACGTAAATTATGTGCCTCTATTTGTGTTTTTGTTTCTCTGTTTTGTATGCCATCCATAGTGTGTGAGTCTTCCGCCCCTACAAGTGGTATCAAAGGTTGGGGTTTAATTACCTGGGAAGAAATCGTGTTGTTGTCTGCACCTCTGCACCCACTTTGCTGCTTGTCCAGGCCTCTGCAACCCCTGGGGTGTTGCTGTCCGAACTACCTAGTGATCCCGCTGTCCGCACTCCCGTACGTCTGATGTTGTCCGCACTCTCATAAATCTGATGTTGTCCGCACATCTGCAACCCTCCGCACATCTGTTTGTCTAGTTTGACATCCCTTCGGCCCTCTATTTTTTTTGTTGTTTGTATCAGTGGTGGGAAATAGAGAAAGGAGGGAGGGGAAGGAGTTGCGTGGGATTAAGAAGAGAAGGAAAAATTAAAAAGATAAAGGGGGGAAGGGGTGCGTGGAAGTCAAAAGGCCAAAGGGCCTTTGTTTTTTGTGGAGAAAAAAAATTAAGATAAGGAGGGGTGGTATCTGGGGTGGGATTTAAATCGTCTCAGGTTGGGCACCTGAACCTGACCCTCAGGTTGGGTTCTGGACGAAAATGCCCCCATTATGCATTTTTTGGGTTTCTTTACGCTGCCCTCTACTGGAAATTCCCGTCAAATTTCCACAAAAAAATTCCAGTGTAAATTTCCACTGGAAATTTCCTCCGACATGGCGGTAATCCACTGGCCAACCTGACCCTCAAGTTCAAAAGTGAACTTGAGATGATTTAAATCTGTGGGGGTGGCGTGGGTTTTTTAGAAGACTTTTGAAAAGGTGATATTTTTATCTCATTATGGAAATAAGCGAGAGGGACACACCATTCTTGGAAAATAAGGTGATTTTTTTCCATTGAGAATATGAAGGAGAGCCACGCCCCAACCACAAAAAAAAATTATGGGGAATTGTTTTTAAAATTTGAGTTGGTATTTAAGTATTTCTTTTGCAAAAATAAAATACTTGGATTTTTTGGTATTCATTTGGAATCCAATTTGAGAAATTAAATAGTCGATTTCAGCATTTTCAACTATTTTAGATTCATCGGTGGTGTCTGTTTTTGGAAATTCTGATCTATTTTTGTCACGGAGAATCTCAAAACCGAAAATAGTTCGGCACCGCCCCAGGAGCCCCAAGAGTCTGTTCCAGCTACACATGCCGGTACTACAAATACTTCCAGATATAGAAGTATTGTGTCCAGTAAAAAATTTGAGGTGGAGAAGTTTTACGGGACGAACAACTTCAACATGTGGGAATGTGAAGATTTGGATATTCTAACCCAATAAGAGTTAGATATCACTTTGGAAAAAAATCCCGCCAATATCTTTGATGGTGATTGGAAAAGACTCAACTGTCAAGCATGCGGTACAATCTGACTTTGTTTGGCTAAAGATAAGAAATATAGTGTGATGCGGGAAACGCCCGCAAAAATTTTGTGGAGTATTTTGGAGAATAAGTATATGGCCAAAAGCATAAAAAATCGGTTGTACCTAAAAAAGAAATTGTTCATATTTCAGTACAAGAAAGGTATGTCTATGATTGAGAATCTTGATTTGTTTAATAAAATCATGGAAGATTTTCAAAGTTTGGAAGTAACAATTGGAGATGAAGATAAGGCTCTGTTGTTGTTGAACTCTCTACCGGAGAGTTATGATCACCTTACTACAACGTTTATGTATGGTGGTAAAGATGAGGTGAAATTTTTTGATGTTTCAAATTCTTTAGTTAAAAATGAGTACAGGCGGAAGGACAAATATGACCATTGGGATTCCGCATCAGAGATAATTAGAATAAGGTATTCTGATAGGAAATCTGAAAGATTCAGAAGAGATGAATATTGATCGACATCAAAAGGAGATTCCATCTTTAGACGTCTAGCAAAAGATGAGTGTGCCTACTGTCATGAAAACAGGCACTGGAAAGATTGTCCCAAAATTGGGATATTGAAGGTGAATGTTGCACAAAGAACCGAGGATGTTGAAGATTTTGAAGATACTATCCTCGTCTTCTCGATGGTCAACCATTCAGAAGGTTGGATTTTTGATTCAGGTTGTTCATTCCTTATGTGTAGGAATTGAGATTGGTTTTCAAACCTCGATGAGTCAGTGGAAGGTGTGGTGCTTATGGGAAATAACCACCTTTTCCATACGAGTGGTATTGGAACAATATTATTAAAGATGCATGATGGTACAACTCAAAGCCTTACAGATGTGAGATATGTACCATAATTGGAGAAGAACCTCATATCACTTGGAGTTTTGGATAAGCTTAGTTACCAGATAACTATTGAAGATGGATTCATGAAAATTATCTGTGGTGAACTCCATGCGATGAAAGGTATTCGAAAAGGTAATTTGTATTATTTGAATGTTGATACTTTTTATAGGTGGAGTAGTGACATCAGATAAGAGTATCACCACTGGTAGAACATGAAGGATTATACGAAGACCTTCCAGGTTTGGAAAATCGGTTAGCTTTTCTCTTTCTGTAGTTGAAGGTGGTATTCCATATTGCTATTGAGATGTTTTGGATCGCAAAGAAATCAACCAGTGGAGGTCTATTATGGAAGATGTGAATTCACTACATCAGAATATGATATGGGATATTATTCCTCTTCTGAAGGACATGAAAGATGATACATGGATCACGTTCCAACATAGTTTGGACTTGATCAATATGACTCAAATTTGAGATTCCTATGGGCATCGGGAAGGCAGTAGCAGGAAGAAATATTTGTTTTCAGCAGCAACTTGAAAATTTGTTTCAATTATATGATGTTTTGTTTGAGCAGCAATATGGTGATATTTTTCGTCAAGGTGGAGATTATTGGGTTTTTCTTTTTTGACACAAAAAAATCACCGCCGTTACTTTTCAGTGGAAGGTGGGTGACCACCATAGAAGACCAGCCACTAGAGGAGACCTGGTGTAGTTGTTTGGTGCTGCCCGTTGATGATCTTTAGAGGGTGGTGCAGCTGAAGATGACTCGCTGCAGCAGTTTGTGGCTGTCCGGAGAAAAATTGAAGAGGCCATTTTAATTTTCTCCTCCCCTCGCTGATATATATATATATATGTGGGGGGGTTGTTGTTTCAGAAATATGTGTGGGATTTTGTAAACTTTGTATCCCCATTTGAATAAGAACTTTTCTTCCTTCCCCATGGACGTAGGTCATCCGACCGAACCACGTAAATTATGCACTTCTATTTGTGTTTTTGTTTCTCTGTTTTGTATGCGATCCAGAGTGTGTGAGTCTTCCGCCCCTACACCCCCCGATCTTTTAAGTTTCCCTTCCTTTCCCATGCGTCCCCTCCCAATAGCATAGGTAGGTTCACATGAGCTCAGGCTAAGAAAATGCAGAAGAGCTCACCCTCATGTTCCTTGAAGGCTAAGAGTCCCAGAGCCAGAGCTGGCCACACCATTTTTTAATGTATCCAATGGTTATATGGAACACCCGGGGAATCGGTGCCCTGGTGAAAATAGACTTTCTTGCAGAAGAGGTTTGTAAGAACAAGGTCAATGTTATCACCATTATCGAGAACAAACATAATATCGCCAAAATTGTGGACTTCTCTAGAAGGCTATCCATGCACGAGTTCATGCACACCAACAAAAAAATATGGATATTTTGGAATTGAAATATTACCATTGATCTCATACAGGCGGGTGATCAACATATCACCACTAAAATCACCTATGATCAAGATTCCCTTTTTGTTTCCTTCATCTACGGGCCCCTTCCCCAGGAATGCAAGTTGGTCCTTCATCAGTTTCATGGTTATGAGTGGCCTGTCGGACCTCAGTTACACTAGAGACCAATTCACATGGTGAAACAATCAACGTGGGTTGCGATGATCCTTGAGTCATTTGGATCACTGCATGGGAAACATGAAGGCCATTTAAACGTACCCCCGCATCAATGTTAGCCACCTTGTGCACAGTCTCTCCGAACACTCCCCGATCCTCACCTTTATCTCGGAAACACAATCGACTCCTTCTACTATGATATTTTATCACCATTGGGTCAAACTACCTTGTTATCATGCTAAGGTTAGAGAATCTTAGAGTGAACCTCTTCCGGGGAGGATGTGGATCGCCTTTCACAATAAGCTCAGAAGACTCAGGAGTCGGCTTCAAGACTAGGCCAAAGCATTCCCCCAAAGTGGCGGGGAAATTGAGGCTGCCATGCAGGATATTGATCACCCCAATGTGAGACTCGAGGGAAACTGGGAGGAGCAGTGTTTGAAGAGTTATCTAGGACGAAAGAAATCTTTGACGACATGCTACTCCGCCAGGAACATATGATGAGGGAATATTTCAGGGTGAGATGATTTGATGATGGGGATAGGAACACCACCTTTTTCCATGCATGCATTAAGGAAAGGAAACGCATGGTCCGACCTAACATTCTGATGGAGGATTGGATGTACTCGAACAATAGGGGGTGGTGGGAAGCCTCGCCCACTCTTTCTTCTTCAGATACCTCATCACAGGTCCCAACCCCCAAATGCCCGAAGGGTACTCAGGGGGGAAGCAGAGTTCATTGTAGACCTTTACTGACTAGGAGTCTTACGAGGATAATTTATTGATGGAGTCCCTATCAATGGAAGGAGACATCCATGAGGTGATCATGCTTATCAAACATGAAAGTGCTCCAGGAACAGATGGATTCCCAAGCTCTTTCTACAGAGATGCATGGAATGTGGTAAAAGGTGATCTTACCGAGATGATTCAGGACCTTTTCAAGGGCAGTTCTCTCCCATGACCAGTGTCTGCCAAGGCTCTAGTTATCATCCCCAAAATCAATAATCCCACCACAATCCATCTATACCGCTCGATTAGTATGTGCAATTTCCCTGAAAAATACTTCCATCCATCATTAATACAAGACTTGCGGCTCATCTCCCTTGGTGGATCTCTCTAGAAAAACGTGTATTTGTGAAAGGACGCTCTATTCAAGGGGAGAGAGGGGTGGCATGGTAGTTGGTCAGAGATATCAACACCATGGTCCATGGCTCTAACCTGTTGATTAACCTCATCATGAATAAAGCATATGATCGATTCAAATGGGGGTTTATCAACAAGTTCCTCTTAGGTGTGGCCTTCTCTCCCTAGTTGATAGACCTTATCTTCTATTGTTATATCTTGTCCTGGATGGAAGTTTAGTTCAAGGGGGAATCACATGTATTTTTCAAGGCTATCTACGACCTAAGGTTGGGAGACCCCCTCTCTCTGAGCCTCTTTATCCTCTCGCAATAAGTCCTCAGCCGCCTTTTCCACAAAAATATGAACAATGGAGGGATCCTTCTTTACAGAAGAAGATGGAGTTCCCCCTCCATATCCCACCTCATGTTTTCTGATGGTACAATGATTTTCTTATATGTGAATATAGATTATATTCATGGAATCAACAAGGTTCTTGAGGATTATTTTCACTGGAGTGGACAAGTCATCGACAAGCTCAAGAGAAACATGTACATCACCAACACATGTGCTCCAAATCAGGTTTCCTCCATATGCAACCTTCATTGCATTGAAATCATATGTTGGCTGACGAATTACCCGGGGCCCCCTTCTCCTCTAGCTTCCTTCATGTCAGTGACTTTGATCACATTGTGAGCCATATCTCAAATAGAATCCTCAATTGGAAGAATAGATACCTATCATTTGGGGGACGTCTTACACTAGTGAATAGTGTTCTCACTACCACCCCTGTCTATGTACTTTCATCCTGTAATGTTCCCAAAAGTGTTATCAATAATATTGACAAGATCTTGAACCATTTCATTAGGGATTCAAGGGATGAAGGAAAATGATAATGGGTTTCATGGGGGAATATGTCAAGACCTATTCAGGAGGGTGGTATTAATGTTCGATGTCTTACTGACACTCTCCTTTGCATGCATACCAAACTGGATTGGGACTTCAAGAACGTTGAGCCTCATGGGGTAAGTCCATGGGAAGCCATTTTATAGGTGGTTTGTATATGGAAAAAGGTAACCAACCTCCTTTTATCCATATTTTACTTCCCATATTCATTCCATCCTCCCCCACGTTCGGTGGATCATTGGTGATGGGAAAGTGCCCTTTTAGCTTGTCAACTAGGCAGACAATGTCCTTGGTTTTCCGAGGTTTCCTTCTTATAATATTATTTAATAGGAGGCTAGTAGATACCCATCCTTTAATAATGTAGTGTTGGAAAAGGATCAACAAGAGATGTTTTAGCTTATTGAAATCCACACTGAAGCAGACAGGTGCATATTCACCCCCTCTAGCTCGGGTGCCTTCTCATCTAAAGTCGACCATAGCATCCTAATCCCCCAAACCCTGTCAGATCAATGGAACAATATTCTTTGGACCAAGTGCATCCCAAAAAATATAACTTCCTTACATGGATTCTTAGGAATGGCACCCTGACCACTGATGATAACATAAAAAATCGCAGTATTCTGATTGCTTCCCACTACTCCTGCTACACATACTATAAAGAGGTAAGTTTTGTGCACCTTTTACTTGATGGGGTTTTCACCCAAGAGGTTTGGAAGGCCTTTTGTGATTTAACTTATATTCACATCCATGCTTCTAATATTGATTATTTCATAGTCGGACGGTTTTAGGGTTTGGGTGACAAGGGAGTTGAACAGACGAACATTCTAATATTGATTCTTTCATAGCCGGACGGTTTTAGATCATGTAGTGGAAGGATATATCGATGTCTCTAGAATTCCATATATATGAAAAATATCTTTCTTATAAGATTGTTTCAAGAACAACTCAATGTGTGAGGTATCATCACCTTCTCTAAATGACGAGTAGGATAAGTCCACTACATCACCCACATTATGAATTTACTATATAATAATATCTCCCAAACCAATCCATATTGAATTAAAATATAGGGTTTCCTCTTTAACCAACTCAGGTACCTTTAAAAAATCGATATTGGTGTGAGACATTTCTTATCTCACAATAATAAAAATAAGAGAATTTACACCCCTTCTTATTCATGGGTCATCACCGGTTATTCTAATTACGAGAAGTCCTGAATGAATCTAATGCAATATCACAGTAATAAAATGAATCTACATATCACTAAAACTCTTGGAGGATACTATTAAAAAATGAAAATTTTCATTTAAGGGTCCATTAATATTTCTACCCAGAGTAACATATATCCTAAGAACTAGAACTAAAAGATAAAAAACTGACACATTAAGGGAATATCATAAAATTAATCATACTTAAGCTTTCTAAAATAAATATCCAAATTATAATAGTATCCTACCCTTAAATGGTATTATTCTATTATATCATCAAAAAAACATAACAAACAAGTAAAAAGGTGGAATATTCAATTTATAATGTCTATAAATATGACCAGAACACTTTTCAATTAAAATGGAATCATAATTAATTAAAGGATTTGATAGCTACTGCTAAATGTAGTAAAATTTATTTCAAAAGTCCTCAAACTTGTTTGGTGAAAACCCAAACTCATGTTGATCATCAAAACCCACTCACCTCCCCTTAACTAGTCAAATAGAACATAATGAAAAGAAAATGATATTGGTTATTTAATTTCACATAGATCAACCTCCAGTAATCAATAAATATTTATAATGATCCAAATGTATTCTTGGAAAATAAAATATGATAAAGCTAAGAATATTTTTTTATTGAATGAAACTTTTTTGCTCAATGTTTCCTAATTGAGAGTTTGACTCGTGATTCTTTACAGGATCTATCCTGTAAGGAGTAAATGGTATGGGATCTAAATCTAGAAAATTTTGACTATAAAATTCACCCATTTTTAGCTGGAAATCCTATAAAGTACTTCAAAAAAACATCCTTGAATTTTTCATCCTTTAGAAAATAATCCATATGACTCATAACATGGTTTTTTGTAAAAACTATATAAATTTGGGATGAATTTATCCACCACTGATGATTGAATATTCCTGGATAACCTACCTTCGAATACAAATAACCAGAAAGGGTATAACAATCATCTTCACCTGATGTTAAAGGTATAACCCTGTTATAGTTGCTAAAGTTTTAATGATATAGAGTTAATAAATCCCTACCTAGGATTGGATCAAAAAAAATAATCTCTAACAAAATGAAATCTCAACAATTTAAATATTCACTTATCTTATGAGAACACTCACATTATAGATAAATACCCTCAAATAAAACCCATAATGGTGTTTCAATAGTCATCACTCTATAGAAGTACTCAATAGTCAACCATAGATCAATGACATACTGAGTAAACCCAAAATGAATATGATTCAAAAATACCAATAAAATAAATTCATCTGTATATACAACATAGATCATATGCCGAGTAGTTAAAATACCCTCACCATAGTAAGTATGTTTCAAAACAATTAAAAGATGTTGGTCAGACCCTAATACTCTTCTCTAGAATCATTTTCCACAATAACTCTTAGGATCACTACTCTACTACATATGATAACCATAAGAACCTTCACCACATTATCACCATAATTGAATGGAATAATACATACTGCACCTTTTTGTAAAAAACTAGATCCAACAACTAATCCTTAATATATACCATCACTATGACAACTCTCTTTTTGAGAATAAAACTAGAAAAAGTTATGTAGATGCATTATCTACACACATGAGCAGCACTCCACTAATGTTTGGTCGAACATTGGTAAATAATTCCATAAAATAAGAGAATAATAACATACTATAAAATGGATCCCTTTCTATAAAGATTAGGATCTATGTACCCAACTATATTTTCAATTACCACATTAGTGAGAATCATTCAAATGTTGTTTCTGAATATGTGAGGATCCATACCAGGGACCAGAATTAGATCATGATTACCCAGAAAGTATTTCCATTTCCATGTACCTCTCTATAATAATGATTTGAATCACAACATCAAAAAATGATATAATTTGAAAAATATTTACCTGAGATTATATCATATGTTACATACCATCAATAAACCTATGAACCCTGAAAGTCTCACCACTCACCATAATGGGGAAAATATTTAATATAGTAAAACATTATACATAGTCCATTTGAGACATAATTCCATAATTTAGATGTACAAATTCTCAACTTCTCTGATATCCTATATTCTCAACAATTCCAATCATGGATAAAAATTTAAAACCCACTTATTGGATAGTTATTTTTGTCACTAAGGATGGAAATGGAAATTATCACGAACTAGATCTAGTCACCTTCAAAACCAGCACCCAACCAAGTCTGTGGCAAGACCCAAAGAGAGATTCTGATCCCCACAGGATGGAACAAGTGCCCGGGTATCATAAAATGAAATTTGGGAATGATTTTCCCAAGTTTATAAACATAAAACAACAAAATAATCCAATAAAACAAATCTGGATTTTTAAAACCAAATTATCTTTTACAAATTTTTAAAATTGAGTTACACAATTTAAAATAATTTTTGAAGACGATTACAAAGAAAAAAAATGAAAAAGGACATCCCATGAAACACCCCAGGACAAGGTTAAACGACCATAATCCATCTCCAAAACACCGCATCACGAAGGACGCTAGAAACCTGGACCATCGGCAATAAAAGCTTTAACCAACCAACAAAAAAAGATAACCAAGTCTACTTACAACCAAAGGTGTAAGTATGGTGTGATCCAAAGAATAGTAGTATGACACCACAAAAATATTCCTTGTAATAATCATAATAAGACAAAAATTTTGCAATTTTTTTAAATAAGAAATTCTAGTAAAAATCTTCATAAGATGCAACGTTAAATAAAATCAGTTTTCAAGTGGGATAATTTAAAAGAAATCAAAACATTTAAATAGAATGAAAAAGATACTAAATTTCTCCAGACAAACATCCCCTATGTCAATGGTAAGAATAAAATATCTAATGAGCACTAGCAATGGGGAAACAACCATAGGCACAAGCTCGATGCGGGTCCCAGGTACCTCATACTAGGCGAAAGTAACCATACAAATATCTGTTCTCATGCACACGATCCACTAGCAGGGATCATACCCAAAACCTAGTTCCCCCCCAATAACATCATCATCATAGTTTAGTTAGTTTTTTCAGCTTCAAACTTGATATGTGAAATGGGGACCAAACTATAACGACCCATACTTTACATACATTGTTAATACTTCAAAATTGAATTACACTTATTACAACATATAACAAAATCATGAAAGGACCATATAAAATTCTATAAATCAACATGAGGTTACTGGAAACATAGATAATTAATAGATCATATTTTGTTAATGGAAACTATATTATATAGATAAAAATTCATTAATAATTTATTCTATGAGTTTCACTATAGTTTTGAAACCATTATATTTTGAAGCATAGGATCTTAGAACTGAGGTTTATGGGGCCATTTATAGTCATTGATTGGACCAACACCATTGATTCTTGATAATAACTTCATTAGAAGTGTTGTTTTATGGTTGTTTATGCACCACAACACAAATGATAAAATCTATACACTAATCTTATAATCATCGTCAATAATTTTGAGTTAAATCCAAATACATTGTTCAAGGAGTGATCAGCTTAGATAGTGGATCAAAGTAAAATTACTTTTTATAGGAAAATGATACCTCAAATATGAGTGATTAGGAAGCATAGTCATGACTAAGATAATTATTTGGAGTGTGGTACTGATATATTGGGAAAATGTATAGATTCATTTATTTATAATGATTTGTGATACTCTTTGAAAAATATGAGGGTCGAGATTCTCTATGGTGGGGAGCTTATGACACTCTGTATAGATGAATGATCTTGATTTGATTCAATATTCTACCTAGCCTCATTTTTTATAGTATTTAAAAATAATCGAGGTGTTTTTTCGGTATTTTGTATCAATTTTTGGATTTATTCTCAGGTTAGTTTTAGAAATCATCTACATGTCAAAGTCCACACGAATGCCTAGCGAGTTTATAGATAATGAATGACTGGATTAAGATTAATATATTACACAATTTACTAGTTGTGTCACAAAAATTGGGAACATCGGTATGAGGAGACCTTAGTATAATTATATTTTATAGAATATGGAGAAAACATACTCTAGTGTAACGTTTATCCACATGGAAAATTATTTGTATGAGTAATCATTTGGAATGTAAAATATTAAATTTTATTTATGGGGAGCTGGTTGAGGTGACACAAGAAAAAAAATGAACATATTTTTCATTATTTTTTGTAATTTAAACATTTTGTCATAAAAATATTCTCACAATCCAATATCCTAAAGGTATAGTGTATTTAAAAATTATAAAAGAACATCTGATTACACATTATTGCATCGATGTGTCCCATGAACATTTATACATAGATCATTATTTTACATATTGTCCTATGTATCTTTTCTTAGGGAAATGGAAAAAAATGATGGATTGGGAAAAATGTTTTGTAAAGGAAAACATACTAGTGAGTCACAAAAAGGTAGATCATATTCATGTGAGGTAACTTGAGCATAAAATAATTATCTAATTAAAATAATCCCAAATTAATAAGATACAATCATCATGTCATGAAATATTAGGTTCATAAAAGATCCATCATAGAAGAAGAAAAAATATACCATAACATTAGAGTATGAAATAATACATTAAAGAGTAAAACCATGAAATTTTGACCAAGGATAAACACAATATTGTATATAAACATGTTTGGGGAAAATTCCAAAATACAATCAAATCTATGAACCAATATGTTAACAATGATAAAAAACAATATCCACAAATAGTGTTCTAAAAAATGCTATTTAGATGTCATGTCCATGAAAAAAATAATTATCTCATGATGTATAAATTATTAATTAATTAAATGGAGGTGTATATGAAAAAAATTCCATCACATAATGAAAAACCATTTATACAAATTTATCAATATCATGAGAGAGTCTATCATTCTATCGTAGTTTAATTATCCCATGAAAGGAAATAGAACTGAACAATTTTTCCTTAATATTTTATTATAATATATCAATAGAAATAAAATGGATGATGTTGTTTGAGAATATCCCTAAGTAATAAAAATAATCATAAAAATATGTTGACATAGATAAAAAAACATCTGTAAAATTAATAGAAATATGAATTGAAAAACAAGAAGAAATAAACATTTTTGTTGGTAATATTAAAAAAATAAAAAATTCATATAAAAATTTGAATATAATTTTCTATGAAAATCATGGAAATATTTTAAGAAGTATTGAAAATTTAGAACAGTCATGAAAATAGATAAGGTGATCAAATGGTAGATACTAAAAAACATTCTTTCCCCACATTTTTATGAATGTCAAAAATTACCCATAAAGAAAACAAATAAATTATTCAATTTTATACCTTTTTATAAAGTCAATGATAGTTGAAAATTTCCATAAACTATCTTTGATATCTAAATAATAACATTAATTTGATAATATAATTGTTATGGTTATTTTATAGAAGGAGTTGGGTAAAATACATAAAACTATTAAATAAATTATTTAGAATAAAAATTCTCATTTCTCTTAAAATAAAAAAACCTGAAAGAGAAACATGTTAGGGATTATAAAATACAATTAGTATAAATTTATTTACAATACAATAATCCAATGTGGATGTATATGCACCAGATTAAATAATATATGTTCTTAATTTGAAATTTGTTTCAATGAAGGAAATTTAAGATAAGAAAACATGACCTAAAGCCCTAACCCACTTGGGGTATTTTTCTAACATCATATTTCTTAGATATTTTCCAATGGGTCACTCAATAGTCGTATTTACATTGATATTTTTAGCATAATTATTTCTTTATTATGTGGATACTATTGTTAGGTAGAGGTTTTTTCAGTGTTTTTATAAACACCCTGCTTTTATTACACACTTAAACATGATTTATTACATAAGACCTTCACCTGATACAACATAGAAGATCAAGAGGTCTAGTGTATTTGGGGATTAAGAACAATACATAATAACTTAAATCATAGAACACAACATCTTATTGAAAACTTCCTTTACATGACCACTACATTCCCTCGTACTTAGCATTGCATATGATAACCTGAGGACAAGCATAGGAAAAGGGTGAGCTATAAAGACCAGTAAGGGAATAAAAATGGAATAACATGAAGATTACAATACATTTTAGACAATAGAAATTTCAATGGATCACAAGTGAAACATGAACATAAAGGCATGATAAAGCATGATAATCATAACATGGAAATGTGGCAACAACACTTAAAATGGAATTAGCATGAGCCAAGGCTCATTGTACATGGAGCATGAGTAAACCCTTATTGCACATGAAGCATGAGTAAACCGTCATTACACTTGAATTAGAATGATTCAAAAACCATTTCACATGAAGTATCATGATTCTGTACTTTATCTAATGCATTGGAGCACTATCAGGGCACACCCTTCATAATCATTTCATTTATTGCATAAGTGTGCCACATAGATCATACAACATAGATTCATTAACATCATAATTAATTACACGAATAATAGATGTGGAATACATAAATTTAAGTCCTCAATCAACAAGTACATGTTCATAAAGTTGAATACCCTTGATAGAGAAGTGGGCATGGTATTCACTACACAATGATTTTGGCATCGAAATTTTGGTGTAATTTCGGCATCATAATGATGTCAAATAGAAATTAGTAATATGGGTTGATGAGAGTGAAAGGTGTATCTTATAATTTATAAATTAAATGGACAGTAAGGGGATAGTGGTACATAATATACCAACATATGTAATGGAATTTAGATGCATAATATAAAATAATTTCTTGAATGTAAATAAGGAGAGATAAATTCCTTACGGAATTTCAGCATGGTAACAGGTGTACATGGGAGAAATTAATGAGAGAGAAATTGGTATCTCATAATTAAAACATAAAAAGGGAAGTATGGGATAGGTGATAAATCATACCCCAACATTTATACTTGAAAATAAAAGGGCATAATAATATAAAGAAACATGTCTAAAATGAGAAAGGAAGGAATCCCTTACTTGGAAGTGTGATCCCAAAAGCATGGGAGAGGCTTGAAAGAGGATTCTTAGGAGCTTTGGGAACCTTGGGAGGATTATAGAGAGAGGATGGTAGGGGTTGGTCTAACTCCAAAGGATTTGAGTGAGGTGGAAGTGGGATCTTGGGTGAGTTTATATAGGAAAGGAGAGAGAATTCTTTATTATTTAGGTTTGGGACACTACATATTAAACTAATCTAAACCACAAACCAGCCCATGGTTTTTTACCATGGTTTATGCCAAATGGGATTGGAAAAAAATATATTTTATAAGGCCAAGGGCCAAACTTCTTAAAATAATAGGGTTTCTTATGTGGAGGTGAGTCACACTCTAAAGGAAAACAATTTAAAAAGATAAAATGTTTTATAAGTCTTGAAGGGTCCATTAAAGCTTTCTAAAATAAATCAAACAAACCTAAAATCACATTATTTTATGGATAAAACATATATTGTCCTAACTTAATGTTTATATTATTTTATTACATCACTTTTGGGTCATTATGATGTAATAAAACACATTATATTTTTAAACGATATTTAATTTTTACCCAAAAATTCGACTGTCTCATAAAATTATGAAAAATTAACTGTTGGATAATTTTGAATTCCTGATTCCAAATATAATATTAATTTTATCCAAATAATTTTCTATATATGTGAATTTTTACTTAAAATAAAAACCGACATTTATCAAAAAATCATGGGTTTTGACCAAAATAACTTTCAAACCTTAATAAAATTTATAATTGTATTAGTAAAAATTATACGATCATTTATATTTAATAAAAAGTAATTTAATAATAATAATAATAATAAAATATTATTTAATTAAAAAATCCATTAATTCATCAAAATAGATTTCTTAGTTGAATATTAACTAAAAAAATACTATTTTTGCAACTATTTATAGAGTTACAATAATAAAAATAATGTATATTATCTATAAAAGAATAATGTATATAATCATAATACTAGGGTCTTGTTACATAACCGCTTAAAACACTAGCATAAGACCTTAGGGTAAGGTGTGTGATGGTGATAGACTCTTGGGGTGGCTCAGATAACATTGCTCGAGTGGTAATCTCTATCAACTTCCAATTCTATCGTAGGTGGTTCCACTCGAGATTAACGTATTCAATATCATCTTGGGATTGGTCAAGAGAAAATCCCAATGACACCACCTCCTTTCCGAGATCTAACAAATGAGCTTCATATGGAGACAATCTACTGGATGAGGCTATAACTTACTTTTTCTGAGTAAATTGGATTTGTTAAAGCACTATATTTATACTAACCATAAATTTTTAGGTTGTTACAATCTTCCCCCCTTATGAAATGTAACCCTTGAAATTTCTTTTTCCCACACTAAAAGAGATGTGGGTAACTCTGCTTCATCACATCTTCTGATTCCCACATTGCTTCTTTAAACTTTTTGTTTTTCCAAAACACCTTGACGAGGGACATTGTCTTATTTCATAGAACTTTTTCTCTATGATCTAAGATCTTAACTGGTTTCTCCTCATAAGAATGATCATCCTCTAGCTATACTTCCTCTAAAAAGAGTACATGTGAATGGTCTAGTATGTACTTCCTTAATATGGATACATGAAAGACATCATGTACTTTGGCCATGGTAGTTGAAAGTTCTAGTCGATAGGCCACAGCCCTGACACGATCAATAATATTGAACAGGCCGATGTACCTAGGACTTAACTTCCCCTTCTTTACAAACTTCATGACCTTATTCAATGGAGATATGCATAGAAATAACATGTATCCAACTTTAAACTCAAGGCCTCATTGATGGTTATCTATATAACTCTTATGTTGACTTTGGTATGCCTTTATATGCTGCTGAATGGTTTTCACCTTCTCTACTATTTCTTCGACCATTTCTAGTCGTAGCAGCTTATGCTCACCGACATCATCCCAACACGTCGGTGTTCTTCACCTTTTCCCATAAATGGCTTCATATAGTGGAATTCAAATTCTTGAGTAGAAAATGTTATTATATGAGAACTCAAAAAGAGGAAGATGTTGATCTCACCCTCCTTTTAAGTCCATTGAAAATTCTCTCAACATATCCTCAAGTGTTTGGATAGTCCGTTTGGATTGGCCATCAGTTTGAGGATGATAAGCCGTACTGAAGTTCATCTTAGTATCCAGAGCATTTTGAAGACTCTTCCGAAACATAGAGGTGAATCTTGGATCTCGATTGGATACAATAGATAGTGGTACTCCATGTAGCCTTACCACATTTCTGATGTATATCCGTGCCATTTGATCTAATGAGAAATCTTCCGAAATTACAATTAAGTGTGCTGACTTTATAAGATGATCCACAACAACCCAGATTGTATTGTTGCATTTGGATGTCTTCAGAAGTCCAATGAAAATGTCCATGGTGATGTTCTCCCATTTCCATGCTGGTATAGGCAATGGTTTCATCATCCCCTTAGACTTATGTCTCTCTGCCTTCACTTGTTGACACACCAGGCACTTTGATGTATACTCATCGACCTCCTTTTTCATATTATCCCACCAATAATGCACTCGGAGAACTCGATACATCTTTGTTCTTCCTGGGTGAATAGAGAAATTTGAACTATGTTCATCATCCAAAAGTTCCTTCTCCATCTCTGTACTTGATGGAACACATAGTCTTTTTTCCAAATCTAACAATTCCTTCTTCATTAACATTGAACTCCAAGGATATTCCTTTTCTGATAGCTTCCACTTTCTTTTAAATTCTCACATCATCCTTTTGAGCATCCTTTAAACTTTCCAAAAGAGATGGTTGAGAAATCATTTGTGAAATGATTGATGATGTTCCCTTATTTATGATTTCCATGTCCGTCTCCATCAAATCAAAGAAGATTGGATCCTTTTCCATTCTAATCAATGATAGAATCGCTGGGTCCTTTCTACATAGATAATCCACTACCTTGTTCGCTTTACTAGGGTGGTAATAGATTGAGCAGTCATAGTATTTGGTCAGCTCTAACCATCTTCATTGGCACATGCTCAACTTTTTCTGTGTGAATATATACTTGAGGCTTTTGTGGTCCATATATATTTCACACTTCTCCCCAAAGAGATAACGCCGCCAAATTTTTAAAGAGAATATCACCACATCCAACTCTAGATCATGTGTTGGATAATTATACTCTTGAACATTCAATTTCCTTGAAGCATAGGCAATTAATTTTTCATTTTACATCCACACACAACCTAGAACCTTTTCGAAGCATCACTGAATACCACAAAAAGTTCTCCACTTGTGGGTAAATTGAGAACGAGCGCAGTGATAAGCCCACTTTTTAACTCCTTGAATCTTTCTTTGCATTCATCACTCCAAGAAAACTTTACTCCCTTCTGAGTTAGCCTGGTAATAAGGTTGGACAATTGTGAGAAATTTCTCACAAATCATCGATAATATCCATCTAACCCCAAGAAGCTATGGATATCTGTTACCGATGATGGACTCATCCATCCCTCTATTATAGTTGTCTGGGAGGGATCCACAGATATCCCATTTCTTGTGATGATATGGCCCAATAATGATATCTACTTCAACTAGAACACACACTTGTTGTACTTTTCATAGATATTCTCCTTTTTCAATGTCTCTAGTACAGTTCTTATATACTCCTAATGATCCTCCTTGGTTTTGGAGTATATTATAATATCATCTATAAAGACTACCACAAATTTTACGAGGTAATCTATAAAGACTCTATTAATAAATTAAAAGAATATTTCTAGAGAATTAGTGAGTCTGAAAGGCATTACTATGCATACATAGTGCTCGTATCTTGTATGAAAAGAAGTCTTGAGGATATCTTCCTTCTTCACCCTTACTTGATAATTTCTCGACCGTAAATCTACCTTGGAAAAGTATTGTGTTCCATGCAGATGATCAAACAAGTAATAAATTTATGGTAGAGGATACTTGTTCTTTATCGTGATTTTGTTAAGATCAGGATAATCGATGAAAAGGCACATTGACCCATCCTTCTTCTTGAAGAAGAGGACTGTTGCACCCCATGGTGAAGCACTTGGGCATATAAACCCTTTATCCAGATTTTCCTATAGTTGTTTCTTCAGTTCCTCAAGATCCACAACATCCATTCTATGTGAATTCCTGGATATTAGCAATGCCCTAGGTATAAGATCAATTGATAATTCAACATCTCTTCTAGGAAGAAGACCATGCAATTCCTTGAGAAACACTTCAGTGAATTCCCTCACAATAGGAATGTCTTCAAGGATGGTTGCCTCCTTAGTATCAATCATTAGATCCAAATACAAGTTCTCATAGGTAATTAATATCCACACTTGAGATGATAGAGCTAAAGAAGATTCATCTTCGTCCTTCCACTTGTACAGAATCGGGGGTCGATTCTCCACATGGAGAGTGATTTTCCTCTAATGGAAATTTATGTTGGATCTATATAGGGAAAGTCAATCCATGCAAAGAATTGCATCAAATTACACTAGAGGGAGTATGATGAGGTTCACCAGGAAGTTCAATCCACAGATTATGATAGGGGAGGAGTTATATTCCAGGGATACAATGATTTCCCCATTTTCTGTACTCACTGAAATATTTACTTCCATGATTTGTGGTGGTGTTGGGATTGTTCTACTAAACGTTCGGGATATAAAAGAATGCACAGAACTTGAATAAAAAAATATGTTCTCTATTATTGAATGAATAACTAGAATACCTATCACCACTTAATTGTTGGGGTTCACTTCGGCTGTAGTGATTAAAAAAGATCACCCCTTCTATCTTGGAGGTTATTGGTTGCCTCCGAAAACCCCTGGCTTAGGGAAATGATTTGCAAGGTACCCTGGTTCTTTGCAGTTGAAGCAATGAACAACACGTTGAGAGTCAAACAGAGCATTACTCACCTTTGTCGTAGCTGCGAGTTTTTCTTGCAAATAATTAAAAGCCAGATTCCCTTCTCTTCCACACCTAAAGAATTTCCTTATCCCCTTCAGGCAATTTCTGGGGTGCTTATTTCAGCACCATTGGCAAGTGGGGTACTGGATATTCTTAGCACCGTTGGATTTATCAATCAGACAGCCAGAATTGAGATCCACCTTACACTTCTTATCCCCATTATACCCTTGAGATTTTCTGATCTCTATTTCGACCTTGAGGGCACATTAGAAAATTTCCTCATAGCTGTCGAATTCACGGATCATGAGGGCTTTCCACAGGCTAGGTTTTATCCCACCAAAGAAGAGATCGACCTTGAATTCGGGGGTAATGAAAAAGCCAGAGGCATATCGAGAAATCCTTGTGAAGTTTTCCTCGTACGCTCCAAAAAATTCATCGTTTTTTTTATTTAGGACAAGGAAGTCCCTTTCCATCTAAAGCCAGAGAGTGCGCGGAAAATAATTATCAAAAAACATCTTCCAGAAATCCTTCCATTCCAACGCCTTGATCTCCTCCTCAGGCTTCATATTTTTTATCAATGTCCACCATTTATAAGATTCACCCTCCATACGATAACCAGCCAGGAGAACCTTATCTTGTTCAGAACATTGAAGGATTAAGAAGATCCTTTCGATGGACTTGATCCATTGTTCGACGATTGAGGGATTATATGATCCATTAAAAGTAGGAGGCCTTTGTCTCATGAAGCTCTTGATAGTGACTTGTTATTTATTTGGGGGGGGGGGGTTGAATGTTCCTCTTGAACCATGTTTCTATTAAAATCTTGAGTTAACTGAGAGATAATCATGACAATGTTCATGATTCACACTCCCATTGGATTGGGCATCTCATTATCACCATCATCACATTGATCTTCACATCGGTTGTTAGACTGAGTCCTCCTATTACCAGCCATTGGCTAGAATAAAAGGAAAGTTAGGGGTAACACATATAGGGTAATACAAAGACAAAAATAGATGACTTATAAATTAATTTTATTTCATTAACTTATGAATCTATAAGCTTCAAACTATGTTATCCATGATCTAATTTTCTAACATGTATTCTTAGAGGCGTTTTTTTAAAATTACCTTAATAATGGTTCATACTAAGCTTGTTAATTTACCAAAGAATATCCCCCAGGAGTGTCATAACCAAGATTGTATCAAGGCCCATTGTCATGTGCCAGGATACCCCGAGTCAAGCACGAAACTCCTTGTCGTAGTTTTCACCCCTAAGTACATCTATTCCAGAGCTATCTCTACCTACTCGTATCCAGACATGGATGTATTTTTTTGATAAACCACTTACCCAATACCCACCAAAACATAGGGATGTTTTTATTATATTTAGTCTTGTCTCTAATTCTTCACTATTGTTTTATAATCCTAATCCAAAAAATAACTAAACCTATGCTCTGATACCTACTATAACAACCCTTCTTTTATTACACACTTAAACATGATCTATTACATAAAACCTTCACTTGATACAACATAGAAGATCAAGATGTCTAGTGTACTTGAGTCTTAGGAACATTAAATAACAACTTAAAGAATAGAATGCAACATCTTATTGAAAACTTCCTTTACATGACCACTACATTCCCTCATACTTAGCATTGCATAAGATAACCTGAGGATATGCATAAGAAAAGGGTGAGATATAAAGCCCAGAAAGGGAATAGACCTAGAATAACATGAGGAATACAATACATGTTATAAAATAGGCATACAAATGAATAATAATAGAAACAAGAACATAAAGGCATGATAAAGCATGATAATCAAAACATGGAAAAGTGGCAACAACACTTAACATGGAATTAAAATGAGTCGAAGCTCATTGCACATGGATCATGAGAAAATCCTCATTTCACATGAATCACAAGTAAACCCTCATTGAACATTAATTATCATGAGTAAAAACCTATTTCACATGAAATATCATGATACTATACTTTACCCAATGCATTGGATCGCTATCAGGGCACGCCCTTCATAATCATCTCATTTCATGCATAAGTGTTCCATATAGATGATACAACATGGGTTCATTAACATCATAATTCATTGCAAGGACAAGAGATGTGGAATACATAAATTTAAGACCTCAATAAACAAGTACTTGTGCATAATGTTGAATACCCTTGATAGATAAGTGAGCATGGTATTCACTACACAGTGATTTTGGCATGGAGATTTTTGTGTAATTTTGGCAGCATAACGACGTCAAATAGAAATTCTTAAGATGGGATGATGAGAGTGAAAGGGGTATCTCATCATTTATACATTAAATGGGACATAAGGGTATCATGGTCCATAATATACCAACATATGTAATGGAATTTAGATTCATAATATAAAATAATTTCTTGAATATAAATGAGGAGAGATAAATTCCTTACGGAATTTCAGCATGATAACAGGTGTACATCGGAAGAATTAATGAGAGACAAAGGGGCATCACATCATTAAAACATAAAGAGTGATGAATGGGGGAGGTTATAAATCATAACCCAACATTTATACATGAAAATAAAAGGGCATAACAACATAAAAACTTTTATAAAATGAGAAAGGAGGGAATCCCTTACTTGGAAGTGTGATCCAAAAAGCTTGGGAGGGGCTTGAGAGAGGCTTATTAAGAGCTTGGGGTGCCTTGGGAGGATTATCGATAGAATAGGGTAGGTTTTGGTCTAATTATAAAGGCTTTGATTGAGGAGGAAGTGGGAGCTTGTGTGAGTTTATATAGGAAAGGAGAGAAAATTCTTTATTATTTAGGTTTGGGACACCTCATATTAAACTAATCAAAACCACAAACCAGACCATCGTTTTTTACCATGGTTTTTTCCAAAGGGGAGTAGAAAATAATATTTTATAAGTTCAATGGATCAATTTCTTAAAATAATAGGTTTGCTTATGGGGAGGTGAGTCATACTCTCAACGAAAACAATTTGAAAAGCTAAAATGTTTTATAAGTCTTGAAGGGACCACTAAAGCTTTGTAAAATAAATAAAAAAAACATAAAATCGAATTATTTTAAGGATAGCACATATATTTGCCGAAAATATTTTTTATAGTATTTTATTACATTACTATTGGTTCATTTTGATTTCATAAAACACATTATATATTTAAACGGTATTTAATTTTTATCCAAAAATTCGGTTGTCTCAGAAAATTATGAAAAATTTATTGTTGGATAAATTCGACATCCTAATTCAAAAAATAATATTAATTATATCCAAATAATTTTCTAAATATGTGAATTTTAACTTTTTAAATAAAAAATAACATTTATCGAAAATTCATGGGTTTTGACAAAAAATAGCTTTCAAACCTTAATAAAAGGTACAATTGCATTCAAAAAAATTATACGATCATTTATATTTAATAAAAAGTAATTTAATAATAATAGTAATATTAAAATATTATTTAATTCAAAAATCCATTAATTCATCAAAATAGATTTCTTAGTTGAATATTAACTAAAAAAATACTATTTGTGCTATAAAAAGTATTTACAAAGTTACAATAATAAAAAGAATGTATATTCTCTATAAAAGAATAATGTACATAATCGTAGTACTAGGGTAATGTTACATAACCCCTTAAAACACACGCATAAGACCTTAGGGTAAGGTGCACGATGGTGACAGACTCTTGGGGTGGCTTAGATAACATTGTTCCAATGGTAATCTCTATCAACTTCCACTTCTCTCGTAGGCGGTTCCTCTCGACCATATCGTATTCAAGCTCATCTTGGGATTATTCAAGAGTGAATCCCAATGATGAAACCTCCTTTCCAAGCTTTAAAAAATGGGCTTCGTGTGGGGAAAGTATATATGATGAGGCCATCACTTCCTTTTTCTGAGTAAATTGGATTTGTTAAAGATCATTTGATCACTGTTCAATGACTATATTAGTAACGGTCAGAATTCTTAATGGAATTTTAAAATCCAAAACATAGAACCAAACAAGTGCATGAATTTTACATAACTCTTATAAGACATTTAAATAGACCAAGAGTAATTTTCATTAATAAATTTTTGGGTCGTTACAATATGGCTGTGTTATATTGGTCAATGTGTCCGGAGAAGTTTAGTGGTGGTGGTATCCTTAACTCAGAAGACTTTCTTCATTGTAAATAATCTAAACATTTAAATAATATACATTCCTTTCTTATGGAAAGGAGGCACAAAGGAAATACTAATAAAATTATATGACATTATTGTTTGAAATCCACTAATCTAATCAATTTAGAGATAGGGGTTTCATATATTTATTACATTATCATATAGTGTTAGTACTTTTATCCCATTTGAAAATGACTATTATGACTAAATTTTAATATCGTAAATTAATTTTATATCTAAAAATTAAATTGAGGTTACTACCTATTTTTAAGTTTTTTATTCTAGAAATTGAAACCATTATTCAAATTCAAATATGAAAAGTGATAAAAATTTATTTTAATGAAAGAATAGATAATGTTAAAAATTTATTTTAATGAATGTAAATAATTAAAATGATTAATACTGATAATTATAATTTATTAAATTAATAATTAAATCTTTAAAATATCTTGACATCAAGTTATAAAACCCTTCATGTCCTCTTCATTATAACTAAGGGTATGAAATGTAATGTTTGTGGTTAAATTTGGAGACTACTCCAACATGGACCTTATATGGATTTTCTTGAGCAAGAAATTCTCCCATAGTTGTTTTTTAAAGACTTACTTATTTCTATCCATCATTTTATTCATCTTGAGAAAACCCTAATAATGCCACCTATATTTCAAACTTTGGAAAATGATACTCTTAAAGAAGAAGAATACATCTTGATTCCATTTCTATTGAATTTATAATGGAATCAAATTATTTTATACCCTCAAATTCAATACCTATACTATAATGGTAACATTAAAAATTTATTAAATGTATATAGTTTCATTTTTTATCAGTTTCATGTGTGAAATAGGATATTCAAAACAATTATTAAAAAAGACCAATAAAAATTAAAAAAATGGGTTGTTACACTATATCCCAAATAAAAAGAATATTTCTATCAGAATTAGATTGTTAATATTAAAATAATTGTATGTAATTTTTTCATATAACAACCATAAGTTCCTATGTAGCATCATTATATTTATGATTCCCCCACAAAACATTGACTAGGAGTGAATATTGGTTTTGAAACACTTTATCCTTTTGATGTAAGATTTTAATTTGTTATTCGGTATAAAATAGATCATATTTGAATTGAAAAACTTTGTAGTTTACTACATGTCAGGGATATGGTATGCACATAATATAATGAGACACATGAAATATATGATATTTCTGAGAGGGGATTGATGAATATCCAAAGTGGTAAGATACCATCCCTATATAATCATGAATCCCGAATGGACTGATATACCTAGAGACCAAATTCCCCTACTTCCCAAATCTCACAAACCTCTTCCATGGAGATATCCAAATTTTACTTCATCTCCCACTTCATTCTCAAAATCTCACTGATGGTTATTGTCATATTTTTCTTGTCAAATATTATTAACATTAATATTCCATTGAATTGATAAAATTCTCTACAACATTTCCTAAACATGTTTAGGATCTATTATAAACTATTTAGGATCATATTACCTTCATGATATATTTTCCTATCATTTCAAGGAAGTATTCTCTCTTGTTTACATGATAATTCATGAATGGAAAGTTCTTTTGGATGAAAATTCAATAAATGTAATAAGTTTATCAAAAAAATAGTTAAAATACGTTGTTCGAGATCTATGAATATACTAAATTGTTTGAATGGTACTTTTAATTTGACCATCAGTTTTAGGATGTTGTGTCACATTGAAACCCAACTCCATATATAATTCATGTTCAGTACTCCTTTATAATTTTTATTCGAACCTTTGATCTCAGTTACATACAATTAAAAGTGTTTCTTTATGAAGCCTTATCAGATTTGTTATGTAAAATATGGAATGTTGATCGAGTGGGAAATATTTTTTTAATAATGATGTGTGATAACTTTGTAAGTTGATTAACCACCAACCATATGGCACTTTTCACATTAGAAGTATTATAAAGGATGATGACAAAACCAAAGGTGTCATTTCCCAATTTCCAAGTTTGTAGAGGTAATAGTTACATCATCCCATTAGATTTATGGAATTTATATTTTATCTAATAACATAATAGACATTGAGAAACATACCCCATAGTATCTCATTTCATGTTACACCCTAATAAGGGTTCCTTATGATCTCAATAAAACTTCGTTCTTCCAGGATGAGTAGGTAAGGATGATCTTTAAGATTCACCCAGAATCTTCTTCATCAAATACAATTTTAAAGAGTCATAAATTCACATTATAAATCTTTTAAAACCCCCATAATAAAAGTGGAAATCTGTAATACTTCACGCATACTTCTATATTTTTAAATCATAATTCTTGATCTTTAAGATCATTACATAGATACATATTTATTAAATCAATTGAAATAATTAGGATTTCATTTCTTCCTTCTCAATATCCATGCATATACCTTGAATAACCATTAATATTTGATGTAAAACCAATCCTCATAATGGTTAAAATATTGAGATCCTTTATTCTAAGAGAGTTAGCCACCTAGATTTACTTACCTTGAAGGTATTGTATTGGGTAATCATAATCATTAATTAATTCTAACTTTTTCATTTAGTGAATGTATGACTCCTTTTTGGTGAATAAATTATTTAAACTCTAATGATTTGTATATATGAAACACTTTTCCTTATAGAGATAATTTCAAAAAATATATTTAATTAAAAGTTTAGTATTTCAAGATTCAGATCATATGTTGGGTAATTTTTCTCATGGGCTAAAAATTTTTTTCTAGGAATTTGAAATTGCATTATCATTATACATAATGACACATACCAAGACCTTATTCTATGAATAAAAATATATTAAAACCCCTTAATAGTATAGGTTTTTAGAATAACTTCCTTTTCTTACATTACTATTAAATAATTTTCAAGAAAAAAAATATAAAATTACAGAAATACAAGATCGAATGGTTTAGTACCTAGAGGAATGTATAAACATAGATAAATTTGAAAATAATAAAACATAAAAAATTATTTAAAATATTCTTATTTATTCCTGTAAGGATCATGTTCTCCTTAGTACACATAGTCACCTAAGAATATACAGACATGAAAAGGGTGAGCTAAAATCCCAGTAAGTTGATGAATAAGGGGCATGAATAAATAAAACATGAGTGAGAATAATCATCATAATCAGAACACAAGAATAGGATAATAATAAAAAACATCAGGTAATCATCAGAAAAACTCATTGAATGTGGGGACAGAAAAAACTGAAACATCATGTCTTAGTGGTTAATTACCACACATATTTGTGAACAAAGCTAGCATCATGTTCAGGCATAACATATGTTCTTAATCATAATGTCATCATTGTGAAAAATTATAGAATAATTTTCACACATAATAAAAATTGTCTGAATAGAAAAATCACATTACCCAAATTATTAGAGATATATATAATTCTAGTCCCACCCGTAGTTGTGAACATCATGTCTTAGTGGTTAATTACCACACATAGTTGTGAACAAATCTAGCATCATGTTCATGCATAACATATGTACATAATCATAATTTCCAAATTGTTAATAATGATAGAATAATTTTCACACATAATACAAATTATCTCAAGAGAAAAATCACATTACCCAAATTATTAGAGATATGTATAATTCCAGTCCCACCCGTCACAACATAACCTTTATATAATCATGCATAACACAATAAACATACATAAACCAATGTAATTAAGTAACCCATGAAAGGGGTGGTTTTCATAAGTATTTCATCAAAAAAAAATTCTTAAATGAAATTGGTGATCCCAAATGGAAACAGGAAAAGAAAATATTCATTATAATAATCCTCATTTTTTAGTGAACAAGAAATAACTCAAGAGGTGTCAAGATGTGTTTTGGAAAGAAGAATTATTTTAAAAAATAATTTTATTTGTCATAAAATAATATTCAAAACATTTATATATCAAAAAATAAAATGTAATAAAATATAAATTATATTTAAGGATTACTAAAAAAATATACACACTGAAATGTGGCATGAAAGAGGTGTAACACAAAGAAAGGTAGTTGGGATTGAGAATCCCTTCATTTAATATTATATTTTTAAATTAGTTCTAGAACATTAAAAAATTTATAATATACATATTAATATCTAGTTCAAACATTATAATGGTTTTTTCACTTTCCATGAAGGAGTTAATGGAATATGAAAACTTTTCCTTCATGAAGGTGGTGAATTGAAACATCATGGATAGTGTTTTCATTGTTTAGAATAAAAGTAGAAGAGAAGATATTTGATGATGAGTATTCCATTAAAATAATAAAATTAGAGTAAATATATTAAACTAGAGTGATCATTCATATTTATATAGATGTTGTTAATAGAGGATATAAAAGAAAAGAAATTAAAAGATAAGGATTGAGCGCTTGGCCTCCTCAATGTTGTCTCCCTAAGAAAATAACATAGGCACCTGGGGATGGTATTTTCTTAACATCAGTAGCAATTGGAAATGGAGGAGAGGCTAAAGAATATATTTTTGTATGAATTTTGACAAGATACAAGGATTAGATGGTGTTCGGAGAAGAGGTGGTGAGGGGTGGTATTATAGGGGAGGAGAGAGAGGTGTTTTTTGATTATTTATTTCATTTTTTGTTATTTTCGATCAAGATGATCAATAATGAGGATTATTATAACTAAATATTGTAAATGGATTAGGAGAGTTTGAACTAGTGGTTTATTTTATCATCAATGCATCATTGATGACTTAAACATTCATCTATTTAGCTTACGCCAAAAAATACACTAATTCACTATTCACAAAAAATTAAACTATTTTAGAAGAATGAAAAAATTAAACCTTTTTTTAATGTATATTTGAAAATGTAAATCCATTTATAAAAAATATTTTTCTAAATATGAGAAATTTAATTTTTAAATAAAATCATCTTTTATTTCAAAAAATACAGATTTCAATATTATAATAAATTTTTGGACATTTTAAAAAATCATTTAAGGTATCATAAAATTATCTTATATTTATGATCCAATATAATATTAGTTAATGTATATACTTTATGAAAATAAAATTTATGTTAAATAATTATATTAAATATAAATTTTGTAAATAAACATTTAAATTTTTAAAAAATACCAACACTTAATTTATCATTTTGAAAACATATCTTTACTTATAACTCGATATAATTATTTCATAATTTCATTTATTAGATACCTAAAATTTATTTATAATTTCATAGGTGAGTTTACTATTATAATGTTTATATTACTATTCTTAATGGTTGTATTACTATTTATATAGTCTAGTTACTATTCCATCAGTATATATTGCTCAATTTCTATAAATACATCTCATTTCATACATTATTTATAAGAAAAATGTTTTTATTTGGTTATCTATGTTATGTATGTGTTTTATATTGAATGAAATAATATATAAGAAGGTTAATTCTATTGATAAAATTTTGGGTCGTTACATTCTCCCCCATTTTGAAATTTATCATTGATATTTTGTTTTACAAATTAAGGTGAAAAATAGAGATCATATTTCTATTTCACTGATTCCTCTGGTTCCCATATCATTTATTCATACTTATGGTTCATCTACAACAATTTTATAAGTTTATTTTTCAAATTTCATAGAACATTTTCCCTACGTTCTAGGATCTTCACTTGCTGCTCTTCATACAAGATGTCAATATATAGTTGTACCCCCTCTGTATTTAGTACATGTGAGGATTTAGGTATGTACTTCCTCAGAAGAGGTACATAGAACACATAATGAACATGATACATACTTGGTGGAAGTTTAAGTCGACATTCCACTACTCCTATGTGATCAAGCATCTCAATAGGTCCAATGAACCTTTGACTAGGATTTCCATTATTTTCAAACCATAGGTCACTTTTCCATGGTGATATTAAAAGGAAAACATTTCCTCCTACTTGAAACTCTAAATCCCTTTGACATATTTCAATAGAGACCTTTTTCTGACTCTGAGTATATATTTTTTATTGTTGGATGGATTGAGTCTTCTCTGTTATCCCATTCGTGAGGTCAGAACCAAGTAGATTTCATTCACTAACTTCATTCCAACATATTGGACATACACATATCTTCCTACACAGATCTTCATATGGAGACATATGAATACAAAAGTTGAAACTATAATTATAAGAGAAATAAAATAATGGGGTATGTTGATCCCACCTTTCTTTGAATTCAATTGTGTAGGATCTTAGTATGTCCTTGAGTGTTGGAATTTTCCTTTCAGATTGGAAATCTATTTGGGTTTGATAGGTCTTGATGAATTTTAATTCAATAATCAAAAAAATTTGAATACATCTCTAAAATTTATATTTAAACCTTGGATCATGATCAGTTATGATCAAATGTGGATCCTCGTGGACCCTCACAACTTCCTTCACGTATATCATGGAAACTTGTTCAAGTGGGAAATCTTCCTGAATAGAAATGAAGTGGGTAGTCTAGGTGAGTCAATCCACCACAACCCATATCACATTTTATCCCTAAGATGTTTTCAAGAGACCATTGAAAAAGTCTATATTTACATTCTCCTATCTTCATATGGGTATAGGCAATGATGGAATCATCACTTATAACTTTTGCAATATATTTTAACTCTTAGAAATACCGAACACCATGAGATATACTCTGTAATGTCCTTCTATACATTGTCACACCAGAAGTATTCTTGAAGATCATTGTACATCTTGGTACTTACAAGATGGACGTAGAAAGATAAGTTTTGTACATTATCCAGTAGCTCCATATTTATCACATGTGAATAATGAAAACAATACAATTTCCAAAACAAATCACAACATCATCATTTATTTGGATCCTGTGTATCTTACCTTCATTTACTTCTTTCAAATTATTTTGTATCTCAAGATCATCGTCTTGTTCCTATTTTCTATTATATTGAATAGATGGTTGAAAAATCATTTGGTAAAGGTAGGTTTGATTACCTTCCATTTTGATTTCCATATCTATCCATTGCATTTCCCTGAAGATATGGTCTTTTTTAATCGACGTCATGGATGGATTAGCATGTTATTTTCTCATGAGAGCATATTATACCTTATTTTCCTTTATAAGATGATAGTAAATAGATAAATCATAGTCCTGGATTAGCTCTAACCATATCCTTTGATGCATGTTGGGCTCCATTTGTCTAAATACATACTTTAGGCCCTTGTTATCAGTGCATATGTAACACTTATCACAATAGATGTAGTGCTGCAAGATTTTCAAGGGAAAAACAAAATCTGGTAGATCCAGATCATGAATTGGGTAGTTCTACTCATGGATCCTCAACTTCGGTTAGGCGTATAATATCACATTATCATTCTTCAAGAGTACACAAAACATTCATTTCTTTTAATCATTAGTATATATTTCAAAAAAAATGTCCAATTTTTTGTAGTGTGAGTACAGGTGTAGTTATTAGCCTATTATTGATATCCTTAATGCTTTCCTGAAATTATTCCTATTGAACAAACTTTACCCATTTCTATGTTAATTTTTTTAGTGTGCTAGACAATCATGAGAAATTTCTCAATAAATTATAGTAGTACCCTACTATACCCTAAAATATACATATTTTAATGACACTAGTAGGACTAGTACATTCCTCAATTTCATTTATTTTTAAATGTTCCACATAAATTACCTCACATAAGATCACATTCCATTAGAATATGAACTAATGCATCCATAAGTAACACTTACTGAGCATAGGGTACAATTTATCCTTCTTTAATATTTCCACTACAATACTAATATATTTTTCATGTTTCTACATTATCTTAGATTAATTGAGAATATTGTGATAAATACTAAAAAAAATTCAAGGTAGAATCATAATACTCGATTCATAAAATACATGAAGATTTTAGGGGCATCAGTAAGTCCGAAGGGAATCACTCTGAACTCATAGTTACCTTACCTTATACAAAATGAAGTCTTATAAATATCCTCCTTCATCACATATACATGATGATATCTAGAATAAATTTATAACTTTGAGAACTGCTGAGGTCCTCATATTTGATTGAACAAGTCATCAATCCCTGTAAGAGGATACTTTTTCTTTATGTTAATCTTGTTGAAATCCCATTAATCAATACATTACCACATTGATCCATCCTTTTTCTTTATGAAGGGAACTAGAGGACCCAAAGGTGATTCATTAGGTTGGAAGAAATATTTTTTCAACTTTCATTGTAGCTATTTCTTTAATTTATCTAGTTCAATCGAGTCCATCTCATATGGGGATTTTGAGATAGGCGTGGATTCGTGTATGTGTTGTATTGAGAATACTACCTCATGATCCGGGGGAAGTCCAAGTAACTATTCTAAAAATAAATATGTCTATTCCCTAAAAGAATGTTTTTTCTCTAGGTTTATAACATCATTTAAATCAAAAAATTTGGAAAGTAATGTTTCTTCATAAGGTATTAACACCCATACGATGGATATATTTTATATAGGTGATTCCTAACCTTCCTTTCATTTTTAGAGGAGCATGGGATGGTTCAAAATATGAAATGATATTTTCTTTTCCTCCATAATACATTTTTTTATTTTAATTTACTATTAGTTTATATGTTCTCTATATAATGATATCCAATCCATACATAGTATAGTGTCCAATTCCACCAAGGGAAGTATTATGAGATTCACCAGAAGAACCTTCCCACATACTCCAACAATAGAATATTTAAACACTTGGGTGGAAATGATTTCACCACTATGTCTTTTTATGGATATATATACATCAAGGTATCATGTATTTGATTCAATAGTTCTAGAAAGATTTAATGATGTAAATGAATGTGTATAATCATAATCAAATAAGGTTTTTTTATTCTTGAGTGAATAGTAAGTGTACCATGTATGATTTTGTTATCTTGTCCCACTTTAGTAGTAGTGATGGCCAAATATTTATGCTACTCCATTGGATTTTGTGTCTACTAACATTTATTACCCTCAAGTATTTGAGGTTTAGTGAACTATATTTCATAGTTCCCTTGATCCTAATAGTTGAAACATTGAATCATATGTGATGCATTAAGTGGTTCCCTCCATTCCTGCATCATTTTGGCTGACTTATTTATGTCACTTTGACATTCATGAGGTTGATGTCCCTCTATACCACACTTTAAGTATTTACCTACCCCAATGTGGAAATTAAAATAGTGTTTCTTCCACAATTTTTGATACGTGGGTGGTTGGATCATTTTTCCATATTTTTCATTTGACCCACCGTCTTGAAAATCCATCCTCCCCTTCTTATCTATAAAACCATGGGACCATTCTCATAACTCCATATCTACTTTGAGTGCATATTGAACTGATTCATTATAACTCCCAAAGTCTTAGATAGTGATAGCATTTCAAAGATATGCTTTGATACCACTAATGAACCTATCTATTTTGATATCATTTTTATGACAATACCTTAGGTGTATGCTGGATGCCATTTCAGGTTTTCTTCATTAGTCAGACAGATTCATCTTCATTTTTTCTCCATATCTATGAAATTTTTCATCAGCTTTGTTTGAATAGTTTGAGGGATATACGTGTAAATAAATATTTTTCTTAAATTCATCCCACTGAATATCTCTCATTTAATCATTTGGATTGGTGTTCTTAATAAATCCCCAAAATTGATGGGAGTATCCATCTAGAAGATAGATAGCTAAAGAAGACTTATCATTCTCAGAGCATTGGTTATTAAGGAGGAAATTCTCCTCTAAGTTATCTCACTATTCTGAAATAATTTCATTAGAATATCCAGTAAATATCGGTGTCTTTTTTCGCATAAATGATTTGATAAACTAATTATCTATCGTGGTTGATGGTGAACATTCAACATCTCTTAGGTTTTTGTTCATAGCCTGATACAACATATTAAAAATCACATTGAAAATTTGAACTCCACATCCCCTAGAATGGGCGATGTCATTCCAGAAATCATTGAATTTTCCTTCACAATGGTTTTTGTCCTAGATTCTCCCATTTTACACCATGTTTTTGATACATGAATATTATATCATTTTTAGACAAAAAATATAAAAGTTATATAATCCGGGATACAATGTTTAGGGTCTTGGGAAAATTGGGAACATAAATAACATTCACAATAAAAAAACACAACCATTTATTTTATATATTATTCTTTTTCCCTTTAAGTCTCACATTCTCTTTAGTAAATTTAGTCACATGAGGATATACATCAAGGAATATTGGTGAGCTAAAATCCAAATAAGAGGATAAATAAGGGGAATAAATCAATAAAACCTGTGTGAGAATAATCATCATCATCGTAATAAAATCATAGGATAATCATCAACACTATGAGGGAAACATTGGAATAATTCATAGAATGTGCCAATGCAAAAAAATGATACATCAATTCATAGTGGTTAAATACCACACACAGTTGTGAACAATGATAGCATCATGTTCACACATAACTTATGTGAATAATCATAACATCAATATTTTGAAAAAATCTATCCCATTGTTCATGCATATTACAAAACATTATCTCATGATATATACCACATTACCTAATTTATTTGACGGATATATTATTACTGGCCCACCCATCACACCATAATTATTACATAATCATACATGCCACATAGATTGCATGACAATCAAATTCATTAAGTAAATAATGTAAAGGAATGATTTTAATAGGGATTTCATCAGTCATGATCTCATAAATATACTTGGAGTTCCCAAATGGAAAAGGGATGAGAACATATTTTCTATAAGAATCATCATTTTAAGGAGAATAATAAATAACTCAAGAGGTTTTAATATGTGTTTGGGAAAGGAGAGTTATTTTGGGAAAACATTTTATTTCTCATAAAATCAGATTGGAAAAATGTATATCCCTAAAAATAATAAGGATGAATAAAAATAATTATTGATAATTAAAAGAATATTCACACTAAAATTTAAAATGAAATAGGGATAACCCAAAGAAAGGGATTTAGGTATGAGAATCTTTTTACCTTATATTCAAATTCCTTCCTCGCTTACACTTCATATCAAAGATAGGAAAATTATATTCAATAAATAAAATATTTAGAACCTATTATACAATTATTTTATTTATTAAAATTTTATTAATTTCATTTATATCTATTTTTTAGTTATAGAGAATAATCTCATCATTCTGGGAGTGTATGTTTTCATGGTTTCATGGTCTATTAAATTGTGTGTAATTATGGATGTTCTTGTTAAGTGGAAATAATTATTCAAAAGTTACATTATATGGTACTACTTCAATTAATTAAATTTAATTAGTCTCAAATATCATTTGGTTTTCTGATATAAGGATGATTAATTTGATAAAACAATAATATTAAATGTTTTTATTATTTTGGTGGTTTCTCCGACCATCATAAACCAGTTTTATTTTGTTTAATATTATGTCTAGAAATTAATTTTATAAATTTAAAAAAGATATAATATAAATATTATGATCTTTTTTAACCATAATAAAAGTTTTATGTCCAGCCATGAAAGTGGTAATGGATAATGAAAATTGATCGTCCATGAAGGTGGTGAATCGACACAACACAAAAGATTTTTTCTTTTTGAGAATAAATGGACAAGGTAATAGATTTGATGATGGATATTCCATTAACAAAATGAAATTAAATTATATATATGATACATGAGTTATCATTCCTTTTTGGATAGGGTATATGAGGAGAGGATAAGAAAAGAAAGAAATTAAAAGATAAGGATTTAGGGTTTTACCTCTTGAATGTTTTCTCCATGAGAACTTATTTAAGGCACTTTGGTTTGGTATTTTATTGAGACCAGTATATATTGGAAATGGGGAAGAGTCATAAGAAGATAAATGTATCTAAAATATAGAATTTAGAAGTATTATAAGGTGTCATGGGAAGAGGTAGTGTTTATAGGGGAGGAGAGGGATTTATTTTGATTCATTTAATCATTTGTTTATTATTTTGGATGATGAAAATCAATAGTAATTATTCTTATGACTAAATAAAGTAATTGGATCTATGGATATATAGTAATTTGTTTCATTCATTAGATATACATCAAACATGACTAAAAAATTCATGTATTTATCTTATGTAAAAAAATTGCCATATTTCACCATTCACTAGTAAATCCACTATTTAGAAAAATACATAAAATTCCCCACAACCATTTTCAACATATATATTTAAAAAATGAACTCCATTTTATTAAAAAAGTACTCAGAATATGTGAAATTTAATTTTTAAATAAAAAAACCACTTGTTCTAAAAAAACTGATTTTAATATTATAATATTTCTTATGACCTTTTGAAAAAATAATTAAGGTCTCATAAAATTATCTTATAATTATGATACAAAATAATATTAATTTATGAACCTATTTTATGAAAATATGTTTTTAAAATAATTATAATATTTATAAATTTTAAATAAACATTTATGCTTAACAAATACCAATAATTAATTTAAATTTTTTAAAATAACTCTTAACATATACATTGATATAATTATCTTATTGTTTCATTTACAAGATACCTAAATTTTACCTCACATTAAAATTTTAGGTTACTATTATAATAGATGAATTACTATTTCTAATGGTCATATTACTATTCAATAGTCAATTTTCTATTACATCGATATAGGTTTCTTAATTCCTATAAATACCAATTATTTCATTATTTATTTATGATAATTATATTTTTATTGGGTTCTATATGTTATGTATTTGTTTTACACTATATGAAAGAATTTATAAGATGGGGAATTCAATTGATAAATTTCTAGGTTATTACAAGGGTAATGCATCTATATGTACAGTGACCATCCTCTTATTAATTCCTTTATGATTTATTCACATTCCACATTACCAGGAAACAAAACTACTTTATATTTTCATATGATTATAAGATTTTACAATAGTGAGAAATTTATCACTATGAATTGGTAGTATCTAGGTAAAATAATAATGCTATAGATATCTTCCATAATTTTTAGTCTAAGAAACATTTCAATTAACCCTATTTTTTATAGATATAACATCATTTTAATCACAAGACCTAATAATGGTACCTTATAGCCAAAAAATAAAATATTTTGAAAATATAATAAAATTTATCCTTTCATAAATTTTTATCAAAATCCTCAAGTGATCTTCATGCTCTTCATTGATATTTAAATTTAAGAGATAACATTAATAAAGGCTTCATAAAAATTTCAATGTAATCCTAAATAACTTATTTAATCGATTCCATGAATATCTTAGTGAAATTTATTTTTATGAAAGTAATTAAAATTAGTTCATAATCTTAATACCTTATAAATATGTCCATCTTGGATATATCTTCTTTCATTACACATAATTGATTCTATCAAAATCAATGATCTTACTTTACTAATTATAAGATCCAATAACATAATCTAATAGATAAAAAATATGTGGTATATTATTTTTATTATTTATCTATATTTTTTAATGATCTGGATAATAAATGAAAATAAACCTTGATCCATAATTTTTCTTAATAATGAAGATCGGTTCACCCCATGGTGAACACTAGGGAACATGAAACTCATATCCAAAATTTATTGATATATAGCCATAAATTATTTAAATTTTAGAGGATATATTTGATATAGATTGTTTTATATTGGCATAGATACTATTATGATATCAGTTGAATAATCATTCTCACATTTTGGAGGAAGACTAGGAAGTTCCTTCTAGAATACATCAATATAACCCCGTATAATTAGCATCTCTCAAATTATGTGTTCATTAACAACGATTTGAGCCATGAGTACCACATTATTAGGTGTCATGACCCATATTTTTTTATTTTCTTGTAATTTGTGTTCATATTAGTACTTTCATTGATATATTATAATCGGATGATCCATGATATACAATATGGACTCCTTATCATAACTAACGATATGAGATATTTATAGTGAGATGCATTCCATTCCTAATATAACACAAAATTCTTTAAAGGGAATAAAAACAAGATATATGTAGAGTTTCATCACTTAAACCTTTATCAAAGAATATTCATACACATTAGATTAAATCAATGCATCATTATGTGTTTTAAGAAATATTTCAATTTAAAAGTTTGCAGTGGTGAATTAAAATTTATATAAAACTTATACAGTATAGAAGAGTGAGTAGAACCAAAATTCGACATGATATTTTTAGGTTTGGAGTGAAGATTATTTGTATCATTAAATACATTATTTACATGGTCATGTTTAGTAGTAGTGACAACATATTCTATTACTTGTTCTGTTGGCCAAATAGGGTTCTTCTACCAATCTCTCATGTTGACCCATGTATTGGGAAATTCATTTACATAATTCCCAAAATCCATGATTCTGAAGCATTTAAGTGTGGGTGCTAAATTATATTAGTCCTTATTTTTTACCACTGTGTTAACCATATTATTAATACCACATCAACGGTCACAAACCCAATGTAAAATACTTCTACATTTATAAAATTGTGATGTTCCTTTTTAGAATTTTCTTGGGTGCTTCGTCTAATTATTTGGCATGAAGATGGTATTTCTTCATTCATCTATGACACTTATCATTTGAGTATCATTTAATCTCCATTTTCAATTTCTACTATTAAATTAAATGGTTATAATTGGGGTTTCTCATTTCTTTTTCATCCTTAAGCAAATAATTTTTTTTATTTATAACTACTGATGTCTCTTGTATTATATACTATATAATTAATTTTTTTAATATTATAAATAATGAATTTTTCCTGATTTTCAATTTATTAATAAAAATAGAGTTGTACCTTTTTAGTCTCATATATTCATAATCATAATTACCAATGGATTCATCCCCATTTTTTAGCTCTACGAATCCTCTCTTATTTTTTACGTAAAGTTTTTTGGGAAAATATTTGTTGAAGAATATTTTGTTAAACATATCCATTTCT
This sequence comes from Viscum album, assembly GCA_963277665.1. Taxonomy (NCBI): domain Eukaryota; kingdom Viridiplantae; phylum Streptophyta; class Magnoliopsida; order Santalales; family Viscaceae; genus Viscum; species Viscum album. The sequence continues at coordinate 1,979,660,491 of OY728122.1, forward strand.
GTAGAGTTAAATATTCCCTTCATAATAATATTCTTATTCAGGTTTCAATATTTTTTATCCTCACATTATATTGTTTAGATGACCAAAATAATTTCTCATAGTCCAAGAACTACAGAATCAAAAACTATTTTTTCCATTGCATCGATCCATTTCTCTAAAATTATTTTATTTTATGTACCAGTAAATAAAGGTTGATGATACCACTTAAAATGATCTATATATATTTTCTCCCCCCATGAAGTGTTTTCATGCTCAATATGGTTTGTGTTTTCCATTCCTTGAGATAGTTTTGAGGAAACTTCCATGATGTTTTTTACTCAAGATCCCATTCTATTTTGTTGCTCAGATAAAAAATGCTCAAATATTATTCCACACATCTTATTAACTCAGTTTATTTTCATTATTTCCATTTAATAAAACAAATAGTTTTCAATTAATATAATAAATAATAATTTTATAATTTAATCTGAGATTATAAAATATAAGTTTAAATAAACAATCCTATTAATTATTTTTTCAAAGACCACATACTCTCATAATATGATAATTTTAGTTCTCATTGGGTTCTATAATTTGTTTTCTCTTATAAATATCTTCCAACTCCCAAAAATTACTAAACCCTACTTTGATACCAAATTAGGTGATCCAATACATAGATGTTGTTATTTAACTTCATATTCTTAAAAAAAATTATAAAACACAAACAATAAAATAATATTATAACCAAAATAATTAGTGTTTTCAGAGATAAGTTACACAAATATAACATTACACATCATTTCTTAATCATTTCCTATAAAAATTTCCATATAAAATTCTCCTATACATGTAGTCCTGTATATAATACCCTAGGGATGTGAAAAAAAGGAGTGAGCTCAATTTCTAATTATGTGAAAACTTATCAATGAGTTATAAAAGGATAGATCAAAATCAGGTGATATAACATGTGAATTAGATATATATAGATGAAAAAAGGTACCATTAAATCAAAATAAATATTTAATAAGGAATGAGATTATAGTATCCTCAAAGAACCATTATTTAAGCATAAAATATATATCATAAAATTAGAGAGTAAAATATGTATAAGAAAAGAAAATAATAAAATTTTTGAACTTATCCAAATGAAATAATTTACTTGATGAAGGTTGTGACCACAAATAAACAATAATAATTTCCATGGATAATATAATGAACCAAGATAAGTCTAAATAATTTATACACATACAATTGAAAAAAATTCTAAGAAAAATAATATCCATGATAATAATAACTATATAATTATGTATCAATCATTAACCATATAATTGGAGGGATATATAGAACCCCACTAATTTATAAAGTGGTTTCTTAAACCTATTCTTTATTATGATTTTAAAATTAAAAATTTAATCCTCTACTCCTTATGAACTGATTTATAAAAATTGTTTTACTATTACACTAAATATAAATTGAATTACACAATTTATATTGTTACTATTTATTTAAATTAAATTCATATTTTTATGGGTTTTATGAGACAATTTTTTAGAAAAATAAATTACAATAAGGGTTCACACCAGAGATATTTTTAAATATATTGTTAGTATTTTTTGAAAATATACCTAATTATTCAAATGCATGTTGTTGTAAAATATTGATTAGGATTGTGAATTGATCGACCATGTTCTATCATATATTGACCACCAATAAAATTCATCAACTATGTGATGAAACTATAGGTTAGGGATCAAAAAATAATTTTTGTTGTCAATTGACACTAAAAAATCATATATCTACAATATATACACAATTAATTTCAAGATGAACATGGATCAGCCATATTCTTATCAATTTTTTTATATAAGTATAATTTTCTATGTTTTGAATAAATTACATATAGAGTTTCAATCGATAGTATTGACCAATCAAACATGATTAGTGTTTTTCAAATTCATTAATAATTACCATATTCATTACTTATCCATCACATGTTCAACTAGTAGACTTTATGAAGAATGTCATGACCTACCATATGGATTTTCATACAATATGACTTAACACAACAAATAACCTATTGAATTTTCTATCCTACCATAATAACCTAGTCATATTGATGAAATATGTCTTACCAATTTATGATGAACAAATTTATGTCATTACATATTTCAAATTTCTTCATGTTTATTATGTTTATTTTTTTTATTAATATAACTATTTCTTAAATGAATATTAGGTATTATGATAGAAATTATTTTTGTTTGGAAGACTTTTATATAGATTTAAATGAATGAAATATATTTTAATATATGTTTGAAATTTATGTAGTTTATCAATGCATGAGATTCAATTTTTAGTCATAAAAAATTTAAAGAGTTTTTTATCATATAAAAATAGAGAGTGTATTATTAATATTAATGTCCACTATAATGTGAAAATATTAATACTATGTCAATTAATTATCGACCCCTCATTGTACAGACTAATTTTTTTAAAAAAAATCTAATTGAACCATATTGTTCTTGTTCTTCATAAATATTTAATGAGGAATTCATATGAATATTTCTATCCAAAATATACATCAAATTTTTATGTGCATTTGTACGTTGAAAAATGGAAGTGAAATGGTTTTTAATTTTGAATCTTCAATGAATTTCAGAACTAGATATATTTATTTCATCATATCCAATTTATGATATTTGGGGTCGAGGAAACATTCATGTTATAATGTCAGATTCTTTTGGATAATTCACTAAAACCCTCTTTGCTGGACATATTCCGTTGGATCCTTTTTAGGTATAGAGAAAACTAATACCATGATTCTTAAAATACATATTATTCAATTGGTTATATAATCCCAAATTATTTTTATCTATTTTTATGTTATTTATTTTATCAGGTTATAATACCCATTAAAAGGTAGTCCATTCATGTTATACTACACAAATGAAAATGTATGTGCCTGTAGTGACTAATTGATACAAGTAAGGGGATTCCATTATATCTTGGTCTGGATAGAGTTTGGTTTGATTTCATCCACCATTTAAAAATAAAGTTAGGCGGGTTAGACATGATGTGAGAAAAATACAGTCTTAGTATATTCCTACATGGTTTTTAAATATAGTTTTAAAGGGTTGTGGATTTCCATCATATTTCATGGATTACAATATTTTAGGTTCCATTTCATTCCTTGTTTTTGAAAAGTGAAAAAAAAATATAATATTTTTTAAACCAAGCTACTATAGAAACCAATATGTCAGCATATATTTATTTCCACTACGAAAAATATTTTAACATTTATAGTGATATAAAAAGGTCAATTGAACCCCTATTGACTGTTCAACTATCCTCAAATTGTGACATAATAGTTAACATTAGAGATTGATCACCATATTTAAAATATATCAACAACCTATGAAAATCAAATCCTTACATAACCATCAATGGTAGTCAGTTTTTTTTTGCTATGGATACAAAAAGAAAAAAAATGATATATAGGCTCCAAAAGAGAAACCTTTCTTTAATGGAACAAACTATAGATGCTGATAGCCTCAAATGTAATTTTTTTAAGCACTTGATCATTGTAAATTGGATTGTTAAAGTAAAAATTACAAAACTAACCATTGATGGTCATGAATCAATGAAAAGTAATGATGATGTTTGATATGTGTAAAAATAATTGTTAATGAACCTTCAATATTATTTAGTTGGTAGAAATGTATATTTCTATATATCTGTATAAAAAACAACTCATGAAATTTGTAAAATATAACAGGTTACTCATCCTAGTTAGGATAAGTTGATAATGCAACATATTAGACTTTCATTGTATTATTTTTGGATATTATATGGATTATGTTCAGGACCAAGCACTAAGACTGTGTGGGATTCTAAGGCCTGATGTGACAGGAATAAAATTTTAAATTATATTAAATATTTTTAATATAATGTGATCATAGTTTTTCTTATAAAGTGGAATGAATTCTAAATGGGCTCATAGATCAAAAATTATAGGGAAATGTTGAGTTCAGAATGTGAGGTTTATATTAGGTGTGACTTAACATTGGTCGGCCCAGGTTGATCGTGAAAAGGTTACAGTGGGAGAGAAATTAATGAAATAAATTAATTGGAAAATTTATTTTATTTTCTTGGGAAAAGAAAATTCTTCCTATTAAATGTATGACTATGGATTTTGTCTCAGGGTTGTCTGTATTACTGTAGATCCCTAGGATCCATCAGATGAGATCATTCTTGGAAAATAGTGAAGGTTCATGATCAAATTTTCAATAATTGTACAACATAAATATAGATCTCGTCAATGATGGTAATAAAATCTATCTTCACCAAGGATTGATCCAACTCAAGTTTGGATATTTTTTATGTGGATTCTTCCCTGTTCTTGATTACTGTGATGAACACAAACCAATCGACTAATAGATTGATATGTGGATTGTTCATATTTGCAGGATGTGTTTATTTTAGAGAAATTTTGTAAGAATTGCTTATGGTTATTAATATCTTCATTGTTTATCTTATGAAAAATATTGATATCAACATAAACATCGATCAAGTATTTTTCCTCTCATTTGTTATTATGGTTTTGTCCCCCAGCTCTCTGATTCCCCATGAGTGTTCTATGTTTAGATCAACGTTTGAAGAATCCTAATCAATCAATCATTGTGAACCCATTTCATCATGAAAGGATCTGATTTTTTATATTTGGAATCAACATGACATGGTGGTGGTGTGGTGTTGGAAGTGGAAATGAATTTTATGGTGGGTGACACATGATATCCCATTTTTCAGAACCTAATGAATAATGACAATGATATCATTTTCCAAGACGATTGAAGGATCAATTCTTATTGATTTGGAGATGAAGTTACTAAATGAGTCTGGATGTTGAGTTTTTTTGTACGGAATATGATGTATCAGAGGCCGAAGGATTGACCGAGGTGTTTAGAGGAAGAATATGGGATTCTAGAAAGTCCTATAGAACACAGTCTATAAAATAAATCTACAAACCATGTGTGTCCCCCATGGTAGTATATAGTTTTTTAGGTGAAAAGAATGTATCACACAGTCTGTGGCTAGGACTTCATGACGTGTGGTCCCATTGGGTGACCTCAGCATGTACCTTGGAAGCACACAGACATGGGCTGGAATTCACGGGTTGACTACACGGTGTGTACTCCCCCATATAGACATGGGATAGACCAAGTATATGAGCTAAGTCGGGTACTGGTATACGAACATTAGTTCAAAGGTAGAATCTGTGTACCATGACATGGTTAGATTACATAGGTTTCTTACACATTGTGTACTACTACACGGACACAATTTTATTACACATGCTATTTACAGGGGAACGAACTAGGGTCAAGGGACATGACATGTAACCCTTCCACACATTGTGTACCCCCTTACAGGGTGATTGGGGCTCTTTGTAATCTTAGTTTGGACTAGTATTGGTTGAGTGTGTTCCCTTGGTCCTTTCCTTCGAGGGTACATCAGAACATTACATCCAAGTCACTAGATTATGATCCCCTATAGAGGCTATTCTTAGATAGAGTTGTGGTGTCCCTCCATGATATTGGAGTGAGAAACTCTATCATCCTTAGTTCCATAGTTGGATATGTTGGAATTAGCATGACCTACCTACGAAGAGTTTTGATCCTTCATTTGACAGGACACATCTGTAAGGCTGGTGGGATCATTGAAGTTTGATACCCTATATAGCGGTTTTATCCAGATTGGGTTTGTGGTATACTGCAGTGGCTCTAGGTGTGACCCCTATCTTTTCATCAGAGTCTTCTTAAACTAGTGTGATTTATTTGTGGGTGGCCCAATGATCTAGAAAACTTCATTATGTGCCTCCAATGATAGTATGGACCGTGGAGTGAGTTCTCCCAGAACAAGTGTTTCTTTGAGAAGAATCATGTGGATGAAAATTGGTTCTGAACCCCTAATGGAATAGTATATTTCATGAGAATATCTAGGTGTTTCTATTATAAATTGATTGTTATATATTTTATTGATCTGAATATAATTAGCGCTTCATGTTTTGTTTTATCACGATATCCTACTGAGTATTATTATAATCACCACTACACAGACTTTTCCCATACATTTCATTTCTTGTGTAGATGATGACCCTTTTTATGTTGTCCTCGAAGGACAGGGAGTAGGTGGAGCAGAGCTGGAGCTTGAAAAATTGAGGTGTTTATTAGGAGCATACATTTGACTTAGACCTCATCGGTGTAGAATTTCAAACTCATTATATTATTGTTTGGGATTGTTTTGGGAAACTTTTATATTTTTATTACATTACTATCATACTAGGTTGTGGGATCCTAGATGCTTGCTTTTATTGTTTAAGTGGGTTTACATTTCAACATTGTGTGGGCTTGGATATGTGTGTGTATTTGTATAAGTACTTTAGGATAATTCCTCCCATTTCTAGGATATGCCTTCTTGGCACTAGTCTCTAGCCCTTAGCATTTTGGAGGTGCGATTAGGGTAGTCACAGGTCATACCTTGGTATGTTGGGTCATGATAGAGTCATATCAAATAAATTAGTTCTACCTTAGGACACGAGTCGATGAGATTGGTTGGGGAAACAATGTTTAGTGTTCTGAGTATGGATTTCAGTTCAGGTATTCCAATGTTCATGCAGCGACTGACGTGCCCATACACTAGAACTCTAAGAACTTTCCTTTCAACTCGGTACATTTAAAACAATTGGATGTGGGAGAATTTTTATAGTATATGCATCATATAGTAATTTTTGTGTTTTCCATGTCCCTATTGTGTTAGCTCCATATATATACTCTTTTCACTGTGGTACAACTTGATTTATTTTTGGATGCCTCCATGTAGATTGAAATCCAGGATTCCACCTGGTGATGATGACAATGATCCTCTAGTGACGAGGAATTGGTAGAGGGGCTTGTACCAGAGGTAGCACCTCATGGTGGTTTACTAGTTATACCACCACCTATTGATAAATAGCTAGTACCAGAACTACCAACCGAGGATTCATGCAGGCTAAGTGTGTTGTAAGAGTTTTAGATGGAGTGATCTCCACGGTTTTGGGGTGATCTAGACCCCCGGGTGGATGAGGACTAGCTATAGGATTTCACTCACGTTGTATGGTTTTTGAGGATACTTGCCGATCAGATGGAATTCATTACAGTGAGTCTTCTTTAGGGTTCTATAGGGAGATTATGGAGCATGGTGGCTCATTAACAGGGTGAGATAGCTCTATCCTAGATAGAATTAAAGCATCCCTTTAGAGTGGAGTTCTATCTAGCCACATTTTTATTGGTACACAAAGAGGAGATTCTTTATCTTGACTCGACCATTGTGGTTAGATAAACTAATTTGTGGTGATTCAGTGATTTCGCATGTGTGCTGACTATGCGACCAAATTCTTTGTGGTGAGGGATTTTTATGGAATCTTTTTCTTGCATCAATGATTATATATAATGTCATCTTAGGTATATACTCATTAACTATAGTTCATGCCCAAATTTACTATTTTAGGTAGAGGATGAAGTGTGTCTATAGTAATAGAATGGGGTTTTTCTTTTGGGTGAAAAAGAAACTATTGTGGATATGGATGAGCTCAGAAATAAAAGAGTATAGGTTATTAATCACCGGTTGGATAACATGACTTTGGGGGAAGTTGATTCATTAGGATATTAGTTTACTTTAGTGGTGGAAGAGTGTGGGGATGTGTTTCTTGGGGACATACCAGAATTACTACACTTCTAAGAGGTAGATTTTTGTATCAACTTGCATTCTAGGATGATGTTGATATCTTCACCAGCATATTTGATGGCTCTTGTATAGCTTCGAGATTTGAGGATATAGTTGGAGGTTTTTTAGGAGAAGGGCTTCATGAGACCAAACATTTCCCCCTAGGAAGCTGTAGTGTTTTTTTCCAAGAAGGATAATGGGAGCTTGAGGTTATGTGTAGATTACCAGTTCCTTACCCAAGTGACTTGAAAAAAATATCCACTACCAAGAATCGACAACCTCATCATTCAATTGAGAGGGGCACAATGTTTCTCAAAGATTAACCTCAGATCATGCTATCACCAATTGTTAGTACGAGATGCATATATACCAAATATGGACTTTAGATGTCATTACAGTCTCCATGAGTACTTGTTGATGTTGTTTGTCATTAAGAACATCCTATCTGTGTCCTTAGGACCCATGAACCGGATCATTCAAATATTCTTAGACTTGTTCATGGTAGTCTTCATCGATGAAATAGTTGTGTATTTTTCATCTGAGGAGGAGCACATGAGACATTTGAGGATGGTCTCGGACACTCTCTAAGAGCACCAGGAATACGAGAATATCAAAATGTGTTAGTTTTGGATTCAAGAGATCCACTTTATTGGAAAATTCATCTCAGAAGATGTAGTTTCAGTGGATCCAGAGAAGGTGGAGGCAATTCTTTCTTGGGAGCCACCCAAGAGTGTTACCAAGGTGTAGAGTTACCTTGGATTGGATAATTACTATAAGAGTTCTGTAGATGACTTCTCAAGAGAGGAATCACCATTTACAGACATTACCCTAAATGAGAATCCTTTTTTATGGATCAAAAAGTGCTAGTAGTGATTTCAAGAGCTAAGGAAGAGGTTGATGAGCACTCCTAACTTGAGGTTACTAGAGGTGGGTGCCAACTATGTAGTGTCCTACGATGCATTAGGGACCATACATGGTTATGTTTTTATGTAGAGGAAATATGTTATTGCATATGGCTAACTGCATTTGAGACCCCTTGGGAATAACTACATGAACCATAACATTGATTTAGTAGCAGTAGTTTTCACATAGAATATGTGGCAATACTACTTGATGGGAAAGAAGTTTTATTGTATACTCTAAAAACAAGGGTCTCAAGTATATATTCTCTAATAAGGATCTTAACTTGAGATAGAGGTGATGGATTTAGAACCTCTCATACTATGAATTTGAGATTTTATATACTAATGTGAAGGGGAATGTGGTAGCAGAAATGCTCAACATGAGATCTTGTTCTCAGTTGTTGGATGAGGTGTCGGAGCCATTAGACTTATTAAATTTTTTGTGTGGATAAGGATAGGTATTCATATATTCACTCAATTGATTTCACCCCTTTTATTTTTTAGTGAGTCAGGTTGTCACATCTTGGGGATGTTGACTATGAAACCCTACACTCTCATGTATCCATTGGGCATGCTCATAATGGATTTTCTAAATGTGGGGAGCACGCTGTTATTTTAAGAGGACGCGTAGTGGTACCTTTGGAATCAGGAGAGGATCTGTTGAAGGAGTTTCATATATCCCCTTTGGTAGTAAATCCTAGTGTGAATAATGTGTACCAATACCTTTAATGTTATCTTTAATGTCTAGGCATAAAGAATAGAGTTGCATGTTTTTTCTTTAGATGCCTTATTTATCAGCAAGTTAATGTTGAGCACCACGTTTTAGCAAGTTTCACCCAACCCCATGAGTTTATAGTGAAGATGTAGTATGGTAAATGCATGGAATTAGTGAAGATATTAACCCATATGTATATCGGACATGATACCATGTGGGTGATCATAGACCAACTCACCATGTCTGCCCACTTCTTTTCAATTTGGGAGAAGAGTTCAGTAGAGAGGATTGGACGTCTCTACATGCAAGATATAGTCAGAATCCATGGAGTTCCCAGAAAAATCATCTCTAACCATGTTGCTTGTTTCACATCTTGATTATGTGTCTGGTTAGAAGAATCCTTTGGGACTTAATCAAGTTTGAGGATAGAGTTTCGACCCAAAATTGACGGCTAGACAGTGCGGACTATCCTCATCTGGGAGGACATGTTACATGCTGAAATGTTGGACTTTGTCTATAGTAGGGAGGACCACCTACCCTTGGTGGATTCTACATAGAAAAATAGCTACCATTACACCATTGGTTTGAAATTATTTGAGCATCTGTACAGGTTACTCTATGGGTCACCACTCTGTTAGAATGATCTAGAAATGTGAGTACTCATGGGCCCAATGTTGGTGCAAGCTACTACAGGTATGGTGCAAATCATCCAAGTGAAGGAACCCATAACACCCTAGGATGGGATAGATGAATCAGGGTGTCAAATGTTTCCTGAAAAAATATGTATTATGTTCCCACATTGTTAGGAACCTATTAAACTTATCCAATAATCACACATACGGAGAAAACACAACAATTTTACTTGGTTTACCCCAAATAGATTTTCTAAGGAGCATATGCTGAATGTGTTTTATTCATACCAAAATACACTAATAGTCACTAATTGTGGAGTAATTTTTTTATACATAGTCACTCTATTCCAGGCACACCAACTTTACAATATTTTTGGGATATATTACTATGTCCCTAAGAACACTTATATGGCATCTGGCCTTTTTATTACATAACTTTTCATTACATTTTACATATAGAGGATCTTTAAACTCTAGTGTCTTGGAAATGAAGAACATAATACAAGAAAAAAAATAAAACATCATTCTAAAACACTTGTAAGGATTCATAATAGGTTCATCCTAAATACAATTACTGCATCTCATAACCTAGAGACATACATCAAAGGAAAGGGTGAGCAGAAGGCACAGTAAGGAAAACAAGGGAATCAGTTTACTTGTGAAATCAATAAGAACATGATAAAAACATAAAGACATGTGAAATGGAATTAGAATAATTTCATAATGAAAATAACATGAACCATAACATGAATATTTAGCTACAACATTTAATTTATACATTCATTAACATATCACCAAGGTTCGTCCCCAAGGTGTCAAAAAAATTACCAAGGTTATTCACCAAAGAATCATGAAACTTGTCATCTCTAGAGATTAAATTCTTTACCCAATGAATTGGAGCACTATCAGAGTGAACCATTAATATGTATTTATTTTCATGTGATCCACATAGATAATAATAAAACATTTCACAAATAACCCATAGAGAATAAAATAACTAGGTTTCATTTTAAAATTGTGACGTTTTAAAAGTTATTAAAAATGAGATCATTATGTCATTTATAAACCATGGAAGGGAGTGAGGGTTATATGTATGTAAATTACAGAATAAAATATATATTTTTTATTTATATTTATGAACACCCATAGAAAAAAATTGTTTTGGGTATTCACATAAATAAAACAAGAGAGAAAGAGAGAGAAAATTTGAGGCGGAATTTATGCAGCATAACGACTATATATCATGGTTTTAGAAAATAAAAAAAAAGTGAGGGGACAAGGGTCTCCCATCCATAAATAAATAATTTTGTAGTAGAGGTAAATAATAAAAATAAATAAGATCATGTTGTGGACATTTGAATGACACACCACATGAAAAGGAAACTTGAATGGAAAGAGAAAGCGCGATTTCTTTTACGAAAATTCGGCAGCCTAACAGCATCACTTAAAAATTCAGAAAATCAATTGATGAGAGCAGAAAGGGTCTCTAAAAATTTGGAAATGAAATGGAAAGTCGTAAAGATATAGTAGAACAAGACACCTCATAATAAAATGGAACTATAAGACATAACATAAATGAAGTCATGGCTTAAAAGAGGAGGGTGAAAGGTTCCCTTACCTTGAAGAGTAACTTCGAAAGCGTGAAGGTCGGGACCTTGGGAGGCTTGAAGAAACCTTGGGAGGACTCCTTGGGAGGTATAAAGACCATAGATTTGTTTAGGAATATTTTTTAATGAAATGAATGAGGAAATTACTTGGTATTTATTGGAAAAATGAGGGAATAAATTATTAATTTCCAAGGGACATCTTATCGGTGGTATTTGAAAAACCGTGGGCTTGCCCATGGTATTTGACCATGTAATTTGCCACTCCGAACACCTCATAACATATATTACTATTAAAAAGTCTACCAAATTATTTACATCATGATTACACCTTTAATGATGTCATTAAACACCTAAAACTCAAAACTATATTTTTACTATTCACCGAAAAATCAATTGTTTCAAAAAAAACCCAAAAATTCACTCTAACCTAATACCGATGCTCTGAATTCAAAAATGAACTCTATTTTATGAAAATAATTTAATAAATATTTTTAATTTAATTTTTAAATAAAATCATTATTTATTCTAAAAATACAACTTTAAAACTATAACTCATTTTGTAACACCTTAAGAAAGTAATCAAGGTCCCATAAAATTATCGTATAATCATAAGACAATGAAGTAAAAATTTATGATTAAATTTTTTGAAAATATATTTCCATTTTAAATTATAAAATTAATTATAAAATTTTAAATAAAATATTTATGACATACAAAAATACCAAACCTTAAACTATGATCGTTTTTCACTTTTAAGATGTATAAAATGTATTTATAAATTCATGGGTGAAGTTTCTATTTTTTGGCCGATTTTCTATTTATTACTATTCATTACTATTCATACATTAATATTCACTAAAAAATTATAATGATCTTATTAGACTCTAAATTTCTTACTAAAGACAACTGCAGAAGACCATTTTTTGAAAATAAATTCACATTATTAATTATTTAAAGAATACAAAAATATTTTAAAATACCCTTTTTTTTCCTAAATTCATTAATACTATACATCCTATATTTATTCGGACATTTGAAATTTACAAAATTTTCCATAATAAGAAATAACAATTTTATTTATATAAAAGGATTACACAAAGTAGCTAAGTTCTCGTTACATATCCCCTTATAACACCAGTATAAGACCTAAGTGTAAGGTGTGCTATGGTGATAGAATCTTGGGGTGACTCAGACAACATTGCCCGGGTGGTGATTTCTATTAGCTTGAACTTCCCTCGTAGGTGATTCCGTTCAAGCATCACATATTGAAGTTTGGCATGGGCTTGGTCCAGAGCAAAGCCCAGTGATGCTACCTCCTTCCCAAGCTCCAATAGAAGGGCTTCATATGTCTCGAGTATACTAGATGAGGCCATTCAATCTTCTTTATGTATTAATTAACCAAGATAAATATATTTATAAAAACACAACATTAAGGTTATAGTTTCCAACAGTCATATTGACCAACGGTTATATAACAGTTGGCACCCAACAGTCTCATTTTAATTATACCCACTTAATTAATTAAAGGATATAGTTTTGTTGAGTATAAAATAAAATAACATGCAAATTTAGGAAGCAAATATAATTAAAAATTTCGGGTCATTACACTTCCTTCGACTCCCCTAGCTTACTGCATTGAGAGGAGTCTAACTTAGTCAATTGACATGATGGTCACATCAATTAATTGACATTAATTTATTTTTCCTTGTCTAGAATGAAATTATTCTTACACCACAAATCTCAATTAATGCACTCTAGAAACACTGTTCACTTAAAAAATTGATGTTCAAAACTGCCTTTCATAAAGCTCCTTCACGAAGCTCACTACCTTCATGAAGATACATACCATAGTAGAACAAAATGCCTTCACTAAGTACCCCTGCATTCATGGTCTAATATCTTTCACAAAGCTCACTGAATCAATGTCAAATACTCTATCATTGTTAATCATGATTTAATCAAACAATTGACAAAAATCAACACTTAATGAATTGTTTTGATGCTCAAGCATGTATAGAAAGAAAGATTCACAAAGCTCCATTAGCTTCATGAAATCATATAATTTTTGTATATTCCTTCAAATACTCATGCGATGTGAAGAATGGTATCCCCATATTTATAGGATTGCCAATTTGTGATGATTCACCACCTCTTATCAGATTTTACAGATCATTCAAAAAAATCATCACGGTGCTCCTCATATTGCAAAGCTCCATAGCAATTTTCCATCTATGATGCTCGATGTAACTGTAGATATTTCCATCAAATCATCTCACACTATGATGCTCCAATTCACATAATCTTATAGGTCAATGTCTCCATTCAAGATGCTCCAATTTTTCATCATTTGTGATGCTCATCACTATCGATTTAATCAACATAAACTTTATTTGGACCTCTATGAAACAAAATTCATGAATCCCATCTTCATGAAACTCATAAATTTCCCATATTTTTATATGGCCTTCATGGAAATCCACATTTCATGAGGCATGTAATCCTCAAAATTTTGGACCCCAAAAATATGGAAAACACTGGGAAATGACACGATATTCAATATTATTGTCATCATGAACTATAATATACCATTCCTTGAAGACTCCTTGATCTTCCATGTGAGGATAAAAATAATAACAAACCTTAATCCATTTCTAGGAATGAACAACCTTGGTTCCAACACTAGGGGTGGATGAAGACTACACAGAGCCATCAGAAGTCTTATGCAGACTGATGACGAAGACCTCTGGAGTTCAAGGAGGTAGAACATGTGTTATTGGGGGTCTCAAATAGATGTGGATTTATGATATTTTTCCATGATGACAAGCTATATTTATGATTCATTGGACCTTTTTATATTTATCCTAGAGTTGGCATGGTGGTGTACCGCTTAGCTCTATCGCCACACTTGGACTGGGTAAACGAAGTCTTCTAAGTGTCACAAATAAATAGGTATAGGTATGATCCATCACATGTTATCAACTGGGGTCATCTGGACATCAAGGATGGTGATACCTATGTAGATTAACTAGTGGAGGTCAGATATCTGCTTGATAATATCCTCCATGGGCGTTCGATTACCCTTGTGCATGTTTAATGGTAGTATAAGAACCTTCATGAGAACACTTGGGAGTTGGAGAACTATATGAGATCCTAGTACCCCATCTCTTTGAGTATTTTTTATTTTTTCAGGATGAAAATGCCAAAGGTGGGTGAATGTAACATCTTGTATTTTCCATGTATTATTTTGGGATATTCTATGTATTATTTTTGAGACCAGGCACTGAGACAACATGTGATTTCAAGGCTTGGTTTTTCTATAAATTATTTTAAAAAATGTAAAACATTTTAAATAGAAAACGTGATTAGTTTTCCTGAAAATGTTGAATAACTTCCAAATAGGTTCCTAGATTAGAAATCGAAGGGCACCATTGAGTTCAGAATAAATGGTTTACTATAGGCGCAACATTACCATGGTCAGTACAGACCATTTGTGAAAAAGATTCCACAGGCATGAAATTAATAATATAAATTAATTTTAGAATTTATTATATATTTTTTAGCACAACGTCTTTCTTCTTATTGAAATTTATGGCTATAGATTTTGTCTTAGGGGTGGTCTCTAAATCCAAGAGTCCTAGGTGCCATTGGAGGAGTGTATTCATGGAAAACGATGATGGACCAGGACCAGATCACAAATCATTGAAGAAATAGAATCCATGGATGTCATCAATGAAGAGAAACAAAATAATTTATCTTTTATGATACAAACAACTCATGGTAGGAATCCCGTTTTAAGTGCATTTCTCCCTATTCTTGATTCCTATATTGAACATGGATCAATCGACCAGCAGATCGATATGTAGATCATGCATACTTGAGGGATGGGTTTATTTTGGGGTAATTTTAGATGAATTGATTATATTTTTTAACCTCTTCATTTTTTATCTTATGGAAATAAATTTAGATAGACATGAACATTGGTTAATGTTCATTCATATTGTTTTTTCTTGTTCTTTTCTCACCCGAATCTGCAATTCACCACGAGCATTCTACATTTCGCTCAGGGTTCTTGGAATCCCGATCAATTAATCGTTGAACACCAGTTTCATGGTACAATGATATGATTTCATAGATTAGGGATCATCATGACACGAAGGTGGTTCAATGATGGAAGCTATGATAAATCATATGGTGGTTAATACCTGATTTCATGTTCTTCAGCATGTAATGAAGAACAATGACAATATAATTTTTTGAGCGAATCGAAGGAAAAAATATTGTTGATTTGGTGATGGAGTAATTAAATGAGGTTTTATCTTGAGTTTCACGACATGTTTTTCAATGGATAGGAGGTTGGAGGATTGGACGTGGCATGCAGAGGAGAAATATGGGATTCTTGAAAATACCACAGAACACGATGTGTAAACCGGATCTACACGTCGTGTGGGGACCCCTTGGAAGAAACTAGGGTTTTGGGTGTGAATAAGGTATCCCAAAATGTGTGTCTAGGCCAAAATGTCCTATTTACCACCCATGTTACTTTGGAATGAACTTGGGAAGAACATGGACACGAGGTGGAGTACACGGGTTGACTACACGGTGTGTACTCCCCCACACAGAATTAGGTTAGACCATGTTCACAGGCTATCATGTGTAATGTTACAAATACATGGGTACAAAAGATGAATATTTGTACTAGAACATGGGTATAGTAAATAGGTTTCCTACACAGACACAGTTTTATGACATGGGATGTTTACACAGGCATGACCCGCGATCAAGGAACATGATGTTTAACTCTTCTACACGACATGTACTCCCATCAAGAGTGGTTGAGGCTCTCTATTTTCTTATTTTGGACCATTATAGGTTGAGTGTGTTATCTTAGTACTTTCCTTCAAGGTTATAATGTGACATTACATCCACATCACGGAATTTTGATCTGGTTTAGTGGTTGAGCCTCAAATAGAGTTAGGGTGTCACTCTGTGAGACTAGAGTGCGATCCTATATTACCCTTAGTTCCCTGGTTTGTATTTGTGGGATCATATTTACCTCCCTTGGAAGAGTTTTTATCCTTAATCAAGAAGGATACATCAATAAGGTTGATGGAATCATTTATGTGTGATCCAATACATAGCAGGATGATCCAGATTAGGTTCATGGTGTCCCCCACCAGTTCTGTACATGACCCCTATCTTTGCATCCTAACCTTCTTACGATAGTTCTCTTTTATTGGGTGGGGTATAATGATTTAGAATACATCATAGAGTGTATTTAAAGATATCATGCCTAATTGAGTGAGTTCTCCTAGAATGATCTTTTCTTTGAGAATAATACTATGGTCGATAGTTGTTATGAACGCCTTAATGTGTGGTGTCTTTCCTGAGTATATATTGGTGTTTCTATTATAAATTAATTTTTATATACTGTATTTAGCTTACTATACTTGGTGCTTCATGTTTAGTGTTCTCAGGGTGAACTACCGAGTATTGTTATTATCTCCCCTCCATGGGCTTTACCCACACGTGTCTTATCATGTGATAACAGAAACCCTTTTTATGGTGCCCTGGAAGGACAGGGAGTGGTTAGATCATAAATTGAGATTGAATGACTGAGGTGTTTGTTGAGAACATACTTTTGACTTAGTACTTTCCATTGGAATAGGTTGGAATACATTTATTTGGATGGGATTTTTTCCCCTTTTCTATTTTCAGTACTTTACTATCATACTCTAATGTGGGATCTTAGATGTATCCATGGTTTGTTTCATTTTTTACATTTATACATTGTGTGGTCTTGGAGATATGTGTGTGAGAATTGGTATATTAGGCTAATTCCTATAAGTTTTGGGATATTCCTACTCAACACTCATCTCCAGCCCCTAGCCTATTACAATTGGGATTGGGGTAGTCCAGGGTCAGACCTTGATAGTTCGGGCCCTAACAGAAAAGAAAAAAATTCTGTATTTTCAGCCATAAATAAAAATAGAAAATGGATGAATAAGAAACATTTAATCAAAAATTTCATATATTTATATGTATTGAAAATCAAATATGTTCTTTGACAGCAAATTTTGATAATTTAAATATTATTGAACTATTTTTAATAGATTTTCCTATTAAATGACATGATATTAAGTTATAAATCTAATACAGTTTTTTTGAAGAATATACACCATAAATTATTATTAGATCTCTATTAAAATATGAGTGTAAACTAGAAAATATTTCTCAAGAATAGGTTTTAAAAAATAATATAATTGGATTTAAATCAAATGATAAAATTATTTTTCAGCTGTAATCTATTTTCTATTAAAAGATATGGTGTTGAGCCTATTATAAAATATGTATACCAAAAATGTTTATTATTATAAATTTTTATATAATTATGAGGATGATGATTACAAGTAGAAGATCCACAGTATCTATTATTCTAAAAATGATTTAGATGTTATTTTTTATAAGTATAGTAAATGGGTCCACATCAACAAAGATTTACCTAAACTCCAGAATTATATGAACAAGAAATTAAAATACAAAATATATATTAAAGAAATAACATCTTATTATAGGTAAATTTATGGATTAGACTCCAGTGATTAATCTAGTGTAGTATTTTATTTTTGGGAAACTTGTATTTATCAAGATAATTAAAATAAGAAAGTGAGCCTAATTTTTCTTCATCTTTTGAGTAAAATCCCAACCCCACTAAAGACAAGTTTTTAAGGAGATTTAAAAATTCAATAATAATATTAAAAGGATTTGTGAATTATTTAAGAATCAATAAATTTAACATATGGATATTGTTTAAGAAAGTGAAAAATTAAGAAATAATCAATAGAGATCTAGTGATAAATGATATGTTGATTTGAAAAATGATTGATTTAAAATTCATGAACATGAGTATTATTTGCATCCATCTATTAAAGGTCATACAATTACATACCATTATTTTATTGAATAAAATTATAATCTTAGGGTTGAAATTGAATGATCAAAAACCAATTTGTATATATTAGTTCATGGGAGAATTTTTTTTGACAAAATGATGACTTTGAATAAAAGGAATAGAAAGAAATGTTTTATTTGATATGATAATATATTACCTAAAATTTATAAGGAATTTTTTTAACAGATTTTGTAAAACAATATCAAGTGTAATATGTGTTAGATTTTAAATGATGGGACCTTATGTAAATGAATAATCATTGATATTTACATAGTCTATTGGTGTTTCCGACGCTTTCGCCGGGGCGCGCACATATCCGTCCGTCCGGAGGACGCGCGGCTTTGTTGCCCCGCATTCCCGCTTTCCAAAGGCGGGCGGCATTCGCTCCTTATTCAGGGACGTCTGCTCCTTGATCGAAACGGGATGATGGGATGTCGGTTCTTCCTCCTGTGGATTCCTCCTCAGAACTCGTCACCTAGTCCGGGTCTCCGTTATAGACTTAATACGTAGTTTGTGAAACTCTTCCCAGTGCCATGTTTCCATGGACGCTGGTTAATTACACTGCTTCTGTCGGGACATTCCAAAGGGTCCAGTCAGGGCAGCAACCTTCGGTCAGGGGAGTAGTCACGGTGAGGCATCAGTAGCGTGTCTGGATGCTGGGGTACCTGGCATGTCTGTCTGTTATCCTTGACCACAAGGATTCTCGAGGGCGTGGAAGCCCGAGGCATCCCACATCGAGCACAGGGAATTACATGTCATAGACACGTATCTGAGGTTTTCCTCAGCTTCCCGTGTTCAACACAGGGTATGCCGCAAGTTTAACGTCCAGCGGAGACGGATCAACCCAACCAGAGCATTAGCTGGGATAAATCGGATTGAGGGATCCTCCTTGAAGGGATATCGACACCGGGGCTAGCCCGTGGGCGACAGTGAATGTAGTAGAAGGAGAGTGAAGTGGAACCATCGCAGGGGGGGGACAGTGAAGTTGGGCTTGAGCCTTGACGAGGCTTCCTACGTACCCTCGTGTAAGGGAATCAAAGTCTGTGTAGTTCGGGATGGTGCCGGTAAACGGACGTGAAGCTGGACCTTGGCCCGATGAATGTCGTCAAAGTACCGACGTGAATGTGGATCTTGGTCCGATGGGCATCGTCAGCGTACCGACGTGAAGATGGACCTTGGTCCGATGGGAGTTGGGGTTGAACCTCTGGGAGGATTCCTACATACCATGCCTTGACATGGATCAAAGACCTCGTAGTTCAAAGAATTGAGTTTGTCTGTAAACCGACGTGAAAGTAGACCTTGGTCCACTATTGGTGGGCTTGAACCTCTTAGAGGCTTCCTACGTACCATGCCTTGACATGGATCAAAGACCTCGTAGTTCAGGTGGGTGGGTCGCAATGGCTTACCACTGGACTGGAATGGGACCCGACGTGAATGAGCGACGGGTGGGCTTGAACCTCGTGGAGGCTTCCTACGTACCATGCCATGACATGGATCAAAGACCTCATAGTTCAGGTGGGTATGAGTTCGCCGGTGAACCGACGTGAAAGCAGACCTTGGTCCACTGATGGTGGGCTTGAACCTCGTGGAGGCTTCCTACGTACCATGCCTTGACATGGATCAAAGACCTCGTAGTTCAGGTGGGTTTCGCCGGTAAACCGACGGGAAAGCAGACCTTGGTCCACTGATGGTGGGCTTGAACCTCGTGGAGGCTTCCTACGTACCATGCCTTGACATGGATCAAAGACCTCGTAGTTCAGGTGGGTTTTTCAGGGTCGGTGCTCACTCTAAGCCCACGTGAGTCATGCTCGGTGTGAGAAACAAGAGGTTGCATGGACCTAACGATCACGTCGCGAAGGGTGCGTCCGTGAGAAGCGAAGAGGGGCTTACGCGTTGGGCGGCCCATGGTGTTGGGACTTACTCCAGGATGGAGGCCCAGAGAGGGGTGCCCCGTTCCCTATCACGTCCTCCACTGACCTTGGTAGTGGGGAAGTACAGAGATGCACGGGTGCAATCATCCGTACCAAAGGTTAGGGGCTTACGCTCTGAGGCAGCCCTTCCCCTGCGAACATACACCACTCCGACAAGGAGGATCTCATTCCATGTGTGGAAGAGTTCCATTCCCGTGGAGACGAGTGGTGTAAAGAATGTTCAAGCTGGGGGGACCCTTCATGAGGGAGACGAGGTTGGGTCATAGTTTAACTTCATGTGTTGAGGACGTGGTGCTTGGCAGTTTAACGTCCTGCAGCTCGGACGAGGTGGGTTCACTCCACACCCCTAGGAATTACATAACTGGTACCCTCTGGTCCTTGGGGAAGGGAAGGTGCCAGTAAGGCCATGGTAAAGGGGGGTAGTGGGGCGAACCATCGAGGGGTCCACGTTAGCGTGGCTATGCGAAGAAGCAATAGCCGTTAGCCTACCTATGCGAAGAAGCATTAGGCGAAGCAACGCTACGGGAGGTGTTGTCCATGGGACTTTGAAGTCACATCGTGCAAACCTGGAGGGTCGCACGGAAAGAGGAATCGCTAAGCAAAGGAGTGTGCTTTGCGAAGTGGGGTGCCTTGGCCTTAGCATGGGGCATAGGTGGAAGTGGGAGGTGCTTCGCGAAGTGGAACAGTGTTCGCGGAGCACTGCCTCGCGAAGAAGGTGTGGTTCGCGAAGCAGGGTCCTGCCAAGCAATGTGCTTCGTGAAGTGAAGCGATCCTACCTTAGCATAGGGATGACTCGTATGGGTTGGGTGTTTCGCGAAGCACAAGTGCTCCGTGGCTGCCCGAGTTCCCTTGGGAATCCCCTTCCTTCGCGAATGCCCTTGAGCTTCGCGAAGGGCATCCCTCTCGGAAGAGGGGCTCAAAACGAGACAAAGCAGAGTCGTCTCGCGAAGTAGAAATACCTCGCGGAGCTCATGATTTTCGGGGCAAAGCGTGCTTCGCGATTCGGGAGAGGAGAAGCCGAAAGGTCGGATTGTCCGTCTTTGGGACTCAGGGGGAGTCCAGTATTTATAGGGAAGGGGCGCCGCGAAGCAGGGCTCGCGCGCCGCCTCTGGAGCTTCGCGGCGGCTCGCGAATGTCAAACGGGTTCGCGGAGGATTACCGCCTCTGGAGATTCACGGTGGCTCGCGAATGTCAAACGGGTTCGAGGAGGATTACCGCCTCTGGAGCTTCGCGGCGACTCGCGAACGTCAAACGGGTTCGCGGAGGATTACCGCCTCTGGAGCATCGCGGCGGCTCGCAAACGTCAAACGGGTTCGCAGAGGATTACCGCCTCTAGAGCTTCGCGGCGTCGCCATGGTTTGGGGCGCTTCGCGGCGAGGCTTCGCGACGGAGCTTCGCGGCGGAGCTTCGCGAGGCAGCGCGCCGGCCTTTTTCGTTCCTTTCTTTCGGGCCACATTTTTGGCGCCAACAATTGGCCACTAAAAGGATTTTACCTCTAAAATATTGTCTTGAATATTATCTAAGAGTTCATTATTAGAATTAGTTTATGATCCAAATTGTTATTTTTCATCCCAACTGGATCCAATTTGTTAGAGGTACCAAAATTCTCATGAATCTAGTTTTATAGGAATTATGTCTTAGAAGTGTGTAAAATGACATATAAAACATGGATAGTTGGTTACGTCATATTATAATTGGTGATATATGTAAATTTTTATCTATTAATATGTATAATGGTGGTAGTGTAACATGTACTTATAACTCACAGTGAAATGTAAATTTTTTTGAAGAATGTGTAATTTGAAACTCAAATACTATTTAAAATGTTCAATTTCTGAAATGTTTATAACATTATTTGATTATTATATGTTATATTTGTGATGATGAGATGAATTTCAAGAAATTAAAATTATAAATAAATTTTATTTAATGTTGATTATGTCCTTTTTTAGAATATATAACAATTATAAAATTAATTTTTCTTATTTAACTAAGAAAAATGTATAATATATAAATATTGTACAATATGAAAATATTTTATGGATTTCAGGATTGGGTCAAGAAAATTTCTCATTTCATTATATTATTTATAAAAATAAAATTCGTTTGGATCTACTCATCCTAAATCATTATAACACAACAGTTTTTTATTCATTCTTAAAAAGTAAGCATCATAAGCTGTGATTTAATCAGTTGACGTGGTACAAAATACTATAAGTATTCTTCTTTTTTATTTGGATCTATTTCACCCCATGAAATATTTATTACTAAGAGGAAAAAGGTATATATTTGTTAAGGAATATGACTATATCAAATTTAAATTTGAATAATTTTTAAAAATTAATATGAGAGTTTACATAAATTTATTTATATTATGTGGCCTTTAAAAATGATAGAAGAAAAATTATTTAATCATATGTAATTTATAGACATGGTATGATTTAAAATATATAATTTGGTAAATTCTATTAATATAATAGATAGAATCTGAATTTTCACCTCAAAAAACACTTAAAAATGGCGTGGTAAAGAGGAAAATATTACCTCGATATTAATGGATAATAAAATGTTAAATGTGTATTATTTTTTCAAAATAAATAAATATATAATTTATTAATATAACATGTCCTGTATCTAATAAAATACATATTATATAATTTTTAAGGATAACACATTATGAAATATAAAAGGGATGAGTGCCTATAATTAGCTATTTTAGAGTATTTGGTTGCAATGTTTCATACATAATACCAAAGAATCACAAGAAAAGTTTAATTTAAAATTTCAAGGAGGTATTTTTCAAGGATATTATAACTCTATTAAATCATTTCGAGTGTAAAAAAATAAAATTATTTGTTGATGAATATATCCATGCTAAATTTTAGGAAAATTAGTTTGAAGAACTAAAATAAAATTTAATGAAGTTTGATAAAGAGTTTAGATATTATAATTTTCAAAACCCTAAAAATTTAGATTTTTAATCAATTAAAAAATATAGTTTCTCTCATAAAAAGACATTATATTTATATAATTATCATGTAACAACCCACATCAGGAGCCACTCAACTGGTGCCCCATGACCAGTTCGCCACATGACCTCAGGCGCATTTCCCCAAACGCCAGAGGCTGCCGACTAGTAGTGAAGGCCTTGCTAAGTTATTGGGGAAACTATGCCCTCATTTGGTAAAGTATACGAGGAAAAAGAATAAAAATCAATAGTAGAAGCAGTAAACATCATAAAATAACTAAACAAAACAACGGAAGCAATGTATAATATAATAATGATGCAGCATGGTACATGTATCTAAGGAAGACAACAAACACAACAACGTGCTGAAATACAACTGAGAACAAAGCACTAAAAGTAAACAGTAACTCCAGCAGCATCACAAGACTAAGCTCGGTCCTATTCTCTCCAGCTCCAACCAGAAAACATGTACCTGAAGTAGAAGGGACACAATACCTATCCACACCCACAACCATATAACCTATTTGGGCCTAAAAGTAGGACCCAAATAGAGTGTGAGACTAATCCCAGTAGGCAACCACCACAAGATCTGTGCCTTACTATCAGTGAGAAATATAGCAAAAGTAATGTAAATAAATGCAGCAGAGAAACAGAAGTACACTAAATTAAACAATCCTACAAATATCCATTCTCATTTATTTATTAATTTAATACAATCATTTAATTATCAATCAAGGAATCTAGAAAATAGCTCTATATTTCCATGGCAAAGCAAGTAACACAACAGGTATCTCAGTAGACTACCTAAACAACAAGTAGTACAAAACCCAAGCTTGTTCGTTGGCTTGGTAGACTCGTCACAACCAAAAAAACAGTAATCATGGTGAATCTTTGGGTGGCTCACACTGGCAGACCCCTCTAGTCAAGTAAACATACAAAGGCACATACACTTTGGGAAGCTCTCACCGTCAATTCCCATGTGGTCTTGCAACGATAGTTATAGACTCTCTGAGGAAGAACATATGTTTAATTCCCCCTATAGTCTCGATACATAACTAAGGACACTATAAATAAGCACAAAGTCCCATTCCTGTAGGCCATTCAAATGATACTAATTTATAAAAGACTATAGGGAATCCCTTAATCATCAATTCCCTCTTTAGTCTACCACACCAGGTTCCCACAGCCCTGAGTAGTGTAGTCATGCATAATTGACTGTTAGCAGCCCAAAGTAATCTCAAAAAACTACTTGTATAATAGCTACAATGCATCAAAATAAAATAAACTGTAGGAAATACATGCAATCAACTATATCAAGGCAAGCAAGAAATGCAACAGGGTCTGCCTCACAGGCAACCTATGCCAAACGGCGATAAACAACCAAAACAAGGGAAAACCCAAGGGGTGATCCTCAAACATGCTAAAAAGCAATTATTAATCATCTAATAACCTCATGAATACAATCAATCTAAGGTAGATAACAATACATGATCAAAACCCTAACCCAAGATACCCGATACATGGGTATCTGACACTTTTGCACCAAAAACTCAAAGACATTCAACGTATGGCAACAAACCACCTACCTCGATCCTAGGAGATTGATATACTCAAACCTAGGCCCGTGAATCATCCTAGAATGGATAATATCTTCCAAAACATCTAAAACGTTCACCCTCAGATAACTCTCACAAGAGAAGGAATAAGGAAACATGGCCAAAGAAGAACCAAGAACTCACCACTGCGATTCTATTGCAACCGACGGCGTTCGATTTGGATAACTGGTGATGGATCAGTGGCTCGGAGAAGATCTGTGATTGTACCCTCGCTCTCGGTTGAAGAAGCTGGAGAAGAAGACGTATTTAGGGTTAAGTCGCGACCCCAGTCCGTTTAATGAAATAAAAAGAAAAGTACACGGAGTGTAATTTATGAGTACATGGCTTGTACTCGCCCTTTCCGTACACCGCATTAAGAGGACTCCACATCACCGCTACACACTGTGTGTGTGGCCCGGACATTGCCAACACACGGCCTCATGTGGGAGAAAAGTACACGGCGTGTACTCATAAATTACACAACGTGTACTTAGAAAATTTCCAGATTCTTCTATTTTTCCACTTTTTCTAAAAAATGACCAGAAAAATAAAACATACCAGAAAAAGAAGGTCTGGGTTTTTAAAAACTACCCCCTTAAAGAAATTCATCCCCGAATTTCCCTAAAAGGGAGGCGATGAGGAAACCTCAAATAGCTCTGGCCATTGTGATCACATATCGGCCTCCCTCTCCCAAGTCTCATCCTGTACGCGGTCGTGCTACCATAGAACCCATACCAGAGGAATAGAACAGAAAAAGAGTACCTTTGCACTATTATCAACAATCCTGATAGGATGCTCCTCGAATGATGCATCTTGCTCCAGCTCAACCTCCTCGTGTTGAAAAACATGAGATGGGTCTGAGAAATAGCAGCAAAGCTGAGAAACATGGAAGACATCATGCATAGCCTGGTACTTCTGAGGCAACTACAACCTATAAGCAACCAGACCGACTCTCTCCAGAACCACAAACGGCCCGATGTATCTCAGTGAAAGCTTACCCTGTCTCCTGATCCTCTTGTGTCCCAACCTTTGGGTAACACATAGGAAAAATTGATCCCCGACCTTAAACTCCAAAGGTCGTCTCTTCTGATCAGCATAAGATTTCTGCCGAGACTGTGCAGTAGCAATCTTTTTTCAAACCAACTCCACTTGCTCTGTGGTCTCCTCAACAAGACGAGGTCCCAGCATAGCTGCCTCTCCTGCCTCCAGCCAACACAAGGGTGATCAGCACGACCTACCATACAAAGACTCATAAGGTTCCATCTGAATAGTTTCTTGAAAAAGATTATTGTAGGAAAACTGCAATAATGGTATATGTCTCTCCCAATAACCTCCAAAATGAAGGACACATGCTCGTAGCATGTCCTCTAGCACCTGAATAGTGCGCTCTAACTGGCCATCTGTCTGGGGATGGTAAGCTGTACTCAGAAGTACCTGTGTACCCAAAGACCTCTATAGACCTTTCTAGAAATGCAACATATTGCGGGCATCCCTATATGAAATGATAGTACTCGGAACTCCATGCAAGCATACAATCTCACTAATGTACAACTGTCCTAGATCATCAACACCGAAGGTCTCCTTAATCGGAAAGAAGTGAGAAACCTTCGTTATCCTTTCAATGAAAACCCATACCGCGTCATTCCCTCAAGGCGTTCTCGGTAACCCTGTCATTATGTCCATCACGAAATCATTACACTTCCACTCGGGAATGGGTAGCTACAGTAAAAGCCCTGCTGGTCGCTTGTGCTCTGCCTTCACCTGCTGACAGGTGGAATATTTCATGACAAAACTAGCAACATATCTCTTAATTCCTGGATGCCAATACTGGCGGTGTAGATCACAATCCATCTTGGTGACGCCAGGATGAACTGCCCAGACTGAGGAATGAAAGTCTCGCATCAGATACTCGCGTATATCTGCTGGCACCCATATGCGTCCCTGGAAACACAAGATCTCATCCTACCCTATGGTCCATACGGGAAGAGGGTCCTCTCCTGACACACTTTTCCATTGGACTAGGCCTTCATAATTTGATAACTGCCTCATTAGAACTCAGTCGAGAAGCATAGAGGTAACAGATATAGAATATAGGAAAGTCTACCCATGTCTTTCGTGCACCTCCAAATGCATCTCAAAGAATAGATCCATAAGCTTCCACTCACTGATGGCCTCCTAAACTTCTTGTATCTGATTCCTCCTACTCAGTGCATCATCCAATGCATTTCCTTTCCCAGGCGTATAGGCAAGCTCGAAATCGAAATACTGCAGGTACTCAACCCACCTCCACTGTCTCAGATTCAAGTCACGTTGCATGAAGATGTAATTGAGACTCTAGTGGTCAGTATACACCACAAAATTATCTCTTAGAAGATAATGTCTCCAAAAACGTAAAGCATGAACAACTACAGCCAACTCCAAGTCGTGTGTAGGATAGTTCCTCTCATGTGGCATCAACTACCGAGATCCGTACGCAACAACACGATCCTCCTGCATAAGAACTGCTTCAGGACCGATGCTAGATGCATCATAGAAAACTATATAACTCTTGCCCGACTCCAGAAAAACTAGAATATGTGCTGAATTTAATCTCCCTTTCAGCTCCTGGAAGACTGAATTGCAGGCTTCTGGCCAAACATACTTCACCCCTTTCTTAGTCAGGCCCTTCAATAACACTACTAGGTGTGAGAATTCTTGTATAAACCGCATGTATAACCAGTCATCCCTAAGAAACTCTGTACCTCGAAGATGTTATTCGGCTTCTCCCAGGTGACTACATCTCTCACCATCTCTGGGTCTACTGATACTCCTATCTCTGAGATGACATGACCCAGGAAGTGAATCTCATCCATCCAAAAGTGGAACATTAAGATATTAGCATATAATTGATGCTCCCTCAGTATAATCAAAACGATATCAAGATGGGTAGCATGGTTGTGTCGAGTGTGAGAGTACACCAAGATGACGTCCACGAAAACCACCATGAAGGAATCCAAATAAGGATGGAAAAATCTGTTCATCAGCACCATGAAAACTTCTGGCGCGTTCGTGAGACCAAACGGCATAACCAAATACTCATACAGACGATACCTTCTCCGGAAGGCTGTAAGAGGTATATCAGATGGTCTGACACACAAATGATGGTAGCCAGATCTCAAGTAGGTCTTCGAGAACACTCTGGCTCCTCGAAGTTGATCAAAGAGATCATCTATCTGTGTCAATGGATATCGGTTCTTGACCGTCAACTGGTTCATCTTCTGATAATCCACACAAATCCTAAGGGTACCGTCTGCCTTCTTCGCAAACAGGACAGGCGAACCCCAAGGAGAAGTACTGGGTCAGATGAAACCCCTTGTTTTCAACTACTCCAACTTATTCTTAAGATCCTGTAACTCAGTTGTAGCCATACTATAAGGAGTAATGGACACTGGTGCCACTCCTGGCACATGCTCAATATAAAATTATACCTCTCACTCCGGAGGTAAACCTGAAAAGTCTTCTGGAAATACATCTGGAAAGAAATCAACCACTGGACGAAAGTTTACCTAAGAAGTCCCATGGTCATCTAGATATAAGCCAGTAATCTGGGCCATAACACAGCCCAACCCATGATGCTATGGTCCAGCTCTGCACACCTAGACATCCCATTTTCCCTTGTGAAGAAAATATCCACCCTCTGGTGATGTGAAACTCACCCGGTGGTGATAGCAATCGACAAAGGCCTAGAAGGGAACTAACCAGACCATCCCGAGAATGAAATCATAGCCTTCTATCTCCAAAACATAGAGACTCCACGAAAAATGATGCCCACAAACCTCGAGGGGCAGTCTAAGCACTGATGCAAGCTAGCAGTTCTAATTCCCAAGGGAGTGTCTAGCGTCATCATATCCTCAGAACTATAAACTATAAGTCTAAGTCTTTCCACAAAATGCACAGAAATAAATCTATGAGAAGCTCCTGTATCGAAAAGTGCAGAGGATAAAACTGAGGCTACTAAAATCACACCTCGAACTGTAGAAGTTCCAGGATCCTGCTTCTGATAAATCTGCTCTACCGCAAAAGTCTGGCCTGCACCGTGGCCCTGTGTAGCATCCTGAGATCCCTGAGCTGACCCTCTCTAAGCCTGACCACTACGTCCACAACCTCTACCCTGGACTGAACGACCTGAAGAACTCCATCCCCTGCCTACTGCGAAACTAGTAATCCTGCTCCTGTACGCGGATTCAAAACTGATCCTCCTTCACTACCCGCTGGCAGAAGAACCTTGCAGAAATGTTGTAGATGACCTATATTGCCGCAATATCGGAACTCCACTGGGTCCCTCGGGAACTGGGGCTTCTTATTCCCACTTCTTTCACACTGATAACACACCACTTGGTTGCTAGAGAGAAGATCCCATCTACCAGAAGGAATACCTCGCTTCCTCGATTCACCCCATGTAGACTCTTAGTGGTGCTTCCTGATGTCTGTCTGGAGAGAATAAACCCTAGATGATGAACCGCCAAGGTCCAAAGCTCCATCCTCCCTCAGTTTTCTCTCCTTGATAAGCACCTGGTTGACTATCAGAGTGATATAAGTCTACTGAAAGACGTTCACCTGTGACCTGATATCTGGTCTGAGGCCTTCCTCAAACTTCCTCGCCAAAAACAGCTTGTAATTCCCCAGAATGGGAGTGAAAAACTCTAACTCTGTAAAGCGGGTGGAATACTCCATAACTATGAGAGTACGCTGCTACAGGTTCATGAACACTCTGTCTCTGTCAGCCCTCAATGTCCCCGGGTAGAAGTTGTCATAAAACATACGCTGAAACTCATCCCTATCCATAGCCTATTGGTGCCCTGTCTGTGAAACCACATCCTACCATCTCTTGGAGGAGTCTCGCAGCATATAAGTGGCGATCTTCACTCTCCTCTCCAGAGGTGTCCCCAGATGCTCGAAGATGGACAACATGGCTTCTAGCCATGACTCCGCAGCCTGAGGTCCTCCATCCCCTGTGAACGTGGGAGGATGTTGCGGCTGGAAAACCCACGTCTGCTCTGCCATAGACGGGGAAGGATGTTGAACTCCCTGGAAGGTCTTCATGAATCTCATGAAATGATCTCTGAACTGAGCATCAGCACTAGTTTCTGGGATCACTGCTAGTTCCATGTCCAGAATGATAGGTGGAACTACTAGTAGTCCCTGATCTACCGTATTAGGCGTACGGTCACTACCTGGTTCTTGATGTGCAACGGGAGGATGTCTTGGTTCCATAGCTCTAAAAGGTCAAAAGCACACATTCATTGAAGATGAACACAGATGAAAATTAAGAGATAAAAACAGAACAGGAGAGAAAAACTTTATAATTTGGGAAAACATGACTACACAGCATGTTGTACTACCACACTGCATGTTTCTTAGAAGTTTACCCTGGGTGTGTGCCTTGGTTATACATGGTTTTGTAAACCACCCGGCTACAAAATGTGTTCTTAAACTACACGGCATGTATTAACCCTTTTCCTCCCAGCTCGTTCACTCCTACATGGCTGGGAACACGGACTGTCCCAGCAGAAAACTACACAGCGTGCTTGTCCACTACATGACGTGTCCTTAAGATCTCTCCCTTGTTCGTGTCGTTTGTCACACGGACTGGTACACGGAACACTACTACACGGCATGTCAAAGGAGACACAACATGTACTTGAAATGCCTTACTTGGCCTATGTTTTTAGTGACACGGCCTGACACATAGTCGACACTACATGGCGTGTTCCATATGGACACAACATGTATGCGGAAGGATAACACCAACCCGTGTTGTTGGCTACACGACCAGCTACATGGTCAACTATACATGGCATGTTCCCAAGGGACACAGTGTGAACTTGAAGGAAAAATATGGCCCCTGTTGTTTGTGACACATCTGGATACCCAAGTCATACTGCACAGCGTGTACACTAGTACACGGCGTGTTCCTACAAAAAACATTAAAACCCCGTGTCTCTACCCAACACAGTCAGGGACACGGCTAAAAACTACACTGCATGTATACATAAAGTGCATGCTGTGTATTCTGGGTTTTTCCGGACAATATCCTCAAAACTGCACCGGAGCCCAGAAAACACAGAAAACAAGTTTTAAGGTGCCAAATTTCGATCCGTGGGGGGCCATACTCCCTGTGAATCAAAGCTTGGAATCATAAAAATGGATGTAATAATTAAAAAGTATAACAACTCACGATACACTAAATTTAGATCCTCGAGGGCCCATAACACCTCTTAGACCAATGTTTGGTGTCCACGATAAAGAATCTCTAAACAAACGATACCCTATCAACATAACAGGTATTCTATTACAGCAGTTATCACAACAGCATGCATCTTCTATCACAAATTCTATCACAACAGCATGCAAATTCTAATGCAATCTAGATGGCCTGAAAAAATGCATGACATGTGATTTTCTAACAAGTGCCTTTATGATGCATGAGATGGAATACCCTCATCTCATCGGGTTGCAACTAAATAGAACCACAATTATAAAAACAGTAATAGCACAAAACAAGTGCACCACCCAACGGTGAAATCAATAAAACTGTAACATTTTCAAAAACTCAAAAATTTCAATATTCGAGCTAAATTGGCTTTTTCCCTATACATGGGTTCTAGAATGCCTGGGCACAGCTATTTACCATCTACCTATTCCATCCTATCCCTGTCTAATTTCACTAAATAGTAAGTTAATAGAAAGGGAAAGAAACTCCTCTAACACCACTTTGTAACGACCTGAATCCAGAGCCACTCAACTGGTGCCATGTGCCCGGTTCGCCACATGACCTCAAGCGTATTTCCCCAAATTCCAGAGGCTTCCAACTAGGAGTGAGGGCCTTGGTATGTTATTGGGGAAACCATACCCTCATTTGGTAAATTATACGAAGAAAAAAGAATAACAATCAATAGCGGAATTAGTAAACGATATACAACAACTGAACTAAACAATGAAATAAATGTATAATATAATAATGATGCAGCATGGTACATGTCTCCAAGAAAAGAAGAAAACACAACAACGTGCTGAAATACAACTAATAACAAAGCACTAAAAGTAAACAGCAACTCCAGAAGCATCGCAAGCCTAAGCTCGGTCCTATGCTCTCCAGCTCCAACTAGCAATCATGTACCTGAAGTAGAAGGGCCACAATCCCTATCTACACCTGCAACCATATAACCTGTTTGGGACAAAATGTAGGACCTAAACAGGGTGTGAGACTAATCCTAGTAGGAAACCACCACAAGATCTGTTCCCTACTGTCAGTGAGAAATATAGCAAAAGTAATGGAAATAAATGCAGAAGAGAAATAGAAGTAAACTAAAGTAAATAGTTATATAAATATCCATTTGAATTTATTTATTAATTTAATAAAATCATTTAATTATCAACCAAGGAATCTTGAAAACAACTCTATATTTCCAAGGAAAAAAATGTAACACAATATGTTTCTCAATAGACAACCTAAACAGCAAGCAGTACAAAACCCAAGCTTGTTCTTTGGCTTGGTGGACTCATCACAACCAACCAAAAAATAATCATGATGACTCTCTGGGTGGATCACACTAGCAGACCCCTCTAGTCAAGTAAACATACAAAGGAACATACAATCTAGGAAGCTCTCACCGTCAATTCCCTTGCGGTCTTGCAACGATAATTATAGACTCTTTGAGGAAGCACTTACGTCTAATTCCACTATAGTCTCGATACGTAACTAAGAATGCTCAAAGGAAGCACAAATTCCCATTCCCGTAGGTCCTCCGAATGATACTAATTTATAACAGACTCTCTAGGGAAGCCCTTAATCATCAATTCCCTCTTTATTCTACCACACCAGGTTCCCACAGCCCTTAGTGGTGTAGTCGTGTGTAATCGATTGTTAGAATCCCAAATTAAGCTCAAAAAACTACTTGGATAATATCTACAATTCATCAAAAGCATATAAAAAGTAGGCAATACATGCAATAAACTATATCAAGGCAAGAAAGTAATGCCACAAGGTCTTCCTCACAGGAAACCTAAGCCAAACAGTGATAAACAGCCAAAACAAGGGAAAAACCCAAGGGGTGATCCTCAAACATGCTAAAAATCAATTATTAATCATCTAATAACCTCAAACATACAAGAAATCTAAATTATATAACAATACACGATCAAAACCCTAACCTGAGACACCCGATACATGGGTATCTGACACTTTTGCATCAAAAACTCAAAGACATTCAATGTAGGGAAACAAACCACGTACCTTGATCCTAGGAGATTGATATAATTGAACCTCGGCCCGTGAATCAGCCTCGAATGGAGAAGATCTGAAAAACTGTCTAAAATGTTCATCTTCAGATAACTCTCACAAGATAAGGAATCAGGAAACATGGCCATAGAAGAACCAAGAACTCACTCCTGCGATTCTATTGCAACCGACAGCATTTGATTCAGATAACTGGTGATAGATCGGTGGCTCGGAGAAGATCTGTGGCCATACCCTTTCTCTCAGTCGAAGAAGCTGGAGAAGAATACGTATTTGGGGTTAAATCATGACCCCAGTCTATTTAATGAAATAAAAAGAAAAGTACACGGTGTGTACTTCATGAGTACACGTCGTGTACTCTTCCTTTTCATACACCGAATTAAGTGGCCCCCACATCACCGCTACACACCATGTGTGTGTCCTGGACATGTCCAACATACGGCCTCATGTGGGAGAAAAGTACATGGTGTTTACTCATAAA
Source organism: Viscum album (assembly GCA_963277665.1). Lineage (NCBI taxonomy): Eukaryota > Viridiplantae > Streptophyta > Magnoliopsida > Santalales > Viscaceae > Viscum > Viscum album. Next base: position 1,979,694,289 of record OY728122.1, read on the forward strand.
GTACATGGCGTGTACTTAGAAAATTTCCAGATTCTTCTATTTTTCCTCTTTTTCTCAAAAATGACCAGAAAAGGAAAACATACCTGAAATAGAAGGTCCGGGTTCTTACAGATCATTGGGATGTAAATGTTAGTGGTTTTATGGAATCATGAGTTAAAACTAGAAATTATTTATGAAATAAATGTTCCAATCAAGATTTTATTTTTAATTTTTACATCAAATTATAGATGAAGCTCTATCTAATTCAAAGTAGACTACATAAATGTATTAAGAGTTAAATAAATTTTATAAAAATAAAGTCTGTGAATAGTTAAACAATATAATGATCAAACTATTATTAGATCCAAATAGATATTAAGAAATAATATAGATTAATCTGGTAAAATAATTAAAAAGAAGGAAACATCAATGGCTCAAGGCATAAATTAAAAATAAGGACCTGATTTAGATGAATCATTTTACTTAGTTTAAATATTTGAATCTATAAGAATTATTTGGAAATGGGAATATCATTTTGGAATTTAGAAATCCCAGATGGTTGTTGAAAATGAATTTTTAAATTGATATATTTCTGAGAATGTTATTAAAAAATGACCCCCATATTATGATTGTTAATATAAACCAAATCATATTTTAAATAATTCAGATGATATTTTTGGTTTGATACATGATCTTTAATCTTGGAACATGAGGTTATTTAGTTTTCAATTTCATAATGGTTTTATAATGGTGGATGTTGATCTAATAAATTTAATAAAAATGAGTTTGATATATATTTTAATTTTTCAAATATATATTGATGTCATAATATTTGGATCATTTTATGAAAAAATATTGAATGAATTTTCAAAATTATTGACATGTGAATTTGACATGAGTTTAATATGAGAACTCAAATCATTTATTAATTTAAAAATATTTAAAAGTAATGATTTCATTTTTCTAAGACAAGTTATGTGTGATAGAGAGTTATTCAAATGTTTTTCCATTTATTTAAGAAAAAGTGTAAATAATCCAATGAGTACTCCTTATAAAATTAGTAATGATTATTCTATAAAATCCATGGATGTTAAAACTATGAATGTCATGATTAACAACTTTTAATTAATTACTACTTATAGACATAATTATGTATTTTTTTTCATGTTTAGTCAATTTCAATGTACACATGTGGAATGTTATTTAAAATTTTTTAAAAGGATTATTATTAATTTTAATGGTTATTTCAATTTTGGATTCTTTTTGTAACAACTGGGCCACCCTGATAATACAGAAACCCCACCTTGACATGGTCGTTGAGTGTTCTCTTTCTAGGTACCACTAGTTGCCTCGTAGTCTCATGGTCCCCTCATTAGGGCCCACCCACATGCTAAAACGGTTCATCGGACTAATGAATGTACCTATAGGACAACACAAGATCCTTCTAATGTGTATTTTCCTCATACTCACAAACATTGGGAAACATCCCAGAATGCTACCCATCCTGATCACTAGTCCAGGCCAAGAACAAAAAACTGTTGAGTTTTAATAAGGTAGGATCCCAAAAAGAAAGTTTCACCATGTTGACATGAGTCATATCAGTTATTCATTTAACCCTTTATCTTTGTGTAGTGTTACAATCACCCAACTTAGAAAAAAACATCCTCATGGTTGATCCTATATCTCAACCCAGGTAGTTCCACCACACATATGGTTGGGTTCTAGATCTGATACCAATGTAAAAACTGGGCCCCACTGACAGTATAGACACCCTTCATTAGTATGGTCACTGGGTCCATCCCTTCCTCTTTCCACCAATTGCCCTGCGGACATGAGATCCCCTCACTATATTCCACCCACATACCCGAATGGGTCATTAGACTAAGGTATATCCCCATAGGCCGAAACATTTTATTTCTAATGTTCATTTCCTCACTCACACAAACCCTGGGAAACTTTCCATAAGGTCACTCATCTTGATCATGAATACCTTCCACAAACACAGAACTGTGGATTTAAGTGTAGAAACCATGGAAATATAAGACTTAAACAAATAAATGTTACTACCCATGTCAAAAATTTGACCCTTTATTTTTGGGAGTCTGCCTGATTAGAACTCCACATTTAATCATGCACGGCCTATGGTAGTGATCTTGATGGGTGATACACTATAAATATTCCTAGGGAGTGTGTGAGTAAGGAGAAATCCCACTAAAAGAAAAAATGTTAGCCCAAGGGGGAAATTATTAGTATGATAAGTGACCAAGGTGGGTAATAGCCTATTTTGTGCTCATAAGGCAACCAAAGTATTATAGGAGACCCATGGGATCAAATCAATCTGTTTATGGACCAGGAAAGTATAGGTCATGAAAAATGGTATCAGATCCAATACCCATCAAGATGTTTTGTAGAACTTCTAGGGTTTTAGGCATGGGGTCCAAAAAGAGGGAATTGTGATGTAATGATATGGGGAGTATTACACCCCCATAAATGTGAGACCTAAAAAGGATCAATGTTACTACCTATGAAAAAAAGTTTCACTTTTCTAATCAGGACCCTACTTTATTAAAACTTTATTGTTAAGCATGATTGACCTAGAGTAGTGATCGAGATAGGTTACCTTTTATGAAGATTCCAAGGGTGTGTATGAGTTAGGTAAAAACACTAAAAGAACATGTGTTTCTCTATAGGGGAAGTCATTAGTTTCATAATTGAAACCAATGGGTAATAGACTTTGGTGTGGTTGAAAGGAAACCATGGTATTATAAAAGAACCATAGAGTGATATGAATAGGTTCATAACCCAGGTATATGTCATGACACATTTATCCTCGACATACATCATTCGAACAAAAAACTTTTTATATTCTAGTTTTAGTGGTTTCAAAATAGATATAAAAAATAGAATATTTTTTCTTTATTTTATTAATTTTGTTTATGATGCATGGAAATAAAATAATAATAATTCAATATATTTATCAACTATTAATTTTTATAATATTTCAATTTCATCTTATTTCTCAAGGTCAATATCAATTAAATAAAAACACTATAATTCTGGACATTATTTTTAAAAGATCACAATTTAATATGATAATAACAATATTATTTTGATTTATAAAAATACCTTACGTCATTCTAGGACTATACACATTGATGAATGATCTAAATTTCTTTAGATCGGGTTCAAAACGAAAATATTTGTATGGAATCTATTTGTAATGAAAATTTTCATGTTGCCAATTTTAGAAATCCTTTAAATTAATCTATGTTTTAGAAAATTAAAATTATTCAATAAATAATAGTGATACATTTTTTATGAATGATCCATTTCTAAGAGGATTTTTGAATTCATGAATCTAGAAACTCCAATCTTATATAGAAATAGTTTTTTATAGATATCTATTTAAATAAAAAATTGTATTAAATAAGTTCCATGACACTTGTTTTGAGGGTTAATAGTTAATCAAAGGATTGTACATGTCAAATATCAAATATTCAATCCATTTAATTTATTTTATTACATTTTGGATCTTCAAAAATATCATTATCACAAAAAAACTACTTTCATCATAAAAATGAACTTATCTACTACAAAATCATTATATTTAGGGGGAGGTTAGATATGTTTATATGTGTACAATCAATTTTCATTTTAATTTTTTTAATATTTCAAAATTTGTACACATTTGTCTGTTGGTTCATCAATGTTTTATTAGAGTAGTTAGTTTCTTTCATAGTAATTATTGTATAACATAGTGGAAGGGTAGTTACACATATCTAAATATTTAATTAAAAGAGGATAGAATTAGTCTTTTTGATAAATTTAAATAATTGGAAGTAGTTTTTTTGATGTAGAATTCATCAAAAGAGGAAGAATGTTAATGTGGCTCTTTGAACCATTTTTTTATTTTGACATATTCAAAGTTAATCTTCTATTATCTTTGATAGATGTTTTGAAAATTTATTTATGATCATAATTCTTATAAAAGTAATTGTACTGTTTATTTTGTTAATAATGTTTATTTTCAATACATTCATATTTTTATATAATTTATGAACCTATTTTAGAGAAAAATATATCATTATTTGTGTTGATATCTCATATATTGTTTAGTATTGTGTCAGTTATTTTTAAAAAACATTCCAAAGTATTTCATTGAATATATCTATAAAATGACCATGAGGTATGTATACGGATTGACTGTGATAGTGGAATAAATCAAATTCTTGTCCAATGGTTTTACCATCAGATGAATCTACATACCATGGATCATATTTCATTTTAATTTCTTAAATTTCTCATATGAAAATTCATACCCACTATAATTTTGTAATGAACATCAAGAGATAAATGGATTTATTATAATCCTATTTATTATTCTAGACAATTTTTTATATGTCTTTATTTGGCCTCACATTGACAATCAGATGAATGTACCAATGAATATACCATGACAAAAAAATTTATGAAGTCACAAATCAACCATATTTTCATTACCGATTGACTATCCATTCTACCGATCAACTATAAGAAAAACTTAATTATATCACATGTGTATTGACCTAGATAATGAATGATATACTATAAGATATAACCTAAAACATGTTCTAACATACTTCTAAAAAATAATCCTTTCTAAGAAATGTAAAATCCATGTTTTTTGTACTTTATTTGTATCCTTAAATATTTAAATTTACTAAATTTTTTTTGAAAATGTTGTTTATTGAAATAAAAATTTATAATATAATAATTATTTATTTCAAACATATTTATTTCTTGGATGTATTTTATAAAGATTTAAATGATTGGTATAGATTCCCATATGTGTTTAAAATTCATGTAGGATAGTTAGTGAATTAGAATAAAATTTTAGTTTTTGAATAGGATAATTTTTCCTTTGTAAACTATGGGAGTATTATGAGAACATTAAATTTCATTATTAAGGGAAAATATTACTTTTCTGTTAATTTATTTTTCACTACTTAGTGTTAAAAAATATTATTTTTTATAGAATATTTGACATAACCAATGTATGATTCTTTCATTCATATTTAATAAATAATTCCCATGAGGAATTCTATGGTAAATATAATTTATGTTTCACTTTCATGATTATTCAGGAATGAATAAGCGAATTAATTTTAAAATTTTAATATTTCAAAAATTTTATAAATTGATATAAATAATTTTACTGATCTAGATCAATATACTGAATGTTGAGGATATATTGATGATGTAATATGTGATACACCTTTTCTTTAAATCACTCAAAATCCATTGTATGGAATTCATGATTCTGATCTTTTAATGCTAGAGAGAACACTGATGTCTCGACGCTCAGTGCTATCATTATTCCACTGGTTCATTTATTCATATTTCATTAATTATTTTTCATTCTGTGTTATTTTATGGGGTTATACTACCGATAAATGTTATGACATCCGAGTTACAAAACCCTAATAAAATGGTATGTGTGTATTTTTTCTAATAGGTAATTGTAATTTTATTCGGTTATACCTTGGTCTAGAAAATGGATATTTTCTTCTTCTTTCAACTCAATAAAAATCTAGCTAGGTTCTCACTCCAAGTGATAAAATATCAATCTTTATTTTTTTCTCTAGTGTTCACAAAAATAGTTGTAATTGGTTCTGACTCCCCATTAAAATTATAAAATTTCATTATAGTGTGTTCTATTTATCTCTATGTCTGAAATTATTAAATATTAGATATATAATCATTTAGATCCAAAATACTATAAAAATTAATATGTTCATATAATATTTATTCCTTTATAAAAAATTATTTTCCTAATGATAATCATCTAAAATGGAAAATTCCCCCCATTAATAACCATTAATCTCTCCTAATATTGTGACATAACAAATTTCTTATTATTATTAATCATACATCTTTTTAAAACAACAATATAATAGAATTAACCATTCATTCATATCATTATTAACCCATAGAAAGAGATAAGTATCTGGAATATTCATTAATATATCACCATAAGGCATCCTGAGGAAGAAGGTGGATGGTATCATTATTTCATATACCTAGTGAATTATATCAATCATCAAAGGATGTTTACAATAATGAAAAATTCTTTTATAATATAATTATAAAATATTTCAAGAAATAAACAGAATCAACCTTTTTATTGGTGACTTTTTAAAATATAAAATTCATATAAAAATGGGAATATATTTTTTTAAACCATTAGAGACAAGTAAAGAAATATTGAGAAAAATTAACATTCAAGAAAAAAGAAAGTTTAATCTAATAATGAACATTAAAAATCATTCATTTCCTATCATTATAAAGAAATTAAAAAATTATCTACTTGAAAAAATTTAGAAGATTCCTTATTAATTTTTTTAAAAAAGTAAAATATATTTGAAAATAAACATAAATAATAATTGAAATATGGATTATAAAATATACAATAGAATATATTGATTAGGGATATGGGGGAGAAAGTTTTAATGAAAATAAATCAAATATTTTAAATAAATGAATTAAAATAAAACCCTTTATAACTTTTAAAATAAACAAACCATGATATAAAGAACATGAGAAGGAAAATAAAATACCATTTGTAAAAGGTTATTAATTATATAATATATTAAAGATAAATTATATGAAAAATATAAATGAATATAGGTGTATAATTTGAAACATTACTCAAATAATAAAACAAGATACGAAAACCTTACCTCAAGTTCTCACTTGATTGGGGCATATGTATAGCAACCTATATATTCGATATATTCCTTTATGGATCACACTTGATTCCTTCTGACATCGACATTATTGGAAGAAATTTTTTTTGGCATGTAGAATGTTGTTTGTAAGAATCCGGTTCTTATCATTGAGGTACGGGTTTCCTCTTTTCTCTTTTCCTTAAGTATTTTTTGAGAAAATAAGGAAAATGGGTAAAAATCCTAAATTTTGGAAGTACACACCGTGTACTTTTCCACACGCCGTGTACTTTTGTCAATGTTGGATGAGTACACAGGGCATGTGGCCATGTCGGTGATGAAGGGTGTTAGAACCAAAGACACACCGTGTAGTGGTTCCTTACACGCCGTGTAGTCGGTCGGCAGGAAAATAGTAAGGCGATGGCTAGCTGTGGGGAAGCACACGCCGTGTACGCATGAAGACACGTTGTGTAGTCATGTCGGCAGGTGAACAGTGCCGAGCTGGTGGGAAGCCGTCATGGGAACAGTTAAAAATGGGAAGTACACGCCGTGTACTCGGAAGTACATGCTGTGTACTTTGTTTTTTTCTCTTAAAATGGGCAGTAGCCTCCCATGTTCACAGGGAAGGCTTAGAACGGGAAGAGTGCTCAGGAGAGGAAGGCTGGAGCTTTGGAGATCCGCCGAGCACACATCCGGAATCTGTTTCGGCCACAGACAATCTCGTTGAACCGCATGGGTAAGAGCTTCCTTCTCCTGGTGTTTCTCTTGCTAATTATTCCTCTAAAGGAAGTTATTTGTGTTTATGTGAGAATCCTTTTACCTCAGATCTACCTCGTTCTAGGACAATTCTAGGAACGTCGTTCGAGTATACTAATCATGGGCGTTTAAGGTAGGTGGCTTAATATTTATTTTCCAATCGTCGTGAATTTTTGTGTGTTTTGAGCTACGAAACCATATTTGGGGTGTCGTGTGGCTGAGGTCGTGGCTATTTTAAAAAACTGGAATTGTATAGGTAAATGAATGTGATATTAAAATGTTGTTTGGGATCGCTGCTTGGATCCAGGACCACCCCGGGAGTGCGTTCCTCTCTTTAGCCATTTGGCCAGGATATCTAAGGGTATGCCTTGTTTATATTATGCCATTAAAGTAATAATTATAGAATTTCATTGAGAGGAATTGCTTTAGTATTGTTTATTTACATTTTGGGCATGGCTCGGTTACCGTTTAGCCCGAGGGTAGTGTTGTGATTACCCTGTGGGAACTGCACTATATAGCATGTGGGCAACTTCTTCCCTGCTTGAGGGAAGATGATTCTGTGCCTATGGGCAACACTTCTTACGCCTGTGGGAAATATCTGTATGCCTGTGGGTAGATTCTTGTGTTGGTTCTCTTTACCTGAGGGTAGGAGTTTATGTGTCTGAGGACTTTGTATATTTACTTAGAATATTCATTGTGTTGATATTTTAAATGAATGATTAAATTGATATTAAAATGGAAATATAACTGGTTAAGTTAGTTACTTTCAGTACTACTTACTTTATTGCATTTTATTACTGCACACCATTGTTGCATGATTTCACACAGTTGGGCACGTGCCTTTGGTGGGTGCCTACAGGGAATTTATTTCTCACACCCTCTTTGGGTCACGCTTTTTGGACCAAACTGATTACGTTTCTGTAGGTGTGGATAGGGGAAATAGTCCTTATATAGGTACTTGATTTTTGCTAGGGTGTAGATGTGAATGGGACTGATCATTGGCTCATGATGTCGCTAGCTGTTCTGTTTTTCTTTTCTATACCTGTACTTCAGTTGTATTGTATTGATCGTGTAACATGTTTTGGCTGTTTTATAGAATAGTGACATGTTCCATCTTTATATATGTATGACTGATGATTCCCTTTTTGTCGTCAGTTATCCATTTGAGTTACATATACTGTTTCTACTTCCACTATTGTTGTATGTTTTATTTCATTCCGTTGCGCTACACTTTGACAAATGAGGGCATAGTTTCCCCACTATCAGACCTGGGACCTCGCTTCTAGTCGGCAGCCTCTGGTATTTGGGGAAATGCGCTTACGGTCATGTGGTGAACTGGGTTCGGGGCACCCGTTGAGTGGCACCCGGAACCGAGACGTTACAAAGTGGTATCAAAGGGGTTCTTTTCTTTTATTTACTATTTGGAGCCTTATTTAGGGATAGGACGGGAATGGTAGTTGGTAATAAGCTGTGCCCGGGCATAGCTAACCCGTGTACAGGGAAAATCCAATTTATCTCGCATTGCAATTTTGCTGATTTTTCAATTTTTACAGTTGATTTGTTTTCACCGTTGGGTGACGCACTTGAGATTGTGTTGTTATATTTTATTAATGGGTTCTATTTAGATGCAACCCAATGAGATGAGGGTATTCCATATCATGCATCATTTAGACACATGGTAGAAATCACATGCCATGCATATTTCCATGCCATGTAGGTGTATTAGAAATTGCATGTTGTTTTGATAGTTGTTGTGCTAAGAAAAGCATGCTGTTGTGATAGCTGCTGGTTAAATACCTGCTATGTGATAGGGTATTTTTGTGTGAGCTTATTGAAAGAATGAACGCCAAACTTGGGTCTTTGGGGAATATGGGCCCTCACTGACCAGAATTTAGTGGATCATGAGCTTCTTATTTTGTTATAACACAGATAATATGTCAAACTTTGATTCATGGGGAGTATGGCCCCTCACACATCGGAATTTGGCACATAGGTGTTGTTTTTCTGTATGTTCTAGGCTTCGGAGTAGTTTCCGAGGCATACTATACAGAGAACCCAATATACACGCTGTGTAGTGTTTTACACACGTTGTGTATGTTATTCTTTTCGAGAAGAAAAGAAAAAAATTTCAGTACACGCCATGTACCATAAGTAGACACCATGTAGTCTCTTCCTGTGTTAGAAACCGTGTGGGTGGCGACACGGGGAATGGAAGATCTTGGGTCAGACACACCGTGTACCTGACATACACGTCGTGTAGTGTTGACTTGGAGTCCGCCCGTGTAACTAACAACACGGATGGAGGAGACATTAAGGCATTCACGCCGTGCCCTATATGGAACACGTCGTGTAGTTTGACCTAGGGACCCGACCATGTAAATAACAACACAGGTCGGTGTAATCCCTTCAAGTACACATCGTGTGTATATTGAACACACCGTGTAGTGTGACATGGGGACTCGGCCGTGTAACAAACAACACGGTTTAGTGTCACCTCTCCTTGAACACGCCGTATACATGTGGGACATGCTGTGTAGGCTTGTCCAAGGAGAGACCGTGTGGACTTATCCATGTGGCAAGGGAAATGGGGTTGTTGACATGCCGTGTGCGAGTGTAACACACCGTGTAGTGTCAATCCAAGTAGTCGGTTGTGTCACAGATGACACGGGTAGTTGGAAATAACACCATACATGCCGTGTAGTTTTGTTCAAAAAGGAGTTGTGTGGCTTAGTCGTGTAGAAGGGCTCGGACAGGGGAAGAGAAGTCAAGTACATGCTGTGTAGTCAGTATACACGTCGTGTAGTCTAGAATTTCAAATCTTGAAATGAATTCTTCCTCCACTTTTCCTTTGCGGTTCCTTCATTTTCAGTCTTGATAATCTTGAATCTAGGGCGTGTTTTTGACCCTGTAGTGTCATGATGCCGAGACGACCGTGCGTTGTTATCTAGGAGAGCGGTGATGACTATACGCCGGAAATGGTGGTCCATGGGCTACTAGTTGATCCTCCAGTAGAGCCAGATGCAGCGCCAGTTGTTATACCAGAAATAGGCGCGGAGGCGCAGTTCTGTGAAGGCTTTATGTGGTTCATGTAGACCATTTAGGGAGCACTGCCGTCTACCACATCTTTGGCCGAGCTGACTCGTATCTTTCAGCAATAGCATCCACCTAAATTTTCAGGGGATGGTGGACAACAGGCTGTAGAGTCTTGGATGGGGTCGATGCAGACTATTTTTGAGCATCTTGAGATTCCTCTAGAGCGGAGGGTCAAGATCGCGACTTATATGTTCCATGATTCCGCCAAGAGGTGGTGGGATATTACCACCCAGTCAAAAAATCACAGAGACATGGCGTGGGAATATTTCTAGGCATTCTTCTATGACTTATTCTTTCCCGAGATGATGAGGGAAGATCGAGCATGAGAGTTCATGAATTTGTAGCATGGCGCTATGTTGGTGATGGATTATTCTACTCACTTTACCGAGCTTCAGCGCTTTGCACCCGTTCTGGTGGGTGATGAGACGTTGAGAGCCAGATTCTTTGAGGATGGTCTCAATTATGACATCTGAGCACTGGTGAATATTTTCAAGTTGCCTTCAGTACATGATATTGTGAATCAGGAACTGATTACAGAGAGAAACTTGTGGGAATCTAGTGGTGTGGGCCAGGGCGGTTCAGCACCAGTTACTGGTACTATTTATGCTGGCAAGAGGAAGAGACATATGTACTTCTATCAGGGTGGCAGTACCAGTCAGAAGAATTCTTCAGGTGGCCAGGTCATGTGCTACCAGTGTGGTAAGGAGGGGCACAAGAGGCCACAGTGTCCACGAGACCCAGTGGAGTGCCGAGCCTGTGGCAGGATGGGTCATCTGCAGTGCTTTTGCATGGCGTTTCCACCAGTGGCTAGTGAGAGGGGTTCTGTGCAGACTCCGCGTGCAGGAGCGGGACCAACAGCTTCTTACCAGTCAGGGAACTGGAATACGTCAGAGCGTACATGCAAAGATGGTGGTCGTGGCCATGGTAGCCAGACACTAGGATCTCAGAGGCAGCAGGGCGGGAAAGCTCAGGGTAGCCAGGCTGTGTCGTAGGGCCGCGACACTGGGCAGGCATATGTAGTGCAATAGACCCAGCAGGAGCAGGATCCCGGACCTTCTATAGTTAGTGGTACTATTCTAGTAGCTTCTGTCTTGTCTTCAGTAATTTTTGATATGGGTGCTACACATAGTTTCATATCTGTACCCGTTGTGGAGAGCCTTAGGCTATGTGTTTCTACTTCTTCTGGTATCATGATTCTAGACACTCCGTTGGGGACTAGAACGGCTGGTGTGTGTCAGTGCAAGGAGTGATCCCTTAAGGTTGGTGGGTGTCACTTTCTTTGGGACCTCTATGTCTTAGAGATGACTGCTTATGAAATCATTCTCAGGATGGACTGGTTGGTTCCCTTTCGAGCCTTTGTAGACTGATATCGTCGCAGGGTGAGTTTCATGTCACCAGAGGATGAAGAGTTTTTATACAAGGGAGAATGGGATGTTCAGGTGAGTCGATCTAGACCAGATCATCATGGGAGAGGTGGATTCATAGCCTAGATTGCAAGTTTATATCTCGATGATCAGGGGAATTTTCAGACAGATTTCCCTCTAGTGGTTGATCATTTCAGGGATGTCTTCCCGGATGACTTTTCAGGTCTACCTCTAGAACGAGAGGTGGATTTCACTATTGAGCTCGTGCCAGGAGCATCATCGGTGTCCATTCCTCCTTATTGGATGGCTATGCATGAGTTGCAGGAGCTCAAGAGGTAGTTAGAGGAGTTATAGTCAAAGGGTTTTACTCAACCCAGTACTTCTCCTTGGGGTTCTCCAGTCCTTTTTGCAAAGAAGTTGGACGGTACCCTCAGACTTTGTGTGGATTATCGGAAGCTGAACTAGTTGACGGTAAAGAACCGATATCCCTTGCCAGGGATTGATGATCTTTTTGATCAACTTCGCAGAGCATGAGTGTTCTTGAAAGATTGAATTGAGATCAGGATATCATCAGCTGCGCGTTAGACCATCTGATATACCTCTCACAGCTTTTAGGAGCAGGTATATTCTATACGAGTATACAGTTATGCCATTCAGACTCACGAACGCACCATTAGTTTTCATGGATCTGATGAATCGTGTGTTCCATCCTTATTTGGACTCTTTTGTGGTAGTATTCATGGATGATATCTTGGTGTACTCTCACACTCGACATGACCATGCCACCCATCTTGAGATCGTATTGAGTACACTGAGAGAGCATCAGATGTATGCTAAGCTCTCAAAGTGCCACTTTTGGATGGACCAGATTCACTTCCTGGGTCATATCATCTCAGAGGTAGGAGTTTTCGTGGACCTAGAGAAGGTGAGAGCAGTAGTTTCCTGGGAGCAGCCCAAGAATGTGTTTGAGATTCGAAGTTTCTTAGGTCTGGCTGGTTACTAAATACGTTTCATCTACGACTTCTGCTTCCTAGTCACGCCGTTGACGGTTTCGACTAAGAAGGGTGTGAAGTTCATTTGGTCGGATGATTGTGAGACATCCTTTCAGGATATGAAATGAATGTTGACATCAGCACCAGTCCTAATACTCCCAGAGTAGGGGAAGAGCTATACAGTTTACTGTGACGCGTCAGGTATTGGGCTAGGAGCTGTGTTTCTATAGGGAGATTGAGTAATTGCGTACGGGTCTCGACAGTTGAGGTCACATGAGAGGAATTACCCAACTCATTATCTCGAGTTTTCTGTAGTAGTGCATGCATTGCGCTGTTGGAGACATTATCTATTGGGAGAGAATTTTTTGGTTTTCACCGACCACAAAAGCCTCAAGTACATCTTTACTCAGCGTGAATTAAATCTAAGGAATATAAGGTGGGTCTAGTACCTACAGTTCTTTGATTTTGATCTTGCCTATACATATGGTAAAGGTAATGTAGTAGTTGATGCACTGAGCAAGAAGACTCAGAAACAGGCAGTGCAGGAGGCCAGTGGTGAGTGGCAGCTTATGGATTTGTTCTCTGATATGCATTTAGAGGTGCACGATAGTCAGGTGCAGACATATCTTTCATCTTTAGTTGTGACTTCTACCCTCCTGGATAGAGTGGGGATGAGACAGATATCTGATTCAGAAGGCCTAGTTCTATGGGATTCAGTGGAAAGTGAGGACCCTCCTCCTGGTTGGATGATAGGCGATGATGAGGTTCTTCATTTCCATGGACGAGTATGGGTTCCATGGGATATATGCGAGGAGATGATGCAGGAGTTTCATGCTTCAGCTTGGGCAGTTCATCCTGGGGTTACCAAGATGTACCGTGACTTGAGGCGTTAGTACTGGTGGCCGGGTATGAAGAGAGACGTAGCTGGTTTGTTTACGAGGTGTTCCACCTGTCAGCAAGTGAAGGTGGAGCATCAGAGACCAGCTGGACTGTTACAGTAGTTACCCATTCCGGGGTGGAAATGTGATGATGTCGCAGTGGACTTCGTGATAGGGTTTCTGAGGTCACCTAGAGGCAATGATGTTGTGTGGGTTTTTGTGGACAGACTCACAAAGGTAGTTCACTTTTTTCTGATCAAGGAGAACTTCGGAATTAACGAGCTCCGAAAGTTGAATATCCAAGAGATTGTACATCTTCATGGGGTCCTTAGTTCTATAGTTTCATATAGGGATGCCCATTTTACATCTTGTTTCTGGAAGAGTTTTCAGAGGGCACTGGGTACATAGGTGCTTCTGAGCACAACTTACCACCCTCAGACCGATGGCCAGTCGGAGCGTATGATACAGGTGCTTGAGGACATGCTGTGTGCATGCGTCCTAGACTTTGGGGGCTCTTGGGAGAATCATATACCCCTAGTCGAGTTTTCCTATAACAATAGTTTCCAGGAGACTACTAAGATGGCACCATACGAGGCTTTATATGGTAGGCCATGCCGATCACCCTTTTGCTGGTTAGAGACAGGTGAGGAATCTTTACTAGGATCACGTCTCGTACATGAGACTTCTGAGCACGTCCAATTGATTCAGAAGAAGATGGATACCGCGCAGTCTCATCAGAAATATTATGCTGATCCCTACAGATGACCCTTGGATTTCATGGTCGGGGATCAAGGTTTCTTACGTGTTTCGCCGAGATTGGGACACAGGCGGATCAGAAAACAGGGTAAAATTTCACCGAGGTTTGTGGGGCCATTTGAGATCCTAGAGAGAGTTGGGCTGGTTGCCTATCGGTTGTAGTTACCTCAGAGGTCCCGAGACATGCACGACATCTTCCATGTATCTCAGTTGCGCCGCTATCATTCAGACCAGTCACACGTCTTTTAGCCCGAGGAGGTTGAGCTTCAGTTTGATCTGTCCTTTGAGGAGCATCTGATACATATCGTTGATAGGAGCACGAAGGTTCTCCATGCCAGTTAGTTCCTCTCGTACGGGTGCTATGGCAGCATGGCAGAGTGTAGGAAGAAACCTTGGAGCAGGAGACCAATGTACGTGCTCAGTGGTTGGAGCTATTCACAGCTATATCTTCGCCACCCTTGGAAGGGAAATTTGGGGACGAATTGTTTTAAGGGGGGAAGCTTGTAAGAACCCGGTTCTTTTTTTTGAGGTACGGGCTTCTTCTTTTCTATTTTCCTTAAGTGTTTTTCAGAAAATAAGGAAAATAGGAAAAATCCTAAATTTTGGAAAGTACACTCCATGTACTTTTCCACATTCCGTTTACTTTTGGCCGTGTGGGATGAGTACACGGGGCGTGTGGCCATGTCGGTGATGAAGGGTGTAAAAACCGACTACATGCCATGTAGTGGTCCTTTACACGCCATGTAGTCAGTCGGTAGGAAAATAGTAAGATAGTGGCCAGTTGTGCGACATAACACGCCGTGTACTCAAGAAGACACGTTGTGTAGTCATGTTGGCAGATGAACAGTTCCACACTGGCGGGAAGCCGCTAGAGGAATAGTTAAAAAATGGGAAGTACACACTGTGTAATTGGAAATACACGCCGTGTACTTTGTATTTTTTGCTTAAAATGGGAAGTAGCCTCCCCTGATCATCGGGAAGGCATAGAACAGGAAGAGGGCTCGGGAGAGGAATGCTGGAGCTTTAGAGATCCGCAGGGCACACGTTAGGAATCCATTTCTGCCTCGGACGATCTCGTTGGAACCGCATGTGTAAGAGCTTCCTTCTCTTAGTATGTCTCTTGTCAATTCTTCTTCTAACGAAATTTATTTTCATTTAAGTGATAATTATTTTACCTGGGATCTACCTCATTCTAGGATGATTCTTGGAACGTCATTCGAGTATAATGATCAGGGGCGTTTAAGGTAGGTGGCTTGGTGTTTATTTTCCAACTGTCGTGCGTTTTTTGTGTGCTTTGAGTTACGAACCCATATTTGGGGTGTCTTGTGGGTGAGGATGTGGCTATTTTAAATACCTAGAATTGTATAGGTAAATGAATGTGATATTAAAATGCTATTTGGGATCACTGCTTGGATCCAGGACCACCCCGGGGGTGCGTTCCTCTGTTTAGCCATTTGGCCAGGATACCTGAGGGTATGCCTTATTTATATTATGCCTTTAATATAATGATTATAGAATTTCCTTGAGAGGAATTGATTGTGTACTATTAGTTTACATTTTGGGCATGGCCCAGTTACCGTTTAGCCTGAGGACAATGTTGTGATTAGCTTGTGGGCACTGCACTATATAGCCTCTGGGAAACTTCTTCTGTGCCTATGGGAAGATGATTTTGTACCTATGGGCGACACTTCTTACGCCTGTGGGAAATATTCGTATGCATTTGGGAAGATTCTTATGTTGGTTCTCTTTACCCGAGGGTAGGAGTTTACGTGTCTGAGGATATTGGTTGTTTACTTAGAATATTCAATGTGGTTATATTTTAAATGAATGATTAAATGGATATTAAAATGGAAATATAACTGGCTAAGTTAGTTACTTTCAGTACTGCTTACTTTATTGCATTTTATTATTGCACACCATTGTTTCATGATTTCACATAGTTGTGCACGGGCCTTTGGTGGGTGCCTACTGGGAATTTATTTCTCACACCCTGTTTGGGTCACGCTTTTCGGGCCAAACAAATTACGTTTCTGGAGGTGTAGATAGAGGAAAGAGTCCCTATACAGGTACTTGATTGTTACTGGGTTATAGGAGGGCATGGGACCGAGCGTTAGATCTTGATGCCACTGGCTCTTCTGTTTTGCTTTTCCGTACCTGTATTGCAGTTGTATTTTATTGATCGTGTAACATGTTCTGGATGTTTTATAGAATAGTGACATGCTGCACCTTCATATATGTATGACTTCTGGTTCCCATTTTTTCTTCAGTTATCCATTTCATTTACATATACTGTTACATCCTTCCCTGTTGTGGTATGTTTTATTTCATTCCGTTGTGCTACACATTGACAAATGAGGGTATAGTTTCCCCACTATCAGACCTAGGCCCTCGCTGCTAGTTGGAATCCTCTGGCATTAGGGTAAATGCGCTTGAGGTTATGTGGCGAACCAGGTTCGAGGAACCCATTGAGTGGCACCCAGAACCGGGACGTTACAATAATTGGTTAAGTTAGTTACTTTCAGTACTGCTTACTTTATTTCATTTTATTACTACACACCGTTATTGCATGATTTCACACAGTTGGGAACGAGCCTTTGGTGGGTTCCTACTAGGAATTTATTTCTCACACCCTATTTGGGTCATTCTTTTTGGCCCAAACAGATTACGTTTCTTCAGGTGTGGATAGGGGCAAGAGTCCCTACACAGGTACTTGATTGTTGCTGGGGTATAGGAGAGCATGGGACCGAGCATTGGCTCGCGATGCCGCTGGCTGTTCTGTTTTGCTTTTCCGTACCTATACTTCAGTTGTATTATATTGATCGTGTAACATGTTATGTCTATTTTATAGAATAGTGACATGCTGCATCTTCATATATGTATGACTGGTGGTTCCCTTTTTGTTGTCAGTTATCCATTTCAGTTACATATATTTTTGCTGCTTCCGCTGTTGTTGTATGTTTTATTTCATTCCGCTACGCTACACTTTCACAAATGAGGGAATAGTTTCCCCACTATCAGACCTGGGCCCTTGGTGCTAGTCAACAGCCTCTGGAGTTTGGGGAAATGCGCTTGAGGTCATGTGGCGAACTGGGTTTGGGGCACCCATTGAGTGGCACCCAGAACCGGGACGTTACAAAGTGGTATCAGAGGGGTTCTTTTCTTTTACTTACTATTTGGATCCTTAGTCAGGGATAGGATGAGAACGGTAGTTGGTAATATGTTGTGCCCGGGAGTAGCTAACCCATGTACAAGGAAAATACAATTTACCTCGGATTGTAATTTTAATGATTTTTCAATTCTACAGTTGATTTGTTTTCACCATTGGGTGACACACTTGAGATTGTGCTGTTATATTTTGTTAATGGGTTCTATTTAGTTGCAACCTGATGAGATGAGGGTATGCCATCTCATGTATCATTTAGGCACATTCTAGAAAATCACATGCCATGCATAGTTCCATGCCATGTAGGTGCATTATAAATTTCATGTGGTTGTGATAGTTGTTGTGCAAGAAAATCATGTTGTTGTGATAGCTGCTTGATAAATACCTGCTATGTGATAGGTATTATTGTGTGAGCCTGTTTATAGAATGGATGCCATACTTTGGTTTTTGGGGAGTATGGGATCTCATTGACTGTAATTTGGTGGATCATTGGGTGTTTACTTTATTTCATAACACAGATAATATGCCACACATTGATTCATGGGGAGTATGGGTCCTCACGGATCAGAATTTGGGACTTCGGTGTTGTTTTAGAGTATTTTCTAGGTTCCGGGGACGTTTCTGAGGCATACTATCCAGAAACCCAGTATACACGCCGTGTAGTACATAAACACACCGTGTATGTCCTTCTGTTCGGGAAGAAAATAAAAAAAATTTGAGTACACGCCGTGTACCCTGAGTACACACCGTGTAGTTTCTTCCTGTGTCACAAACAGTGTGGGCAGCGACACGGGGAAGGAAGAGCATGGGGCGAACATTCCATGTACCGGATGTACACGCCGTGTAGTGTTGAACCAGAGTCCACCCGTGTAACTAACAAACATGGACGTGGGAGACGTTAAGGCATAAATGATGTGTCCTCTATGGAACACGCCGTGTATTCTGACCAGGAGTCCGGTTGTGTAACTAACAACATGGGTCGGTGAAATCTTTTCTTGAACACGTCGTGTCAATTATGAACACGCCGTGTAGTGTGACCTGGGGACTCAACTGCGTAACTAACAACACAGGTCGGTGTCACCTCTCCTTGAACACGCCGTGCACCTGTGTGACACGCCATGTAGGCTTGTTCGAAGACATACCATGCGGACTTAGCCCTATGGAAGGGAAAACGGGGTTGTTGACATGCCGTGTGTGGGTGTAACATGCCATGTAGTGTCAAGACGAGTAGTCAGCCATGTCACAGATGACACAGGCAGTTTGAAATAACACTATACATGTCGTGTAGATTATATACATGCCATGTAGTTTTTTTCAAATGGGAGTTGTGTGGCTTAGCCGTGTAGAAGGGCTCGGGTAGGGGAAGAGAAGTCAAGTACAAGCCGTGTAGTCAGTATACACGTTGTGTAGTCTTGTTTTGAAAATCTTGAAATGCATTCTTCCTCCTATTTTCCATTGGGGTTCCTTTGTTTTCAGCCTTGATAATCTTGAATCTAAGGCGTGTTTTTTACCTTGTAGTGTCATGCCTCTGAGACGACCGCGCATTGTTCTCCAAGAGAGCAGTGAAGACTATACACCGGAAATGGTGGGCCATAGGCTACCAGTTGATCCTCCAGCAGAGCCAGATGCGGCGCCAACCATTATACCGGACATAGGCACGGAGGCACAGTTCTATGAAGGCTTTATGTGGTTCATGCAGACCTTTCAGGGAGCACCATCGGCTGCCACATCTATGGCCGAGAAGACTCGTATCTTTCAGCAGCAGCATCCGCCTACGTTTTCAGGAGATGGCGGGCCACAACCTGTAGATTCTTGGATGGGGTCGATGCAGACTATTTTCGAGCATAATGAAATCCCTCCAGGGCAGAGGGTCAAGCTCACGACTTATATGTTGTGTGATTCTGCCAAGAGGTGGTGGGATGCTACCACCAAGTCAGAACATCACAGAGACATGGAGTGGGAAGATTTTCAGGAAGTCTTCTATGAATTTTTCTTTCCTGAGACGCTGAGGGCAGATCGAGCTCGAGAGTTCATGAATCTGCAACAAGGAGCTATGTCGGTGATGGATTATTCTGCTTGCTTTACTGAGCTTCAGCGCTTTGCACCCGTTCTGGTGGGTGATGAGACATTGAGAGCTAGAAGCTTTGAGGATGGTCTTCTTTATGACATTTGAGCGCTGGTGAATGTTTTCAAGTTGCCTTCAGTACATGCTATTGTGAATCAGGCACTTATTACGGAGAGAAACCTGTGGGAATCTAGTGGTGTGGGCTAGGGCAGTTCAGCACCAATTACTGGTACTGTTTCTGCTGGAAAGAGGAAGAGACAGATGGAATTCTCTCAGGGTGGCAGTACCAGTCAGAAGAATGCTTCAGGTGGCCATGTCATGTTCTACCAGTGTGGTAAGGAGGGGCACAAGAGGCCATAGTGTCCACGAGACCCTAGTGGAGTGCTAAGCTTGTGGCAAGATGGGTCATATGCAATGCTTTTGCAGGGCGTTTCCACCAGTAGCTAGTGAGAGGGTTTCTGTGCAGACTTCGCGTGCTGGAGTGGGACCAGCAGCTTCTTACCAGTCAGGGAACTGGAATACGTCAGGGCGTGCAGGCAGAGATGGTGGTCATGGCCATGGTAGCCAGACACCAGGATCTCAGAGGCAGTAGGGCAGGACAACTCATGGTAGCCAGGCTGTGTCACAGGGCCACAACACTAGGCAGACATATGCAGTGCAAAAGACCCAGCAGGAGCAGGATCCCGGACCTTCTACAGTCAGAGGTACTATTCTAGTAGCTTCTTTCTTGTCTTCAGTACTTTTTGATACGGGTGCTACACATAGTTTTATATCTGTACCCATTGTGGAGAGCCTTGGGCTCTGTGTTTCTACTTATTTTGGTATCATGACGCTAGATACTCCATTGGGGACTAGAACAGGTAGTGTGTGTCAGTGCGAGTAGTGCTCCCTTGAGGTTGGTGGGTGTCACATTCTTTGGGACCTCTATGTCTTAGAGATGAAAGATTATGACCTCATTCTTAGGATGGACTGGTTGGTTCCCTTTCGAGCCTTTGTTGACTGATATTGTCGCAGGGTGAGTTTCACCTCACCAGAGGGTGGAGAGTTTCTATACAAGGGTGAATGGGATGTTCAGGAGAGTCGAGCTGGACCAAATCATCATGGGTGAGGTGGAGTCACAGCCCAGATTGTGAGTTTATATCTGGATGATCAGGGGACTTTTCAGACAGATTTCCCTCTAGTGGTTGATCATTTCCGGGATGTCTTCCCGGACGACTTTTTAGGTATACCTCCAGAACGAGAGGTGGATTTCTCTATTGAGCTCGTGCCAGGAGTAGAACCAGGGTCCATTCCTCCTTATAGGATGGCTACTTCCGAGTTGCAGGAGCTCAAGAGGCAGTTAGAGGAGTTACAAGTAAAGGGTTTTATTCAACCCAGTACTTCTCCTTGGGGTTCTCCGGTCCTTTTTGCGAAGAATTTGGACGATACCCTCAGACTTTGTGTGGATTATCAGAATCTGAACTAGTTGACCATCAAGAACAGATATCCCTTGCCAAGTATTGATGATCTTTTTGATCAACTTCACGGAGCACGAGTGTTCTCGAAGATTGAGTTGAGATCAAGATATCATCAGCTGCCTGTTAGACCATCTGATATACCTCTCACAGCTTTCAGGAGCAGGTATGGTCTATATGAGTATACAGTTATGCCGTTCGGACTCACTAATGCACCAGCAGTTTTCATGGCTCTGATGAATCATGTCTTACATCCTTATCTGGAATCTTTTGTGGTAGTATTCCTGGATGATATCTTGGTGTACTCTCACACTCGACACGACAATGCCACCCATATTGAGATCGTATTGAGTACAATGAGAGAGCATCGGATGTATGCTAATCTCTCAAAGTGCCACTTCTGGATGGATCAGATTCACTTCTTGGGTCATATCATCTCAGAGGTAGGATTTTACATGGACCGAGAGAAGGTGAGAGCAGTTGTTTTAGGGAGTATCCCAAGAACGTTTTTGAGATACGAAGTTTATTTGGTCTGGCTAGTTACTACAGAAGTTTCATCCAGGAATTATCCCACTTTGTCGTGCCATTGATAGGTTTGACTAAGAAGGGTGTGAAGTTCGTTTGGTCAGAAGCTTGCGAGACAGCCTTTCAGGACCTGAAAGGAAAGTTGACATCAGCACCAGTCCTGATACTCCCAGAGCAGGCGAAAATCTATACAGTTTACTATAATTCATCACGTATTGG
This sequence comes from Viscum album, assembly GCA_963277665.1. Taxonomy (NCBI): domain Eukaryota; kingdom Viridiplantae; phylum Streptophyta; class Magnoliopsida; order Santalales; family Viscaceae; genus Viscum; species Viscum album. The sequence continues at coordinate 1,979,716,237 of OY728122.1, forward strand.
GCTGGGAGAAGTGTTGATATAGGGTGATCGAGTAGTTGCGTACGGGTCTCGGTAGTTGAGGCCACATGAGAGGAATTATCCGACGCATGATCTCGAGTTGGCTGTAGTTGTTCATGCGTTGCGCTATTGGAGACATTATCTCTTGGGAGATCATTTTGTGGTTTTCACCGACCACAAAAGTCTCAAGTATATCTTTACTCAGCATGAATTTAATCTGAGGAAGTGAAGGTGGGTCGAGTACCAATAGTCCTTTGATTTTGAGCTTTCCTATACACCTGGTAAAGGTAATTCAGTAGCTAATGCACTGAGCAGGAAGGCTCAGATACAGGCTATGCAGGAGGCCGGTGATGAGTGGCAACTTATGGATTTGTTCTCTGAGATGCATTTGGAGGTGCATGAAAGTTAGGGGCAAACTTATCTTTCATCTTTAGCTGTGAATTCTGCCCTCGTGGATAGAGTGAGGATGAGAAAACTATGTGATTCAGAATTCCTAGTTCTATGGGAGTCAGTGGAAAGTAAGGACCCTCCTCCTGGTTAGACGATAGGCGATGATGAGGTTCTGTGTTTTCATGAACGAGTATGGGTTCCAGGAGATATACGTGAGGAGCTAATGCGAGAGTTTCATGCTTCATCTTGGGTAGTTCATCCCAGGGTTACCAAGATGTACTGTGACCTGAGACATCAGTACTAGTGGTCGGGCATGAAGATAGATGTTGCTGGTTTGGTTATGAGGTGTTCCACCTGTCAGCGGGTGAAGGCGGAGCATCAGAGACTAGCTGGACTGTTACAGCAGTTACCCATTTCCAGCATTGAAATGGGATGATGTCGTGATGGAATTCGTGATAGGGTTGTTGAGGTCACCTAGAGGAAATGATTCCGTGTGGTTTGTTGTGGACATACTCAAGAAGGTAGATCACTTTTTGCCGATCAAGGAGACCTTCGGTGTTGACGAGCTCGGGAAGTTGTATATCCAAGAGATCGTTCGTCTTCATGGGGCCCCTAGTTCTATCATTTTAGATAGGGACGCACGTTTTACATCTTGTTTTTGGCAGAGTTTTCAGAGGGCACTGGGTACAAAGGTGCTTTTGAGCACAGCTTACCACCCTCAGACCGATGGCCAGTCAGAGCGTATGATACTGGTGATTGAGAACATGTTGCGTGCATGCGTCCTAGACTTTGGGGTCTCTTGGGAGAAGAATATACCCTTATTCGTGTTTTCCTATAACAATAGTTTTTAGGAAACTATCGAGATGGCGCCTTACGAGGCTTTATACGGTAGGCCGTACCGATCACCCTTGTGCTGGGTAGAGACAGGTGAGACAGCTTTACGGGGACCACATCTCGTACAAGAGACTTCTGAGAGGGTCCAGTTGATTCAGAAGTGGATGGCTACTGCACAGTCTCTCCAGAAATCTTATGCTTATTGCCGCAGATGACCTTTGGAGTTCGTGGTTGGGGATCAGGTTTTCTTGCGTGTTTCACCGAGGATGGGACACAGAAAGATCAGAAGATAGGGTAAACTTTCACCGAGGTATGTGGGGCCATTTGAGATTCTGGGGAGAGTCGAGCTGGTTGCCTATCGGTTGTAGTTACCACAGAGGTACCTGGCCATACATGGAGTCTTCCATGTATCTCAGTTGTGCCGCTATCATTCAGACCCATCTCACACCTTTCAGCCCAACGAGTTTGAGCTTCAGGTAGATGCGTCCTTTGAGGAGCATCTGATTCGTATCGTTGATAGGAGCACGAAAGTTCTCCGAGGCTGGTCAGTTCCTCTCATATGGGTGCTATGGTAGCATGGCCGAGTGAAGGATGAAACCTAGGGGCAGGAGACCGACGTACATGCTTAGTTTTCAGAGTTGTTCACAGCTATACCTTCACCACCCTTGGAAGGGAAATTCGGGGACGAATTGCTTTAAGGGGGAAAGTTTGTAAGAACCCGATTCTTGTCATTGAGGTACGAGTTTCTTCTTTTCTCTATTCCTTAGGTGTTTTTTTAGAAAATAAGGAAAATGGTGAAAAATAATAAATTTTGGAAGTACACACCGTGTACTTTTCCACACGCCGTGTACTTTTGGCCGTGTGGGATGAGAACACAGGGCGTGTGGCCATGTCGGCGATGAAGGGTGTAGGATCCAAAGACACACCGTGTAGTGGTCCCTTACACGTCGTGTAGTCAGTTGGCAGGAAAATAGTAAGGTGGTGGCCAGCTGTGGGGCATCACACGCTGTGTACGCATGAAGACACGCCGTGTAGTCATATCGGCAGGTGAACAGTGACGCGCTTGTGGGAAGTCGTCAGGGGAACAATTAAAAAATGGGAAGTACACGCCATGTACTTGGAAGTACACACCGTGTACTTTGTTTTTTTCTCTTAAAATGGGAAGTATCCTCCCATGTTCACATGTAAGGCTTAGAATGGGAAGAGGGCTCTGGATAGGAAGGTCGGAGCTTTGGATATCTGCCGAGTGCACATCCGGAATCTGTTTCCACCTCGGACGATCTCGTTGGAACCGCACGGGTAAGAGCTTCCTTCTCCTAGTGTGTCTCTTGCTATTTCTTCCTATAATGGAAGTTATTTGAATTTAAGGGAGAATTATTTTACCTCAGATCTACCTCGTTCTAGGATGATTTGTGGAATGTCGTTCGATTATACTGATCAGGTGCATTTAAGGTAGGTGGCTTGGTGTTTATTTTCCAACTGTCGTACATTTTTGTGTGTTTTGAGCTATGAACCCATATTTGGGGTGTCATGTGGCTGAGGCCATGGCTATTTTAAATACCTAGAATTTAATAGGTAAATGAATGTGATATTAAAATGCTGTTTGGGATCGCTGCTTGGATCCAAGACCACCCCGGGGGTGCGTTCCTCTGTTTAGATGTTTAGTCAGGATACCCGAGGGCATGCCTTGTTTATATTATGACTTTAAAGTAATGATTATAGAATTTCCTTGAGTGTAATTTCTTTTGTAATGTTTGTTTACATTTTGGGTATGGCCTGGTAATTGTTTATCCTGAGGGCAGTCTTGTGATTAGCCTGTGGGCACTACAATATATATCCTCTGGGAAACTTCTTCCATGCCTGTGGGCAGATGATTCTGTAACTGTAGGTGACACTTCTTACGCCTGTGGGAAATTTCTGTATGAATGTGGGAAGATTCTTGTGTTGGTTATCTTTACTCGAGGGTAGGAGTTTATGTGTCTGAGGATATTGGTTGTTTACATAGAATATTCACTGTGGTGATATTTTAAATGAATGATTAAATGGATATTAGAATGGAAATATAACTGGTTAAGTTAGTTAATTTCAGTACTGTTTAATTTATTTCATTTTATTACTGCACACCATTGTTGCATGATTTCACACAGTTGGGCACAGGCCTTTGGTGGGTGCCTACTGGGAATTTATTTCTCACACCCTGTTTGTGTCACGCTTTTCGGCCTAAACAGATTACATTTCTGTAGGTGTGGATAGGGGCAAGAGTCGCTATACAGGTACTTGATTGTTGCTGGGGTGTAGGAGAGCATGGGACCGAGCATTGGCTCGTGATGCCTCTGGCTGTTTTGTTTTTCTTTTCTGTACCTGTACTTCTATTTTATTGTATTGATCGTGTAACATGTTCTGGTTATTTAATAGAATAGTGACATGATGTATCTTCATATATTTATGACTTCTGGTTCCTTTTTTTCGTCAATTATCCATTTCAGTTACATATACTATTGCTGCTTCCACTGTTCTTGTATGTTTTATTTTATTCCACTGCGCTACACTTTGAAAAATGAGGGAATAGTTTCCCCACCATCAGACATGGGCCCTCGCTGCTAGTCGGTAGCCTCTGTCATTTTGGGAGAAGCGCTTGAGGTCATGTGGTGAACCGAGTTCAGGGCACCCGTTGAGTGGCACCCAGAACCGGGACGTTACATTTTTGGAGAGATATTTCGACAGATATTAGTTGAGCTAAGCTACCTAATATTTATTGATAAGTGAGGGATTGAATGGATCATTTTAAAAGTAATAAGAGCCTAACATTTTGAAATAATATAAAATTTTCAACTAAAATAAATTTATTTATCTATGTATGTCGGATCCAAGGAAACTCAAAATAGATTAAAGGATATGATACATCAAAATCTACCATTCCTATCAAATTATAAATAGGCTATTATGGAATTTATGATCTTATCAGATAGTTTTAATAATTTTTTCCCATTTAACCCTTACCATGGTGACTCACATTTACTATGAATAAAAATTATGTGACCCATATTAAATAATTTAAAAATTATGATTTCATATATTAAAATCCTTTTCTCATAATCTAATTATATTATTTTCATAATTTTCTTTTTAAATAAAAAAATAATGATGAAAAATAATTTGAAGTAATTTATTTTTTAATTCATAAAATAAATCAATATTATTAGTAATGTATATTATAATTTAGTAAATTAGAAATTCCCTTTTTAAATTATAATAACATCCACATAAAATACCCATCAAGACCACACATAAAATCTCTCTACAATATATGAAATTATTATAGTCATGGGTAGTGATTCACTTAGAATGATTCATGTAGTGATTTCCATGATGTTAAACTCCCCCAATAATAAAGTTTTCTTAGGAAAAAATTTTTGGTATATAAATTAGGATTGGTATAGGGAAAACCCTCATAATTCATCCCCTTTTATATGCTCAAAAAAATGACCCTCATGTGGAAGACCAATACCACATGATACCCTTATAAAATATTTTATAATGTGATCACTTTTATTTATACCAGCTAATTGAATAGATATATCATAAAAACCACATATTATATTTATATAATTTTAGACACTTCATATTATTTTAATCTTGAATGTTAAAAGATAAGTTTTAAAATATTTATTTAAGGTGAAAAATATTTATTGAAGTTGTGGGTTGTTACAATTTCCATATATCAATACCCTTGGTAGCGCCATGAAGAATTGTTCAAGTGGGAAATATAATAAAGATACACTTAGATTCATGGCTGGTAGATAATAGCTTTTTTTACATGGAGTTACTACACTATGATGTTATATGGATCAAAATTTTGGGTTCCTCTATGTGAATGGATTTGTGTCTCGACTAGAAGGGTAACATTATTAGGATGACCCTGTTAGGGGTGTTTTATGGTGCAAAATATGTACACACTAAAACCCATGGATTTTTTAGTTTTAATGATTTAATTTTGTTAATTAAAATGATAATGGATAATAAATGAGTATTATTTATTTCTTTAATATTACATGAATATTACCCCTTATCTATGAGATCTTCTCTTCCATGTGAGAGATATCACCCATTTGAGTTTCATTCAAATATCTTTCATCCCAAGAAGTTTCTAGAGGTATTTCTATCAATGAACTTCATTCTATTATATGTTTCATTCTATATTTTTTTCATTAAATTATTTATTCAATAAATTATATATTTTTTCAAAATATAAGAGATCTATTATAACAACACACGATTTTGTGAAATATTTTTTCAAATTAATTTAATATTTTCAATATTATTTATTTTATGCAACACTGAATATATATGTTTTTAATAAATGGATAATATAAATCCATAAAATAATAATATATTGTATTATATCCAATAATATGGTTCTTTGGTAGATGTATAATAAACTTGTATTTATTATAGAGGAGGATTGAATGTGTATAAATAAATTTAAGACTCATGTTAAGGGTTTTATTTCCTTATGTTTATTTCAGTGAGATTTATGCCTTATTCACCAATAATTTCATTTTTGTAGTGTATCTACATCCTATGAATAAATTCTATGATTATAATATATAAATTTATGGTTCTTTACAAATAACCTTTATGATATATCTTTCATGGGGTTTATATTTCAAAAATTACCAAATCGATAAATTAATTTTGTAAAAAATTTCATTCTTTGAGACACATGCCATGTTATGCACATATATTCTTATATGAGGTGTATACAATACCCAAAGACATGTTATATCATGAAGTTAATTTTTTTAATTTTCATAAAATTTTATTAGTTCATGTAGATTATGATTCAATATCACCAAAGTGGTAATAACTTATTTCTACAATCTCATAGTTTATCAGAATTATTTATGATTATTCATACAGTAATGAACTATTATGTTCCCTAGATCAAGGAAACAGATTAATTATATTCTAATATGGTGATTCATGTTATATCCAACTAATGGTACCACTTTCCCACTCTTTAGTACTTAAGATAATCAAGAAAAAGTTTTTATGAAAATATAAATTTGTTTCTCATTTGAAATATAAATCTATGTTATTTAAAAAATATTTTTTATAAAAAATGTTTAAAAAATGTAATACTATTATCCTATGATGTTTGAAGGAAATTTGTACACATGTTTTACCTAGTAAAAAATTATTTAAAAATGAATCTTCTTATCATTTTCCAATCAAGGAACTTTTCTAAACATTTTAAGGTGAAAAATGAATATTTGGCATGTACAAAATTACCCACCACAATGACCATAATTTCCTTGATGTTTAATTTGAAACATTATAATGTTATTATTAAATATTTGTTTTTCATAACATTCTAATTTTTTTTGAATTTAAGGTGGCTTTAAAGGAAAATTTCTTTCCAAAATGTTTTATGTTTTAAAATTTATTTAAATTATTTCCAAATCTTCCTTTATATGATTACTAAAGGTTACATTCAAAGAAAAATATTTTAAGGATTTCAATATTTACTTATGTATTTCCAAATCCATTTTAAAAAAAATGGTTTTCAAAATGATATCAAGTCTTATTTTTTTATTTTCAACTTTTTTTCAAAGAAAAATATTTTAAAATTGTTTTGATCATTTATTTGTGAGTTTATAAGGGGTATTTCTTGAAAACTTATTTTTGAATATATTTCACAATTTAAAAAAAAATTCATTGTGATTGTTAAATTTATCTAGTGTATGTTTTCTATCACCCTCCATTAGAAGATTATAATTATATTTCTCTTAAATTTCCATGTTTTTACATTCCCCCAATGTTCTCTAGTTATGATTTACTTTGGATAACCGTTATGATTCCAAATTTCTTTTTTAATGTAAGTTTTAGTTTTCATTTTTACGATGTGAGTTTATATGAATGGAACTTTCAATTACTAAACTGTTAATAATGTAGATAAATTTTTGGGGGTGAATTTTTTTAAGGGGGTTTTAATGTTACAACCTAGATTTTTTGAGATATTTTTTTCTGGGATAATTTAACCTTTATACTATTTTTCATTTCAGGTAACACCAAATATAGCTTTTGTTATATGAAAACACTATGTTTGGATTGTATTATACCTAAAACATGTTAAAAAATCACTATACACTGCACAAAGATAAGTTTATGGTATAGGAAACACTATTTTTGTCCTGTTTTAAACACAATAATGAGTCCCTTCAATATCTTGTATTACGAGGAATACAATGTTTTACTAAACTAAAATATATTATTAATAATATTTTTGAAATATTATTATTATTATTATCCCCTAGCCGTCAGAATAAAAGATGTGAATTAGATTGAATGGATTATTAGAATATGTTTTACACAGGTATATAAAATTAATCCTTTGTTTATCGATCAGTATAATTGAATGAATGAACTATTTGGAAATAAATAAATTACATTCCTAAGAAAACTAATTTTTCTATGTACAAACAAAATTTTATCTCAATAAATGAAACAAACAAATTATGATTAATTTATTCAATAAATTTTATATATTATATATTCATTCAATATTTTTTATACCCATCCAATAGATTTTATTGGATAAATATAAGATTAAATCCAATTTTATGGATAAAAAGATGTTTTGTAAACTGTAGTTTTACATTGTTTTAATAGAGAAACCATTTTAAATCTAATTTTTAAACTTTTGTTATTTTTATTTTAGAAAATAGAAATCATTTTTTAAATGTTAATATCAATATTTACTTTGGGTGAATTTGGGGTATTTTTCTTAGAAGTTTCATTTTTTCGATGAATAGGGAAAACAATGGCGTTTAATCCAAACTGATTTTTCATATGATCAATTTATATAGTGAAATTTTATTTTGATTTTGATTTTAATAATTATTTTGATCAATTATATATCAATTAATCTAATTTATGTCATTGAATCCAATTTCAAATTTAAATTGTATATAAAAACATTTCAAACTTTTAAATATTTTCTCTTTAAAACCCACTGTCAGGACACATTTGAGAGATTAATTTTAAATTATTTTCTTAAAATTGAATGTTTACAATTTTGAAAAATGGATTGAATATTTAGAATCTTAATAATTTATAATTTCTAATATGTTCATCTTAGTTTTTTACCAAATCTTTTAATGAAATTGATTAAAATTAATTACAATGATTATGTGAAAAAATTGCTTAACAAAGGAATAATACTTTATCTCAAGGCCCTAAGTGACCTAAAAATTGTCCAAAAACCATTTTATGTTCATATTTATACCATATTATCCTTTTTACATTAGTTTTACCATTATGTGAGCCACATGAAATGGAAAAAATGTTGGTGAAATATATTGTGTCCCAGGATTAACATACATGGATATTACATCATTTTAGATGAATATTTAGTACATTGAAAATATAAATACACAATGACAGTAACATTTTAGTGTCTTTGGAAACATGGAAAAAAATCTTCTGTCCTAGTGAAATATCTTCAACATATCCCTTAAATATATACACATTTAGTACTTCTACTTAAAACCATTCTTAATAGCCTAGTGAAAGGAAACATAAGAAAAGGGTGAGCTCAGATGCTTAGTAAGGGTAAATTAAGGAAATGCATAAGTAGAACATAAAAAAATGGTATGGAACTTGAGAATAACATTTGAAGATCATTCCCATAATATTAGAGTACATAACAAATAATTGTAGTTAATAAGACTTGAATCATTATGAAATATTGAACATATGCTAAGGAAGCATAATATAGGAAAAGACATGGAATTTCTGGAATGCACATTGGTTTATATTTTTGTGAGCATGTATTAGTAAAAAAAACTTCACTAATTAAGATAAGGACATGAAATCAGGCCCCATCATTAACTTTTGGACATGAATCCGGGTCTGTTCATAACATTGTGAACATGTAATCAAGTTCACGCATAACCTTGTGGATGTGAATCCAAGTCCATGCATAACATTATGAACATGTAATCAGGTTCACTCATTTCATAATAAATATAAAATAATTTCCATGCATAAAATTATGAACATGAAATTAGATTCACTCATGACATAGGGAACATGAAATAAGGTTCATTCATAAACTTATGGAAATGCAACCAAGTCCATGAATAACATTGTGAATACGTAATAAGGTTTACTCATAACATTGTGAACATATAATTAGGTTCATGCATAAACTTGTGGACATGAAATCAATTATATTAATAACAATGTGAACATGTAATAAGGTTCACTAAAAACATTGTTAACATGTAATCAGGTTCATACATAAACATATGGACATGAAATCAAGTCAATGCATAACATTGGGAACACGTAATAAGGTTCCCTCAGAACACTGTGAACATGTAATCAGGTTCATGAATAACATTTATACTCCAGAGTCATATATCATTACTGAAGGTATTAGAGGGAGATATAGGTCCCACCCATCTCATAAAATCGCTCATAAATGTGCCAAAAGGAAATAAAACATTCAACATAACATGACCCATTAAAAGAGATAGGTTTCATAAATCATAACCCATGAAATGAAATGGGTATCATTAAAATTTAATTACATCATAACCTATGTAATAGAGATATTTTTCATAACTATTTAATCAAATCATAATTTTTGAACATAAGTGTGTTTTATAATCATGTTACCCATGAAAGGGAAATGATATTCATAAAGAAAATGACATTAATCACAACCCATTCATATAAAGAATATGAAAGGAAATTTTAGATCATTTATAAGAAATTCCTAAGTAACATCAATAGATTTATCTTTGATAGAAAATAATTTTGAAATATTTCATGAGAAAAATGTCCTTTATTATTCAAAAAAGGCTTTTTAATACACAAAACCATTTAAAAATAATTTTTATAGAAGATAAATGAAAGAATTATAAAGAATAATTGAAATCATTTTTAATACCTTTTTCCTTGAAGATTAATTTTAAAAACAATTTCATAAAGATTATCTTTTAAAATATGAAAAGTAATCTTCAATGGAATGGATACGGGTAAATCCATACATGTCGTATAAGGAAAAAAGAACATTCCTTTTTCACCGTAAAAAGGATAGGAAGAATACTGTGTTTAGAATGGGACAAGAATATTCCCTTGAAAATATCGTTAGAAGGAAGAAATGGTAAAAATTTATTTTAAAATTTATAGGTTAGTGGTATAATATTCTTGTTAACATTGTTTTAGAAAACATATATTTCTAATTGAAGGGAGGGTAAAGTTGAGACATCTTAAAAAACATTCTTACCAATTTTTCTGACAAAGGAGTAGAAAAATGGTACCAATACATGAGTATATCATAAAAAAATAGAGGATAATAAAATACATGAATGTACTTGGGAGATGGATGATAATATTTCATCAATGAAGCATAAACATAAACAATCTAGAAAAAAATAATGAGGTTGCCTCAATAAACCCTTATAACTTGGTAACATGGGATTGTACTCTATATGTATGAAAATAAATTACATGATGGTTAAAATTTCATTAAATTATTGAGATTCATGATATAACATGTAAAATGGAAGTATATACACCTTGAATAAATATTTTAGGTGCATAAAAACATGATTTTCAAAGAATGAAAATTGAGACAAAAATATTTTACTGATTTGGAAACTTTTGAAACATAAACCCCATGAAATAAGGATCATAAAATGGACATGTTAATACCCATAAAGTTAATTATAATACATATATAATACAATCATGTAAAGTACACACACCAATAAAAAGGAAATATTGGTGAACATAACATGAATCTAATGGAAATTAAAAGTGAGATGAAATCCCATTTCCTTGTGTCATGACTCATGTCGTACTCATTCAAAAAACCAGTATAATAAATATAAATTTATTATAAATATTTTAAATAACCATATTATTATATATAATACCATATATGGTTTGATTATGACCTTATATTACCCACTTGTTAACCATCCTATTTTAAGGTTTCACTTTGGGTAATATTGGCTTTTTTCTTCGCATATGTATTAATTTGTTATATCATTGGTTTTTATAATTATATAATGATTACAGAATGTAAATATTGATATAAATATCATTTATTTCAAATATGTGTATATTATAATAGTCTATAGAATAAAGAAGTACAAAATTGAATACATTATTCATGGAGATGGTAAGTCGTATGTAAACATGAACGTTGTTTCTATTTTAATTATCATATTGAGAGAAAAATTAAAATTTAATATTAGATTATACGTATATAATATCATTAAATTAGGATTATAATGTTACATATATCATATAATTTAATTAAACCCATCCTTAATACATTTCATGTGGTGTGTGAATGAATCACATCGTTTTGAGGGGGCAGTAGTCCACACTTCCTCAAACGAGATTATCATATTAACACCGAATGAAAAGTGAAGAGATGTGTTTTATAAAAGGAATGAATAATATTAATGATATAATAAATATAATATATTGCATATATAAACAGATTTCCCATCATAATGGCCACCATGATTGGTGATAAGGGAGAAATGAACAATCATCCTTTCGTGAGGTAATAGTTCACCGTACATAGAAACATTATCTTCGATATCCATTAGATAGAGGCGTGTGTCAGTGTAGGTATAAATATTATCATAACAAAATCATATTATATGGAGGATACTAGTGCTTTCACACAATAATGGAATAAATAGAGTTGAGGGTTTGAAGAGGGAAAATAAAGGAAAAGAGTTTGAGAGAGGATGTTACCTCTTAATAGAGTAACTCTTGTTGGGGAATCTTTTTTCCTTATAGGATATTTATTTCACATGGACTCATTCAACCCATAATGGGAGAGGTAATTACAACCTCCTTAGAAGGAAATCTATGTTTTCTCTTCCCTTACATTCACCCGAAAATCCATCTCATTTGCAGAGGATCTTACTGGACCTTCCACATCTAAACCCATCAAACATCATGTTCTCAAGAATTCAATGGATGGATCCATTAAAGTGGTGGAAGATATGGATTCCTTTAATAAAAGAATGGAACTTTGCAATTTTTCAGTGCTAGTTTGAGGTTCTTATTATAAATTCAAGAGGACCTTGTCCTACACAAATCTAAAAAATAGAATTTCACTTTGTTGGGTTTTTTTCTCATTGGAGGCTCATCCAAATTTCCATGGGATATTACCATGTGATTATAGAAAAACAATATGGACTTGATGTAGTTTGGAGTGTGGAAAATATCAATCTCATTCTAGGTTTCTTTTGGCATTCACAATGGGATTCCAATTTCAACAATTTCAAGTAGAAACACTCAATGGCGTAGGTGAGGAGAAGGATTAAAAGACATCCACGGGTATACTGGAACCCTAAAATTATCAATGATATTGCTTCAAAAATTGTAACAACCTTGATGATTGATCGGCACAACATATATGAAGATCTTGGTCTTTATGTGGGGATTCTAATAGAAATAAACATGGAAACAACACCTCTCAAGCGCATCTATTTGGATACAAATGTACACCAAATGGAGGTTAATTATGAGTTTGAGAATCTGCGTCAGTTTTGTGATCATTGTAAGATGGTAGGACATATTTTTTAAAACTATCATGTGCTGAAGAATTGGTGCAACCAGATCTCACTACCACAACATGGAGGGAAGTTTCATGAGGAAAAAGGAGTACCATGTTGGGAAATGGGAGAAGTACTGTCCTGGATCCAGTGAAGGAAGGAACAACCAGAAAATAAGGGAATATAAATTATTCATGGGAAGAACTAGCTAAGGAAGATGAGAAGCAGTCTAAACACATGGGAAATCAAGACAAGCCATCAATTAGAATCATGCAGGGTACTCATCCAGAGGAATAGGCTGAAAAAATTTGGGATATATCACCAGATGTCTTTTCAATTTCTATTACAATGTAAGGTGAATATTATCTACTTGACATTATTTATTATGATAGTAGTACTCAAATTTTAATAAATCAGCCATATTTAGAGGAGATAATACCAAAAATGGAAAGAACCCAGGTGCTCATGACCATACCCTAAAAGAGTTTCCAATAAAAGAAATCACTTCATATAGTTATGTAAAAAAAGAAGATAGGGCATGTACACAAATGAAATCTAATAAGGAGACAATTAAAATAGTTGGGAAATAAAAAATTGGGAAGGAACTAAGGGAACCTATACTGGATAAAACATAAATCCAAGAAGAAGAAACTACTTCCTAGAATGATGAAAAAATTATTGACTAGACTTGCACTCATATGCAATCTGGGAGTTCTGAAAATGAAACAAAATCTGATGTCTCTTGCACAATAGTAGGGACTTCATGGAAATCACAATGATTGGACAGAAAAAGAAAGGGGGGACTCACCCTCAAGCCAAAATCACAATAAGGGTCATCTTTTGGAACAGTCAGGTTCAAGCCAATACTAAAACAGCAGGTTCCATTTATATCCTTATAGGTAGGTACAAACCTAAAATCATAGGTATATCTGAGCCAAATATTAATTCATAAAATCTGGGCACACTTTTTAGTTGTCGATGATACTCTATTATGGGAACCAACTGAGATTTATCCAATCTAGATAAGATCTAGCTATTTATTCATAATAGTATTGACAACCCAGTTGATGTGCAAGAAGAAAACCATATAATCACCTACAACTTCTTATATTCTGGGAGGAAAATGTTCTGCTCGATTTTTTGTGCTCATAACAACTATATTGAAAGGAAGCTCTTATAGGTTTAGATAATTTAGTTTTCAAATACAATTATGGATCCATAGACCATCGTAAGGGAAATAAATTCCATTATCCATGCAGATGTAATGATTTGAACTATTTTAAATGATACCTTTATCAAAGAATTTAAGGACTATATAGAGGAGGAATGTCTGGCCTAAATAAACCTTGTTGGTACAAAATTAACATGGTATAAGAGAAATCTTAATAGAATGAAGGATAGAAAAATTGACAGGGATTTTTTCAATGAGTCTTAACTTGGTGTTAGGAAATCTATTTCATGTGTTACTCTGAAAAAATATAACTCTAACTATCACCCAATACTTGTTATATTTATTAATAATGAGAGGAATTAGCCATTCCATTAAGATTCAATAATGTTTGGGCTTCTCTTCTATATTTTTCAATGTTAGTTCAGAAAATTTGGGTCTCTAAGGCTTGCAATGCCACTCCATTGGTCTATATATCTAAGTTCAAACTACTAAAAACAAAGTAAATATAATGGTGAATGGAAAAGTTTAGCTCAATGGATGCTAAAATTGATGGCATGGAATGTTTTTTTACATGGAATTTAGGAGTCAGTTACAAAAGAAAACCATTTTGGATACATGAAAAAAGAAGCTAAAATATCCTCCAATCTTTAGAATCATATGAATCTCAGAGGAGTCATCAAGAAAGATATCTTCAAAAACTGTTGGCTCTCAGATGGGGATATAAACACCATGTTCTTTTACACACTACAAAGGGTTTAAAGGGAAAATATGTCTCTTTCCTTACTCAAGGATGGAGATCGAATTCCAGATAAAATAAATGATCTTTGTAATCAAATTTTCTCTTTTTATGTGAACCTCTTCAAGGACCCCCAATGAGTGAAATTCGAACAGAAATTATCATTCCAAAATTTCTAACCGAGGAGGAAAATCTATTACTTACCTCTATTCCAATAGTTATTGAAATTAAAGTGGACGTATTTAGCCACAAAAAATGAAATATTTCTATGTCTGGATGGGTTCACAAAAAATTATTCCAAACGTTTTGGGAAATCATATAGAATGGGTCATGCCAACTTTTGAAACACCTTTTCAAGGGTGAGTCTATTACTCAGAGCATCAATGCTTAGTTCATTTCCATCATTCCCAAAGTTTATAATTCTAGTGAGATAAGTCAATTCAGTATGGTTTCTACTATCAATAATATTCACAAATTGATTACAAAAATAATTCCTAATAGGCTTGCTCAGGTCTCAGAGAAAATAATACCATGGAACCAATTTGGATTTTTGAAATGAAGGAATATTTCGAATTGATTGCTTAATACCTCAAAGTGTGTCAACCTACAAAGAAACTCCAAAAGAGGAGGAATAATAGATCTAAAACATGACATTAAAAATGCACTTGACACAATGGATTGGGACTTTTTAATCAGGAAATTGCACATATTTGGATTCAATATGAAATTCATTCACTGGATGAAGATACTACTTGAATCATCCCATCTATCTATCCTTATCAATGGGTGCTCGGAAGGATACTTCACATGCTTTAGGGGGTGAGATAGGGGAACCCCCTTTCATCCATTATATTTTCTATTATAGAGGATTATCTAAGAATGATTCTCTTTGAAATGGTTTTCATGGGTGACATGTTGACCATCGGAGTAGTTAAAGGTATCTCTGCTCCCTCCCACTTATTTTTTTATACAACATTGTTATTTTCACCCTAGGATACAAGAGGAACATCAAAAATCTCAAAAATTCTCTATAAAATTATGAAAATATCTCAGGACATGTAATCAACTTGAGAAAACCCTTTATATACTTTGGTAAGAACATTTCATCCTCAAGGAAGATTTGTCTCACCAATGACCTGGGTATAAAGGATGGATCATTACCTTTTGTTTACCATGGTGACCCAATGCTTTTGGGAAAACCGTATTCATCTCACTTTTCAAATTTAGTAGAAAAAATTAGAATAACACCTCCCTCTTGGAAAGGAAATTCACTCTCAATGGAAGGATACATTTTCCTCATTATGCATGTGGTAATATCAAAGCTTGTTTACTCATTTATGACGTATCTCTAGAATGCCTCTGTCATTAGAAATCCTAACACTATTATGATTTTTTTTCTTGAGTGGAAGCAATCTATATTATAGAATAACCATTTCTCTATGGAAAAAGTGCTACATTCCATACAAACTAGGAGGTCTTGGCATCAAAAACTAGGAATTATTTAACCAAGACTTGTAGGAAAAATTCATGAGGAGATTAATTAACTACAAATCCACTAGCCTAGATTTTATAGGGACTATATTCAAGGAAATGTTATTAGCATGAAAAAAGAGTTATATTGATTCCTCCATTAGGCATAATATAAAATCCATCTCTCATAAAATTATCACACACTCTTACTGGATAGTTAACATGAATTCTTCCCAACGCTTTTGGAATGATAACTAGACTTGTTCCCCACTCATTGATCAGGTCAACATATATGATCATGATATTGATAAAAACATAACGATTATGGAACAAATAGAAAATATGGACTTGGTTCCAGATGAAATTGCCTCTATAGTTTCCAACTATAACTTAATTAATGAGGAAGATCTTCTCATCTGAGAGTGTTCTCTAAATGGCCAACTCAACTCGAAAATCTTCTATAGGCATGTGCTTCATGGTGAACACCATTGGATTGGTGACTTAAATAAAAAATGGATTTCACCCTCCAGGTTCACCTTTATAGAGGTTGTCACTCAACAAACATCCAGTGGATTCTAATCTTCAAAGAGTTGGGATTTCCTTGTGTTTTAAATGTTTCGTATGCCACCAACATAGATAGGACATGGATAACTTGTGTTTTAGCTGAAAACTGCCGCTTCATTATGGAAAGTTGTCCTTAATATATTTGAGATTCAATCTCCCCAAACAGATTCTGTTCACATATTCTTGGCTCCCATTCATGATGTTCATCTCTCCTAGCAACTTACAATACTCTTCAGGGTGTCATATGCTGATCTGATTCACTCCATATGGAAAGGCTGGAACAAAGCCATCAATATCCATACTTGTTCAATGTTGGACTCGCCATTAAGAACATTCATACTACAATTCAAAATGAAGAAAATCCGAAAAGATAAAAATGCATCAACTCGGTAGGAGACCTAATGATTCAATGGAAGATTAACAATGTAGGTTAATTCTCTATCCTTCATTGAACCTTTGATGTTTTTTAGACACCCCCATTGCTGGATGGATAAAGTCAAACACATATGGGGATTCTAAGGGTAACCCAAGACCTTCAGGTTATGGATCCATATTCAGAGACCATAATGGGGATGTTGTGGAGTGCATTCACGGTCCATGTGTCCATGTCACTTCACTGGAAGTGGAAATGATGGGCCTAATCAAAGATATAGATCTTTCTCATCAAAGATTTTGGAGATTTATATTGTTAAAATGTGATTCCACTATTCTTTTTCATGCAATAAGAGAGGGTTGGATTCAAATTTCATGAAGGCTGACAGAAAAATGGGCAAACATTTATGACAGACTCTCTTCCATGAACTACGTCATCACTCCCACCTTTCTAGAAGTAAACCATATTGTTGATGGGATTGAAAATAAAGGAGTCACTACCAAAAGATGTATTTACTCGACCAATTTGACTGATGACATAGTTTCAGATTTCCTTTAGAAAAAATGAAAAATACCTTCATTTCATCTCTTATAACCTTTATTTTTATCCAAGAGCCTCAGTGATCACACTATGACAAAATATCTATTTAGCGGCATTTTTTTCGTTTAGCGGTGGTTTAAACCGCCGAGAAATCGTTCTATGAAGGTTTTAGAAAACCGCCTCTAAAACATTTTTAATTTTTTTTAATTTTTTTTAATTTTTTTAATTTTTTAATTAGCGGCGGTTTTTTAGCGGTGGTTTAAACAGTCGCTAAAGCGTTTTTAATTTTTTTTTAATTTTTTTTAAATTTTAATTACATTATTTTCTTATATTAGTAATTTATTTATTTATTATTACCACGAACATGTCCATCCATCTCCATGCATAAGTCTATGTCCATGCACATGCCAATGCACATGGCCAAGCCATGTATATAAATTCTGCGTTGGGTGGGATTTGAACCCCTTACGTCTTGCTTATTCTCTAAAGACATTACCACTCTAGTAGGCTCTTCATGTGGTCAATCAATCAAATTTAATATACTTATACATATATATATATATATATATATATATATATATTAATTGGAAAAACAAGGAACACATAACAAATAGATACATACTAAATAATTATTAATCAATAATCAATAATTAATAATTAATCATATATAATATATAATATATAATATATAATATATAATATATAATATATAATATATACGATATAATATATAATATATAACTTATAACATATAATATATAACATATAATACATAACACATAACACATAACACATAACACATAACACATAACACATAATATATAATATATATTTTATATTTTATATTATGTATTATATAATAGATAATATATAATACATAATATATAATCGATGATATATAATAGATAATAGATAATAGATAATATATAATATATAATATATAATATATAATATATAATATATAATATATAACATAATATATATATAAGTAATGTATAAATAATAAATTAATTAAAAAATAATTTTATATATAATACAAAAATAAAAATTAATAATAAATTAATAAATAATAGATAAATAAATAAATAAATAAATAATAATAAGAAATAAGAAATAATAAATAACAAATAACAAATAATAAATAATAAATAATAAATAGTAAATAATAAATAATAAATAATAAATAATTAGTAATTAATAATTAATATTTAGTAATTAGTAATTAATAATTAATATTTAATAATTAATAATAACTAATAATTAATAACTGATTGTTAAGAATTAAGAATTAAGAATTAAGAATTTATATTTAAAATTTTATAAATAATTTATAAATAATTAATAAATAATTAATAATTAATAAATAATTAATAAATAAATAATAATTAATTAATAAATATTGAATAATTAATAAATCAATTAATAATAAATAAATTAATAATCAACTAGTAATAAATTAATATTTAGTAAATTAAAAATAAATTAATAAATAATAAATAATAAATAAGAAAGAATAAATAATAAATAAATAAATAAATACATAAATAAATAGATAAATAAATAATAATTAAATAATAATTAATAATTAATAATAACTAATAATTGATAATTGATAATTATAAAATGAATAATTCTTAATTAATAATTAATATTTTAATTTTAATATTTAATATGCAATATGAAATATTTAATATTTAATAAATAATGAATATTTAATTAATAAATAATCAATAAATAATCAATAATAAATAAATAACTACCTAAATAAATAGATAAACAAATAATTAATAATTAATAATAAATAATTAATAATTAATAATAACTAATAATTAATAAATGATAATTATAAAATTAATAATTCTTAATTAATAATTAATATTTTAATTTTAATATTTAATATGCAATATGCAATATTTAATATTTAATATTTAATAATTAATTAATTAATTAATAATAAATAATTAATCGATAATTAACAAATAAATAATAATTAATAAAAGAATAATAAACTAAAAATAAATTAATATTTATTAAATTAAAAATAAATAATAAAGAATAAATAATAAAGAATAAAGAACAAAGAACAAAGAATAAAGAACAAAGAATAAAGAATAAATAATAAAGAAATAAATACATAACTAAATAAATAGATAAATAAATAATAAATAAATAATAACTAATAATTATAATAACTAATAACAAATAACTTATAATTTATAATTAATAAATAATTATAAATCAATTAATAATTAATTAATAAATAAATAATAACGAATAAATAAATAATAAATAATTAATTAATTAAAAAACG
Source organism: Viscum album (assembly GCA_963277665.1). NCBI lineage: Eukaryota > Viridiplantae > Streptophyta > Magnoliopsida > Santalales > Viscaceae > Viscum > Viscum album. The sequence goes on from OY728122.1 coordinate 1,979,736,220, forward strand.
AATTATAAACTAATAATAAATAATAAAATAATAATTATTAATTAATTAATATATTAAAAATAAATTAATAATTAATGTGTAGATAATAACTAAATAATAAATAAATAAATAAATGCATAATAATAAATAATATTTAAATAAATAATAATTAATTATTAATTAATTATTTAATTAATATTAAATAAACAAATAAATAATTAAATAACTAAATAAATCATAAAACGTTAAGAACCTCTATAGACCCTAAAAACACAAAAATGTTCATAAAATATGATCTGATACTCATTTTCAAGTGCCAAGACCAGTCAAATCGAAGATTGTGAAATGAGATTCAATATGATATGTGGTACATGCCAAATGGACACATGGATCAAAAGTTATAACTGTTTGAATTTTATGAAATCGGTGTCTGCAACTAAAACCTCGGTTTCGGAGGCCTTCTAGGCCTTTCTGGTGGAATTAAAAGTTATGGTCGTTTGAAGTTCGAGTTCGATTTTTGACTTTCCAATTTTAAATATATTTTTTCACTTTGACTATCACATGATTTAAATATCACTTGGTTTTTTATCATTTGATAATCTTCGATTTGACTGGTTGTGGAGATGAAAAGGACTCGGATTAGAAGTTATTATCATTTGATACCGAAGTTTGTTCTTCTACATATTTTAGATTTTCTTTCCATTTAAAAATAGTATTAACTAATACGTATAAATATTAATAAATTGACACATTATAAATATATAAAATTATAAATAGTAAACTATATTTAATTGTAAATAATAAAAAAAATAATTAATAATTAATAAATAATAAATAATTTTATGAAATTTTTCAAAAAAAATTCTTAAATTTTGCGACGGTTTTCAAAAAACCTCTGCTATTTCACGGTGGTTTTCTAAAAAAACCACCGTTAAAAAAATTAAATTCTTTTTAGAAGATATTTTAAAAAAAATTAAAAATATTTTTTAATAAAAATTATCGGTGGTTTTAAAAACCGCCGCTAAAACACTGTTTTCTCGTAGATTCACTTTTCTAAGAAAATCAGGTAACACCTTTTGGTTTGTGCTAAAAAGGCATCCATGAGAGGCTTTCTGGACAAAGTGAGGCTTCAAGGTAGAAGGTAGAGATGTTGGGAGGCTACATGGCTAGATCATGGCTGATCCTAAATGGTTTGAGAGGTGTGATGAATGGGTAGAGGTGATGCCCTTTTATAGTGGAGGAAAAGTGGTACTCTTCTAAATATTTGAATAGAGAATTCCACCCATGTTTGTATTGTTTCAAGTGGATCCAAGAATGGACCAAGGTCAAGAAATTTTTTGATAAGGTTGAAATATGTCCACCCAAAGGGTGTTGGACAAGTTTCTAGGTCATTTTGGGCATTAAATTAAAGGTTTAGTACTTTATTAACCTAATTTTTCTCTTAACTAAAGTAATTAATTTTAATCACATTAACAAATATTTTGGAAAAAAACAAATTTCAACTTATTAGAAATTATAAATTATTCTGATTCCAAATATAGAATCCAACTTTCAAAAATCTAATCATAGAAGTGTTAGAAATTAATTTAAAATTAATCGCACTAAAGGGAATTCACTACGTGTTTTTAAAGTAAGAACATCCAAAATTTTGAGAAATTTTATATCCAATTTCAATGTGAAATTGGTTCAAATTAACTAAATTTAATTAATTGGTAAAAATATTATATAACTAAACTATTAAACAAATTAAAAATATATTTTATCCTTAGAAATAAATTAGATGAAAAAGTAGTTTTGAAAAAAAATCCAGTATTTTTAAGTATTCATTAAAACATGAAACCTTACATAAAAATACAAAAAAATTATCCTAACATAATTTTTTTGTCTCTATTCTGAATTTGAGGTTTATTTTGACATATTAAATATATAAATGTTCTAAAATTGTACTTAATAAGGATTATCCATTAAAAGGAAATAAAAATGCCTTAAAAAATATAGGTATTGAAGCATAAAATTAGGACTGTTCTCATCTTATGACTATAGAATCTATTGGATGAATATAAAAAATATTAGATTGAATATGTAAAAAAATTATTATAATAATATCACTTACCAATTTTAATTAATATAACATACTAGTTGTTGGCACTGGAAAACACGTCCCCAAAATTTTCCAGATTCTTCCATACACGATCCACGATCGTAGCCCTTTTTCGAAAGCTTTGATTTGGTAGGTCGTAGGGCCCGAATGAAGTTACGGATTAGGAGTTATGTACATTTGAAGTGGGGCTGGAAAACTGGTTCACGAAGCCAGTTTGCGAAGCCCCCCTCCGCGATTGTGGAGCGTCGTCGTGAAGCAAGGAGGTGGAATGCTCCATGAACCCGTTTGACATTCGCAACACGCTGTGAAGACACTCCGCGAAGCAAGGAGGTGGGATGCTCTGCGAGCCTGGTTGACGTTCGTGATGCACTGCGAAGCAAGGAGGCGGGACACTCCGCAACTGCATTTGACATTCACGAACCGACATAGAGCCAGCACCGTCATCGCACCGAGGGAGTTGTGCTTTGCGGCTCCTCTCCCCTATAAATACTTGGTTCTCCCCCCATCTCCAGATGGCCACTCCGCCCCTTGGGCGTCCGATCTCCCAGTTCACAGAGCTCTGCTTCCCTTCGTGAAGAGGCTCTACGAGGCCATGCTCCGTGAGTTGCTTCCTTCGCGTTGCTGCTCCGCAAGTCCCTGCTTCATGAGCCAATGCTCCGTGAGGCCATGCTCCATGAGCATCTTCCTTCGCGTTGCTACTTTGTGAGTCCATGCTCTACGATGCTGCTTCGCGAGTCCATTCGCCGCGAGTCCAGGCTTTGCGAGACCCCATGCTCCCCGATCCCCTTTTCTCTGCGAAGCTACTTCACGAAGACCTATCCTTTGCGAGGCTCCTACCTTCGCGCCCACCGGTCTATACTGGGGGGGTTGCACCCTGGCTCCCCCGCTTTGGGTTAGTGCTGGGCTATGGTCCCAGCCCCCAGGGCCGGTCCCTTCGCTACCATCACTGACCCCCATGAAAAATGGAGAGTCACACCGTGAACTTTTTGGGCCAGGATGTAGGGATTTTCCATTGCGCCCTTAAGCGCACACACCTTCCACATATGGAATACTAGGATTTCAGATACTCCTCCAAACTCCATGAAACAACTTGATTCAACATATCCCTCTTGGTTTCATTCCCATGTCATGAGTTGAGATTTTCATCATCAATTCCCCGAGTACCTTGAGTCGAACCATTCCTCATCCAACTCCTCCAAACCCAATCACTTTTCTCCTATGCCAGGTTGAACCAGAAAGGGACACCCTTGCGTAAGTCCCAACACCATCCATTCCCAGGTTCCTTATGCCCAAGAGTCCTATCTATATGACTATAAACTATAGTACTCCCTATGTCCCAAACATAGGATGCCTCTTGCTCCAAATAATAGTGTGTTATGTTCCAAGCATGATATGCCAGTAGTCTTATCCACAAGACTCTAAACTGTATTACTCCCTATGTACCAACCATAAGATGTCACTTTCTTCAAACAAGAGATTCCTTGTGCTCCCATCATGAGATGCCAAGAGTCCTATTTATATGACTCTAAACTATAGTACTCCCTATGTCCCAAACATAGGATGCCTCTTACTCCAAATAAAAGATGCCTTATGCTCCAAGCATGATATGCGAGTAGTCCTATCCACAAGACTCTAAACTGTAGTACTCCCTATGTTCCAAACATAGGATGCCTCTTTCTTCAAACAAGAGATCCCTTGTTCTCCAAGCATGAGATGCTAGGATTCCTACCTACATGACTCTAAACTGTAGTTCTCCCTATGTTCCAATCATAGGACGCCTCTTCCTCCAAACAAGAGATACCTTATGATCAAAGCATGAGTGGCCAACTGTCCTATCTACATGACTATAAACTGTAGTTTACCCTATGTTCCAATCATAGGATGCCTCTTGCTCCAAACAAGAGATGCCTTATGCTCCAAGCATAAGATGCCTAATGCCATGATTACAATGGAAGAATTTCAAGAGCTTTGGAATCCGTTCAAACATTCCATCACTCCACCTCACGCTTTGCATGTCCTTCATTCAAATCATCATACACTTCCATGTCTAAAGGGACCCCCTAACGGCCTGGTCCCATTCCGCATCGTCTCACCTACCGTCCTAAGCCAACACCCGAAAATACTTTGGACAACACTTTGAGTCAGGTCCTGTGTTTCGAACACGGTCAACAGTCGACCCTCATTTGTTTGTCCCCATTTCAGTCTAACGTGATATGGATGCTGTGTTTCCACCATGCTCAATAGTTATCCTCCATAGTCACGCCACCTTCACCGTGTTCCTAATATTGTGCATGTGATTCAAACCTTTCATCTACATTTGTTTGGACTGATTCCAACACCCTTGGAATTATCCTTCTTGTGCACCAGCGCATAGGTGAAGGCCACAACCCACCAGTGGGTTGGGATGCCCTTATGGCCAGACAGGAGGAAGACATCACGGGCAACATCCTTATGTAAGCCCCATCCATGATTGCCTCTCCATAGTGGCACACGATCATCTTACTTGCATAATCCCCATGCACTATTGTCGCTCAATAGCGGCACCCGATCAATATCCTTGCGTAAGCCCCATCCATGTTTCCGCTCCATAGCGGCACACTGGCAGCTTCCTTGAGTAAGCCCCATGCACTATTTCCGCTCCATAGCAGCACCCGAGCAGTATCCTTGCGTTATCCCCATCAAAGATTACCTCTCTAAAGCGGCACCTGGGAATCATCCTTTCATAAGCCCCATCCATGATTTCCGCTCCATAGCAGCACATGAGAACCTTCCTTGCATATGCCCCATGCACTATTGCCGCTCCATAGCGGCACCCAGGCAGCATCCTTGCATCAACCCCATCCACGATTGCCGCTCCATAGCGGCACCCGGGCTGCATCCTTGCGTAAGCTCCATCCACGATTGCCGCTCCATAGCGGCACATGAACAACTTCCTTGTGTAAGGACCATGCACTATTACCGCTCCATAGCGGCACACTGTCAACATCCTTGCATCAACCCCATCCACGATTGCAACTCCAGAGCGGCACCCGGGCAGCTCCCTTGCATAAGCCCCGAACTATCTGAACTACGTGGACTTTGATCCTTTCCAAGGCAAGGTACGTAGGAAGCCTTCACGAGGTTCAATCCCAAACAACCCATCCAACTGAAGTATGAGGACTTTGATCCATGTCAAGGCATGGTACGTAGGAAGCCTCCACGAGGTTCAATCCCACCATCCACCGGTCCCCCGGTCCATCTTCACATCGGTTCGCTGACACGCCCACCCTGAACTACGAAAACTTTGATCCATGTCAAGGAATGGTACATAGGAAGCCTCCACGAGGTTCATGCCCACCATCCACCGGACCCCCGGTCCATCTTCACATCGGTTCTCTGACACACCCCTCCTGAACTATGAGGACTTTGATCCATGTCAAGGCATGGTACGTAGGAAGCCTCCATGAGGTTCAATCCCACCATCCACAGGACCCCCGGTCCATCTTCTCGTCGGTTTGCTGACAACCCCCCCCCAAACTATGAGGACTTTGATCCATGTCAAGGCATGGTATGTAGGAAGCCTCCATGAGGTTCAAGCCCACCATCCACCGGACCCCCAATCCATCTTCACGTCAGTCCGCCGACACGCCCCACCCGAACTACGAGGACTTTGATCCATGTCAAGGCATGGTACGTAGGAAGCCTCCATGAGGTTCAAGCCCACCATCCATCTGGACCCCAGGTTCTTATTCACGTTGGTTCACCAGAACCCACCTGAACTATGAGGTCTTTGATCCTTGTCAAGGGAGGGTACATAGGAATCCTCCCCGAGGTTCAAGCCCCAAACACCTTTGGCAGCCTAGAGTGTAAGACACATGCCCCTTTCACCCGAACTACATGGAATTTGATCCATGTAAAGGCATGGTACATAGGAAGCCTCCCTGAGGTTCAAGCCCACCACCACCTGGTCGTTCTGACCCCATTCACGCCGGTTCACCAACACCTTAGGCAGCCTAGAGTGTAAGCCTCACACCCTTACCTGAACTACAAGGACTTTGATCCATGTCAAGGCATGGTAGGTAGGAAGCCTCCATGAGGTTCAAGCCCACCATCCCTCGGGACCATAGGTCCTTATTCACATCAGTTCACCAGCACCCACCTGAACTACGTGGTCTTTGATCCTCATCAAGGAAGGGAATGTAGGAATCCTCCCCAAGGTTCAAGCCCTAAATAGCTTGGGCCGCCTCAGAGTGTAAGGCCCAACCCATCCAGAACTACGGGGACTTTGATACATTCCAAGGTAAGGTAAGTAGGAATCCTCCATGAGGTTAAATCCCAAAACCCATCGGACCCATGGTCCATCTTCACATCAGTTCTCCGACATGCCCCCAACCTGAACTATGTGGACTTTGATCCATGTCAAGGCTTGGTACGTAGGAAGCCTCCACGAGGTTCAATCCCATCATACATTGGACCCTAGGTCCTCCTTCCCGTGGGTCCACAAACACCTTGGGATGCCTCATAGTGTAAGCCCCACACCATTTGAACTACATGGTCTTTGATCCTTTCTAAGGCAGGGTACGTAGGAAGCCTCACGAGGTTCAAGCCCACCACCCATTGGTCGCTCTGACCCCCTTCACGTTGGTTCACCAACACCCTGGGTAGCCTAGAGTGTAAGCCCCACATCCTTCCAAAACTACGAGGACTTTGATCCATGTCAAGGCATGGTACGTAGGAAACCTCTATAAGGATCAAGCCCAACACCCATCGGACCCCAGGTCCACCTTCACGCCGATTCGCTGACGCCACCTGAACTATGTGGTGTTTGATCCTTGCTAAGGCATGGTATGTAGGAAGCCTCCCTGAGGTTCAATCCCACCACACATTTGTCACTCCGACCCCTTTCACGTCGGTTCCCACCATCTAAACTATGTGGTCTTTGATTCCCTGCCATGGGGATACATAGGAAGCCTCTCTGAGGCTCATGCCCATCACTCATGTCTCATCCTGATCTCTCCCTCGTGCCTATGTGTCTCGGGATGGTTATTCCCCACCCCAGAGGTTCCAATTCCTCTGGGTGCCATCCATGCGTCCATTCTCACAGGCCGCCTCCTCAGGTTTCCCATCATCCCACCAAACTATGCGGACTTTGATTCCCTTACATGGGGATACGTAGGAAGTCTCTTCGAGGCTTAAGCCCATAACTACTATTATCTTCATGAGGGTCCCATCTCATTCCCCCTACACTCCAATCAACTTTCCATCATCCATATTGAATCTTACCTGAGCCACCACATCCCAGTAGGATCATGTCATCCACCCTCCTTACTGCTCCAAGAAGTACATGGGCAGCTAACCATGCAGAAGCCCCAGTATGTCTCCAGGTCATTTTCCTTGGTGTACACCCCAATTCATCACCCCTTCGAACTACATGGGTTTTGATCCCTGTCCTCTACATAGGGTACATAGGAAACCTCCACGAGGTTCAATCCCAGCCAATGGTAAACCTTTCAGGTATTCTATCATAGCGATGTACCAATCTGATCCATCTCTATGGGACGTTCTAATCACTCTCATTCCATCTCCGCAAGATGTTAAACTTGTAGCCTACCTCGTGATAAACATGAGATGCCTGAGGAAAACCTCAGATGACACACCTTTGGCGTAATCGTCGTTGCAAGGTGTTAAACATGTGGCAAACCCTGTGTTAAACATGGGAAGCTTAGGAAAACCTCTGATACATGCCTATGGAATGTGATTCCCTGCATTCTATGTGGGATGCCTTAGGTTCTGCACCCTTGAGATACCCTATTATGAGGAAGAATAAAGGTTCCCCAATTTCCACGCACCCAGAGATGCACCGACAAGCCTGATGTTGTCATCTACTCCGACCGAAGGTTGCTACCATGTCAATACCCCATGGAATGTCCTGGCATAAGTAGTTTGATTAACCGGCGTCCATGAAGATATGGCACCAGGAACGAGATTCACGAACCACAACTTAATCTATAAGGGAGACACGGACTAGGTGACGAGTTCCAAGGAGGAATCCATGGAAAGAAGAACCGACATCCCATCGTCCCATTTAGATCAAGAAACAAATGTCCCTGAACAAGGAATGGATACCACCCGCCTTTGGAAAGTGGGAATGTGGGGTAACAGCTGCGCGTCCTCACAGACGGATGTGTGCTCCCCGACGAAAGAGTAAAAAACACTAGTTTAAAATAGCTTTGTAGATATAATAATATTTTCTTTTATATTCAATCATTTTTCATATTCATTAATTGGTAACCTATGAATTCATCTTATATTTGTGTACACCCTATATTTTCATAATTTAATTAATACTATTCATATTCATCAACATAACAGATAGGTTATATTTCATTATAATAATATTTTTTAATAATAAATTATCGTTAGGTATCACGCAGTCATACATGTTACACAATTCATCGAGGAAGGCCAATATTGCTTGTAATGCATGCTAACATTGTTGTTCCATGTAAATTACACCAAGTTGGTGTTGCGTACAACATACACCAAGATGGTGGCATGTGAAAGTAATTCTTGACTTAGGGAAAAACTATTTTCAGTGTTACATGAAGTGAAAGACATCAAAAGATTAAATTAATTCGAAAATAAATTTTACCAAAATCTATGGTTGTTACATTCTACCCCCCATTAAATGAATTTCACCATCAAAATTAATATGGGTAATAAATGGTTTAATACTTGAATGTTTCATTCATAGAAACCCATAGTGGAAAATTAGATACTAAAACTTCCCTTAAAATGGAAATTTAGAACCATATTGAATACTCAAAGTAACATATAACTAGGCTTCCACATAGGAGAACATATGTTGCAAGTGAAAACATGGATATGGAAGATAAATCTTACTATCAAGTTCTTATGGAGAGTTATAGGGAAAAATTTCATGAGAAAGATAAAAATTAGAAAGCCATAAATCTACGATCAACTAAGGAACCTTCTGATTCTTCAAAAATGAATGTACTAGGACAACATTTTTGGCTTGAAGTTACATTTTCCTAATGATAATGAATTTTCATGATAAGATATACTTTCCTGATTTCAGGAAAACATCACCCTTTTTATTTCGTTGATCCACTTTACCTCTTTCTCCAAAAAAGGAGGGTTACCTTTTCATTCCTAATGTACTAACAGATCATGAGACCCATTATATTCCATCCCTTTTTTCATCATCTATCAATAAAATGTATGTTATATAGTATGCATAAGTCCTCATATGGAGAGATAACACATTACTCTTACCGACTTCATCTAATGTTTAATAAAAACATTATATAATTGGTTAACCTTATAACCCTTTCAGAAGGTGAAATTTCAAAACATTAGAAAGAAAGTTACAAAATAAACTTAACATTGATTCACCATATATCACAAAGTATCTCTTGGTTTTCAAATTCCAAAAATTTTAATACCCTTATTTTATATTCCCTTGAAACATGGTAATAACATGAATTACTATAAATAATTTTGGAAAACATCTATTATTATTTATTCCAATATATACTGGATCTATTTATTAAATAAAAAATGTTGTAAACTTCATTATTGGAAGCATAAAATACCTATTGATAGGTCCTTAGATTGTTTTAAGGTATTTAGTACTGCCCAATTTACTTATCCATATACCAGATATCTTTATCCAAACATCATTATCTCAACGTCTGGCACTAATTTAGTGTTACCTTATCTAAATTGATATATCACATTTCCATGAAATTACTTTTCTATTTCTTCATCACCATTCATCATGCCCTTTTAAATCCTTAATGGAAATTTATACTAAAAATGCTTATATATTTTATGATTCATATAACATTATCTTTGAATTCCAACACATAATTAATTCATTCATGCAACATTATTCATAAACCATTACTTAGGATTCATCAACTTATTCCTTAATACATTATTACTAGAATTTGAAATATTAATCTTTTATTATGTTCCCCCCAAACTCAATATAATCATTCTTCTTATGATTAATTTAAACAATAATAGAGAAACATCACATACCATTCTCATGTCTTTTGATATTACTTTATCTTCATATGCATAACTAATTCTCATACCACCTACTTAATGCTATTTAGGATATTTACACTTGGGAAATATATTTACATAATTCCCATACATTACACATATGAAGAATTAAATGTAAACCTTGTTCCTTACAGTTCTATCCATTGACTAAAACAATAAAGCACAGGGTGAGAAACACATATCACAGAAGAAAACCACATAATAATAAAAATTTACTTATAGGATTTCTAAATCATGAAACATTATTTAATCTATGACATACTAGTTTCATCCTAGGATATTCATAGAAAAATTATATTTAAATCCTTAATGATTTTTCATGAAGATTTTGTGAATTCCCAAAGCATATCCCTTGGGCGTGTCAAACAAGGTGTGTAGCAAGGCCTGTTGTCGTGTAACAAATTACCCATAGTCAATCTTGGAACATCTTTTCAGATTTGTTACCCCTAGATACATCTATTCCAGATCCATATACACTTATAGTATCCGGAAATAAATGTATTTCTAGTAAACCACTCACTTTATCCCTTACCAAAATTCTAGAAAATATTTTTAAATGTTAACTAAACTTTATACTTATCCTTGGAGACATATCTAGAAATATCCTTAGAAATAAACCAAGGGATCTCACTATGTTTTTATTATCCTAGTTTCCAAAGGATGAATAAGCATTTCCTTTGTTACCAACTATAGCAACCTATTCATAATATACATTTTTAGTATATCATTTTAGATGAATATTTAGTACATTGCAAAAATACATGCCCGAGGACCATAATAGTTTAGTGTATTTGGAAACATTGAAATGAAATATTTTATCCTTGTGAAAGATCTTCAATATCTCCCATAAATATCTCCATCTTTAGTACTTATACCTAAAACCTTTCTCCATGCCCTGGGGAAAGGAAACATAATAATGGTTTGAACTCAGATTCTCAGTAAGGGTAAATAAAGAAAATGAATAGGCATAACAGAAAAAAGGGTATGGAACATGCACATAATATTTTAAGATCATTCCATGTATATTAGATAACATAATAAAAAATGGAAGTTCATAATACATGAATCATAAGGAAATAAAGAACATAGGACAAGGAATCATAATATAGGAAAAAAGATGGAATTTGTGGTGTGCATGTTGATTTATAATGTTGTGAACATGTATAAGTAGAAAAGGGTTTACTCATTACATTAAAGAAATTAAATCATTCCCCCTGACCAACTTTTGGACATGAAACCTAGTGAATTCATAACATTTTTAAAATGTAATCATGTTCACGCATAACCTTGTGGATGTGAAACCAAGTCCATGCATAACATGGTGAACATATAATCAGGTTTGCACATTTTTTTTGGACATGAAACCAAGTCCATTCATAACATTTTGAACATGAAATCAGGTTCACTCATGACATTGTGAACATTAAATTAGGTTCATTCATAATCTTATGGAAATGAAACCAAACCCATTCATAACATTGTGAGCTCGTAATAAGGTTCACTCATAACATTGTGAGCATGTAATCAGGTTCACGCATAAACTTATGGACATGCAATCAGATCTATGAATAACATTGTGAAAAGGTAATAAGGTTCACTCATAACATTGTGAACATGTAATCAGGTCCACACATAAACTTATGCACATGAAATTAGGTCCATGCATAACATTGTGAACACCTAATAAGGTTCACTCATAACATTGTGAACATGTAATTTGGTTCACGCATAAACTTATGGACATGTAATCAAGTCCATGCATAACATTTTGAACATTTAATCACGTTCGCACATAAAATTTATACTCATGAGTCATCTATTGTTACCCAATGAATTCTAGGGATATATAGGTCCCATCCATCTCATAAAATCATTCATACATGTGCTAAAAGAAAATGAAACATTAAACATAACATGACCATAAAAAGAGATAGGTTTCAAAAAACATAACCCATGAAATAAAATGGGTATCATTAAAATTTCATCACATCATAAACTAGGGAAAGGATATAGGTTTCATAACCATTTTATCAAAGCACAACCCATTAAAATAAGTGGGTTTCATAATCATGTAACCCATGAAAGGGAAACAGGCTTCATAAAGACAATGAAATTAAGAATAACCAATTCATAGAAAGAATATGAATGGATCTGTTATATCATTTCCAAGAAATGCATGAGTAACATCAACAGATGTCATCATAGATGGAAAATAATTTTGAAACATTTCTTCAGGAAAATATACTTTCTTCTTCAAAAATTCTTTTCAATACATAAATCCATTTCAAAATAAATTTCATAGAAAACACCTAGAAAACTTATAAAGAAGACTTGGAATCATTTTTAAGACATTTTTCCTTGAGAATTACTTTTAAAAAAAGTTATTAAAGATTATACTTTTAATGATGCAATGTAATATTCAAAGGAAGGATGATATGTAAATCCGTACATGTTGTACGAGGTAAAAAGAACATTCCTTTCTTACCAAAAAATGGTTAGACTAAATGAATTGTTTAGAAATATCCATGAAGATTACCTTGAAGATATTGGTAAAATAAAAAATGGTAAAAATTTATTTTAATGTTTATAGTATAATGGTATAATATTCTTGTAAACCCTTTTTAGATATCATAGATTTCGACCGAAGAGAGGGTAATGTCGGGACATCATAAAAACACTTTCTTAACTATATTTGCACCAAGAGAAGAAAAATGGTACCAATAAATGGGTATATCATAGATAAATAGAGGGGAATAAAATTAATGAATTTCCTTGTTATATGTATCATAATATTACATCAAATAATCATAAACAGAAATAATCTCAAACAAAATCTTTGATATTATCTCAATAAACTCTTCTAACTTAGATACATGGGATCATAATCTCTATGTAATAAAAGAAAATAATTATTCTTAAAATATCATGAAAATATTTTTATTCATTATATAACATGTAAAATGGAATTATATACACCGCAAAGAAATATTTTAGGTGCATAACAAAACATGGGTCTCAATGAAGGAAAATTGAGACAAAACTATTTTTCTGATTTAGTAACTATTGAAACATAAAATTCATGAAATAGGGATCATACAATTGAAATGTGAATACCCATAAATTTAAGTATAAGTTACATAGAATAAAATCATGGGATATACATACACCACACAAAAAGGAAAGAGTAGTGAACATAACATGAATCTCACAGAAATTAAAAGTGAGATGAAATCCCCTTATCTTGTGTCTTGACTCACTTCATACTCATTAAAAACACCTATATAATACATATAAAATTATTATAATTCTTTTAAAGAACCATATTATTATATTTAATATCATATATGCTTTTATTATGATATTATATTACCTGTATGTTAACCATCTGATTTTAAGGTTTCACTTCGATTAATATTTTTTTTATTCTTTGCATATGTATTAATTTGTTATATCATTGGTTATTATACTTATATCATAATTACATTATGTAAATAATGATATAAAATTAATTTATCTCTATTATATTTATATTATAATAATATATGTAATAAATAAGTATGAAATAGAATACACCATTCATGGAGATGGTAATCTGTACATATACATGAACGATGTTTCTATTTTAATTATTGTTTTGAAAGAAAGTAAGTAAGTGTATATGTATATAATATAATTAAAATAGAATTGTAATGTTATATAAATAATATAATTTCATTAAAGACATCATTAATACATTACATCTGGTGTGTGAACAAATCACATCGCTTTGAGGGGGCGGTAGTGCACACTTCCTCAAACAAGATTATTATATTAACACCATATGGAAATTAAAGAGATGTTTATTGTAAAAGAAATAAATAAGATTAAATAAATAATAAATATAATATAAGAAATATTAAACATTGTTTCTATCATAATGTACACTATGATTGTTGGTAAATAACAAATGAACAATCATCATTTGGTGAGACAGTAGTTTGTCGTACACAGAAACATTAAGTTCTCTATCCATTAGATTGAGGTGTGTGTAAGTGTAGATACAAACATTATAATAAAAAATCATATTATATTGAGGATAAATTTGTTTTAACACAATAAATGAATAAATATAGTGGAGGGTGTGAAGAGAGAAAATAATGGATAAGAGCTTGGGAGAAGACGTTACCTCTTAATCGGGTAACTCATTTTGGTTGGTGCCAAAAGGAATCCTTGAGAGGATTTATGAACAAAGAAAGGCTTAAAAATAAAAGTTAAGGATTTTGGAAGGCTACTTGGGTATATCTTGGACGACCCTAAATTTTTTGATAGGTGTGATAAATGGGTAGAGGTGGTAGCCTTTTATAGTGGAGGAGAAGTGGCACTCATGGAAATATTTTAAGAGAGAATTCCGACCACGTTTTTCATGTTGAAAGTGGTTCCAATAATGGACCAAGGTAAATAATATTTATTATATGGTCTATATATGGACATAAAATGGGTTTTGTACGGTGTATAGGTCATTTTGGGATTGAAAGTTAAGGTTTAATACTTTATTAACCAAAATTTTTCACCTAACCGATATAATTAATTTTAATCACTTTCACTAATATTTTGGTCAACATAAATGTTGAAATTGTTTTAATTTATAAATTATTTTTATTCCAAATATGTAATAAATTTTTTCAAATTTTAATCATAGAAGCAGAAGAAATTAATTTAAAAATATTCCCGCTGATTGGAAGCCACTACAGGTTTTTAAAGTAAAAAATCCAAAAGCATACAATGTTTTTATATCAAATTTCAATGTGAAATTGGTTAAAATGACATAAATTAGATTAATTTTTAAAATTATTGTCTAAATAAACTATTAAACCAATTAAAAAATTATTTTATCCTTATAAATAAATTATATAAAAAAGAAGTTTTGAAATAAAATCTGGCATTTTTAACTATTCATTAAAAGATGAATCCTTATATAAAAATATCAAAACATTATCCTAACATAATTTTTATGTCTCTATTACAAATATGAAGTTTATTTTCATGTATTAAATCTATAAAATTTTAAAAAAAAATTATCTAAGAAGGTTTCTCCATTAATAGGTGGTAAAAATGCCTTAATAAAAATATAGATTTTTTAGCATAAAATTTGGATTATTATTATATTATATCTATAGAGTCTTTTGGATGAATATAAAAATATTATATTGAATATAAAATATATTTCTTAAATTAATATCACTTAATTTTTTTAATTAATATCTTTTACTAGGTTAATATAGCTTTGTGACTATAATAATATTTTCCTTTATATTCAATCGGTTTTCATATTCATTAATTGGTAACCTATGAATTCATCTTATATTTGTGTACACCACATATTTTCATATTTTAGTTAATAATATTAATATTCATTAACTTAACATCTTGGTTATATCTCATTATAATAATATTTTTAGTAATATATTACAGTTAGGTAGCACTCGGTCTTGCATGTTACACAAGTCGTCGAGGAAGGTCAATCTTGCATGTAATGTATGCTAAACTTGTTATTCAATGTAACATACACCATGTTGGTGATGTGTGTAACATACTACAAGATAGTTCCATGTGAAAGGAATAATTTACTTAGTAAAAACTATTATTAGTGTTACATGATGCAAATTACATCAGAAGATTAAATTAATTCAAAAACAAATTCTCTAAAATATCAGGGTGTTACATAATTTACTTTTAAAAAAATTACAATAATACCACTCCTCCTACACTATAAAAATTAACTCTCCCTTAAGAAATATTTACACCTCTCAAGCCCTCTAGATATCCTAAATAGTCTCAAATATGATCTCAAAATCCTTAACTTCATCCTAGAAGCCTCCCTTTTGAAAAGGAATCCAACCATGGAATCTCTTTAGTGAAAACCAAGATAAGCTACCCAATGAAGAGGTAACTTTATTCCCCAATATCATTTGTTTTATTATTATTATCCACCCCTAAACAATTCTTATTTGAGTATTATATAATAACCTTAGTATCTTATATATTATTATATGTTTTTATTCTATGTGTTCAACCAAAAATTACACAAAAATATATGTAATGTGTAACAAACTTACCGTTCTTGTGTACGGTGGACTACCGCATCGCGAGACGATGTTGTTCTTTTTCCTTTAAAACCTAAAATCGGTGGTAATTATGATGTGAATTCAATTTTTATGTGATATACCTTATAATTATGATGTCTCTAAGCTTATTCTATCATTATATAGAACATAACTTCATGATTTCCATTTTTTCTAAATACGATAACTTCATTTATGGACATGTGACTACCACATCCTCTAAGTGAGGTGATTCATTTTCAATTTACATGGAATGAATTAAGGATGAGTTTATTAGAAATATATGATATATATAAAGAAATAATTACACTGTAATGATATATATATATATATATCACTTATGTTATTAATTTAAATATGATAACAAAACAGAATCAACGTTCATGCCTACATACGACCTACCGTCTCCATGAATGGTTTATTCCATTTCATATTTCAATATTTCATTAATTATTATAAGTACATATATAATGAATATATAATATATTTATATCATATTTTAAATTATTTAAATAACTCAATCATTATTTAAGTTTCATGATCAGTAATAACAATCCAAAACATATACAAAAAAGTAGATATTATCCAAAACGTCACATTAACATGGAGTTGTTAATAAATGGGAAATATAATGTCATAAAAAATTATATAAGGTATTAGATATAATTATATGTTCCTTATTATATTTATAATAAAAGGAAATTTATTAGACAAGAGTTTTTAACATGTATGAAGAAATTCAAGACTTATGGTAAGGGTTTTCTCATCTCACATTAATTTCTTGGAGATTTATGAATTATTCACAAAACATTTATTTTTTGCGTTGTATGTAATTCCCTTGAATATATTCTATGATTATTTCCCTAATTTTTTTATTTAAATATCAATTTTATTATATACCTTTTATGAGGTTGACGTTTCAAAAGTTACCAAATTGGTAAAGTAATTTTGTCTCAATTTTCCTTCGTTAAGACACATGCCATGTTATGAACAAGTATTCTTATAAAAGGTGTATGCCCTACCCATGAAAATTTTATATAATGAATATAATAATTTTTATGGTATTCTAAGAGTCATGTAATTTTATTATTTCATGTGTATTGTGATTTAATGTTACCATAGTGGTAATAGTTTATTATTACAGTCTCATCATTTCTTGGAATTGTTTATGAATATGCTTTAATTGAATAAATATTATGATCTATCTCTTAGGAAAACTAACGAATTTTATTCCCCTATTGTTATTCATGTAATATCCAATTAATGGTTAAATTTCCCACTCTTTTTTACCTATTATAATTAAAAAAATATTCATATAAAATTCGAATTTTTTTCTCCTTTCAGTCAGAAATCTATGTTCATTTGAAACCATGTTTTCTAAAAATATATAAGATACTTAACCTTCTTGAGGTATTCTATTATTTATTTTTTTAATGTATATTTATGTTGGTTAAATTAATGTTTTCTAATTGTATAAGGAGTCTTGGGGGTGTTTATAGGGTTCTAGATAAGAAAGAACAGTGATACTAGCCATTCAATGCATGTTTCATAGTTGGGGCATGGTTAGGAGTAACTGTGTTCCCAAATCATGCATTCCTAAAGGAGGGTTTCATGGTTTAGAAAACTATTAATTGGGGGAAGGGAAAAGCATGCGGTCTTGGATAGGTCTATCCCATATGGTATAATCAATATTTTCAACCTGTGCAAGATCCCCAGGTAACCGTGCGGCCTAGCCCCCTCTTGGAAAGAGGGTGGTGGATGGTTGGTGCCCGGTTTGGCGAACCGTGTATCCAAACCATGTTCCCAGTTAAAAGTTGGAATTTACCAATTTCCCCCCTCAGAACATAAATTTTATGTGTAGGTATTTTCCTCATTTCTTATTTTGATAGCCCTAGTGATGAACTAAAATTCCCCATGATTCCTAATGAACAGTCTTATTCATTTCTAGGCCATTTGGAGTGGTGTTAGTTGTGAATAGATGATTTGGGTGAGTCTAATAGTCATCTTCCTTCTCTTTTTTAGAGTAGGGGTTTTGTAGTTTATCATACTATTCAGAATCCATAAACCCACTTTTCTAGAGGATTAATGATCAAGGCTTCATAGGGTGGTCGAATCTAAGTCAAATATCATGGTTAAGTGGGTGTTTATCTTAATAATCTTGGTAAGTGGTGTACAATTTATATTTCATAGTCTTGTTTACTATTTATGTGTATATGGATTTTTTTTGGTGTGAATTTGTTTCCCTTTTTGGTTTTCCATGGTATAAATAAAGAACTTGTTGGTTAAATGTTTAATTGAACCCCTTAAAATTCGTGGGGGATGTGTTGTGGATTATTTGACCAGGACAGGGGCCAACCAAGGGGTGTTCTCCTACATGAACATGGAAGTTGAAAAGATAAGTGTTTGATGGAATGTTTATGACTTAGACCCATAATAATTGTGATGAAGTTATAGATTCAGTTATGAATTTTAATCTAATATTGATTATATTGGATATTAAATTGGTATAAGGGGTTGTTTGGAATAGTATAAATGGTTTAAATGGAATAAAGTGAATGTTTTTGTTGACTTATGGTTGAAAATGAGAGTGGTTAAATGGGTTATACATAAAGTTGATTTATTCATTGAATGGACCATGAATTGTAAATGTTATGTGTATTATTTGATTATGGTGATTTAAATTGTATATGTTATAAATGGGTAATAATGAAAGTGAACATGTATTGGTGGTATGTGGGGTCTTAGACTGAGGCTCCTCCCACATGTTAGGTTGGATTGAGGCTCTATACCCCACCCCTATAATGGATGGGTTATGGAGTTGAACTGGGTATCTAGGACTCTAACCGTTACATTGGATGAGACTACTCGGATTGAGGCACCAAGGTAAGTGGGATGTAATTAGTTGTGAAATGGTTTTCCTAGTGACATAGGGAACATGTTTGATTTCCTTATGATTAGTGGTTGACTGAAATAGGCTTGTGTGACATAAATGTTTTTCCTAACCATTTTATTAAATGATGTAAATGGTTAAAATAAATACTATGAATAAGTGCCCAGGTTTATCTATTATTTAACCTATCATTATATAAATACATTAATACTCAATCAATTTAGATTTAATATTTTGTAATTTTTTTGGTTGCCTACTGAGTTTCCCTTGCACACTATTTAGGCCACAATTGGGTACCCGATTAGATTTCATGGTTGTATGTCAGGACAAGGGTAAAGGCCCTAGGCCTGATTGTTGTTTGGGAATTGGATATGCATGGAGGAGTGGAACATACAAAGTTTCAGAAATAATTTTTGGGATTATTATATTGTATTTATTTTTGGGTTTTACATACACATGTAACTGTACAACATGACATGGAATATTACATATTTGGATATGGTCTTATTCCTAGTTTTGGGAAATAAATGGTAATAAATGATGTTTTCTATTCTATTTAATTTATTTTTATTTGTTATATTATTTTTATCACTCTGATAAAGAGGGTATGGTCTAACCAATCACTCTGTTAGACCATTTATATTAGCGAGATGCCTCTAGAATATGTGGAGGAACACCTGAGGTCAAGTGGAAACCCATCTTTGGGCACCCGTTTACTGGAATATGTGCTGGGGATGTTATAATGTGGCATCAGAGTGGTTCTTTTCTATTGTCTTAATTTTTTAGTATGGTATATGAGAGAATAGGATGTGTCGAGACTTGGTAATGATCTCATATGTGGGAGTATGCAAACAATGTGTGAGGGATAACCTAGGTACCCTAGGGCGAGATTGTGAGTATTTATGTGTTTCGTTATAGTTGAATGATATTTCACCATTGGGTGATGCACTTGTTCTGTGATGTGACTATTTTATGATATTTTTCTCATAGAATAAATGTTATGAGGTCTGGCATTCATGGTTCATTTGAGGAACATAGGGGTATAGATGGAATGATTCAATGTAGGCACACATGAGGAGGATGTATGGTACGAGAAGTGGTTTCTAATAAAGATAATGAAAATAGGTAAATGGAAAGACTGTGAAATAATGGTTAAATAATATTTCTTAATGGAAATTTATAAATAAGGTAAAATTTTTGATAAAACAATTTGTAATGATGAAAAAGTTGTATAGACGAGAAATATTTCATTGTGAATGTGAGAATGGTTAAAGGAGTATTTTATGGAGGCTGATGGTTGAGTGATTTATTTTCCCCATGTGGACCATGACCCCAAGTAGGGATGGAAGATGGTTGTGATAGATATACACTTTGTAATAGTGTATGCAAAATGGGATTTTTATGTTTAGTGGAGATTGAAAATTTGTGAAAACTGTGGATGTTTTGTGAAATAAGTTTTGAAATATTTTCATGGAATTGTAGGAAGATTCCACCATGATGTCATGTTCTGACTACGGAGAAGAGGATGTCCCCAAGAATTATCCTATAAAAGAGGAGAATGAAAAACCTATAGTATAGGGTAATAGGGGAGAGGATCAATTTTTTGATACCATTTCTCGTATTATGAAATGATGGAATGGGACCCAAGGAACATTGTTCCGACTATATTTGAGTTGACTAGGGGGTTTTAGTTGCAACACCATCCAAATGTATCTAGAGTTGTTGGACCCTATTTAGTCATGTTTTGGATAGAGTTCATACAGATGATTATTCAACACATAGAGAATCGTCCAAAGAAGTGGGTCAAGTTGGCTGCTTACATGTTGTGAGGATAGGAAAATAGTGAGTGGGATGTTCTGGATCAGACTTAGAATGCTGATGGTTTGATATTAAAGTATTTCAAGGAAATGTTTCTAGAGAATTTCTATCCGAAGAAATTGATACATGAGAAGGATTTATATTTTATGAGGTTGAACCAATGGTCCATATTAGTAATGGATTGTGATGTCTGCTTCACTGACTTTAATTTCTTTGTTGTAGCTTTGGCATAAAATGTAGAAGCTACAGAGAGATTTTTATAAGATGTAATTAGACAAGAGATTATGTCCCTAGTGAATTTTTTCTGTTTAACGAAATTTACTAAGGTGGTTGATCATGCAATTTTTTCTGAAGGAAATCTCTAGGAGGATTTCAGTAGTGGAAATATAGTTATAGTCTTTTGACTCGGTGGTATGGATTATGAAGTTTGGAATAGATTATTCAGAATTATACACTTGGGTGGTGGGGTAATGAGTAGTTAGGAGAGGGAACTAGACTCTTAGAGAATTGGTTGAGTTTTCTATTATCAATGTGTAATGTTGGGATACATGTGTGGTAAGTGTCCCTAACCACTATTATATTTTCATGGGTGTGGTAGGTAAGGGATATTACATAGGTTTTCTAGAATCCCTCAAAAAATGGGTAATGATGGAGGATCAAGGATGATACTGAGTGCAGGAAGGGGGTCAGTAACTCTATACTAGGTTGGAATTTGAGCTTTATAGTCCATACCGGTTAAGATAATGGATGAAGAGCTCTGTGATGAGAGAATCTATATCATAAGGGTTATAATACACTAGGTGTATAGTCTGAGGCATAGGGTAGCAGGGAAGGTTAGATTATTGCAGTTCATCCTACACCCAGGGGTGGCAAGGCTTTGATATTGAAAGATTGAGGTACAATTCTTATAGCTTCCACTATTTCTAGTTCTTTGTTTGATACAACCACCTCACATTATATTATCTCATCTTAGATTGAGAGGTTTTTGGGACTAATTGTGGAATATATGTGTTCATTTATTTTGATCAATACACTGTTGAGAGTTTGAGTAGAAAAAATACAACAATGTAAAGGGTATTCCCTCGAGGTTGGTGGGTACCATTTTCTTTGGGAATTATTTGTTCTCGAGATGTCAGTTTTTTATATGATTTTGGGAATTAATTGGATATTGGTGTACAAATACATTATTTACTATTACCTCTATAGGGTAATAATTACATCCCTAAAGGGTTGTGTATATGTTTATCGTGGGTTATGGGATATCTGAGTAGGTTGTGATGGGCCGTTCTGTTAAACATTGGGTAAACTCATATCCCACAAGGATTTTATTTTGATTTATGACGGGTGAATATATCATATTCTATTCCCCCCAATTTTGTATCATTAATAAGATGTATTTATTAAGGAATTCTTGTTACATCTACTAGAGAGGGAGGATTAGTTCACGATAGAGTTGTGTCTAGAAGCAGAACCAGTTTCAATTTCACTATATAGAATGGCACCAGTAGAACTCCTATATATTAAAACTCATTAGGAAGATCAAGAGAACAAGGGGTTTATTCATCTGATTACATCACCTTGGGGGTCACCAGTGTTGGATTCCAAGAAGGATGGTGGATCCTTCCTCTTGTGTGACAATTATAGTATGTTAAATCAGATTAAAATTAATAATAGATAACCTCTTCCTCGAATCGATGTTATTTTTGGATACCTATGGCGTGATTATAAGGCCCCAGCCTTAAACAATACTTAATCATGAGATATTTCTGGAATTAACATTGAGGATCTTTTCAGGTTTATTGTTTTAGATAATTAGGCCATAACTATTACCTAATAGACCCAAACATTACATGTGGATAGTTACACTAAGTATCCACTTTTTCAACCAAAGGAAGCCTTTTAAACAAATCCAGATTTCTTTTTCTTGATAAAAATCTTCATGAATTCTTCATTTCTTTTATCTATCCCTATATCAAGTGGAAAAAATTTCAAAAACATGGTATTATCATAAAAATCTCAATAAGGGACAAAAAAAATAAAGAAAATCAGTAGTCTAGTTAAAACATGGTAAATCATTTAATGTTTTATTGGGAGAATTAAACAAAACATTTTGAAATGAATAACACTCATTTTTTGTGCTCAAATAAAAACCTTAAATCAATAAAAAGAAATTAAAAATAATTTAGGTGGCTTAGATCATCATATACATAAAACCATTTCAAACATATAAAAATTGGAATAACCATATGGGTTGACTTCCAATTTAGAGATCTATATTGGGGATCACCCTTCATATAAGATATATCAGGATCACCCATGAGCTATAATGGGGATAAACCCTTCATATAAGCTGTGTCGGGCTCACCTGTGTGCTATAATTGGGCTAAAACCTTTGTATAAGCTATATCAGGCTCACATGGTTCATATAATTCTCATGTACCATTTCTTGTATAAAACACATTAATCACAAAACCCATTTGAAAAACTCATATAGTCACATATGAAAAACATTTCCATATAAAAATACCATTTTCATTTAAGTTCCCATTTTCAATACCAAGATACCCAAATCACAGAATAATGGATTTATTTAAAATACATTAAGGCTTATAGAGGAATCCAAATATCAGATAATAGTTACAGTGGTGGGGAAGTCGTTATCGTCATATACATTAAAACAAATCTAATTCCTTCAGTAATTTTGTAAATAAAGTTAAATGATTTATATAAAAATATTAATTTTGAAAAATTTTATTGAAATTATAGATATACATAAAATTTCATTTATAGTCCTTTTATATCCATATGAATAAATATGTAAATTAATACAATAAAGGCAATGATTTGATAATTAAATATTTAAACGTTCAAGGTGTCCCATACCACTTTGAAAATCTAAATCTTAATATCCATGAATTAATAAACAACACTATTATAGATAAAATATGGATATGAAATTTCATATTGGTTGTATATACACCTTATAATATAATAGAGGTCGATATTTTCATGAAATCCCTCAATGAAAGGATATTGAGACGAAGTCCCTTACCTTGAGTCAGACTCATCACATACAATCATTATGTCCCTGAATAATAAAAATTGGTAAATTTATAATTGCTTGATAAAATTTGTAAAGTTTATTATTCTTTTTATATCACTTATTACCAAGTTATAAAAATTACATAATAAATTATGTTCATATTGGTCGTTTTGTTGATATTCTGTACATGAGTCGAAAACACTTGTTTTGATGTAAATTGTCCATGTGTCAACGTACATAATCTCATGAATATTATTATTCATGATTTAAATATCATATATATCCATTATATATTTATTTATTATGTCTATAATATTTGTATATTACAAATGAAATGCACTATTCATGGAGACGATGGGATATACATATGCATGAACACTACTTTCATTTATTTGTCATATAAAAAGAATAATAATCAAATGATATAAATGAATATTATAATACCATTACTATATTTATTTCATGTATGTCTCATAGGTTTAATAAGACCATCCTTTATATATTCAATGTATAACATGAATGAATCATATCACTTTGAGAGAGCAGAATTCCACACATTCTCAAATGAAATTGTTGTATTTACACATCCTAGAAAGAATAAAGGTATATTTAAAATAAATATTACAGAAGATTAGAGACAATATAAATATAATATATATAATATATAAATTCAGTTCCATCATAATTTCCACCGTGAGAGGTTGTAGGAGAAAATTGAACAATCATCATTTTGTGAGGCAGTAGTTCGTCGTACACAGAGATAGTATGTTCTTATCCATTAGATGGAGGTGTGTGTAAGTGTAGTTAGAATATTTCTCATAAAATGTAATATTATATTGATGATATTTGTCTTTTTATGTAATCAAATAATAATAATAGAATATGGAGTGTATAAGGAAAATTAAGGAAAGGAACTTGAAAGAAGACGTTACCTCTAAATCTGGTAACTTCTTTTCATTTGAGCCAAAAAGGATTTCTTAAATTGCCTTATTCCAAAGGTAAGGATTCTAGGAGGAATAGATGGATGCTGGGAGATTATTTAAGAAGAATATTTATTATCAAAGGGGCTTGTGAGGTGTGAGTAAGTGGGTATAAGTGGTGGCCTGTTATAAGAGGGGAGATGGGCACTTTAGGAATGTCTTGAAATATTATTTTATTAAAAATATATTTTCAAAATATAATTGCTCCAAAGTGATATAATTCGAGGATAAGATGTTTATGGTTCTAAAAAATCTCAACCAATAGGTTTTAAAAAATTTTAGGTCACAATATTAACCTTATAGTTTAGTTTTAACCCTCAGTTAAAAACAATAACTCTTATCATGTCCTCTTATATTTTCATAATATATGGTTACTATAGTAAATAAAAAAATCCAAGAGAATAAAAAGTGGATAATTAATGAAATTGTTAACATTATATAAGTCATTTTGATGAATATTATATTTTTAATACTATTATATCATTTAATAAATTAGTATTTTTATTAAAATCTGATTTATGTCAATTTTGACACTATTTAGTAATTGATGTTTTTAAAGTCATAACAACTTGATTTCTTCGATAAAAAGGAATTAAATCATCCATAATATGTCAATTTACTCTATAAAATTTCTATATATCATAAAAATGTTCAAATTAAATTTATTTTAATATTTATAAATTCATTTATTTGAATATTTCATTAACAAGGTAATCACTGCATCATCATTGTGTCATAAATAAATTTATTTAATTAGTGTCTAAAAATTATAAATAAAATACCATGATGTAGGAAATATTATAATATTTTTAATGATTATTTATAGTCATATATATCTATCATATAACCCTATTTTAAAATTGATTTAGTAAAAGATACATGTTTGTGTTATATTTCCATTTTCTTTAAATTAAATATTATAAAATGTCATTTTCAAACCCATGTGGATCCCAAATTCCAAAAGATCGTCCAATGTCTAATAATGGTCGGATATATCTTATAAAATAGGATTATTACACATTTTATGGTAGTTTTATGTTATTATAATATTATTTTTTACCCTTATTTACCTGATTTACCCTTTAACCATGGTAAATAAAAATAATTACAGCAGTTACTATTCATAATATCCAAATATAAAAGGTACCTATTTACTCAATTTGGTCCTTATAATTTAAAATATCTAAACCATTTATCTAAATTAAAAACACATAAATTGAAGTATTAAATTTAAAATCAATTCTCGTTGTCAAAACCAGAAAGCGGGGTTTTAAGATGTCAAAACTATCAACAGATTGATATGTGTTTATGTCCAATTTCAATGTGAAATTATTTCCAATTACCAAAATTGGATTAAATGATAAAAACTTAATCCAATTAAAATTTAAAACCAATTAATAGGATAATATAACTATATAAATAAATTAGATGAAAAGGCATTTTTGATTTAAAATGCAGTATTTTTCACTCGTCATTAAAATGTGGATTTTATCAGAAAAAACACAAAAATTTTAACCAAAGTAAATTTTTATAACCTACTACTAAATATGTAGTTTATTTTGTCAAATAAAACATATAAAAGTGACAAAAACTATATTTAAAAAGGGTTCTTCATCAAAAGGTGGTAAAACATGGTTTTAAAAATATTAGAGTATATTATTCATAAAATTGGATTCATTATCATTTTAAGCCTCTAAAATTTATTAGATAAATGTAAAAATATTTAAAAAATATGTTTAATAATATTGTAGTTATTTTTTTTATTCCCTAAAATAAAAAAGATAAGCGTTAACTACCAATTAAAATAATAATATTATTATTGTATTGTTTTTTGTTATAACTCAATGTTGTGTGCAATGTAAGATTTCAGAGAAACCCATTATTGTGTGTCAAGTACGCTGTCAGATAAAGAATACCTATAATATAAAATTAATATTTTATTAAAAAATATTAATAGATATGAATATTTATTATTCTATAAATACCTGGGATGTTACATAATTCCCACCGTTTTGAAATTGCGTCCTTGCAATTTTAAAATTGGGCTCAGTAACTTTACAGAAAATACCACATCGAAAAAAAGGTAAATAAATCATCTACTTTAAAAGATAAAAATTTAATTACAAATTCCACCTGAGATAACACAAACTAGGTTTTAATGTAGGAAAACAAGGATATGGAAGAGAAAACGAACCATCAAGTTTTGATAGAGTGTGATAGAAAACATGATTAGGAGAAAGTTAACAACCAAAAACCATAATCTTGTGATGGGTTAAATAGTATATGATTTCTCAGTAGCAAAATTAAATGGAAAAAGTTTCTATTTATGGTCCTTTTTATAAATTTGAGGAATTTTTTTATTACTTAGGATAAGATCAAAAGGAAACATACTTACTTGTCATGTAGAGTTTCATCCTTTAAAAAATATCTACCACAAACTAATCTTTTCACCAAATGATGAGTATTCAAGATGACTCGGTCACACCTAAAGCACTAGAATCAAATTCTTGAGAATATGATAATCAATAAAATATGAACTATATATTTCCCCTATAATTATACATTAACCCAATTCCAAAAATAGTTAGTAAAATATCAGATATTCCCCAAAAAAGAATAATCCTTTATAAAAAGAAATACCACTATTAATCTCCAAGTTTCAACGAACAATACCCAAAGGTCGAAAAATACCATTCAATAAAAAATTGACCTTAAATATCATCAAAATAATCCAAAACTAAAATTTAAACCCATAGTTCAGAAGTATTTGATAACATAGTCTTCCCTGATAAATCTTAACATTTATCTCCAAATAAGATCAACTAGTCTCAAAGTCTCACACTTAAAAGTAAATAACATAATCACATATTCTCCATGATAGGTTGATCATTTCAAAAAATAACCCAAATCCCCATATGTCCATAATAAGATCATAGATTCTTCCAAAAATAAAATTCAACCATTAATCCTCAAATTAAATCTCATACTATTCTTTTTTTCCTTAGGCATATAGTGTTACCAAAATGGGGAAAGTATTCCAAAATAACATTTATCACATAGTCACCAAATCATTTTACTATACCCAAGATATCCATTTGATAAAACATAAGTTCACAAAATCAACTTATTCTGGATCCATAAAATTATTTAACTAAAAATAATAATTCATACTGACTAGGGACTTCACGTTGTCCAGTGTTAGGTGATATATCCTAGTCGCATTTCAGTTGTGGGTTTGATTCCCACAGATTTTTCCGAATCAACGGGTTGTCACATGGTATGCATGTTGTACTTTTTGAAAATCTATATAATTCTTATAACACTCAAAAAATGAGATAAAATCATCAAAATAACCATAACATAATTTAACCACATGTTTATATCATACCTCACATTTTATATCCCAAAAATTAATAACCCAAAATTTCTTCAAAGGTGAATGTATTCAAAAATACCATTATCCATCTTAATATTCCAAATCATGAATCCTAAAAAGGGTTTTCTAGGACATTGAACTTATGATATACCATAAATTATAAACCCATGATGATATCCCTAACCCTTAAGAAAATATCCCAATATCCAAAGTTTTCTAAACCATCCTCTAATACCAACTATAATGCCCTAGCCTTAAACATTACTTAATCACGAGATATGTCAAGAATTCCCATTGGGGATGTTTTTAGGTTTATAGTTTTAGAAAATTAGACCATACCTATTACATAATAGACCCAGAAATTACATGTGTAAAGTTACACTCATTATCCACTTTTTCAACCAAATGAAACCTTTTAAACAAAACATGATTTATTTTTCTTGATAAAAATCTTATTGACTTCTTCCTTTGTCTTGTAAATCCTTATACCCTATGCAAAAAAATTTAAAAATACGGGATGAACTTAAATAGATCATTAAGGGACATAATAATAATGAAAACCATTAGTCCAGTTAAAACATGGTAACTCATTTAATGTTTTTTTGAGAGAATTAAATGAAACATTTTCTCATGAATAACACTCATACTTTTTTTCACAAATAAAAACATTAAACTAATAGAAAGTAATTAAAACTAATTTATGTGAATTATATCATCATATACATAAAACTCCTTCAAACATCATCCAATTGGAATAACCATATGTTTGACTTAAAAATTGGATATCTATAATGGGGATCACCCTTCATATAAGCTATATTGGTCTCACCTGCGAGCTATAAATGGGATCAACACTTTGTATAAGTTGTGTTGGGCTCACTCATGAGATATAATAGGGAACTAACCTTCATATAAGATATATCAGGCTCACCTGGTTCATATAATTCTCATCTACCATTTCATGAATAAAACACGTTCATCACATAACCCTTTTGAAAAACTCATCTAATCCCATATGAAAAACATTTCTGAATAAAAATACCACTTTAATTTAAGATCACATTTTCAATACCAAGATACCCAAATAATGGAATAAGGGATTTATTTAAAATATTTTTAGGCTTATAGAGGAATCCAAATATCAAATAACGGTTACAATGGCGGAGAAGTCCTTATCACCGTACACATTAAAACAAAAACATTCCTTTTATAATATTATAAAGAAAGTGAAATGATTTGTATAAAAATATTCCTTTTGAAAACAATGAATGAAATTCTCTATAGACATAAAATATCATTTACAATAATTTTATATCCATATAAATAAATATGTAAATTAATATCTTGAAGAAAAAGATTGGATAATTAAATTATTAAACATTCAAGGCGTCCAATACAACTTTAAACATTTAAATGTTAATCTACATTAATTAATAAAAAATTAGTATAGATAAAATATGGATATTAAATGTCATAGTGGCTATATAAACATCTTATAAAAGAATAGCGGTGGATATTATCAAGAAATTCCTCAATGAATGGAGATTGAGACGAAACCAATTACCTTGAGTCAGACTCATCAGATACAATCGTTATGTTCGTGAATAATAAACATAGGTTGATTTATAATTTCTTGAGAAACTTTTTCAATTTTATTTTTCCTTTTTTATAACTTATTACCGTATACAAATTATATAATTTTTTAAGTTTATATTGGTCTTTTTGTTGATATTCAGTACTTGAGTCAAAAAATGAACTTGTTTTTATGTAAACTGGTCATGTGGTCAAATTAAATCATCTCCATAATATTATTATTCATAATTAAAATATCATATATTTCTAGTATATATGTATTTATTATGTCCATAATATTTGGGGATAACAAATGAAATGCACCGTTTATAGAGACGGTAGACCGTACACACGCAAGAACACTACTTTCATTTCTTTTTCATATTAAAAGAATAATAATCAAATGATATAAATGTATATTATAATACTAGTATTATATTTAATTAATTTATGTCTCATAGTTTTAATGAAACCATCATTTATACATTCCATGTACAACATGAATGAGTCATATCACTATGAGGGGGCGGTAGTCACACTTCCTCAAATGAAATTATCATATTGACACATCATGGAAGGGATAAAGGTATGTTTTAAATAAAAATTATAGATTAATAGAGACAATATAAATATAATATATATAATATATAATTTTAGTGACATCATAATTCCCACCATGAGAAATGGTAGCATAAAATTGAACAATCATCATTTCGTGAGGCAGTAGTTCGGCGTACATAGAAAAAGTATGTTCTTATCCATTAAATGGAGGTTGTGTAAGTGTAGTTAGAATCATTATAATAACAAAATAATAGTATATTTAGGATAAATTTTTTGTTATTTCATCAAAGAATAAGAATATTTTAGTGAGTGGATATGAAAAATAAAGGAAAGAAACTTGAGAGAAGATGTTACCTCTAAACCGAGTAACTTCTATTGATTTGATCGAAAAGGCTTTCATGAATTGCCTTATGGACAAGGTAAGAATTATAAGAGTAAGGGAGGGATTTTGGGAGATTATTTTAATATAATTTGGATGATTCAAGGGTCTTTAGTGGTGTGAGTATGTGGGTAGAGGTGGTGTCTTTTTATAAGAGGGGGGATGGGAACTTTAGGAATGTCTTGAAATATTATTTTATTAAAAAATGATTTTTCGAATTATAATACCTCCAAAGTGATATAATTCTAGGATAAGATGATTATGGATATAAATAATCTCAACTAATATGTTTTAGAAAAGTTTAGGTCACAAAAGTAACCTTATATTTTAGCTTTAACCCTTGGTTAAAAACATTAACTTTTACCATGTGCTCTTGTATTTTCATAATATATGGTTACTATAGTTACTAAAAAATTTAAATCGAATATAAAATGGATAATTAATGAATTTTTTTACATTATATAAGTTATTTGGCCGAATATTATATTTTTAGGACTATTATATCATTTAACAAAATAGTATTAATTTTAAAAACCCATTTATGTCAAGTTTGATACTATTTTGTAATTGATTTTTTTTGAAGTCATAAAAACTTTATTTATTCAAAAAAGGCATTAAATACTATATAATATTTCAATTTTATCCATAAAATTCGTGTATTTAATCCAAATGTTCAAATTAAATTTATTTTAATATTTATAAATTCATTTATTTGAATATTTCATTAATACTGTAATCACTGCATCATCATTGCGTCATAAATAAATATTTTAAATTTGTGTATAAATATTATAAATAAAATATCATGATGTATGCAATATTTTTAGATATTTAATGAATATTTATAGTCATATATATCATTTATATAACCCTATGTTAAAATTAATTTATTAAAAGATACATGCTTTTTTTATATTTCCCTTTTTTTAAATTAAATATTATAAAATGTCATTTTCACACTCAAGTGGCTCCCAGATGCCAAAAGTTCAAATTAAGGATGATAATGGTTGTAAATATATTATATAATAGGATTAGGAAATGTTTTAGGGTAGTTTTATGTTATTATAATATTAGTTTTTTTAACCTTATTTACCTGATTTACCATTTAACCATGATAAATAAATATAATTATTGAAGTTTCTATTCATAATTTCAAAATAATAAAAGAAATATATTTAAACAATTCATACCTTATTATTGTTAATATTGAAACCAATTTTCTAAATTTAAAACACATAAATTTTAGTAATTAATTTCAAATTAATTCCCATTGTCAAAACCAGATAGCGGGTTTTTAAAAAGCCAAAACTATCAAATGATTGACATGTGTTTATGTCCAATTTAAATATGAAATTACATCCAATGGACAACAATGGATTAAATTATAAAAAAAATCCAATTAAAATTTAAAATAAATTAAATTTACAATCTAACTATATAAATAAACTCGATAAAAAGACAGTTTTTAATTTATATTAACTATTTTCACTATTCATTAAAATATGGATTTTTTCCGAAAAATACCAAAATTTCAACCAAAGTAAATTTTGATTCCCTATTTCTAAATAATTAGTTTATTTATTAAAATAGACCATATAAAATTTTCACAAACTATATTTATAAAAGGTTTTCCACCAAAAGTCTCTAATATGAGCTTTTAAAAATATTAGAGTATTTTATGCTTAAAATTGGATTCATTCTCATTTTCAGCCTCTAAAATTTATTGGATAAATGTAAAAACATTTAAAAAACATGTTTAATCATATTTTGGTTTTTTATTTTCATTACCTCCAATAAAACTACTATACATTAACTACCAATTAAAATAATAATAATAATAATAATATATTATTTTTCAGTACAACTCAATGTTGTGCATATCGTAAGATTTCATAGAAAACTGTTGGTTCGTGTCAAGTACACTATCCAAAAAAGCGTCCCCATAATTTAAAATAAATATTTTATTCATAAATGTTATTGGAAATGAAAATTTTTTATTCTATAAATACATGGGATGTTACATCATTCCCCCCTTTGGGAAATTGTGTCCTCATAATTTTAAAATTAAGCTCGGTAACATTATTGAAAATACCACATAAAAAAAGGTAAATAAAACATCCATTTTAAAAGATAGAAATTTATGTAGAAAGGTAGCCTGAGATAACACAAACTAGGGTTCCATGTAGAAAAACATGGATATGTAAGAGATAACCAACCATCAAGTTTTGATAGATAGTGATAGAAAACATGATCAGGAGAAAATAGAAAACCAGAAACTATAATCATGGGATGGGTTAAACGGTCTTTGATTTCCTAGTAGGAAGAGTAAATGGGTAATGTTTTTATTTAATTTCATTTTTATAAAGTTGAGGAATTATTTTTCTTCTTAAAATAAGGAAAAAAGGAAACATACTTACTTGTCAATAAGAGTTTCATCCTTTAAAAAATATCCACCACAAACTTATCTTTTCCCCAAACGATGTGTATTAAAGATGAGTTGGTCACACCTAAAGTGATAGAATAAAATTATAGAGAATCTCATAATCCACAAAAAAGAACTATATATTTCCCATGTCTTTTGACATTAACCCAAAACCAAACCTGTTAGTAAAGGATTAGATAATCCCCCAAAAAATAATAATCCTTTCTAAAAATAAATACTACTCTTAATCTCCAAAATTCAATGAAAAATACCAAAAGTTTAACAAATACCATTCAATAAAAAATTGTCCTTAAAATTATTCAAAATAATCCAAACTAAAATTGAAACCCAAATTTTAGAAGGATTTGATCACATAGTCTTCCACGATAAATCTTAGCATTTGTCTTCAAATAACATCAATTACTTTTAAAGTCTCATACTTAAAATCAATTAACCTAATCACATATTATCCATGATTTTTTAATCATTTCCACAAATAAACTAAATCTCCATATGTCTACAATAAAAACATATATTATCCCAAAATAAAATTCAACCGCTACTCCTTAAATGAAATACCATAGTATTCTATTTTCCTTAGGAATATAGTGTTCCCAAAATAGGGAAAGCCTTCCAAAATAACATTTATCACTTAGTCACCAAATCATTTTACTATAATAAGTATATCCATTTGATAAAACATAATTTCCCAAAATCAAATTATTATTGATTCATAAAATCCTTTAGCTAAAAATAATAAGTCATACTAACTAGGGACATCACGTAGTCCAGTGTTAAGTGATAAATCCTAGTCGCAGTTCGGTTGTGGGTTTGATTCCCACAGCTTTGTCCCACTTGACGGGTTGTCACATGGTATGCATGTTGTCCCTTTTCAAAAACAATATAATTCTTACAACATTTGAAAAATGAGATAAAATAATCAAAATAACCATATCATAATTTTACCTCAAATTTATCTCATACCTCACATTTTGTATCCCAAAAATGAATAACCCATAATTTACTCAAAGTTAAATGTCTTCAAAAACACCATTAGTCACCCTAATATTAAAAATCATAAATCCAAAAAAAGGTTTCTAGGACATTGATATTATGATATACCT
This sequence comes from Viscum album, assembly GCA_963277665.1. Lineage (NCBI taxonomy): Eukaryota > Viridiplantae > Streptophyta > Magnoliopsida > Santalales > Viscaceae > Viscum > Viscum album. The sequence goes on from OY728122.1 coordinate 1,979,770,639, forward strand.
TAAAATTATAAACCCATGATGATATCCCTAGCCCTTAAGAAAATACCCCAATCTCCAAATTTGTATAAACCATAATCTAATACAAACTATAAGGCACCATCCTTAATCATTATTTAGTCTTTATATATGTAAAGAATTACCATTGATAATCCTTTTAGGTTTAGTGTTTTAGGTAATTAGTCCATATCTATTACATAATAGACCCAGACATTACATGTGGATAGTTACACTCAGTATCCACTTTTTCCACAAAAGGAATCATTTTAAACAAACCATGATTTCTTTTTCTTGATAAAAATATTCATGACGTCTTCCTTTCTATTATACATCTTTATACCCTATTGAAAAAATTTCAAAAATATAGGATGACCATAAAAATTTCAATAAGTGACATAAAAAGAAAGAAAACCATTAGTCCAGTTAAAACATGGTAACTCATTTAATGTTTTATTGAGAGAATTAAACAAAACAATTTCACATGAATAACACTCATAATTTTTTCTCAAATAAAAACATTAAACTAATATCAAGAAATTAAAACTCATTTTGGTGACTTAGAGCATCGTATACATAATACCATTTCAAACATCTTCCAATTGGTATAACCTTATGGCTTGACATCCATATTTTACATCTATAATGGGGTTCACCCTTCGTATAAGTTGTATCGGGCTCACCTGTGAGCTATAATTAGGATCAACCCTTCGTATAAGTTGTGTTGGGATCACCTAGGAGCTATATTGGGGCTCAAAACTTCGTATAAGATATATCGGTCTCACCTGTTTCATATAATGCTCATGTATGATTTCATTAATAAAACACGTTCATCACAAAACCGTTTTGAAAAAATCATCTAATCCCATGTGAAAAGAACATCTGTATAAAAATACCATTTTAATTTAAGATCCCATTTTCAATACCAAGATAAAAAAATAAAAAAATAAGGTATTTATTTAAAATACATAAAGGATTATAGAGGAATACAAATATCAAATAATGATTATGGCAGTGGGGAAGTCGTTATCACCATATATGTTAAAACAAATAACATTCCTTCTGAAATTTTGTAAAGAAAGTGAAATGATTTGTATAGAAATATTTATTTTCAAAACAAGGAATGAAATTATAGATAGACATATGTAAAGACCCATAATTTACATGTAATTCTTTTAATTATATGGGAATTTTATGAGTCCGTAAAAATTGACGGCATGTGATTCTGAGGCTCGGTGTTCCCGGAAAGAATTTATAAACTTTTTTTGGGTACATTCATTAAACGTATGAGTGTATTTTTGTAACTTTTAAATGGGTGCTCAGAATTGAAATTTGAGGGCACCGTTGAACTCGCAACTCAAGTATTCGCTTAAGGAGACATTCACCTCGACCATAGTAGGTCGAGGGAGAAAGATATATTTAGTGTTTTTCATGGAAATGAAAAAATAAAATAAAATATTATTTTATTTTATTTCTAGTAAAACATCCCACATTAATGTTAAATAGGTGGGGATCACATAAACTAAAACCCCTATTTTGAAATTAAATGCGGGGACCACCTGAACCCTCTTAATGGGAGAAACACCTTGAACTCCCACATTAATGAAGAGTTAACCCATGGAATTCCTTCATATTTATTATGCCAATGTGTTACAATTAATTGTGCCAAAAATTAATTGTTCCAAGGTAAATTAAATTGATAGAATTAATTTAATAAGTTGGCACCACTCTTTTTTTTCCGGGTTGGAAATTGTTGGAAAAGGGAGAATCTTGGGAGAGCTTGGAGAAACTCATCTCAAACTAATAACTTCTCCTCCAAACGAAGAACGCCATCTCCATCAAATAACGTTATTTAGAGCCAAGAAAGAGGATGACGCACGAGCCTGACTTTGGAACCGTGTTGCGGAGGAGAAGATCGTTGGCACCCTATTCACCTTCTCCATTTTCATATCACGACACAGAAACAAACCTTCGAGGTAGGGTTTTTGTTTTAATTTTTCCCCTTAGACATTCTTGATGTTCTTCGTGATTTAAGTTTTATCGAGCCGCTTACTGTTGTCTTAACGCAGAGGGTGCATGCCAAATGAATGTGGCACAACCTCTCCACAATCATTTAAAGTTTTGTCGTGTTCTTCGCGATGGTGGAGGATGACAATTGATACCGGTGGGGCATGGAAATGGTGGTCGGCACACCTCCAGTCACGACGAAGGCGACAACATGACTGTGCCTCCCGACGGAAGAGAACTGTGACTAGTGCCGCAGCGGTGAAGGGAGGATGGTCGGCCGAGCTGGCTGCCTCTGAAGGCACGGTGCGCAACCGCGCCACTCGGAGAGAATGGCTGGCCATCCGGCCAGTCGCGGCCATCCGCGGCCGCCCTGCCGCACCACGACGCCCCGCCGCACCACGACCGCCCTTACACCCAATGGCCGCCCCGCCACAACTCGGCCACCCCACCTCCCTGCGGTAGCCCTGCCACACTGTGGCCGCCCCGTTGCCCCGCGACCGCCCCACCTCACCACTGCACCCCGCTGCCCTGCCCCACCGCGACCTCCCCACCGCATCGCGGCCGCCCCGCCGCACTGCGACCACCCTGCACCGATGGCCGCCCAGTTCGGGCCGGGCTGCACCACGGGCCGGGCTACACCGTTTGCGGGGCTGACCCAAATGGGACCAGGTCGGTCCGACCAGGTAGGACTGGACCCAGACCAGTTTCGATCTTATAGTTTTTTTTGCCTTAACTTTCGCACCATGCATCCATTGGACAACCCGTATATGGCACAGAATCCTTAGGGAGATATGGTGCTTTTGTTATACCCCAAATGAGATTTGGATAAAGTTGTGGTACGGTCGAGTTGGATTGAGCACGAATCCAACCTGGCCCTCAGAACTGAAATGCTAATAACTTACAGACTAGGCGTCTGATTAACGCATCGCTTGTTGTGTTGAGACCCCTATTACATAAAGGACTTTTGGGATACCTCTTCATGGGACTTCATGGTAGTTGTATTATCTTCCAATAGCTTGAGGAACAGACTCTCCCGAAGATGAGAAAGCTTAGTGCGGGTACCATGTAGCTGGCTCTGACGATGTACAAGGATCCCATGTGGGTTTGACGATATACTAATGATGTACTAGGATCATGTGTGGGTCTGACGATGTACAAACTATGTACTAGGATCCTATGTGGGTCAAATGATGTACTGACGATGTACTAGGATCCTGTGTGGGTCTGACGATGTACTGACGATGTACAAGGATCCTATGTGGGTCTGACGATGTACTAAGATCTTGTGTGGGTATGACAATGTAATGAAGATGTACTAGGATCCTATGTGGTTCTGATGATGTACGGAGGATGTACAAGGATCTTGTGTGTGTCTGACGATGTACTGACAATGTACTAGGATCCTATGTGGGTCTGACGATGTACTAACGTTGTACTAGGATCCTATGTGGGTCTGAAGATGTACTAACTTTGAACTAGGATCCTGTGTGGGTATGATGGTGTACTAGAATCCTGTGTGAGTCTGCAATTTGGGATCCTTCGTGTGTCTTCATCTTAATAGATTAAGATGATTCAATAGTTACATCTAATCATCTCTCCTATTGTACCTATGTTATACCAAGTGTGAGCTGAGTCCTTACATTTGTTGTACTTTTCTTCGTGGTAATACCTTGGTGGTATTCTCCTATGTGATGTACCTATTTGGTACTTACCTTTTGGTTTTACTTCCTTTGTGGAACAGTTGAGATTTGGTATTTTGGGTTGGATCCTGTGTTTCCTCATGATTGAGATGGGTATATTTGATAACTTAGGTATATGTATGGGTATATACCTAAGTAGGGTTGTCACTAGTTTACAATCTTTGTGGTTTATCCTTTGTGGATTTTTTGAGACCTTGAGGGTCTCAAGGTCCCTAATGAGTATCTTTATACCCACCCTTGCATGGGCTATGCTCGCACCTTGTTGTGTTTGGTGTAGACGACAAACAAAGCTGACTGAGGATGAGAGTACCAGGACAGGATGTAGCTCGAAGGTGGACATTAGATGAGGCGTACCACAGAGATGGCCATTCGAGATTTGTACCTACCCTTCAGGTAGGATCCTCGAAAGGTGTTCACAAGAGCTGTTTCAGTTTTCTTGTACCTTTCAGTTTTTTGTACTTTCCAGTTGGGCTTGTATTCTGGCCCCTTTTTACTTACTTTCAGCACTATTTTTCTATATAGTTTACTTGTTTTCATATCTTGTTGTGTGATTGGTTGAGTGTGTTTATAGGATATAAAGGAAATGACTTCCCGGTTTTAGGGGATACACCTTTCGGTGCTATTCGCCAGCCCCTGGCCTATGGAAGGCGGGCATGTGGTAGTCACGACACGGGCCCCGACGGACGGGTCGTGAGAAATTGGTATAAGAAGAGTCAGTTCTACTATAGAACATAAGACTCCGATCTTTTTAACGGTAATAGTGTTAAGTGTTTGGAGTGTAGTTAAGATTTTAGTGAATCCAGTATTAGTGTGGTGGCCGACGTATCCATACACCAGGACCCTGACTTCTAATTTCCAACTCAGTGCACGAAAACACCATTTGTGTGTGTGTTTTGACAAGTTTTCTTTGTGATCTCTTTGAATCAGCTCACCAGGTATAACTTTTTTACCATGGAAAACCTGTTTATTTTTATGATTCCTCCACGCATATAGCCTACTAGGGTTATGGGTATAGTACCACTGATAGCCCACCGAGCAATGAGGCCTTGGTGCAGGGCCTTCATCCATTAGAGGCACCAGCGGAGGCACCAGTGGTACCATTACCCATTGGGTCACGGATTCCACCAGCCCCAGTAGCAGAGGGTGCACTCCACTAGAGAGTGTTGCATGATTTCTAGTGCCAGAGGCCACCCAGGTTCAGGGGAGAGACAGACCCACAGGTAGCTGAGGATTGGATGGAGGCTTTGGTGAGAGTCTTTCGACTGGTAGGGACACCAGCTGATCTCATGGTGATCCTTACTGCCAGAATTTTACAGGAAGTAGTAGATAGATGGTGGAGTTTGATGCTCCAGGTTCACGATGAGCTGATGCTTCTCTGGTCAGACTTCGAGAGCCTGTTTCGAGCAGAGTTTTTCCCAGTGACTCTTCACGTAGTGCGCATACAGGAGCTTCTTCATCTCCAGAAGGGAAGCATTACTGTGGCTCAGTACTCAACAAGGTTCACCGACCTCTCATGCTACACCATTGATATGGTGCAAGGCCCATTCTTCAGGGCCCAGACCTTTGAGTAGGGACTCAGTTAGGAGATCAGGGCTTCGATGATTTATCTCAACATCTTGACGTAGGCAGGGGTGTTAGAGTGAGCCCTTTTAGTGGAGAGTTTTCTTGCTGAGCAGCCACCAGCAGCGAGACACACCACTAGTCGTCACGTAGAGGAGTCTTCTGTAGCTGGAAGCAGAAATATGTCACAGAGGTCTAAGAGGACCAGACCTACATGTCGATGACTTCATGACTCAGGATTTGTTATGCAGGGTACTGGAGACAGATCCTGTCATGCGAGGAACATGCAGTGTTTCACATGCGGCAGGCAGGGTCACATGGCTCGTGACTGTCTGACCCGCCATACGGATGATCAGCCGATGGTGGAAGGACCGCCCAGACAGAGACAGAGGTTCTACCTAGGAGGCCCATAGGGAGCAGGCAGATGTGGAAGAGGAGCTGGCAGTGTAGCTGGTGGTGGGTGACGATTCGAGATGTTATTGCCACCACCACCTGGTAGTCCACCTTGACCACAGGGAGCAGGTGGATAGGGGAGAGATCATCTCTCGGAAGTTGAGGCCTACAACCATGGAACTCCATAGATGATATGAGGTATGATCTATGTCTACTCCACCTTAGCTACAATACTTATAAAGACAAGTTATAGTAATTCTTTTATTTCCACTGCCCTCATTCGGAGCTCAGAGATTCCAACGGAGACATTGGCTCAGTACTTATAGCTAGAGACTCTTATGGGAGAGGATTCGACAATTACACACTAGTGATGGCAGTGTGAGCTTAATCTAGGAGGTGATATCTTCGGTTGGGATCTCCTAGTAGCGGCGTCGAGGCCTTACGACATCATCTAGGGTATAGACTAGTTATCTACAGTCCATACTCAGATTGACTGTATTAGGCGAAAATTGTTGTGTGTATGCACAGATGGGATGAGGTTTACCTTCACCAGTGAGAAGGGAGCCTTTTCATCACATTATGGACTTACCCGGAAGAGAGTACAGTTGATCACTAATCAGTTGGCTAGCCTTACCCTCGGAGCGGTTGATGTGGAGAGTCTGATCTATCCTGTAGTGGTGGACCAGTACGCGGATGTCTTCCCTAATGATGTTTCGGGTCTACCTCCTCGGAGGAGGTGGACTTTTACATTGACTAGTACCCAGAGATGAAACTAATATCAACACCAGTGAATCAGATGGCTCCCATGGAGCTTCGTGGGCTGTAGGTACAACTGGAAGACTTATAGGGGAAAGGTTTCATTCGGCCTAATGTTTCTCCTTGTGCAGCCCTGATTTTGTTCACCAAGAAGGTGGATGGGAGCTTGAGACTTTGTGTTGACTATCGGTGCCTGAACTAGGTGACCGTGAAGAACAAGTACCCACTCCTGAGGATTGATGAACTCTTTGATCAGCTGAAGGGATCACGGTGGTTCTCGAAGATAGACCTCAGATCAGGCAATCAACAGCTCTGAGTGCAAGACAAGGATGTGCAGAAGATGACTTTTAGATGTCGGTATAACCACTATGAGTTCTTAGTTATGCAATTCAGCGTGACCAACGACCCATTAGTGTTCATGGGAAACATGAACAGGATCTTTCAAGCATACCTTGATTGCTTTGTAGTAGTCTTCATTGATGATATTCTGGTCTACTCGACTACTGAGGAGGAGCATATCTATCATTTGCAGATAGTTCTGGACACACTTCTAGAGAACCATATTTATGGTAAGCTCTCGAAGTGCCAGTTCTATATCCGAGAGGTGCACTTTCTAGGACACATCATCTCAGAGGCTGGAGTTGCAGTGGATCCAGCGAAGATTGAGGCAGTACTTTCTTGGGATCTACCCAGGAGTGTGATGTAGGTACGAAGTTTCCTGGGTTTGGCTGGATACTATCAGAGGTTTGTACCAGATTTCTCCAGAGTTGCAGCACATTTATCAGTGTTGACGAAGAATGGGAAACCCTTCGTGTGGTCGGAGAAATGTCCGCGGATTTCTTAGGAGTTTAGGAAGAGTCTGACTAGTGCCCACATCTTGAGGCTTCTAGAGGAGGGTGTAGGGTACGTAGTCTATTGCGACGCATTAAGGACCGAGCTCAAATGTGTCCTGATCTAGGAGCGAGTATTGATCGCATATGGTTCTCGACAGCTAAGACAAAATGAAAAGAACTACACTACCCATGGCCTGGAGTTAGTAGCAGTGGTTTTCACCTTGAATATGTGACAACATTATTTGATGGGTGAGTGTTTTACAGTCTACTCAGATCACAAGAGTCTCAGGTATATCTTCTCACAGAAGGACCTGAACCTGAGACAATGAAATTGGTTTGAGTTCCTCCAGGACTATGACATCAAGATAGTATATACTCCTGGGAAGGGGAACATTGTAGCAGATGTACTCAGCATGAGATCTGTTATACAGTTGCTAGGCGAGGTGACAGAGCAGCTGGCCTCTTTGAAGATATCCTTTGTCGATCGACATGGAGCATCTTAACTTCAGTTTCTTATAGTCACTACCCCACTTCTTCAGTGAGACAAGGAGGCGCAGCACGAGTACACTAACTATGAGGCTCGACGTGCTCAGATATCCACTGGTCAGACACCTGATGGATTTTCTGAATGTGGGGAGCACTTCATCCTTTTCAGAGGATGCACCATGGTACCATTGTCACTTTGGGAGGATGTGTTGAGGGTTTTACACACATACCCTCTATTAGTACATCCTGGAGTGGTGAAGATGTAATAGGGTCTCCGACGACAGCACTGGTGGATGAGAATAAAGAAACCAGTAATAGAGTTTGACTCTCGGTGACTCACTTTTCAGAAAGTGAAGGTGGAGCATCAGGTACCAGCAGGCTTGGTTCAGATTTTAGAGGTCCCTGAGTGGAAGTGGGATGGCATATCCATGGAATTCATGACAGGACTTCCACGTACATCCAAGGGTCATGATTTTATCTGGGTGATCGTTGACAGACTCACCAAGTCGGCCCACTTCCTACTGATCATAGAGTAGGGTTCAGTAGAGAGCTTGTGACGCCTCTATGTGTAGAAGATTGTGCAAATACATGGAGTAACCTCGACGATTATCTCGGATCATGATTCATGTTTTACTTCCCGGTTATGGAAGGGGGTGCATGAGGCTTTTGGGACACATCTTCATTTGAGAACCACCTTCCATCCTCAGACGGATGGCCAGACTGAGCAGACTATTCAAACCCTCGAGGTCATGCTGCATGCTTGAATTTTTGACTTCGGTTGCAACTGGGAGGATCACATTCCTTTGGTGGAGTTTTCATACAACAATATCTAACACTCCACCATTGGGATGGCACCTTTCTAGGCTTTGTACAATTGACCTTGCAGATTGCCTTTGTGCTGGACTGACCTAGGGGAGTCAGAAATAGTGGGACTAGAGAAGGTATGGGCTACCACAGAGAAAGTGCAAATCATCCAGGAGTGGATGAAACTGTACTGAGCAGGAATAAGTCTTATGCTAACAGGAGACATATATTTCTGGAGTTTGAGGATGGTGACCACGTCTTTCTATGCGTCTCACCCCGATGAGGTTTGCAGAGGTTTGGCTAGGGCAACAAGTTATCTCTGAGGTTCATCAGACCTATTCATATCCTTAGCAGAGTTAGCGAGGTGGCTTACCACTTATCACATCCCCCTTAGTTTCACTAAGTGCACGACGTCTTCCATGTATCCCAACTGAGGAGATATGTGCATGTCCCTTCCCACATCATCGACCACGGTGAGTTGTACATCGACGATGGGGTGATGTTTATGGAGGTTTCAGTAGAGATTGAGGATCGACAGGAGGGGGTCCTTTATGGGTGGTCGATACCTCTGGTGTGCATTTTCTGGCAGCCCGAGAACCTCCAGGAGAGCACATGGGAGTGGGAGGCTCAGATTCATGCTCAGTACCCCCACTTGTTTTCCAAGTTTTGTGATGTGGCTTTTGGGGACACAAAGCTCTGAGGTGGGGAGAATTTAATGACCTGTAATTTCCATGTATTTTTTTAATTATATGATAATTTTATGAATCTGCGAAAATTGATGGAATGTGATTCCGAGGCCCGGTGTTCCTAGAATGAATTTATGAACTTTTTTTGGGTACGTTCAGTAAACGTACGAGCAGTTTTTTGTAAATTTTAAACCGATGCAAGGAATTTAAATAAAAGGGAACTGTTGAACTTGCAGTGCTATTATTCACTTAAGGATACCTTCACCTCGACCTTAGTAGGTTGAGGGTGAAAGATAGATTTTGTGTTTTTCATGGAAATGAAAAATAAAATAAAATAAACTTTTATTTTATTTCTAACAAAACCTCCCACATGAATGTTCAAGACGTGGGGACCACCTTTACTAAAACCCCCATTTTCAAATTAATGTCAGGGACCAATCGAACCATCTTAATGGGAGAAACCCCTTGAACTCCCTCATTAATGAAGAGTTAACCCATGGACATCCTCCATATTTATTATGCCAACGTGGTACAATTAATTGTCTTAACAATTAACTGTGCCAACGTAAATTAAATTGATAGACTTAATTTAATAAGTTGGCACCTCTCTCTTTTTCTTGGTTGGAAATTGTTGGCAAAGGGAGAATATTTAGAGAGCTTGGAGAAACTCATCTCCAATGAAGAACTTCTCCTCCAAACAAATAACACTATCTCCATCAAATAACGTTATTTGGAGCCAAGAAAGAGGACGACACATGAGCCCGAATTCGGAATCATGTTGCAGAGGTGATGGTTGTTGGCACCCTATTCGCCTTATTTGTTTTCATCTCACAACACATCAAAGATCCTTCGAGGTAGTGTTTTTTTTAAAAAATTTCCCCTTACCCGTTCTTGATGTTCTTCGTGATTCAAGTTTTATCAAGGCACTTTCTATCACCATAACGCAGAGGGTACGGGCCAAATGAGGGTGGCCAGACCAATCTACAATCCTTTGAAGGTTTATTGTGTTCTTCATGATGGTGGAGGATGAACATGGACACCGTTGGGGCACGGAAATGGCGGTTGGCACACCGCTGGCCGCGATGAAGGCGACGGCGCGACCACGCTGCTTGATGGAAGAGAACCGCATCTAGCGTCGTGGTGGCGAAGGGAGGACGACCGACCGTGATGGCTACCGGTGAAAGCACGGTGTGTGACCGCACTGTGTGGAGAGGACGGTGGGCCATCCGGCCAGCCACGACACCCCCACGCACCACAACTGCCCCGTCGCACCGCGGCCGCCCCGCCGCAACGTGGCGCACTGCCGCACCGCGGCCGCGCCGCCGCACCGCAGCCACCCTACAAAGCGGGGCACCCAGCATAGGCCGGGCCGGACCCAGTTGGCTGGGCTGACTTGAACCGGACCTGGTCAGCCCAGGCCGGGACGTTCCGATCGGGTCGGACCAGACCCGGACCAGTTTTGACCATATACGTTCTTTTGGCCGTAACATTGGCTTCGGGCGTCTGTTTAACGAACCGTCTACGATGACGGAAAATTTAGGGAGAGAGGGTCCTTTTGGTATAACCCAGATGAGATTTGGAAAAATTTTAGGTACGTTCGTGCTTAATGGAGAAATAATCTAATCGGTCCCTCTGAACTAAAAGGCTAATAACATATAGACCGGGCATTCGATTAACGCACCATCTGTTGCGTTGAGACCCCTATTACATGTCAGTCCTTTGGGATACTTCTTCGTGGTACTTCTTGGTAGTTGGAGTATCAACAAGTATCTTGAGGAGAGGACTCTCCCAGATATGAGTAAACTTAGTGCGGGTACCCTGTAGCTTTCTGTGACGATGTACTAGGATCCTGTGTGGGTCTGACGATGTACTGATGATGTACTAGGATCCTGTGTGGGTCTGACGATGTACTGACTATGTACTAGGGTCATGTGTGGGTCTGACGATATATTGATGATGTACTAGGATCATGTGTGGGTCTAACTATGTACTGACGATGTACTAGGATCCTATGTGGGTCTGACGATGTACTAACGATGTACTAGGATACTGTGTGGGTTTGACGATGTACCGATGATGTACTAGGATCCTGTGTGGGTTTGACGATTTATTGATGATGTAATAGGATCCTGTGTGGGTTTGATGATGTATTTTGTAGAGACCCGAAGCTTGACGTACATAGACTTTACATTACTTTTGCGGAATACATATTACATAACAAAAACACACACACAAGGATCGTAATAGTTTAGTGTCTTTGGAAACTCGGAACGTAATCTTCTAATCGTGGTGAAAGATCTTCAATATCTCCCATAAAGATCTTCCCTTTTTTTACCTAAAACATTTCTTTATATCCTGGGGAAAAGAAAACATAAAAGGGTGAGCTCAAATGCTCAGTAAGGGTAAACAAAAGAAATATCAATCACACCGTATTCATAAGAACATAACATTTTAGAAATCTTAACCTGCAAAAGAGAGCATAATTTCATAACATGGGATAAATCATGGCAGTGAAATGTAATCACAATAATCATAACTTAAAACATGAAACTTTGTGGAATTCACACATAATCATAGAGAATCATTTCTTGTTAGTCAAGACTCATTGCCAAGACTATCTTAGTGGACAGAGTCCCTTTCTGAATCGAGTAACCCTCGTTTCAGTCCTGTTTCACTGAACCGGTATAACCTACCGTTCCAGCCCTGTCTATCTCATGAGATATAAAATCTTTACCCAATGCATTGGAGGGAGATATAGGTCCCACCCATCTTATAATGAATCCTTTCTTATGTGTGCCACATAATCATAAATCATACATTATCGCATAACCCATCTAATAAAAATGGGATTCTTAAACAACATGACATTATAAAACAATTCATATAAGATAAAGGAATTCATACAAATGTTTACATCACTAAATAATCAAATCCATGTAATAATAGGGATAAAAACAGAACCCTTTTATTATCTTAGATGGAAAATAATTTTTATAAAATACTTGAACTTCATTCTTGAGGAAAATATCCTTTCTACTTCAAAAACACTTTTCCTTTCTTAACATGTCATACAATTTTAAACTAAAAGAAGTTGATTAAAAATAAACTTGAATACTTGTAAGGGAATCTTCTTGGAAATAATGTTTTAGAAATCCATTCATGCCGTATAAGTTAAAAAAACATTCTTCGTACTTTTGTCGGAAAAGTCAAAAAGTACCTCGTACGGAAAACGACAAAAGATTCCTTTCATTTCTTTTACTAAAAACTCACCGAAGGGTAAAATTGTATTTAAACAACTGTAGGTGGATGGAAATAATATTACATATTGATGAAACATGGATGTGGATGATAAAATACACCCCAGTAAATACTTACGAATAAACAATCTCGGATAAAAATGAGATTGTGATATTTCCCTTACCTTAGGTCCGATTTGCTTCGTATGTGTCCGAACCTCCTGTATAATGATTTAAATAATGTAATTGACTTATTACAGAATCATAATCATTGTTATTATATCATATATGGTTCACTTATGACATTATATTACCCGTTCTTTTGTAAATTCCATGTTAAAGAAGCGTTTTGGGTAAAATCGTTTCATTTATCGTAGGTGTTTTGACTTGTTGTTATTGACATTATTATTACTTATATAATGATTTAATTACTTCCAGAATATAAAATATAATTTATATATCATACATATTCAGTATATATATATATAATAGATAGATAAATGAAATGAAAAACACCGTTCATGGAGACGGTAGTCCGTACGTATGCATGAACGCGTTTTCCTTTCCTTATTGTCTTGAATCGAAGTAAGTAGATGACATACATATATATATATATACATAAATCCAGTAGCTTTATAATGTCATATATTTCATTATTATTTCTTATATATACTTTATAATCATTCATGAATGGTTAATCATTAAGAATGAATCTCATCGCGTCGTGGAGACGGTAGTCCGTACGTACGCACGAGCGATGATATCATCTCCATAATTATTGAATTGAATTGGATTGGATTATACAATATATCAGAATCAATATGATGTTTTAATAACTATGTATAGTTATTCTTTACACCATTATACCCATCCATGTAAGGTGGTGGTGGAAAATAGATTACACCACGGCGTGGAGACGGTATTTTGTACGTACGCACGCGCGGTGATTTCTTTTTCCGTAGGATGGATAGATGGTGAAATAGGGTTGTTTCATAATAACATATCAGTATATGAGTGATACTGATGTTATTACGTCATAATGAAACAACTTAATAAGAAGAAGTGGAAGAATAAATAAAGATTAAAGAATTGGTAACGGTAATTACCTCTTCTTTGAAGCGCCTCTTTGAGACCTCCTCTTAGGGCACTAAAATTGGTCTTTGAGGAAGACCAGAACCTCTAGGATGTTTCTAGGGAAGTGGAGAAGAGATTTTGGCAGGGGTTGGCCGAGCTTGAGTGCTCAAATTGGTGTGAGGAGGAGGGGGAGGAGGTGTCCTTTTATAAGGGAGGAGAGGGGCACCTTAGGAATATCTCAAAATATTATTTTATATTAAAGTCAAAATCGGTTTATAATGGTTCCAAAGGGTCTTATTTAGAATCTAAAGTGGGGATGGGTTTAAATCCTATCAACCAATAAGATTTAGACAAGTTTAGGGTATTATTTTAACCTTATCAATTAGATTTAACTCTAAGTTAAATAATTTAACTTTTACCGTGTCTTTTTGTTTTCTTTCACTATATGGTTAATACACTTACTATAACATGCCAAACGAACCCCAAATTGTTTATTATTAATACATATATCCTTATCTAAGTCATTTGGCCGAACCTTAGATTTTTAGGAATAAAATAACAATTAATAATATAATATTGTATTTAGAAACTATTTTGTGTCAATTTTGACACTATTTGATATATGATTTTTGTGAAAGTCATAACAGAATTATATGTTCGAACCAAGTTGATTAAATCAACACTAATATATCATAGTAACCTAGAAAATTAGTTTAATTCATAAAAAGTCTCAAATTACATTCTTTTGATCATTTATAACATCAATTATTTTAATATTTCCTTAAAAGGGTAATTACTGCATCATCGTTGTGTCATAAATAAATTAATTTATTTAAAGTCTAAAAATTATAAATAAAATATAATTATGTAGGAAATCTTTTTAGATTTCTAATGAATATTTATAGTCGAATTTATCTTATGTATAACCCCATATTAAAAATGTTTTAGTTATTAAACTTTGATTTTAACTATTTTAACTATTCATTAAATAAAATAATATTAAATGTCATAATCTAATACAAGTGGACCTAAATGGTCATATTATATTCATAAGGTTGTTTTTGGTCGAATTACACTTATCCAATAGAATTAGGACATGTGTTAGAGTAATAGTAATATCATATTTACCCTTAGTTACCCTATTTACTATTAACCGTGGTAAAAAAAAGTAAAAAGTTACTATTTACCAAAAATTATTTTCATCTCATAGAACCACATTTTAGTCCTTGATATTAACCGTGTCTGTCGGATTTTCGAAATTCCATTCACAGAAGCGGTAAAATTAAGATTTATGAGGAAATTAATTTTTTTAACTACCACTTAGTAGTTTCACTATTCATCAAAAATTGATGTTTTTCAGAACAATGCCAAAATTTCATCCTAAGCTATATTTCATATTCCGAATCCAAAAATGAAGTCTATTTTACCAAATTCATATCATAGAAGTTGCATTAATTAATTTTATAATTAAATCCTGCTGTTAAAACAAAGAGCGTGTTTTTAAGAAACAATATCTATCAAAAGATTGACACTTGTTTATGTCTGGTTTAAATGTGAAATTACAACAAATGACCAACATTGTATTAAATTGTAAAAATATATTCTAAATATACTTTAAAACCACTCAAATTAATAATTTATCACTATTAATTATTTCGATTAAAAAAAGTGGTTTTTAATTATAATTTAGTAATTTTCACTATTCATCAGAATATGAAAGTTATCCGAAAAGTACCAAAATTTCACCTTAGGCTAAATTCGATACTCCGAATCCAAAAATGAAGTCCATTTTGAGAGATAAAATTTCTAAAATTTAAAAAGTGGTTATTATTATTCATAACGGCTAGTTTTAATAATATTTTAATAGCATATCATTGTTTCGTGAAACTCAGTATTGCGTACTACACGTGCTATCGAGGAAGGTTGCGATTGCGTGTAATGCAAGTCAAGTCAAGGATGCGTGTTGTGCAAGATAATTTTGGTGTAGCGTACAACACAAGACATTAGATAAATAAAAAGAATATTTTTCATAAAATCTTGGGCTGTTACATTCTACCCCCCTTAAAATGAATTTCGCCCTCGAAATTCGTCGGGGTTATCAATGGTTTACTACTCAATAGTTTCTTTAATAGAATTCCACATCGTAAAAAGGAATACCAAAACATGGATTTAAAAACTAAAGTATGAAATGTAACGATTACCCAAATAAACTAATCACTGGGTTTCCACATAGGTGAAAATATGGATATGGAAGAGAAATCTAACCATCATGTTCTGATGGAGAGTGGTAGAGAACATGGCTATGGAAAATCCAGTAATCACAAATCCATAAATTTGTGACGATCTAAGGTACCATCTGATTCATCAGGTATAAGATCACTAGGACAACATTTTTGGTTTTCAAGATCATTTCCCTAAAGTTGAAAATTTGAATTAGAATAAATACTTTCTTTATTTTGGTACAATCTCACTGTTGTTCATGCCTTGAACAATTTCCACTTCATCTCTTAAATAAATGAAGTTGAATTTGTTATTCGTGAAGTGTTAGCAGATCATGTGATAGAATGACGGGTCATTCCATCTGTCTCAAACAAAAGGTTAGCAAAAATTATATACATAAGTCGATATATAGTTAGATTAATCATATATAGTTCCTAAAATGGACTTATACTTCATATATCATACTGCTTAATATAATAAAACTAGTTTCTATTAAACAGGGACTTCCTGTAGGCCAGTGGTAGGCGATAAAGGCCAGTCGCACTTCGGTTGTGGGTTCGATTCCTACAGCCTTGTCCGACGCGATGGGCTGTCGCCCGTCCTGCAGGTTGTCCTTTTTCTAAAACTACATTACTATAACATCCCATCAATAATATCAAAAAAAAACTTCTATCCTTAAACAATACTAACTTATGTCCAACATAATCCATTCCAATATTTAGGCTTACCCATAATACTGCAGTCCACTCTCATAACATAGTGAAAACGATTACCAGAGATTTAACACCATCGTCGATCCCCATATATCATAAGATATGTTTTGTTGGTCACATTCCAAACATTCAAAGTCCTTAATCATGTATTCTCTTGAATACCTTAGTGAAAACATTAATGCAGTTTAAAGTTAACACTTTCCACATACCAAAATCCTCAAAATTCTATATACTCAAACCATGACATCACTTAGTACTTATATCAATCATGAGCTCATGAATACTATTAAACATTTCATTTTCTCGTTTTCCCTTCATTATGCGCATATCATCTTATTTCCAAAAAAATATCTCAATCACTTTAAATACCACATCAATAAATATTACAATACTCAATGATACAACATTATTTTGGAATCCCATTACATAAACACTTAATCATTCCACCACATCGTTTTCATATTCAACATTGCCAATAGTGATCGCATGTGACTTCCCTTTGTCCTTTGCCTTCATTGGTTTCTCATGTTGATCATCACTAACCCTTGGATTAGGGCATTTATTAGCATAATGCCCCATTTCCTTGCACTTGAAGCATTGAAGTGTTGGTGGTGCGTTTTCTGCAGTGTTTTCTTTATTCACATCATTAGAAACCCTTTTTCCATTACTTCGACACTCAGCTGCTCGATGACCTTCTTTTCCACACTTAAAACATTTTCTAGTCCCTTTAAGACAATCTCCACCATGCTTCTTTCCACACTTTGTGCATAAGGAAACATTCATCTTCTTTTCACCATTATTCTGAGATTTCTCCTTGAACTCCATCTTTCGTTTCTTGTCAAAACCATGAGATGGATATGTAACACCAACTTCCATTTCTACCTGGATAGCACAATGCACAATTTCTTCATAGCTACTGAAGTCTCTTATAGCTAATGCCCTTCGAATACTTGGTTTTAAGCCACTGAAAAATCGATCAACTTTACTTTCAGGTTGGATGATAATGCCAGATGCATACCTTGCAAGTCTTGTAAAATTCGCTTCGTATATACCAATAGATTCATCATCCTTTTGCTTTAGTTCAAGAAACTCCTTCTCCATCTTTGTTCGAAGAATACGAGGGAAGTACTTATTGAAAAATAAGTTCTTGAACTCGTCCCATTCCATGGACTCAATTTCATCACTTGGCCTCGTATTCTTGATAAGATTCCACCATTGATCAGCTTCACCTTCCAAACGATATACTGCTAAGATGACATTATCATGTTCAGAACATTGAAGAACTGAAAATAGATTTTCAGTGGTACTGATCCATTGTTCAGCAACAAGTGGATCAGAAGACCCACTGAAAGAAGGTGGACGTTGCCTCATGAAGGACTCAATAGAATATTGTTCCCTTCTCTCCTCATTTGGAAGTCCAGAATGATTCATAGCTTGTGTAAGTATAGCAATAAGATTTTTCACTCCATCTCCCATAACATTTGTTTGTTCAGGAGGACAATCATTGCATTGTCCATTTCATTGATCAACACAGTTCCTTCGGGTTCCAGCCATCGTCTAAAACCCAAAAAGAATAGCGTGAGAGGCAAAAATCATGCTAGGGAAAACAACATAATAAAAGGGGGGTACCTTCAATATCTAACATCTTAGGTTTAATTCTATGATCGTTAGCGTAGTTCTAGTGCTATAACCTATATGTATACTTAACCTTAGGGACATCCCTGGACATACCTTAGAAATATCTCTAGGGATCTCACTAACGTTTTCGCATCCTAGTTTCCAAAGGTTGACTAAACCTTTCCTCTGATACCAACTGTAGAGACCCGAAGCTTGACGTACATAGACTTTACATTACTTTTGTGGAATACTTATTACATAACAAAAACACACACACAAGGACCGTAATAGTTTAGTGTCTTTGGAAACTCGGAACGTAATCTTCAAATCATGGTGAAAGATCTTCAATATCTCCCATAAATATCTTCCCTTTTTTTACCTAAAAGATTTCTTTATATCCTGGGGAAAAGAAAACATAAAAGAGTGAGCTCAAATGCTCAGTAAGGGTAAACAAAAGAAATATCAATCACATCGTATTCATTAGAACATAACATTTTAGAAATCTTAACCTGCAAAAGAGAGCATAATTTCATAACATGGGATAAATCATGGCAGTGAAATGTAATCACAATAATCATAACTTAAAACATGAAACTTTGTGGCATTCACACATAATCATAGAGAATCATTTCTTGTTAGTCAAGACTCATTTCCAAGACTATCTTAGTGGACAAAGTCCCTTTCTGAATCGAGTAACCCTCGTTTCAGTCCTGTTTCACTGAACCGGTATAACCTACCGTTCCAGCCCTGTCTATCTCATGAGATATAAAATCTTTACCCAATGCATTGGAGGGAGATATAGGTCCCACCCATCTTATAATGAATCCTTTCTTATGTGTGCCACATAATCATAAATCATACATTATCGCATAACCCATGTAACAAAAATGGGATTCTTAAACAACATGACATCATAAAACAATTCATATAAGATAAAGGAATTCATAAAAATGTTTCCATCACTAAATAATCAAATCCATGTAATAATAGGGATAAAAACAGAACCCTTTTATTATCTTAGATGGAAAATAATTTTGATAAAATACTTGAACTTCATTCTTGAGGAAAATATCCTTTCTACTTCAAAAACACTTTTCCTTTCTTAACATGTCATACAATTTTAATCTAAAAGAAGTTGATTAAAAATAAACTTGAATACTTGTAAGGGAATCTTCTTGGAAATAATGTTTTAGAAATCCATTCATGCCGTATAAGTTAAAAAAAACATTCTTCGTACTTTTGTCGGAAAAGTCAAAAAGTACCTCGTACGGAAAACGACAAAAGATTCCTTTCATTTCTTTTACTAAAAACTCACCGAAGGGTAAAATTGTATTTAAACAACTGTAGGTGGATGGAAATAATATTAAATATTGATGAAACATGGATGTGGATGATAAAATACACCCCATTAAATACTTACGAATAAACAATCTCCGATAAAAATGAGATTGTGATATTTCCCTTACCTTAGGTCCGATTTGCTTCGTATGTGTCTGAACCTCCTATATAATGATTTAAATAATGTCATTGACTTATTACAGAATCATATTCATTGTTATGATATCATATATGGTTCACTTATGACATTATATTACCCGTTCTTTTGTAAATTCCATGTTAAAGAAGCGTTTTGGGTAAAATCGTTTCATTTATCGTAGGTGTTTTGACTTGTTGTTCTTGACATTATTATTACTTATATCATGATTTACTTACTTCCAGAATATAAAATATGATTTATATATCATATATATTCAGTATATATATATATATAATAGATAAATAAATGAAATGAAAAACACCGTTCATGGAGACGGTAGTCCGTACGTACGCATGAACGCTGTTTTCCGTTCCTTATTGTCTTGAATGGAAGTAAGTAGATGACATACATATATATATATATATACATAAATCCAGTAGCTTTATAATGTCATATATTTCATTATTATTTCTTATATATACTTTATAATCATTCATGAATGGTTAATCATTAAGAATGAATCTCATCGCGTCGTGGAGACGGTAGTCCGTACGTACGCACGAGCAATGATATCATCTCCATAATTATTGAATTGAATTGGAGTGGATTATACAATATATCAGAATAAATATGATGTTGTAATAACTATGTATAGTTATTCTTTACACCATTATACCCATCCATGTAAGGTGGTGGTGGAAAATAGATTACACCACGGCGTGGAGACGGTATTCCGTACGTACGCACGCGCGGTGATTTCTTTTTCCGTAGGATGGATAGATGGTGAAATAGGGTTGTTTAATAATAACATATCAGTATATGAGTGATACTGATGTTATTACTTCATAATGAAACACCCTAAGAAGAAGAAGTGGAAGAAGAAATAAAGATGAAAGAATTGGTAACGGTAATTACCTCTTCTTTGAAGCGCCTCTTTGAGACCTCCTCTTAGGGAACTAAAATTGGTCTTTGAGGAAGACCAGAACCTCTAGGATGTTTCTAGGGAAGTGGAGAAGAGATTTTGGCAGGGGTTGGCCGAGCTTGAGTGCTCAAATTGGTGTGAGGAGGAGGGGGAGGAGGTGTCCTTTTATAAGGGAGGAGAGGGGCACCTTAGGAATATCTCAAAATATTATTTTATATTAAAGTAAAAATCGGTTTATAATGGTTCCAAAGGGTCTTATTTCGAAGCTAAAGTGGGGACGGGTCGAAATCCTATCAACCAATAAGATTTAGACAAGTTTAGGGTATTATTTTAACCTTATCAATTAGATTTAACTCTAAGTTAAATAATTTAACTTTTACCGTGTCTCTTTGTTTTCTTTCACTATATGGTTAATACACTTACTATAACATTCCAAACGAACCCAAAATTGTTTATTATTAATACATATATCCTTATCTAAGTCATTTGGCCGAACCTTAGATTTTTAGGAATAAAATAACAATTAATAATATAATATTTGATTTAAAAACTATTTTGTGTCAATTTTGACACTATTTGATATATGATTTTTGTGAAAGTCATAACAGAATTATATGTTCGAACCAAGTTGATTAAATCAACACTAATATATCATATTAACCTAGAAAATTATTTTAATTCATAAAAAGTCTGAAATTACATTCATTTGATCATTTATAACATCAATTATGTTAATATTTCCTTAAAAGGGTAATTACTGCATCATCATTGTGTCATAAATAAATTAATTTATTTAAAGTATAAAAATTATAAATAAAATATAATTATGTAGGAAATCGTTTTATCTTTCTAATGAATATTTATAGTCGAATTTATCTTATGTATAACCCCATATTAAAAATGTTTTAGTTATTAAACTTTGATTTTAACTATTTTAACTATTTATTAAATAAAATAATATTAAATGTCATAATCTAATCCAAGTGGACCTAAATGGTCATATTATATTCATAAGGTTGTTTTTGGTCGAATTACACTTATCCAATAGAATTAGGACATGTGTTAGGGTAATAGTAATATCATATTTACCCTTAGTTACCCTATTTACTATTAACCGTGGTAAAAAAAAGTAAAAAGTTACTATTCACCAAAAATTATTTTCATCTCATTGAACCACATTTTAGTCCATGATATTAACCGTGTCTGTTGGATTTTCGAAATTCCATTCACAGAAGCGGTAAAATTAAGATTTATGAAGAAATTAATTTTTTTAACTACCACTTAGTAGTTTCACTATTCATCAAAAATTGATGTTTTTCAGAACAATGCCAAAATTTCATCCTAAGCTATATTTCATATTCCAAATTCAAAAATGAAGTCTATTTTACCAAATTTATATCATAGAAGTTGCATTAATTAATTTTATAATTAAATCCTGCTGTTAAAACAAAGAGCGTGTTTTTAAGAAACAATATCTATCAAAAGATTGACACTTGTTTATGTCTGGTTTAAATGTGAAATTACAACAAATGACCAACATTGTATTAAATTGTAAAAATATATTCTAAATCTACTTTAAAACAACTCAAATTAATAATTTATCACTATTAATTATTTCGATTAAAAAAAGTGGTTTTTAATTATAATTTAGTAATTTTCACTATTCATCAGAATATGAAAGTTATCCGAAAAGTACCAAAATTTCACCTTAGGCTAAATTCGATACTCCGAATCCAAAAATGAAGTCCATTTTGAGAGCTAAAATTTCTAAAATTTAAAAAGTGGTTATTACTATTCATAACGGCTAGTTTTAATAATATTTTAATAGCATATCATTGTTTCATGAAACTCAGTATTGCGTACTACACATGCTATCGACGAAGGTTGTGATTGCGTGTAATGCAAGGCAATTCAAGGATGCGTGTTGTGCAAGCTCCTTTTGGTGTAGCGTACAACACAAGACATTAGTGAAATAAAAAGAATATTTTTCATAAAATCTTGGGCTGTTACATATTGACAGTGTACTAGGATCTTGTGTGGGTCTGATGAGGTACTGACGATATACTAGGACCCTGTGCGGGTCTAACGATGTACTGACGTTGTAATAGGATCCAGTGTGGGTCTGACTATGTACTAACTTTGAACTGGAATCATGTGTGGGTATGATGGTGTACTAGGATCCTGTGTGGGTCTGTAATTTGGGATCATTCATGGATCTGCCTCTTAACAGAGTAAGATGATTTAGTAGTTACATCTAATCATCTCTACTATTGTACCTATGTTATACCTGGTGTGAGATGAGTCAGTAACTATGTGGTACTTTCCTTCATGGTAATACTTTGGTGGTGTTCTCCTATGTGGCATACCTATGCAGTACTTACATTTGTGGTTTTACTTCCTTTGTGGAACAGTTGAGATTTTGGATTTTGGGTTGGCCCTTATGTTTCCTCATGATTTAGATGGGTATATTTGATAACTTAGGTATATGTATGGGAATATACCTAATTAGGCTTGTCACTAGTTTACATGCTTTTTAGTTTATTCATTGTGAATTTTGTGAGACCTTGAGGGTGTCGGGGTCCCTACTGAGTATCGTTATACTCACCCCTGCATGGGCTATACCCAAACCTTATTGTGTTTGGTGTAGATTATGGACAACACTGACTGAGGATGGGAGTACCAGGACTGGAGGTAGCTCAGAGGTGGACATTAGACGAGGCATACCGCAGAGACGGCCGTTTGAGAGCTGGACCTACCCTTCTGGTATGATCCTTGGCAGGTGTTCACAAGAGCTATTTTAGTTTACTTGTACCTTTCATTTTTCTTGTACTTTCCAGTTGGGCTTGTATTTTGTCCCCTTTTTACTTACATTAAGCACTCTTTTTGCTATACAGTTTACTTGTGTTCATATATTTTTGTTTTCTTGGTTGAGTGTGTTTACAGGATATAAAGGCAATGCCTTCCCAGTTTTAGGGGATACGCCTTTCGGTGCTAGTCGCCCGCCCCTAGCCTATAGAAGGCGGGCTTGGGGTAGTCATTGAATGGGCCCTGGGGGACAGGTCATGACAACATAAAATGTCCTGTATAATCCTTTTATATCCATATAAATAAATATGTAAATTAATATCATGAAGAAAAATATTCGAAAATTAAATATTTAAATGATCAAGGTGTCCCATACCAATTTGAACATTTAAATCTCAATCTCCTTGAATAAATAAATAAAATTAGTATAGATAAGATATGGATATGAAATTTCATAGTGTCTGTATATACACCATATAAAATAATAGAGGTGGATATTATCAATAAATGCCTCAATGAAAGGATATTGAGACGAAGTCCCTTACCTTGAGTCTGACTCACCACATACAATTGTTATGTTCATGAATAATAAACTTAGATTAATTTCTACTTTATTTCGAACCTTTTGCAATTTTATTATTCCTTTTTATCACTTATTACCATGTTATAAAAATTACATAATTATTTAAGCTCATATCGACCATTTTGTTGATATTCGGTAGTTGAGTCAAAAATGAACTTGTTTTGAAGTAAATTGTCCATGAGGTAAAATTCCATCATCTCCAGAATATTATTATTCATGATTTATATATCATATATATCCATTATATATTTATTTATTATGTCCATAATATTTGGAGATAATAAATAAAATGCACTATTCATGGAGATGGTAGCTTGTACGTACACCTGAATGCTACTTTCATTTCTTTTTCATATTAAAGGAATAATAATAAAATGTTATAAATTTATATAATAATACCATTATTATATTTATTTCATTAATGTTTCATATGTTTAATGAAACCATCCTTTATATGTTCCATGTATAGCCTGAACGAGTCATATCACTTTGAGGGGGTGGTAGTCCACATTTCCTCAAATGAAATTATCATATTTACATATCATGGAAAGCATAAAGGTATGTCGTAAATAAAAATTACATAAACATAGAGACAATATAAATAAAATATATATCATATATAAATATAATTCCATCATAATGGACACCATGAGAGGAGGTAGGAGAAAATTGAACAATCATCGTTTCATGAGGCAGTAGTTCGCTGTACACAGAAACATTAGGTTCTTATCCATTATATGGGGGTGTGTATAATTGTAGTTAGAATAATTATAATAAAAACATCTTAGAATATTGAGGATACTGTTTTTTTTATGTAATCAAAAAATAATATGATATTTGGGAGTGGATAAGGAAAATAAAGGAAATGAAATTGAGAGAATAATTTACCTCTAAATCGGGTAACTTCTTTGGATTTGAGCCAAAAGGCTTTCTTGAATTACCTTATACAAAAGGTAAGGATTATAAGAGGAAATAGGGATTTTGGGAGATTATATTAGAAGAATATGGATGAGACAATGGAATTTAGAGCTGTGAGTAAGTGGGTAGAGGTGGTTGCCTTTTATAAGAGGGAGGAGGGGAACTTTAGGAAAGTCTTGATATATTATTTTATTAAAAATTTATTTTAGAATTATAATATATCAGAAGTGATATAATTTGAGGATAATATTAGTATGTGTATAAATACTCTCAACGAATGGTTTTTAGAAAATTTTAGGTCTCAAAATTAACCTTATCTTATATCATTAACCCTTAGTTAAAAACATTAACTGTTACCATGTCTTCTTGTATTTTCATAATATGTTGTTAATATAGTTACTAAAAAATGCTAGGAGAATAAAAAGTGGATTATTAATGATTGTTTTAATATCATATAAGTCTGTTGGCCGAATATTATATTTTTAGAACTATTTTATTATTTAATAAAATATTATTTGTTTTAAAAACTCATTTATGTCAATTTGACACTATTTAGTAATTGATTTTTTTAAAGTATTAAAAACATGATTTCTTTAATCCAATGGACTTAAATCATCCCTAATATGAATATTTAATCCATAATGTTTTAGTATGGAATAAAAATGTTCAAATTAAATTTATTTTAATATTTATAATTTCATTTATTTGAGTCTTTCTTTAATAAGGTAATCACTAAATCATCACTGTGTCATACATAAATTTATTTAATTAGTGTCTAAAAATTATAAATAAAATACAATGATGTATAAAATATCTTTTATAATTATAAGGAATATTTATAGTCATAGATAACAGTCATATAACTCTATATTAAAATTGATTTTCTAAAAGGTACATGTTTATGTTATATTTCCATTTTCTTTAAATTAAATATTATAAAATGTCATTTTCATTCCCAAGTGGCTCCAAAATGACAAAATTTCCACCTTAGGATGATCATGGTCGGAAATATCTTAGACAATAGGATTAGGACATGTTTTATGGAAGTTTTAGGTTATTATAATTTTTTTTGTTTTACCCTTATTTACCACCTTTAACCACGGTAAATAAAAATACTTATTGAAGTTACTATTGATAATCTCCAAAAATAAAAGGTACTTATTTAATCAATGTGGAAATTATTATTCCAAATATGGAAACAAATTTTTTTAAATTCAAAACATAGAAATTTTAGTAATTAATTTAAAATTAAATCCTGTTGTCAAAACCAGAAAGCGAGTTTTTAAGAAGTTAAAACTATCAAAATATTGACATGTGTTTATGTCAAATTTCAATGTGAAATTACATACAATGAAAAAAATTGGATTAAATTATAAAAAAAATAATCCAATTAAACTTTAAAACTAATTAAAAGGACAATCTAACTATATAAATAAATTAGATGAAAAGGCATTTTGGAATTGAAATGCAGTATTTTTCACTATTCATTAAAATGTTAATTTTATTAGGAAAATACCATAATTTCAATCAAAGTAAATTTTGATGTCACCCATATAAATAAGAATTGTATTTTGTCAAAAAGAATATATAAAAGAGAAAAAAGTATATTTAAAAAGGGTTCGCCATCAACATACCATTAAATGAGGGTGGGACCTTCTGATATAACAAAGACATCCTTCAGGATAAGGTATGGGTTTTATGAGTTTGTTATGATTAAATTGGGGTTGACCAATGAAGTAGTAGGGTTTATAGACATAACAAACCAAATAGTTCATCCTCACCTGAATCATTTTTAATTGTCTTTGTGGATGACATCTTGGTGTACTCCATGACTCATTAATATCATTCCCAACTTCTTGAAATATTCATGAGTACCCCAAGAGAGAATAGTATATATGTCATGATATCCAAGTGTCATTTATGGAATTAAAAGATTCATTTCTTGGGTCACATCATCTATGTGGAGGGTGTGTCGGTGGACCCAAATAAAGTTAAATATGTTATATCATGGGAGACGCCAAAGAATGTTTTTTTTATTGGAAGTTTTTTGGGTTTTGCAGGTGATTATTGAAGGTTCAAAAATGAATTATCCCACTTAGACTCACCATATCTAGGTTTACATGTTAAGGGGATAATTTTTTACTTTCCCAAGACATGTGAAAATGCCTTCCAAGTTTTAATGATGTGGCTCCCTTCTGCACTAATTTTGATACTACCGAAACCAGGTATGTAGTATAGCTGTTTTGTGATTCATATTGTGTTGGGGTTCAAGAAGTATTGATGTATAATTATCTGGTTATGTAATATGGGTCACAATAGTTGATTCCTGATGAATTAAATTACCCTAATCATGATCCTAGATAACCTGTTTTGGTTTACGTTTTAATGTGTTGGGAGAAATACTTTTTGGGAGAGAGGTTTATTATGTATACCGATCATAAAATACTTAAGTAAATATTCTAATAGTGTGATTTTATTCTTCAAAAATGAATAAGGGTTGAATATATTTATTTTTTTGATTTTGAGATTCTATAAAAACCCGAAAATGGAAATAGTTCTTCATATACTTTTAGTCTAAATACAACTAATCAGGAATTTCATGAATCTCATCATGAGTAGAGGATGATGGTGTTATTTACTAATATTATTATGGAGGTGTAGTATGGGAAGGATAAGATGACCCTTTCATCATTAAAATTTAATTTCATGCAACTAAGCTAAATAATGGAGAGGCGGTATGGGGATATAGAGTGCTTTGCTTTGATGGAAATTATTGAAGATGGGGAGACACCTTTAGTTGGACTATTGGTGAAGATGGGATCATTTATATTTGTGGTCATATTGTCATGTCTACATGTATTCAAGAAGAATAGATTCATTATTTTCATGTATCAGGTGGTAAGTACATCCATTATTGACCAAAATGTATCATGATCTTTGAAGGAAGTGTTGGTGTCCAAGGAAGAAGAAGGAAGATTTAGATTTCGTGAAACGATTCTACACATATCTGTAAGTGAAGGTAGAGAATCAGTAACTAGGTGGTCTATTATATCCATTTAATATTCTGGAATGGAAATTGGATGACATGAAAATTGATTTTGTAGTGTGACTTTTGAGTATGCCTCATTGTAATGATTCAATATGGGTAGTGGTGCATCAATTGACCATGGTGGCATAATTATTACTGATTCGAGAGACCATTCCCATTGATCAGTTTGGATACATGTATGTTTGAGAGATTTTGAGGTTTCATGGGGTGTTATAAATGATATTTCAAGATTTTTATCTATGTTTTACTTTATGCTTATATTAGGGGTTATAGAAAGAACTTGGTACCTAGGTGTTCTTGAGTATAACCTTCCACCCATAGAAAGATGGGGAGTTAGACTGTACTATTCAGGAGCTCAAGGATATGTTGAGGTCCTGCTTCATTGATTTTTGTGGATATTTGGATAACCACTTGGAGGTTTTTGAGTTAACCTATGACAGTAATTACTAGGATATGATTCATATGGAACCATATAAAGAACTTTATGGTAAAACATATATATTAATATTGTCTTGGATGGAGGAATGAGATTCATATTTGTTATGATTGAGTCTCATGAAGTAGATGCCAAAACATTTTCATTTGATTCAGAAGAAGATAGATAAATATTTGATTATGAAAAATTCAAACATGGATTAGCATCATTAACCACTTGAGATTATGGTTGGTGATGGTGCATTTTTCGAAGTGTCTCCAATGTTTATTCATCCTTGGATTCAGAAACAAGGTAAGTTGGCACACAAGTATGTGGCCTCGTATGAGATAGTGGAGAGTATTAAACAAGTGGCATACCGATTGGCTCTTCCATAAAGGTATAGTTGTGTGAATGATGTTTTCCATGTGTCATAGTTTCAGTAGTATCACTCTGACCCATCTCACGTGATTGATTTTGAGGATATTGAGCTTCAGGTGGATGCATCCTTTGAGGAGCATATAGTTCATATTTCGTATAGTAGGTATAATTTCATCTAAGGAAACAATCTTCCTTTGGTTCATGTTTTTGGCTACATGGTAATGTTCATAAGGAAACATGGGAGAGGGGAATGGACATACAGGCCTAGTGGACTGATCTTTTCACTTTTTAAGCTCAGTGATTCTTAGGAAGAGTGGACTGAGGAAGAGCCATTATAAGCTAGGGAGGTTGTAAGGTCCTAGACCTTCATGAGGTATATTCTTATTTATTTTTTGTTTAAAGTATATTTATTTTGGTTATAGGATTTTTGGATAAACATATAATGAGTATTAGGGATTTTATAGGGGTTTGGGACAATAAATAAGGGGGAAATGTACATATATTTTATGCTGCATAGTTGGTGCATGGTTGGTAGTAAATGTGTTCCCAAACCGTTCATGGATAGAGGAGGGTTGCATGGTTTGAAAAAAGAAACCATGAACTGGGGAAAGGAAAAACTATGCGGGATTAGACAGAGCCATCCTCCATGGTCTGGGCATGGTTTTTAAAATCATGTAGGATCCCGAAGTGACTATACGGCCTAGCACCCACCAGGAGAGAGGGTGGCGCGTAGTTAGCACATGATTTGTCCAACCATGCGACCAAACTGTGTATTTCTTTAAAAGTGGTAAAGTATCTCTTTTCCCTCATAGACCTTAAATGTTTTATATATTTATTTATCTCATTTATTCCTCATACATTCCTAGTAATGAAACAAACGCCCCAATCATCCCAAGAATCAATTTCCTTCGTGTAATGGATTTTTTTAGCACCATTGGTTGCAATTTAATCTTTCAGATGAGTTTATCAATCCTATCAATTCCTTTTTTTTAATTAGGGATTTTTTAGTTTCTATTTTTATTCTAAATCCCTAAAATCATTCTTTTATAGCTGATTGTAGATTGGGGATTCCAAGCATGGTCAAACCCAAGACAAAGGCCAAGGTTAAATGACTGTTCATTTTCAAATTCAAGTTAGGTGGTCTAAAAGTTATATTACATAGTATTGTTGATTATTTATGTGTATGTGTATGTGATATCGTGTTGTTGTGTTTCCATTTTTGGTTTTTATTTATTGAAATGTTGAATAGGATAAATACATGTTTTATTGAACCCCTAATGATTTTTGGGGGATTTTTTTAGGATTATTTGACTGGGTTAAGGGCCACCAATGGGGGTTTCCCCTTCTTGAAGATGAAAATTGAAAATATAAGTGTAGAATGAAATTTTTATGACATAGATCCCATAATATGTGCGATGACATGATATATTGGGTTATTAATTAGAAAAAATGATGATTTTATTGGTTGTTAACATGGCATAAAATATTGTTTTGAATATCATGAATGGGTTAAATGGATTAAAGTGAATGTGTTATTGATTTATGATTTTAAATGAGAATGTGTAAATTTTAAAGCCATATTAGTGATTTATGAATTTAATTGATGATTAATTGTAAGTGTTATGTGTGTTGCTTGATTATGGTTATTGAAATTATTTTTGTGATAAATTGGTAATAAATTTTGAGCACATGGCTTGGTGGTATGTGGGGTATTAGAATGAGACTCTTCCCATGGGTCTGGTTAGACTGAGACTCTAAATCCCACCCATAGAATGCTAGTTATTTGTACTCAGACTGTTTCTCTTGGCCCATAAGGGTTTCATTGGATGAGACTACCCGGACTGAGGCTTAAAGGTAAGTGTAATGTAATAAATTGTGAAATGGTTTTCCTAGTGAGATAGGGAACTTGTTTTACATCCTTATTCTTAGTGGTTGTCCAGTATAGGCTGTTGTGTTATAAATGTTTTCCCTAAACCTTGGATGAAATGATGTAAATGATTCATGTGAATATTGTGAAATAATATCCTAATTTATATTTTATTTTCACTATTATTATTTTAATAAATTCTTAAGCTATCTGTTTAGACTGGATATTTTTTAGAAACCATTGGTGGTGGCCTACTTGTTGTACCTCTCGTTCCCCTCGATGTTTGATTTTCATGATCACAATCACCCTCTTATGTATCTAACTTTGTTTCAAGTGTTTTTGGATGATAGGAATCATTTCAGGTGGCCAAAGAATTGGGCCAAGAATTCAAGAAGCAGATGTGGACTGAAAATCAGTCCACCGGCCAACCGGTGGCCATCCACCGGCCAGCCGGTGGCACCTGGGCATCAGGCAGAGCCACTGTCTTGGCACCGGCCAACCGGTGGCCAAGCACCGGCCGACCGGTGGCACTCAGATTCAACAGTGCCAGCCACTGTCTTGGCACCGGCCAGCCGGTGGCTCCTCCACCGGTCAACCGGTGGCCCCTGGACCAGACTTCTCCTCCACTGCCAAGGCACCGGCCAGCCGGTGGAGCTGTACCGGCCAGCCGGTAGCACTGGTCAAACTAGCCGTTGGCTTTGACCAGTCAACTCCAAAAGCCTCCCAACGGCTCCGAGGCCTTTTCCAACGGCTCCAAAGCCCTCCAACGGATACTTGAAGGTTCCTAGCCTATAAATAAAGGCCTAGGAAGCCCCGGAACAACATACAAGCCACCGGACACATTTTTACATCTTTGGCGAAGCTCCGACGGATTGTTCCAAGGGAACCCAAAGTGCTCCAACAACTTCCACATCCAAGAGCACCTCCATAGAAGCTTGGAAGCGGCCCTCAAACATCATCAATCAATCAAAGGCGCCCAAGGCTTCTCCATTACGGGTTTTATTGTTTATCTCTTTTTGAGCTTTAAAATTGGGTTTGTGCCTACAAACCCCAACTCTTTTCTCATCTCCCCTTCTTTGGGTTCTCACACCACCACTAAGGTGTGAAGAGGTTTTCTCATGCTTTTCCTTTAAAAGGCTTGTGTCTCGGTGAGCTAGTCTTCACCCGTAAAAAGACTAGTGGGTTCTTGCTAAACCATTAAAAGCAAGTGGGTTCTTGCTAAACCAATAAAAGCAAGCTGTAATAGGTCCTAGTGCTACCTTAAAGCCTAGTGGGTTTCTTGCTAAAACCATTGAAAAGCAAGCGGTAGGAATCTCTCAACGGTTGAGTTGGGAGCGGAGACGTAGGCCGGGTTTTGGCCGAACTCCGTTATCAAGTTCTTGTGTCTTGCCTCTTTACTTTCCGCTGCATTTATACTTTGATTTAAATTTCTTAATCAATTTTTTAAAAAGGCAATTCACCCCCCTCTTGCCATCATTCCCTCCTTGGGGTGTTCTTCCGACCCAACAATTGGTATCAAAGGACGTATTTGAATAATTCCCTAACCGGTTTCAAATTAAAGATCCTATTTTTTTTTTTTTTTTGATGGCTTCTACCGCTTCTTCCTCTCAATCCCCCGAAGGATTTTCTTTGGATCGTGCTCCATTCTTTGATGGAACCGATTATAGTTTTTGGAAAACCCGCATGGCCACATTTCTTAAAAGTATTGGCTATCCAATTTATAAAATTGTTATGCAAGGATTTTCTCTCTCTTCCCCCATCGAATCTAAATGGACCCCCGCCGACATTGCAAATTTCGAGCTTGATGGCAAAGCCATGAATGCTCTTCATTGCGGGTTAGATAGAAATGTTTTTGATTGTATTTCTTCTTGCACTACTTCTCATGATATTTGGAAGTTTTTAGAGCTAACCCATGAAGGTACTAGCGAGGCTCAAAAGCAAGAACCCGCTCAAAAGCAAGAACCCGACGGAAAGATCAAGCCCGTTTGCCCACCTCTCAAGAAAAGGGCCAAGAAGAAGGGAAAGAAGAAGGCTTCAAAGGCATCTTGGAGTGATAGCTCCTCCTTCTCCTCCTTCTCCTCAAGCGACCAAGGTAAAAAATGCCTAATGGCAAAACACGAGGTAACTTCTTCCGATTCTTCCTCCTCTTGCTCTTCAAATTCCAATTCTTTAAATCATTTGTCTTATGAGGATCTCCAATTTGCTAGAGATCAACTTGAAAATGGTTTTCACGAACTCTCTTCAAAATTTTTTGCTTTAAAAAAGTCTTTCAAAAAACTCTCCTCCGAAAAAGAACAACTTCTCAAAGAGAAGGAGGAGATGTCCCTTAAAATCCAAAATTTTCCAAATGTTGATTCCATGGAATCAACCATCAAAGACCTTAGGGAGACCCTAGCCAAGTTCACCCAAGGGGAACAAAATTTGAATAATCTCCTAGGTTCCCAACGTATATCTAGAACCACCCAAGGGCTAGGATACACCAACCGAGCTTCCTCCTCCCATGCACCCACTATTTTTGTAAGGGGGAGCTCCGAATTTAAATTTTGTAATTATTGCAAGAAAACCGGGCATCTCATTTATGAGTGCAATTGTAAAAATGCCCGGTATGGTCAACCCAAAAGTTTTCTCTTTTCCGATGAATTCTATAGGAGAAGACCCGCCATGAGGCAAGTATGGATTGAAAAATCCCTTCTTGCGAGTCTCTCCGGGCCTAAAATCATTTCTTTTCAAAATCCCTCTCCCCGGTGATTCATTGTTTTTATTTAGGGGGAGTTAGGCCTTTTTATGAATTCAAACTTTCAATTTCAACTCTTGGTTTCAAAATTCTCAATTCAAAATTTTCAATTCTTTTTCAATTCAATTTAGAATTTTCAATTTTCAATTGATTTCCAACAGTTGGTATCGAATTTTCATTTTTGATTCAAAACTCTCAATTTCAAAAATTTCATTTGGTTTCAAATTTCAAATTTCAATTGGTTTTTGATTCAAAACTTTCAATTCAAACTGTTATTCAAATTTTTCAATTCAATTTTTCATTTCAAAATTTCCAACAATTAGTATCATTTTCAATTGTTTTAAAATCTCGTTTTTCATCGATTCCCTCAATCAAGTATCATGACCCACTCTATTTTGATAATCACAAAGGGGGAGAATTTCTTGATTGATTGGGGGA
Source organism: Viscum album (assembly GCA_963277665.1). Taxonomy (NCBI): domain Eukaryota; kingdom Viridiplantae; phylum Streptophyta; class Magnoliopsida; order Santalales; family Viscaceae; genus Viscum; species Viscum album. The sequence goes on from OY728122.1 coordinate 1,979,804,304, forward strand.
GAAACCTTTTGTTCATGCATTGCTTGTTTTCACTTTAATCTTTTAAAGCATGCATCTCATTTCATCTTTTACTTTAATTGTTTTGGTGATTGTGATCATCAAAATAGGGGGAGATTGTTGTACCTCTCGTTCCCCTCGATGTTTGATTTTCATGATCACAATCACCCTCTTATGTATCTAACTTTGTTTCAAGTGTTTTTGGATGATAGGAATCATTTCAGGTGGCCAAAGAATTGGGCCAAGAATTCAAGAAGCAGATGTGGACTGAAAATCAGTCCACCGGCCAACCGGTGGCCATCCACCGGCCAGCCGGTGGCACCTGGGCATCAGGCAGAGCCACTGTCTTGGCACCGGCCAACCGGTGGCCAAGCACCGGCCGACCGGTGGCACTCAGATTCAACAGTGCCAGCCACTGTCTTGGCACCGGCCAGCCGGTGGCTCCTCCACCGGTCAACCGGTGGCCCCTGGACCAGACTTCTCCTCCACTGCCAAGGCACCGGCCAGCCGGTGGAGCTGTACCGGCCAGCCGGTAGCACTGGTCAAACTAGCCGTTGGCTTTGACCAGTCAACTCCAAAAGCCTCCCAACGGCTCCGAGGCCTTTTCCAACGGCTCCAAAGCCCTCCAACGGATACTTGAAGGTTCCTAGCCTATAAATAAAGGCCTAGGAAGCCCCGGAACAACATACAAGCCACCGGACACATTTTTACATCTTTGGCGAAGCTCCGACGGATTGTTCCAAGGGAACCCAAAGTGCTCCAACAACTTCCACATCCAAGAGCACCTCCATAGAAGCTTGGAAGCGGCCCTCAAACATCATCAATCAATCAAAGGCACCCAAGGCTTCTCCATTACGGGTTTTATTGTTTATCTCTTTTTGAGCTTTAAAATTGGGTTTGTGCCTACAAACCCCAACTCTTTTCTCATCTCCCCTTCTTTGGGTTCTCACACCACCACTAAGGTGTGAAGAGGTTTTCTCAAGCTTTTCCTTTAAAAGGCTTGTGTCTCGGTGAGCTAGTCTTCACCCGTAAAAAGACTAGTGGGTTCTTGCTAAACCATTAAAAGCAAGTGGGTTCTTGCTAAACCAATAAAAGCAAGCTGTAATAGGTCCTAGTGCTACCTTAAAGCCTAGTGGGTTTCTTGCTAAAACCATTGAAAAGCAAGCGGTAGGAATCTCTCAACGGTTGAGTTGGGAGCGGAGACGTAGGCCGGGTTTTGGCCGAACTCCGTTATCAAGTTCTTGTGTCTTGCCTCTTTACTTTCCGCTGCATTTATACTTTGATTTAAATTTCTTAATCAATTTTTTAAAAAGGCAATTCACCCCCCTCTTGCCATCATTCCCTCTTGTTTTTTCCGACCCAACACTACTAAGTTGTACTCACACCCAGCTCAGGCCTCCATTGGTTAACTAAGTAGATTTCATGGTTGTAGGTTAGGATAAGGGAAATGGAACTAGGCTAGATGGTTGATTGGGAATGGTATGTTCATGAAGGATGGGACTAGACCTTGTGTTAGAAACTTTTTTGTTGATTCTTGCATTTTCTTCATTTTTGTGTTTTCTTTACACTTGGTACTATATGACGAGACAAGGAATATTTACTATTTGGATCTCGGCTTGTACCCAATTTTTGGAAATGTTTGGTAACACATGTTGGTTGTACTGTTATGTTTATTTACATTTTTTATATTATTTGTATCACTCTAATAAATAGATTATATTCTCCACATGTGATATTTTATAACCTCCCTCATAGTCAGCAACCTTTGGCATATGGGAAGGCGTGCCTAAGGTGCTGTGGCGACTGAACTCAAGACACTGGTTTAGAGGAATCTGGGAAGTGGATGTTATAGAAAATTTTTTCAAAAATTCCTTACTATTATCCTAGGAGTTTTAAGGTACATTTTTACCCATGTTTTAACTTTTAGAAAATGGTTTAATAATCAATATACTTTTTGTTATCTAATCAAGGACATTTTATAAACTTTTATGGTATAAAATTATTTCTCAACATGTATGGACTTACCCAACATCATCAAGTTGATTTCCATGATGTCTCCTTTGTATGTTTATAAGGATATTTTTTAAGAAAATGTTTTCTTAATTTTATAGAAATCTGTTGAATTTAATGTGGCATTCAAAGAAAAAGTAATTAAAAAAATGTATTGTGTTTAAAAATAGTTTTAAATGATTTCAAATCATTATTTATATTTTTCAAAAAATTTACTTTCAAAGAAAATGATTTTAATTATTTAAATATTAATTTATATGTTTTCAAATCCATATTCAAGAAAAATGGTTTTTAAAATGATTTCATGACTATTTTTGAAGTATTTTAAAATAATTTTTTTTATAATTGTTTTCAAGATTTCATTGTGATTTTTAAAGGTGTTTTAAATGAAAATAATTTTCAAAATATTTTATAATATTACTTTAGATTTTCTTAGGATATTTTTGCAAAAATATGTTTTCAATAATGTTTCATGTTTTAAAAAGTGTTTTTCATAGAAGAAAGGACATTTTATTTAAGAAATGTTTTTAAAAGATCTTCCCAAATTAATTTTCATCTATGATAACATTGATTGATGTTACTAATGCCTTTATGGGGAAATTATCCAAAGGTTTCATTTATATTATCTATATGAATGGATATGTTTTTATTCCATGATGTTTATGAAACCCCTTTCTCTTTCACGGGTTATATGTTTGTGAAACCTATTTCTCTTCCATGGGTTATATGCTTTTGAAACCCACTTCTTTTCTTGGATAATTCTTTGAAGAAATTATTATCAGAACTATATCTTTTCATAGGTAATGATATGATAAAATGTTTATGATACCCATTTCGTTTTTTGGTTTATGATATGATGTTTATGAAACACATATCTTTTTATGGGTCGTGATATGATGAAATTATTATTATCTTATGGAAAATGTAAGTGTGATTTTATTATCTGATGGGTGGGAACTATATCTCCCTCTAATGAATTTTGTAATGATAAATGTTTTATGATCTCAAAGGGTAGAAGAGAGATCATCCAAATCCTAGTAAAGGAGTTCATCAAAATCCTATAATAAGAAGTTACATGGGAGGGAACCCCAAGCCTGAATCAAGAGGGAATCCTAATCCAAAAAAAGGTTAAATGGGAGGGAATTCCAAGATTGGAATGAGAGGGTACCCTGGAGGGAATCCCAATCTCAAAACAAGAGGGTATATGGGGGGCATCCTAATCCCGAAATAAGAGGGTGCACTAGATGGAATCCCAAACCCAAAATAATCGGGTACCTAGGAGGGAATCCCAAGAATTAATTAGGTACACATGTGAATATACCATGCTTAACAATTTATGAAAGTCTTGGTAGATAGCCTTGAAAAATAATTTTATTTGCTTATATGTATGGAACAATCACATGCCTTGTGATTGTGTTATGTTATCATGTATTATGCTCTTGTTTTATTTATGATTCATATCTTATGAACTACAAAAATTTATTCCTTGAATATTTTATATGATCTTTGATATGAAGGGTATGATCTTCTCATGTTATATTCATGTTCTGATACTGTTAATCTCATGTTTTGATTACAAGGACCCCTTTTTACCCTTACTGAGAATATGATATCACCCCTTTATTTTGTTTCCTTTCCCTAGGTTATTGATAAAAGTTTTATATTGATTTACTAAAGTGTAATATCTTTGTGGGAAACATTGATGATCTTTGACAAAGTTAGAATATATTGTTCCATCATTCCATGGACAATAATCTATCATTGTCTATGGGCTTTTATTTGTTTAATTTGATGAATGTTCATTTAAATGATGTAATATTAATGTATGTATAGCCTGGGATTCTATATATACTCTTTAGAATTGAATAATCTATATTTTTTTGTTTAGAGAGATTCCTATTGAATGACAAAGGTTGATCTCTTATTTTTCATAAATTGATAAGATGGAAACTGAGTGCCATGTTTTTTACATTAATTAATGGATACATAATATGAAATACCCATTGGTGGATCCATTGAAATATTTTAAAATATAATTGAACATGATTTAAGGAATTAATAATCATTGTACTAATATAGAATGTGAAATTTTTATGTTATAATGTGGGGTTTTCTTATGGAGAAATATGACATTTTCATTCAGTGATTGGATATTTGATTTGGGGTTAGGAAAGTTTTCCTCACCAATTAGATAAACAAAATTGGTGGGTTATGAATTAGTTTTGAATATATATTTTGGTTAAAAAAGTGTAACCAACCTAGTTATCATTTAAATATGTTTTGATGATATTTAAAACATAAATATAATTTTTTCCTTATAGTGATGTTTAGAAATGTTAATTGTATAAAATAACCTTTTGGTAATGATTGATATTTTTTCGAAATATGACCAAATTATTATATTTTTCTTGACGGGGAATAGAATTACCACTATCTCATGTATTTCATACTAGGATTCTATGATCAAAAAATTAGGATTAAATTCCCACTCATGTTTTATTTGATACAATGAGTGACAATATTACAATTTTGATGTCTATTAAAAAGTTGGATGTTGGGCTCATGATAATGGGATGAAATAGCTTTGTGACCCCCATGATAATTTAGAATGGAATTTAATCCCACTAATTCAACACTACCCCTTGGATTTGTTCCATAATTCTTATGATGTGATTATTACAGGGATGGGGACACGATTCCCATATGAGAATGATAATTATATGATGTCATTACCCTCTCATGTGAGGTGGCATGGGGCTAGGGATACTCTTCCAATTTGAGATTGATACTATATTTTGGGACATTATTACCTATATTGTGAATGTTATTAGGATGTGATTCCATTTTCTATGAGTTTATTGAGGGATTTTATTCCAATTTTCATGTTTATATTATCCATAAAAAATAAAAATGTATTGATTGTCATATTATCATAAGAAAAACATGCACATTATCCATGTTTTTTAACTTCCATTAATGAAGAATTTTTCATTATGCCATGAGCGGTTTCTTTCCCCATTAAATATGACATAATATGCGATTCCGAGTCAATGATTTTGTGAATCATTTATAGATGTATTCCACTATTTTAAGTAGGTATTGGTGACATTGGGGGACCCTGTAGTAGAAATGGATGTAATGAATTAATTATTACTATACTTTCATGTTTACATGTATTTATATTATTATTAAATTATATTTGATACTACTTGTACTATATATATTTAGATAGACTATAGGGGTTATCCTATTGAGTTATACTTACACAATTCCTGGAAAGCCTGGTATCCAATAAGACTTTCTAGTTCATGATATATTAATAGAGAAGGGATTTTCTATATAGGGATGAGTTACAGATATTATTAGGATCTAAGATTTAGGGACCAAGCATCCATGAAGGACTAGGTTTTATATATACTGTAGAGATTTTTTTTATTTTTTAATAGTTATAAGGTCAATATTTGGGATATTTTTTTATAATTGAACGACTTCCAAATAATCTAAATTCTTATTTTTTTAATATCATGGATGGTGTAATTATTATATATGTAATTACCTATTAATGTATTTTTTTTCAATTTTATATTTTTATGATGCTTATATATTTTACTTATACTATGATTTATGATTACTTAAAAAAGAGTTGGTATTGTCTCACCAATTATTACATAGACCATCACTACTGGACTACATACTCTGGGATACGGGGATGTGAATGTGAGGTAAGTAACACCACATTATTTCAAAATTGAGCTAACCATAACAAGGGATGTTATTAAAAGATATCAAATTCAATGAACAAGATCCTTATTCAATAAACATTGGGCCTATTTGTGATTATAACACTATTGTGGGAGGGGAATCCGTTGTTGTCAAAACATAATTTATAAAAAATAATTTAGAAAAACATGTTTTTGTGTTGGATCACAAACAAATAAAATGATTTTATGAGATAATAAGAGATATAAGATGAATGAAATAATGGTTATTTAACAAGGTATACATACTACTATTATTAACTGGATAATACTAAGTGTTGAAATGTTAATATCCAATTATCTGTATAAATATTTTTTTGAAATGAACATGGATTGGGGTAGGAAAAAGGTTCTAAAAACCATATATAAGATGAATGTAAAATTTAATGAAATAAAATTTCAATAAAACACTTAAATAATTATCTATATGATCAGATCATGATAAGAACTTTTTTCACATATATAAATACATACACATCCTATTTGAAACATTAACTAAAATTTTTAGACAAATATCTTAATGATGCATTATTACTCAATAGGTGGAATTATGACATTTTTGTATTCACCTTATTGTGGTTGATGAATTTTCATCAGTATCAGAGATCATTGTGAAGTTATTTTATATAAATGGGAGTTTTTTGAGCCATTATTATCCTCTTTATATGACTATAAATATTACCGAGGGCATAGAAAACATCTAAAAAATGTAAATATCTTCAAATTCAAATCAAAACGGTTATTTTTTCAAGAGTTTACAACATGATATTTTTTTTGGGATTTTTTATCTCACAGTGGAGCCAGCCACACTCATTTCGTGTACTACTCCCCATGTTCAAAATTTCTATCATTCCATAATATTTTGGTAAAATTTATAGTCTTAGTATAGGAATTTCCAACCACAAACATAAAAAAAAGAATAAACTCGAATGCTTGTTTTAGACCTACCTTTGATTTACCTCCAAGATGACATTGGTATATGACATCTAAAATGGTTATTTCACCATGGTTTAATCATATGTTATTCCTATGTATTTACTACAATGTTCTCTCAATATCACCATGCATAAATCATAATGCCTCAATATTTCATCATTCTAATACATACATCATATATCGATGATTCCTCCCACACATTGTTCTGTATTTTTTAAATAAATAAAACATTAAATTATATTTTATGTATATGAACATATTTTCATAAATAAAATAAAAATAGTTACATTCAATTGAGGAAGTTAGTAAAACCCCACACATCTGGATAAAATTTTGTTTTTGAGAGTACTCTATCATTATGCGGAATAATGAATTTTTTAGACTATACCTTGATTAGGATAATATCATATATACCAATTCATTTATTTGATTTATGGGACCTCCAAAATCTCCCCAATCATTTAGGGCTCAATATATATATTAATAATGTATAATTATCAAAAATATATATCTATATCAATATAAAAAATAAAGAAATAAATATTTGAGTTACTTTATAAATATTCATGTGTGTTATTCTATTATAAAAAAGCATATAAACAAATAAATTTTACATATGTGTGTATGTATAATTATTTAGGAGTGTGTGTTTTTATTTACTAATTCATGATTTTTTAATTTAATATGTGTGTGTTTGTGTGGTCATATATAAATATACTACAAATATATTGTGGCATGTATGTGTATTGGGATTGAATTACTTTAGATTCACCCACATAAACATACACATATTGGTAATATTTATGTACTGATATTAATGTTAATATATAATAAAATATTATAAAATTTTAATATATATTAATATATTTATTTTTATAAATGATGATATATATTCACTTAAATATAACAAATATCATTGTATTTATATAATAATATCTTATATTATATTATATTTATAGTTACCTTGAATGGATTTAAATATGTCCCATATAAGATGAATTATACCATCATATATGTGGTTATTTTTAAATCCATATTGATTACTTTACTCCATGAAAATTTATTTTTGGAAGAATTAAATCTACACCACATAACTATATATATATATATATATTTATTTATTTATAAATATAAAAAATATATTTTAATATAAATCTATAATATAATATTCAATAAATTAAAATAAAAAAATGTTTTAAGTATTAAAATATATATAATTATTATTGTATCAGTATATACACATACCTATACAAAGAGAAAATATATATATATATATATATGTTATGAAAGATACATATGTATAAATAAAATATTTATTATGTTATTTATTAATTATATGTAAATTTTAATATATGAAAACATATATATTTATTAATATATATTTATCTTCATATATACATATAAAATATAGATTTCTAATATATATTTTAGTTTACATATTATACCAATTTGAAACATATTAATATAATTAATAAAATAATAATGAAAATAAATATATTAAAAAAATAATTCACACAAAAAATAATTATAATATGTTTTTATATTTTAAATTCATTATAATATTGTGTATATATATAGAGTATTTTTTTGTAATTTTAATAATATATATATTTAAACCATTTAAAACGTGTTTATAATATATAATTTTTTGTTAGATAATTTAAATTATATTATAATTTCTTTGTGTAATATTTATTAAAATATAATCTTTTTATGTATTATAAATTACACACACATACTACATATGTGTTGAACGAGGGATACAAAAATTAGATTTCAATTAATTTTCAAAATATAGAACTATTACATCCAGAAATAAATCAATTGCATCAATTTTACAAGAATGTAATATATGTGATCTTTATATCAAACAACTGAAAAAATTAAAAGAATTTATAGAAGTCTTATTTTCCCATACATATGTTGATATTATGGCTATTTTTTATTAAGTTGGCTTGTTGGGATTTTTTCAGGGTGTCTTATTTTTATTTAGGTGATTATGAAATATTTTGATGTTATAGGATTCACTATGAATTTTTTAAATGTGGGTTTAGATCTTCATGAAATACTTATTCATTTAGATTTTAGTGAATATTTTCTTCAATGATGGTTATGAAAACCAATGTCTATCTAAGGAAATATTATATGTAATAAAAAATCAACCATGAATTTTATTCCATTTATTGAAGATCCATTCAATAGTATATATTAATTTATAAGTTATTTGGATTCATTTTGTTGATATCTGATCTTTATTTTAATTTTTTGTCATGATTTTTAAATGAAATAAAAAATATATAGTGAACTATAAATATTCTAGACTAATTATTGTACATGTTTTTATGGAGTCAGATAATTTTAATGATATTCAATCCATAATCTGAATCCATAACTTCTTTAATAGTTTTGTAAAACACTTTTTTGCAATGAATATATTACATTTTACTTTTTATAGATTTTTATTGGGGAATGATTTTCTTTATAATTCACAGATAATGTTATAGAGTGCATATTAAAATTCCATTCACATGAAATAAGATGTTTAATCATATTAAATTCAGACCCCTGTCGTCATTGATAACGATCTAAGGTCATATCACATGAAATTTCAAATAAAATTTATTTAACTTCAACTTCAAAGATTATCAACTCAATTGATTCAAGGGAATAATGATTACATTTCAATCCAGTATTTATATCTCTAAAATTTTATAGATGTTTATTGGAATGTATCTTATTTGAAAATACCTAGGGATATAAGATTTATTTTTGTTGATATCTAGAATGAAATTAACACATATTTCAAGAATAAATCATTTCAATGAATGAATTATAGTTAATATATTCATATGGATTTACCAATTCCCTTAAAAATAAAATATATAGTGAACTTACAAGTATTACTATTTCTCATTACAAGTAGTTATATTTAGAATTTGACACTATCTTAATTCCTTAACTATAAATTTTAAATCATATCATGGGTTGGTAGGGATCTCTACCCTTCCTCCAATGGCCCGAAGGCCTTCATTTTTTATTGATTTTTGATAATCCACCATTTAAGGGGTGAGGTGGAACCCTTAAAAGGCTCGTAGGCGTAAGTATTACATGGCCCGTAGGCCTTAGATGAATTCATTGCATGTAGGATTCAAACATTACATACAACACAGACTAACTACTAGGAACTGCTCCTCCCCAGCATCTTCACTGTGAAATCAGCTCTCCACCTTCGCATGGATGTTCGGATAGGCATTCCCATGCATGCATAGGCTTGTCCCGATGGCAGGTGTCATATCCTCTCATTCTTGCAATCTGTTTAGCTTCTGCTGTGGTGAATGCTCCTTGCTCATCCTCCTTGTAGAGCTTGTTCCTTCATGGTTTTCTGGTTTTCATTTCCACTATGGTGGCCCAAGGGCCTTGAGGTGGCCCAAAGGCCTTACTAACCCGAAGGCCTGGGTGGCCCGAAGGCCTTACAGGACTCAGGGACTAAATCGGTGGCCTGAAGGCCCAAAAAGGGGCATATTCCCAGCTGCTACAGTGCCAAATAGTGTCTACTGTAATTTCCACTACAGTACCTACTATAGTACTGCACAATTCCTGCTACAGTACCTGCTATAGTACCCGGAAATTCTGCCTCCACCTGGATTTGATCTCTGGTCATTTGGATGCACATACAGAGTCCAAACCAACTGGGATAAGGCACATGTGCAGGATCTTTACCCTTCATTAGTGAGACTGTAATATTTTTTCAATACATAACAGATTCTTATTTAAATAATTGTAATAACTATGATGTATTATTCTAAAAATCCGCCATTAAAGTACATACATAGATTTTACAATTCCTTTCTTATTCCTAACTGAAAAATATAGATCATTTTGAATGAATGATGTTTTTTTACTTTTCAATTTATACTAATGTATCAATATATTCATATTAGATTACTTTTGAGACAATATATTATATATATTTTTCTCTTTAGAATACTGGAAACAATATTTTTTGGAAAAATATTTTATGAAATTAAAAAAATATTTCTACCATAAACCAATAAAAAAGGTTGGTTTTGGGGGAATTTTAATGTCATTTATAATTCAATTAAATCAATGAATACATTCCTCAATGTTTTAATGTAATAGAAAACTCTAAAGATTCATAAATTCCATTAAAATTATATATTGTCTTGTCTAATCGAATAAAATTTCATAGACTCGAGTTAGATCTAATGGAATATATTAGATATTACATGTATTTTTTATAAAATCATTACTTCATGGAGTTCTTGGAACCCATAGTTGTATAATATATGAATCAAAATTATCATACTAGTATCCCATTTTATTAAATTTCTATATTCTATCTAAAGGATATCACTGTCAAATTTTTCATGTATATATGTTTGTCATACAAAAAGAGCATTGAAACTCATAATTTTTTTAAAAATATATATTATTAATAAGAAATGAGTTAAAATTTCCTCAAACTCCATAATCTTTAGGCTCACCTCTAGATTTGAATAGTATGGTGTTTGGATAAACATTTATTTCTATTACAAAAAACTGAAAATGATGTTGATTTAGATCAAATTAATTTTAAATTTAATAATTTTTAATATAATATGGAGAGATATTATCATAATTAAGATTTCCCCCCCAAGAAATTGAATAAGGAAAATAATTATTAGATTAAATAAATGAGACTAAATGGATGATATATAGTCATTCCAATATAAACAATTTCCACTCATAGAGTAAATACTATGTTAATAGACAAATTATTATCTATATCATGAAAAATGATGGATAATGTATCTATAGTTAATATTCCATTATTGATGAGGTTGTTAAACCATTAAATTATTTTTATGAGAAAAAATATTTATAAATGATAACCAAACTATTGTTTATAATATATTTATAATAAGATTTATGATGTCTTATTTTTTCATGATTTGAATGATCTCATTTGTAATATATATACTTCAAGCACCCCATGTATAGATATATATGGATGCATTTTATTCATATATTGTTGGGAAATTATAGGAAATGATGTGTTCATATATATTCATGAATTCATTCTAGTTATTTCTATTTATAAAAAATTAGAAATATATTAAATTTCCTTTCATGGATGTCTCCCATTTTTTCCATGTGTGTTTATAAGTCTATTAAATTATCCATATTTATTATTAAAATGAATTTTAAAGTAATTTAAAACTAATTTATGTTTATCACCATTAAATAATATATCAGGAATTGGAAACATTCCTTAGATGAAGATATTTTTATGATCGTATATTTTTTTCTATTGAAATGAATAATTTTATTAATATGAATATTAGAGGACTTAATATTATAATAATACAAGATATGAATAATTCCTTTGGTATGATGTTCAAGAAATTTCTCAATTGAGTTCTGAATGGGTTTTGATTCTCTCTTCAACTGATTTCACATTTATTATTTAATATTACCTCATAATATATATCTATTTTGATTTACAGTTGTATTTATGTCTCTGTTATCTTAAAAAATTATATATAGAATATGATATTTTATATGATTTACATTTCATGATAGTGTTATAGGTTTTATATATGAACCCTAATTTTTTATTGGAAGAAAACTTCATTGATAATTTCTGTTTTAAAAGGTAAATTTGAATAACTTCAAACCTATGTTTTTATATCTTCACTAGGTTTATCAAATGATCACTGCTCCCCTAAAAACCCATGAAAAGTTTCCCCTTCAATTTTCAATAAACTTATAAAAAACTCCTAGATCTCAAAAAATGTTTTTTTGTGTGTTAAAATATATTCTAAGAATATCCATTATTAATTCCATGGGAAACTATTTTTGTATTAACTAATTTAATCATCATTTTATTTTATCTTGTTGTTGAAATTCATAAATGATGTTTTAGTCTCCCCCATTGTTAAAATGTCATTGAGGTTACTTAATCTAAATATTCATACTAGGAAAAATATGCTAAACTACATTGGATGACTAATTATCATTCCACCTATCCTCTCATTGAACCAATTACATATTATGTTTTTGTATTCTCGTTCAAAAATGGTCATTATAATTTAAGAATTAATATTAGATGATTTATTATGGGTTAATTCCATTCATTCCAATTATACAAACCATCCTCCAGTAAAATATATTTCCTCACATCATAATTATTGTAGTATATGTATTTTTAAAATTTTTACAATTCAAAAAAAAATACTCAATTAAATTTCTAAGGGATTATATGGATGAAAACATTATACATGATTCCTTCATTAAAAATTTTATCCTAGAACACATGACCATAAACTAAATCTTACTTATAGAATTTATTGGAAATGTATAAATACAATTAATTATATATATTTATGAATTTTATACATGGAATTAGAAGGAGATCAAATCTATAAATAGATTAAAGTTTTTTATGATCTTATAAAACCACATAAAATTTCTGTAGGATTACATGCCATAGAAGATTATACTATATTCGAAACTAGATAATAAAATTTGATTAATATTGTTTTATCTAGAAACTATTGAATTGGTATATAAATTTTACTAAAATTATCTTGATCGTTTAAATGTAGAGTCCATGTAGATATAACTTATATAATAATCACATAATTTATGTTAATCATTCTATTTTTTCAAGTGCCCATATGTTTTAAATAAGTATTTGGTTTATTCAATAGAGATATTTATAATTCATTAAACATGTTTCCATAACACATGATCTCTTCTCATTATGGATGATGTATTTTTTAAATCCCAAAACGGGAACACTCATTCAAAAATATCATTGGATTATCTAATTAAATATAAATGAATAATTAATAAATGATTTAATAGTAAATAGTATTTAATATCTAGAACTTAGTAAAATGAATATTTTTTTATTATATTAGGAATGGAGCATTGGTCATCAATTCAAATGAAATATTTGGCCTAGTGTAATAAAACCAATGAAAAAATATTCCTTTAAATTGTTTATATTCATAGGTAAATTCTATATCACTCCAATTAAATTGTTATTGGAAAATGAGTTCATCAAATTTAAAAAGTTTATTCACCGTTACATTTTTGATACCATCATAAGTGATATTCATATTGATGAATCTGGTAATTTTGTTTTTATGTATTTATTTCCTGTCAAGGATTAACATTATTTTCTTATTGGAGTTGAATATATTAGTAAAAACATTTGTATCATTAAAAAATGATTCAATTATTTCATTATGGATATAGGATGAAAATTATATTTATGAATAAATTTATATTATTCTTTTCAAAATGTAATGTGCGGTCATAGTATCCTGACTAGTCATTCATTATGAATTAATAATGATATTTTATTTCTACATTTCTATAGAGAGGAAAATCAGGAAACCCCCCAACGTAATTAACATGGAGCTATTTTTTGGATTCTATGGATTCTTATTATTTTTTAAATCAACAATTGTATGTTTAGGATTCAGCATACCACAACTATAGGTGTTCTATGATTCAAATCCAAAGAATGATTGAAATCTGGTATTGAGTTGAGATAGAATGGGTGGATTCAATTCATAAAGAGTCTATAACAGAGGTTAGGATGTGGGAAAGAAGTCAGTTGAGTTCACGTATCCGTATTCAAAATCTTCGTTAGTGGGTGGATCCTTTGAAAAAAGGTGTCATGGGGTTGGTTGTGATCGATAGTCATAGTAGTTGAAAAATGGTAGAGTGTACTCGAGTGGTGGTGTTGAACTGTGAACGAACTTCCTATGAAGCAATACGGTGCTTCAGATCCGAAAGGTGGACTACTGGATGGTCTGAAGTAAATATGAAAAGATTACCTAACCAATATTAACCAACCAATCATGCGATGGACACCCCAAAACGTTTTGAGTATCCTAGACCATTCAACGATGGTGCTAGAATAGTGGAAATGGGGGTGCTGCCCCACATTATCAATGAGTACCAATCCTATTATTTACACTGACAATTGAGTATAGATGGATCTCCAGAAGTTCAATTCAACTTGAGTTAAACTTGAACTGCTATCTCCTGGCCCAATATGCCTAAATGGCTTCTTGATTTGAAACCTATTCACCAATATGAGGTTTCTGACCTGCTGCCTTGCCTACGGAATGGAACCAAAAAACAGGAAATGAACCAGAAACATGTCCAATCTAGTTTCTTTCGTTCTATGACATTGGGTAGTTGTTGATGCACCTTTTCACCAAAGGGGGGAATGGTGAAGGCATTTCAACTGGACCGCCAATTCCACTCGATCAGTTAGGTGTGTTTGTCACATGTAGTAGTTTTGATCGTTGATGTCCTGTTTATAGCACGTTTGATATCTCATTGTCTATTTATCTCTCTTCTTGTTCACAATCATGATAGTAGTTGGCATTGGCAGATGGTCAGTTCTTTATTCTGAACATTCCCTGGCAGTTGAAAACACCGTTTAAATCATAGTACAACCACCAATCAGTGCATTCAGTACTCTACTCTAAGTGTCCTTCTCCCACACATTGAATTGAGTGAGTCGACCTATGGAATTTTTCTTGATTGGATGAACTCGAAGGACCATAAGAAAATATTAGAAGAGTACTTGTGATGGTCTATTAATAATCAGTATAATATAGGTAGTGGGCCCAACACACAACTCTCGTCAGGGACCGTTTGGGGACTGCCACTATACAATGGATGCTAAGAGACTTCCTATGGAAATTTCATTGGTCAGAGGCACACCACCTGGGAGCAACTTGAAATTGAAACCTTCAGCATATTTGTGACACTAGAATCGTAGCATTTTTTGCAATTCACATTCCATCTGTCATACACTCTGAACCGCATCACTCTCCCTTCTTCCACCTCCAGGCGGTTGGGGGACTCTTCGGTCATGGGGATCATACCACCCCTGGCTCACATATCGTTTCAGATCACGTTACCCTTTTGACCACCTACACTCGACCATCAAGACAACCACTAGTGTAGTGGATAGAGGTACCCAATCAATAAGAGTAGTAGGGGTGCCACAATGCGTAATCTACTCAAAAACTTCATAGTTTGGACCATCTCCTAACCCTTTAGAACCCTTATATATCAGTATCAAATACTTATATCTAAATAACCTACATTATCAGTCAATTTACATCATACCTTTGATTACTCCTAAGATATAATGGAAACATTTTGTTATGGTGGAGAGTGGGGAGTGAAAAAACAATGCAGCATAGTATGAATTGGAATCCACTTATATTTAGACAGACGACTTAGACATTCTCAAAAATGGTTGATCTTATCATGCTAGTCGTTTCTTCATTTCATATACTGATAACACATTCTCTTTCTTAGAACTTTTCCCCCTTGTATGGTAAGGGGAACTCTGGTTGTGTGTCTTTCTCTAGTAATCTTATATATGGTTATAGAAGAGTACCTATTTATTTGGATTGACTTATCATGACCTACTTGAATCAGCGGTTAAAGTATCACATTGATAAGGTGAGGGTCATTGGTTCAAATACAATAGTAGGTAAAACCATTCGTACTACCTATATTATACACTGATAAGGATAAAGAGCTACCAGCATGATAGAAATCATGGACTGGAGGAGTCAACTGAATGACCAGGTTGCTTCCACTTGTGGCATTCTCTCCTTGACACCTTAATATCAGGTATCCTCTCTTCTTTTCATGTATGTGGGAAACCCCATCCTGAATAGATGAACAGGAACAATCTGAAGAAAGGAACGAGAGAGAGTTTATACTCACCCCTCTTCCACAATTAGGTGAAGACCAGGTCCTCCCTGAATGTCCTGACCTGGTAAGGCCTGAATGTTGTTCCACCTATTTTCCCAAGGACAAGACATGACAAACTTCCTATAGATCAGACTCACATGAGGAAAACCTGCATGGCGATCACTATTAAAAGAGTACTGATGATATAACTCACATAGAATCGATTTAAATCCACCTTCAATTAATATATATAAATATATGTTTTGGGATATCACATTGGCTATTAACATGCTTCTTGGTAGACTATGAATTCACTCATCTTAGCAGGGGTTATTCCCTCTATCCGAAAGAAACTTATGAAAGCCAGAAAATAAGACACAATGGGGTTCTAAAAACTATATAAGAAGATTACTCATCTAGAAGCATTATACTATTACATATCTTTTATAATGGACTATGTTATTATTCCTCTATTGTGTATTGATAATCTTTCTTCCCTCTCGCTCATTCTCCATTAGTCTTATGGATCAATTCACTTTTCCTGTAAGAGAACTGAGTGGTATTGCGGTATTTTCTTCATTAGAATATTTTATTTCCGAGCCCAAAGTACACCCTTTCGGGTTAGTCCTAACTCTTGTTTGACCATTCGTGCCCCATTAGTCTTATGGTTTACTTCCCCGCTCACTCACTGGCTAGAAATTTCAAATAGCCTCACCTTCTATTGATACAAAAAATCTCCTACTTACTGATAAGCTTATGATTGATCATAGATAAGGATTTCTGTCAGACAATAGTTTAGAATTCAGTAACACATGATTATGGTCAAATGCTGACCTTGAAGCTGGCCAGACATAGAATTCTTGTTCTATCAGATACTAATTTGGCATGCAGTAAGACAAGAAGATAGTACGGGCATTCTTTCATACACTTATTAAAGTGGAATAAGACCTTACGAAGGTATGAAAATCCTAATTCATTGCCTGTGATTTCCAGGTGCTCACTAGGGATATCCTAGACCAACCGTTTCATTTATACTTCTCACCTACTATGAGGGGTTGAGGAAACACAAAGAAATAGATGTACAAAAGGAGAACGACATGGGTTTGACTCTAAAGAGGGAGTAATTTCATTAGTAGTAGGTTCTAAACCCTTGATATATAAGTAGAACCTTTCTAAAGGAGCAGGACTTTATAAACAAAATAAACTAGTCCAATCACATCTATATCTATAGTATAAAAATGAATCACTCTTCTAATAAGACCTGTCTCTAGAGTAGTACGAGTATGTTAAGCCACATTGCTACTCAATTGATTCTGTATGTCCCTATTCCTCTCTCAAAAGGGATTATTGAGGGGTGATGGTAACCGGCTACAGGGTTCTTAGGTGATGTTCAAAGATATGACCCTTTATAAATGGTAAGGAATCCTCTCTATTCCTATTTCCTATTCTAAGAATTAATTCTTCTAAAGACCAAATGAACTATTCTAACTGTTGAATTAGATTCACTATTATAAGTTTAGTGGCTCTCATGTATTAATCGGGTAGACCAAACCATGAGCATTGTGATCCCATCTCTAAACTCAAGCTCTTGTTATTCTTCCATTACCGCTAAAAAAAGGAATTTAAGAAGGTGAACAGAAATAGAAAGAAGAAAGAATCAAAATAAGAATACTTTCGATGTTGGGGGATTGCTTTTCATATCAATGTTTCATACCCTTGCAATTCTACATTCCTTATTTGATGGAGAGAATGCATTGGTATAGAATCTAGAAACAATCCTGACCCTTTATAAAGGTGCTACTGATATATGAAGGGTTTAGAACCTTATGTTAGCTCGATCTATATTTTTGGACTTATTTCAAAGAGGATCCCTTCTCTTCATGCCTCTCACTCAGTCGTTAAGGAAGCAGCACCTTGGGCCCGGTTCACCAAGCCTGATCTCGATGTGGAATGTACCTCTGAACGCTGAGTCATCTGTCTTGCTTTCTATCGCTGTTGTAGTGGCTTGTTTTCTTGGCCTTAGTTCCCAGGGCCTCTGATTGACCAGCAAAAAGAGAAGTGAGAGAGAAACTTGTATGTTGGGTCCCTTTAAGCTCTTTCTGAATCAAGTTCCTAGTATGTTTCCCAAGCTCAGGCTAAAATCAAATTCGATAGCCCCATCTTTTTTCCAGTAGCTTAGGCCCTTCCTATATAGAACCAGGTGAACTGTCTCCTTCATTTCATTACGTCAAGTTCCCTCCAGAGGAGTTTCTTCTTACCTTTTCAAGGCCTAGTACTATTTCATTCAATTTATATGATCCTATTTTAGTCAAATGACTATTTCAGAATAAATCCCTACTTGAATGGTGCCACATAGTAGATAGTGAAAGACAGAGTTCCCTCTCCCTAGATTACATCCCCTATTATCCTTTCTTAATCGCCTTCCCTTCCCTCCCAACCATCCAATCTAAAAATTACTCTATAAACAAAGATGCACTTCCTCGAGTCTGGGTGTGAAAGATTATTTTTTCCAAAGGACAAGACCTGAAAGAAGTGGTATTACAGGACCACATTCCTTGATATTTAACTACATATCAAACTATGTGGGCATCAATTACTCTTCTAATTATGAGTACTCTAATCTAATAGTCACTGAATTGATCCTTGCTATCCGGGCCTAACAAGTCGCCCGACTGGGGCCACTAGTCAAAAGTAGTCCTATACAGAACCACTATCCACTTTAATCTCTCAAACATGCCTCACCAGTCTTACTAATCCATCTAGGAAACACAATAGTAGTATGATACATCAGCCTCCTCGGACCCTGGTTCCACTGAATATGGGATTTCCAAGCCTGGGCATAAAAAGGGATGGAAGAAAGTATCTCAAAAGAAAGGGGAGATAATTACTCTACTCTAATAGTCACAGAGGCAAGATCATGACTCCAATACCCCTAAGAAGTGTCTTCTTCAGAACCCACTATGTGAGCATCCTATGAATTTATATGCTAAATACCAAGTTGAATCTGGATTGGCTTGGTCTTACATGTAGCGTACTTCTTTATCTACTGATCTGGTTTGAGTGGTTCATGAAGGGGTGTGGCCCATAATCCTTAGTTCTATTTGAAAATTGATATCGGTATAATATAGGTAGTATAATGAACATCCATACTTCTATTTTCCAGCAGCTTAGGCACCTAGGCCTCCGTTTTATAGTTCTATTATTGAACCTCAGTTTGCTTGCCTTGCTCCTCTACACCTAACAGAATGTGGTCTCCTCTGCAGGCACTTAATGAAGTTGAATATGCATTGCAACAGATACAGTCGACTACTATACTTCTGGAACTTTAAGCTAAAGGACTATGAATTCTAGTTCCATCCCCAGACCATGCCTCACCAGCCCCCCATTCTGTACCATCCGCCCTCAATTACAATCAGAGAGGTGTTTAAAGGGGACCAAATAAGAATCCAATAGATGAGCGCCCTACCTGATCTACGATCACCATTGCATGTTAGTGCACCCATTTTCTTTTTGGTAGGTAGGTAGGTAGGGAAAGGACAATAGAAAGCAGTGAACAAGGCAAAGGCACCATATAGAGATGATATTGATGCCTCTATTCCCTCCAAATGATCGATTCCCTTGTCCGAGTTACTACACTACATGAAAGAAGCAACGGGGAATCAAAGATCAAGTATGATTCTTGCTACGATATTGGACTTCTCGTTTGACAATCTGATTTCTCACTCCTGAAAGAGGGAAAGAAAAGAATGATTAATAGCTATTAATCCTATAACTCCAGCTAGAGCAGCAGGGAAAAAGTGCCTACTAAGTGCCACCCCAAAACCAAGAGAGAGACTATTAATTTATCTACGATGCTTGTTCCGGTACTTATATATATTTTTATTGATATTTTACTGGGATAGACAATTAAAGATAAACTAGACCTAGATAACAGTATTGGAGGAATGCTTGTAGGAATGTTGGATGTGGGAAGAAGGCAATCTGGAGGGAATGATAGACTACTTGAAAGAAGGGCGTAAAGGAGGGAAGTCTTATCTACTCTCTTAATCCACTAGTTTGTGCTCCTATTTAAGGGGTAAGTGGGGAATTCATAATTTAAGTCAAATCGATATTGAGTTAAAGATTTCTCTTAACTAAAAAACATCAAAGGAATGAAAGAGGGAAAGAGGTTCAGGCACAGAGGTCATATTCAAGTTGTGCGTAGCTAACAAGGTCAATGAATACTAAAAGAAAATATAAGAATCAAAGATGATAAAGAACACTAAATGTTAGTGTTGGTCTGATCATCTTCTTGGATTAAGTGAATATCAGATCTTGCATATTGAAAGACTTGAATCATAGTAGTTTGCTTCTGGAAAGCTGCCTCTGTGGCTGATTATGTAGTTCCGTCGGGCAGCTTGTTCTGGGACTAGGTTTTCTAGGTGTAGTTCTGGCTGGACCGATAACTTAGAAGAAAAATATTTAAATGACTATTCAAAAGGAACTGGTACTTATATATATTTATGGGTTCCTTTTAGTGTGATAATGGAGGAATGATGAAAAATAAAGAATAATAGAAAAGTACTAATATCGACCCAACAGATAAGATTTGATTGGAAAGGCCCCAGACTCTAGATATTGAGCTTCACATACCCCAAAAAACAGGAATTTTAAAACCTACAAAGAAAATAGAAACCTTTCACATACCACTCTCCCACGTAGTTCCCATTAAACAACAGATAATCTCTCTAATCTCGATTGTTGCATTCATGCTTTTCCCCCTGTATTTCATAGTCATTCGATCAATCGGATTTTTCTCTACTGTCCGTACACTCATTCACTTGAAAGGATGGATATACGGTTGGTATAATTTGATATGCAATCTAAAATACATCCAAAAAATAATGAACTCTCTCTCCTATGTAAATGAGAGAGGTATATTGGAATTTAGAGGGTAGATAACTATATCAGGAAAGCGCGGAACATGAGTGAGAATGAGAATGGGAAGAACTATGTCAAACTTGATCAAATGTGTAGGAAAGGAGAGAGAATGTAACCTCATCTAAACAAAAATAAGATGATTTTTCCCACGACCATCCATAGCCCTATTCAAAACATGCAAGGGTTTTCAATGTATGATGAATTTCACGCAAGTATCTTTCTATCAGAATGAAAATACCTAAATTTTCACAATTCGACAGTACGGGTAACCCAATTGTATATCTATAGCTTTATGATGGGGAACTTTGCAGACATGATAATGATAGAAAGCTCTGCATGCAATGAAACTATTTTAGAAGAGTCTCAAGGGAGGAGCTTTGCAATGGTTTTCCCATCTTAATATTCATCAAATCCGCACCTGGCTGAAATTATCTAGGGAGTTTCTTAAACAATATCGACATAATTGCGAACTAACTATGGATCACTGTTTCCTAAATGTAATGATCCGTAAGCCTAAGGAATCATTCTAGGAATGCACTCTTAGATGGAAAGATTATTCAATTCAAGTACATCCACCTGTCAGAATATCCCCAATAGTTCATACAAACTCTCATGGGGGTATAATTTGATAAAATGTGTGTTAGTGTCACCTGTAACTTTACCCAAATCATCCAATAGGGTTGAGACTGATGTCAAGAATGGTCGAATATCAGAATGCTTCATCCAAATCAGAGGGGAATCATCGTCCTATTCCAAAAATTCAGTAGCAAAGAAGCCTGAGAAAAAGGAGTTGCATGTTTCATCCTTCCCACATTGTTGTATAATCAAATGCCTTTTCAACAAGCTCTAGTACAACTAGAACATCATGTGGAAAACACTCCTGCACCACCAGAAATGTCCTGAATCAATCAACAGAGATATTATTTTAGAAGGAATCAAGTCTTCACTCCTTTGACCATTATTATGGTACAAGCTTAAAAAAAGGTTCTAGAAGTGGGAAAGATTGTGCCCATTCCAACATTTCCTATTCAAAACCCGCCACCCAGAAAATTCAATCCTGATCAATGGTGCATATATCATTCTGAAAAACTAGGACATTACATTGAATCTTATTTTTCATTCAAGATAGGTCATCTTTGAATTCCATGTCAGGAATTTCTGAATTATAAAAGAGTTGGGAAGGAAGTGGTGACACCACCAGGAAAACCTAATGTTACAACCCCCAGATCATGGAGCAGTGAATGTCCTATCGGATGACGAGGAAATTAAAGACCCCAGTCCTTTAATTGGACCTCCCGGCATAGTAGTAATGGTTACAGTGGAACAAGAGGGAAATAAAGACTGGAATGAGGTTGGAAATATAGATAATCCCTCTAGTGAGGAAATACATGAGAAACATGGACTTCAATCTGTTTGGGAAAGCAACAACAGGGAATTTATGAGCCATTCAAAGCTCACAGAAATAACTGTCAGTTTTGCATTGGGTATCAACGTAAGATCTAGGATAAAGATGAATTCCGGAGTTGGAGAACCTTTCACTTATCAATGAACGGATACTTCTAAATGGACGGTGCTTCAGAACCATACTGGGAATTTACTACCTGGTTAGTGGATGGGATGATGAGTTTGTAGAAGAAGAAGGATTCTAGCTTCGTGAAGATCAGTATGAATATATGACTTCTCAAATCCAATATCTCACCATGGATCCACCCATGCAGGATCAGAACAATATCTACTATCTCTAGTTCCCAAATCAAGGATATGATTGTCGTCAAAGACAAGACAGGGGACTATCCCTTGGTTGACAAGCAGACTACACTGGAATCCTTTCATCCATACAGTCTTGGTTAGAAGGCACGTTGTCTAACCCCCACATCAAGATCACCAATATCTGGGATGTTGAGAACATCACTGCTGATGAACCAACAGTGGCATTGGCAGGGTTCATTCCATAGATAGATCCCTGATGAGAATCTCACCTACCACGACCTCCCTGAGTGATCTACCGACTGAGAAACTTTGTCACATTTCCAGTCCTAGAACAATCAAGGGTTTATCCAATAGTTTACTTGTTAGTTCTCTCAATGGACTAGCCTTCTGCAGCACTACCAAAAGAATATGCCACCTCTTATCCACTGATAACCAAATCATACCAATTCTTCATCAATCTTTCCAGCTTGTTTAAAGGATAGGTGCTTCAAAGAATGCTATTAGGGTCACATTAGGTGACATAGCTACGTTCTAGTACCAATGTGTATAACTTCACCATTGCTTAACCCAAACCTGAAGAAGGGTCCAGTCCTGGAAGTCATTTGATGACTTCGTCAAGTGGAATTCCCCTGGGGACAAGACTAACTCCTTGGGTTTCATGACCATCCTCAACCTCGAAGATAGGGATTCAAAGTTATTCCCCTCCATAACCAAAATTCTACATTTGAGAATTGGGAAGCAAGACACATCCACCTAACTCTTTCGTAATGTTTTTACCTATAATTTTCTAACCTAGATAGTACCTTGTAACCATCCCCTCTGACCTGGCATATTGTGTAGAATCTCTGAATAGAGTACTTCTCAGCAATAGCCATCAGGCCATTGGGGTTATATAAATTATTGAGAGACTTAGAAGAGCAGACACATGACTCAGGTCCACTAACATCCCTCGAACCTGGAAACTCTTTGCGAACTCCCCGGCCCCAGTCTTACAGATCAACGAATTTTGGGTTGATATAGTGACCACTAATATGGACCAAATGTCAAAATAGACTTGCACCACCTTCTCATTAGTGATGATTACATCAATTCCTAGAATGGCATAATCATTGAATAAAACACCAGGGTAATCTTTCTCGGTGCAATACCACACCACGACGTGGTGAGATAGAGCGAAGAGAGGCCATGACGAATAGTACCTGAGTGGTTGACCAGCCATGAATGAGACCCATTTTTTTATTTAATAAAAGAGACCTCAAACATGGTGCTAGAAAGGGTTGTTTCCATAGCTTTCGAAGCAAAACCATCATCGAAAGGACTTTATATGATAGAATACCTATAATTTCTGGTTATCTCTTGAATAACTAAGAGGGGTCATGGATAACTTTAGATCAAAAGAATAACCCTTCATCTTGAAAACTAGTCTATACAGATGTGTTATTTAATTAAACATGGAGTGCATAAGCCCCTAACAAGAGGGGTGACTCCAAGTTTTCCCCTTTATAGGCTGGTTCTAAATCCAGTGAAACAGAAGGTCAGACAGGTACTCATCCTATATAGTGCTCCAAAATGGAATTCAAGTCGGTACATTCTTCAAAGGTATGTCACTGTGAAGTCCAATTTCAAGAGTCCCATTTCATATCCTATAAAAGCTTTCACATTCCTAATTTGAGTTCTCTACCTATTTAACCAATCAAATAAAAAAGTGACTCTATCGTCTTGTCTGGGAAATCAAGACAATCCCCTATTACATGGTTTTCCAACCCCGGGATGTGATGAGTCCAACACAAGCTCTCACGACCTTGCTCCACCATACCACACCACCCCCTATGTGTCAAGTATTTCCCAAGAAAGAGTGATAATACATGGTAACCCTTCTCATATTCCCAAATAAAGAAGGTAATGTATGAGCTCTGTCTGTGAGCTACCGATGCTAGATTCGGCCCCTCATATATATGAATAATGAGAGCATCCTTTCTTCTTTATATCACACTATAAGGGTTTCTAGATAAGATATAATAATGGGATAGGCTAGGAGAAAGGGGGAGGGAACCACTCCAACTAGTATCCTTTTGTCCATAAAAGATATACATTCTCCCTCCTGCTAAGAGTCCAATGGATCACTTCTTGCCTCAGCTTCTGAGTCCGAATCCCAATCATTTTCTTTTCTATAGAATTGGATTTCTCCAAAGTTGGGATCCTGTCATCTCATCCTCTATTATTACGAGTCCAAATCATCGTCGATCTAGGAATCGTAAATAGTTTTGCGAGTCTCCCTTTTGGCCCCCTACACCTTTGGTTCTTCCGTATAAACCACTAAACCAGCTGACATACATATCTTCCAAAGAAGACTCATTTGACACAACTATTAGAATATAATAGGCCCCATCTAATTCAGAAAGTTGGGTGGTAAAATACGTAGATGGGGAATATGGGAATCACTTTCAGTGCCTTGTTGCTGCTGGACATATGAAATAAGTACCTTAATAGTTGATCCCACTTCTGTTTTCCTCCTTCCAAAGCGCAAAAGTATCCTACCCCATATGAATAAGAGTGGGAGGTTTCATGCCAAAAATAATAAATATGGGATTCATTCTGAATTTATATAAATAGTCCAATGCCCCTTACAATACATTGTCTCCTTTCCAAGGGTCTGTTTTCCAAATCAATGTAATCAATCCATCCCAAAGAGCTGGGGGATGATCCACACCCAGAGAAATGTAATTAAGAATAAAAAGAATGGTACTTATATATATTGAAGTCTGAAATCCTATCATCCAGGATAGGTCCAATATTGATATGTTTCCCCAGTGATATGATAGTACTAGACCAACAGGGCATTGAGTACAGTGCACGATCATCCCCCTTGAAAAGCAAGGATATGTTTTTTTCCTTAGCTCTTCTTCCTCATCTTCTGAGTTTTCTTTCCCTTATGATAATTAATAGGTCTATAAGCCAAAGGAGAAATGGATTAGTGAACCAAAGTTAACATAGGGAATTAGTAATAAGCTTCATTGGTATCCTACCTTCATGCAGAGGGAAGTGAAGCGAGTCTTTCTAGTCTATTTCTGCTTGAGCTAAAAGGTTAGAATAACTAAAGGTTCAAGAAGTTGTCTTGTAGGGATGAAAGGTAAGATTATCTATGTTATTTATCCTTATTAGTGAAATATATTGCTTTCAATTAGGCTCTTGGCCCTACCCTAGCCTCTAATCTTCATTCTGATTTGACACAGTACTACTGTCAGATTTCCATGACAATGGAAGAATACTATTATGATGATTAAAAAGAACATTCCAATAGTCGGGAAGGATAGGAATCATGTGATGTGCCTTCATCTGTAACTACTAGAATAGGGGTGGTCAACAACCCAGTGAGCCATAACTAAAAGACCAGTGGGAAAGCTCTATCCAGAGAGGAATAAAACATCCAATATATATCATTACCATCCTACCAAGGAAGGTAAGGGGGTCTAGACTGAATCCCAACTCTAGGATATCAAGTTATGAACCAACTAGACCTACTAGTTATTGAAGATACCATTCGATGGTGCTGATGGAAGATCCCAAATTAGATGGTTGTGGATATGGATCTTATAAGGTGTCAGATCTAGGATACATACCAAGGATGATTTCATTGTATTAAAGAAGGTACTACTATCTTTTAGAAATATTTCTTCTATACATATTTTATGTAATTATGAATTCAGAAGGAGTTTCCCATCCTTCCAGTTATTCTAATCAACTGGTGGACCTGCTTCCTCTCCCCAGCTAAATCTCCCTATTAGTCGAATGGTCATGTCAGCATAAGCTACTTCCAATCACTTATGGTCAGATTTCTCCTTCAGAGTAAAATCCTAGTGCACATGTGTGTTCTTCCACGTGTTATTCCATTTTCTCACCCACCCACTTTAGCCTTAAACTAAACTTTGGATTCATCTTCACCCTTAGCACTTGGTTGAACGTAGGGAAGGGGGACCTAGATAACCTGCATTTAGTAGTGTCATTGGCATGGAAGGAGACAGAGAGATCACACCACTTAAGCAAACTGGAGAAACTGTAATTAATGAAATGACACTATTAGAAGAATAATGCAAGTTTAGTGAGATATTTGAACATATAATGTTAAGTATATAAAAAATTTAGGAGCCTGAGATCACCCAATGTGGGATGAAAATGTCTATGCATATGATAAGTAGACATCCCTCTTTAGGGGACATAAATGCACTAAAAAAAGAAAACATGGAAAATAACCATTAGTTGCATTCAAAATCGAGGATGAGTCCAAAATCTAGCCATTAAGCTTTATCAGAGAAATAATATAGACGATTTGGTACTTATATATATTGAGAGATATAGAAAGAAAGTGCAATGGGGAGTGTCTAGAATCAAAAAAGAAGTTGAAGGAAGTGATATTCATCAAATATTATTAAATAAAAACAATTATAATTTGGTTGATGTGGAAATCTTCATAGCAGGAGGGGAAGAAGATTTGGTCACAAAGTGGAAATATTTTAGCAAAAGTGCACATGAAATACGAAATGGCTTGATCCTCAAAAAAGGGTACGTAGGAAGCTTGGGGAAGCCAAGTTCTCGTGCTCATAGAATAGAATGCTAGGTCCTATTAGGGAAGAGTAATGACTTTCTCCTCCTTCCGCTACTTTTGATTGAGTTGAACCCTTCTAATATTAATAGTCAATTGTAATATAATCAACCACTAAAACTTCTTTCTAAGCTAAGAAGATTCTATTACAATTTATTATTAGAATATAATAGAATAGAAGATGAGAAAAATCTAAAGAGGAAGACAGGTAAGAAAGAAGAAGCTAGAATCAGGGGAGGTTTTAAACCCTTATATATCAGTATCTTCTATTAATATAAAAGGGTTCTAAAGGGTTAGGGGATGAGAAGGTTGTTTTTTGTGATTGTACATATAAACTATTTGGTAATTTGAGACTAGTTATCTCTTTCCTGTAGTCCTTCCTGGTGAAAAAGCCTCCACTAAAGAGGTCCAGTAGTATCCATAGTGAATCAGGTTTGACCCTTGATCTCTTCCTAATATTTGGTGAGGGGAATCCTCAAATTCAAAGAGAAAAAGGACTAACTAGGTAAGAAGAAAGAAGTGAATCAGAAAAAGGAACTAAATATATCAATAAGAAGCAAGACTGAGAGATATGACCAAAAAGGACTTGTCACGAGCTGGAATCTCAGGTATTCATCTATAAAGGTCCTTTGATCAAAATTCATATCCAGTGAACTACCTTTCATTCTGATCGTGACTTTTAAAAAGAAAGAAGAGAAAGAACTAGGAGTTATCGCCTACATAAGTGGTTTCTTTCTTACCTAGCCATCCTGGAAAGATCCTTCAGTTCGATTAGTAAGATTCATGAATGAGATATAGAATAGAACAAGATCATAACAAATAATAGGAATGAAACAGATATAGCTCTTATATGTACTACTTTGAATATCATAGCAAAGATTTTGAGACCTAACAAAAGAAGTCAACATGAACTATCGCAAAATACTAGGAGATGTTCCATATATATTCCATTTTTTTTATAAAAATCACTCATAGCTGTCTAATCTAATAGTATTGGACATAATATAGTGATATGGAATACTTTTACACATTCCATTCTCCCAAATATCTTTGAGATGGTTCAGATAATATGATTTGGAAATCCACTTTCCTCCCGGATAAATTAAAGACGCTCGTATCTGATTGATTTTTTCAAGGATAGACTGAAAAGAATATCCTTTGGAGACCTCGATATGCTTTTCAATTTGGAGTTATGTCTCAACAACGGATTCTCAAACTTCATCATTATATGTATATCCTGTATTCCTAATCGATCGCTGAGTTACTATCATTGAAGAGTAGGGGGTGAAGCTGGGGAATCAAAGGTTGTTCATTGACGCTAGCTTTGGAGCTTGTTCCTGATGATGAATCAACCAGAGGTTCATGAAATTCAGAATGATCTTCTATGCCCAAAAAGGTAGCATATAATTAGTTAAGGGAGGCATCTAGGATGGTTTCATAGTTTCCAAGGTTAGAGTTCTTGAACAACTCATTTGATGAGAAGAAAAGAAAGGGCTCGCGTGCTATGTACTCTACTCTAATAGCCAAGTCACTATTAGAAGAGTACTGGTCAAACAAAGACTCTAAAATCCAAACCCCACCAATGAAAAAGTTCCTTATCCCTATCAGTGAAGAACCATAGAAGCGGAAAGGTGCATCTTTTTTACAAATTAGATTCTTTCTTAATATGAAAATTTTCTTCATCCTTTTCCACTAATGGTCTAGCGCTTGGCATTGATTCTAGCCCATATTTATAGGATATGCATATTTATTCAGTCAATATATATTAGTAACAGTCCCTTACTTTATTAGGTTGAGGCCAGACTCTTGGGGTTTCCAACCTTGATGTCGTAGTTTGGAGGGGGCTAAGTAGTGGGTTGGAAAGAAAGAGTTGTAGAGAGGAATTGAGATAAATTGCACATTCCCTTGATGTCAGTCTGTTCCAACCACCTTATTAAAACAAGTGATTTTTTTTACGATCCTTGGCCATATGCCTTTTGGATAGCTTGTCTGGACTTTTCTTGGACCGGTCTGCAACCCCTCTTACAAGGATTAAGTGCCTCCACTTGATTCTTTACGCCCATGCTTCATTCAGGCAGCGATACACGGATATGCCTTGCCAATCTCCAAAGTAGTACTACTTCTAGGAGTCCATGCTTGGGAACCTTCCCTTTAGTGAAAGTCTCTTTCTAGAGAAATAGAGGGGGATTTCCATCTGACCCACTTCCCCCTTTGGACTTATTCTTGTGGAGTGAACAGAATTCCTTCAAACTTGATAGAAGCACTAGTCTCACACGGCCGCATGTCTGCCTGTTTGAATTGTCTGCTGTGCTCTTAGCTTCTTTATACTGATGAAGGGAACTCCCTTAGGTATGTCCCCATCCTCCTAGATTGACAGTCGAGCATATTTCAAAACCTTTACCTCACCCACTCTAGTCCATTACCAACCTTGTTCCCCACATTTGATTGTTTGAGTTGACTCCTCACATCTAATATCTCATCCAATTCGATGATAGGAAAATGATGATTTTCTATGCCCCGTCCACTCCTTGAGGCTTACCAGACTACATAATGGACTTGGTGGCACGATTACAACCTCATGGTACTAATCCCGAGCCCTGGTCGATCCGATTAGTGGAAATATTATTGCCGAAAGGATTCTGATCATAGTCATTCAGCGTGTCAAGTTGACACTATAGCTACAAGAAGAAGGTCATTCTTTCTCATTAAATGGCCTCACCATTATCATCCCCAAAATCTCACATCCATTATTTCTATTGCAGGCTATACTGTCAAGCAAGGAAGGCAACTGTATGGCTGCTAATTTTCATGAATAAAATCTAGCTTTTCTTCTATTTCTAGTTTCATTGGATCGTTCATAGATGACATGCTTAATGGCATATGGCTGATGACAATGAAAGGTCGTGTATCGGCTGCCATAATTATATCTAAGAAATGCATCGAGCCTATGTACTTCTGGGACATTGAAGAGCGAACTGACCCAAATCTTCCCAAATCTTTTTAGAAAAGTTCAAAGTAAATCTATTTCAAAAATGCTGATGTTGGTTTTCTAACCTACCCAAGAACTCGACGCAACGATAATATAGCCTCATAGATGGCACGGCGAAGCATATCGTCCACTATCTATATTTCACCTCAGACACCCAATTGATCCTTCCCCAAACCATTGACTACCATAATTATACAGAGAGGTCTACCCAAATATAGATGCATCACACAAGTCACTCTCTCTTGATCTACCCCATTCCTAAGTCGCTACACTTCTCTCCTTGATCAACTTCTATATAATAAAAAGCATATCCAACATATATCAGTACCAGTCACTGAAACTATAGTTAATGAAATGTGTTTTATA
This sequence comes from Viscum album, assembly GCA_963277665.1. Lineage (NCBI taxonomy): Eukaryota > Viridiplantae > Streptophyta > Magnoliopsida > Santalales > Viscaceae > Viscum > Viscum album. Next base: position 1,979,835,334 of record OY728122.1, read on the forward strand.
AGGGCCTTCATTCACAATTTAACCGTACCCACCAACTAAGCCAAGGTTATAGGTCGACAAACCGCCTTTTTTGATTTGATGACACACATATTTCGACTCTGGTACTTATATATATTGAAGGTTTGGAACCTCCTTTATTTGTTTTTTTAAACACTCGTTAAAATGATTTATAGAACCCTGGAAAGAAGACTCACTAGGTCATTACTTTAAGGATGTTTTAAAGATAATATAACACCTCTAATACCGCTATTACTGAAAAGGAATAGAGTCAGGACTTTACCAATTCTATATATCAATGGAATTTTTTTATTTTCATTTATTTTTTATTATCTATTTATTATCTTTAGTATGGGTCTATAACTATTTTTTTCAATTAAAAAAAGGGCTAATTAATTACTCTTTTAATAGTGTCCATAGAACACCTATTTGATCCATCCTTAAAGGGATCAGGCCTCTGTTCAAGGAGTGACTTTATTGATCTCTTTTAGTGTTAGTACTCACTCTATATAGAGTTGCTTTCCTAATAAATACATTCAATTCAGATGATTCACTGGCTGAGTTGGTATGACTTAGGAAGATCTCTCCGGAGCTTAGTACTGATATATATTGGTTGTAAGTCAGTTTCAAGTCTACCTTTCCGCTAAAAAGATCACTGCACGCTTTTGGAATAGAAAATAAAGAAAGGCTACAAACCCTCTCTCTATGTATAAGTAAAGTATCTCCTTGAGCTAGTCATCTAGAATGTAAGTAAGGAATGGTACTGATCTATATTGGAAGTAGAAAAGGGTCAAACATGGTAGTATTTGAATTATCTTGTGATGGAAGTCTACTATATATATTGTACTAACATAGAGGAGAAAGTGGGAGATCATACATGGTGAAAAAGATCTTACCGCGAGAGAAGAAATCAGGGTAGGAAAAATCACCATTCTGGTGGTTGATAATGGAGAAAAGGGTGGATAAAATATGGATAGGCATGCATTATCATCCAAAAGGATGTAGGAAGAGGAAGGTCTCACAGGGTCGATCTCACTTCTCATAGAGAGGAGGAATACCTGTGATGATAAGGTATAACTAACTCTACAGCTCACAGGAATGGGTTCCACGTTACTCAAGATTTATCATAGCCTTATTTAAGAGAGAATAGGGATAGGGTGTAAGGTAGAAAGCTTCCAAATTCTTTTTGAAAGCTGGTACTTGTATATATTGTAAGGGTGACCTTATGTTATGAAATAATATTACCCTGTTCACCTAGAATTCCTAGACACATATTTTTCCATGGGGATTCCTATAATATAAAGAAATATGGGATCATGTCACTATTAGATTAGATTATTGAGGCTGGTACTTATATATATTGAGTGTTTTCTCTGCGATACTTTTACGCTTTCCTTATTTAAACATGAAATCCATCTTTATACAACTTATTGACCTTTTTACGAGTGTGGGAACTTGAGTACCGAAACTAAACTACTGGTTTTCTTCAATGGACAATCAGAAAGGATCTTAGCCTACTGATGACCAGCTTTCATAAAAGGGAGAATATTTCTTGATCCACTATCTAACTTTTTGAAGAAATACACAACTTGTCATATATAATTATAAGCAATATATCAAGGTCCTGCTTCCATATAATCTAGATAGTTAGATACTTCATGTATTCCAGGGAGGTTTGAACATCCATTGACTGCTTGTTAGGCCCATCATCTTGTTTAATTGCTTATATACATAATTAGTTCACCCTTCCAAATAGCCTAGAAACTGACAGTCATCAAAAGGTCACTACTCAGTTGATTTTGTTAGCCTATCCAAATGATGTTCAGTAGTCTCTACCTGTGTCCCATGATCCAAAGGACCCGCAACTAGTCAATTTGGTATAATATAGTTAGTAGACTTACCTTCCAACCAATCATCCAATCACGCTATCCTTACATTTCAACTAAACCCTTCAATTCAGCTTCTGCAGCAGTATATAATATTGGTCCCTTACCTTGATGCCTATAGCTCAATTTGTTTTCTATTCATGGAAAGAATCTGTGAAATAACGCTTTTGATTTTTCTTCTTCTTGTGTTGTTTATGAATGGCATCGTAGCTACATGAGGGAAAGCGATGTTGCCCACTCTTATCCATCGCAAAAGGGGGCCACTTTCTTCCCCCCATTTCCACCATCTCGGTACTTCATCCTATAGAGAAAGAATAATAATTATGTTCTGAGGCTGCATTTCATTCCAATAGTATATGGTTTAAAATTCCTTGTTCCATCCTCCCCTCTATAACTAGTATAGTGGAAGAGTTATTTTTATTGCAATAATGAATAAATATACAAACAAAAATAATGATCAGACCAACCCACTTTTATATGTGGGTTCATTTCATAATTTATTGTTGTTTTGAATAATGAAGTGTTCTCTTGTTAGTGTAACATAGGTGTATTTCTCAGTTGATGTATGGGATAAATTCCTCTATCTCTTTGTAATGTTATTTTCATGTCGATGCTATATTAAAGAACCAAATATAAAAAAGTATCTCAAAACTTATCCCCGTTCTTTATAATTGTCTTTCTCGTACTGTTTAAACGAACTTCCAGTATAAATTTTATACTCAACCGGAAGAGTCATAGCCTAGGTTTGGGCCACCTCTAATGTCGATATGCAGTAATAGTTTTCAAAATTAGTTTTCTAAGGATTTAACCTAGAGCAATTTTCCTACTTCTTTCACTGATAGGGATAAGTAACCAGTTCACCTATATCATGAAAATTACTAACACTTAAGGTGATTTCTAATATCATCCTATATGTAAGATGTCTGATATGTTTGGAAAATGAAAAAAATTGAGAGGGATAAGGAACTGGATGAACATCCACAGAGTACAAAAGGTCAGACCTAATAAGAGAAATGGTCTTAGCATAACATGATATGGGATGATACTTATATATAGTAAGGCTCATCCTAAAAGTCTATATAGACAGAGTACCTGACTCTACTCTAATAGAAACATAGGAATAAAATAAATAGGTTCATACCAAGTGATTGAACTCTCTATGAGTTGGGGTACATAAAAGATCCTATTCTAAGAAGGACTTAGGTTTCACTTCAGGTACTCCACTCTACTAGAATGCAGGTTGAACTATATGAAATATAAGCCTCATTACCCTCTTAGAGAATTACAGGGGCCTAATGACAATATTTTAAAGTATGGGTGAATCGATATGTTAAATCCTTCTATTATACCTTATAGACACAAGATAGGCCTAACACAAGGCCCCATATAGATTCATCTTAGGGGTTTATGAGATATTGATTGATGGACTTAAGCTAAAATTATAAGATTTAACCTAAACCAAAGCCTATAGAATAAATTAAGAGAGAAGAGGTTTAATCAAAGACTGGGAATGTAAGCTATATCTCAAGTACTATACTCTAAAGGAATACCAAGATCAGTACACTTAGTAGACTACAAGTGAAGAAATTGGGTTCAACTAAGCCCCTAACCCAACATGAGGTGGAGCCTTAACCAGACACAAGATGGGACCCTATTATTCGGCCCACTATAGGTACCATTATAGAGACCACTATAGGCACCTTTTTTGGTGCCTATAGTGGTCTCTATAGACTATATAGAAGAATACCTAGCTAGATTATACTGAGTCAGTGGTTTTCAACCAAAAAGGATAAGTTCCTGTGATTTAAGATTTATGGATATCCCGCCCTAAGATGAGTTTGACTAGCCTTTGTCCCATACAAAGGAACTTCTAGTTGGAATCTTTCTCATTAGATTTTTGGTGAGTTGTGGGAATTTTGGAACCTTCCCTTACATGGGGAGTTATGTCCTTGTGCTTTGGAAGCCCCTATCCTGCCTCAAAGTTCCCTTTGATTTCTCCCTAAAAGACCACCAAATGTATAGCGAGGGTCTTGAGGTATTGGCCAACAAAGAGAGGACCAGACAAGCGAGAAAGTTGATGTATCACCTTATAAAATAAGAAAGAGAATAGTGTATAAAGAGGAAAGATAATTCCCTAACTCTTAATTCAGAACTTTAGGGATAACACTATCCTCAGACCAAGCTAGTACAGGTTTCTCATGCTGATTGTGAAGAATTGAGGAATCATGATGAGTCTAGTGGATTGGTCAGGACTTCTCCTACTAGTTCCATTTCTTACTATCATTTCCCTCTTTCGAGTGATTCGAGTGAATCTTACAAACAATAGACAGATCTTCAGTATCTAATCTAATAGTGACAGTCCCTGATCGGAGAAGGCATAGCCAAAAAGCCCGCTTCAACCGGTGAAAGGATGAAATAAAGTGTCTTAAAAGATTTAATGACTTTCATTTTGAATAGAATATTGATTTCCCTTGATAAAAAAATTACTCTATTGCAGGAAATGACACAAGTTGATGAATAAAGGAGGGATCAATCTCAAATCTCTCAAGCAAGTGTGTGTATCACAGTGCATCCTAGGAAAGGCATTCTCTTTTTAGATATTTCAAAATAATACAGCACTAAATGATTATAATAGTGGTATAATATAGCTTACAATAAGAAGAAACTAGGTCAGAGTAGCTAAATGGCTTAAGAAAGACTCAGGAGCTGCTAAAGAAGGTTCTAAACCCTTGATATATCAGTAACACTATTAGAAACTGAATAGGGTGAAGTATCCAAGTTCTAAATGATTTAACCCTTTCTTTATTAATAGATCACTATTAATATAATACTATTAGAACCTTTTTTAGATACAATGGAGACAAGGGAGCTAGGATAGGTGAACTCTCTCGTGGCCTATAACTATCACTATATATAGAAATTTTCAACTAATATCCCGATTCTAATCTTGGTGGTGCTATTATGGCGGGGGAAGGGTCGACTGGGAGAGTCTATTGCAGCCACTTCTTAAGCCAGCAATAACTAGGTATGACAGTAACGAACCAGCAAAAAAATAAAAGAGGGGTCATGTCTTGTTAGCAGACGGTGGTGGAATCTTTCAATAAATTCAAATTTCTGGTTCTGATGAAAAGAGAGAAAGAGAAACAACCTCTTGATTAATCAGGAATGCACGTAGCCACAATGATTGATCCTTATCCTAATTTATTTGTTTCAGCTTTTGGTTTTCCTCCTACGGCTCACTCAACTGATGCCTGGTACTTATATATATTGACTGAAGATCAACAAAATATTGATTTCAAAAATAATAATGATTCACTACTATATAGACAAAGTACCTGTGCATGACCTATTTCAATTTCCACCGAAGCTTTAGGTTCACTTGGAGCTATGGATTCAATTGGAGAATCCGGAGTAGCTATAGAAATGGTAGATTCACCCTAAACATATGAATTCATGTGATAGAAACGTCTTGATAAAAACAATAATTTTTGGCAGGGTCCCTATGGTAAGTGTGGTGTCCTGGAAACCTGTCCAAAGTCGTGTCATCATTGCGTTAGGCCAAAAATTTATCATACCATGTCTACTACTTATATTATACCTATTGGGCGGTGGATGACTTGGATAGTGACCTTTTGAAACCTCGATGCGGGAACTCCTAGACGGTAGATATTTCAAAGAATTTTGTATACTCGGTTCGTCGATCTATAGTAAAGAGATCAATTCTACCTTCTCTGAGTACTGAGATTACTGAGACTGGATATTCTTTTTAATTTATGCTTTATGGTCTGTTTTAGAGAGTTCTTGATTCAACATAGGTGACGTCAGTGTTTCCGATCCAATGTGGGTTGAAACGAGGGGTTTCGGTCCTCTCTCTCTGATTGAATGGCTTACTCCAGTCTCAGAAATCATAGGAGTTCCTAGACAGTCTATTGAATCGAATTAAGGATCTTTCTCTGTTGACAGAGTTTTATGACTATATATAAGAGTACCTGTTGATAGTTCTATCTTTTATAGTGTTAAGAGGTTTTGATTTTTTTTGAAAATCTATCATAGTCTTTGTTTGAATGAGACTGAGCTTTTGAAAATGGTAAGAGTATTGGGTTTTTCCCTGATTCACATTCAGGGTTGAGGTCGAAGAGATCAGTTCTTTAGGGATGTGGGTTCAGAGTAGGTTTCAACTCCTGGAACAAGTCCTGACTTTAGGTCGATTCTCTTTTCTTGTTATATGCTGGTTAGTGGGGAAAGACCAGAGTCTACGCATCTCTTTCTTTCAATACTAGGGGCAATGCATTGGAAGGGGTTTTGGGCATTAATAAGAAGTGTGAATCTCCACCTCTTTCATTGTGTTCTTACTCCCCCTATACGATAGCTGATTATAATAGGGAGTTCCAGGGGAATACACAATGTCGTCTATGTGATTTGGAAGAACGAATATAAAACTAATCCAATTCCAGCAGTGGTGCGTAACCCTATTTTGAAACTGGCATTGACACCATCACAAGGGGCTATGAGGTTTTCTTGACGTTAGTTTTATTGTCATAGAAGGTTGAACAATCCTTCGGTTTTGGTTTCTTTGGGTTTCCAAGATTCCATTCTAATGGCATATTGAGAATGACACCAGTCCCAAATAACCACCTCCTTGAAACCAATTCCATCTCATCATCCACCATGCCAATCCACCCATGGGCAGTTGTGCACACCTAGGTTGGGAACAGATGGCCACAATGCTAGCATCTCACACCAACTCATATATGTGGTGTTGGGGGGTTCAGTTGGCCTTGTGGTTGATTAGTACTCATCTAATAGTGTCACAAACCTCAATTCCACGTCCTTGAACACGGTACCTCCCCAATGGCCCTATGATTCCAATCCCACCTCTACTACCTAAATTATACAATGATAAGGATAAATAAATACAAATATTCTAATAGAGTACCCATCATAGGGTTTAATTGTGTGTATGGAGGTGAAAGGTGGACTTTATATGTGGAATTTATATGCTAAATACCAATAAAGTATTGGGGGTTGTGGGACGATTTGGTTCATGGACCACATAGATTAGGTTAGTTGAATAACCATAATATAAAATAGGTAGTAGAAGGTATAATATAGGTATAACATTGATTGACTCCTTTTGGGCATTGTAGATGCTTGTGCACCAAGAAAAAACCTGGCCACCAGTGTCGATGAGGTTTCTTGCTAGCGCTCTTAGTTCAGTATCGGTAGAAAGTGGGTTTCCAAAACCCAATGGTTGTAGGTTCATGTACTACAGTGCGTGGGTGCATACTGGAATGGAGATGGGGGTGTTCATTGAGTTAAGGGTGGGGGACGCTGGTTGATTGACTCGGGTCATCCATGTATACTATGAAATGGGAACGGTCACCACTGGCCTATGGGAAGGGGGAAATAAGGGGGTCCAAATGGGAGATGCACTGAGATGGATTCATGGACTTGGGAGACCATGGGAGAATGTGCAAGTCGGTATACGGTGTCAATGGAACGAATGTTCAGCCACTTCGCTATGATGATGGTATCCTTGGGCCTTGGGTGAGTACAGGTGGGTAGGCCTGGGGCATGATCAAGGATGGTAGTGGGAGTTGATTTGAAATGGAGGACTATTAGAGTAGATTACTGAATGGGGGTCATCAAATAATAGGACTAACAGTACTGGAATGGTGTCGTACTCTACTCTAAAAGTTGGCCAATTCACTTTTTTTGCATTTCGAAAACCTAGTAATATTATATATTGTCAATCGGCCCACTATAGGTACTACTATAGGCACCACTCTAGGAACACAAAAAGGTGCCTATAGTGGTGCCTATAGACTATATAGAAGATTACCTGGCTAGATTATACCGAATGGATGGTGTTTGGATCCTGTGACACCACTACACCATAATGTCCAACGACAACTGATGAAACGACCATAAACATCAAAAAAGAGGTACCAACTTAGGTCTGTCAGAACTGGTAGAGGGGCCTACGGTGGAGATGGAGACCTGTGAATGCAGTCAACCCCTACCACAATACTGATATATATTGTTAAAGTCATGGGTACTAATATATATTGTTATAGCTAGGATCGATCTCAAGGTATTCCTACGAGTGAGTGTCGAGCGACAAGTGCACCCAATCATTACTCTACCCTATATAGTTCAGTACTCTACTCTAATAGACTCAATATAATATAGGTAGTCAAGGCTTGGGTCCTTCCACAACCCGAGGAGGTAGAAGAGGAATCGACTGATGGGAAAGGGAGAGGTGGGGTGATACGCTACTACCTATATAATACTGATAGTGGGATGAGATAAAGTGGTATAGTCATAGGTGGTACCATATGCAGCACGAGAAGGTGTGGTCTGGGAACTCGGAAATAATGTCCATGGGGGTACATGGTGTCGGGCATCTCGATGAGTACTAGCAGTTCAGGTACTCTTCTATAACTATATATAAGAGTACCATATATTAGAGTACTTGAAACTATTAGATGAGTACTTAAGCGCGGTTCAGCGTTTCGGGAATAGGGTGAGGAGCAGAGGTGGTTGGGTGGGCATATCGACTATGGTGACTATTAGGTTAGAGTACTGAGGGGAATGAAACAAGAGGTCATCATCCTTGTTCGACTCTGTGAAAGAAGCTCGAAACCAGAGCTCCACAACCTTTGGTGAGGTTGGGAGTTGTCAGTCTCCCCACATAGCTATATCTGAGATTTTCATAGTGGGATGAACATGTGGGATGAGAAGAGCAACATTGATGGGTGGTGTTCATAGGTACTTGCAGGATCAGAACCAAACAACTTGACTCGGACTTGTGGGGTTCGGGAGGTGGAACTATGAGACCAACTGGAAGGGTATGGTGGTTCAACTATTGTATACTAGATACATCATGGGAGAATGGATGGAATGAAAAGGATAGACTAGAATGGGGCTAGCTAATGCACCTAGTGCGATACTGTGGCATCCAGCCTTTTTAATACATAACCTTTCATTACATTTTACATACAGAGGATCTTTAAAGTCTAGTGTCATGGAAATCAGGAACAAAAAACCTGAATACAACATAAAACATTCCTCTAATACACTTTTAAGGCTTCATCATCATATCTTCCTAAGTACAATTACTGCCTTTCATATCCTAGAGACATGCATCAAAGGAAAGGGTGAGCAGAAGTCCCAGTAAGGGTAAACAAGGGAATAAGTGTACTTGTGATATCAATAAGATCTTTAATAAAAACATAAAGATATGAGCAATGGAAGTATAGGAATATCATAATGAAAATAACATGAAACATAACTTGAATATGTGGCTAAAACATTTCATTTATACATTCATGAACATATCACCAGGGTCCATCTCCAAGGTGTCATAAAAATTACCAAGGTTATGCACCAAGGTATCGTGAAACTTGACATATCTAGAGATTAAATATTTACCCAATGCATTGGAGCGATATCTGGGAACACCCTTAATATGTCTTTACTTACATGTGATCCACATAGATAATAATCAAAAATTTCATAAATAACCCATAGAGAATAAAAAGGAATGGGTTTCATTTCTAAATCGTGACGTTTTAAAATCTTTTAAAAATAAGATCATTATAACATTTATAACCCATGGAAAGGGAGTGAGGGTTATATGTATGTCAATTCCAGAATAAAAAAATATAATATTTATATATTTATTGAACACCCATGGAAATTAAATATGTTTTGGTATTCACATAAATAAACAATAGAATTTCTTGAGAGAAAGCGATAGAAATTTTGAGATGAAATTTCTGCAGCATAACGGCTATATAACATGGTTTTAGAAAACATTGAAAAGAGAGGGGACAAGGGTCACCCACTCGTAAATAAATCATAATATAGTATGGGTACTGAATAAGATAATGTTATGGATATTTTAATGACATACCACATGAAAAATGAAACATGAAAGAAAATAGAAGATGCAATTTCTTTTACAAAACATTCGGCAGCCTAACGGCGTCACATAAAAAGTAAAAAAACAATCTAATGAGAGTGGAGAAGGTCTATCAATAATTAGACATGGAATGTACAGAAACTAGAACATATAAGAACATACCCTCAACATAAATAGATGGAAAATATAAGAAACAACATAAAGGAAGTCATGACTTAAAAGAGGAGGGTGAAAGAATCCCTTACCTTGAAGAGTAGCTTTGAAAACTTGGAGGCCAGGACCTTGAGAGGCTTGAGGGAACCTTGGGAGGACTCATTGGGAGGTAAGGAGACCAGAACTTTATTTATGAGGATTTTTAAATGAAAAGAATGGGGTAAAGGGTTGGTTTTTATAGGAGAAGTGAGGGGACAAGTCATTAATGGCCAAGGGACACCTCATCGGTGGTATTGGAAAAACCATGGGCTTGACCATGCTATTTTCCAATGGTGTTGGCCACTTGGGAAACCTCATAACTTATATTACTATTCATAAGTCTACTATAATGATTACATAATTATTACATCTTTAATGATGTCACTAAACACCCAAAACTAAAAAATGTATTTTCACTGTTCACCGAAAATTCTTTTTTTTTCAGAAAAGTCCCCAAAAATCACCATAACCTAATATCGGTGCTCTGAATTCAAAAATGAACTCCATTTTATAAAAATAATTTTCTAAATAATTTAAATTTAATTTTTAATTAAAAACACTATTCATCTGAAAAAACTAATACTTGTCTAATAATTTCTGAAACAGTTATTTACCTATCTTATTGAATCAAATTTCTTAATCAAGCTGCCTAAATTATATTAATACTTTCTTTAAGTGAGATTACTAAACAATTTAGTCACATTACTAATCCTAAGCATAAAATCACTATTCATAATTTACTATTCACAAAAAAAATAAGTTGACCTTATTAGATTCTAAATTTCTTACTGAACACATTTCCAGAAGACCATTTTTTGAAAATCATTACACATAATTAATTATTTAAGGTTTACATAAATATTTTAAAATATCCCCTTTTTCCAAAATTCATCAATATACGTCCTATATTTATTTGAACATCTGAAAAAAAACACAAACTTCACCATATGAAGAAATCACAATTTTATTTATCTCAAAGGATTACACAAAGTAGCTATGGTCTCATTATATAGCCCCTTATAACCCCAGCATAGGACCTAAGTTTAAGGTGTGCTAAGGTGAGAGAATACGGGGGTGGCTCGGCCAACATTTCCTGAGTAGTGATTTCTATAAGCTTGAACTTCTTCCGAAGGGGATTCTATTCCAGCTTCACATGATGATGTTCAGCTTGGGTTTGGTCCAGAGAAATGCCCGGTGGTGCTACCTCCTTCCAAAGTTCCGTTAGATGGGCTTAGATCAGCCCGAGACTACTGGATGAGGCTATCATATCTCCTTTCTGTATTAATTAACCAATATCACTTGTATTTAGAGACATCAGTCGCAAAATTTAGTTCCCAATGGTCATATTGACCAACGATCATATAACAGTTGAAATTCAAAGGTCTCATTTTAATTATACTTACTTCATTAATTAAAGAATATATTTTTGTTGATTATAAAATAAAATAACACACAAAAATTAGGAAAAAAAATTATTCAAAATTTATGGTCGTTACATTCTTCCCCCCTTAAGAAATTTCATCCCTGAAATTTTAACTTTTATCCTCTTAAAAGAAAAGGTGTGGGTACTTCTGCCTCATAGACTCTTCTGGTTCCCATGGGGCTTCTTCATATTTTTTGTTTCTCCACAGCACCTTAAAATGGTGGGTAGTCTTGTTGCGTAGAACCTTGTCTCTATGATCCAAGATCTCCACCGGCTGCTCCTCAAAAGAGAGGTCATGTTCCAGTTGTACAACCTCTGGGTTTAGTACATGTGAATGGTCAGGTATGTACATCCTCAAGAGGGATACATGGAAGACATCATGAACTTGTGATAGATTTAGAGGAAGTGCAAGACGATAGGCCACTGCTCCCACGCGATCAAGGATTTCATAGGGTCCAATGTACATAGGAATGAGCATCCCTTTCTTCCCAAACCTCATAACTCACTTCCAAGGTGAAATTAAAAGAAAGACCACGTCACCAACATCAAACTCCAAGTCCCTTAGACGGTTGTCAGCATAGCTCTTTTGCCGAATCTGAGCAGCCTTAATGTGTTGTTGGATGGCATGGACTTTTTCTGTCATCTCTTGCACAAGATCAGGCCCAAGAATCATTCTTTCACCAGCTTCCTCCCAACAAGTATGAGTTCTACATCGCTTCCCATATAGAGCTTTATAGGGTGTCATTTGAATGCTCGAGTGGAAGCTGTTGTTGTAAGAGAACTCAACTAATATGAGATGTTGATCCAATCCACCCTTAAATTCCATTGAGCACGTTTTCAACATTTCCTCGAGTGTTTGAATAGTCCTTTAAGAATGGCCATCAGTTTGGGGATGATAGGCCATACTGAAATTCAATTCAGTGCTCAGATCTTGTTAAAGACTTCCCCAGAATTTTGATGTGAACATTGGATCACGATCAGATACGATAAAAAAGTTGAACTCCATTCAACCTTACCACTTCCTTCACATAAATCCTGGCAAGTTGATCAAGAGAGAAATCTTCTTGGATATAGATAAAATGGACAGTCTTGGTGAGACGGTCCACAATAACATATATCACATTATTTCATTTGGAAGTTCTCAGAAGACCAGTGACGATTTCCATAGTGATATTTTCCCACTTCCATGCTGGTATGGGTAGTGTTTGCAATACCCCTTTAGGAATTTGTCTCTTTGCCTTCACTTTCTGACATACTAGGCACCTTGAAGTGTAGTCAGCAATCTCCCTTTTCATATTATCCCACCAAAAATGATTACGAAGGTCCCTATACATTTTTGTGCTTCCAGGATGTATAGAGAAAGTAGAGCTATGAGATTCATCCATCCGCTCCTTCTTTATTTCTAGAATAGACGGAACACATATTCTTTTACAAAATCTCAATACAGCTTCTTAATAAATATTGAACTCAAGAAACTTTCCATCCTTTACAGCCTCAAACTTCTCTTGTAACAAAGGATCTTCTTTCTGAGCCTTCTTGATCTTCTCTAGTAATGAAGGTTGAGAAATCATTTGTGTTAGGGTTGATGATATCCCTTTCCATATAATTACCATGTCTAGATTTACTAGGTAATTGATCAAAGGATATTTTTGAATCCTCATCATGGAAAGAAAAACTGGGTCTTTCTTGCTTAATGCATCAGCAACTTTGTTTTCTCTTCCAGGGTGATAATGAATTGACAAATTATAGTCTTTAAGAAGTTCCAACCATATCCTTTGTCTCATGTTAAATTCCTTTTGTGTGAAAATATACATCAAACTTTGATGGTCTGGGTATATATCACATTTATCCCCATAAAGATAGTGCCTCCATATCTTCAGAGCAAAAACAACTACAGCCAACTCCAGATCATGTGTAGGATAATTCTGCTCATGAATCTTCAACTGTCGAGATGCATAAGGAATGACCTTGTCATTTTGCATGAGGAAACACCCAAGCCCTTTTATAGATGTATCACTAAAAATAATGAATCCTTATCCACTTGAGGGAAGAGTTAACATAGGTGTAGTAACCAATCTCTTCTTCAACTCTTGGAAACATTCCTCACACTCCTTTTTCCAGATGAACTTGACCCTTTTCGAGTTAACGTGGTTAATAAATTAGAAAGTTGTGAAATTTTTTTCACAGAACTCCTATAATATTCTTCTAATCCTATAAAACTAAAAATCTCGGTTATCGTTATAGTTTGAGGCCACTCGTCTACAACTTTTGACTTTGCAGGGTCAACCGTGATTCCTTCATTGGTTACAATGTTCCCTAAGAAAGCGAATTTTTGTAACTAGAAATCACATTTACTAAACTTTCGAAAAAGCCTCTCCTTCTAAAGAGTTTTCAAAATAACCCTTATATTATCTTCATGCTCCTTGTGAATTTTGGAATATATCATAATATCATCAACAAAAACTACCAAAAATTTATCAAGGTTGTACATAAAGACTCTATTCATCACATACATAAAAATAGAAGGTGCATTAGTCAGTCTGAAGGGCATAATAACAAACTCATAATGCCCATATATTGATCGGAAGGCAGTTTTTGGAATATCTTCTTTATTCACCCTCAATTGTTGATAACCATATTGAAGATCAATCTTAGAGAAGAATTGAGCCCCATGAAGTTAGTCAAATAATTCATCAATTCATGGAAGAGGGTATTTGTTCTTCACTGTGATACCATTCAGTTCTCTATAATCAATGCATAGTCGCAATGATCCATCCTTCTTCTTCATAAAGAGAATAGTTTATCCCCAAGGAGACACACTTGGTTGGATAAAACCCTTCTCCAAAAGATCTTGGAGTTGTTTCTTTAATTCCTCAAGCTCCACATTTTCTATCCTATACAGGGTCTTTGATATCAGATGAGATCCGGGTATGAGTTAGATGGAGAAATCCACATCTCTTTCTGGGGGAGGTCTAGGCAACTCCTCTAGAAATACATCAACGTATTCCTGGATGATGGGGACATTTTCTATCATCGAACTCTAATCTCCTTCTTCTTCATCACTGATCAACTCTATAAAGAAAGATATAGGGGGTTATTTTAGACAAAGATTAGGTTGAGATATCACTCATTGGAAGATAAATGTAGGTTTTCCATTCAATACTACTGATATTTCATTGCTTCTATAATATATCTTAGCATTATACTTTGAGAGCCATTCCATCCCTAGTATAATTTCAAATTCTGGAATGGGAATGACTACTAGATTTGTGATAAGATTGTGCTCACTAAAGTACATACTAGAGTTTCTAAACACTAACGATGATTGGATACTCCCACCAAGAGTCATGACTGACAACTCTACTTTTAACTATTTGGGGGTTGATTCTAAATTCCTTGCAAACATGGAGGAAATAAAGGAATGAGAAGAACCAAAATAAAACAAAGTACTTTCTAGCTTTGAGAGGACAACAACAGTACCTACTACCACATCATTCGGAGCATTGAATTCAGTTGTCTTAATAGAAAAAGCATGGATTTGATCCCTTGGCCTTTGCTGAGGCTGATGGGGGTTCCCATCCACTACCCTCGGATTTGGAAAGTGATCGGAAAAGTGCCCATGTTGTCCACACTTGAAGCACTGGACATCAGGTAGGGCCTACACCATCTTACCCTTGTCTTTTGTGTTTGGAAGTTTAGGTTTCACCTCTCCATGAAAATTCCTCGCAATGTGGCCATCTCTACCACACTTTTAGAACTTCCCACTCCTGAGTAGGTAGTTCCCCGAATGCTTCATCCCACATTTATTACATGTGGGAAGTTTCACTTTTTTTCCTCCTCTTCCCTGATCAAAATTCCTCCCTAATCTGGGTTCCATCGATCTCTTCTTGTCATTGGAATTATGAGACCACTGTGTCTCACCAAACACTAGCTCTACTTTCATCGCACTCCGCATGATCTCCTCATAGCTATCATAATCTCGGTTGTCTAGATTCTTCTGTAGATGAGGTTTCAGTCCACCGAAGAATCTATCAACCTTATCGTTTGGATCCATGACAAAGCTGGAGGTATATCATGAAAGCCTTGTGAAGTTCATCTCATAGCTTTTCACAGATTCATTCTCCTTCTGCATCAGCTCGATAAACTCCTTCTCTATTCTTGTTCTCATGGAATGAGGTAAATACTTACTGAAAAAGATCCCTATGAACTCTTCCCACTCCATAGCTTCAACTTCCACTCTTTGCCTCATGTTTTTGATCAGTTCCCACCACTGATCAGCTTCTCCCTATAAGCGATAGATATCTAGGTTGACCTTATCTTACTCTGAACAACGTAGTAGAGAAAAGATCTTCTCTATGAGACCACTGCACATAAAAGGAATTGGTTTCATTTCAAAATCGTGACGTTTTAAAAGATCTTAAAAATAAGATCATTATATCATTTATATCCCATGGAAAGGGAGTGAGGGTTATATGTATTTCAATTAAAAAATCAAAAATATAATCTTTATATATTTATGAACACCCATGGAAATGAAATAATTCTGGGTATTCACATAAATAAACAATTGAACTTCTTGAGAGAAAGAGATAGAAATTTCGAGATGAAATTTCTGCAGCAGAACGACTATATAACATGGTTTTAGAAAACATTGAAAAGAGAGGGGAAAAGGGTCACCCACTCATAAATAACTCATAATACAGTATGGGTACTGAATAAGGTCATGTTATGGATATTTTAATGACATAACACATGAAAAAGGAAACATGAAAGAAAAGAAAAGATGTGATTTCTTTTACGAAAAATCCGGCAGCCTAACGGCGTCACTTAAAAATTCAGAAAACAAACTAATGAGAGTGGATAAGGTCTCTCAATAATTAGACATGAAATGGACAGAATCTAGAACATATTAGAACGTACCCTCAACATAAAGAGATGGAATATATAACAAACAACATAAAGGAAGTCATGACTTAAAAGAGGAGGGTGAAAGAATCCCTTACCTTGAAGAGTAACTTCAAAAGATTGAAGGTCGGGACGTTGGGAGGCTTGAGGGAACCTTGGGAGAACTGCTTGAGAGGTATGGAGAATATAACATCATTGAGGAGGATTTTTAAATGAAAATAATGAGTGAAAGGCTTGGTTTTTACAGGATAAGTGAGGGGACAAGTCATTAATGGCCAAGGGACACCTCATCGGTGGTATTGGAAAAACCATGGGCTTGCCCATGGTATTGGCCTTTCGGACACCTCATACCTTATCTTAATATTAATAAGTTGACCAGAATGATTAAATAATTATTATGTCCTTAATGATGTCATTAAACACCCGAAACTAAAAACTGTGTTTTCACTATTCACTGAAAATTCATTTTTTTCAAAAAAATCCCCAAAAATCACCATAACCTAATATCGATGCTCTGAATTCAAAAATGAACTCCATTTTATAGAAATGATTTTCTAAATATTTTTAATTAAAAAACACTATTCACCTTAAAAAACTAATACGTGTCTAATAATTTCTAAAACAGCTATTTACCTATTTTATTGAATCACATTACTTAATAAAGGTGCCTAAATTATATTAATACTTTCTCTAAGTGAGATTAATAATCCATTTGGTCACATTACTAATCCTAAGTGTAAAATAACTATTCATAATTTACTGTTCACAAAAAAATGAGTTGATATTATTAGATACTTAATGTCTTACTAAACACATTTCTAAAGACCATTTTTTGAAAATCATTACACATCATTAATTATTTAAGGTTTACATAAATATTTTAAAATATCCTCTTTTTCCAAAATTCATCAATATAAATCATATATTTATTTGAACATCTGAAAAAACATAAACTTCACCATAGGAAGAAATCACAATTTTATTTATCTCAAAGGATTACACAAAGTATCTACGGTCTCATTACATAGCACCTTATAACCCCAGAATAGGACCTAAGTGTAAGGTGTTCTAAGGTGAGAGAATATGAGGGTGGCTCGGCCAACATTTCCTGAGTAGGTATTTCTATAAGCGTGAACTTCCCCCGAAGGTGATTCTATTCCAGATTCACACGATGAAGTTCGGCTTGGGTTTGGTCCAGAGCAAAGCCGAGTGGTGCTACCTCCTTCCCAAGTTCCGTCAGATGGGCTTCAATCGGCCCGAGACTACTGGATGAGGAAATCATATCTCTTTTCAATATTAATTAACCAATATCACTTGTATTTAAAGACAGCAGTCGCAAAATTTAGTTCCCAACGGTCATATTGTCCAACGGTCATATAACAGTAAAAACCCAAAGGTATCATTTTAATTATACTCACTTCATTAATTAAAGAATATAGTTTTGTTGAATATAAAATAAAATAACACACAAAAATTAGGAAACAAATATTAATTCAAAATTTCGGGTCGTTTCAGATAACGGTACTTGTTTGTATGATGTGGAACATAGCGGCAAGTACGTACAAATCCAGTGATACCACTGGCTCAGTGTGTATGAGTGTGAACTACCTACCGCTCTACTCTAAAATCGTCTTGGTATCATATCTATATGGTTTTTGGTCTATCGATGACACTCTTGCACCTAGGTAGACCTCCACCTTGGTATCATCTCTATAACTATATATAATATTACCATATAATTTTACTGGGATTGAAGCGGGAACCCCAGGGAACGAGTCCGAAGGTTAGTACTCTTCTACGGTACTCTTATATATAGTTATAGAGATGATGACATGTGTTGTTGGGAGCAAGAGAGCCACAAGTGTGATTATGGGAATACCATACCCACACAACCATTTGACATTGGTTCACGTGTAGACTACCGGTGCAAGGCCTTCAGGTTGATTCAACCCCTTGCACTTCGGAGCCAGAACAAAAGGTTTCCCCGTTCACTCGCCGTATTGACACCTGTGGATGTGCATCTGCCAATAGTCGTCACGGTTTTGGATCAATCCATAAAGAATAAAAATGGTTCACAACATTAAATGTTTGATGAAGAAAGTCTAAACTAGTGATACTGCTTCTACTGTGATGAACCCATTTGGAACTCAACTATTAGTAAGATGAGTAATGAGATAGATTCATCAACTACGACGATTCATGATGATCATCTTCAATTTAGACTGGTATTGTTGAGGATCATCCCTCTGATCTTCACCCATCCAGTGAATATATCATGGATCTTTCGTCTGATATACATGAAAAATTGGGAGAGTTGATGGCTAACAAGAGTTCCCAAGATGTTCTCGAAGTGACCCATGGTGAAAGCCACAATATCCCTTTTCTTGAACACTTGATTGATGATTTGAACATCAACGACGGTGGATTTGGAGGTGAATCATTTCAATATGATATTGTTCAAGTGGGGATCATTCTCTTCCCATTGCAAAAAATTCCCATTCACCCATCAATTCCTTTGAGTTTCGGGAATGCGTATCTCTAATTCAAAAATCCAACCCTGTTTTTGCTGTTATTGCTTTCGATAGTCGTACTAGTTATTTCCTTAGTCACTCAAAAGGGGGTAACCTCAGTACCTAATGATGTGAAATCATTTTTAGAGTTGGTTTATGGTTTCATTCCCATTCCAGTCACTGATAATATAGGTGTTACGAGCATCAATGTGCAAAAATGTTTTTCCCCTCTCATCTCGGTCACTTTTAGTTTCTCATTATTTCGTAATACCATAGGTTTGATTCTGTTTAGCTTCACTATCACTAGTCACCTACTCTATATGTGGTTTCTATCATTTTCGATGTTTATTGTAATCACTCTATTAGGATTTGAGAGATATGGGATGCATTTTTTAAGCATCTAATTACCCTAAGGTGTACCCTTAACATTAGCACCGGTACTCATACCACTCGATCTCATCCCTCATTATTTTCTCACATTGATCTTAGGCATCCATTTATTTTCCAATATGATGGCCAGGAATAGTTCAGTAAAGATCTTGTGTGGTTTCACGTGGACGATACTCCTACTGCAAGATCGATTCTATTTGATTGGAAATCCGGGAACTCTGTTTGTGGTGCTAGTGTTAACAAGGTTGGAACTCGGGGTAGCGATTTCACAATCTCATTTTTTTACTATATTAATTTGTATCTACTTTAATGATGCTCCAAATATCCATCGATTTTAATCATTACTCTACTATAATAGTTATTACTCTACTATAATAGTTCTGGTCGACTGCCCAAGTTGCCCAATGTTGATACGCAGATAAAGGTATATTGGTGGTGGCTCGGTATAATATAGATAATGGAGTCTTTGAGTGGGGGCATTGGAAAACAATTATGATTTAATGGGAGGTTGTGCATGGTGGTAGTATGATCATGGATATGCATTTCCAAGTATAGAGTCTTTACTGTTATCTAACCACGAGGGATGGTTTTCCACCTTCAAGTCCATCAGTACTCTTCTAATAATTTCCATCTAGTCATGGCGTCAGTACTCTACTCTAATAGTTTCAACTATCAGCATCCTTCTAGTGGTCCATCCTAGGAAATAGTTTTCTTGGAATCATGTACCATAGTAGAAAGTAGTGAGATGTGTTGGGAATGATAGCTATGATACAAAGATGGCAATGGGTCGAGTGCAGAGTGTGGGGTTTGAATTCACTATTCTGATGTGGTTATATGGAATTTTTGTAACACCCCGAGCTTCCACGATACGCTTCTCTTTCAATAATGCAATAGCTTGCATTGTACGCAAGTTCGAGATTCTAACACACCGCGACTAATCAAAGTAGCCGTTATGAATAGTAATAACCAATTTTTAAATTTATAGAAATTTTATATTTCAAAATGGACTTCATTTTTGTATTCATAATATCTAAATTAGCCTATGTTGAATTTTTTGTAATTTTCTGAGAACTTCCAATTTTCTATGAATAGTGAAAAATACTTAAAAACAACTTTTTTAATCAAAATAATTTATTGTGATAAATTATAATATTGAGTGGTTTTAAAGTATAATTAGAATATATTTTTACCATTTTATCCAATGGTGGTTATTATAATTAATTTGACATTGAAATTGGACATAAACAATTGTCAATCGTTTAATATATATTGTTTCTTAAAAACATGATATTTGTTGTGACAGCGAGAATTAATTATAAAATTAATAAATCCAACTTATATTTTGGTAATTTTGTAAAATAGACATCATTTTTGGATTAGGAATATCATTTATAGCTTAGGGTGAAATTTTGGCATTGTTCTGAAAAACTTCAATTTTTGATGAATAGTGAAACCACTAAGTGGTAGTTAAAAAACTAATTTTTCGTTTAAATGAAACATTGCCACTTCTATGATTTGATTTTCAAAAATCCGACATACATAGTTGTCATTAGGAAGTAAAATTTGGTTCAATGGGATTAAAATAATTTTTTGGTGAATAGTAACTTTTAAGTTTAATTAGTCGCGATTAAAGGTAATTAGTGAAATTTAAGGTAAAAATAGTATTATAAAAATATGGAATGACCATTACACTTGTCCAACCACTATTGGATGTGTCATGGCCGACCAAAAAAATCCATGGGTCAACTTGGGGACCCCATGGAGCCACTTTGGTAGGAAAAGGACATTAACAACTTTTTATTTAATGTTAAAATAAAAAGGTCACAAACAAGAGTTGTTTTACTAAAACAATTTTTAAATGGGGTTATACAAGTCATATTTTTTACTATAAATATTCATTAGAAATCTAAAAATATTTCCTACATCATGATATTTTTTTATAATTTTTAGACATTAAATAAATTAAATTATATATGACACCATTATGATGCATCGATTACCTCATTAATTAAAGATTTTAATAAAATGGAAGGATAATGTAAAATCTATGTATTACACTTGTCTAAAGCCTATTGGATGAGAATATTTCAAACCCTTATCACCTTATATTCGGAATATATAAGTTTGGGACCTTTAGAATCAGAAAAAGCATTTCATAATAATGTAACATTTCAATCTTTCCAAGAGTGCCCCTTCTCTCCTCTTATAAAAGGCCCCCCACCACTACCACCTTACTCACACCATCAAAGCCTTTGGCTCGTCCAACCTTTGCCCAAATACTCTCCCAACTTCCCCCCATTACTCTTAGAAGCCTCACATTGGGCAGAAGTCTTCCCAAGGAAGCCTTTGGCTCAAATCAAAAAGAGTTACCCGATTTTAAGGTAATGTCTTCTCTTATGTTATTTTGTTTTATTTTTCTTCTCCAACCCCCTAAACTCTTTTTATTAATTTCATTTTTAACAACACCAGTATCCTAAATATACTAGGATGTTGTTATAATAAGGATTCGAGCTACACTTACACACACCTACATCTAATGGTTAAAGAACATACTGTTTCTGTGGATGGCGAATTTCTGCCTCACGAAACGATGAGTGTTCAACCCTCATATAACACCTTCAAAGGTGGCCATTAATATGTCACTATAGTTATACATAATATATAATGTGTTTATGTTTTACTTAAGGTTATGTATTTTTCATTTATGGCATACCAATATTGTTTCCATTATGGGTAAACGCGATATTTTCATTTTAGGAAGTGCGGACTACCGCCCCCTCAAAGTGATTTGAATCGTTAATGCCATATGTGGGATGTATAAAGGATGGAGTAAATGATATTATATATTATATTATACTGAAATTATAATATACCTTTATATCATTATTATTTCCTAAAATACGAAATAGAAATGAAAGTAGCGTTCATGCGTACGTACGGCTTACCGTCTCCATGAACGGTGCATTTCATTTCTTACCTCTAAATGTTATGGAATATTATAAATGCATGTATATACTGGATATATATGAGATATATGATATCTATATCATGAATATAATTCTGTATATAATGGATATTTCACCACAAGAACAACTTGTAATTATAAGAAGTTTATTTTTGACTCAAGTACCAACAATCGACAAAATGACCGTTATTAACATAAATAATAACATAATGTTCATAACATGGTAATAAGTGATATAAAAGGAATAAAAAACTTGAAAAAGTTTCTTATGAAATTATAAATTAACTCTAGTTTATTATTAAGGAGGTTAAAGAACGGTCGAGTCAAGACAGGACGCAAGGTAAGGGAACTTCTTAACCCAATTTCCATTCTTTGGGTTAATCTCCTACTTTCAAATTATGTCATGATATTATTATTTCCTATCTTGTATTTGTACTTTATTTATGTGCACTTATAGTGAATACACATAATATACCTAATTTATTTAAAAAATGATCTTTGTAAGGGTCTTCGTCTCAATCTCCTTTCATTGAGGCATATTTTGTTTTATACACAACTTTCTTTTATATGGTGTATAAACCCCTTTGACTTTTACATTTATTCAAAAGAAATCTTTTTTATATGAAGAGTTTTACTAAAAAACAAAAAGGGAATGTTTTTCTTGTCGTACATATGCGGCGACAACGACTTATCCGCCGCCGTGACCATTATTTGAGTTTCGGCTTCCTCTACAAGCCATAACTTTTTTTAAATGATTTCAAAAAAGAGAGAGATATTTCTCTCAAATATATGAAAATCCAGTGCAAATGTATATGTATTTAATGCAAGATTAAAAATTTATTCATAAAACCTGACTCTCGAGTGTGGTAGACAGGAAGGGATTGGGCATAGACTCATCATGGCCTGTAATTAGTCGAGCAGTCACAGAATTAGTTATTTTGTTTTGAGAAGATTGAATAATGTTTTCAGAAAAACACTGGGGTATATTTGAGAAATTTTAAATGTAAGTATCTTCTAAAAAAAATTGCATCGGTAGGTCTCATGAGACAAACTAGTGTCTTGGCACGAGGCCTTGACAAAATATTATTTGTAGTCTTGGCACGAGGCCTTGGCTACGTGGTTATGATAGTCTGGCATTATGCATCCCATCATTATGAAAGTGGTTATTGATATTTCATGTGATTATTCGACCAGTAGAATATCCATGTGAGTAAGTAAATGGCATTATTTCATTTTAATTTTTCCATATTATGCTAAAGTTCAAGTTTAAATGGCTTTTGTTTTAGTTATACATTTCCTTAAATGTTAATGTTTTTTATGAAAGATTCCTCTATATTGTTATCCTTACTGAGCATCTGAGCTCACCCCTTTCAATGTTTTAATTTTTCCAGGATGTGAAGAAGTATATTATGAATGATCTGCAGGGATAATATAAGGGGATATTAAGAGAAGATGTTGTAGTTTTGTTTTACATTATGATGTAATGTAAGACTTATGAATGTATCTAGTGTTTCCAAGGATACTAAACTAATCGGTCTTTTGAGACTTGATCTTTTGTGATCATGCCAATGTTACGAATTAATGCACCGACTCTGGGTAGCTGGGGTCGGGGTGTTACAGTTGGTATCAGAGGCAGTTTATTACTAACCTTGGAAGCTAGATTTAGATAAACTTTGATTAGAGCACATAGCCCAAAGATAGACTTTGAGGATTATTATAGAAGAACTTCCTAGAATTTTGGTATTATAGAGATTTTGTGAGTTTACCGAGCAATACATCCTTGTCTGGATACGAGCAGGTAGAGGTGGCTCTGGCACAAATGTACCTAGGGGTAAAACCCAAAAACACCGCTTTGAGCTAGACTCGAACGGGAACTGGTGCACGACAACGGTTCTTGCTATACTCTTGGTTACGACACTCCTGGGGGATATGCTTAGGATAATTATCATTTTCTTTACAAACCATTATGAAGGTTTATGAGTATATACTTCCTCAAAGAATTTTTTTTTATGATTATGGATTATATCCATAAACTGTTCAATTTACATTAAGTATTTTACAAGTTTGGAATTATTCATTGCAATTCATAAACTAACCTAGTTTATGCCATTGTATAGAAATGATGCCCAGTGGAAGGAATGTGAACTCCCGCAATACGTATGATCCAAAGCGTAAGAAAGATCATATCTTTCACGGTATTAAGCCAAAATTTAGAAGGTAAATAATTTCCCATGTGTTCTCAACATATGAAGAAA
Source organism: Viscum album (assembly GCA_963277665.1). Lineage (NCBI taxonomy): Eukaryota > Viridiplantae > Streptophyta > Magnoliopsida > Santalales > Viscaceae > Viscum > Viscum album. The sequence continues at coordinate 1,979,859,784 of OY728122.1, forward strand.
TAGTATCATGTGTTAATAAGATAAGTAAAGAATTCTCTGAGTCTTATGGCATTGAAGGGAAGAAAGAGAAGAAGAGGATGGAAGAGAGAATGATGGAAAAAGGGACGTGGGAAAAGAAGAATTTTCCAATATGTGATAACTGTGGGAAGAAACACCTTGGAACTTGCCTGAAGGGAATGGGAGTTTGTTATAACTGTGGAGAAAAAGGACACCAAGTGCGTGACTGAAAGGGTAAGAAAAAGGTTTCAAATGTACAATGCTTCATCTGCAAGGAGTGGGGACACTACGCAAACCAATGTCCAAATCATCAGAGTGTGCCCCAAATGATGTTATTGGATAATAATCATGTTATGATACTACCACAGATGAGGAGGAATGATTAGAGTTCTTATGTTGTTATTAAAGAATTTTGTAATTTGAGTGTTGTATCAATGATGTACTGGTAATAATAATTATGGAGTATATAAGGATTGTACTGCAGTACTATTTCATCAAGGACTTGAGATTGTGTGGAACTAAGAAAAGTGACTCAAAATTAGGTTACATTTTTGGAAAATATATGGTTGATAGAAAGATAAACCATAATATGGTTCTGATACCAAGATAGTGATTTTGGAATAAGACATGATTGATTTGGATAAATTATATTGGATATTATTAACTTCCTTGAAACTGATTGATGATTTGTATACATTTTTAGACAGAAGGAGTATATCTAGTATTCTATAAGGAATAAGGGATCATGGTAATTCAAGATGTTGCAGTGTTTTAAAACAATACATGATGAAGGTGTTCACATGTTGTTACACGGAAAAAAAGGGGATCTTCATTATGTTTACCTTCCTCATAAAATTTGGACTGTGAGTTGGACAGAAGTATTTTGGATAACTATAAAGATTGGAATGGATTAAGTTGAACCTTGGATAGTAATGTTTAAGGTTAAAACATTTCTGAATATTATTTTTGGAATATTATAATAGTATTAGAAAAAGGACAACCTTCAGGTTGGGCAATAACTCGTCGCTTCGGACAAAGCTGCAGGAATCAAACCCACAACCATATTGCGACAGGCCTTTATGACCTACCATTAGCATATAGGAAGTCCCTAGTTATTACAAAATAGTTTTCGTATTCTAAATGGTATGTGTTAATAATTCTAACCTTGTACGATTAGGATAAATATAATATTTTTGAGTTCTATTATCTTTTTGAGTGAAAGATGAGTTTGTGGTAGAAATTAGTTGAAGGGTGAAACTCTACTTATCAAGCATAAATATATATATATATACCTATATCTTATTCTATGAATAAACTAATTCTTAAACTTTAGTAAAGAGATATTAAAACAAAAACATGTGTTATCCTAATACCTTATGTCTTGTTGAACTGATGATATTTTAAATCAATATAGATTGAAGGCATTGAGGCCCTCAATTTGACACTTGTTTGTGATTGATGACCTCAATCACTCCCTACAAATATTTACGTTTTTTCACCAATTATATGTCTCTAATTTCCACCAATTTTCTCCTTATCGAGATCATAATTTGGTGGTTACTTTTTAATTTCCCTTTCCCTCTTATTAAGGTTAAATTTTATTAACCTTATTTCCAATGTGGGTTTTCCACAAAGGTATTTTCTATTTTCAACCTTTTATTTTCAATGAAAATTTTCAAATTTCGATAACACAATTTATTGAAGGAGGGGAGATTGTAACACCCTGTGCTTCCATGATATGCTTCTCTTTCAATAATGCAATAGCTTGCATTGTACGCAAGTTCAAGATTCTAACACACCGCGACTAATCAAAGTAGCTGTTATGAATAGTAACAACCACTTTTTAAATTTATATAAATTTTATATTTCAAAATGGACTTCATTTTTGTATTATTAATATCAAATATAGATTAGGGTGAAATTTTGGCATTGTTCTGAAAAACATCAATTTTTGATGAATAGTGAAACAACTAAGTGGTAGTTAAAAAACTGATTTTTTGTTTAAATGAAACATTACCACTTCTGTGATTTGATTTTCAAAAATCAGACATACATGGTTGTCATTAGGAAGTAAAATGTGGTTCAATGGGATTAAAATAATTTTTTGGTGAATAGTAACTTTTAAGTTTAATTAATCGCGATTAAAGGTAATTAGTGAAATTTAAGGTGAAAATAGTATTATAAAAATATGTAATGACCTTTACACTTGTCCAACCATTATTCTATGTGTCATGGACGACCAATAAAATCCATGGGTCAACTTGGGAACCCCATGGAGCCACTTTGGTAGGAAAAGGACATAAATAACTTTTTATTTAATGTTAAAATAAAAAGGTCACAAACAAGAGTTGTTTTACTAAAACAATTTTTATATGGGGTTATACAAGTCATATTTTTGACTATAAATATTCATTAGAAATATAAAACTATTTCCTATATCATGATATTTTTTTATAATTTTTAGACGTTAAATAAAATAAATTATTTATGACACCATGATAATGCAGCGATTACCTCATTAATTAATGATTTTAATAAAATGGAAGGATAATGTAAAATATAAGTATTACACATGTACAAAGCCTATTGGATGAGAATATTTCGAACCCTTATCACCTTATCCTAGAAATATATAAGTTTGGGACCTTTAGAATCTGAAAAAGCATTTCATAATAATGTAACATTTCAATCTTTCCAAGAGTGACCATTCTCTCCTCTTATAAACGTCCCCCACCACTACCACATTAATCACACATTAAAAGCCTTTTGGCTTGTCCAACCTCTGCCCAAATACTCTCCCAACATCCCTCCCTTACTCCTATAATCCTCACTTTGGGCATAAGTCTTCCCAAGGAAGCCTTTGGCTCAAATCAATTAGAGTTACCCGATTTTAAGGTAATGTCTTCTCTTATGTTATTTTGTTTTATTTTTCTTCTCCAACCCCCTAAACTCTTTTTATTAATTTCATTTGTAACAACACAAGTATCCTCAATATACTAGGATGTTTTTATAAGAATTATTCGAGCTACACTTACACACACCTACATCTAATGGTAAAAGAACATATTGTTTCTGTGGATGGCGAATTTCTCACGAAACGATGATTGTTCAACACTCATATAACACCTTCAAAGGTGGCCATTAAGATTTCACTCTATTTATAAATAATAAATAATATGTTTATGTTTTACTGAAGGTTCTGTATTTTTCATTTATGTCATACCTTTATTGTTTCCACTATGGGTAAACGCGATATTTTCATTTTAGGAAGTGCGGACTACCGCCCCCTCAAAGTGATTTGAATCGTTAATGCCATATGTGGGATGTATAAAGTATGTAGTAAATGATATTATATATGATATTATAATGGAATTATAATATACCTTTATATCATTATAATTTCATTAAATACTAAATAGAAATGAAAGTAGCGTTCATGCGTACGTACGGCTTACCGTCTCCATGAACGGTGCATTTCATTTCTTACCTCTAAATGTTATGGAATATTATAAATGCATGTATATACTGGATATATATGAGATATATGATATCTATATCATGAATATAATTCTGGATATAATGGATATTTCCCCACATGAACAACTTGTAATTATAAGAAGTTTATTTTTGACTCAAGTACCAACGATCGACAAAATGACCATTATTAACTTAAATAATAACATAATGTTCATAACATGGTAATAAGTGATATAAAAGGAATAAAAAACTTGAAAAAGTTTCTTAAGAAATTATAAATTAACTCTAGTTTATAATTCAGGAGGTTAAAGAACGGTCGAGTCAAGACATGACGCAAGGTAAGGGAACTTCTTAACCCAATTTCCATTCTTTGGGTTAATCTCCTACTTTCAAATTATGTCATGATATTATTATGTCCTATCTTGTATTTTTACTTTATTTATGTGCACTTATAGTGAATACACATAATATACCTACTTTATTTAAAAAAATTATCTTTGTAAGGGTCTTCGTCTCAATCTCCTTTCATTGAGGCATATTTTGTTTTATACACAACTTTCTTTTATACGGTGTATAAACCCCTTTGACTTTTACGTTTATTCAAAAGGAATATTTTTTATATGAAGTGTTTTACTAAATGACAAAAAGGGAATTTTTTTCTTGTCATACACATGCGGTGACAACGACTTATCCACCGCCATGACCATTATTTGAGTTTCGGATTCCTCTACAAGACATACCTTTTTTTAAATGATTTCAAAAAAGAGAGAGATATTTCTCTCAAATATTTGAAAATCTAGTTCAAATGTATATGTATTTAATGAAAGCTTAAAAATGAATTCATAAAACCTGACTCTCGAGTGTGGTAGATACAAAGGGATTGGGCGTAGACCCATCATGTCCTGTAATTAGTCGAGCAGTCACAGAATTAGTTATTTTGCTTTCAGAAGCTTGCATAATGTTTTCAAAAAAACACTGTGGTATATTTGAGAAATTATAAATGTAAGTATCTTCTAAAAAAATTGCATCGGTAGGTCTCATTAAACAAACTAGTGTCTTGGCACGAGGCCTTGACAAAATATTATTTGTAGTCTTGGCATGAGGCCTTGGCTACGTGGTTATGATATTCTGGCATTATGCATTCCATCATTATGAAAGTGGTTATTGATATTTCAAGTTATTATTTGACCAGTAGAATATCCATGTGAGTATGTAAATGGAATTATTTCATTTTACTTTTGCAATATTATTCTAAAGTTCAAGTTTAAAAGGCTTTTGTTTTAGTTATACATTTCCTTAAATGTTAATGTTTTTTTATGAAAGCTTCCGCTAAATTGTTATCCTTACCGAGAATCTGAGCTCACCCCTTTCAATGTTTTAATTTTTCCAGGATGTGAAGAAGTATATTATGAATGATCTGCAGGGATAATATAAGGGGATATGAAGAGAAGATGTTGTAGTTTTGTTTTACATTATGATGTAATGTAAGACTTATGAATGTATCTAGTGTTTCCAAGGCTACTAAACTAATCGGTCTTTCGATACTTGATCTTTTGTGATCATGCCAATGTTACGAAGTAATGCACCGACTCTGGGTAGCTGGGGTCAGGGTGTTACAATTTTAGAATGCATCATCTAAGTGAGACATTTAAGAAAAAGTACTATGATTCGAGGGGAGGGTTGAAAGAGAGCTCAGAGTAGGGGTATCATGCGGGGAATGGACTAGAAGGGTCTTGTGAATGACCAACATATCCACTTTGAGCTCCATGATCTATTCCCCTTATTCACACATATAAAATCTCGTAACACTATTTCACATCCTGGAAGTTTTTCTTGGGTGTTCAGGCATATGGAAGGGGGGTGGGAGCGGTGGATCACAATTGAGATCTTGGGCAGAGCGGGAAAGTCAACAATTGTAGGATGCGCCAACGATTCTTGATGTTGAAATAATGTGCCATCTCAACACTCCATCAGCACTTAATTGCTTATCCAACCCCAATAAATCTATCTTATTCTTGGGGAATTGGTCCTTTAGCTAGTTTATGTTTAGTAATACATTTGGTCTCTGGCATTTTATTATCAATGAATCGCACACCGAATGTCGATCTCGTGTTCTCCTGCGTGGAAACCTTAATGAGAGATGTTGTTGGGGGCTGGATTCACCAATATCTACATTCGAATGGGGTGAGTATGTTTTTATTGGACATTCACCTACATCTCATTCATAGTCTCAATCATTCTTGTTTTACCAGTCCTCGGTAATGGGTTTGAGGTTTCGGTGTGCTGCTACTACTCTTATTGATTAGGACAATGTTTTCGGGATACATTCTTCCTTGGGGGAATATGAGATTTTGGGGAGGAACTGTCATAACCAGCATCATGAGCGCCATACTAGTTGTGGGAAACACCATCGTCTCTTGGATATGGGGTGGGTTCTCCATTGAAAATCCAACCTTAATGCTTTTCTATAGTTTGCATCTTGTACTGCCATTTCTGATAGTAGGATCCACTCTGATTTATCTGGACTCATTGCATTAATTTGGATTTAATAATCCCTTGGGTGTGTATTCAAAGATGGATAAAATAACATATTTTCCCTATTTCTATGTGAAGGATCTAGTAGGATTGGTTTCTTATTCCCTTGGGATCATGCTGGTTGTGTTTTTTGACACCCATTTCTTATTGCATCCTGAAAATTCTATCACTGCTAATATGATGACGACCCCAACCCATATTGTTCCTAAATGGTATTTCCTACCCCTTTATGTCCTTTTGTGTAGTATCACTTCCAAATCTGGGGGTGTGGCCGCAATTTCACTTGTGTTTCTCTCTCTATTTCCGCTCGCTGTTTGTCCTATGGTTGTACGTAGTTCCAGTTTATGCCATGTAGCCCAAGGACTGTTTTGGTTGCTGTTTTCATATCTCTTGCTTCTCAGATAGATCAGATGTCAACCTGTTGATTACCCGTACGTTTCTATAGGACAAATGATCCCATTGGATTTCTTGTTCATTGTAATCACCCCAAACCTTCTCAAACTAGTTGGTGAGCTCGATTTCTCTTTAGTTGCATACGGACTAGACATCGATCACCCACAGGACATTATGGTTTGGATTTAAGAGTGATAATATTAGATTAGAGTACCGATGGAATCAACAAGGCGCGATCAGACACCACTTTGGCCTCGATGACATCCCATGGAAGTAGATTGCTTCAGATATGTCGATCGTGTATTGTACCCTTTGAGTTGGATCCCCCCAAATCCACCAATGGTCGATACCCAATGACATATTTCCAACATTAAAGCAATCTAATATGTCTTCCCATTCAAAGGTGACCTGATGGTGATAGTCGACATCGCTACACAAAATTGGAGGATAACCCGAGTCACTCACGAAACCCACAACCCCAATAATTAGAACTAAAATGGAAGAATACCTGCATTAACATGGAGGTGTTCATCAAAAAGAGTATTGACCACCTTGGGCAAGACTTTTAGAGTAGATTACTGAGACTCAGCCAATTCATATCGAGAGGGATGAATCGATGAACCCCCATCAAACCACCAAGACCTCCGCATATAGCTACCTCCTCAAAAGGAGAGCTCGTATCTCTTGGTTGTTCAGTCCTCTTTGTCATTTCTACTACCTATATTATACTGAGGTCAAACCCATTGATGGTTCTCAAGGTGTTGATTCAAGTCGAATGAGGCGTCACGTTTAGAGTTTTTTACTGTGTCAAAAAAAAAAGTTGATGAGCCTTTATTCTTGAATAGTCAGAGTAGTTCCATCTTCTAGTAGTTGGGTACCATCAGCTTCCTTATTCTTATAATGATGGTTAACCACATCACCTCCAAAAAGAGACCTTACCTCCAAAATAGAGGCCTTCAACCTTTGGGCCTCCCGCTAGTGTTGTTCCTGAGGTGCATTCATATATTTATGGTATATGATGATATGATTAGATAGTACTAAAATTGGAAACCCCGAGTATCCCCGTGTGTGATTTACTATAGATTTACCATCGTATACTATATGAAAACATGGGTCCTTTGGCATTGGCATTGATTTGGCCAGGTACTCACTAACTAGGGCTCAAAATCTTCTTCAACTTTGAACTAGTAGTAGAAAATAGGGAACGATGGGAAATGTTGTTGAATCGTGTTCCCTATTGTCTACTACTAGTCTAGTATAGTGGTGTAGTGGGGGTTCATGGGCCTTTCCCAACTACTGCAAAAAGATGAGGTGATTTCTGAAATTCTTATGATTCATCATGGTGTGGTTGTTTGGAAGATATGGGGGTTTCATCGAACATTTCTACTATCCTTAGATGGTTCTACTCCATTCCAGTAGCTACCTTTGGACACGGTACTGATATATATTGTTTGTCTCATATGGTTTATCTTCCAAATCAATAAGAGTAGTAGCACAAAATGGGTACCCCAAAGACTTCATTTGGAGTTGGATCATTCTAGGTGCGGTGTGGTGGATAGGACCATTATATTAGAGTACTGGTGACTCATCCATCCATGATTTCTCCCATTGGGTATTGATGGTCATCAGAGACTGGTACTGATATATATTGACTGGTCTCTGACCATTCCAACATGAACAGCCTTCGTCCAACAACCATATAAGTACCCACTTCACAAGGTGCCCGGTGTGCACCACTATTAGAGTACATTACTGTGAAAAATATTACTTAGTAGATATAGTCTATTGGAACATGGGACTTTATGTTTCAATTGGACATTCAATATATATCAGTACCAGTGGAACTGATATGTGGTGGTGCCACATGCCGAGTTGACCACCATGATCCCCAACTCTTGAATTGAAATGGGGGTTGATCCATGTGATTTACAAAGTATCCACCTTGATCCTCCAATACCTGTTTTATAGTGGGTCATGCCTTTTTTTTCCGATACTATTAGAGTAGAGTACTGATCTAGACACCACTTCATCTTGTACTCGATCTTCATTGGCTATGATCAGTCCAATTCAAACTCACTTATATAAGTCATTCTTCCAACCTTTTTCTTAGTGGTCTCAACTTTGGGAAGCGTGTTGAATCAGGTTGACCACCATAGGGCGAGCCCCATGTACGTTTTCTTAAAGGTATCACTCATTCTCAAGACCAGACATCCACTCAATCATAACAAGATTAGGATAGGTGTGGTGAAACACCGCGGTGAGGAAGGAATCAATACAATCGTAGCTACAGTTGAGTTGGTGTAGCAATTCAAAATAGCATCAATAGTTCTTTCAAAAAGGAAATCTCTGTTTCAGCTTGCATGTGGAACCAGATCAGGCACTGTGTTCCATTCATGTGGTAATGGAATGGCTTCCAATGCATCAATGGGGACACAACACCTTGAAAAACCCCATTAACTCATTCGGTCATCCATGAGTGAGTTAATACTCTACTCTAATAGTCTTTCCCTTTGACCGGACTTTATATTCTAGAATACCTGACCTTTAAGCAATAGTCCACCATTGGGGGTTCTGGTTATCTGCTGGCTGGGGAAAAAATGGGGATGGGGGTTAGGGTCACTTGAATACTATTGGTGCTGGAAGTGAGAGGTGACAGTGCGTCCATCTACCATCTAGTGGATTTGCCGTTCATCAAGTCATAGGTGTCCTTAGTACTGTACTAAAATAGTCTCAACTATCAGTATCACAAGCCGCCCAAGATAGCATCTCAATATATATCAGTACCAGGCCCACACACTTATAGGGCGAGCATGCTATCAGGGCGTTGTCCCCCATGTCTTCACTGGGTTACTTGATTCAAGTATCCCGGGCACTCCTTGGTCAGTGAGCACCTGGTCCTCCCAGGCGCTCCCTGCCCCCTTATAGTCTAGAGTAGCCTGGAGCACCAGGTCCTCCCAGGTCTGGAATACTTCATGTATTCCATGTCCTCCCAAGTCTATTCAGACAAGGTAGGCTACTATAGATTATAATATGTCCTCCATTCATATAATCTAGATTGTCAGATACTTCATGTATCATAGGAAATGACTAGGTACTCACCGGGACACTTCACGTATCCTAGGGAAGACCTGGGATACCTGATTCATGTATCCCTGTAAATGACCAGGACGTCCCTGGCTGGAAGACTCACCAGGTCATTTCCAAGTCTGACCTAGTCATTTCTTGGCTTGGGATATGCGATGTATCCTAGTTCCTACTACCTATATTATACCGAGGATACATGAAGTATCCCATTGGATGTATTTCTCAAGCGTTAAGTGAGCCTCACTATAATTCAAGGTAGCTACGGTCAACTCTAAACTATCTTGATTCATTCACTCATAGCTATCTTACTATGACCTTATATTCCCCATAGCTTAGGAATGTTGAATCATAGGCTCAACTACAAGTCATGGATCTAGGGTGCTCAGTATAGTATGAGGTACCAACTGATAGGGATAAGGAACTAAGAGTTGGGGCTGGTTGAACTAGTTATGATCGCCTAATGATGGTTAGAAAAGGGGCTGAATTTCCAAATATCTCTTTCTATGATGCAGAGATGATATTCTAGTTGATGCTAGAGGTGGTTAAAATTAGTGGAGCAAGGTAAATTATACCTTCCATTAAAGACCATTCAAGATCAGTGGAAGTTGAAGGAAAACGACTAGGAAGCGCACACGAGTCACCATTCATGGTGGCCAGATCAAAACAGGAGGTTCAATACTCTCTCTATATATTTATGATTGGGATAATGAACAAAAGGTGTAATGGAGTCGTCAGTACTCTACTCTATATAGTTCTATATAGACAGAGAACTCGTTGGGAGACATGGGGGGATAGGACTATTAGATTAGACTATATAGAATAAAGTACTGAACATTACTCTGTATAGTGCCAGTATACACTGCTACATACTGGGTTGTGAAATGCACAGTTGGTGGGTTGGATGGTGTCTGTATACCTAGAAATGGGGAATGGAGGGTATACTCAAGTTTCACCATCTCAGTATAATATAGGTAGTAGCTTCCCAGACTCCCTTGTCCTCCTACGCATACCCTATGGCCTAGGGGCGAGTAGGTAAGAGTAGGGTCATGATAGTATATATGTGCATCATGCATCTCTTGTAGTATGGGTTTGGAGGAAGTAAGTTAGTAGCTCTATAATGGGGCTTTAAGGTACTTACACTATATATAAGTACTAGTTTTGGAAGGGTTTGATGCTCAGGGGAGGTTAATGTCACAAAAAAACCATCCACTCTTTGATAGGGATATTGAACTAATGGGTTGAGCTATTGGACCTTTTATCTTGGTGGTATTTAATTAGCTCATGATATGACTTTTGAACCCCCCATACTCCTACCTTGCCTACCAGAATAGGGGAAATCAGTTGGAGTGGACCACTTGTTCTGAGTTGAGTTTCCATTGTTTTTAATAATCGTTAGTAATCACATACTATTGAATAGTATGAAACTGACTGACTGACATTTCGACACCCTTATTTTCTAACACTATAGAAAGGGTCAGATCTATGATACTAGACCCTATATAGTTTATCCTTATCAGTTACTTACACTTCTCTATTCCTACTAGATTCAGTTCCTTATCCCTATCAGTATTGGACCAGTTCCATATCCCTATCAGTGGTGGTGGAGGTGGTGTTGTGGTGGGGGTATGCAGTGGAAGGCACTCGAGGCACCAGACTAGCATCGTATATCAGGTTTCTGAGGTATATTGACATTGGAACAACATGGGGTGGGGTGGAAATCAAGGATTTTTTGAGTGGAGAAGGTGGTTTGTCCTCGACGGTTCTCTATCATCACATCAGGTTTTTCAAGATGGTGGCAGAGCAAGATACTAAGGTGTTGCAACTCAACTGGGCTATTGGAGTACCATTTCCAGTAGCATATCAAGTCGTATGATGACTATAGACTATATATTATAATAGATATGAGGTATTCATGGGGGATCAGATGAATCGACCAACGGGGGGTGTTAATGAACGATCATGAGTACATTCACGGGTACTCTTCATATATTGTTTAGATTAGAATACTTAGGGAAGTTTTGGAAGGAAAATCGACAGCTGGTGATGAGGAATGATCAGATCGAACACTATGTACACCACTATTGTCCTACTAGCTTGGAGTGTATGGGGGCGACATGGATGTTTCATGAAACCTCTCAGGATGGTAATGAATTCTTGATTCACCGAGGAATTCATATCATTTGGTGGATCCATGTCCATGGACAATGTAGGGAGCTATCGACGTTGGGGCTAGAACAGTTGGTGGGGTTTTGTACATGCATCCAAGTCACGGGTGTTCCACAGCTGGTATGATGGGGCTAGTGGTAATTCTATACACCTGGTTCATTTGGTGGTGTGATGTGCTACATGAAGCGAAGGCATAGAAGTATATCCTAGTAGTACAAAATGGACTGAGATATGGCTCTTTGTTGTTCATCGTCTTGTAGGTGATTCTTCTTATTTCTCTCTTTTCGGAATCTTATCATTATGTATTGGCACCAGCGGTAGAGGTCAGATTGATCTAACCACCCCAAGGAATCTTTCATTTCGATCCTTGGGAGCTTCCAATGCCGAATAACTTGATTCCCCCAACGTCTGGAGCGTCAATCACTTGGTCTCATCATGATCAACTGAATGGAAGGTACCATCGATCTATTTTCAGTTTACTCTCTACTGTTGCACTAGCTCTCGGTTTTACTGGGTTGCAAGGGTTGGAATATGAACACAACTAATTCTCATTGTCGGATAGTATACATGGTTCAACGTTTTCCTTAGCAACTGGGTGTCATGGGTTACATGTGATCATTGGTACACTATACTTGAGCATATGTTGTTATCTCAAATAGATAGGGCAGTTTGGTAGGGCACATCATGTTGGATTTGAAATAGAATCATGGTACTATAATTTTGTAAACGTTGTTCTGGTCAGCCTCTTTGTCTCAGTATATTGGTGGAGAGGTCGGGGGTAATCAAAACTACTAAAATACAATGCTCAGACACTATAGTAGTAGAGTACTATCCATAGTTGGTTTTTGGAATTGGAGCATTGAGGTGATATTCTCAAATACACTGGGTCAATAGAGAAAATGGAAATGGTAGTTTTCATAAACAAGGTCAATTCAACAGTTCTAGGACTCAAAATCTCCCTTTTTCACTATTGGTTGGGGCTAGCAGAGATGTTGGAAAATCATTTCCCAGCAGGTTTCCCACATTTTTCTCTTGGGTATTTGATATTGTTCATGGTGATACACCTCAAAGATGTTTTTTGGATGATTTTTCTTAGTGTGTTTCCATTGGAATTGATTTGAGATGTGAATCTAGGAGAAGGTGGCATCGACGAATGGATAGGTCTTTGAAGTGGCTGGTTTCTAGGACTCTTAACTTAGGCTAGGGCCATATCCACTCACTCAATATATATAAGTATCAGTGGTAATCTTCCTATATAGGATCGCAACCACACACATAAGTACCCAGGAACCTCATCTGAAGCCTTTTGGTATAAATAATATAGGTAGTTGATTAGACTTTAGGTTCTTTCTCCCACCTTCGGTTCAAGGCTATGATGTGGTGGTCTAGAATAGTGACTAAATAGGGTAAAGTATCAGGTATGGAGGGTGGACATGTGATCCAGTACTCTAATCTAATACTTAGGTGTCATGAGAAGTTCTGTATAGAGCAGACATGTGATACAGTACTCTAATATAATTGTCATTAGTTCGAGGTGTTACGATTGGACTTATGACTCTATTGAGATCCATTCGTTCAAGTATAGTTGAACCACTTATCTGACTACCATTGTAGACCCAAATACACCTATTGGGGATTGGGATCGAGGTTGAATTGAAACCTCATTCACTCAACTCTAAAGAAGTGCCTCTGGCCTCATGACGATAGATTTTTACAATATCTCATCCAACCATCTCCACTCACACCTGGGGTGTTCTTCTGTACCACCCTTGGGATCATATCATTCATGATGTTCAAGATTTTCCCCTCTTTACATTGGTTTGGTACTTATATATATTATTAGTTACTCTCCTTTGAAGGTTCCATATGGCTGATTTTTCCAATAGTGGGCGACAACTTGTTGGAATGCAATCAGCATGTAGCTCAACCCTTTGGCCTATCATCCACTGTGACCACTTGTACGACTTGGAGATGGTGGTCTGTCTGTATAATATAGAAATTGGATAGTCATTTGCATTTCATATGGTACTAGGGGAACTCGGTATAATATAGGGAGTAGAGGTAGGGGTTTCACTCAAGAGCTACTCCAGACAACTCAACCCACAGAACGAGTTCCCCCAATACCATTGGATAGTCAATCAGTATAATATAGGTAGGGTAACCTATGAGGACAAGATCAATCACTGTCATCTATCACAAAAGAGTGCCTTGGAAGCAGCGAGCATAAACCTTCGTTTCTCCTTCGTCCGAATGGAGTTTCAGTATAATATATGTAGTAGGAATTGTCATACCATTCAACGACACCCAAAGGGTTCAACTCGACACACCTAAGGTGTTCAGGGGAGGGACTTTCAAATCTAACTATAACCTCCATCCACTTCCTTAAAATCACATGAGGCAGGACAAATAGCTCTTTGTTCTTCCTGACTTTATGAAGTCAATTCCTAACCCTCCCTAAATGGTTCTAAACCCTTGATATATAAGTATAATCCATTTAGGGAGGGCCAGGTAGGTTCTACTTCATATATAAGGGTTTAGAACCTAGGATACATGATGTATCTGACAACCTAGATTATACGGACGGAGGACCTCACCCTTTCTTTTGGGTCAGATCTCTGGTACTTGACCCTATATAGTTATCTTTCTCTCTTGAACTTGTAGGTGAGTTTAGTCCCCCCTTATATAGTCAACCTATTCACTTCACTACTATATCCTGACATTTAATTTCATGAGAATTAGTTTAGATAATAATTCAATAAAAATGGAATCTTTGACTTGGAAGGATTTTGACAGAATAAGGAATGGCTTGCGTGAGTGGAGTTATACGCACTGGTTCTACTTTGAAGTTAGTACTCTACTAATAACGAACTATATTTTCCTATTTCTATCATTAGTCACTCAATTAAGTAAGAAGTCAGGTTCTAAACCCTTTATATATCAGTAGCACCTTTAGGGTCAGGAGTGATATCAAACTATTAGATATTAGAGTAGAGTACTGACTTTCTATTTCATGGGGTTTCAAACACAGGCCCTTATAACAGGTATTAATTTTATAAGGTCATGTTATAAGGACCTATTATAAGGGTCATTCCCACACCCGACTCAATTGGAAGAGGAGGGTGGACCTCATTTTTCTATTTCTCACATAGCGCTCAGAAGGAAGGGAATAGAAGCTGCTCAGTACTCTAATACAATAGTTAGTACTCTACTATAATAGTGAGGAGTCCATCAATATATATATGCCACAACTGTTTTCACAAATCCAAATGGAAAGGTCAGGAAGGATTGTGGCTAGGTTGATCTAGGGACAAGGTCTACTACCTATATTATATCAAACATCATCTAGTTCATTCTTGTTTAGGAAGATCTCACTATTAGAGTAGAGTAATGACACTATTAGAAGAGCACTGAAAGAAGAATAGCTAGAAGGGAGGAATGTCTGATTATGATAGAATACTATCTTATCTATGAATGCTATGGGTCACTCACGGTAGTATTTTCTTTTCGTGTGACCGAATCAACTGCAAACTCAGGGCTTTATATTTTGAAAATATGAGTCGATTCACTCTTTTGTTTCAGAGCTCTTGCTGAATCAAGCTAGAAGAGAAATATCTAAATAGAATATTCTGAACCTGGTCTTGAAACAACATCGGATAGTGGATCGACCTCCAAAGCATACATTGTGGCTATCTACAGTTGGGGGTAGATGGTTGGTTCATGGGCATCTAAATAACCAAACGTGCCATTCACCCACAAGGGGCTATAGGGGCAGTTTATCTTGCCTTTCTCCCATTTACATCGATCATTTCTAGGTGTCCTGAGGTACTGATATATATTTTTGATATAATATAGGTAGTGGAGTATTCCCCATTGAGCTACGTGATACCCCAACTATTCACTCCAATCTCACTTTCATTCCATGGCTAAACCTCCAATCCAAGTCACGCTATTAGTACCAGTTTAATTGGAACAACTAGGCAGCCACCATGGAACCCCGAGGCATGATGTCACTACATATACCTACCATCACCCTACTATATAGAGATAGAGTTCAGAATAATATAGTTTAAGTAGTAGATGTATGTACCCCTATCTCTACTACCTATACTATACCGAGAACTAACGATGTAGAGTTTACAGATGAATCTACTACCAATATTATACCGACTGCAGATTAGATCATCAATTCCCAATGAAGAATGTTAGTGCATCCAATAGTTTCAATTTGGGTTCCTTGTTCCAGTTCTCAGGAGATTCCAAACGAGCAGTAGTTGAATGTATATCCTACAGTGCAGCAACAAAACAATCTTGGGACATGACTCCAAAACATGTATGTTCCACTCTACTTGACTCTTTTTGATCGGATCATGCAGCGTCACCACATGGTTCCCAATAGAAGTTTAAGAATTCCCGGAACCCAAATTAAATCATCCCTTCCAAGTTGCCAAAATTTCATAATAGCGTCCAGTCCCTCAATGCTACCAATATAGTATATCATACAGTTCACGCGGGATTGACCCTGGGCTAAGAATATTAGAGTAGAGTAATAACTATTATAGTAGAGTACTGACTATTAGAGTAGAGTACAGAGTCGTATCGCATAATGAAACCTCTTATAATAGCTGACTATATAGAATAAAGTAATGAGATAATCAACAATATATGGTTTTATGGCTTTCAATGAGTCAAACAAAATTTGAACCCCCATACTACCTGGCTCGATTCATGATCCCATTTTCTTGGAGTGTATTCCAGTGCTTCAGTATTCACTTCAAGGTCAAAATGTTTTCTGGACCTCTTATTGACAAAAGGCGATCATAATAGTGTATATATGACTTGTTTTTTAGGCAATCCCAGCAGAACAGGTAAGGTGCTTGAGTCGAATATCCCCACCAACCCAACATTTTTTATAATGAACGATTTCTCAAATGATCTCATCATGATGCAGATCATTTAGACACCAATTTCAAACACCCCATCACCCTTCACTTTTTCATTGATGACACCTACCAAATCCCCCATATCAATTCCAATAGAGAACCCGTTCTTGAGTGGTCCCCACACCGCGCTTTCAGATATCGATTGATGAACCTCTACTCTATAAAGTTGGAATATTCCTTGATCGATCCCACTTTTTTTGATCAAAACATCACCCTTGTTGTTCACCTACAGCTACCCCCTGCCTATTGGTTTCTATTGGAATGACCCCATACCTTACCTTTTGAAAATGGACAGAACGTTTGGACAGGTTCCAAACCTACCTCTATATAGAAGAGTACCTGTTGCCTTGACTCTACAATGTCAACTGGTGTGTTTCTAGGTTGTGCTCGCTTTGAGATCGTGCTCCACTACTCAATTGTTACTTAAACCTTATGGTTATGTTTTCACCTTTTAAGCTCTTGACGCAAAATTATCATAGAGTTCGAGTACTCTTCTTATGCAGTTAAAATAACCTGGATCAAAGAATTGTTTTAGTCAAATCGAAAATATATATCAGTACCAACCCCCATATTGTTCTCAACTAGCTTTGCACTGCCACCGGTTTAAGTACCGACCCTTTCAACTCATGTCGATGGCACCATGGACCTTCCAATGCACCGCACGACTGTCAATCCATATCATTCCATCCACCTCTTACACCTATACAGAGTCAATGTGATGGAAACGTGACCTGAAAAAAATCATGCCCATGCTCTTTCGGCACTGCATTGTACCTCAACTTCTCAGAGTGTTACAGCAACAACTAGATTCTGTCTAGACATAAGAGATTCATCATCAACCTTCTACATAACCAGCTGATTCGTACAATATATATCAGTACCAGGACCTTCCCATGGTGTAAAAAGACAATATGGCGGATGGTACTAACATATATTGGTGGTGGTGCCAGATCATTGGCATCATGTACCACTTATCATGTTGACCGTTAATATATATCAGTACCAGTCACACTTCCCTCCCATACCCAATAGTACATTTGTATACAAGTAGATGACATCACTGTAAGCATTAGCCCCAGGCACTAGAGTTGGTATTGGAAGTGGCTCAGGAACTATTTTAGGTTCTAGTTCATTGTGGTCAATATATATCAGTACCAATCACTAGGAAATTACCAAGCTCATGAATCGTGTAGTCCCCAGTCAGTACTTAAACCTTATGGTACAGACAATGTTACTTCCAACGATTACATTGATCATTGATTTTAGCACTCAGTACCTAAACCTTGTGGTCCTGTATCACCAATGTGAAGCCTCTTGAACTTCCTGCCAGCTCATCCTAAACTTGTTGAGAGGGGCTGACACTGATATATATTGTCTCTTTTCTTTTCAATGTTTGTGCTTCATATTCTAATTTTCTTGTAGGCCATCTGCTATTGCGATAGAATTAGTGCATTTTTTTCATAGATTTTTCTTTTTCTTATTTTACAGGGGATGAAAGTCTTTAAGAAGTAGAAAAGAGTGGTATCCATGATCGACACTAGAACTGGGGATTTGAGAGTCAGCATGACTCCATAAAGATCTCTGACTGTGATCAACTGGGTATCACTCGTAATAATGAATGACTTACTTGACATCGGATCATGTTACTAAAATATTGGATGATCTTATCAAGTTTAATGGTACTTATATATATTTTAAGAATGTCGATTTCTCTATCGTAATTGTTTTCGATCACTCCAATGCTTCCATGGAAGAATTTGTACCCCCATCTACCGAACCACAGATTCATGTACGCATCACCATGAAGAAACCTGAGTAGCATGCCCATGTAGAATTTTTCAACACATCCTCAACCATAAAAATCTTACAAAAATAAGTCATTTAGGGATTTTCATTACCAGGTCTAGAGATTTGTGCATATTCGAGCCCAACTATCCATGATTTCTTTGCCACAGAGATACCTAGCCCCTACTTCAATTCCATTAATACAGAGTAGATGACCAAACCCATTACAGTGAATCAATTGATGGGTTTGAAGATCATAAAACATCTTCATCCAGAGGCTTATTCCCCTCATCATCGAGTTGAATTGTCACACCACCATCAACAAATTCAATAGCTTCTCCTAGCCTGATTCTTAGTACTCTACCCTAATAGTGGACCTCTTTCAAGTTTGAAATTGGGTACTCATTCCATAGCAAGGTTATCCCATCCATTCCATCAACAGATCAATCGATGGGACTTTCATTCCTTCTTAAAGTAAGTTACCTAGAGCCAGTAGAAATAAAGGACTTAAGATAGATAGAGATAACCCCTAACAGAGTCCATTATATGAATAGTCACACGGTCAATCCTCTATACTCTTCTAATATAGTGTGTCTAGAATGCTAGATCACTGCTATATAAATTATATACAAGATGATCAAATGATTAGATGATGTTCCAATAACCATCTTCTTGTCTAATTTTTTGCTGAACTTATTTTGTTTTTTCTTTTTCACTTTCTTTCCGCAAACAATACAAGATTGAAACTGACCTTTGACATTTTGCACCTGTGATCCTCCTCATCAACCTTCTTTATAGAGGGTACAAACCGATCTCAGGATGATGAGTCACCCACATACATAGAAAAAGAATTTAAATATGAGAGAAACTAAATCACGCTCAATTACAACTCAATATGATCAAATAGAACTTAGGTATAGGAATTCTAGTGGAAAGGTAGCCGTGTTCTCTTTGTTACACTTATATGCACAAATCTAGCTCATAGCAACATTTCCGAGTTTAGTTACTTCGTACAAAGATTGGAACAACTTAGCACGTGAAGTCCCATATGTTTTCTTATCCTCGCCTCACCTATTTACCTCATAATGAGATTAGAATGAGATAGAATTGGATCTAATGCAGTAGTGGCTACCACATTCCCTCAGATGGAAAATAGGTACTGTTCTATATAGTCCTAGAACTGTTTCACTCGCAAAGTAGGATCGGGCTTAGTCTACTAGAGACAGAGGATAACTAACTCTTACTCATTGAATGACCAAGCTGAAATACATATCTCATCAAAACACTTGTAGTAACCCATTGTAATAATATTATCCCTGAAAGTTATCCCGATAGTCAATCTGCTACGCCCCAATTTTACTGAATTAGTCAAGGGTTCACACCTTGTGTGATCTGGGATCATCAAATCGGATTTTTCAGAGATAGCATGCATTTAAAGATATACATGGTGGTACCTAAGATCAAAAGAGAAATCAACTACAATACATGGAAAAGGGTGAATCTTATTACTATGCTTTCAGGAAAGTCAGCACTATTCTCAGATGCAATGAGCATGACGCGCCTAAGCTAAGTCTTTCTACCTTCCCCAGAACTCAAACTTAATGAGAAAAGTATAAGACTAAGGATCACAACTAAATTCAGAGAGATAGATATTATATTCTAAAAGTTTATTCCCTTCGCTCTTCAACAATTCTGTGTAAGTTAAGCTCCTGAATCCTCCTCCTCATGCTGATTCAATGAGCTCTAACCAGGCATGAAAGAACGAATTCAATAATTCAACCATGAGGGATTCCAAGAAGCTCTGATTCTCCCCCTAGCGGGGGATACTCACTCATTTTTTTCGTTAACCTTCTCAATGGTCCAATAGATAGAATGTTAGTGCTTTTACCCGATCATAATAGTCTCGCTTCTTTCATAAAGAGATTAGAAAACATCTCAGACATAACTAGTAGAGAAATAACTAGGATAAGAAAATAAAAGAAATACAGTCGTATTTCAGTTTAGAATAATAGAATCTCTTATTATCTTATAAAGGAAGGAAGAAAGTGTAGCTTTGAAGACATCAAGGAGTTTCGGGTAATGGTATATATAGTATACATGGTGTGTC
The DNA here is from genome assembly GCA_963277665.1 of Viscum album. Lineage (NCBI taxonomy): Eukaryota > Viridiplantae > Streptophyta > Magnoliopsida > Santalales > Viscaceae > Viscum > Viscum album. Next base: position 1,979,880,268 of record OY728122.1, read on the forward strand.
CATCAATAATGGAATCTTTCTCTCCTATCTCTTAGAAGTTGAGGACAAAAACATGGGGTTTCCTAAATGATAACACTTCAAATTGAACTACTTGGAGTGGAATATGTCTTGAGGACAAAAATAACGGGGTGGACTTTATATGCTAAATACACCCCACAACATTTATGCAATTTGGTCAGAAGTTGTGTGGATGAAGGAAGCTAATGGTCGATCACTCAGGTTTCTATAACTATTTGTAGATATATTATTTATTGTATTTTTTCTTCATCTGTAAAGTCTATACAAGACAATAGTCTGATAAGATGACCTTCTGATAGTCGTCTTCTTTTCTGATTGTCTGCTCCTTTGATAAAACAGAGCATGAGTGATTTAGGGTATCACATACCCCCTACCAAGTAGTCTTGATGAGGATTAAAAGAAGAGTCTCATTTCTTAACCCTCCCTAAAAGGGAGGTTCATATATACGGTACCTGAACCTATATAATTATCTCTCCTCTATCTCTAGGGTGATTGAACAAGAGGATATTCCAATAAAAGCAAAGTTGGTATTGGGATCTTTATAACCGAAAAGCATCTCTTCCTTTTAATAAGAATCGATGATGCAAGTTTAGATTCAATCTCTTTTCATAATGCCTTGCTTCCTGACCCTTTATAAAGGTGATACTAATATATCAAGGGTTTAGAACCTCACCCTAAAGGTGCTACTGATATATCAAGGGTTTAGAACATCACCCTAAAGGTGCTACTGATATATCAAGGGTTTAGAGCCTTTATCTTTCTGAACTTTGTAGAGCGCATACGGAATGGATTAAGTCGAACTAATCCAGAATTTCATGTGTGTAGCATATAAGTAAACTAGTATGAGTATTTCTATAAGAAATGAATTGGGTTGTCTTCAGTATACCCATGTAAGTGTCACTCGCTCTCTCGTTGGCATGACTGACTCTTTTTTCTAGGTGTAGTTTGTATATTCCTTTTTAGAATTGTAAATGGACAGAATAAGAGTTGTCTCAATACATACTTGAGGACCAAGCTTGCTCCATCCTCTATTACATCACAGTGGGATAGATTTTGGATAGCACATGGGACCAACTCAAATTAATGGTGGCGGTCAATGTATTGTATCCAATGGAACACAGAACTCAACAAGCAATGCATAAGAGTATTCAGTCTTCCAAAAACATGGGAACCAAGAAGTAAAGTAGACCGGTGGCAATCGAAATGGTCGAAAGACGTCGTGATTTTAGTACTCTTCTAATAGTGATATCTAGTGAACTACAAAACCTACTCGATCTGTCCCATACATTCCTAGCCCAATATGTTTTTTCTAGCTACCAATGATTATCCACCAATTGTTCCGACCAACCTATGTGATGTCACCTTCGGCGTTGAGTGTCACCGCATTGCTTTCTCTAGTACTCTTAGAAACTCCTACATGTCTCATGACTAGGTTGTTGGGTGGACTACTCGATCTTCAACAAGGTGAAATTTCTCTTCTTCCGTATATTCAAGTTCTCACTACTCGGATAAGCCTAGGGGTCTATTGTAATACTTCCTCTTCGGTTTTTTTATTGGTGGTTACAAAACATCCTTCGGTTCTTCTATCAGCTCGTTCTAGTACATCATTGGTTTCTTCATCTACGGGGTTGGTCCTAGTTACTGGTTGGTTTCAAGGGTTCGTTTTAAAATGGAATGGATCCTATTGGAATTGGGATGCTCGTATAACCTATGTTTTTATCTCGTTCCTCATTTCCCTCAGTTCGATGCGTCTTCAAAAGATACCTATCTCACCGGGCCCTTTCTCACCACTGGTTGGAATGGTCGATCTCCCATTACTCACTTCTTCCATTAACTGGTGGAATACATCACATCAACCTGGTAGAATGATCCGCTCTGGTACAACAATACATGAACTGATGAACCGTCCCATCTGGTCGAACGTTTTCCTTTCCTCTTACGCTACCTTTTTATTATTCATTCTGGAAACAAGACTGTTGATTACTTCCTTTTCTGACGAGTGAACGAGGTAGCTCATCGAGTGGGGTTGAGCCTAGCTTGAGTTCATTCTTGTGTTTGAGTGGTCTATCCTATCCTATAGAGTAGAGTACTGGTATAATACCAATAAAATCAATAGTAGTACTTCTCACTACCGAACAAACTAGCGGAACAGGGGTGAACTACGACATTGATGGACCAATGGGAGGTGGGAACAATGGATATATTGTAATGGAGTTGGTGGTGACTATTATTGTATAGTACTTTATAATGGAAGATGAGAAGGTATGACTTTGAATTGGTGGGGGTTGGGGTTTTTTGGTGGATGTGCTGGACTTTATATGCTAGAATACCTGGTTATTGGATACATTTCAATACCAATAAAGTCACCAATGAGTAGATGATGGACACTATAATGTAAATGGTTTTGGGGGTTAGGATCGAATGCCAGTGAATGACTAATACCTATATTAAAATGAATTGGTGGTCTTTCTATGATACCAATGGATGGAAGAACATTGATGTTCATCCGGATTCGCCGGGGATTGAAGGTAGTTGTTGTACCCATTTTCATCCCTTTTATCGAACCCCTAAAGAGGGATCAGTTCAGTGCACCAAAGTCTCTCTTTTGATACAAAGAAATGAAATGACACTATTATTTTATAATAGTAGGTAAATTAATTGAATCTTCTCAGTCTGAGTCTTCATTGACTCCCAATCCATGAACTGGGGAAGGGGAAGCCAAGGCAATACACGCAATTTCTTTATCTAGTGGGACACCCCTATTACAAATTCGGGGAATCGAAGGGCAGTCAACACATGAACTAAGAGAAAGGGGGAAATCCGGACTAGCCAATCGAATGGAAAAAACCAAGTACTCTATCTATATAGTGTTGAAGTCCACCATTCTAATCAGCTCAAGGTAGCTTTCTCAATTTGTTAGAATGACCTCAGGCTAGTCTCAGGTACTCTTCTATATAGTGTACTTTACTATATAGACAGAGTACCTATCTTCCTAGAACTCATTCTAAAGCCTCTATCTAGTTTATTTGAAAAACATTAGGGTCCCTCATATGAGATGCTTTTAAGGCTCTCCATTGTTACACTGAACTGGTCATCTAATTGATAGCCTTTGATCTACTCCGAGGTTGCTGATCCATATTCTCATTGACTTTCTTAGGCAACTTTTCAATCATTGATTTCAACTAGGGCCATAACCAGTGAAGAAAATTTTGTGTCAATTCTATATCCATATTTCTTCTATGCTGCTTTGAGCTTCCCTATTCTTAGAGGTTTCATTCCCGATCCCAACTGAGCTCTGAAGTCGGTCATTGCTTCCTAAAAAGAGTACTAGTAATATAAGATCCTCTATTAGCATTTGGATTGATATGTGTAATAAAATTATCCTTCATAAACCTAAAGGGGAAAATGAGTCAGGGGAGGAGCACTATTTTGTTTCATCAGTTCCCCAAAGGAAAGGGGCTTAGGGGGTCAGTAATTTGCTATAGCTGGAATAAAAACCTGTTCTCTTCTCGGCTACTTTATATCTAAGGGTTAGAAAGGATATACTAATATATCAAGGGTTTAGAACCTCACCCTAATGTGTAAGATCTTTTAGAACCTTCAGTGAATGATTTATTTCCAACGTTCCTTCCTTTTATACATAGATCTATCATTACCTACTAAGGAAGAGAAAACGTGGAATATTTCCAATCATTTTGAAAATTTCATACCTTACTTCTCATTTGATCATAGGTACTTTCTATTTACTATTCCTCATGAAAGCATTATGGAATTAGATGAAGAAAGTATTTCACCATGCTGACGGAATGTTGTACCCCTTGCTACTTATATTTTCTTGTGAGTTCGATTTCTTATAACTTAGTAGACTGGAAACCCTTGGAGTTCGATCCAAACAAAAGAAGAATGACGATAAGAAAATCCAATTCAATATTGAATTTATTTTAACATAATGGATTTTAACAGAGAATAAAGAGATGATATTGACTAAATCGGAATGTGCACCTTCTTCATACTTTAAATTATCATGCGTACTTCTCTCCAATGCCTTAGTTTAGGCTTTGAATGATTGATGAGCCTTCTATCTCCTTCAGTCAAGAAAGGATGAATGAATCAAGGGAAAAAAATGTATTGGCTTTATTCCTTCTCTTCTAGCTCACTCGATTCCCTATAGGTTATAGGTCTAGGTCTATGCAAAGAGAACTGGGCTAACTTGACTTGCTCTGCTCCCATCTACTGATGTAAAGATTGGTTATGGGGGAGGTGAATTTGACAAAAGAACCTTTACATACCTAATGGTTTTACTTAATATATAAGGGTTTAGAACCATGCTTCTGAGGTAAAAAACCAAAACTCCTACGTATCAATGATTCCTTATGTGCAATAAGATGAGCAGATAATGTATTATTTTATCAAAGGAGAAAATGATCAACTGATTTATCAAGAATTGTTTCATCATCTGATCATCTTCAAATGTGATTCCCTTCCTCAATGACAATAAGCCAACAAATATTAGCTCTTCCTAATCAATTACTCTTATATATAGTCTATTAGAATAATAATAGTAGAGGATTCCCTAAAAGACTTCACTCTGCCATGCCTTCCATTCATCTGAACAATCCTATGGTGGAACTCTTTTCTTTTTTTCATCTCCTACAAAGCCACAGGTACTTATATATATTGAATTTATCAACTATGATGGAAGAACAACCAATTATTTCTTTTATTCTAAGATCTATTTGTATTATTTCCAATTCTAATCAGTCTTATTGTTGTTGTCAAGATGAAGAACTGTAGGTAAGCTCTTGCCCCATAGAAATCTACTCTTGTCTATTCTTCCTAAGGACATCTAAAGTGGCTAGGTGGCATAGTCCTTTGGGTTGGGGTCCTAATACCTATATATATTAACTAATTGGAAGGTATCAAATAGTTTGAAGTCCCAGATGAGAACCTTCTCTATGTGGAGGTGCTCTTCTAAGAGAGACATGTACTCTTCTAGATAGTCTCTTGTTCTAAAGAGATCGCTCATTCCTGATACTTTCTAAAAGCTCGTTTAGATCTAACCCTTTCTATAGAAAGGGTCAGGAAGGTGATACTTAATATATATGGTTTTAGAACCTGGGATACCTGAAGTATCTAACTATCTAGATTATACAGATGGGGGACCTCACCCTCCCTAAAGGTGTTACTTCATATATAAGGGTTTGGAACCTTCCCCTGAGCCTTTATTCTTCACTGAGACTCTATAGAAGAGTACCTGTTTGACCGGTATGGATAAAAAGTTTCTCTCATGTTGGTCTCATCATCTTGAGATTCTTCGTGATTGGTAAAGGAATGGGAAGCACACTACTAGAAGAGTACTGACCTACACCTTCTTCATATGTCAAATTGCTAGATTTCTTGATTCGCTGGGAGAGAGTAGAGAGTCAAGGTTCATTGGAAAGTACTTATTTTTTATTAGTGCCACTAGAAAGGATAAAAAGAGATAATATTTTTATGGTTATCCTTCCCCAAACTCGTAATTGATAGTTTTTTATGAATGCAGACCAATATGATATATGTATAAGGGGCCTACCTATGACTGGTTTCCCTTACAGGTCCGAAGGTCATCTGATGACTGGGCACATATCCGCCTCTAGTGATGGGATAGATTTATCGAATGCAGAATAGTATTCTAATAGTGAGTACTCTAAAAGCCACAATGAAAAAAACTAAAAGTGACATATGCGCCCTAATAAAAAAGGGGAATTCATCATGCATCGACGCTCACTAGTCTATGTTCCCTATGTCAGTATCCTTTTTAAGGATATTTTATGTGTTCCCTATTTAGTCTTTTTCATTAAGAAAATGTACTCGTGGAATCAAAAATATATATTTCAAGTGTTCCTTGAGTGGCTTTACTAACCAGAAAATCAGTCCCAAGGAAACCAACAACGGACCAAGAAACCAGGAAAACAAGAAGAAGTCTGAACAAGGCTTGTATAAAAGATGCTAAAAGCCTTTTTTTTATTTAATGTAGTTAGGGGATTAGCTAAATTTTATAATTAGGTAAGACCAGGTTTGATGAGGACTTAAAAGACATACCACTCATCAATACGGTGGGAACTCGAATTTAAAAGCGGTACACCTGGGTAGCTGAAGAAGAGCTATTATCATAGGGCTGGTACTAAAATATATTGGATGATTTACCCAGGGAATCCCTATATAAAGATATCGAAGTTCAAGGTGTCGAAATATATCCCAAAATATTTTTAACAACCTAGATTTTCAGAAAAAATAATATAATATAGCTAATCTCCCCAACTTTATCGAGCCAGTTCGAGGTAGTTCCATCCATCCTAACTAAGCTCTTCAATTGATAATGTTGTACTTGGTAGGAGTGGAAATTCTTGATGGAGTTCTCTTTGCTCTTATGCCTCTCACCCTTCCATTCCATCAATTGTTTGTTCTCTTGAGACTTTTGTTACACCCCTTAAGTCATTCTTAAGGGTAGATAGTGTTATAGGCTAACGATAAGATTCATCAACTAAATATTAAATAGACTGATAAGGATAAAGAACTGTATTTAGTCGATGCTTGTTTTTCCAGATAAGTATCCTACTATCTAGATTATACTAAATTCAAGTTCAAGGGAGTTGTTGGAGTTCTTTGGTAAGTCTTTTTAGTGTGATATAAAGTTTCATTTGAATGATAGGAAAATCCCATGTCAGTTCAAGGGGAAGGAAGTTTACATTTTGAAACCTGTGAGCTCTAGAGTAAGAAAATAAGAAAGATAAAGATAGAGTGGAAGGATAGACATAAAGATATGGAGAGCTTAGGAAAGTTTGAAAACTAGAATCTAAAAATCTAGTAGTCAGTTATCAAAAAATATATGTTGAGAATATTCACCACATTTTTAAATTGTATGGATGAACCCCCTTAGCTATAGTGTTAATAATTAACTAATTAATGTGAGATTAGTTCATTTCTCTCTCCATACAAGTGAGGTTTCATGCCTATAAATTAATATTCTTAATCGACTCTATATATAGAGTACCTGAATATACTTTAATAGACATTCCCTTTTGCGTTCACTCCAATCTAACACTTTCACCCCTACTAAACGAGTTGAGCTAAGGAGCATAACGAATCATGCCTCATAGGACTACAATTCATAGATGTATACTAGTCTTTGTGGTCAACTATTATAATATAGTAGTTGTCTCCTTATCTGGATAAGAATTAATAGGGGATACAATCGAATGGGGTCCCTATGAGTTCCCATGAGTCAATTGGAGGACTTTTTGAACACTATGCAGAAATATGTCACTATTAGAGTAGAGTGCAAAGCCAGTGAGGAAGAGATAATCTGGGTGGATTTCCTGAGGAAGTGATCTTGATACTGGTAATTATATATATTGGTAGTTTCCTTTGATGGGGACCTTCCTGCAGCAGATTCATTCACATAAGATTCAATAGAAACCCCTTTTTTTCTTACAACAAGAGGGTATTAGAGAACAAGATCCTCTAGAGATGAATGTGCAACTGATTCAATAGGAGATTCTACAATCACAATAAGAGCTGCTATGGCAACAACGACAACTCTCACAGCATATAGGCAACAGTAACAGAAATAATTAGCCAAATAAGAATACTGGTAACGAAAGAAACAGATATTCCAACAACAATAAGTATTGTAACAATCATATTCTAAACCATCTCGTCTTCTGAAGGCCAATCACTCACTTGAAGATGCCTAATAACCGCCGTTTAATTATTACTTGGTTGGAATACCCAAGAGATACCACTAGATAAGGCATGTTCTATGCTTTCAAATTAACGATTGAAGATCATTTTTTCTTACTATCCTATTCTTACTCTACGATACTCTTATATATATTTATAGAAGAGTACATGGATTATGATATGATTCACTTTCAACATGTACTTTTCTATAACTATATATAAGAGTACATGTGGCGTAGAGTATTGAATTTTTGATCTTCCCACTCCTTCTTGATAACATAAGGTTCTAACGTGAGTAGAATAAAGACTTGTCTTACCACATACCAGTTGCATGTGGGAAGACCAGAGGCAGGGTGAAGAATAAATAGTAGGTGGATGATCACATCATCTGATAACTAAATAGATGGTACTTGGCTAACCCGAATCCATTCACTCCTCATCTCACTCACTCACTTTAAGACCAACTGAATGTGGACATTAGCAACGCATATTCTTTCACCTAATTACTCTACTCTAATAGTCAGTACTCTACTCTAAACTATATAAGAAAAATACCCAGCTTCCATAAGCCAAAAGCACTAATAATTGCTACTTCAACAAGAGCATAAAAGGCACCAACCTTGGGGACAAGTAAGAATCAGTTCCAATCCAGGAATCATCCTAATCATCATATAGGGAAGCTGGGATCCTCTAATGAATTCCTGGAAGTGAAATAAAAATTATTTCCATTTTTGATCTTGTTGCTTGCTCACTAACCCCACTTTCTTTTTAGTTCGAAAAATTATAATTCGAATTTTGATCTCTAGAATTGAATCCAAAACCAAAAAGACCCTTACCTTAACCTTAGGCAAGTGAATGACTTATGACTTTTAATTGAGGTAGAATCCTAAGGAAGCTCATTCAAGTACTCTAGGCACAAAAGAACTACACAACTTTGTATCCATTTAGTGATCAGTCTTTTCATCTCTTAATAGAGAGTGTTGTTCCAGTAGAATCTTAATTAGACTATTTCTCATAACTAATCACTACTGAAACCCTCAGCGAAACTCGCTTAAGCCTGACTAGAGAGCCTATCTATATCTATATAGGGATATACCACCTGTGAACCAAACCACATTCTAACTCCCTTTGGAACAAAAGAAAGTCTTCTATCAAATTAAAATCGTCTTCTTTGTGGTTGTGAATTGCAAACTCTCTATTCCTTCTTCACTCACCTTCAGGATTCTTGCTTCTTAAACATGATTTATCACTATTAGAAGAGTACTGAGAGGTATAGGTGGCCGCTCGGAGCAAGAGGAAATAGTTATAGTTTGGATCAATAAAAGAAAGATAATAAAAGTGTACAAGATTCCAATCTCAGAAGGAAGGTGGAGGAACGGTTCGAATCTTGATTAAATAGCTACTACCTATATTAAATTGAGAACCGTTCCAAGTTGTAAGCATAGAGAGTAAGGTATCATAAGGTTTAAGTACCGACTTTTAACTCCCAGAATCCGTAGTTGGCCTATTATTGATCGTTTGATGGTCCCTAGTTATAGATGGGCTTTCGCCTTCCTTTTTTCCATCCATTTGATTGTTTGGAGAATTCTTTCTATTTGACCTGATGAGGTACCCTTCACGTGTTTAGGATATAGGGTCAGGGTACATATTCCACAAAATCAAGGTTCGACTATGAGGTTGTTCATTTTGTAACCTTCACCTCGATCTACACAGTTTCATTTCTACATCTTTGACGAGCAAGACTGACATAGGGTGAGGTTTAAATAGGGCATATACAGATTCTCCAACTTGCGGTTGTAACACCCCAAGATTTCATAGTGTGTTATTTCTTCAAAATAATTCAATAACTTGCACTACACGCATCCTCGAGTTCTAACACACACCACAACTAATTAAACTAGCCGTTGTGAATAGTTATACCTACTTTTTGAAATCATATATATTTTATATTTCAAAATGGACTTCATTTTTGGATTCGGAATATCGAAATTATCCTAGGGTGAAATTTTGGTACTTTTCGGATAACTTTTATATTTTGATGAATAGTGAAAATTACTAAATTTTAATTAAAAACAACTTTTTTAATCAAAATAATTAATAGTGATAAATTATGAATTTGAGTGGTTTTATAGTATATTTAGAATATATTTTTACCATTTAATATAATGTTGGTCATTGGACATAATTTTACAATTAAACTGAACATAAACAAGTGTCAATCTTTTGATAGTTATTATCTCTTAAAAACACGCTTTTTGTTTTGACAGCGGGAATTAATTTTAAATTAATTTCTGCCACTTCTGTGTTTTGAATTTAGAAAAATGGATTCCATATTTGGAATCAGGATGTTCAAATTGTGTAAATAGGTAAATTTTATTTTTAGACATTTTGAATAATTACTGCGGTAAATATTTTATTTACCATGGTTAAGGGTAAATCCGGTAAATAAGGGTTAAAAAATAATATTATAATAATACTAAATTACCCTAAAACGTGTCTTAACCCTATTGGTTGATACATGGTCGACCATGGAAATCTTTGGGTCTATTTTGGGACCCCATGGATCCACTTGTAAGTGATAATGACACATTATATTAATAAAGCTTAAATAAAAATAAAAATGGCATAAGCTTACATCTTTTAGAAGAACAATTTTTACATAGGGTTATACATGTTGGATTTTCGATTATAAATATTCATTAGAAATATAAAAAGATTTCCTACATAATGATATTTTATTTATAATTTTTAGACATTAAATAAGTTATTTTATTTATGACACAGTGATGATGCAGTAATTACTATAATAGTGAAAAATTAAAATAATTGATATTATAAATACCCAAATAAATATAATATGAAACTTTTAATGAATTAAACTAATTTTCTAGGATAATATGATATATTAGGATTGATTTAATTGACTTTTTTCGAAGTAATAAATCTTTTATGAGTTTCAGAAAAATCAACTATTGAATAGTGTCAAAATTGACATAAAAGAGTTCTTAAAACAAATATTATATTATTAATTGATATTAAATTCCTAAAAATCTAAGGTTCGGCCAAGAGACTTATATTATGATAGTTTAATCATTAATGGACCACTTGGGGGTCGATTGGATGTATATAGTAAGTTTATTAACCATATTATATAAAAATACAAAGAGACATTGTAAAAGTGAAACTAATTAACTTAGAGTTAATACTTAAAGATAAGGTTAATATAAGTACCCAAACCTGTCTAAATTCTATTGGATGAGTTGTTTTCGACCTATCCCTACCTCATCCTTTGAATAGTCAACTTTGGAGCCTTTGGAAACCGAATATGAATTTATTATAAATTAATATTTCTAGCTTTTCCAAAGGTGCCCCTCACCCCTCTTATAAAAGGGAACTCCTCCTTCTCTTTTCCTCACACCTCTCAAGCCACTTGGCTCGTCCAAACTCTGCCCAACTAAGCTCCCCACATCCCTCTCCTCCTCCTTGAAGCTTCCCCTTAGGCAGAAAGCATTTCAAGAAGTCCTTTGGTTCCAACCAAAGTGAGTTACCTAAATTAAAGGTAACGATTTCTCTTAAATTATTTTCAATTATTTTGCTTCTCCAACCCCCAAACTCTTTTTATTTCCCTTCTTTTGTAACAACACCAGTATCCTCAATATACTAGGATGTTGTTATAAGAAGTATTCAAACTACACATACACACAAATCCATCTAATGGATGATGAACATAATGTTTCTGTGGATGGCAAACTAACGCCTCACGAAACGATGATTGTTCAAATACATCTTACCACCTCTCATGGTGGCCATTATGATGGAACTATAATTAAATATGATATTAATGATATATATTTTATATATAAGCTTCTGTAATTCCATTTTATTTCATATCATTATTCATTTCATGTTGTATATACATACGATAATTTCATTTGAGGAAGTGCGGACTACCGCCCCCTTAAAATGATATGACTCGTTCATACCACACATGGAACGTATAAAGGATGGTGTTAATGAACTTAAGTAACATATATAAAATATTATATTATACTGGAATGGTAATATACCTATGTTTCATTTGGATTTGATTCTTTTAAAATAAAAATAAAATGGAAGTAGCGTTCGTGCGTACGTACGGACTACCGTCTCCACGAACGCGATAAGATTCGTTCTCCATCATATCCATTCAAGTATTATTCTCATTTTAGGGTTAAAAATAATGTTAATATCATTCTGATTATGAATAAGATATAATCTATCCATTAAAAACATGTCTTACGTAACCAAACATTTAAGAAGAACGAATCAATTATCACCCGAAACGACGATAATACTAAGATATTATTAATAAAGCAATGTTAAAAGATCATATATGATATCATATTAATGTATATGATTCTTGTACAATTTAATAACAATTATTTCACCATTATACAGGAGGTTAACCTACCCCAACCAAGGAAAAGTTCAAGGTAAGGGTTTATTTCGCAATCTCTTCATTATCCGAGGTTGTTTATACATAATTATCTACTGGGACCTCGTTATCATTCACGTCCATGTTTCTTCAAAATGTATTTCAAAACATTTTTAATATTTAAAAGAATATGGGTTAAAGTCATTTATACCCTTGTTTGACTTTTTATAAGAGGTTTATAAGGGAATCTTTCCATCGTTTTCCAAACAAGGTGCTTTTTAACCTTTTCGACAGAATTAAGATAAGAATGTTTTTTTTAACTTATACGGCGGGTGCAGTTATTTTCCGCCGTTATAAAATCGTCAAAGCTTCCCTTAAAAGCTTATAAGAATATTTTTAAGAAAATGTTTTATTTTATATGGCTCTTAAATGATTTCAAAAATAGAAAGAGATATTTCTCTAAAAAGTGTTTTGATTTCATCTATGTCAACATCCTTTGACGGATTTTACGCTTATTTGAAGTTGATTTATTATGATACAAAACTTCTATATTGTATTGAAGGTTTTGTGATATTTTTGACTGTGGATGTGCTATTTTTATACCATTCATAATTTATGGTGAAATTATTGACATTTCGTATGCTAGTTTTAATACGAATGTTTATGTTATGTTTAAACCTTTTCATATGGGAATGCATTGGACTTAATATGTGACGGGTGGAGCCCGCTATAGCTCCTCGATGCATCGGTAGGTCTCATGAGACAAACTAGTGTCTTGGCACAAGGCCTTGACAAAATCTTATTTGTAGTCTTGGCACGAGGCCTTGGCTATGTGGTTATGATAGTCTGGCATTATGCATTCCAACATTATGAAAGTGGTTATTGATTTTTCCATGTGATTATTCGATTAGTAGAATATCCATGTGAATAAGTAAATGGCATTATTTCATTTTACTTTTTCCATACTATGTTGAAGTTCAAGTTTAAAAGGCTTTTGTTTTAGTAATTCATTGACTTGCAGGGATATTATGAGGGGTTAATAGTGTGGATATGAAGACTTTGTTGTTGTAGTAGCTTTTCACTTTGAAATGTAATGTAAAACTTTATGTTTATATCTAGTGTTTCCAAGGCTACTAAACTAATCGGTCTTTCGAGATTTGATCTTTCTTGTGATCATGCCAATGTTACGAAGTAATGCACCGACTCTGGGTAGCTGGGGTCGGGGCGTTACAGTTGGTATCAGAGGAAGTTTAGTACAAACCTTGGAAGCTAGATTTAGATAAAATCTGATTAGAGCACGTAGACCTAAGATGAACTTTGATGATTAGTATAGAAGAACTTCCTAGAATTTTGGTATTGTAGAGATTTTTTTAGTTTTCCGAGCAATAAATCCCTGTCTGGATACGAGCAGGTAGAGGCGGCTCTGGCACAGATGTACCTAGGGGTAAAACCTGAAAACACCGCTTTGAGCTAGACTCGAACGGGAACTGGTGCACGACAACGGGCCTTGCTGCACTCTTGGTTACGACACTCCCGGGGATATGCTTAGGATAACTCTCATTTTCTTTACAAATCATTATGAAGGGTTTATGAGTATTTAATTCCTCAAAGAAGATATTTTTATGATTATGGATTATATCCATAAATAGTTCAATTTATGGTAAGTGTTTTATAAGTATGGGATTATGTATTTTGATTCATAAACTGATATAGTTTATGCCATTGTTTAGAAATGGCGCCCAGTAGAAGGAATGAGAACTCCAGAAATGCACATGATCCAAAGAGAAGGAAGGATCATATCTTTCATGGTCTTAAGCTATAATTGATAAGAGAAATAGTCTCCCATGTATTATCATCATATGAAGAAATAATATCATGTGTTGATAAGATAAGTAAAGAGTTTACTGAGTCCTATGGCTTTGAAGGGAAGCAAGAGAAGAAAATGATGGAAGAGAGAAAAATGGATAAAGGGAAGAGGGAAAAGAAGAATTTTCCCATATGTGGTAACTGTGGGAAGAAACACCCTGGAACTTGCCTGAAAGGAATGAGAGTTTGTTATAAGTGTGGAGGAAAAGGGCACAATGTACGTGACTGCAAGGGTGAGAAAATGGTTTCAAATGTACAATGCTTCATTTGCAAGGAGTTTGGACACTACGCGAACCTATGTCCCAGTCATCAGACTATGCCGCAAATGATGTTATTGGATAATAATCATGTTATGATACTACCACAGATGAAGAGGAATGATTAGAGTTCTTATGTTGATTATGTCAATTGAGTGTTGTATCAACAATGTACTTGTTATAATAATTATGGAGTATATAAGGATTGTACTGCAGTACTATTTCATTAAGGACTTGAGATTATGTGGAACAAAGAAAAGTGACTCAATAGCAGGATAAATTTTTGGAAAATATATGGTTGAGAGAATGATAAATCATAATATAGTTTTGATACTGAGGTAGTGATTTTGGAATAATATGTGATTGTTTTGGATAAATTGGATATTCTTGACTACCTTGGAACTGATTAATGATTTGTATATTCCATCATTGTTGGGGTTTAAAACATTTTTGGATTAATGAAGTATATCCAGCATTCTATATGGAATAAGGGAGCATGAATGTAATCAATAAGGAATATGGTAATACATGATGAAGGTATTAATATGCTATTACGGGGTAAAAAGGATCTATATTATGTTTACCTTCCTTATAAATGTTGGACTATGAGTTTGGACAGAAGTATTTTGGATAGTTCTAGTTTGGATTATTTTGGATTGCCATAAAAGGACAACCCGGAGGTCGGGCGGCAACCCGTCGCGTCCGGCAAGGCTGCGAGACTTGAACTCGCAACCGAAGGGCGACAAGGGCGTATCACCTACCACTGGCCCACGAGATGTCCTGGATTAAATAATGTAGTTTTTATTAAAAGATCTTGTAGATAAATTATAAATTCGTTTATTTTGGAACCCTATACGAATAGTGTAAATAGAATTTTTACATTCTATTATCTTTTAGAGTGAAAGATGAGTTTGTAGTAGAAATTTATTAATGGATAAAACTCTAATTATAATGTAAGTATATCTCCTTATGATCTTAGCCAATCTCATAAATAAATTCCTCAACATTAAGAAAAGCAACTTAGAACAAAAATGTTTTCCTAGATGGTACCTTAAATCATCACTAATTTATGGCTTTGGGATTGTTGGCCTTTTCATAGCCATGTTCTCTACTACTCTCCATCAGAGAATTGATGGTTATATTTTTCTTCCATATCCATATTTTCCTACATGGAACCCTAGTATGTGTTATTTTCGGTAATCTTCATACATTCGACTCTTTATTTTAAATAGAGGCCTCATTAATTCATTTTTCGATGTGGGATTTCTACTAAGATATTTTGAAATGTCAAAAATGTGTTATCCTAATACCCTATGTTTTGTTGAACCGATGGTATTTCAAATCATCCTAGATTGATGATTTTAAGGACCTCAATTTTATACTTTTTTGTGATTGATGACCTCAATCACTACCTATAAATATTTACGTTTTTCCTCCAATTATATGTCTCTAATTTCCACCAATGTTCTCCTAATAGAGATCATAATTTGGTGGTGATCCTTTCATTTCTCTTTTCCTCATATTAAGACTAAATTTTAGTAACCAAATTTTCGATGTGGGTTTTCCCACAAATATATTCTCTATTTTCAACCTTTTATTTTCGAAGAACTATTTCAAATTGCGAGGACGCAATTTATTGAAGGAGGGGAGAATGTAACACCCCAAGATTTCATAGTGTGTTATTTCTTCAAAATAATTCAATAACTTGCACTACACGCAACCTCGAGTTCTAACACACACCACAACTAATTAAACTAGCCGTTGTGAATAGTTATACCTACTTTTTGAAATCATATATATTTTATATTTCAAAATGGACTTCATTTTTGGATTCGGAATATCGAAATTATCCTAGGGTGAAATTTTGGTACTTTTCGGATAACTTTTATATTTTGATGAATAGTGAAAATTACTAAATTTTAATTAAAAACAACTTTTTTAATCAAAATAATTAATAGTGATAAATTATGAATTTGAGTGGTTTTAAAGTATATTTAGAATATATATTTTTACCATTTAATATAATGTTGGTCATTGGACATAATTTTACAATTAAACCGAACATAAACAAGTGTCAATCTTTTGATAGTTATTATCTCTTAAAAACACGCTTTTTGTTTTGACAGCGGGAATTAATTTTAAATTAATTTCTGACACTTCTGTGTTTTGAATTTAGAAAAATGGATTCCATATTTGGAATCAGGATGTTCAAATTGTGTAAATAGGTAACTTTTATTTTTAGACATTTTGAATAATTACTGCGGTAAATATTTTATTTACCATGGTTAAGGGTAAATCCGGTAAATAAGGGTTAAAAAATAATATTATAATAATACTAAATTAACCTAAAACGTGTCTTAACCCTATTGGTTGATACATGGTCGACCATGGAAATCTTTGGGTCTATTTTGGGACCCCATGGATCCACTTGTAAGTGATAATGACACATTATATTAATAAAGCTTAAATAAAAATAAAAATGGCATAAGCTTACATCTTTTATAAGAACACTTTTTACATAGGGTTATACATGTTGGATTTTC
Source organism: Viscum album (assembly GCA_963277665.1). Lineage (NCBI taxonomy): Eukaryota > Viridiplantae > Streptophyta > Magnoliopsida > Santalales > Viscaceae > Viscum > Viscum album. The sequence continues at coordinate 1,979,897,088 of OY728122.1, forward strand.
GATTATAAATATTCATTAGAAAGATAAAAAGATTTCCTACATAATTATATTTTATGTATAATTTTTAGACATTAAATAAGTTATTTTATTTATGACACAATGATGATGCAGTAATTACTATAATAGTGAAAAATTAAAATAATTGATATTATAAATACCCAAATAAATATAATATGAAACTTTTAATGAATTAAACTAATTTTCTAGGATAATATGATATATTAGGATTGATTTAATTGACTTTTTTCGAAGTATTAAATCTGTTATGAGTTTCAGAAAAATCAACTATTGAATAGTGTCAAAATTGACATAAAAGAGTTCTTAAAACAAATATTATATTATTAATTGATATTAAATTCCTAAAAATCTAAAGTTCGGCCAAGAGACTTATATTATGATAGTTTAATCATTAATGGACGACTTGGGGGTCGCTTGGATGTATATAGTAAGTTTATTAACCATATTATATAAAAATACAAAGAGACATTGTAAAAGTGAAACTAATTAACTTAGAGTTAATACTTAAAGATAAGGTTAATATAAGTACCCAAACCTGTCTAAATTCTATTGGATGAGTTGTTTTCGACCTATCCCTACCTCATCCTTTGAATAGTCAACTTTGGAGCCTTTGGAAACCGAATATGAATTTATTATAAATTAATATTTCTAGCTTTTCCAAAGGTGCCCCTCACCCCTCTTATAAAAGGGTACTCCTCCTTCTCTTTTCCTCACACCTCTCAAGCCACTTGGCTCGTCCAAACTCTGCCCAACTAAGCTCCCCACATCCCTCTCCTCCTCCTTGAAGCTTCCCCTTAGGCAGAAAGCATTTCAAGAAGTCCTTTGGTTCCAACCAAAGTGAGTTACCTAAATTAAAGGTAACGATTTCTCTTAAATTATTTTCAATTATTTTGCTTCTCCAACCCCCAAACTCTTTTTATTTCCCTTCTTTTGTAACAACACCAGTATCCTCAATATACTAGGATGTTGTTATAAGAAGTATTCAAACTACACATACACACAAATCCATCTAATGGATGATGAACATAATGTTTCTGTGGATGGCAAACTAACGCCTCACGAAACGATGATTGTTCAAATACATCTTACCACCTCTCATGGTGGCCATTATGATGGAACTATAATTAAATATGATATTAATGATATATATTTTATATATAAGCTTCTGTAATTCCATTTCATTTCATATCATTATTCATTTCATGTTGTATATACATACGATAATTTCATTTGAGGAAGTGCGGACTACCGCCCCCTTAAAATGATATGACTCGTTCATACCACACATGGAACGTATAAAGGATGGTGTTAATGAACTTAAGTAACATATATAAAATATTATATTATACTGGAATAGTAATATACCTATGTATCATTTGGATTTGATTCTTTTAAAATAAAAATTAAATGGAAGTAGCGTTCGTGCGTACGTACGGACTACCGTCTCCACGAACGCGATAAGATTCGTTCTCCATCATATCCATTCAAGTATTATTCTCATTTTAGGGTTAAAAATAATGTTAATATCATTCTGATTATGAATAAGATATAATCTATCCATTACAAACATGTCTTACGTAACCAAACATTTAAGAAGAACGAATCGATTATCACCCGAAACGACGATAATACTAAGATATTATTAATAAAGCAATGTTAAAAGATCATATATGATATCATATTAATGTATATGATTCTTGTACAATTTAATAACTATTATTTCACCATTATACAGGAGGTTAACCTACCCCAACCAAGGAAAAGTTCAAGGTAAGGGTTTATTTCGCAATCTCTTCATTATCCGAGGTTGTTTATACATAATTATCTACTGGGACCTCGTTATCATCCACGTCCATGTTTCTTCAAAATGTATTTCAAAACATTTTTAATATTTAAAAGAATATGGGTTAAAGTCATTTATACCCTTGTTTGACTTTTTATAAGAGGTTTATAAGGGAATCTTTCCGTCGTTTTCCAAACAAGGTGCTTTTTAACCTTTTCGACAGAATTAAGATAAGAATGTTTTTTTAACTTATACGGCAGGTGCGGTTATTTTCCGCCATTATAAAATCGTCAAAGCTTCCCTTACAAGCTTATAAGAATATTTTTAAGAAAATGTTTTATTTTATATGGCTCTTAAATGATTTCAAAAATAGAAAGAGATATTTCTCTAAAAAGTGTTTTGATTTCATCTATGTCAACATCCTTTGACGGATTTTACGCTTATTTGAAGTTGATTTATTATGATACAAAACTTTTATATTGTATTGAAGGTTTTGTGATATTTTTGACTGTGGATGTGCTATTTTTATACCATTCATAGTTTATGGTGAAATTATTGACATTTCGTATGCTAGTTTTAATACGAATGTTTATGTTATGTTTAAACCTTTTCATATGGGAATGCATTGGACTTAATATGTGACGGGTGGAGCCCGCTATAGCTCCTCGATGCATCGGTAGGTCTCATGAGACAAACTAGTGTCTTGGCACAAGACCTTGACAAAATCTTATTTGTAGTCTTGGCACGAGGCCTTGGCTATGTGGTTATGATAGTCTGGCATTATGCATTCCAACATTATGAAAGTGGTTATTGATTTTTCCATGTGATTATTCGATTAGTAGAATATCCATGTGAATAAGTAAATGGCATTATTTCATTTTACTTTTGCCATACTATGTTGAAGTTCAAGTTTAAAAGGATTTTGTTTTAGTAATTCATTGCCTTAAATGTTTACGCTTATTTTGAATGTTCCGCTATATTGTTATCCTTACTGGGCATTTGAGCTCACCCCTTTTCTATGTTTTATTTTTCCCAGGTAGTGAAGAAGTAAATTATGATTGACTTGCAGGGATATTATGAGGGGTTAATAGTGTGGATATGAAGACTTTGTTGTTGTAGTAGCTTTTCACTTTGAAATGTAATGTAAAACTTTATGTTTATATCTAGTGTTTCCAAGGCTACTAAACTAATCGGTCTTTCGAGATTTGATCTTTCTTGTGATCATGCCAATGTTACGAAGTAATGCACCGACTCTGGGTAGCTGGGGTCGGGGCGTTACAGTGGTCAGCTATGATATACTCAACTTCTTCTTTTCACCTCCCTCTTTGAGATCTTAGTGACATCTCAAGTCCTCTGGTCGAGTTGGAAAACAACCCTTGAGACCTACGAGCTCCTAAACCAATGAACTAAATAGACATACTTAGATTAGGGAATCTTGAACCCCTCTCTCTATGGTCGAGTTATCCCATGACCTCAAGATCAAGAAGATCCATCCATACATAGAAGACAAGGGCTCAAATAAATGAACGTAGAATCATGAGATGATGCTGATATATATTGACAACTATTTATCTGTGGAACATGGGGCTGAAGACTTCTAGAGTTCCTACTAGAAGAAAGACAGAACCGCTTCTATATAGAGTAGAGTACTTGAGGGGAAAAACCATTTTGAGGAAGAAGCACATGGGTCACTTGTGAAAGAAATATCTGAAGGGGGGCATCATAGTTGGGGTGGTGAATGACAAGCTAGCTCACCAAGAACATCTGGAGAGGTTGATGAAGACTTGGTTGTGGAAAGGGGTCAAGGGATTTCAGAAATCAGCCCCATCAATCAAAATAAAAGGATGTTCCAAGAAAGAGGGGAACAAGGATATTCAAAATAATAGGCCTTGAAGGAATTCATGAATGAGGGCTGCAAGATATGTTAAAATGTTGAATCAGCCCACTATGGTTCTATGTGATTTCAATGAAGTGTTCCAGTCAAGGACTTAGGCGATCAAAGAATGGTACTCTTCTATTCTAATAGATAGATAGAGCGTCATATACAAAGTAATTATCAACAACTAAGGCATCCATACAATACAGATAGAGCGTTATATACAATGACTCTATACTTTGGAAACGACCTATTCCTCTCATTGACTACATTTGATAGGGTCAAGATTCATGGTATTCTAAGGTCAGGATCAAGGGATTTCTTTCGTATCATTCTTTCCACTTGGAATGGATGTTGTCATTAAGCTTCTTTGGATCAATCGATAGACACTGTTAGAAGAGTACTGACACTCTACTTCACTTGATTATCATGCCAGTGGACTCGTTGCTCAGCTTTAGGACTTATTAGCTTCATTTCTGAAGTGAGCATGAAGTATGATCAATATCTCTGACAGTAACTTCGACAATGTCTCTGTTTTTTCTATCAAAGATACTGAGAAAGTGTCTTTCGTGATGAAAGTATCAATTAACCTAATAGAGTGAACTAGCTGAGTTTTAAACCCTTATATTTTAGTAAAAGCCCTTTAGAAAGGGCCAGGATTGATTTTATCATATAAGAAATAGGTTCGATCTATCGAGATGTGTGCCTTTTTCTTCTTCCTTATCCCCATTCTTTCGTAATCCTGTATGTGAGGCAGTTCTCCCCACAGGAGTGAGTTTTTTTATTTGAATAAGCAAGATCTATTAAGACTATTAGAGTGGAGTACAGATAGCCCTTGAAGTGAGACTATTGGAGTAGAATACTGAGGCATCCTTGATTACATATTTAGTCTATGGATAATGAAACCTTCTTCTTTACCCTGAGATAGGGTAAAAGAGAAGAATTGGATATGATAAGATGTCTTAGGGATAACCTCTTCTGGAGCTCTTTACCGAAGGAAGAACATTCTATCTTGTTGAAGTTCTCTCTCTGAGTGTCCTTGCATATCTGGTAGTTTAATGGAGAGAGATAGATAGATAAGGAATGACCCCTTAGACTAGTATGCTATTGAGCCTAAAAGAAATAGTAGCACCATATTTGAGTCCAGAAACTTTTGTGTACAAGATCAGACTATATTATGAGGATACATGCCTATAGACTATATAGAAGAGTACCTAGAAAGATTATACCGAACTAAATGGGGTTTTAGCTTCCCGTTTCTTATAGTGTTCCGTCCTGAGCTGATATATGTTCCACCCTATCTAGAAGGTAGTTACACTTCCTTGTTAAGGATTCTATCGTCTATAACTGATAGGCATAAGATCTAGGAATACTAAATGATTCAAGAAGTCAATAAAGGGTGAAGGAATAACATAGCCCATATGGGGACATCTCCCTACAGCTAAGAGTCCAAGAGATAGGAATACAAATAGGGATCAAAAAATAACTAAGAAGATTGATTACTTTATAAGTGGGCCTACTTTCCTTTCCAAGTAACTAACAATCACAAGACATGGAAATGACCAAAAGAAGAAAGGGTTCATTCTTGACTACTTCACCCTATTCAATTTAGAAAGGTGTTACTGATATATCAATGGTTAGGAATTAAATGATTTCTTTCTAACAAAGAGAAGGCTAAATATGGACATTCAATTGGATATTTAGGATTTTTTTCAAGAAATTAAGGGATATAAGTGATTATCCTAGGCCTCCAATAGGTTAAACCACCAAAAAGGTCAAAGAAACTGCATTTAGATCAACTAAAACTTAAAGGGCAGCGAGAAAGATACTCTAAGTAAACTGACTAGCCTACGCTAAAGAACTTTTTCACTTTTCTTTATTAGAGTCACTTCGTCCCTCTAAACAAGGATCTATACCCTTATATATTAAGTATCACCTTTATTGTAAAGGTTCTTTTATATCTAACCCTTTCTAAAGGTTTAGGGAATTTCAAAGATTTCATGTGATGAGTAAAGTTCAAGAAAGAAAGCCAACAATATATATAAGTAGCAGCACCTATTGGGAGTTATTCATTAAAGTAGAAGCTAGAAAAGAAAGTGGGATACCATGAGATGACCACAACAACTAGTTTCATTCTATATTCGACCCTCCCCTTTGCATCTATTGATCACTATCCATTCTCCTTGCATCCATCCTAAGAGTGGATCTGTACCGAAAAAGATTGAGAATTCATAACAGTCTTCTATGTTCCCACCCTCTCTATTCTGTTCCAATAGTGAGGTTTTGAGACCATATATATGTGAATAATATATCAAGTGATTGAGTCACATGAGAAAATATATAGTCAACATCAAACAAACATTCTCTGTGATGACTCTGACTTCTAATTGATTTGGTCAAGCACACCAAATCACGTTATGAAGTGAGTCAGTCCATTCGACGAGCTGAATTCATGCATCATCTCGTTTGGATCTGGAGAAAGCATCATTTTATATCGATAGATCCCTATCATAGAATGGAAGTATCTGGTATATAATATGAATGAAAATTTCCATCTCCTGCTATCTTGATCCTCTACTAGTTTTCCAAAAATGATAGTAGTGATAAATTAAAAGATTCATCCCATAGTATAGCGAGACCCCAACCCCACCTCTCCCATTTCCTCTAAAGTCAACTAAGAAACCATTATTTAAATTTAAACTACTCTTTAATCTTTCCATATCATGAAGAATTTAGCTGAGTTTTTGATAGAATAGGACCTTCAAGCTATAAGAGATTCCTTAGTTGGGTAACTGCACATGGGTTCCCAAGCCCAGGTCAGTTCTATAGACTACTATCATGGTTTACCATGAGGTTTCTTAGCAGCTTTCGCCGATCATTCAAGTATAGTTCAGTCCTTAGACTCCCTCATTCACTTTTCTAGGTGTTTTTCCTCACCCTTTAGAAAGGTTCAAATCTTTTAGAACCTCAAAATCCATGACTTAAACATCATACTCGGTCTCTTTCCTCTTACAGTTTTCCAAAATCCTATGGGTCCCCTCCCTCTTCTGTATTCTTCTCCATGTCTTGGATCTCTTCATACATGTAGTAGAGGTCAGTGGTTGAGTTCGAACAGAACATAGGCCTACCATCTATTTTTTTCAAACTATCCCCTTGATCACACTATTATATTCTAATAGTTGATTGGGTCATTATCCAAACACTAAAAGAATCTTTTGGAAAAACTTACACTACCCAGATTCCCACCGGTGAGTGAGTTGTCACCTCTACATCCTTATTTCCCCAAATTTCTCCTTTAACACCACTTTAAAAATATTTCTCATCGCTTACATAAATGAATCCACATGATCTTCAAAGTTTGACATCTATTGACCAAATCTGGATCATCTAAACTCCTTTCATCTGGGAATATAAACCACTCATTCCAACACTCAATAGAGGCGAGGCGGGTATGACCCAGCTAGTCCAATAACGGATGGAAGGCAATACACCAGTCAGACTTTCCCAAGAGAGTGAAGCATAGGTGACTCTCTGTTGAGTGGATCCATATCACCAGGACCAGATCTTCAACTCACGTCAAACCTTCCACCTATCCTGGTTGACTCGAACCCGTAGTAATGAGATGAAGGAAGCAGTTTCCCTTGGTATTCTCTTATGTCGGTTTTAGGATCTCTTCAATACCGGTAATGGAGTAAGGCCTCCACCCTAGAAGTCGTTAGCAAGTTTATGCTCTTCTTTATACTTTCTTTCAATCACCTATCTATCCTCACCAAATGGATATCTCTCCCTTATTTCTTGGTTATTCTCTACAGGCTTTCTTGTTTAGTTGTTCTCCGAAGAATTCCTATGATGCTAGTGATCTCTTAGGTGTTAGCTAGTAGTCCCTTCTTTCTTCACTCTAATTGACCAGAAAAATTTATGTTGTTTGTTCCGGAAATACATATTAGCACCAGTGGGTCTTGAGTCCCTTGTATCCACCCCCAGTCTAGGACCCTTCCTGAAGAATTAGTGATGTGGCCCTATTTTTCCATTGTTTTTTCACATCTTTTTACTTAATTTTTAATTATTTAATCAATTATTTAATCACTTTATACTAAATAATTGTACTTTTGTAATTTTATAGATAACATTGTTAATTAATCAATTTTTATAGTTAATTGTGTATTTTTATTCGTCAAAATAACAATAATAATCTTACTAACTTATTCTACTTTAATTATGTCTTATTTAGTTTGGTTAATTTTAATCTTCTTGACTTTTTAATAAGTTAATCGTTTTTTTAAAACAATTATTAATTGTTGTAATTTTATTTAATTAACTTAGTCTTTATTTTAGTATTATATCTTTTAAATTAGTTACATTAGAATAGGTTAGGAATGTTATTTAATGTGTTAAATCTTTCTGCTAGTCATTTAAGTGAATAATATGTGTTTTTAATTAAATTTATTAGTTCGCTTTTAATTTTATTTTTTCAAATAGTTAATTAATTAATTAATTAATAGTTTTTAATCATTAATTTTATTATATTATGTATGAATATTGGTTTTTAATTCATTTTATAATTGTTTTAGAGCATTAGTGAGGTAGATGAGCTCTATCGGTGACCCCACGCCACTCTCTTTTCTCACCGATGTTCTTTTCTCACTGATACAACCCCTTCTATCGGTAGCCTTGCTACCGATCCTCACCTTACTGTATTGATGACCTTTCTTTTACCGATGACCTTGTCACCGTTACCTTTTCCAAACTCTAATTGAATTTTTATAATTTAGTTAATTATTTAATTTTATTTTCATCTGTTAATATAAATTAACTTTATTAATTCAATAGTATAATTTTCTACTTAAAAGATTTGGGTCAGTTTCTAATATTATATAATGTTTATTTTTAGTGCTAATTAATTAATTAATTTTGTTGTTCTAAACTTTTAAAATAAGTTAGGTTCTATGCAGTTTAAATTTTTATTTCAATTAATTCTTTTAATTCTGTTATTTAAATTCATTCTTTAATTTTGTATAATTTAATCTTTCTAATAAATTAATTAGTTAATATTATAGTTGTATTTTAGTTTTATTTGTTTTAAATAAATTATTGATTTAACAATTTAATTATTAGCTTAATTAATTATTTATCTGAGTTGTAGTGTAATTAACGTGTCGTGATGTTTCGTGTGTTTGCAGCTTACCGATAATCTCCTTAATTTTTATATCGGTGACCTTGCACACTAGTGCTTTCATTTAATTTTTTCTATCAGTAGTTGCCTCACCGTTACCCTACACAGCTGATTTTACACACTGTTTGTTTTTATTTACTCTATCGGTATTCATCCTTACCGATAGGCTATTCTTTATCCTCACCAATACCCACTTTTTCCCAAACCTCACCAATAGACTACCCTTGCCTCGTCTATGCTCTCAATGCACAGGCCATTTGATCCACCGCTGAGGTTGAGTTCACCAGAGGAGAACCGGGCTGTTGCCGCAGGGTTTGGAGAAGAGATGGTCGGACCAGTAGTAGATCAGAGTAGTCTCGTTTCCTATATTCACCATTCACTACTTTCCGCCATTGGGAGGTCTGCCGGAGAGTTGCGCGGCGACACTGCGGAGGAGTTTCGTCACTTGCTGGAGCCGCTGCTGAAGGGGAGGTCCACCGGAGAAGGGGGTAGTTCGCTTGACTGGGTGAAGACACGCTGAAGGAGAGCCGTCACGCCGCTTTGTGAAGCAAGGTGGTCCGCTACTGCTAGTAGAAGTACAAGTCCACCGCCGATGTGGTTTTGAATCCGAGCCGAGTATCGTCGCTGAAGGCCGAGTTTTTTATGGTGGGTAGCTGAGGATTGCTGAGCTGAAGAAGAGGAGATCCGTGGAGCCTCCTGCCATGCGCCACTTTGGGGAGGAAGAAGGGGGAGCCTCCTGGTGTGCTCCACTTTGGGGAGGAAGGAGGGAAGTAAAAAATAAATTAAATAAACTATGTAATAAATAGATAAAATATAATAATAGAACTAAAGTAAGAAAGAAAAAAAACAAAAGCAAATACTAAAGTAAAGTAAACTTCAAGTAAAGTTAACTTTACATAAAATCTGACTTTACTAAGTCAAATAAATATAAAATAAAATAATTTATAAAAGTAATAAAATTAAACAATTATAATATTAATAACTAAATAAATTATAAAATTAAATTACAAAGCTAAATTAATAATAAGTTTTAATAATTAATTAATTTACTATTAATAGTATAAATGTATAATTATTAATAATCATAAATAAACTATAAATATACTTATTAATTAAAAAATATTTAAAACTTAATTATTATTTTTAATTTATTAAATTAAAACAAACTAATTAATAAATTTATTTTTACTTAAATTAATCTAATAATTTAATTTCTTAAATAGTAATTACAATAATGATAATTAGTGTAGTAATAATAAAATTTACTAATACAATCTAAGTTATAAATTGATTATTTCTTTACTTATGATGTCAAATTTTAATGATTTAGTTAAAATATGATAAACTAAAATAATTTAGTATTTAGTATTTATATTTATTAATTTAATTAAATTAATATCGTTTTGATAAACTTTTTAATTAAGTTATTTAATAATTAAATATAATTACTTTTAATTAGTATATAATAGTAAACTTAAATAATAACTTTAAAATTTTAGTTAACTATCGTTGAGTTGTATTTATTTCATTTTGTTTAAAACATGGCAGGTTCATTAAAGGGACTTAAATGCATCTAGGTTCATCCAACTAACTCAGCCGAAGTTAGTTAGGAGGGAAAAATTAGTGTGACATGCTTGTCGTGAAAAAACGCACATTTTACAGTGTATGGGTGAAGAACTCATGAAGTCAGTGGAGGATGTGGCAGTGACATGCAACAGTTGGCAGTTGATATATATAGCAATGCAAGCAGAAAAAAAAAGTACACTCATTTTTTACATTACACGGCCACATCCATTCAATAGAAGACTCCGAGGTGCAACGCTGGAGATGAGCAGGAGACCAAGGAGCCCGAGAGCAGAGCAGTACTTGGGGAGTAGTTCTTCCCTATGCCCTTAATATATTGTACTCTATTCTTGGATTTTTTTCATTTCATTAATCACGAAGATCAAAGGATGAATTGTTTAGCTCATGAATTCAATTCTGTTGGTTAATCTTCCAATCTTCTTCATTCACTTTCCAATTTTCAGAATCATATTCAATTGGAGAGATTGAATAATGATTATATTTTTAGTTGTTTCACACCTTAAATGTTTTTAAATTCATAAATTCAAGAACTACTGGTGAGGTAATTCTTCAATATTTTTTCAGAGCGTTAACGTTTTGCATCTGGAAATTTATAGCGAGTTTATTTCTAGATGTTATCATTTAATAATTGTCAAGCAGTTTGTCTGATTTTGGAGTGGCGAACTCCTAAATTCAGCCTTCTGCGTGTTGAGTTTCCTGGAAATAGATACTTTTCACCTTTATTTCTTGAGGTGTGATTCAATAAAGTGTAGTGGAGAAGGAATACTTTAAACCAATAGTTTGGAATTCTTAATTGTTACAAATTGATCATTGTTCCTTGTATTACTGCTTAATATTAGTATATTGTATTTATTTAGTATATCATACTTAGTATAAACTTTAGTTTCTCTTTATAAAATCTATTTTCTTCACCTTGTTTCCATTTCAGCAATAAATATAAAAAAATAAAAAGTAAAAAAAATTCACACTCACTTCACTGCTGACAACAGTGGAGTTTCATAACAATAAACCATTAGATAACTTGTCTACCTTCTCTTGGGTTTGAACCTTCACTACTATACTAGTGTAGGTTAATAAATATAATTTTGAGGGACATGACAACCTTCGGCCTGTTCAATTAGCTCATAGCTCAAGACCTTAGAGACCTGAGAGTCCAAGAGCTTACGATTGAGAGGTTCAATGGATTTAGAAAGCCTCCTCCTCATTTAGATTCATACTCCTACATTGGGAGTTAGAGTATCAGTCCATCCCTATGTGACTTGAATGGTTGGACCCCTTTGGGATTTCATTCTTCTTGGTGGCTACCCCCTCAATGTTTTGAGTAGGCGTTTGAGACCAGGGATTCTACTGAAGACAAGGATGGTACTTATATATATTGAACAATTTTGACCAATCCAGGTCTAGGTCAATATATATAATTACCGTTTGGATCGCCTCTGCGGGGTCAGTTCTGATAGAAACCTCTTGTTCATAACAAAACACCACTAAACCAGTATCATCTCTATAACTATATATAAGAGTACCTGTAGAAGAGTACTGAAGAATGAATCCTTCCTATAAAGGATCATAAAAAACTATAATGAATTCAGTATAATACTGGAGCTTGAGCTCTTCACTCATATATAAGAGTGGTATTTTATTTTCGTTAATAATAAAAATGTGACTGAATCTCAGAATCATGAAACTCATTTTTTTGTGGCCCTTTTTTTCCAAGAAGAGTTTTAAAAATTTAAAGGCTGCAAAACCCACTCGTAGAGCCACTCTCCAGTCATTGTGTGCGGTTCTCTAGGTAGTGCCCCCCCAACTCTCGGCTTATCCTATCACTGTGTAGTTGACAAGAATCAATATAATATAGGTAGTATACCACATCCCATAATAAGTCCTGTGTGAATAGGAAGTCATATTCAAGAAGAATATGGTTGCCTTTCCAGTAAAGGCCCTAGAGAGGGCTACAGTCAGGGGACCATGGACCAGACTAGGACAACCTGAACATTATAAAGAAAGGGGGGAAGGATGTTGAAGCCAAAGAAAAATACAAATTAGAATCAAAAATTTATTTGGTTTGGTAGAAATTTCGGGGATTCAAGATGAAACTGGAGTCGCCATGGTACTCTCTTACTACCTATGAAATGAAAAGGGGCAAGTTAGGATATTATACCACTCTTATCACTCAACTATAAGATCACATATTAGATTTGTAGTGACACTTATCACTTTAAAAGTGAGAGGTCTAGCCATGTCTATCAAATTGCTAAGATAGATCGGCCCCCGAAATAATAATCAAGAACGAATAAGGTTTTTTAGAAGTCTTTAAGAGATATGGTGAAACCTCAAGGTAAGAATGAAGTTCTATAACTTGACGGGTTCATGCCAACTCGTCTTGGGTCCAATGGACTGACCTTATGGCCCTGGTGCAATCGCCAGATCTTTCTCATCAGCTCTAGATTTACATAAGGTTCTACCAGAGATATAGGAAAAATCCTCTCTCTATTCTGACCAAAACGAACCACGCTCTAGAACTGGAAGCTCTTAATGGACAGGAGTGGGAGCTGGGGAAACTGGGAAAGGAGTATCACACCTGCACTGCAATACCCCTTCAGAGAAGGTTTCTAGAATCACCCAGATCTTAGAATCTACTGGAAACCAATTTATCAAGAGAAGGGCCAAAGGTAGCTTAATAAGCCAAGAGATCATCATGTGAAGAGGGCCACTAGTGTAGATAATGCACCTTTTTACAAAACAGGTACATCGGTCAACTTACCGAAGACACATGACTAAACTAACAAAAAAACTCACCAAGAGGTCAGTCCCAAGGTTTCGTTTTCATTCATTCAAAAGCGCTTTCCTCTCCTTAAATGAAAGGTGACTCAAGATAGGAATCGCATACACTTAATATTCTTTTTGATGAGAATAGAGGGTCTTTCTATTTTTAAAAATAGTCTTTTTCTCTCCCGCTTATTCCTTAGGGTTATCCTTTCTTCCTTTCCTTTCGGTTCTTCACACCTGGTTGAGTCACTTCCTTCCACTCACCAACCAAGGACCTATGGACTCCCAAGGGAAATGAAGTCAATGTTTTTGAACCCTCCCCTTGAGTCACCTTCGGAAGAGATAAGGTGAATTTCAGTTTGATAGTGTTGAACACCTTAATGTGGCTTTCTTTTCCAGCAGTCACCCCAATCACATAATGGGAAACTAAAAATAAAAAATTATATAATAACTTTTTTGTTGTATTCTTCCCTACCCTGTAACATATAGTTCAGGTTGTTTTGTTTGGAGGGTGATCAGTAGTATTAGTAGGACCTCATTTTCTTTGTATGTTAAGCCTCGCAACTATGGTTTGGTTCTTTTTTCGAATCCCAAAGACCAGTTATGATTCTATCTCATCCATTATGCCTTTCCTATTATCCCTTATCACTGAAATTAAGGTTGAATCTCTATCCTTAAGTCGTAGAAAGAAAAAGGTAATGATGCATGTATTTACCATCTTCAACAAAAGATTGCCACGATGAATTTGGAAGAGAGCACTGTCACTTCTTTCTACACCTCTTTATGAACATTGTGGGAATAACTTTCATTTTATCAACCTCTTTCGACTTGTTCATGTGGGGTCATGATCCTCACTTTTTAGAGGAAGGTGTCTGTATTTCAAATTTTGTCTTTTTTTGTAGAAATAGAGAAGGATAAAGTGTTTCATTTACTTGCTAGTCTTCGATGTGAGATTTAATATATTCAAATGGGGAATTATTCTCTACGATCGATTAAAAAATTATGGCCCATCCTTCTCAATGTCCAGAAAGCTATGTGTAATCTGTTAAATAGTTCATCAGATCATGTTTCTCTCAATGTATCATCTCGAGGGGGTTTTACCCACAATACCTCTTTTATTAAATAGGAGGGAAGAGGCCAAAGTGGAGGTAATAAGGGTGGTTGAAAAGAGGTCACTCTGCAGATAGATGCTCTATTTTTCATCCTCCAAACAAGTCTTCATCTACATCGGCCAATGCAGTATCCCATTCTAAAGATGGGAATATTTCTGCTACTTAGTCAATCATTCTATAGTATAGGCCTTCACCTACTGTTGCACCATTAGTTAATGTATCTCTTAACATCATACAACAGACCTTGAACATGAATACTAGATATTCAAATTCTGGTAATATTTTAGCTCCTACTGTGAATGCAACAAGTATTTATTTTAACAAGATCCAAAGTCAATTTACCCTACCATGGATTATGGATTCTAGTGCCACTCATCATATGGCAGGATCGTACACTTCTTTTTCACCTTACCTTCACTTCTCCAGAAATTATTCTGCCTTTCTTGCTGATGGATCTTCAGTTACTTTACTTTGGTATTGGAACCTTGGATTAAGGGACCTTGTGGATAGGTAGTCCCAGGGATAATGCCTTTAGGTAGGGGTTTTTATCCTTAGTTTTGATACCCCCAAGCTTTGACCAATAGATATAACTTGCCTTATCTATGAAACCTAACTCACAGTGACCCTGATTCGGTTTCCCAATCAAATCTTCCTGGGTTATTTGATATCCTGAAGAAGGTAAAGAGGTGTCCAATCCTTCCTATTACGTTTCTCTAGGATAAAGGCAAACTGAACAAGATTTTACTTTTCTCGAAGGATAGATGGAAAATTTCTTTCTCTTCAGAGTTCAAAAAATACTAGAATTGAAAGAATTGGGTGGAGAACAAATGCAGTTGGGGGAACTACTCTTCTTCTTCTTCCCCTGGGGATTCATTAGCTAGTGAATGGGATCTTCTATCCCATCCCTTAGCCACTTATGCCTAACCTTGATCCACTATTTTTCAGAGGGTTCCAACCCCTATTATTAGTAGGTTGAAATCACCCCTACTATCCAAGAAAAGTAATGAATCTGGGGTAGATCTCTTAATTGGTTAGCTCTAGAAATCTATTTTTTTTCTTAGCTTAGTGTTACCACAATCCCTATCGGAAGCACCTATCTCTGGAACAGAAAGAACAGAAAGATCTATTTGTAATCAAGGAACAGGAAGAAGAAAACGGCATTCAATCACTGATAAGGACCCTTCGACCATGCACTAAAGCAATGAACCGATAGCCACTCTCTCTGAGTCCAGAAAGCCATATTCTCTATTCGATATAGACAAAGATGTAAACTCTCACTAAACCCAATACATGAACTAGAATTGGATTCTAACCCAAATCACCTCAATCTGTAACTTCAAGTAGATCTCTAAGATTTTACTTTTTAACATCAACCTATTCCTATACCATGGATAATACCTATATTATACTAGTCCCCATAATAGGCCATATCAGAATCAGCAGGAACCAGAAAATCTCTCCCTTAAATCAGTAGTGGCCTAGAAGCGCACAAAAGAAAAAAGTAAAATTCTAGCTATTATATTCTAAAATCAGACCAAGAAGATAGGAAAATTAACTGATAGAGATGTTCAGACAGTCATCTACTAAACCAAGAACTGATAGTCCTATTCCTTGTGCTATCACTCATATCTTTATTGTTCTTGGAACCCTTTAGAAATAGGGCATTAACCCAAAACACTGTCTTTCACCCCTCTCACCTCAAACACAAAATCCTTGAATATAAAATTGAGGCTTTCTCTACTCCTTTATAATCCCCGAATAGTCACTCGTAGACTATCCATCCCTTCATTTTATCTATTTAGATCCCTCAGTGATCGCTAAGTTTTTTTTGTAGTATGATAGAGCGAACTCTAAAATCCTTATGGACCCCACTCACATCGTCAGCATGCTCTCTTCCAAATTCCCATTTTATCTTAATAGGCTGCTCTCATATGCGTTGTAATCCTAGTCGCTGCTGCTTGAGTTGCCACAACTGGGTGAACTCCTAATTAAGAAAAAACCCAATATAACTATCACTAGAATTCCGAACCTAGTCAATAACATATTTTTTGTTTTATCTTGATAACTGCTAACAAAGTAGGTTGGTACTATTACTAAACAAAGGACTGGTCTTAGTGGAATAAGTGCCTCTTTCCTATAAGGGGTAAAAGAAAGAAGTTGGCTTCTACTGCGACCATGCATAAATTGAGGCATTCCTCGGGTGATTTCTTACTTCTTCCTATGGATTCCCTACCCAAATTGAAAGGGTACGAGACATAGGTGCTTGAAGGAAGGAATTTTTTTCCTTCTATCGCTCCTATATTTTTGGCTCCTGACACTAGTTCTATCATTTGAAGGTTCTACTCGATCTAGCTAAACACCCTTCCCTATGGAGGTCCTGTGTAGGATTTCAATCTGAGATTCAGACTGTGAAAACAAACCAGACTCTAGGTATAGCATTGGATCTACATCATCTGAATTGTACTAAAAAATATAGTTATTGATCCCAACAAGAAGGAGTATCCCCTATCTTATTCAACAAAATATTTTTTTAAAATAGGGTTCCACAAAGATAGGTTGTGGAAGGGACTGGGATTCAGTGCATATGTACCCATTTCGTAGGCAAGTACTAACTCTATATAGTTTGGAGTTAGTAGGGACTTTTACTTGCCTTTAGGCCTACCCACTATCAACTATTATACTCTTATAAGAAAGAATTAGTTGTGTATGTAGTCAACCTATTACTAGGAGTGACGCCCTTATCCCAGTAATTAATAAAGGAAGGGAGAGGCATTCAAAAGTCCTAAAGAGTAGAAGATGTTCCACGGATAAAAAATAAAGAGAATCATATGGAAAAATCATATGACACCTGAGACATGTACTCTTCCTACATAGTTAGAGACTAAGGAAAGACATATCTAAATAAGAGGGATGGTGTCCTCACTTTCTAATTGATGCCTGGCTGCAAGAAGAGTCAATCGATCCATAACTCCTATCGGCAAGGGGAAAACTCAGCTGAGTCCCTCTATTTAGTTTAGCTTGGGCATTCAATGCCTTGACATTTTCCTTATTTGGGAGTGTTGTCCTTCCTGGAGAGACTGAAATTATTTATTTTCATCTAACTTATTTGGTGGATAAAATGAATTTGGAAGTGTCATTGGTGCACATGATACTTGCTGGGACTATCCATTGTTTGTCTTATTTCTCAACTCGGAAGCATGACACTTTCATTGGATGAATAGATTTTCTTTAGGTATGGATTTTGGAGCATCTTGATGACTTCTGAGCGGAAGACTACTATCACGAAGACTTTATTGATAGCTTTATGTTACACACCCATGGAGAGGAAAGACAAGCTAATGCCAAGAGAACAATATCCCCAAGTGTGTTTGACTATTTCCTTTTGTGCCTATTCTGATTACTAATACGAGAAGTACAAAATCTTAATACGAGCAGAAGAAAGTATGAGAGGGGCTAGTGAGCTACGAGCTAGTGATTAGTGACTAAAGCTAAAGAAGAGGGAATCACTAGCTGTTACTTATATATATTGATAGAATCTAGTGATGAGAATCAACTATTAGAATATAATAGTGATGTCAGAAAGGGAAAATGAATTTGTAAAACTCTTCAGTGCATACACTAAAACTTTGGTTTTTCTACACTTTCCAAAGACTAATTCTCCCTTTCATGTTTTACCCTAGCCAAGGGGAAGTCCCAAGAAAACAATATTAAGGCCTATCACTCTCTGGATTTTCATTTCAATCAACTAACACATTCGTTAATAGAAACATTTCGATTTAATTTCTCCTTCCACTCTCTCTCTCTTCTTCTCAGTTGACTCTCTCGAACTTAGAAGAAGACACTTTTACTAATTCCAAAAGCATGTTAAATTAATTGGTCACCTAGAAGATCAATTGATTCCCACTACGACTACTGACAGTAACGATTTTGACTAGTTGGGCTATTTCTTTAGGTCTGAAACTACACCTATAGAGATTGTGGGAAAAGCCGAATCTTTCTATCCAGCAGTGTATGAACGCAAGATGTTGGGGAAGCCACAATAAAATGGGAAAAAATAGGCGTTTCATAGGCCATCGAAGCAGTAATAGGATAATACCACATTTGAAGCCACTAAAGTAGCTTTTTCCAATATTGTATCTCCTATTATTTATGATGACATAAATATAGATATGGCGAGTGAATTGTCAAAAAGAAAATTACCTATTCCTTTGTCAGAATTGTCTAAGATCCCTTAAATTGTAATAAAATTTTTTGGTCTTACATAAGAATTGAAGGATATGAATTAATATTGTCCATTAGTGTTACCGACAATGAATCATGACAAAAGGAAAGGTAGCTTCAACTAGCTTCTCTCCTTTCTTCACCACTCTGAGGAGAAATGATATGTTGTTTTACAATTGCACGCATGATTAAAGATCTTCCACCAATGTTATGTTCCTAAAAGTGATGAATCAATTATTCCTAAAGACCACTCAACCATATATAAATGTATGTGCAATGGATTCCATGGAAATCAAGGTTTGTGGCCTAATTGAAGAAAGAAGGGCCAAGGGAATCTTCTAACATTGCGATGGTAAGTGGAATCGAGGAAATAAATGTACGGACAAGAAGATCCTTATTATATAGTTCAAATCTGAAATCTGATAGCATTTCTAATTCATTCATTTCAGATCTAGGGAAAACCCCTTTTAATGAGAGATTGCATCAATCATGAAAGTCCCTCCAATGGCGCCCCTTCCCCCGCTTAAGTAGCCGACCTTAAACTAGAGACAAATCTGAATAAAGGATGTTACTGATTGAGGAAGAGAGGGTCCAAAGGAATTGGATGGAAATCAGATCCATCTCCTTTGTACCCTTCACTCTAGCATGATTTACGGATGAATCCAAAGACCCAGACGCATCTGTCAGTCGAAACAACAGAGGCTTTAGAAAGGAATGGATTTGAACGATGGAGGGGAGGGGAATAAAAGAATAATATTTCACATAGGGAGAACTGGATTCAAGAAAGCAGTGTGATAAGTAGGGTGTATGGGTGGGGAAGCTCAAGTAATCAATGAATCTGTTCAGGTGGTGGTTACAACGGTTTTTCCATCAGAGAAATAGGTGTCTAGTGCTCAGAACCATGCGTCTTATGGAAGAAAAGGAAGCCTGTCTTTGAATAAGAAAGGGTCATCTTGTTCTTACTTAATAGATTTTACCTCATTTAATACCTCCTATCTATATCAAATATTGATCCCTCATAAGACATACCTACTTCCTAAGGTAATAAATCACCAGCTTTATCCTTTACCACTCACCATCATTTCTGTTGTCCCCTTAGGTGCACAATCCTCTTTCATTTCCTTTATTTCTTCTTTTTAGCGACCTATTGAGAGCTGCACCATCCCAATATATTTATTTCAGAGTAAATACCTCAAATAATAGTACTCCTTATCCCCAAGACTCAGTCGATCTAGTACACATTCTAGTAATCATTGCTTGCACAGAGAAAACGAAGGACAATGAAATAGAATGATCTTGCAAGTATGATCAGAAGTTTAACAACTTAGTGAATTGTTTCAATAACTACATCAATGCCACTTGTAAAGCTCTTTCATTGAGACAACTTCATGGATTACTTTTTCCAGTTAGAGTGGCAGTGGTTTGAATTAATGAGGCACTAAACTACTAGTCTAGTAGTTGTTTTTTTCTATTTGTTGTGTATGCTCCATGTTAACTTTTTATCTTTAGTGACCCTCTTATATCTATCTCTTTAGATGACATTATTTTAGCTACTTGATGTTTTAATTTCTATTTAATCACTGAGTCTTGACAAGGGATCCAACTATCTCCCTCGAATCACTGCCTTGCTGTGCTTATCATTATTTTGAATTATCCATTAAATCGTTCTTAGAAGCTCCTATTATATACTAATATTTGATCCCCTATTGGACTCTTCTTTTGGACCACATTAAAATCAATTAGAGGTCGTAACATGGATTCATTGCAACTCTTCATCGTCCCAATGTCACCCTGCAAGAAAAGACCCCTTACAACAGATAGTCCTCCATCCACAAACTCCCTCACTGATGCTACATCTGCACACATAACATATGCCAGTAAGCCCTATCCGCTAGACTTTGATTGTATAGTTTCTTGTATCGCTATTTTTGATCACTTTACGTCAGAGAACTCTAGCTGATATATGTCTATAGAAGGCAAGATTTGACTATATTAGATTGTCTCTTCTTACAGTACCCACCTAATGTTAGTAAAGTATTAAAGAAGATGATCCATTCACTCCTTCATACCCTTTCCCTATAGATTCGTTCCCATAGTTCAAGTCAATAAATAAATATCTCATCTTTGAGGATTTGAGGCAATCCCAATTGCACAATATAACCATAGGTCTAGGGGAACTGTTTCTCAGAGTGATGTCTAGTGTGGCCTCCTTAGAAGCATATCTTAGGTCGGGGCACCTTTCTCTTTAACTGTCAGACATGAGTATAAAGTGGCAAGATTGAATGTGAGAAAATCAAGAGCTCGGCATAATGAGGGTTCGAAGGAGACTCGAGTTGAACTGAGGGATTTTCTTCAACAAGGGACACTTTACTTATTTTGTTTATTGTATCCCCTAATTGTGTAACATAAGTACATAAGAGAGGAACAGTATGTGGTAGTTACTATGCTAATTTTCGCATCCCAACCAAATCTCTCAACCAATGGCACATAGTAATTGGCTTGTCCACCATTCGGGATAAGTATGGTATCAAGAAATTGAGCATATTATTTCATTGGTCATAGATGACTTTCAAACTTTCATTCCCAAAGAAGTGAACCATTATTTTGTGTACATAGCAATGTTGATCCCAATACCCCAGAAACACCTATCATATGACTCATAGTTTTTCATTAAAGGTTACTGGGCTTCTGGGCCCCAGAAGCCCCTCTTTCAAACAGATATTGGGACCTTCGTTGCATACCTATCACTTTTGAATCTCTATCCTCAGGTGAACCTTACCAGAAGTGATCTATTATACAAATAGAAGTGTTTCTATTATCAAGGGAAGGGAAGCCAATAAATACACCCTATTATATTACCAGATAGATGCATAAATAAATGGATTCAATACCGAGGCATGATTCGTTAAGGTGGAACATGAAAAACAAGGGCACTTTCTCCATAGTTATAAGAGGTTAAAGTACCATTGGAGATGTTCAAACCTAGTGGCAGGAAGGTAGAATGGAATATGGTTAGCTAGTGTCATTTTCCTTCAGCTTCTTGTTCTGATTCTATTCTTTCTTTGAGCTCTTATCCCATCTTTTGCAGCATATGTTTCTATAACAACAACATATTTTATGTTATTTGTTTCAAGATTGGGGGATCTTCTGTAAAGACCCAGAAATTTCAAGGAAATTTTTTTTCTTAATTTTCTTTGGAATTTTACAAGAACACAGTTTTTGACAGCACCTGATTCCGAGGCCCGGTGTGCCTAGAATCAATTTCCGAAGTTTGGCTCGGGTACGTTCAGTGAACGAACGAGCGGGAATTTCTAACTTTTGAACCGGTGCCCAGAATCAAATTCCGAGGGCACCGATGGAACCGTAGCGCCGGTTTTTACTTAGGAATGCCTTTCCTGGAGTTGCGTTTGCTTGGGAGCAGTTGTTTATTAAGGTTGTGGTTTAAGTGTAAAGAAAAATAAAATTTGTGTTACAAATTTTATTTATCTTCTTACGTGGTTATATCCTAAGTGTGGAAGTTGGGGTGGAATCACAAGTTCCTAACTAACCAAGTGAGGATTAAGGTGAGGTGGGGCCCACACGAGCCCCAACCCTTCACCTTCCCCTTAACTCTCTTCTACCCCCCTTAAACTCCCTTGCACTTAATGTGCCAAAACCCCTCAAATTCCTAACTCCTTAAACTCCTTAACTCCCTTGAACCCCCCCCCAATTAAATGTGACTATTCACTTCCACCTTCATTAATTTTGGAGCCTCTCCACCCATTAATGAATGATGTAACTTAATGAATTTGAATTATTTTGAATTCATTAAGCTAACACTATAATAAGGTGTGTTGTTTTATTGTTTGGGGTTGGCTAAATCTTTGTGATAGAGTCATGGAAGGATTGAAGAGAATTCCACCCTCGACGAAGAACACGAAGGAAATCTCCAAACATGGAACAACGTCTTCTCGACGAAGAATGCCTTTTCCAAAGAAGAACGTGAAGTTTCCAATGTCGATCCCTTCTTGGATGCCTCCTTCCCACTCCTTCCGGAATAAAGAAGGGAGCGCCTTTCACGAAGAACGCCGACGTCGTCAACGGCTTCTCTTTTCCGATGTCGACGAATCGCCGCCGCCTTTCCGCGACTTCGTCAACACATAAAGAAAAGCGAAGTAGGGGTTTGTTGTTGCTTTATTTAATTATTTTCCGTTCTTGGTTCTAGCATGACAAACATCAGGATGAACGTTTAAGTGTTATCGTCTAACGAGAGGGGGACCGGACCGCACAAACACGGCCGAAACCCCCTCCTTTGTTCATTAATGATTCTTGCGGATGAAACGAGATAGCGTGGTGCCGTCGCACCACGCGGGAATCACACGGAAATTATTGCGCGGCGCCGTCGTGCCGCGGCGTGGAAAGAATTATCATGAACGCGACGCCGTCGCGCCGCGTTGAAGGAAACCGAAGACGCCGCGGCCGGAGCGGGGCCGTGGTGGAGGGGCGCGGTGCCGTCGCACCGCGCCAGATGACGAAGGCCGCAGCCGGTTCCGGGCCGCGGTGGATCGTGATGACCGGCAGCCAGCCGGGCCGCCGGTGCCGGAAGACGGAAGAGGACGGGCCCTTGCCGGTCCTGTTGACAAGAAGCCGGCCGGCCAGGTCGGGCCGGCCGGGTTGGTGGAAACCGCGGGAATTTAATTCCCCCGGGCAGTTATTTGGCCCCCCATTATGAGGGGGGCCGGTTTCACAAAGGGGGGGCAGGCGGCCCCCCGTTTCCAGCAAGCTCGGCCTTCGGCCAAGCTGGCAGCGCGCCCAGCGCGCTGCCTTGCACCGAACCGGCGCGCCGGGCTGTGCCGGGCCGGGTCGACCCCGTCCGGGGCGGGTCGACCCGGTTCGGGCCATCCGGGGGGTCTCGGGCCGGGACGGCCCGGGCCCGAAACCCCCGTTACCGAGCGGTTTGGTCAAATGCCCGTATCTTGGGCTACGGGCCTCCAAACGACTCGTCGTCAGCGGCAACGCAATCCTTGGATCGAGACTGTCGTTTTGGTATACTATACTCAATGTGCACCTTCCTTTTCGGGAGCCTACCTGGTTAAAACTCCACAGTTAAGCGTGCTTGGCCTAGAGTAGTGATCAGGATGGGTGACCTCCTGGGAAGTTTCCCAAGGTGAGTGTGAGACTTAAAAGCCAGTAACTCTCAGACCGGGCGTCCGATTGACGCGTCGTCTGTTGCCTTGAGTTCCTGTTGACGATACGGAACTTTTGGCATCCTCCGCCCGAGTTTTGGATGCAGATGGATAGTGGTCGGGTTGGATCGCACCGAAATCCAACCGGGCACCTGGAACGGAAAAGCTGATATCTTTCTGACAGAACGTCCGTTTGACGAACCGTCAGTGGCGTTGGTGATCGCGTTAAGAAATGGTCCCTATGAGTTTACCCTATGAGAGTTAGGGGTACATTTGAGATACGGCCGGGTTTGGTTTGCTCACGAAACCAATCGGGCCCCTGGGACGAAAAGGCTAATAACTCACAGACCGGGCGTCCGATTGACGTGCCGTCTGTTGCGTTGAGACCCCTATGACGTGGCGGTACTTTGAGATACTTCTTCATGGGTCTTTGAGATACTTGGAGTATCGACCTGTAGCTCGTGGAGCGGACCCTCCCAGTGACGAGCGTGCGGAGTACGAAGATCGTGTAGCTGGCTGAGACCCGAAAACTGCTGATCGAACGACTCAGACTGTTACAGAGGTGAGCTTGGTTGTAGCGGCACATGGGAGCACTTGGTTGTAGCGGCAGACCCACGACAGAGTTGCGCTTGGTTGTAGCGGCACATTGGAGCGCTTGGTTGTAGCGGCATACCCACGACAGAGGTGCGCTTGGTTGTAGCGGCACATGGGAGCGCTTGGTTATAGCGGCAGACCCACGACAGAGTTTCGCTTGGTTGTAGCGGCACATGGGAGCGCTTGGTTGTAGCGGCAGACCCACGACAGAGGTGCGCTTGGTTGTAGCGGCACATGGGAGTGCTTGGTTGTAGCGGTAGACCCACGATAGAGGTGCGCTTGGTTGTAGCGGAACATGGGAGCGCTTGGTTGTAGCAGCTGGCCCGCAGTACTCGATGGGTGGAGTTCTTCAGCAGTCTTAGGTTAGTGAGCAGTACCTCGGAGTCGTGACAGGACCACTGTACACTCCAGAGACAGAGCTCTTCAGCAGTTACGGTTTCGATAATGAAAATCCTGGTTTGAGCTGAGACTTTTGACCTTGTGTTTACCTCATGATTGAGATGGGTCACTTGCTAACTTAGGTATATGTATGGGCATATACCCGGGTAGTGGTTATCCGTTGATTTCACAATCCTTGTGTTTCCTCATGATTGAGATGGGTTAATTGATAACTTAGGTATATGTATGGGCATATATCTAAGTAGAGGTTATCTGTTGAGATCTTCTTTGTGGTTATCCTTGTTGGTTTAGTGAGACCTTGAGGGTCTCAGGGTCCCTACTGAGTATCGTTATACTCACCCCTGCACGGGCTATGCCCGCACCTCGTTGTGTTGGTTGCAGACGACGGGCAGTGCTGACAGAAGCCGAGTGTTCGAGGACTGGGCAGTACCTGGAGGTGGACTATACGAAGAGATGGTACCCGGAGGAGGACCTCACGACGAAGCGGTACCCAGAGGTGGACGTGACGATGAGGCGGTACCCAGAGGTGGACCACTGGGCGAGACATACTCGGAGCGGACGGTGGGACCTAAGGAGTAGAGGAGCTATCTATACCCACCCTTCAGGTGGTATTTCCAGTGGACAGCTCGTCGTAGCAGCTTTACTTTTCAGTTGCTGTTTTCCCTTTCGAGTTGTACTTTACAGTTGGGCTTGTATTTCCGGACCCTTTTTACTTTCCGCACTTACTGTTGTACTCAGTTTTTACTTAGTGTTTACTTCTTTCGCTTGTACTCTGTGGTGCTTGTTTTCTTTTATAAAGGCAATGCCTTCCCAGTTATCGGGATTTTACGCCTTTGGTGCTAGTCGCCAGCCCCTGACCTATGGAAGGCGGGCTTGGGGTAGTCACGGCACGGGCCCCGAGGACGGGTCGTGACATCTTCTCCATTTTAAGTAGATTGTATTTATAAAAATATTAATTAATAGCCGGGAATCACTACTTGTTCTTAGTATTCAAATGGTATCCCTTATTCCTTGCTTTCGGCTCATACTTTATAAATACCTCTTCCTCTTCTTCCTCCTTTGTTCTGATTCTTTTTATGGCCTTTCTTTCAATCGACCGACAAGTGTTTACATAGTTGAATTAGGAAAATACCCTAGCTAGAATGACTTATGGATTGAGTTATGACCTAAAGTAGTAAGCATTACTCCCTACTCCATTTCGATGAAAATTTTATGAGAAGAACGGTCTATCATCATCATCAGATGAATATAATAAAAAGGAATTGACACTAGAAGTCACCCTCCCTTATTTTTGAACACTCTGACCCCTGGGAGAGATCCAACTTGTATATACGAGTATAATTAACCTATTTGGAAGGTAATAATGAAGAATAGGGTGATATGGGAGTCGAATGGATTCTCCCACATCCCTTCGAGAATAGGGCAGAGCTTTATAGTCCATAGGGGGGGGGAGTTCCTGAACCAACATGAGAGGGATTCACACTCAATCTCTAGCTACGTTTGGTTGAATGAAAAAAGAGATATTGGCCTATTATTTTATAATAGTGGTTATTAGAAAATAATATCAAGGGTCTTCATCCATTTTCTCTTTCCCAAAGAGGTAGGTGTTGTTATTTCATGGTGGTACCCTGGGACTGAAATTTCGGTGGATTTCACCCTAATATGGTGTGTTTATGATAGAGATAGGATGCCTAACCATATGGTGTAACATTATGACTATGGAGGGGTCTTTTCTAGTGATAGGTGAAATATATTTTGAAATTCCTAACACCGACTCAGCTGACATAACTACTTCGGTAGCCCGATCAATTCATCAATATAGGGAAGTGGGAAGAGTTGGCCTTGTGTTTCAATGGGTCTAACATCAAAAGGGAAAATGATCAGGAATATTATTGTGGATAGTGATAAAGGCATAGAAGGGAAAAGATCTCTATAGACTTCCCAGGGAGGTGGGGTAGTGGTTGAGTGTTCCATCACTTGTCCCCACTTGTATTCCTCTATCGGGTGTTCGGTTGCTTGTATTTCTATTAATGCATCTAAATCTGTTTTGGAGCAGAGGTTCACCCCCGCTTATTAGAGATGGTATATACAATTCAAGGGTTTCCCAACTAATACTTATTTACAGCCGGTCTAGAAACACATGTAAAATTATGTTGGGAATGTCAAAGAAATTTATGTATAAATTCGCATACTGGACTATTAGAGTAGATTCAGGTACTATTCCTATATAGTTCATACCTTTCCATCTATCTTTGTCTTGACGAGGGGAATAGAAGAGATCGGGTAGTAGTAGGAAGGTTTGGGATGGGGAACATAAATCAATGTGAAAGGGGTGAAATGGGAAGCCAGAGACGATATTCATTAGTTATGCCTACTGCCTTCTGGGTCTAGGCATAGAAACAAATGAACGAATAGGGGTAAGACTTTATATTCTAATAGTTGAGTCCACTCAGATAGAATTCAAGGACTGGTGAAAAAGGGGATCAATATCTTTGATCTAGGTCATTACTCCTCTCATTCGTACTTCTTGATGGATGGATGGGAATATGATTTCTTGAGGTCAGCCGACGGGCTTGGGGTTGGGACAAGGAGACATTATAATATTGGTAGTAGAGGTTGATATCTACACCTTAGCATCGGATGAGATAAGAGGTAGGGTTGGGCCAGTTGGTGCTAGCATCCAGGAGAGACAAAGAGATAGTTTAAAGGCCCTGGCATAGGAATCAAGATTGGTGGACTCGCTTCCCCATTGGTGAAGAGCAATGAGAAGGATATGGAACCTGCTCATTCACTTCCATCCAGTTTCGGGATATTGGTACTGATATATATTGTCATTGTCAATGGAATGGATGGGTAGTTTGGGTCTGGGGAGGCGTAATTGAGAGATAAATATGAAGATCTTTCATTAATTAATACATATGTCACAAAGATTGGAATCCAGGTCATTGGATTCTTGTTCTTTCTGGCTAAAATAAATAGAATGGATGCTTGTTACCGAGTAATCAATCCTTTATCTAATGAATCAGATTCTTCTTACTAATTATTTGATTCAATTTCTGATATCAGTTTCTTCCTCCTACAATGAGTCGGAATACCACCTCGGAAAACATTATATTCTAATAGTTGAGTCTGATTTGAATACATGGAGCATAAGACTAGATTCCGATATTATGGATTACAAGACTGAAAGCTTCAAGTATGACTAGAAGATGGGTTATATTTATATGAATATAATTTAATTGAAAGAAAACAAATAAATATAGGGACGAGAAAGGGTGGGATCAATTGACTGTTCCCTCGCTTGGCTCACGAGGTGATTCTGTTGGATCTCGGAATGGGGTTTCTTAGAAAATTCAATTCCCTAAAGAAGTTATAAAGGAGTTTGTTGTTAGCCAAATTCGGGCTCTGCTTGTTGTTTTCATTAATAACTCTCCCCCTTTATGAGTGGGAGTCTATCATAGGGAATTTTTCTTCCTTTTAAACCAACGTCTTGTTGAAATACCATTAGGACATCATGTTTCCATCTTGAGTGAAAAAGATAAAGATGTGATAAAAGATCTTCTTATAGCTATTTTCAATGATTTTAGCTATCAGTCTTCTGAGTGAGGAAGCTAAGATATTGGGAATACATAGCTAATAGTGGACCTGTATGTGGTTTCTCTTTATCAGCACTGTTATTTTCCGGATGTTTCTTGTGCCAAAGGGGTTGGGGAGGGAACAGTTCTACCAAGCAGGGGAAGCAAGGGGAATCGTAATCGTACTGAATCTATAAAGAATGAAATAATGTGCTAGTTTGATTGTGTCAGCCCTTTCCTGATTCCCAATGCTACCCTTACCTTATAAGTGATACAATATAGGAAGGGAGAGATCTTATTTCAAAGACAAGTACTGATATATATATATAGTGTGTAGCCCACAAAAAATATTAAGGACGGTGTATTCAGGGACAGATAACCTGAGCTAAATAGAAAGCACTGGAAAAGTGGAGGAATAGTACTTATATATATTGAAAGTAAGGGCTTGATAAGTACAAGGTGTAGGGAAGGATACTTCTACTGTGATAGATGGTTGACTAATTCTCCTACCGTTACAGATAGAAACTTGCTAACATGTGATTGCCTACCCATGCTATAACCATTCTACCTTCCTTTACCATCCTATAAGTTGGCTAACTAAGGCCTATGGACTAGTTACCGATATACAAATACATAAGGGAAGGAGATATAAGGCATACGAGAGAAAGTTGAAATTACAAAAAATAATTTAGGCACAACCTTTTCCATAGTTATAGAATCCTTTTCCGCAGATAACCACTTTTACATAATATCTCGGATTACGCTTTCAAATCAATAGTTCATGCCTCTGATCTTTTTTTTGAACAAGCTAAAACTTGTTACTAAAGAAATAATTCTATACTGATGAGAAACCTAATAAAAATCTAGTGTCTACCTACTTCAAACTCTTGAACTTATGAATGGAATCCCGATTGGAATCCTGGAATTCCCACTGGGCGGAGTTCTCTATCTATTTCTCGGATCTCATAAAATTTCTCATACGAATTTCTTCTGACATTTTGAGAGTTTGAAATCATGATCTAATGATCAATTTTGAGGAAAAAAACCTAGTATCACAATCTGGTGTAGTTAGTTTAACCTTTATAACCCTTAGATATAAGTAGCATATTAGTCATTTCTTTTAGCGGTTTTAGAATTCCTGCAAGAGTGTATTCTAAACATCATCTCATCCCCTCTATAGAATGATATGATTGACCGAGAGTACTTATGAAACCCAAAACTTCACTAAGGGTTTTATCTGAAACCTCTTGAATTGTTTTTATTGCTCTCTTCAGTTCAAGAAAACAAAGGCTATGATATGATGAAAGTTCGAATCAGCTTCCTAGAATAAGGAATACTGAATGGATTCGAAATCCCCTATATTTTATCTTAGGCTAATGACAACAATTCCTTTAGTATAATATAGGTAGTACCCCTTAACGTGTAAATGAAAGCCCTCACAACACTCGATATCAATCGAGTTGAATTCAGACATCATCTCATTTGGATCCAGAGAAAGCATCATTCTATATCGATCAAGCCCTATCATGTAAGAGTAGTATCTGGTATTTAATATGAATGAAAAGTTCCATATCCTTCTACCTTGATCCTCTAATGGTTTTCGAAAAGGATAGTAGTGATAAATTCAATGATTCATCCTACAGTATAGCAATACCCCACCCCTATATCTCCCATTACCACTACATTCAACTGAGAAAAAATTATTGAAATTGAAATTAATCTTAAATATCTCCATCTCATGAGAATTTATCCTAGTTTCTAATAGACTGGGACCTTCGAGCTGCAAGATCTTCCTTAGTTGGGTAACTTTATGTGGGTTCCCAAGCCCACCTCATTTCTATAGACTATTATCATGGCTTCCTTTGGGGTTTCATAGCATCCACTGTTGATCATTCCAGTATAGGTTAGTCCTTAGACTCCCTCATTCACTTTTCTGGGTGTCGTTCCCCACCCTTTAGAAAGGGAAAAATATTTTAGAACCTCAAAATCCATGACCTAGACATCATTCTAGGTCTCTTTCCTCTTACCATTATCCAAACCCTATGGGTACCCTCACTCTTCTGTATTTTTCTCCATGTATTGGTTTTCTTCGTGCATGTAACAGAGTCTTGTGGTTGAGTTCGGGCAGAACGCAGGCCTACCATCTATTTTGTCAAACTATCCCATTATTCACACTATTATATTATAATAGTTGACGAGGTCATTAGCCCATCACTAAAAGGATCTTTTGTAAAAACTTAAACTGCCCAGATTCCCACTGGTGAGTGAGCTATCAACTATACATCCTTGTTTCCCCTAATTTCTCTATTAACACCGCTTATCCTGATATTCATCATCCCTTCCATAACTGACTCCACATGATCTTTAGAGTTTGAAAAAAGTTAACCAACACCGGCTCATCTCCATTCCTTTTATCTTGGAAGATAAACCACTTATTCCAATTCCCAGTAGAGGTGAGCTGGGTATAACCTAGTTGTCCCAATAACGGATGGAAGATGATACACCAGTCAAACTTTCCCAAGTGAGTGAAGCATACGTGACTCTCCATTGAGCGGATCCATAACACTAAGACTGGATCTTCAACTCACGTCAAACCTTCCACCTGTCCCTGATGACTCGAACCTGTAACAATGAGATGAAGGAAATGGTTCCTCTTTCTATTCTCTTGAATTGATTCTGTTTCTAAAAACCACCACTGCCATTTTCTCTATTGACCTAGTTTATTTGAGAAGATCACCTCAATTCTCCAATTCCAAAAACCAACTATGGATAGCACTCTACTAATATAGCGTCTGATCAGTGTATTTTAGTAGTTCTGATTACCCCCGACCTCCCCACCAATATACTGAGACAAAAAGGATGACCCAAAAAACGTCTAAAAAATTCTAGTACCATGATTCTATTTAAAAGACAATGTGATGCGTCGTGCCGAACTGCCCTATCGATTGGCGATAAAAACAGATGCTCGATTATAGTTTACCAATGATCACATGCATCCAATGACACCGAGTTGCTAAGTAAAACATTGAACCACATATACTATCTGACAATGATAATTTGCTATGTTTACATTCCAACCCTTGCAACCTATTGAAAACGAGATCCAGTGCAATAGTAGCAAATAAAGTGAAAACATATTGATGGTACATGTCATAAAGTAGATCATGATGATCCCAAGTGATTGATTCTCTAAACGTTGGGGGGACCAGATTATTCAACATTGGATGCTCCTGAGGATCGAAATGCAAGATTCCTTGTGGTGGCTATCTCTTCCTAGAAGGAAGGACTTTTTTTCCTATCATGCCTATCTATGAGGATACTGAATTTAGTTCTATCAATTGAAGGTTCTTAAAAATATAGCTATATGCCCTTCCCTATGGAGGATCTGTGTAGGATTTCAATCTAAGATTCAGACTGTGAAAACAAATCAGACTCTAGGTATAGCGCTGAGTCTGAATCGTCTAACTTGTACTCTAAAATAAAGTTATTGAGCCCTATTAGGTGGAGTCTCCCCCTATCTTATTCAACAACAGATTCTTTAAAAATAGGGTTCTACAAATATAGGTTTTGCAAAGGACTGGGCTTTAGTGCCTATGTATCCATTTCCTAGGCAAGTACTGACTCTATATAGTTCAAAGTTAGCGGGGAAATTTACTTCCCTTTAGGCCCTCCCACTATCAACTATTATCCTCTTACGGGAAATAATCAGTTGTGGACATAGAAAACTTGCTCCTAGGAGTGAATCTCTTAGCCCAGTACTTAATAAAGAAAGGGAGAGGCATTCGAATGTCCGAAAGAGTAGAAGATGTTCCACCAATAAAAAATAAATAGAATCATATGACAAAATCGTATGATACCCGAGACATGTACTCTTTCTATATAGTCAGAGATCTAGGAAAGACAGATCCATATAAGATGGACGATTTCCTCAATTTTGAATTGATGCATGGATGTAGGAAGAGTCTATCGATCCATAACTCTTGTAGGTGAGGGGAAAACTCAGCCTAGTCCATCTATTTAGTTTAGCTTGGGAAATCAATGCCCTGTCCATTGCCATCTTTGGGAGTTTTGACTTTCCCAATAAGCCCAAAATTCTTGATTCTCATCTCACTTATTTGGTGGAGAAAATGAATGTGGAAGTATCATTGGTGCACATGATACTTGCCGAGACTATCCTTTCATTGTCTTATTGCTCAACCTGGAAGCATAGAACTTTCTTTGGATGTGCATTTTTGCTTAAGGTATGGATTTTGGAGCATCTTGATGACTTCCAAGTGGAAGGATACTATCATGAATACTTGATTGAAATATTTATGTTACACACCCATAGAGAGGAAAGATGAGCTAACTCCAAGCAAAAAATATCACCAGGTGTGTGTGACTCTTTCCTTTTGTGCCTGTTCTGATTCCTAATACGAGATGTACAGACTCTTAATACAAGAAGAAGCAAGTACGAGAGGGGATAGTGACCTACTAGCTAGTGAGAAGTGAAAAAAGTATAAGAGGAGGGAATCACCAGCTGGTACTTATATATATTGATATAAGCTAGTGACATGAGTAAACTATTAGAATATAATAGTGATATCTGAAAGGGAAAATTAATTTGGCAAGTCGTTCAGTACTACCACTAAATATTCTGTTTTTATACCCCTTTTAACTAATGCTTCTTCCTTTCCTAATTTACCCAAGCCTAGAGGAAGTCCCAAGACAAAAATATTGAGGCCTATATCTCTCTGTATTTTCATTTCATTCAACTAACACAGCCATTAATAGAAACCTTTCGCTTGAATTTATCCTTCCACTCTTGCTCTCTTATTCTTGGTTAACTCTCTCGAACGTATAACTTTTACTAATTATAGGATCAGGTTTAATTAATTTGATCACCTAGAAGATCAATTGATTCCCATTATGACTATTGATAGTACCGATTTTGACTAGTCGGGCTAGACTGACTGATTTCTTTTGGTCGGAAACTACACCTGTAGAGATTGTGTAAAAATATGAATCTTTCTCTCCAATTCTGTATGAACACATGATGTTGGGGAAGTATCAAGATAATGGGAAAAACCAACATGTATTTCAGAGGCCACCGAGGAAAGAACAAGATAATATCATAGTTGGAGCCACGAAAGTACCTTTTTCTGAAGTTGTATATCCTGTTATTTATGTTGACTTAAATATAGATCTAGTGAGTGAATTGGAAATAAGAAAATTACCTATTACTCTGTCAGAATAGGATAAGATCACTTCACTGGTATGAAACTTTTTTGGGCATATGTAATAAGTGAAGGATATGAATTAATATTGTTTGGTAGTGTTCCAAGCAATGAATCGAGATAGAATGAAAGGTAGTTATAGCTAGCTTCTCCCCTTTCAACATCACTCTCAGGAGAAATGATATGTTGTTGTACAATTTCATGCTTGATTCAGGAGATTCCATTAAGGTTATGTTCCTGAAAGTGATGAATCAATTAGGCCTAAAGACCACTCGACCATAGAGGAATGTATGTGCAATGGGGTCCAGGGAAATCATGGTTTGTGGCCTTATTGAAGAAAGAAGGACCAAGGGAATCTGCTACCATTGCAATGGTAAGTGGAATCCATGAAATAAATGTACGAACAAGAAGCTA
This sequence comes from Viscum album, assembly GCA_963277665.1. Classification (NCBI taxonomy): domain Eukaryota; kingdom Viridiplantae; phylum Streptophyta; class Magnoliopsida; order Santalales; family Viscaceae; genus Viscum; species Viscum album. The sequence continues at coordinate 1,979,930,984 of OY728122.1, forward strand.
ATTATTATATAGTGAAAACTTAAAATCTGATAGCATTTCTAATTAATTCATTTCGGATATAGCAAAAACACCTTTTAATGAGAAATTGCATCAATCATGAAATTCCATCCCGTAGTGCCCCTACCCCCACTTAAGCAGTCGACCTTGAACCAAAGACTAATCTGAATGAGGGATGTTCCTGATCGAAGATGAGAGGGTCCGAAAGAGATAGATGGAAATAAGAACCATCTCTTTCATACCCTCCTCACTAACATTATTTACGGATGAATCCAAATTCGCAGATGCATCTATTAGCCGAAAAAAAGAGTCTTTAGAAAGGAATGGATTTGAATGGTGGAGGGGAGTGGAATGAAAGAATAATATTTCACATAGAATGAACTAGCTTCAAGAAAGTAGTGAGTTAAATAGGGTGGATGGGTGGGGAAGATCAAGTAAGTGATGAATCTATTCAGGTGGTGGTTACAACAGTTTTCCATCAGAGAAATAGGTGACTAGTGCTCAGAACCATGTGTCTTATGGAAGCAAAAGAAGCCTTTATTTGAATAATAAAGGGTCGTCTCATTCTACCTTAATGGATTTCCCCTCGTTTAATACCTCCTATCTATATCAAATACTAATCCCTCATAAGACATACCTACTTTCTAATGAAATCAATCACCGGCCCTATACTTAGCTGCTCACCATATGCTCTGTTGTCCCCTTCGGTGCACGATCATCTTTCCTTTCCATTAGTTTTTATTTTTAGTGGCCTATAGAGAGCTACATCATACCAATATATTGATATCATAGTAAATACCGCAAAGAATATTACTCATTTCCCCCAAGACTCATCCACTCTAGTACACATGCTTGTAATCATTGCTTGGACAGAGCGAACGAAGGACAAGGAAATAGAACAATCTGCCAAGTATGATCAAAAGGAAAAAAACTCAGTGAATAGGTTCAATAATTGAATCGATACCACTTGTAAAGCTCTTTTTTCGAGACCGCTTCATGGACTAATTTTTTCCATTTAGAGTGGTAGTGGTTCAGATTAATGGGGCACTCAACTACTAGTCTAGTATTTTTTCTATTAGTTTTATATAATCACTGTTAATATTTTATCTTTAGTGATCCACTTTTATATCACTCTTTAAGTGACTTTCTTTTAGATACTGACTATTTTTCTTTCTATTTCATCATTGAGTATCAACAAGGGATCCAACTGTCTCCCCCGGATCACTACCTTTCTGTGCTTATCATCATTTCCAATTATCCACCAAATCGTTTGTAGAAGCTCCTATTATATTATAATAGTTGATTCCCTATTTATATCTTCCTTTGGACAACCCGAGAAGCAATTCAAGGCACAAACATGGTTTCATTTCAACTCTTCATCATCCCAACATCACCCTGAAAGAAAAGACCCCTTACTATAGATAGTCCCCCATCCACTAACTCCCTCACCGAAGGAAAGAGTTTACTAGATTAGATTATCACTTCTTATAATGCCCAACTAAGATTAGTAAAGTACTAAAGGAGATTATCCATTCACTTCTTTAGACCCTTGCCTTGTATATTCATTCCCATGGTTCAAGTAAATAAATAAATATATTATCTTTGAGGATTCGAGGCAATACGGATTGCACAACATTACCATAGGTCTAGGGGAACTGTTTCTCAGAGTGATGTCTAGTGTGGCTTCTTTAAAAGGATATCTTAGGTCGGGGAACATTTCTCCATAAATATCGGATATGAGTATAGAGTGGAAGGATTGAATGTTAGTCAATCAAGAGCTCAGCATAATGAGGGTCCAAAGGAGACTCAAGTTTAACTGTCGGATTCACTTCAGAAAGGGATTCCTTTATTCTTTCATCTATACTATCCCCTAATTCTATAACAGAAGCACATAAGAGTTGAACAAGTCTGTGGTAGTTACTATGCTATTATTCCCATCCCAACCTAATCTCTCAACCAATTCCCCACAGTACTTGGAATGTACACCATTCGGGATAAGTATGGTATCAAGAAATTGAGCATATTATTCCATCGGTCGTAGATGACTTTCAAAAATTCATTCCCAAAGAAGTGAACCATTAGTTTGGTACATAGTAAAGCCACACCCAATACACTAGAAAATACCATAATATGACTCATAGTTTTTCATTAAATGTTCCTAGGATTCTGGTCCCCAAAATCCCCACATTCAAACATGTGTCAGAAACTTCATCACATACCTATCACTTTTGAATCTATATCCTCTAGTGAACCTTATTCGGAAGTCACATATTCTACAAATAGAAGTGTGTTGATTATCAAGGGAAGGGCAACCAAGAAACCCACCCTCTTCAATTACAAGATAAATGAAAAAATAAATGTGGTCAACACCGAGGCAGGATTCGTTAAGGTGGAACATGAACAACAAGGGAAATTTCTCCTTAGTGATAAGTGGTTCATGTACCATTGGAGATGTTCAGACCCAGAGACATGCAGGTATATGGGCATATGGTTAGCTATTGTAATTTTCCTTCTGCTTCTTGTTCCAATTCTATTCTTTCTTTGAGCTCCTGCCCCATCTTCTACAGCATATGATTCTATAACAAAAACATATTTTCTGTCAGTTGCCTCAAGATTGAGGGCTCCTCTCCCTTTGAGGCAGACTGTCTTTATACAAATATTAATTAATAGTGGAGAATCACTACTAGATCTCAGTCTTAAAATATTATCCCTTATACTTTTCTTTAAGATCTTTGTTTATAAATACCTCTTCCTCTTCCTCATCCTTTGTTCTGGCCTCCTTGAATGGTGTCCCCATGTGCGCTTCCTAGTCATTTTCCTTCCACATTCGCTGATCCTGAATGGTCTTAAATGGAAGGTATACTAGAACTTTCTCCACTCATTTGAACCACCTCTAAAATCAACCAGAACATCGTTTCTATATCATAACAAGAGATATTGGGCAAGCCAGCCCATTTCTAACCATCGTTGGGGGATCATGACTAGCATAACCAGCCCCAACTCTTAGTTCCTTATCCCAATAAATCGGTACCTCATACCGTACTGAGCAGCCTAGCTCCAAGACTTTTAGTTGATCTTATGACTCACCTTTCCTAGACTATGGGGAATACAAGGTCACAGTCAGATAACTATGAGTGAAAGAATCAATATAGTTTAGAGTTGACCGTAGCTACCTGGCATTGTAGTGAGGCTCACTCAACGCTTGAGAAATACATCCAATGGGATACTCCATGTATCCTTGGTATAATATAGGTAGTAGGCATTGGGATACTTTACATATCCCAGGCCAAAAAAGGACCAGGTCAGTCCTGATAATGACCTTGTGAGTCTTCTATCTAGGGACGTCCTAGTCATTTAATGGGATACATGAGTCATGTATCCCAGGTCTTCCCTGGGATACGTGAAGTATCCCATACTAGGTCGTACCTGGGATACGTGAAGTATCCTAGTGAGTACATGGTCCTTTCCTGGGATACATGAAGTATCTAAATATCAAGATTATATGGATGTAGGGACTCTTATAATCTAGAGCAGCCTACCTTGTCTGACCAAACCTGGGAGGACCTGGAATACATGAAGTATCCCAGACCTGGGAGGACCCGGTGCTCCAGGATACTCAAGATTATAAGAGGGAAGGGAGTTCCTAGGAGGACCAAGTGCTCACTGAACAGGGAGTGCCTGGGATACCAGAATCAGGTATCCCAATAAAGACCTTGGGGCCAATGACCTAGTAGGCTGCTGGCCCTATAAGTGTGTGGTCCTGGTACTGATATATATTGAACTGCTATCTTGGGTGGCTTGTGATGCAGATAGTTGAAACTATTAGAGTATAGTACTGAGGATGCCTACGTCTTGATGAATGCCATACCCTCTAGATGGCAGATGGGTGCACGATCACCTCTCACTTACAACACCAATAGAATTCAAGTGACCCTAACCCCCCATCCCCATTTGTTCCCTAGCTAGCATCTAACCAGACCCCCCAACAGTGCACTAATTCTTGAAGGTAGGGTATTCTAGCATATAAAGTCCATTCAAAGGGAAAGACTGTTAGAGTAGAGTACTAACTCGCTAATGGATGACGAACAGGGTTCATGGGGTTTTCGAGGTGTTGTGTCCCCATTGATACATTGGCATCCATTCCAATACCACATGAATGGAACATGGTGCCTGATCTGGTGCCACCTGCAAGATGAAACCAAGATTGCCTTTTTTACAATGTTTTTTAATGCTATTTTGAACTACTATTCCATCTCAACTACAGTTATGGTTGTTTTTCTTCCTACCTCACTGCAGCATTTCACCGCCCCTATCATTATCTTATTGTGATTGAATGGATGTCTGGTCTTGAAATTGAGAGAGACCTTTAAGAAAAAGTACATGGGGCTCACCCTATGGTGTTCAACCTGATTCCCCACACTACCCAAAGGTGATACCTTTCAGACAAAGGGTAGAATAACGACTTATATAAGTCAGTTTGAATTGGAATGATCATAGCCAGTACAGATCGAGTACATGATGAAGTGTCATCTAGATCAGTACTCTACTCTAACAGTATCAACAAAAAAGGCATGAATCGCTACACAAATGATATTGGAGGATCAAGGTGGCAGCTTTGGAAATTGCATGGATCAACCCCAATTTCCAAATCAAGAGTTGGGGATCATGGTGGTCAGCTCGGCAAGTGGCACCACCACCTATCGGAGTACTGATATATATTGAAGGTCTAACTGAACCATACGGTCCCATGTTCCAATAGACTATATCTACTAAGTATTATTTTTCTTAGTACTCTACTGTAATAGTGGCGCACACCGGACACCTTGTGAAACTGGTACTTATATGGTTGTTTGACGAAGGCCGATCATGATGGAATGGTCAGATAACAATCAATATATATCAGTACCAGTCTCCGATGACCATCAATATCTAATGGGAGAAATCATGGATGGATGAGTCACCAGTACCTTAATCTAATAGTCCTACCAACCACACCACACCTTGAATGATCCACCTCCAAAAGGATTCATTGGGGTACCCATTGTGTGGTACTACTCTTATTGATTCAGATGATGAACCATATGAGCTGAACAATATATATCGGTATTGATTCTGAATGTATCTACTGGAATAGAGTGGAACCATGTGAGGATAGTAGCAATATTCGATGAAACCCCCATCTCTTCTAAAAAACCACGCCCTGATGCATCACAAGAATTCTAAAAATCACATCATATTCTTGCAGTAGTTGGGAAATTCCAATGTACCCCCACCACACCACTATACTAGAGTATTAGTAGAAAATAGGGAACATGAGTCAAAAAACATTCACATTGTTCCCTATTTTCTACTGCTAGTTTGGAGTTGAAGGAGATTTTGCTTCCTGTTTAGTGAGTACCTATGAAAACCAATGCCAATTCCAAAGGACCCATGTTTACATATAGTATACGATGGTCAATATACAGTAAATGACACGCGGGGATGCTGGGGTTTCCAATTTTAGTAATATCTCATCATATCATCATATACCAAAAATCTATGAATGCACCTCAAGAAAAACACTAGCGGGAGTCCCGAAGGTTGAAGGTCTCTATTTTGGAGGTAAGGCCTCTTTTTGGAGGTGATTTGGTTGACCATCATTAAATGAATAAGGAAGCTAATGGTACCCAGCCACTCAATGCTGGAACAACTATGGCTATTCAAGAATAAAGGATCATAAAATTTGTTTTTTGACACAGTAAAATACTCTGAATGTAATGACTCATTCGACTTGAATAAACCCATTGGGAACCATCAATGGGTTCAACCTCAATATAATATAAGTAGTTGACATGACAAAGAAGACCGAATAACCAAGAGAGACGAGGACATCCTATGAGGAGGTAGCTATATGAGGAGTTCTTAGTGGTTTGATGGGGGTCATCGATTCATCCCTTTCGATATGAATTGGTCAAGTCTCAGTACTCTACTCTAAAAGTCTTACAAAAGGTGGTCTCTACTCTTGTTGATGAACACCTCCAACTTGATGCGTGTATTCTTACATTTTAGTTCTGATTCTTGGGGTTGTGGGTTTCTTGAGTGACCCAGGTTATCCTCCAATTTAGTGAAGTGACTTTGACTATCACCATCAGGACACCTTTGAATGGGACGACATATTGGATTACTTCAATGTAGGACATCTGTCATTGGGTATTAGCCATTGGTGGATTTGGGGGGATCTAACTCAGAGGGTACATCGCGTGATCATAATATGCAATTCAAGAAAGTCCTAAGGAATACCATAGAGGCCAAGGTGGTGTATGCTCGTGCCTTGTTAATGCCATCAATACTCTACATTAATAGTATCGCTCCAAATGCCAGACTGTATTGTCCTGTGGTTGATCAATGTCTGGTATGTACGCAATCAAAGAGCAATCGAGCTCACCAACGAGTCCAGGAAGGGATGGGGTGATTGAAATGTACAACAAATCCAATGGGTTCATTTTTCCTATAGGTTCATATGGGTACTTGACAGGTTGACATCTGATCCATCCAAGTCACAAGATATCTGAAAACAACAACCAAAACAGTCCTTGGGATATAGGGTTAAAACTGAAACTATGTACAACCATGGGACAAAAGGAGATAAAAAATAGACAGATAAAAACAAGTAAGATTGCGGACACACCACAATATTTGGAATTTATTCTATGCAGGAGGGTATAATGCGGTAGGAAATACCATTCTGGAACAATATGGGTTGGGGTCGACATCAGATTAGCAGTGATATAATTGTTGGGATGCAATAAGAATGGGGGTCAAAAAACACAACCAGTGCGAGCCCAAGGGAACAAGAAACCAATATTACTAGATCCTTCATATAGAAATAAGGAAAAGATAAAATTTTATCCATCTTCTAATACACACCAAATGGATTATTAGAGCCATATTGATGCAATGAGGCCAGATGAATCAGAGTGGATCCTACTATCAGAAATGGTAGTACAAGATGAAAAATATAAAAACACGTTAAGGTTGGATTGTCAATGGAGAACCCACCCCATATCGAAGAGACGATGGTGTTTCCCACAACTGGTATGGTTCTCTCTATGTTGGTTATGACAGTTTCTCCTCAAAAGCTCATCTTCCCCCAAGGAAGAACATATCCTAGAAACAGAGTCCCAATCAATAAGAGTAGTAGCAGGACACTGAAACCCTAAACCCATTCTCGATGACTACTAAAATTATCATGATAGAAACCACACAAGATATATAGGTGAATGACCAAGAGAAACATACTCACCCCATTTGAATACAGATATCAGAGAAACCAACCCCCAACAACATCTCTCATTAAGGTTTCCACATCGGAGAACACAAGATTGACATTCGGTGTGTGATGAATTGATAATAAAATTCCATAGACCAGCTTTAGTACTAAACAAAAACTAGATAAAGGCATGAGTCCACAAGAAAACGATAGATTGATCAGAGATGGATAAGAAATCAAGTACTGATGGAGTGTTGAGATGAAAAGTTGTTTCAACATCGAGAATTTTTTGTGCATCATTCAATCATTGACATTTCTGCTCCACCCAATATCTCAATTGTGATCCACTGCTTCCACCCTTTTCCATATGCTTAAACACCCAAGAAAACCTCTAGGATGTGTAATAGTGTACTGATATTTTATATGTGTGAATAAGGGAAATCGATCATGGAGTTCAAAGTTGATATGTTGGGCATTCTCAAGACCATGTCAGTCCATTCTCTGTGCACTACCCCTACTCTGAGCTTGCTTTCCACTCTCCCCTCAAATCGTTGTACTTTGTCTTAAAGGTCTCACTCAGACGATGCATTCTAAAATTCCATATGACCACATCGGAACAGTGCATTCAAACCCCACGCTATGCACTTGAACCATTGCCATCCTTGTTTCATAGTTATCATGACCAACACATCCCACTACTTGCTACAATGGTATGTGATGCCAAGAAACTATTTCCCAGGCTGGACCATTGGAAGGATGCCGATAGTTGAGACTATTAGAGTAGAGTACTGACACTGTGACTATCTAGAAAATATTAGAATAGTTCTAATGGAATTAAAGGTGGAAAACCATCCCATGTTGTTAAATAACAATAAAGACTCTATACTTGGAAACACATATCCATGATCATACTACCACCTTGCACAACTTCCCATTCAATCCCAATGATTTTCCAATGCCCCCCCCCCCCCCTAAATGAATCAACTATCTATATTATACCGAGCCACAACCAATATATATTGATCTGTGAATCACCATAGGATAGCTTGAGCAGTCGACTGGAACTATTAATGTAGATTACTGAATATTAGAGTAGATTACTGATCTGAACAGATGGATATTTGAAGCATCATTCAAGTAGATACAAATTAAGATAGTAAAAACATGATCTTCTAAGATCGCTACCCTGAGTTCCAACCCAGTTAACCCTATCATGACCAATAGAGTTCTTGGATCACCAATCAAATAGAATCGACATTGCAGTAGGAGCATCGTCCTTGCGAAACCTCTCATGATCTTGGCATAACTATGCCCGACCATTATATTGGAAAATAAACAGATACCCGTGCTCAATGCAAGAAAACAATGAATGATGAGCTCGAGTAGTACGAGTATCAATGATAACATCAAGGGCACACCTTCGTGTAAGTAGAATCTTAAAAAATTCAGCCCATATCTCTCAAATCCCAATTGCATGATGCCAATGAACATCAAAAATGACAGTGACCACATACAGAGCAGGTTACCAGTGATAGTGAAGCTAAACATAACTAGACCTAGGGCATTACGAAATAACGAGAAAGTAAAAGTGACCTAGATGCGAGGGGAAAAATGTTGTTGAACATTGATGCTCCTACCTCCTATATTATCATTGACTAGAACAAGCATGAAATCATAAACCATCTCTGAAAACGATTGCACCACATTAGGTACTGAGGTTTCCCCCTTTCGAGTGACTAATGAAAGAACGAGTATGACTGCCGAAAGCGATAAAAGCAAAAGCAAGGTTGAATTTTTGAATGAAAGATGCACGTTTCCGAAACTCAAAGGAATTGACAGGTGAATGGAAAATTGATTCAATGGGATGATAAATATCCTTGCTTGAACAATAACATAATGAATGGCTCCACCTCCGACTCTGCCACCATTGATGTTAAAATCATCAATCAGGTTCTCAAGAAAATGGATATTGTGGCTTTCACCATGGGACGTCTCTAGAACATCTGGGGAAATCTTGTTAGCCATCAACTCTCCCAATTTTTCATGTATATCATATGGAAGCTGCATGATTTGTTCACCAGATAGGTGAAGACCTACAGGATGATCCTCAACAATACCAGTATAAATTGAAGACGATCATCATGAATCGTCATAGTAGATGCATTTGTCTAATGACTCATCGTACTACAAGATGTGTTCCGAATGGTTTCATCATAGTAGAAGCAGTATCACTAGTTCAGACTTCATTCATCAAATGTTGAAAGTTGGTAACCATTTTGATTCTTTTTGTATTGATCCTAAACATTGATGAATATCGGTGGATGCATATCCATGGGTATCAATATGGAGAGTGAATGGGGAAACCTTTCATTTGGGCACCAGAGCACAAGGGGTGGAAGCGACCTGAAGGCCATGCACCGGTAGTCTACACGTGAACCAATGTCGGATGGTTGTGTAGGTATGGTATGCCCATCATTTCACCTGTGGATCTCTCGCTCCCAGCAACACTTGGTATCATCTCTATAACTATATATAAGAGTATCGTTGAAGAGTACTGGCCTTCAGACTCATTCATGGTGGTTCCATCTTCAATCACAGTACAATTATATGATACTAGTATATATAGTTATAGAGATGATACCAAGTGTTGCTCGGAGCGAGAGATCCACAGGTGCAATGATGGGTATATCGTACCTGCACAACCATCCGACATTTATTCACGTGTAGAATACTAGTGCTTGGATATCAGGTTGCTTCCACCCCTTGTGCCCTAGATCCCAAATGAAAGGTTTCCTTGTCAACTCATCATATTCACACCTGTGGATGTGCATCTGCTGATAGTTGTCATGGTTTTGGATCAATCAATAAAGAATCAAAATGGTTCACAACTTTCAATGTTTTATGAACAAAGTATGAACCAGTGATGCTGCTTCTACTGTGATGAACCCATTTGGAACTCAATTAGTAGTATGATGAGTCATGAGATGGATGCATCTACTAAAAAGATTCATGATGATCATCTTAAATTTCTTTTAGTATTGTTGAGGATCATCCCACTGGTCATCACCCATCCATTGAATGGATCATGGAGATTCCACCTGATATAAAAAAAATTGGGGGATTTTATGGATAACAAGAGTTCCCAAGATATTCTGGAAGTAGACCATGGAAAAAGCCATGATATCCTTTTTCTTGTGCACCTGATTGATGATTTTAACATCAACGAAGGTGGATTCGGAGGTGAAGCCTTTCAGGATTCTATTGTTTGAGTGGGGATCGTTCTCATCCCAATGGAGAAATATTCCATTTTCCCATCAATTCCTTTGAGTTTTGGAAAAGTGTATCTCTCATTCAAAAATCCAACCCTATTTTTGTTGCTATCACTTTCGGCATTCATACTAGTTATTTACTTAGTCACTCGAAAGGGGGGAACCTCAGTACCAAATTCGGTGTAATTGTTTTCAGAGTTGGTTTATGATTTTTTTCCCATTTCATTCAATGATAATATAGGAGGTCTGAGCCTCAATGTGCAACAACGTTGTTCCCTCGCATCTCGGTCACTTTTACTTTCTCGTTATTTTGTAATTCCCTAGGTCTGGTTCCGTATATCTTCACTGTCACCAGTCTCCTGCTTTTTACATGGTCGCTATCATTTTCTATGTTCATAATCATCACGCTATTGGGATTTGAGAGATATGGGAAGAATTTTTTAAGCATCTACTTATCCAAAGGCATTCTCCTTACGTTAGCACCGGTACTCATACTACTCGAGCTCACCCCTCATTTTTTCGTGCATTGAGATCAGGCATCCATTTATTTTCCAATCTGATGGTCGTGCATAGTTCAGTCAAGATGTGGAGGGGTTTTGCATGGAAGATGCTCCTACTACAAGATCGATGGTATTTGATTGGCGATTTGGGAACTCTTTTGGTGGTGCTTGTGTTAACTAGGTTGGATCTCGAGGTAGCGATCTTACAAGCTCATGTTTTTACTATCTTAATCTGTATCTACTTGAATAATGCTCCAAATATCCATCGATTTTGATAAGTACTCTACTCTAATAGTTAGTACTCTACTATAATAGTTTCGGTCGACTGCCCAAGCTGCGCTATGATGATATGAAGATCAAGGTATATTGGTGGTGGATTAGTATAATATTGATAGTGGATTCATTTAGTGGGGGAATTGGAAAATCATTGTGATTGAATGTGAGGTTGTGCATGGTGGTAGTATGATCATGGATATGTGTTGCCAAGTATAGAGTATTTATTATTATTTAACCATGGGGGATGATTTTCCACCTTCAAGTCCATCCGTACTCTTATAATAGTGTCTAGCCAGTCATGACGTCAGTACTCTACTCTAATAGTCTCAACTATCGGCATCCTTCCAGTGGTCCAACCTAGGAAATAGTTTTCTTAGCGTCAGGTATCGTAGTAGTAAGTAGTAAGATGTGTTGGGCACGATAGATATGATACAAATATGGAAATGGGTTGAGTGTAGAGCATGGGGTTTGAATGAACTATTCCACTATAGTCATATGGCATTGTCAAAATCATTATATAAGTGAGACCTTTAAGAAAAAGTACTATGATTTGAGGGGTGGGTGGACAGTGAGCTCAGAGTAGGGGTTGCACGTGGGGAATGGACTAGCAGGGTCTTGGGAATGGACAACATATCCACTCTGAACTCCATCATCGATAGACCTTATTCACACATATAAAATATCGGTACAATATTACACATCCTGGTAGTTTTTCTTGGCTGTTCAGGCATATGGAAGGGGGTGGGAGCAGTGGATCACAATTGAGATCTTGGGCAGAGCAGAAACGTCAACGATTGAATGATGCGCCAACGATTCTCGATGCTGAAATAACCTGTCATCTCGACACTCTATCAACACTTGATTACTTATCCAACCTCAATCAATCTATCCTATTCTTGGGGACTCAGTCCTTTAGCTAGTTTTTGATTAGTACTGCAGCTGGTCTCTGTCATTTTATTATCGATGCATCACACACTGAATGTCGATCTCATGTTCTCCTGCATGGAAACCTTAATGGGAGATGTTTCTAGGGGCCAGTTTCTCCGATATATGCATTCGAATGGGGAGAGTATGTTTCTCTTGGTCATTAACCTTCATCTCTTTAATGTTCTCTATCATGCTAGTTTTATCAGTCCTCAGGAATGGGTTCAGGGTTTCAATGTCATATTACTACTCTTATTGATTGGGATAGCATTTCTGAGATACGTTCTTCTTTGGGGGTAGATGAGCTTTTGGGGAGCAACTGTCATAACTAGCATCACGAGTGCCATACCCATTGTGGGAAACACCAACGTCTATTGGCTATGGGGTGGGTTCTCCATTGAAAATCCAACCATAATGTGTTTTTATAGTTTGCATCTTGTTCTGCCATTTCTGATAGTAGGATCCACTCTAATTCATCTGGCCTCAATGCATCAATTTGGCTCCAATAATCCCTTGGGTGTGTATTCAGATATGGATAAAATTTCATATTTTTCCTATTTGTATGTGAAGGATATATTAGGATTGGTTTCTTGTTCCCTTGGGCTCATGATGGTTGTGTTTTTTGACCCCCATTTCTTATTGCATCATGACATTTCTATCAATTCTAATTTGATGCTGACCCCAACCCATATTGTTCCTGAATGGTATTTCCTACCGCTTTATGCCCTACTGCATAGTATCCCTTCCAAATCTGGTGGTGTGGCCACAATCGCACTTGTGCTTCTCTCTCTTTCTTTGCTCACCTTTTGTCCCATGGTTGTACATAGTTCTAGTTTTCACCCTATAGCCCAAGGACTGTTCTGGTTGTTGTTTTCAGATCACTTACTACTCGGATGGATCAGATGTCAACCTATCGAGTACCCATATGTGCCTATAGGAAAAATGACCCCATTGTATTTCTTGTGCATTGCAATCACCCTATCCCTTCCCGAGCTCGTTGGTGAGCTCGATTGGTCTTTGGCTACATACGGACCGGACATCGATCACCCACGAGACAATACGATTTGGCGTCAGGAGAGATACTATTAGAGTAGAGTACTAATGGAATCCACAAGTCATGATCATTCACCACCTTGGCCTCGATGACAGCCCTTGGGACTAGCTCGAATCATAGATGTTGATCGCACCCTGTACCCTTTGAGTTGGATCCCCCCAAATCCACCAATGGAAGATACCCAATGACATATCTCCATCATTCAAGCAATCTAATACGTCGTCCCATTCAATGGTGGCCTGATAGTGATAGTCAACATCGCCACAGTAAATTGGAGGATAACCCGGGTCACTTGGGAAACCCACAACCCCAAGAATCGAAACTAAAATGGAAGAATACCTGCATCAAATTGGAGGTGTTCATCAAAAAGAGTAGTGACCACCTTGGGAAATACTTTTAGAGTAGATTACTAAGACTCAACCAATTCATACCGAAGGGGATGAATTAATGAACCCCCATTAAACCACCAAGACCTTCGCATATAGCTACTTCCTCACAAGAAGACCTCATCTCTCTTGGTTGTTCAATCTTCTTTGTCATGTTTACTACCTATATTATACCAAGGTCGAACCCATTGATGGTTCTTGAGGTTTTGATTCAAGTCGAACAAGGCATCATGTTTAGTGTTTTTTACTGTGTCAAAAAATTGAGTAGATGATCCTTTATTCTTGAATATCCGGAGTAGTTCCAGCTTCCAGTAGCTGGGTACCATCGGCTTCCTTATTCTTCATATTATGTTAAACCACATCCCCTTAAAAAAGAGACCTTACATCCAAAATAGAGTCCTTCAACCTCTGGGCCTCCTGGTAGTTGTTTTCCCGAGGTGCGTTCATAGATTTATGGTATATGATGATATGATGAGATAGTATTGAAATTGGAAACCCCCAAAATCCCAGTGTGTCATTTGCTGTAGATTTACCATCGTATACTATATGAAAACATGGGTCCTTTGGAATTGGAATTGATTTGGTCAGGTACTCACTAACCCAAGCTCAAAATCTTCTTCAACTCTGAACTAGTAGTCGAAAATAGGGAACGATGTGAAAGGTTGTTGACTCTCATTCCTTATTTGATACTATTAGTCTAGTATAGTGGTGTGGTGGGGGTTCATGGGACTTTCCCAACTACTGCAAGAAGATGAGGTGATTTCGGGAATTCATGTGATGCATCATGGTGTGGTTGTTTGGAAGAGATGGGGGTTTCATCGAACATTGATACTATCCTCACATGGTTCCACTCCATTCCAGCAGCTACCTTCAGACACAGTATTGATATATATTGTTTGGATCATACAGTTCATCATCCCAATCAATAAGAGTAGTATCAGACAATGGGTACCGCAATGAATCCTTTTGGAGGTGGATATTTCAAGGTTTGGTGTGGTTGATATGAATATTAGATTAGAGTATTGGGGACTCATCCATCCATGATTGCTCCCATTGGATATTGATGGTCTTCAGAGACTACTACGGATATATATTGACTGGTCTCTAACCATTCCAACATGACCAGACTTCGTCAAACAGTCATATAAGTACCAGCTTCACAAGGTCCTCGGTGTGCACCACTATTAGAGTAGAGTACTGAGAAAAATCTTACTTAGTAGATATAGTGTCACGACCCTCCTTCACCAAAATGAGGGAAGGGTCCGCAGATTTCTAGGACCTTCCTTCATTAAGTTGAAGGAGAGATAATGACCCCCGAGACCCGCCTTCAATAGGTCCCGGAGTGGCGAATAGCACCAAGGGTATAGAAATTACACACAAATGGAAGGAATTACCCCTTTCTGTTTTATGGGATCAGGAGATAAGATGATGAAACCCAGCAACACCAAAACTAAAGAAAAGTAAATCCAAAAAGTAAACCATTCCCACATGCATGTTTCAAAAAGTAAAAGCCACAATGTACAAGAAGTGACTACAAGGGTAAGTACCAAAGGAAGAAAAATAGAAACTGCAACTGCCCCAATGGTCCAAGCTAGTATGGTCTTGCACAATCCCCAAAGTCTTCCTGGAAACCTGAAAGCAATTTTATATACGTAGGGTGAGCATACAAGTATACTCAGCAGGGAAAACCAAAGACTCTCGTGCACAAGTAGGGGAACGTACTAAAGTCCCGTGAGAAAAGGAGTAAACAAAACACCTATCAAGGTAAACTATCCACCAAGGCCTCACCAAGGCACACTCCACAAATAACGCAAGTCAAGTAATATATATAATAAGAGCACATCGATGTTTGGGTACCCCACGCCACTTTCCCATTGGTTATTGAGACATCCTACGCATCGAACCAATCCCGCCATTCTGTCACCGCAGCCCCACTGCCACACCCGCCGGCACACACCTAGGCCACAACCACACATAGTCCCACTGCCGAATCCAGCCCACAAACACCTGGGCCACATTCACATGTAACCACGCCAGCAAACACCTAGGCCAGAACAACCACCAGCACGCCCGAAGACAGCTGGGCTAGAAGATCCACTGCCACGCCTGAAGACACCTGGGACTCATCCCGAAGATACTTGGGAAACTACCTGCCCGGACACACCTGGGCCCGAACCACCACACTACCCCGCCCGAAGATTCTTGGGCTAATAATGGACCTCAGGCCATCACATCCTGCCCGAGGGTTCTTGGGCTATCTGTGAAAGGGATCATAAAAGGAGATAATAACCAGCCACTAAGAATAGTGTTGGAAAAAACACCCTCCCCCATGAAATGGGGTTGTTCGGAACTAAGTGATCAACTTGGGTGGGGCGCAAATAAGAAACACAAAACTAAAAATATATACATAGGTAACAAGCACTCACCCAAAGTTAGGTTTTTCTTCAGACAGCCTACAGATCACAATAACACTCAAGTCTGAGTCACGACTCTTGCCAACAAAACTCGTTTGTCCCATTCTTGTTTTCATGTTTAGTAGAAATATTTAATGAAGTTATGCACCTACATGGGCAACTAGTAAACATAGGCACAAGTCCAGGAAAGTAAACAGTCAAGCATCAACCATAACACCCACACCTGGTTCTCTCGTAAAGCCACATCAACTAAAGAGAACCCTAAGTTACAACCCCATGCCCAATATCCGGGAGCAAAAAGGGCTTCTCAACAACAGAGGATCCCACCCCAATTCATGATATAGACAAGGTAACCACCCGGTCTTAAAACTCGCAAACACTGAATCCATAACAACAGGGAATCCCATTCCCAATTTCACAACCACCGAGAGTATAGAAACAGCGGATCCCATCCCCTCCCACATCTCCTACAAACGGCCCATAAAAGGAAACATCCAAACCACTACCACCGACACAAAGCAGGGCCCTGCCTGTATTTTCAGATTTATAATATTTAACACACTCCATGTTTTCAATTTTGTTTGCTTTAATCGTGGGTTATCACAAAAGGGTTGATCCTGGTGCTTTAAATTTATTCAGCCGGGTATACGTGATTAACCAATTTACTTTTCACTGTAGGAGTTTATAATTACAAAACAAGACATTTAAAACCCCACGAGGGGTTCATTAGTGCACAGACAATGACCACCAACGACCTCGATTTTCAAAAGGCATAAGCCAGCACAACTCAGAAAGAAGATCATAATATAAAACAGCATCAACGATCACATCCCCCCCTTCATTCTTTATAGAATCTATTCATCATCTTTATTTAGGTCTGGTTTATCCAATTCTATAGAATCAAAAGCACGCCCACCCCACATTATACACAAAAGAGAGAGAGACGAAGGAGAAATTCCCTACTTTTTGATCGATAATCGACGCTTAGGCCGGGCGCGGAACTTTACGCATAATGATGCGGCTCACCCGATGTACCAAAATCAGCTCGTCTGGACGAAAGTACTCCTCACCGAGGGTGATCGGGAAAGAAGAAACCCAGGGCGAACCCTTTAGTTATAAGGGTCGTGGATGGTTGAGATAAGAATGTGAAACCACGTAAGGCGTGGGGTCGTGGGTTGACCATGCGGCCCCACACGTTATTAAAGGGGCCGGGTGGTTTAAACCGACGCACATACCAGGTTAATTTATTAAATAATTAATTAAAACATTTACGGGTGATTACCAGGCTTTAAAACATGCTTAAAGGAGTCAAAATAGGGTTTAAAACCCTAATCGCGCAAAAAGGAGTGATACTGGAAAGAAACCCTGTGGTAGGCCAGAGCCACCGGTGGCTAAGAGCTACCGACAGGAGACAACTACCGGTAGGCCGAGCCACCGGTAGGCTGCAGCTACCAGTAGGCCAAGACACCGGTAGGCTGCAGCTACCGGTAGACTGAGCTACCGGTAGGCTGAATCTACCGGTAGACCGAGCTACCGGTAGGCTGCAGCTACCGGTAGACCGAGCTACCGGTAGACAGAGCCACCGGTAGCTGCAGCTATCGGTAGACCGAGCTACTGGTAGACAGAGCTACCGGTAGGCTGTGGCTACCGGTAGACCGAGCTACCGGTAGGCCTGATACCGGTAGGCTAAGGCTACTGGTAGGCCTACCGACCGAGATTCCCAGACTAGAAAATCCAATACGATATTTTCACAAAGTAAAGGACCCAAAAAACCCAGTCCGTTACATCAAATACCTCTTAAACGAGTCTCGTCCTCGAGAATCAAAACAAACCAGAAGGAAAGAGAGGGTCTGAACAACCACCTCAAAAGATACCTCTTAGGAGTGAACCCATCCTAACTAAAAACACTTCAAACATACCATGCCAAACTGCCCAGGCATGTGGGTTGGGGAGTCTCCTCCCCCATGTCAAGATACTATCCACATTGGGCGGCACTGAATCACCCACACGGTCTTAATCACATCCACCTTAATGCATCTTGATTAGGGGTCGGGTTCTCTCCTCCCCCATAGACAGGGCTTTTCACACACATTCAGAGGAAAGAAAACCAGTACTTTTCATAGCCAAAAATGCAAAATGTTCTACCACAAAAGGTACAACAAGGAACAAAACTCAAAACAACTCTGGGTACTAGGTATGCATCTGTGCTTCCCTCTCCCACGTACTCTCCTCAAGACCACCATGTCTCCACAACACAAGAACCAAGGGAATGGTTCGCCCAAGAAGTACCTTCTCCTTGCGATCCTCGATCATCACTGGTCTCTCCACAAAATTCACGCCATCCTCAATGTCCAGCTCACCCCAATCAAGGACGTGTGAATCGTCGTGCAGATATCGATGAAGCTGGGACACAAGGAAGACAACATGTATCCTCAGTAGCGGCGGTGGTAATTCTAGCTGATAAGCCACTTCACCGACCCACCGCAACACTTCGAAGGGTCCGATGAACCTGGGAGAAAGCTTACTCCCCTTTCCGAACCTCCGCTGCCCACGCCGAGGGGAGACCTTCAAGAACACGTGGTCTCCAACATCAAACTACAAGGGCCTCCTCCTGGTATTAGAATACAACTTCTGTCGGTCCTGGGACGCCTTCATCCTTTCCCGTATGAGCTAAACCTTCTATGTCATGCTCTACACCACTTCCGGGCCAAGGATGTCTGCCTCTCCTACTTTGGTCCAACACACAGGTGAACGGCATGGCCTCCCCTACAAGGCTTCAAATGGGGCCATACCAATGGTAGAGTGGTATCTATTATTTTAGGAAAACACTACCAGGGGAAATTATTGCACCCATGATCCCCCTAAGTCTAGAACACATGCCCGCAGCATATCCTCCAAGGTCTGGATGGTGCGCTCTATCTGTCCATCTGTCTGGGGGTGGAAAGTAGTTCTCAAATGCAGATGGGTACCAAAAGCATGCTACAATACTCTCCCGACTTGCGAGGTAAAACGTAAATCTCTATCCGATACTATAGACCTCGGAATCCCATGCAACCGCACCAGCGCATCCACGTATCTTCGCGCCAAATCATCCACTGCACTCGACTCCCTGATCGCCAGAATGTGAGCCTATTTCATCAACCTGTCCACTACCACCCAGATGGCGTCATATCACCCTTATAACTTAGGTAGTCCCGTGATGAAATCCATCAAGATGTCATCCCACTTCCACTCGGGGACATCTAGAGGTTGCAGTAGGCTGCCTGGAACTCGGTGTTCAGCCTTCACTTGCTGACACACTAAGCACTTGGCCACAAACTTTACCACCGCTCGCTTAACTCCGGGCCACCAAAACTGCCTCTTCAGTCCCTGGTACATTTTGGAAACTCTTGGGTGTACCACCAGGGGTGAGTTGTGGAACTCACTGAGAACCTTGCAGCGCATCGCCTTCGGAACAAATAACCTTCCCTGGAAAAGCATCTGGTTCTGATCATCCTCTGTCTGTCCTGCCAGAGCGTTGCCCTGGTCAACTCGGTCACGCATCACTTCTCACTCTGGGTCTCCCCACTGAGACTCCTCCACTTGCTGAAATAGAGATGACTGCATTGTCATCTGATATAGGAAACCTCTACCGCTATCCATCTTCGCATCCAGTCTTAAGGTAGCCAAATCCTCCATCGTCTTCCAGGCGTCCGCCGACTCTCAGACCGCATCCTTCTGCATCCTCCTACTCAAGGCATCAGCCACTACATTTCCCTTTCCCTCAGTATAAGAGATCTCGAAGTCGTAATCCTAGAGGAACTCCACCCATCTACACTGTTGCAAGTTTAGGTCCCGCTGGGAGAAAATATATCTCATGATTTTGTGATCTGTGAAGACCATAAAGCGTTCTCCAATGAGGTAGTGCCGCCATAACTTTAGTGCAAAAACGACCGCTGCAAGCTCCAAGTCATGGGTGCCGTAATTACGTTGATGAGGTCATAGCTGCCTGGACCCATAAGAGATCACCCATTGTCACTGAATCAACACACATCCCAGGCCCTGTCCTGAAGCATCACATAACACCTCATAAGTCGCCCCTTCTTCTGGTAATCTCAGCACTGGGGCACTAACCAACTTCTCCTTCAGATATCTGAAGGCTTACTCACACTGCTCACTCCACATGAAAACCTGGTCTTTCTTGGTAAGGGTTGTCAAAGGGGATGCTACTCAGGAGAAGTTGGGTACGAACCTCCGATAGTAACCTGCCAGCCTGAGGAAACTACAGACCTCTACCACATTCTTGGGTGTTGCCCAAGAAACAACTACCTCAACCTTGGACGGGTCCACCGCTACCCCCTGCTCGGAAACCACGTGCCCGTGGAAGTGCACTTCTCGTGTCCAGAACTTGCATTTCAACAACTTCCCATAGAGATGATGATGTCAGAGGACCTCCAAAACTATCATAAAGTGATCTACATGGTCCTCTTCTAACCCTGAATAGATTAGGATATCATCGGTGAACACAACCACGAACCGATCCAAGTACTCCCAGAAGATGGATTTCATAAGCCCCATGAACACAACTGGGGAATTCATAACACCGAAAGGCATGAATACGAACTCGAAGTGTCCATATCTACATCTGAACGCTGTCTTTAGGATGTCTGCCTCCTTCACTCTCAACTGCAGATACCCAGACTGCAGGTCGATCTTCGAGAACCATCCTGCCCCTTTCACCTGGTCGAAAAGATCATCTATCCTCGGAAGAGGGTAGCGATTCTTGATTGTCACCTGATTCAGCCTCCTGTAGTCTATTCAAAACCTAAGACCACTATCTAACTTCTTTGCGAACAAGACTGGAGCACCCCATGGTGACGCACTTGTCCGAACATAACCCCTCTTCATCATATCGTCAATTTGGATCTGAAACTCCCGTAGCTCTGAAGGTGCCATTCGGTAAGGAGCCATCGAGATTGGACGAGCACCGGGCCACAGGTCTATCCCGAAATTAATATCACATCGAGGGGGTAGAGTCTTCACCTCCTCAGGGAAGAAGTCCATAAACCCATGGACGATCTCTGGCACTTCCACCATTTCAGCATCTACTGACCCTACTGACAGCTCAGCTAACAAGGAGAGGAGGGGTTCCTCTCGCCTGTTTCCCTTCTGACTGCTCTGCTCACCAGTGAAGGTAACACACCGGCCGCCCAAGTCTGAGAACACGACCCTTCCTCAGAAATAGTCGATGACAGCACACATAAAGAATAGCCAGTTGATGCCTAGGATGACATCGTATGGCTGTATCTGTAGAAGAAGAAGATCCCTAACCGACTGATGTGGCCCTATCATCAGCCTGCATCCCCGACAAACAAACAACAAGTCAGTCTGACCTCCAACTAGTGTGCTCAAAACCAGAGGCACTAGAAGTCTCTTAGCATCTAGACCCAAGGCACGGGCTAGACTAGGCGCAATAAAGGAGTTCCAAGCTCCGGTATCGAACAAGGCATAAGCAAGGGTACTAAACAAAATGATTGTACCTTGAACAACTTTTGGCCCCGCTAGAACTGCTGCCTTCGCGACGTGTAACTGTCCACACCCAGATCCTATGCCCCTCGGCTATCAGCCTCCTCCCCGACCATGCCCCGGTCGAGGTCCCTGAGGAGCGCCCTGATTTCGGCCTCCTCCTCCTACGTCTTCCCTCGGAGGAGTGGGAGGTCACTGTCCCTGCTGCTGCTGCTGGAAAGGACTGGCTGGAAGCCGCTGCTGGGGCGGGTGGTGGGGCTGTCTGCCACCACCGTACTATACCCGGTCTGGGCACTGACTCAAGAGATTTACAAGGCTCCCACAGACGAAGCACCGTGGTCCTGGGCCCGAAGGAAAAGGGCGAGGACCAGGGGATTGAAACTGAAACTGTTGCGGCCTGTTCCCTACCGGTTGGAACCTGGAGGGTCCTGACGCTAGAGGCTTGGTGCTGACGGCCTTCCCCTTCGATTTTCCCTACTGGATCCCCTCTCATGACACTCCTCCTAGATCATTCATCATATCCAACACTTCGGCCTTCTTCTGGACCTCCATATACGTCGGAAGGGTAAAGGGGGTAACAGCATACTGGAGGGAGGGTTGGAGCGCCTCCTCCAAACGTCTTTCCCGAGACTCCTCATCGGGAAAGAGGTCCGGAGCAAAATGTAGGAGGTCCTTGAACTTGATCCCTAGCTCCCTCACGGACATACCCTCCTGTTGGAGGGAGTGTAGCTCCTGTCTCTTTTGAGCCTTCATCGTTGAAGAGAGGAATTCCACCCGGAACTCCCTCTCGAAATCATCACATGCCACCTCAGCCTCTCTCCTCTCCCCCAGGTAAAGCGTCCACCACTAACGTGATGCTCCCCGTATCTGGCTGACGGTCATAGGAACCCAGTACTCGGTCGGGGCCCGAATCTGGCCGAAAGCTATCACTAGATCCTCTAGCCAGCATTACGTCTTCATGTCAGAGGTGCTTCCCTCATACCTCTCGAGGGTCTGTCGCTGGAAGGGACGAAGAGTCCTCTACCACGGGTCATCCTCTTCATCTCGATCAGCTCTCTGCCAATCAGCCAAAGTAGTCTCCGGGGCCTCGATCGCTTATACCACACGCGGTCTCCTTCCAGGTGCCATAGCTGCAAGGTAAACAAGGAATGCCTAAGCCCAAGTAGTGTAAAATATTGTCTTTAAAAACTTCTTAAAATTTTGGTTTATTCTTAATCCCCAAAACACCCCAGAAACACGAGAACACAAGTCATTATGATGCATGTACCTTTCCTAGGGTCTCTACCCTGCAATCAATGTGGCATCACTTGGTCGTTCGGTAGGTCCAGTTTCCTTGCATCGGATCATGGGGGGCCCTAAAATCCCATGTCCTAGCCGGTCTTCCCTGGCCTAATTCACGCACCGAGGTCACCCAACACTGTTTCCCAACCATCCCATGGAATCCTTACTGTGCCTAACCCCAGACTCCAACCTATCTCTCAACCTGCCTCTGATACCATTCTATCTCGACCCGCCTTCACCAAAAGGAGGGAAGGGTCAGAAGATTGCCAGGCCCTTCCTTATTTAAGTTGAAGGAGAGATAATGACCCCCGAGACCCACCATCAATAGGTCCCGGAGTGGCGACTAGCACCATGGGTATAGAAATTACACACAAATGGAAGGAATTACCCCTTTTTGTTTTATGGGATCAGGAGATAAGATGATGATACCCAACAACTCCAAAACTAAAGAAAAGTAAAGCCAAAAATTAAACCATTCCCACATGCATGTTCCAAAAATTAAAAGCCACAAAGTTCAAGAAGTGACTACAAGGGTAAGTACCAAATGAAGAAAAACAGAAACTGCAACTGCCCCAAAGGTCCGAGCTAGTATGGTCCTGTGTGATCCTCGAAGTCCTCCTGGAAACCTGAAAGTAGATTTATATACGTAGGGTGATAATACAAGTACACTCGTTAGGGAAAACCAAAGACTCTTGTGCACAAGTGGGGGAACGTACTAAAGTCCCATGAGAAAAGGAGTAAACCAAACACCTATCAAGGTAAAATATCCACCCAAGCCTCACCAAGGCACACTCCCCAAATAACGCAATTCAATTAATATATATAATAAGAGCACATCGATGTTTGGGTACCCTGATCCACTTTCCCACTAGTTATTGAGACATCCTACGCATCGAACCAATCCCGCCATTCTGTCACCGCAATCCCACTACCACACTCGCCCACACTCACCAAGGCCACAACCACATGCAATCCCGCTGCTAAATCCCACCCGCAAACACCTGGGCCACAGTCACATGTAACCACACCTGCAAACACCTAGGCCAGAACAACCACCACCACACCAGAAGACACCTGGGCTAGAAGATCCTCTGCCATGCCCGATGACACCTGGGCCTCATCCCGAAGATACTTGGGAAACTACCTGCCCGCACACACCTAGGCCAGAACCACCACACTACCCCTCCCGAAGATTCTTGGGCTAATAATGGACCTCAGGACATCACAGCCTGCCCGAGGGTACTTGGGCTTTCCGGGAAAGGGAGCAGAAAAGGAGCTAATAACCAGCCACTAAGAATAGTGTTGGGAAAAACACCCTCCCCCATGAAATGGGGGTGTTCGGCACTAAGTGCTCAACTTGGGTGGGGCGCGAATAAGAAACACAAAACTACAAATATATACATAGGTAACAAGAACTCACCCAAAGTTAGGTTTTTCTTCAGACAGCCTACAGATCACAACGGCACTCAAGTCCGAGTCATGACTCTCGCCAACAAAACTCATTTGTCCCATTCTTGTTTTCATGTTCAGTAGCAATATTTAATTAAGTTCTGCACCTACTTGGGAAACTAGTAAACATAGGAACAAGTCCATAAAAGTAAACAGTCAAGCATCAACCATAACACCCGCACCCGGTTCTCTCGTAAAGCCACATCAACTAAATAGAACCCTAAGTTACAGCCCCATGCCCAATATCCGGGAGAAAAAAGGGCTTCTCAACAACAGAGGATCCCACCCCAATTCATGATAAAGACAAGGTAACCAACTGGTCTTAAAACTCACAAACATTGAATCCATAACAATAGGGAATCCCATTCCCAATTTCACAACCACCGAGAGTATAAAAATAGGGGATCCCATCCCCTCCCACATCTCCAGAAAACGACCCATAAAAGGAAACAACCAAACCACTACCACCGACACAAAGTAGGGTGATGCCTTTATTTTCAGATTTATAAGATTTAACACACTCCATGATTTCAATTCTGTGTGCTTTAACCGGGGGTTATCACAAAAGGGTTGATCCTTGTGATTTCAATTTATTCAGCCGGGTATACATTATTAACCAATTTACTTTTCACAACAGGAGTTTATAATTACAAAACAAGCCATTTAAAATACCACGAGGGGTTCATTAGTGCACAGACAACGACCACCAACGACCTCAATTTTCAGAAGGCATAAGCCAACATGACTCAGAAAGAAGATCATAATATAAAACAGCATCAACGATCATATCCCCCCCTTCATTCTTTATAGAATCCATTCATTATCTTTATTTAGGTCTGGTTTATCCAATTCTACATAATCAAAAGCACACCCACCCCGCATGATACACAAAAGAGAGAGAGACGTAGGAGAAATTCCCTACTTTTTGATCAATGATCAACGCTTAGGCCGGGCGCGGGACTTTACGCATAATGATGCGGCTCGCCCGATGTACCAAAATCAGCTCATCTGGATGAAAGTACTCCTCATTGAGGGTGATCGAAAAAACAAGAAACCCATGGCGAACCCTTTAGTTATAATTGATGCAGACAGTTGAGATAAGAATGTGAAACCGCATAAGGCGCGGCGTCGTGGGTTGACCACGTGGCCCCACACCTTATTAAAGGGTTCGGGTGGTTTAAACCGACGCACATACCAGGTTAATTTATTATATAATTAATTAAAACATTTACGGGCGATTACCGGGCTTTAAAACATGCTTAAAGGAGTAAAAATAGGGTTTAAAACCCTAATCGCGCAAAAAGGAGCGCTACTGGAAAGAACCTGCATGGTAGGCTAGAGCCACCAGTGGCTGAGAGCTACCGATAGGCTGCATCTACCGGTAGGCCGAGCTACCGGTAGGCTGCAGCTACTGGTAGACCGAGCTACCGGTAGGCTGCATGTAACATCCCAAGTAAGTATTGAATAATAGATATAGTTATCTATGTCTATTTATGAATTAGATAGTGTTTTAGAGGCTTAAAATGAGAATAAATCCAATCTTAAGCATGGAATACACTAATATTTTTAAAAGATTGGTTTACTGCCTTTTGATGGAAAACCATTTTTAAATCAAACTTTTGAAAATTTTATAAGCTCTATTTGTCAAAATAAACTTATTATTTATTATTGGGACATTGAAATTTACATTGGATAATTTTTTGGTATTTTTCTGACAATGTTCATTTTTTAATGAATAGTGAAAAATCCTGCATTTTACATCAAAGCTGCTTTTTCATATAATTTAATTATATGGTTATATTATCTTTTGAATTGGTTTTAAAGTTCAATTAGAATATATTTTTACCATTTAATCCAATAGTGGTCGTTGGAATTAATTTCACTTTGAAATTGGACTTAAACTAGTGTCAATCTTTTGATACTTATTGTTTCATAAAAACACGTTATTTGCTCTGATAGTGGGAATTAATTATTAAATTAATTAATGTAACTTATATGTTTTTAATTTTGTAAAATAGACATCATTTTTTAATTTGGAATATCAAATATAGCTTAGGGTGATGTTTTGGTATTTTTCTGAAAAACATCAATTTTTGATGAATAGTGAAACCACTAAGTGGTACTTAAAAAACCGATTTTTCATTTAAATGAAATTTTACCACCTCTGTGTTTTGAATTTCAAAAATCCGACATACATGGTTGTCATTAAGATGTAAAATGTGGTTCAATGGGATCAAAATATTTTTTTGGTGAATAGTAACTTTTAAGTTTTTAATCGCGATTAGAGGTAATTAGTGTAATTTAAGGTAAGAATAATGTTTTAATAATATGAAATGAACTTGAAACATGTAATAACCTTATTGGTTGTGTCATGGACGTTCAGGAAAACCCATGGGTCTATTTTTGGGACCCCATGGAGCCACTTGGGTAAGATAAAGACATTAATTCTTTTTATTTAATGTAAAAGTAAAAAGGACACAAACATGAGTTGTTTTACTAAACCAATTTTTAAATGGGGTTTTACAATTCATATGTTTGACTATAAATATTAATTAGAAAGATAAAAAGATTTCCTACATCATAGTATTTTTTTATAATTTTTAGACATTAAATAAATTAAATTATTTATGACACCATGATGATGCAGCGATGCCCTCATTATTTAACGATTTAAATAAAATGAAACTATAATGTAAAATCTAAGACCTACACATGCCAAAAACCTATTGTATGGGTTTATTTTGAACTATTGTCACCTTATCCTCGAAATATATAATTTTGGGACCTTTTAAATCCGAAAATCATTTTATAATAAAGTTTCCTTTTGTAACTTTCCAAGAGTGCCCCTCCTCATCTCTTATAATAGGCCCCCACCTCTACCACCTTACCCACACTTCCAAAGCCTTTGGCTTGGCAAAAACCTTCCCCTTTTGTCTCTCCACATCCCTCTCTAACTCTTAGATGCCTCACATTGGGCAGATGTCTTCCCAAGGAATCCTTTGAGACAAATCAAAAAGAGTTACCCGATTTAAAGGTAGTGTCTTCTCTTGTGTTCTAATGTTTTATTTTGCTTCTCCAACCCCCTAAACTCTTTTTATTAATTTATTTTGTAACCAAACCAGTATCTTAAATATACTAGTATGTTGTTATAATAAGGATTCGAGCTACACTTACACACACCTACATCTAATGGTTAAAGAACATACTGTTTCCGTGGATGGCGAATTTCTGCCTCACGAAATGATGATTGTTTAATATTCTTTTAACACCTTCAAAGGTGGCCATTAAGATGACACTATATTTATATATGATATATAATATATTTATGTTTTACTTAATCTTATGTATTTTTCATTTATGGCAAACCTTTATGGTTTCCATTATGGGTAAACGCGATATCTTCATTTTAGGAAATGCGGACTACCGCCCCCTCAAAGTGATTTGATTCGTTAATGCCATATGTGAGACGTATAAAGGATGTAATTAATGATATTATATATGATATTATACTTGAATTATAATATACCTTTATATCATTATGATTCCATTCCATAAAGTACAAAATAGAAATGAAAGTAGCGTTCATGTGTACGTACAGCTTACCGTCTCCATGAACGGTGCATTTCATTTCATACCTATAAACGTTATGTAATATTATAAATGAATGTATATACTGGATATATATGATATATATGATATCTACATCATGAGTATAACTCTGGATATAATGGATACATGAACAACATGTAATTATAAAGAGTTTATTTTTGACTCAAGTACCAATGATCGTTAAAACGACCGTTATTAACTTAAATAATTACATAGTGTTCATGACATGGTAATAAGTGATATAAAAGGAATAATGAACATGAAAAAGGTTCTTAAGAAATTAGAAATTAACTCAAGTTTATTATTCAGGAGTTTAAAGAACGATCGAGTCAAGTCGGACCTAAGGTATGGGACTTCGTCTCAATATCCTTTCATTGAGGAATATTTTGTTTTATACACAACCTTATTCTATATGGTGTATAAACCCCCATTGAATTTTATGTTTATCCAAAAGGAATAGTTTTTATACGAAGCGTTTTACTAAACAACAAAAGGTAATGTTTTTGTCCTACGTATGCGGCGACAACGACTTCTCCACCGCCGTGACCATTATTTGAGTTTTGGCTTCCTCTACAAGCGATACCTTTTTTTAAATGAAAAATAAATACCATGTTTTAATTTTCTTTTATTTTGGTATTGAAATTTTTTTTCATAATGTTTTTATTATATCAATGTGTTGTATTGATATCTTTTTATTGAAATGTGGAAATGTTATGTTTCCTTTATGCATGTTTTATGTGATACGATTATGTTATGGTTCTTGGGCATTATTATGAAGATGGGTGGTTCCGTGATAAACTAAGGGCAGGTGAGCCTGATATAGATCTCCAATGCATTGGGTAACGTGAAGGATTTAAACGTTAAGGTTTCTCCAAAGAGATTTATGGAATATATTATGATGGGTATTCCAAACGTAACCAAGAGGTTTACTCCCTACGTAAGAATGTTATGAATGCCTCAAGTTACCTTTATGTCTTATGATTTCTATGATTTATTCATGATTTGATGAGGTATGTTAAAGTGATTATGTTTTAATAGTAGAGTATGATTTCATTGATTCTTGTGTATACATGTACTCATGTTTCCTTTCCATATTTTTAGATCCCTTACTGAGCTTTTTATGCTCATCCCATGTTTTTGAAATGTTTTCACAGGTCAAGGGAAGGGTACATGATATGATGATTGTGTCAAGGAAGTGTCAAGAAAGAATCCATGTTTTATTTTAAATATGTTTCCATTGATGGAAAAAAATTAAAAACTATCTTTTATTGTAACCACTTTGTTTAAATGTGGGATGTAATTCATGTTTTATGATCTAATTCTCTAAAACTCTAAACCTGAAAATATCCTCAATGTGTAATATTGTAATAACTCAAGATTAAGTAATGTTTAAGGCTGTGGCCTTATAGTTGGTATCAGAGGTCGGTTTAGATAACTTTAGGAGTTAGAATTTTATTAAATGATTATTCAAAAATATTTTTTTATGGTCAAATTGAAATGATATAGAATTTGAAGATTACCATGTTGATTCGTCTAAGACATGTTTTTTCAGAAGGGGTTTCTATAGAGGAAACAGGGAAGCAGTGCTAGGAAGGCATACAGAAGGAAATAACCTTCCGAATCAGCATCCTGAGATGGTCAGAATTGGAACTGAACAGTTTGTTGAAGTAATGGCACAGTTTACTCTCAAGAGATAAATGGTGGTGGTATTCATGCACGATATCAGCTAGATCAACCGCAGAGGAACACGTAAGTGGTGGAACATTTCATGAGGCAACATCCACCATCATTCAGAGGATCATCTGACCCTGTGCTAGCTGAAGGGTGGATTAAATCACTGGAGAAGATTTTTGATGTCATGGGGTGTTCAGACAATCAAAAGGTTAGTCATGCTATTTACCGTTTGGAGGGTGAAGCAGATTAGTGGTGGTCGATGGTTAAAAATATTAGGGACGCTAATGAGATTGATGCTCTCGACTAGGATGAATTCAAAGGTATGTTTCTTGAGAAGTATTTTCCTAAGGCTGTTCGACTTAGGGTGGAAAGCAATTCTTGGAATTGATGCAAGAGGAGGACTCAGTGGCTGCCTATGAAAAAATGTTCACTCGATTGGAAAGGTATGATCCTAATTTTATCTGAGACCATGATAGTAAAATCAATTGTTTTTACTCAGGATAAAAGACAAAATATTGAAGGGCATTACCTTCTAGTGAGTTCAAATGTTATGAAAAGCTTGTTCGATGTGCTGAGAAGGTGGAAATGGAGTTTCTCGATGATCAAGTTTTCTATAACAACCAACAGAAGAAGAGACCGAGGTGGCAGGAGAAAGGAATGAATTCTTCAAAAAGGTCTGATGGTAAGAAAACTAAGTTTCCAGTTTGTGATAAGTGTGGGAAAAGGCATGCTGGGGAATGTCTTCTGAACTCTGGAAAGTGCTACCGATGTGGTAAGATGGGACATAAGGCTCGTGATTTCACTGAAAAAGATCAAGGTGATGGTAATTCCAAATTTGATTTACAGTTAGTGAAATGTTTTAAGTGCAATGAGATGGGTCACTATGAAAACGAGTGTTCGACAAAGAGTTTGAGTGATGAGAAGCAGTTAGACTACAAGCAGAAAGGGGTGGTGAAATCCTTTGCAACTACTTCAGCAGATGTCGGGTCATCAAATGAAGTTATATCAGGTACTTTGTTTGTTTTTTCAGATTATTCCAATGTGTTGTTTGATTCGGGGTCTACACATTCATTCATCTCTGAAACCTTTTCTAGTAAAATGAGAATACCATATCAAGAAATGACTCCTGAACTTGTGGTAAAAACACCTGGGGGAAATTTTGAGGAAAAAATAATTTATAAGAATCTTCCTATCCTTATCCATGGAAAGAACCTACTTGAAAACCTTATTGTTTTACCTCTAGTAGAGTTTGATGTTATCCTGGGAATAGATTGTCTCTCTATTTACCATGATAAGATTGACTATAGAGCTAAAGAAGTTTCTTTTCAGAAAGTCTTTCAGTTTGTGTACAAGAATGAACCCTTACTGTTGATAACTTATCAAGAGGCCGAGAAACTTGTAAAGGATGGAAATGAATGTTACCTTACACAAATCATTGAAAACAAAGGAACTGTTCAGATTAATGATGTGCCAGTGGTAAATGGGTATCCTGATGTTTTTCCTGATGAGTTGCCTGGAATAATACCAGATCGGGAAGTTGAATTTACTGTTGACTTAGTTCCGGATGCTAAGACAATTTCAAAACCCCCTTATCGAATGGCTCAAATTGAACTTTTAGAGTTGAAGGAGCAATTGCAAGATTTATTAGAGAAAGTTTTCATTCGACCTAGCACATCATCATGGGGTTCTCCTATTTTATTTGTTAAAAAGAAATATGGTTTTATGAGACTTTGAATTTATTATAGAGCCTTGAATAACATCACTATTAAGAACAAATAACCTTTGCCTCATATCGATGAATTGTTTGAGCAGCTCCAGGGAGCTCAGTTTTTTTCAAAGATTGACCTGAGATCGGGGTACCGTCAGCTAAAGGTAAAGGAAGCAGATGTTCCGAAGACTGCATTTCGTTCAAGATATGGCCATTATGAATTTGTAGTAATGTATTTTGGGATAACCAATGCACATGCTGTATTCATGGACTTAATGAATATAATTTTCCATGAGTTCTTGGATAAGTTTGTGGTGGTTTTCATTGATGATATTTTGGTGTTTTCTAAAAGTAAAGAGGAGCATGAAAGTCATTTAAGGGTTACTTTTCAAACCTTAAAAGAAAAGAAATTGTATGGGAAATTCAGCAAGTGTGAGTTTTGTTTACAAATTTTTTTTTCCTTGGTCACATTGTTTCAAAAGATGGGATAAATGTTGATCCTCCAATAACAAAAGTTGTTGAAGAATGGCCAAGACCCACAAATGTAAATAAGATTCGTTGCTTCCTTTGTTTGGCAGGATATTACTGAAGGGTTGTAAGAAATTTTTCACTGTTATCTAGTCCAATGACTAAGCTAACTCGGAAGGGTGTTAAGTTTATCCGGACAAAATAATTGGATGATTGTTTTCAGGAATTGAAAAGAAGATTGGTGAATGCTCCAGTTTTGGCACTTCCTTCCAGGAATGGTGAGTTTGTTATATACAGTGATGCTTCGTTGAAGGGACTTGGTTGTGTCCTTATGCAGAATGATCAAGTAATTTCATATGCTTCACGTTAGTTGAAAACTCATGAGGTAAATTACCCTACACATGATTTGGAATTAGCTGCTATTGTTTTCGCTTTAAAAATTTGGAGGCATCATTTGTATGGAGTAAAGTGTGAAATATATACCGATCACAAAATTTTAAAGTATATATTCACTCAGAAAGAATTGAACATGAGACAGAGGAGATGGCTAGAATTAATCAAGGATTATGATTGTACAATTCATTACCATCTGGGAAAATCAAATAAAGTGGCTGATGCTTTGAGTCGAAAAAGTAATGCTTCATTAACAGTGTTGCGTTTGGAATGTGATCCTTTGGTTAAGGATTTGATGAACTTTGGCATAGAAGTTGTTGGTGCAAGAATTTCTTCTGTTTTGTTTCACATATCAGTGAGATCATCTCTATCAGACAGAATTAAGCAAGCACAAAAGCAAGACATCAAGTTGCAGAAAAAGGTAGAGCTGGTTCATAAGGGTAAGTTTCTTGAATTCAACATTGATAATGATTGTGTTTTGAGATTTAGTAAGAGATTGTGTGTGCCTTGTGATTCACAGTTGAAGAGAGAGTTGTTATGTGAAGCTCATAGTTCTCCATTTTCAGTTCATCCAGGCAGTACTAAGATGTACAGAGATCTGCGGGATTATTATTGGTGGGATGGAATAAAAAGAGATATTGCTGATTTTACAGTGAAGTGTTTGACTTGTCAACAGGTTAAATCAGAGTGGAAGGTACCGAAAGGGATGCTTCAGCCTTTACCAGTGCCAGAGTGGAAATGGGAAAATATATCCGTGGACTTTTTTGTGGGATTATGGAAGACATCTTGAGGTAATAATGCAATCTGGGTTATTGTTGATCACTTGACTAAATCTGCTCATTTCCTTGCTATACGAGATACTTTTTCCCTAGATCAACTTTCATGTTTGTATCTTAAAGAGATGGTAAGGTTACATGGAGTTCGTCTCTCCATTGTATCTGACCGTGATCCCAGGTTTACTTCTAACTTTTGGAAGGGCCTTCTGTAGTCGTTGGGTACTGAATTAAATTTTAGTACAACTTTTCATCCTCAGTCAGATGGGAAGTCAGAATGAACAATTCAGACATTGGAGGATATGCTACATGCTTGTTCGATGGATTATCAGGGAAGTTGGGACCAACATCTTTCTTCGGTTGAATTTTTATATAATAACGGTTATCAATCTAGTATACAGATGTCACCATTTGAGGCATTATATGGGAAGCGGTGTCGAACTCCAAATTTCTAGGATGAAGTGGGTGAAAGGAAGCTGATGGGACCAGAATTGGTTGAAGAGTTGGTAGAAAAAGTTCAGCTGATACAGAAACACATGAGAACAGCTCAGAGTAGGCAGAAGAGTTATGCAAATAATAAGAGGAAGGATCTCTCTTTTGAGGTAGGTGATCATGTTTTTCTCAAAGTCTCACCATGGAAAAGTGTAATGCGATTTGGTAAGAAAGGCAAGCTGAGTCCAAGGTTCATTGGACCATATGAAATTCTGGAGAGAGTTGGATCAGTTTCATACCGAGTGGCTTCACCACCGATTTTATCTCAGGTACACAATGTTTTTCATGTTTCGATGTTGAGAAAGTGTATGCCAGATCCATCTCATGTTTTGAGTCCAGAGGTAGTTCAGCTGGAAGAGAACCTATCTTATGAGGAACAACCGGTCCAGATTCTTGACAATAGGGAGCAAGTGTTATGGAATAAGTTGATTCATCAGGTAAAGGTTTTGTGAAAAACTACAAGATTGAAGAGGCAACATGGGAATCTGAAAATGCAATGAGGGCTAAATACCCCCACTTATTCGATAAGTAAATAAATTGCGGGGATGAAATTTTCTACAGGGGAAAGGATGTAACATACCAAGTAAGTAATTAATAATAGATATAGTCATCTATGTCTATTTATGAATTAGATAGTGTTTTAGAGGCTTAAAATGAGAATAAATCCAATCTTAAGAATGGAATACACTAATATTCTTAAAAGATAGTTTTACTGCTTTTTGATGGAAAACCATTTTTAAATAAAACTTTTGACAATTTTATAAGCTCTATTTATCAAAATAAACTTATTACTTATTATTGGGACATTGAAATTTACATTGGATAATTGTTTGGTATTTTTATGACAATGTTCATTTTTTAATGCATAGTGAAAAATACTGCATTTTACATCAAAACTGTTTTTTCATATAATTTAATTATATGGTTATATTATCTTTTGAATTGGTTTTAAAGTTCAATTAGAATATATTTTTACCATTTAATCCAATATTGGTCGTTGGAATTAATTTCACTTTGAAATTGGACTTAAACTAGTGTCAATCTTTTGATACTTATTGTTTCATAAAAACACGCTATTTGCTCTAATAGCGGGAATTAATTATTAAATTAATTAATGTAACTTATATGTTTTTAATTTTTTAAAATAGACATCATTTTTGAATTAGGAATATCAAATCTAGCTTAGGGTGAAGTTTTGGTATTTTTTTGAAAAACTTCAATTTTTGATGAATAGTGAAACCACTAAGTGGTACTTAAAAAACTGATTTTTCGTTTAAATGAAATTTTACCACCTCTGTGTGTAGAATTTCAAAAATCTGACATACATGGTTGTCATTAAGAAGTAAAATCTGGTTCGGTGGGATCAAAATAATTTTTTGGTGAATAATAACTTTTAAGTTTTTAATCGCGATTAGAGGTAATTAGTGTAATTTAATGTAAGAATAATGTTTTAATAATATGAAATGGACTTGAAACATGTCCTACCCTTATTGGATGTGTCATGGCCGACCAATAAAACCCATGGGTCGATTTTTGGGACCCCATGGAGCCACTTGGGTAAGATAAATACATTAATGCTTTTTATTTAATGTAAAAGTAAAAAGGACACAAACATGAGTTGTTTTACTAAACCAATTTTTAAATGGGGATATAAAATTCATATTTTTGACTATAAATATTCATTAGAAAGATAAAACAATTTACTACATCATAGTAGTTTTTTTATAATTTTTAGACATTAAATAAATTAAATTATTTATGACACCATGATGATGCACCGATGACCTCATTATTTAACGATTTAAATAAAATTAAAAGATAATGTAAAATCTAAGACCTAAAGATGTAAAAACCCATTGTATGGGTGTATTTAGAACTATTATAACCCTATCCTCGAAAAATATAATTTTTGGACCTTTTAAATCCGAAAATCATTTTATAATAAAGTATCCTTTTGTAACTTTCCAAGAGTGCCCCTCCTCTCCTCTTATAAAAGGCCCCCACCTCTACCACCATACCCACACTTCAAAAGACTTTGTCTTGGACAAAACCTGCCCATTTTGTCTCTCCACATCACTCTCTAACTCTTATAAGCCTCACTTTTGGGAGATGTCTTCTCAAGGAAGACTTTGATCTAAAATCAAAAAGAGTTACCCGATTTAAAGGTAGTGTCTTCTCTTGTGTTCTTATGTTTTATTTTGCTTCTCCAACCCCCTAAAATATTTTTATTCATTTATTTTGTGACAAAACCATTATATTCCATATACTAGGATGTTTTTATAAGAATTATTTGAGCTACACTTACAGACACCTATATCTAATGGTTAAATAACATACTGTTTCCGTGGATGGTGAATTTCTGCCTCACGAAACGATGATTGTTCAATATTCATTTAACACCTTCAAAGGTGGCCATTAAGATGACACTATATTTATATATGATATATAATATGTTTATGTTTTACTTAAGCTCTTGTATTTTTCATTTATGGCATACCTTTATGGTTTCCATTATAGGTAAACGCGATATCTTCATTTTAGGAAGTGCAGACTACCGCCCCATCAAAGTGATTTGATTCGTTAATGCCATATGTGGGAAATATAAAGGATGTAATTAATGATATTATATATGATATTATACTGGAATTATAATATACCTTTATATCATTATGATTCCATTCCATAAAGTACGAAATAGAAATGAAAGTAGCGTTCATGCGTACGTACGGCTTACCGTCTCCATGAACGGTGCATTTCTTTTCTTACCTCTAAACGTTATGTAACATTATAAATGAATCTATATACTGGATATATATGATATATATGATATCTACATCATGAGTATAACTCTGGATATAATGGATACATGAACAACTTGTAATTATAAAGAGTTTATTTTTGACTCAAGTACCAATGATCGTTAAAATGACCGTTATTAACTTAAATAATTACATAGTGTTCATGACATGGTAATAAGTGATATAAAAGGAATAATGAACTTGAAAAAGGTTCTTAAGAAATTAGAAATTAACTCAAGTTTATTATTCAGGAGGTTAAAGAACGATCGAGTCAAGTCGGACCCAAGGTATGGGACTTCGTCTCAATCTCCTTTCATTTAGGAATATTTTGTTTTAGACACAACCTTCTTTTATACGGTGTATAAACCCCTTTTACATTTACTTTTATCCAAAAGGAGTCTTTTTTATACAAATCATTTTACTAAACAACAAAAGGGAATGTATTTTTAGTACGTATGCGGTGACAACGAATTCTCTGCCGTCGTGACCATTATTTGAGTTTCAGCTTCCTCTACAAGCCATACCTTTTTTTAAATGAAAAATAAATAACATGTTTTACTTTTCTTTTATTTTGGTATTGAAAATGGTTTTCATAATTTTTTTATTATATCAATGTGTTTTATTGATATCTTGTGATTGAAATGTGGAAATGTTATGTTTCATTTATGCATGTTTTATGTGATACGATTATGTTATGGTTCTTGGGCATTGTTATGAAGACTGGTGGTTCAGTGATAAACTAAGGGTGGGTGAGCCCGATATAGCTCTCCAATGAATTGGGTAACACAATGGAGTTAAATGTTAAGGTTTCTCCGAAGAGATTTAGGGAATATACTGTGATGGGTATTCCAAACGTAACTATGAGGGTTACTCCCTACGTAAGAATGTTATGAATGCCTCAAGTTACCTTTATGTATTATGATTTATTCATGATTTGATGAGGTATGTTAAAGTTCTTATGTTTTATGAGTAGAGTATGATTTCATTGATTTTTGTGTATACTCATGTTTCCTTTCCATATTTTTAGATCCCTTACTGAGATTTTTATGCTCATCCCAAGTTTTTGAAATGATTTCACAGGTCAAGGGAAGGGTACATGATATGATGATAGTGTAAAGGAAGTGTCAAGAAAGAATCCATGTTTTATTTTAAATATGTTTCCATTGATGGAAAAAAATGAAAAACTATCTTTTAATGTAACCACTTTTTTTAAATGTGGGATGTAATTCATGTTTTATGATCTAATTCTCTAAAACTCTAAACCTGAAAAGATCCTCAATGTGTAATCTTGTAATAACTCAAGATTAAGTAAGGTTTAAGGCTGGGGCCTTATACTGCAGCTACCTGTAGACCGAGCTACCGGTAGACAGAGCCACCGGTAGCTGCAGCCACCGGTAGACCGAGCTACTGGAAGCCAGAGCTACCGGTAGGCTGCGGCTACCGGTAGACCGAGCTACCGGTAGGCCTGCTACTGGTAGGCTAAGGCTACTGGTAGGCCTACCGACCGAGATTCCCAGACCAGAAAACCCAATACGAGATTTTCATAAAGTAAAGGACCCCAAAAATCCGGGCTGGTACATATAGTCTATTGGAAAATGGGACTTTATGGTTTGATTGGCCCTTTAATATATATCAGTACCAGTGGAACTGATAGGCGGGGATGCCAATTTCTGATATGACCACCATGATCCCCAACTCTTGAAGTGGAAATGGGGATTTAGCCATGCGATTTACAAAGCCGCCACCTTGATCCTCCAATACCAATTGTGTAGAGGTTCATGCCTTTTTTTCCTATACTATTAGAGTAGAGTACTGATCCAAACTCCACTTCATCTTTTACTCGATCTGTACAGGCTATGATCAGTCCAATTCAAACTGACTTATATAATTCATTCTTCCAACATTTGTCTTAAATGTTTCACCTTTGGGAAGTATAGGGAGTCAGGTTTACCATCATAGGGTGAGCCCTGTGTAATTTTTCTTAAAGGTCTCACTCAATAGCAGGTCCATACATCCACTCAATCACAACAAGATTGGGATAGGTGTGGTAAAACACCACAATGAGGCAGGAAGCAACATGACCGTAGCTACATTTGAGTTGGTATTGTGGTTCAAAATAGCATCAAAAGTCATTTAAAAAAGGAAATATTTGTTTAGGATTTTAGGTGGCACCAGATAAGGCACATTTTTCCATTCATGTGGTATTGGAATGGCTGACAATGCATCAATGGGGACACCACACCTCGAAAATGTTGGGACCAAGTTGAACAGATAAGGAAGTAAGAGATGTTTTCTGTTATAGAGTGTTGTATTTTGTTGATAAAGAAGCTAAATTAATTCACTTTGTAAAATAATTGTAAAACCAGACGATGCTTTACTGATTTGTATGTCACAAATATCATAAGTTTGGAGAACTTGTGATGCAAGACTTATGAAGGAAATGCAGAGACAAAGAAGTGTTTTTGGAAAAGTCATATCACAAAATATCATCAGATCAAAAATATGGAAAAGGAAAGATGTAGGCACGCAAATATGCAGTAGGCGGGAAAGTATGCAGTAGGTGCGCAAGTATGCAGTAGGCGCACAAGTATGCAGTAGGCCCGCAAGTATGCAGTAGGCGCTCAAGTATGTAGAGGCGTGCAAGTCATATTTCAAAAGAGCATTATTTCAGAAATATGGAAAAGGAAAGAGAGTGTCGCGCAAGTCAAGAATGGTGCGCAAGTATTTGGCGCGCATGTATTGGGGCTCAAGTGTGTCACACATGTCATATTCCAACATCATCATATACAAAAATTCCAAAGGAAAGAAGAAGGAACGCAAGTGGCGGCGCGCAAGTGGTGGCGCGCAAGTGGTGGCGTGCAAGTGGTGGCGCGCAAGTGGTGGTGTGCAAGTCTAGGTCGCGCAAGTCCCCAAAACTACTATAAACAGATGACTCGCCTCCTCATTTTTTGAAGGATCGAGACTTAGAGAAATATTTTGAGCTCTGAGCGCGCAAGTCGAAGAAGTGTTGTCGCGCAAGTGTTGTCGCGCAAGTCTGTCAGGAAAGTCTATCGCGTAAGTCTTGTCGCGCAAGTCTAGGACGTGCAAGTGGTAAGGGTGGCGCA
Organism: Viscum album; assembly: GCA_963277665.1. Classification (NCBI taxonomy): domain Eukaryota; kingdom Viridiplantae; phylum Streptophyta; class Magnoliopsida; order Santalales; family Viscaceae; genus Viscum; species Viscum album. The sequence continues at coordinate 1,979,970,307 of OY728122.1, forward strand.
CAAGTGTTATGCTATCCACAAAGAGGCGCACAAGTATAAAGGAGGCGTGCAAGTTCAAGGAGGCACCCAAGTGCAAGGAGGCACACAAGTGGTAAGGAGGCACGCAAGTGGAAGGAGGCGCGCAAGCTGTTTTCTCCAGGAGGTTTCTACCAGCTTCTTGGGTAGGAAAGAGAAGAATTGTTTCGAATGATTTGATCTGGGAAAGGTCATCAAGACGCACAGAATTATTTTATTACCCTATTTGTGATAAGAGGGATAACACACACTATTGGATTGTTTGCAAAGTGCTACACGAGTGTAAGGGTATATCCTACTCGTTGTATTCCACATCAAAGGATTGTTTTCTAGTGGATTGTGTGGTACTGGATTATTTTCGTACCATACCAAGGACGTAGCTACTCTTATTGAGTAGTTAACCTTATAAATCTTTGTTCTTGTGGTTGTGTGTGTTCAGCAGGGGAGAAACTCTTTAACAGGAGGCGAAGGTTGTTTCATAAAGAAGAAAACTTAAAAAGAAAAAGATATCACTGATTCAACCCTCCCCCTCTCAGTGATACATGGATCCTGACTGGGAACTTAAATTGGTATCAGAAGGAGGATCACTTCGTTTATTCTTTGCTGAAGTGGTTGAAGAGAAGCTGTGATGGAAAATCTAAACTGCGTGAACAGTAAGGGGATTCCGATTTTTTACGGAAAGAACTATCACATCTAGAAGGACAGAATGATGCCTTATCTTATGTCTCTTGGATATTAAGTTCTTGAAGCTATAATATATGGATTTACTGCTATTTATGAAAAAGTTCCTCTTACTCCTGTCGATAAGAAGAATCTTGAGAATGATGGAAGAGCTAAAAATGTGTTACTCTCATCTTCGTCCGAGAGTGAATTTTTAAGAGTGAAAGGTGTTTCTACAGCTAACGGAATCTGGGACAAACTGAAGAACATCTATGAAGGAAATATGAAAGTGAAGAAGGCTAAACTACAAATCTAGAGAATGAAGTATGAAGACTTGAAAATGGGAGAAGCTGAATATGTTGGGGACTTCTTTACCAAGGTAAATGACATTTTCAGCACTATCAGATGTCTTGGTGAAAAGTTGGAGGATTCTACAGTCGTTGAAAATATCTTAAGAATTCTTCCTGACAAATTTGATGCTAAAGTTTCTCCATTGGAAGACAGAGACCCTGAATAATTATCTCTGGATGATTTTCATAGCACTCTTATCACTTATGAAATGAGAAGGTAGAAGACTATGAAGAAAAAAAATGTTGATAGAGAAATGTCTTTTAAAGCTGCCAAGAGAGAAATATCTAATAAGGCTCAGGAGGAAGATTATGTTGTTGGATCTGACTCCGAAAATGAGGTTTGTGAAAACTTTGATGAAATTTTATCATTGTTTTCTAAAAATGTGAGAAGAGGCATAGGAAAATATAAAGGGAAACTTCCCTTGAAATGTTTTGAATGTGGAGCTGTTGGTAACTTTGCGGATAATTTTCCTAAAAAGAAGAAATTTGAAGATAGTGATGAAGAAGACAGAAGACCAAGAAGGTCTTGGAAGAAACAGGGTGGAAAATATTGTTCTTATGGAAGAGTTAAGGATAAAAAGTTCTTCAAATAAAAAAAAGAAGCTTGTTTTCGAAAAGTGAAGAAGAAGATGATAGTGAGACTCGATCTGAAAATTCAGTTTTTGAGAAAGCTAGAGAAAAGACCTTTGTTGCAATTGTGAATAATGATGATTATGAGAGCAGTATTTCTGAAGAATAAGAAACTCAACTTGAATTCTATCTTAAAGAAGAGTTGAAGGAATGTTTGAGAGAGATCAAAAGGCTTGAGAAGGAAAACAAGAAGTTGAAAAATGAAAATTCTACAATAAACAATCAATAAGGTTTTATTGATGAGAAAATAAATATGAAAAAAGAGATTGATGATCTGAAGAATTCTCTTGAGAATGCAAAGAATCACAATGGTCATCTTGAATTAAAGATGATGGCAAAAGAAGAAGAGTTGGAATCTATCCAACAAAAACTTTATAAATCTAAAGAAATGATTATCAGTTTCAAAAACTCTATCTCTGAAGTTGGTGAATGTTCTTTGAAGGAGGAACCTAAGAAGGATAAAAAAGGGTTGCCTTCAAATGTTTAAAAGAAAAGTAAAAGTGGTTCTGAAATGAAGAATACTGGGAAAGCTATGTTTGTTGTAAAGTCCAACAAAATTGGGAATTCAGATGTTTCAAAGAACCCTGAGTTCAAAAATGATTCAAAACATTCTGAATCTGGAAAAGTTCCCAAAACTTCTTGTTTTGATAGAACTGAAATGGAAAGTAATACTTTGATTTATAACCGAAAGGCTGGTGGCTCAGAAAAGAAAGACAGGAAGGTGGTAGAGAAATGTGTTCTCAATTCTAGTCAGTATGGAAGTCTCCGAGGTAAATACTCTTTCTATGGATACTGCTGGTATTGTGGTGGATTCAGACATACTACAAATATGTGTTGGTTCAACCAAAAACATTACTATTATTCCACAGGTTATGAAAGGCAGGGTTTGAGGGGGAGTCAATCTCCTCAAAGAAAGAAGTTAGAAAAGGTGGTTGTAAAGAAACCTGAGAATGTTGGAGTAAAGATTAAAAATAGGTTCCAACCCCTAGAAACTATTTGGGAAAAATGTGAACAACCTGGACATCTTACGAAAGGATGCCTTGTTTTGTTACCAGCACAACAAAATCTCATTAACAATTCTCAGAAGCCAGAGGTGAAGAAAGAAAAGGAAGAAGTAAAAGCTCTTGTTGTTGAAAACGCTTTGAAAGATATAAAAGGAGAACGTCCATGGATTCTTGATAGTGGATGTTCATCTCATATGACATGAGACTTAAAGCTGCTGAAGAATGTGAAAGATTTCGAAGAAGGAACATTGACATTTGGAAATGATGAATCTCTAAGGATCAAAGGTGTTGGATCAGCCATCATTGGAAAAGAAAAGATGAAATCCAGGAAAACATTATATGTTGATGGACTGAAACATAACTTTCTTAGTGTGTCACAACTCTGTGATGAAGGAAAAAACTTATCTTCAGAAAATATGGATTTATTATTAAAATTGAAAATGATGGAAATATAGTTACGAGAGGCCAACACACAAAATGGAATTTGTTTCAAGTTGGTGAAGTGCAGAGATCTTTCTACATGGGTGTAGTGGATGAAAATCAGTTATGGCATAAAAGGCTGGGACATATGTGTCAGAGAAATATGTGCAAGTTATCAAAGAGAGACAGTGTCTGAGATATTCCTGATTTATCAAGAAAAAGAGATTGGTGTTGCACCATTTGTGGGAAAGGGAAGATTACAAACTCAATTCATAAGAGAGTTGAAATTCGCTCAAAATGGCCATTGGAACTCATACACTCTGATATCTGTGGACCAATAAGTAAGAAATCTACAAATGGAGATAAGTACTTCATTACTTTCATTGACGACTTTACTCGCATTACTTGTGTTATATACATGAGACATAAGTCAGATGCTCTGAAAATGTTTAAGAGTTTCAGGAGGAAAGAAGAGAAGGAATGTGAGTATTCGGTGAAAAATTTGAGAACTGATAATGGTGGAGAGTATAAGAATAAGGAGTTTGCAAGATACCTTGAAAAGCATGGAATTCGGCATGAGTTCAGTTCACCATTCACAGCTCAACAAAATGGGGTTGCTGAAAGAAAGAATCGAAGTCTGGTGGAGATGGGGAGAAGTATGTTACTTGAACATAGTCTTTATCATTATTATTAGAGGCAAGCCATGAGCACTGCAGTGCATATTCAAAACCGATGTTTCTAAAAGCCAAACTCAGATATGACTCCATATGAAATTTTCTATGAAAAATCTCCAAGTCTGAAACACTTGAGAGTCTTTGGGAGTCCATGCATTATAAAGAAGAAAGGTTGAAACCTTGGAAAGTTTGAGCAAAGAGGAGATGACGGAATTTTTCTTGGATATGCTCTAGAAGGAAGAGGTTATAGATGCCTCAATAGAGAAACATGAAGAATTGTTGATTCTTCAGATGTAAAAGTTGTTGAAAATGCTGAGAAAGAAAAGAAGCCATATATTGATGTGGAAGTTGAGCAGGATAGAGAAGTTTTTGTTAATAATTCTGATAATGTTGCAGTCTGTGTTAATCCTACTCAAGAAGAGGAATCTGACTCATATATCTCGAGTGATGATGAAGAATTTCAAACAACTCATCGTATATTGAGGAAGCAAGTGGAGGATCAGAACATTATTGGAGATAAAGATCATAGGGTCAAATAAGAATAACAACAAATGTTATATCACATACTTCTCTTTATTCGAAAATTGAACCGAATGATGTAAATGAAGCATTTGAGCATCCAGAATGGGGTCATTCTATGAACGAAGAGCTTGATTAGATAGATAAGAACAATACTTGGGAACTTGTACCCAAGCTGGACAACAAGAACATTATTGGCACAAATTGGGTTTTCCGGAACAAGCTGAATGAAGAAGGTGAAGTAATAAGAAACAAAGAAATATTGGTTTGCAAAGGGTATTCCCAAATTGAAGGCATTGATTTTGATGAAACCTGTGCTCCGGTAGCAAAATTAGAAACAATCAGAATCTTTCTTTCCATTGCTGCACAACGAGGTTACAAAATCTTTCAACTGGATGTCAAATCCGCATTCCTGAATGGTGACCTTGACGAGGAAGTTTACATTGATCAACCTTGTGATTTTGTTATTGGAAAGGATGAAAGCTATGTGTATAGATTGAAGAAGGCTTTTTATGGGATAAAACAGGCTCCAAGGGCCTGGTATTCTAAATTGGATACTTGCCTAAAGAAGATGAATTTTAAGAAAGGAAGAGTTGATAGGAATCTTTACATCAAGGAGGGCTAGGAGTTTTCACTGATTGTTATTGTTTATGTTGATGACATCATCTTTGCTGGGAATGGTGAATGTTCATGTGGAATATTTTCTGAGGAGATGAAGAAGTTATTTGAGATGTCCATACTGGGTGAAATGAAATACTTTCTTGTGTTATAAATCTCACAGAAAAGGAATCACATCTTTCTGTCTCAAGAAAAATATGCTAATGAACTTCTGAAGAAGTTTGGCATGGAAAATTCGAAACTAGTGTCCACACCTATCTCAGTGGGTACCAAGTTGTCTAAATATGGAGAAGGCAAGGAAGTTGATAAGAAAGAGTTTCGAAAGATAATTGGAAGTCTGTTGTATTCGACTGCCACAAGACCCGACATTGTCAATGTTGTCACCTTATGTCCAAGATTTCAAAGTGCTCCTAAAGAATCACATCTGATTGCTGGAAGAAGAATTCTCAGATATATCAAAGGCAAAACAAATTTTAGAATTAGGTATGATGGCTTAGGAAATATTTATCTATTTGGGTATTCTGATGCTGATTGGGAAGGAAATGTTGATGATCGAAGATCCGCATCCAGTGGAGTTTTCTTTCGGGAAAAAAGTTGTGTTAGTTGGCATGCCAAGAAATAGAATTTAGTAACTCTTAGCACACCTGAAGCTGAGTATGTTGCTGCTACTCAGGCTGCAACTCAACTAATGTGGATGAAGACTCAGCTGGAAGATCTACTTGTTGAAGTAAAGCTACCATTGCTCTTGGGTTGTGATAATCAGAGTGCAATAAATCTTACAAGAAATCTTGTACAACATTCTCGTTCAAAACAAATTGATATAAAGTACCAATTCATCAAAGAGTGGGTAGAAAATAATTAATTAAGGCTGGAGTATGTTCCTACATCTGAACAAGTTGCTGATATATTCACCAAACCCTTACCGAAAGAACCATTTGAAAAATTGAGGTTGAACATGGGTGTCTAACCTCCTTCTCATCAAGGTTAAGGTATGTGTTTCTGTCCCCTCTCTCATCTTTCCTTTGGATAGTATTGTCAAGGGGGAGAATTGTTTCATAAATCTATCCATATAGATGCGTGCATAAAGGGGGAGTTGTGGGTAAGCTGTGAATCCAGCATGTATGTGTGTGAACTATTCTTCTAACTGTTTGTTGGAGTGGTTGTAGGAAACAATTTTGTTTTCCAGGAAAGTTGGGGAAGTGAAGAATGCTGAAGTAGAAGCTTGAAATATGTTCTGAAGAAGTCTGAGGAGGTACGCTCATGAGATTTCATAGTCACTGCTTTTGGACAGCATGGTTTTGGCTGTCAATAATTATTGTTTCCTACATTGAGTTAGCACATGTAGGCTTAGAATTGTTGATAAGCAATCCATTGCCTAAGGTTACAAAGTTCAGTGATTTATGAATCATGGTTGTCAACAAAATACAAAGGGGGAGATTGTTGGAACCAAGTTGAACGAATAAGGAAGTAAGAGAAGTTTGCTGTTATAGAGTGTTGTCTTTTGTTGAAAAAGAAGCTAAATCAATTCACTTTGTAAAAGAATTTTAAAACCAGATGATTCTTTTCTAATTTGTATTTCACAAATATCATAAGTTTGGAGAACTTTTGATGCAATCCTTATGAAGGAAAGGGAGAGACAAAGAAGTGTTTTTGGCAAAGTCATATCACAAAATATCATCAGATCAAAAATATGGCAAAGGAAAGAAGTAGGTGTGAAAGTATGCAGTAGGAACGCAGGTATGCAATAGGCACACAAGTATGCAGTAGGTGCGCAGGTATGCAGTGGGCGTGCAAGTATGCAGTAGGCGCGCAAGTATGTAGAGGCGCGCAAGTCATATTTCAAAAGATCATTATTCCAGAAATATGGAAAAGGAAAGAGAGTGGAACGCAAGTCAAGAATGGCGTGCAAGTATTTGGCGCGCAAGTATTGGCACTCAAGTGTGTCATGCATGTCATATTCCAACATCATCATATCCAAAAATTCCAAAGGAAAGAAGAAGGCACGCAAGTGGCGGCGCGCAAGTGGTGGCGCGTAAGTGGTGGCGCGCAAGTGGTGGTGCACAAGTCTAGGTCATGCAAGTCACAAAAATGCCTATAAATAGACGACTCACCTCCTCATTTTTTGAAGGCTCAAGACTTAGAGAAATATTTTCAGCTCTAAGTGCACAAGTTGTAGAAGTGTTGCTGCGCAAGTGTTGTCGTGCAAGTCTGTCCGGCAAGTATGTCGCGCAAGTCTTGCCGCACAAGTCTAGGGCGCGCAAGTGGTAAGGGTGGCGTGCAAGTGTTGTGCTATCCACAAAGAGGCGCACAATTATAAAGGAGGCGTGCAAGTGCAAGGAGGCGTGTAAGTACAAGGAGGCACGCATGTGGTAAGGAGGCACGCATGTGGAAGGAGGCGCACAAGCTGTTTTCTCCAGGAGGTTTCTACCAGCTTCTGGGTAGGAAAGTGAAGAATTGTTTTGAATGATTTGATATGGGAAAGGTCATCAAGAAGCACAGAATTATTTCATTACCCTATTTGTGCTAAGATGGAGCAAACGCACTATTTCATTATTTTCAAAGTGCTACACGAGTGTAAGGGTATATCCTACTTGTTTTATTCCATATCAAAGGATTGTTTTATAGTGGATTTTGTGGTACTAGATTATTTTAGTACCATACCAAGGATGTAGCTACTATAATTGAGTAGTAAACCTTGTAAATCTTGTGTTCCTGTGGTTGTGTGTGTTCAGTAGGGAAGAAACTCTTTAACAGGAGGCGAAGGTTGTTTCATAAAGAAGGAAACTTAAAAAGAAAAAGATATCACTGATTCAACCCCTCCCCCTCTTAGTGATACTTGGATCCTGACTGGGAACTTCAGAAAAAACCCCATGAACCCGGTTGGTCATCCATGAGTGATTCAGTACTCTACTCTAATAGTCTTTCCCTTTTTCCAGACTTTATATGATAGAATAAATGACATTCAAGCAATAGTGCACTGTTGGGGGGTTTGGTTAACTACTAGCTAGCGAACAAATGGGGATGGGGGGTTATGGTCGCTTGAATTCTATTGGTACTAGAAGTGAGAGGTGACCATGCACTCATATTCCATCTAGCGAGTATGGAATTCATCAATCCCGAGGTTTCCTCTCTAATCTACTCTAATAGTCCAAACTATCGGCATCACAATCTTCCCATGATAGCAGCTCAATATATATCACTACCAGGCCCACACACTTATAGGGTGAGTAGCCTGTCAGGTCGTTGGCACCCAGGTCTTCCATGGTATACCTGAATCAGGTATCCCATGAACTCCCTGGTCAGTGAACACCTGATCCTCCAAGGTGCTCCCTACCCTCTTATATTCTAGAGTAGCCTGGAGCACCAGTTCCTCCCAGGTCCTGGATACTTCATGTATTCCTGGTTCTCCTAGGTCTGGTCAGATAAGGTAGGATACTCTATATAATAAGAGGTTCTCCATCCTTATAATCTAGATAGTTAGATACTTCATGTAACCTAGGAAAGGACCAAGTACTCATTGGGATACATCACATAACCTAGGGAAAGACCTGGGATACATGATGCATGTATCCCAGTAAATGAGATCCACACTTTCAAGGTGGTATGATTAGACTTCCGAATTTATTGAGATCTATGCTTTTGAGTATAGTTGAACCACTTATCTAACTTCCATTGCATACCCAAATACACCTACTAGGGAATGGTCTCGAGGGTATATTGAAGCCTCCTTCACTCAACTCCAAAGGTGTGCCTCTGACCTTGTGATGTCAGAGGTTTACCATCTCTCTTCCAACCATCTCTTCTCGTACCTGGGGGTGCTTCCGTACCACCCTTGGGAGCATATCAAGATTGATGTATGAGAATTTCCCATCTTGAAACAAGTTTGGTAATTATATATATTTTCAGTTACTATCCTTTGAAGGTACCATATGGCTCCTTTTTTCCATTCAGGGGAGATAGCTTTTTGGAATGCAATCAGAAGGTATCTCAACCCTTCAGCCTATCATCCACTGGGACTGCTTGTACGACTTGGTGACGGTGGCCTATCTGTATAATATAGACAGTAGATAATTATTGGCACTTCATCCGGTACTGGGGGAACTCTGTATAATATAGGTTATAGAGGTAGGGGGTCCCCTCAAGAGCTACTCCGGACAACTCAACCATGGACCGAGTTCCCCCAGTACCATCAGACGATCAATTAGTATAATATATGTAGTGTAACCTACAAGTAAAATATTGATCATTGTCATCTATCACCCAAGAGAGCCTTGGAAGTAGCGAGTGTAAACCTTCGTTTCTCCTTTGGCCGAATGGAGTTTCAGTATAATATAGGTAGTAGGCATTGTTAGACCATTCAAAGACTCCCAAAGGGCTCGACTCGACACACCTAATGTGTTCAGGGTAGGGAATATAAAATAGAACTATAACCTCCACCCACTTCCTTAAAATCACATGAGGTAGGAAAAATAGCTCTTCGTTCTTCTTGACTTGCTGAAGTCAGTTCTTGACACTCCTTAAATAGTTATAAACCCTTGATATATAAGTAACAACCCTTTAGGGAGGGTCAGGGAGGTGCTACTTTATATATAAGGGTTTTAAATCTAGGATACATGAAGTATATGACTATCTAGATTATACAGACGGAGGAGCTCACCCTTTCTCTCAGTTCAGAACTATGGTACTTGACCCTATATAGTTTATCCCTATCAGTGAATGAATATAGAACCTTGGTCACTCTAGAACCAAGGGGACACTCACTAGCAGAATCCGACTCCTACTCCTACTTGATATAATATAGGTAATAGACTTACAGGATAGCTTTCTCTAGATGAATTTGAATCACATGGGAAACCTTCTATCTTGGGCGGATTTTATGGATGAGACATTATATTCTAATATTTGAGGATATAAGTTTTTTGCTTCCATGATAGTGGTATAGAAAGACTCAGTATAATATAGGTAGCGGTATAGTCGAAGGGTTAGAGGGATGTCGAAGGTGTTAGATGGGGGTTAGAGAGTGGAATAGTCATTTCCTAGCCTAGGATACATGAATTATCCCAGTGCATACTACCTATATTATACCGAGGATACATGAAGTATCCCATTGGATGTATTTCTCAACCATTGAGTGTTCCTCACTACAATTATAGGCAGCTATAGTCAACTCTAAACTATCTTGATTCTTTCACTCATAGCTATCTTACTGTTACCTTTTATTCCACATAGGCTAGGAAAGGTGAGTCATAGGATCAAATACAAGTCTTGGAGATAGGCTGCTCAGTATGGTATGAGGTACTAACTGATAGGGATAAGGAACTCAGAGTTGGGACTATTTTTTTATAGTCATGATCCCCCAATGATGGTTAGAAAATGGGCTGGATTTCCCAATATCTCTTTCTATGATATAGAAATGATGTTCTCGTTGATGATAGTGGTGGTTCAAACGAGTGGAGCAAGGTCAAGTATACCTTCCATTCAAGACCATTCAAGATCAGCAGAAGTGGAAGGAAAATGACTAGGAAGCACACATGGGGACACCATTCAAGGTGGCCAGATCAAAATGGGAGGTTCAATACTCTCTTTATATAGTTCTGATAGGGATATGGTACATAAGGTGTAGTAGATTCGTCAATACTCTTCTCTATATAGTACTATATAGATAGGGTACCCATTGTGTGACAAG